>CM072919.1:62342621-63750514 GCA_037013685.1 Acridotheres tristis | reverse complement strand
GGGAAGGGAAGGGAAGGGAAGGGAAGGGAAGGGAAGGGAAGGGAAGGGAAGGGAAGGGAAGGGAAGGGAAGGGAAGGGAAGGGAAGGGAAGGGAAGGGAAGGGAAGGGAAGGGAAGGGAAGGGAAGGAAGGGAAGGGAAGGGAAGGGAAGGGAAGGGAAGGGAAGGGAAGGGAAGGGAAGGGAAGGGAAGGGAAGGGAAGGTTTGGGAAGGGAAGGGAAGGGAAGGTATGGGAAGGGAAGGGAAGGGAAGGGAAGGGAAGGTATGGGAAGGGAAGGGAAGGGGGAAGGTTTGGGAAGGTTTGGGAAGGGAAGGGAAGGGAAGGTTTGGGAAGGTTTGGGAAGGTTTGGGAAGGTTTGGGAAGGGGGAAGGGAAGGGGAAAGGGAAGGGGGAAGGGAAGGGGGAAGGGAAGGGAAGGGAAGGGGGAAGGGAAGGGAAGGGAAGGGAAGGGAAGGGGGAAGGGAAGGAAGGGAAGGGAAGGGAAGGGAAGGGAAGGTTTGGGAAGGTTTGGGAAGGTAAGTGGGAAGGTTTGGGAAGGTTTGGGAAGGTTTGGGAAGGTTTGGGAAGGTTTGGGAAGGTTTGGGAAGGTTTGGGAAGGTTTGGGAAGGGTTGGGAAGGTTTGGGAAGGGAAGGGAAGGGAAGGGAAGGGAAGGGAAGGGAAGGGAAGGGAAGGGAAGGGAAGGGAAGGGAAGGGAAGGGAAGGTTTGGGAAGGGAAGGGAAGGGAAGGGGAAGGGAAGGGAAGGGAAGGGAAGGGAAGGGAAGGGAAGGGAAGGGAAGGGAAGGGAAGGGAAGGGAAGGGAAGGGAAGGGAAGGGAAGGGAAGGGAAGGGAAGGGAAGGGAAGGGAAGGGAAGGGAAGGGAAGGGAAGGGAAGGAGGAAGGGAAGGGAAGGGAAGGGAAGGGAAGGGAAGGGAAGGGAAGGGAAGGACTATTTTTCTGTGAGTTTGTCTTGCAAAGAAAGCTCTTCACTTACTATGATTTCTTTCTTCCCTTCACCCACATCTCTTATCAAAAACCTTCCCCCATGCCATGACAACAATATTGTTGCAATGCTGAACTTCTAAGCATGATAATTATCTGTCTGCTATTATGTATGCTGCTTGATTGAGACTAACATTATCCCGCATGGGAACTGATGGAAAAGATGAGTATCTGATTTAACACGATTTGACCACATTTCCCCAGACTGGGTAGACCATACTCAGTCCTCTGCTTCTCCTTCAAATGGAATCATCTGAAACTGACTGCTAGGTTCAAAGATTACTTGGGAAAATGGCACATATGTGATAGAACTGATAAGCTGACAGCATAATTGCATAATCTTCAACTCCAGAAGGGTGATTAAAATCAGCAAATCAGAAGTTGAATAGGGAATATGTTTGTTATCTTTTGAAAACACCATTTCCTTGACCAAACGGGGTCACCACAGTTACTCAAAATTATACTCTTGCATTTTAGCAGGGCTCTTACAAGGACAAAACAGAAAATGAAAAGATATTTCCTTTAAAGAATATAACAAAAGACTAGGCACTGTGTCTGTGAATTCTCCATATGTCATGTGTTCCAGTCTATCAATATAGACAACTAAACATGTTAGAGAAGTGTTGTGTTGTTTAATGTTAATTTTTCTTCTGTGTTGATGGTTCATCCCAGTTTCTTTCCCCTAAGTTAAGTACACAATGGTTTTTCCCTTTCCCACCCTGGTCCTAGTCAGTCATCCTAAACCCCTCCCCTTTATCTGGAACCTACCCTGTCCCTCACCCTAAACCCTGCCCCACTGGATGTCAATCCTTTGTAGCCCCTCCCTTTCTTCCAGAAGTTTCTATGTCAAGCATTCCCTCTTGTATCCATGATTGGTTATATTGTATGTATCCCCACCCTCGGTTTACCTTATTGGTTCAATGTACCCCTTTCCCCACCTTCTGTACCTGCCCCCATTAACCATTATTGGCCAGAGTTCTGTGCCTTCCCCTCGCTCCTCCCCCGTACTTAAGCCTGTGTAGACCCCTTCAAAGTGCCTTTTGCGGTTCCTCCCCACGAGGTTCGGACTTGTTACCTTTTCCTTCAATAAACCCCTTCCCCCAGAACCGTGAAAGGTCTCTCCTGCGACTCTTTATCCCTCCCAGACGATTTGCCCAGGCGTAGCTGTTGCTACACCCCTTCTGCGGCTCCCAGAGAGGTGCCGAGGAGGGGCCTCTCACTGACGCAGCTTCCCGGAGCTAGCCGGTAGCCCAGGTGAGGTGGGCAGTGGGCGGAAGAAACGTCAGAGAAGTTGAAAGGAAAATCTATTAAGTGTATTTCCAGTGCCTTTTCCATATCATGACACCTTTTATTCCTCTTCGTTATTCATTCTTCTTCTATTTTTGTGACAGGAGATCTCACTTAAGAATAATGTTTGACCAATACCCATGTAATCCAAACAATGAACTCTGATACTATCAGTCGTTACAAAGATATGTGAAAACAGTGGGTTTTGTAGTCTTCCTTAGAGAAAGTGGAAGTTTTTTCTCCCTTCCTAATTCTACCAACAAACTTTCCTTTGTCAAAAGATGCAGAAGAGATTGGTGACTACTATAGATACACATTGAGCACATCCACCAGCATTCTTTGAATAAATCAGGTCAGAAGTGGTTTTCTCTCTTTCCATGGATCTTTGAACAAGGGAATCTCCACTGTTTTGTTTTTCTATGGGCCATGATGCAATAGAAAGATGTCGTCCCTACCAATGGATCCACAATTAGCAGTTACATCAATCATACAGGTGGAAAATTGGAAAAACATCTTTGCAATCCTAGCTACTTTCTATATAATGTATACATTCCCTTCAGAACATGCTGACATTCTTTCCATAATGAAGCTATCCAAAGATAAGTAATGGATTTTTCTAAATTAGGGATCTCATTTCCAGTATGGATTCAACTCTTATGTTTATACATCTACAGCGTAGACTTCTACCTCTCAGCTATCAGCCAGAATGCCTTGTAGACAATAGAGAAGAAAAGACTATTTCAGGTCATGAGTTATCGAAACTTTTTCAGACCTTTTGTGATATATCTTTAAGACACTGGAAAAGTCTGATTCTCTTCAGTGGTTACTAGAAAAGCCTAAACTAACCAGCCCAGGTAAAGATATCACCAATTATTTCAATAAATTTTACTACTAGAATTTAGTACGGCTGGAGGTAAAGACAGCCAGTACTGAGTTCCTTGTGAATTACAAGTAGCATCTTTCAATGTAAAGTGTATTTTTTGGAGCTGGCTTTCCCTTCTTCCGGAAAAATGGCCAGTTTTCTGCTTGAAATTTCAGCTGTCTTTCCCAAGAAAAACTTGTCATTCAAACAAACCAATAAACCAAAAAAATAATAGAATTCTAGTTCACAGGAATTGAGAAGAATCCTTTCTGTTGCTCTGACTATAAAGGCTCAGATTCCTATTTTCAGGAACTCATTTTGTGAGGTCATGACAGGAAAAAAAGTCAAAAAATATACACTGTCCTATGTATGTCTGCTACCCCATGGCCTCAGCTGCTTTAATAGGACTCATTTACATGTGGAATTCTGACAAATATTAACAGAGCTTAAGTTAATGTTTACAGATAGAGTAGGTGCTTTTTGGTTTCTTCTGGGTTTTTTTTTATATACCACAGAGAGGACAGAAAACAGTTTGTTAACAGCAAACTAGCTTGAGTTCATAATAGATAGACTAATGTTGGTACTAGTTATAGCTTAATCCTTTACCTCCTGCTACACAATGTTACACTACTTTCTCCTTTTCTTCACAATATTCCTCATTTTTGGAAGATATTGCAAAACTTACCCTCTAAGACTTTCTCATTTTCCCCCTTGAAATTTCCAAGACCTACTCAAATTCAATCAGTTTTCACTTGTAAACCAAAACAAAGTGTTGGCATCATATATATATATATATATATATATACACACGTATGTATGTGTATATATATATACATATGTAAAAGGCTGAACTGAGTTTTTAATAGCATGAAAAATGCTGATCTTGTTTAAGGGCTGGTTGCAATATTTTCATGTAAGAAGCTGCATTTCATTAATGACATACTCTGCTTTGTTATACTTTTAAGCACATATTCTCTCTCTTAACTGGCTGATCCTTGTCTAATGAAATCCATTTAAAAGTTGAAAAACAGACTTAAGTTAAGCTTAACTACTGCCTGCTTACACAAAAATTATTTGCAGTGTTCAAAGTAAAAACTTTGATTTACCTTAAAAGGGTATCAGTTCTAATGACATCCCTTTCCTTTGTTTTTCTAACTCCTCTCTCAGCCTTAATGACTTGAAGATTCTAATCTTTGTTTAAAAAAGCAATAATTAATAGCTTAGATCAATCAAAGAAATTAATTACATGAAAGATAAAAGAATTAAAATTAGTTCCTCTAAGTGGGGGAATGGTATTTTTTAATAATATTATATAAATGTTTAATATTATATAAATTTTTATCTGACCTAAAGAGAATACTTAAATGAGAACTCTGCATACTACAGTAGGTCGGACTAAACAACTATAACACCATAATAATTCCCTTGACCTTAATGTCTGTTCATTCTAAAACAAATTTATTGCCACAGCAAATTCCTTCAGTGTGACAGGCGATCTTATATATTTTGCAGGCCTAAAGATTTGCAGAAAGTCAGTAAAATATGTCTTGAAACACATGCAGTAGCTTACCTTTTTTAATGTAAAATCTCACAACCAGGAACAACGTGATATGCAAAGTATTAAATCAAACTGATTGATTTAATAGTTTGGGTTATTTTAAATTTTTTTTTTTTTTTAATTTTGAATTTTTTAAAGGAAGTACAAAACTGAGCAATTATCTGAATTTACAAGTTTCTTTTCCCCTCCAAAACAGTCAAAACAATGCTAAAACAATGTAAAACAACTATTCTAATATCATTTATCAAGAAGAGCCAAATAAAATTATGAGAAGCCAGTTTTATAAGATTTTCATCACAATGCTTGTATCATTATATGTCTCACATCAGTATGCTAATTACTCTTATTTTACAAAATATATGAATTTACTATCAATTCGATTCAAAAAACAATCCCTTGCAAACTTGTCAATCAAGCTCTCCATGCAGACAAACTTTGGGCAAGACAGTAACTAAAAAAAGATCAAGTTCAGAGTATTCTTGACATACATTCATACATTTACTTGTTTGCAAAATATGACATACTGATACCATATGCAAAATTTCAAATAGTAAATTGGGTTTTGCTACCTTGAATGCTCAAGCTCTGTAGAAAACCTTACCATGTACCTTACTGTGTACCTACACTACTACATAATCTTCTGAATAAATTCCTTTTGCATTGTACATATGACTAAAAGCAGCAAAAAATTGGATCTCACAGTTTATTTCTGCTTTAGCCTGAGTGACTGTTTTGAAAAGCAGAAATCCTGTGACTTTTCAAAGCTCACTTCTCCCCAGCCTTGCACTTTCCCATGCGAAATACTCAATTCTGATTCAGTATTGTAATCACTACTGGAAATCTTGTTGCCATAGCTGCAGCTGAGATGGCTGTCTTATCTTAAATTAGATATTACGACTATAAGACACTTATGAGTGTGGTCTAAACTTCCCTATTTTTTCTTTCCCTTCCTTTATCTTGCTAGATGGAAAGGTTTTCATGCAGCTCTATAGACCAGCTGGCTACATGACCCAAATACACAAACAGAACTAGTATAAATGCAAGTATAAAACCAACTATAAAATAATTCTAAATGTTTCTACATGAGTTATTGGAATGGCTATTTATCAAGCACATATAATTTACACACGTTCCCTTTCTGGGTTAAGTACAGATGGCCCATCCACCCTGGTTAATATCAGTAGAATTTTGTCTTGAACTGATGGAACGTGACACATCATGATATGAATTCATTGGTGTCCTCATGTACTATCCAGGCCTGGTGTTAGCTGGATTGTGGCTGCCTTGTGCTCACAGCATTCACTGAGAAATTATTAAGATGATACAACAGTACATATTTCATTTGCAAATATATATACAACATCTACAGAAGCAAGGAGCTTTCTGGAGGCCCAAGCTGTCTTCTCTTGTCTCAATCTGGAGAGACTCTAGGTCCTCAAAAGTTCATAATTTCTATGGTACCTCTTTTCTTGTGTTCCAAGAGGTAAGCCCATAAATACAATGCCTATCACATTTGTTAGTTCCTGAATGAGTTTGTGAACATGTTGGTATTTCTATACTTTTTCCCTCACGTCCTCTTCTAAAGATGTGTCAGGATACTCAGTGTCGCACAGCCACAGCCACCACAAACTCTTGGTTCTCTTCACAAAAATTATGTCCAGTTCCTATAACTTGTTGTCATCTCTTGTATGTCGTTCCTGAAACATTGTCCAATCTTTCTGTTTAGCTTACTTTGAGAACACTTCACAGATGTTATCATGCCTTTTAATTCCTGCACCCTGTATGATTGGGCAGTTCCCTATGATATGGAAGTATGTTTTATTCTTGGCCTGGCAGTGCGTGAAGGATTTGATGTACATTTCTTGTCTACCCCTTGCCAGGAGCTCTCTTTTGGGGTAAATGTTGACAGTGGAATCTTCTCAGATGGATGTGAAGTATAATTTCTTCCTGTTCCAGTTCTTATCACTCAGTTCTTATGCTCTCCAAAGCAAGAGGAATACTTCAAGGAGACCAGCTCGTATTGTCACACCACTGCAGCCTCGTTTTCCTAATTGGCACAGTGTATCTAGCAACTTGCATGCATCCGTGTACACCAGCATTCATCCAATTAACTATAAACTGGGAAACTGGGATTGAAATCTTTAGGTCCCTGCCAGACCATTAATCCAGGGGCCTAGGAAACACATTTGATAAGGTGCTCTTAATCTACAAAATACTGTTCCTGGAGGTTTGTGATTACTATCCCCAAATCAGAATGGGCTACAAATATCAGATGGACCAGCTGGTAAGATACCAACTTCAGACCATTCCTGAAAAAAAGTCATCTGAATACTTCAAAATCTCAGGAAAGACCTTCCAAAAATATTTTTTGGGGAAAATATTCTATTTTTTTCAAGCAGTTTTAAAGCAGTGATAATGACTTAGCTGAGTACTGAGGAGAGAGATTACTAAAAGAAATACATTTCTGATATCTGGGATATGTATTCATCCTTGGCTAAGTAAAATACTCTTAGAAAAGATCATAAGGGAAGAAATATTTTTCAGAAAATATTCTAAAATCAGACTAAATAGGTCTGAGAACAAACATGGTCAATGATATGAGCATTCATTTTATTTTAATAAGAGCCCTCAAAGAGCACTCTTGAAAGCAAACAAATCTAGTTCTTCTAACAGTCAAAACTCAGTTCTGTTCTGGTGACACAAGACCTTCCATTAAAGCCTGGAAAACTTCTGAAGAGATTCAAGATGTCAGGCAGCTAAATGTATGTTAGGTGCATAGGTATTTGATAATGGTGCCAGACTGAGTTAATCAAGAAGCTGCAATCTTGAGTTCTGGACAAGGTCAAAAAGGCTAGTTTAGTTGCAGAGTTTGAGGGAAATATTGTCCTGAATTGCTCCACAGGGGGTTATTTGGATTGCTGAGCTAACTTTAAAGCCTCTGCAAAACGTGCTGACCTGAATCAAGGTCTTGGCTCTGAGCCCAGCCCTACTGTAGAAATAAGATTTCCATAGACGGTAAACACAAATTAATCCAGGTGTAGTACTCACATCCACTGCTTCATCAAGAAGCAAACTATTAATAACATTAACTCTACCTCTGGCTTATATGTTGGTTAACAATCTGCACAAATGCATTGAATTGTTCATGCTTAATAGACTGACAAATATATTGAAAATTAAGAAAAACTGGTTTTTTGGATGCTATAAAATAAGACATTTATGTGGGGTTTATATATATATATATATATATATATAATTTTATTATTTTTTTTACTTCTATCTGTGTACAAATCTAACCCCAGGTCATTCTGAATCCACTACTAATGTTTCATCATCTGAATAAATGCTACACCACAACAGAACCCACAATAAAACACTGAATATCCATCTTTGGGATTATTGGTTTACACAGTGTTAACCATTAATTCTTTGTAACTAAAATTGCTTTGTAACAAACAACTTTTCTCTTGAATTTTGAGTTCATTCTAGTCTCTAAAACCAAAATTTCCTATGAGCTGGAGGAAAAATGTGCATCTTTATTTTTTCAGATTACACTTTTACAACATATACAAAATATTTAGACATGCAAATATTTAGGCCTATTTAGACCTGCCAAATGGCATAGCAATGACAGATCTATAGTATCACTTCTATTGATTTCTAACTCAGTAGCAGGTGAAAAGGAGAATACTGCATGAGCTAGTTTTGTTTTTCACAGAGAATGAATTTTCAAACTAACAAAAAGCTACTAAACATAAACTCCTTATACCACAGCAAATCTTCCTCTTTCTTTATGACTACACAGTTTAAACAATTTCTATGAATTGCTAAAGTTATATTTGTTACATTCAAGGATCATTTTGCAGAAATGAATCACTGCTTCTTGGGGCTTTCAATCAGCAAATATTGCCATCACTTGATTAAAATACTCTAAGAAATCTCTCTTTTAAATTAAAAAATAAACCCAAAGCCATGATTTTGACATGATCTAGATATTGTAAAGCAATTAATAATTTAAACTGCGTATTTAAATTCAAAATTCTGATCTACAAATTGTGCTTTCATCTCTTCTCCAAACTTAGAGTTAATTACTCTAAGTAAGTAATGTTTGTATGCTGGTCCATCCATGAGGTTCTCTGGATATTTAGCATTTTGTTTTTTGCATGGCTAGAACTGTGCTTCTGAAGCAGTTAGGTGTCTGGATCAAACCTTCATATCAGAAGCTCTTCTTTTCTGTTTCACAAAAGAGCTTGATCCTGGACATGCATTCAGAGTATGCTCAGCATAAATTGATTCACAGTGACTGACACTGCAAGGGAAATAGGTTTTTGAGTCCTTTGAAAAGAAGATTGTCATTCTGGTGATGAGTCCTGGTCACTGGTTCCTTCTAGGACATGCATTCTATATGTTGCTCAGGGCATTCCCATGTAAGTGAATTAACCTAAAATGGCTGGGTGTATCCAGTGACAATTCAGTCACTTTTAAGACTCTCCTGGCTATCTGAAGGCTTATGGCGATGGTGTAGGCAGAGTGGTCCTGGTACGGGTTGTCTTGGGAGCCTTGCCTTTTGTCACTCCTTTTCAGGAGTTCCTGGCAGCACCTCTTTCATACACAGTCATACTCATGCCTATCATATCTCAAAGGGTTGAGATGCAAAAGCACGGTGTCTTTATATATCTGCATAGTACTTATCTGGCAGCGCTTATACATGTGCATTCAACCATGTGACACACGTGTTAATATATAGGTCAGTTGAGGAGACCACATCTCATGGCATCAAGAACTACACAACTCAGCCTGCATGGGGAAGAAAGGTTCATTGCAGCAGTTTCCAGAATTACAGTTCAGCAGATTGCTTCTGGCCTGAAGAAACCTTACTTCTCCAGTTTACACTATTAGTTTAAACAGAACACTAGAGCTAATTAGGTAAAAGTCTACTGGTTTTGACATTACTCTGGGAAACTGGAGATGCTTATTAAAAAGTATTTCAATGTGAAAAAGAACAGCAATTTATAATTCTGACTTAGAAACTGAGTGCTTTTTTAATCTTCTAACAAAATTATACATACTACCTTCTCTGTCAGCTGTCCACTATTTCAATATGATCAACATTTAGAAAGATCCAGACTTCCAGACCACAAAACAAATTAATTCTATAGACAGGTAGATGGAGCAGTGGGATGTGAATTACAGGTCTCTGCAGGTAAAAATTACTGTAGCACCCGTGAAACAAAGAATTACAGAAATCTACAGGAGTTCAAATCCCAGCAGGAGCCTGGTTTGCAACTTTACTAAAAAAGTAGCAATGTGTTCCTCATTGTAGAAAGATTTTTCCAAATTTCTAATTTGTCTTAAAAATCATACAGTTAAAAAACAAAGAGGCAATCCTAGCAAAAATATGAAGATTCTGTACTACAGGGATCTTTTTCCTTCTTGTGTGTGTGCTGTTTTGCTGGGGTGACTTGTTTGGTTGGTTTTACTCCGGGTTTTGTGTGTTTGTTTGTGCTGGGTTTTCGTATGAATTTTTTGTGGGTTTGTTTTGTTTATTGGCTTTTGGGGTGTTTTGGTTGGTTGGTTGATTTTTGTTGTTCTGCTTTGCTTTTTCAATTAAGGCCATAAAACAGGCTGTCATCATGATCACATTTGTGTTCCTTCAGAAAATGCAAGATTTTTTTTCTTCCTGATTAAGAAGATTAAAGGGAAGCTTGGGCAGTGATCTGTATTTAAATATTGCTTTTGCATTAACAGTGACACAATAGACATAGAAGAAGAATGCATGCATCAAGGAAAAAGGAGAGAGACAATGTTTCTATCTATTAGGAAAGAAAAAAAATATAATTAGCTTTCACAGAGTTATTACAATCAAAGTCACCTTTTTTCTGTAACCAAACAGTAATAAGTAATTATATCATGCAGACCAGCTGTGAAGGTAATGAATACAGTGTAATGTAATACAATGTAAGATTCTGAAGACTATGTAATTATTTTGAGAAATTAATGTCATCAATTAGCCTCCCTTCACAGCATGCTCTCAATAAGTTATTCTTTTATACAGCTTCATAAATGAAATCTATCTGAACAATAAATAACATTGGTTATACAACATACCACAAGCAGAATGTTAAAAACAAAACAAAACAAAACTAAACAATTGTTAAGAAGTAGTAATAAAAAGAAATGTGTATGCACTGCAGAAAGCCCAAGTCAATAATGAGAAGAATTAACCCTCTACACCTAAATTCTGGCCTCATTGCAAATCTTCTTCGTATATTTCAACAGAATCAATGTGCTGATGGACCAACACTGTCCAAGTTATTATATGTACCTTTAGTCAAATATCCTATAAACACATTGTAATTTCTAGGCCCTTGATTTTGCACAATACAATTTAATTTCTGTTTTTCATCCCTACACTTGAAGTTACCAGTTCCATTCCCCTCAGTCTCAATGTCATAGCTACAGTGACTTCAGTGGTGCAGAAACACTGCTCCAACACAAAAAAAATGTTGATAGGCCAGAAAAATCAGTGCCTCATTCATGTTGGATAGACTGTGTTCTATAGTATATAGTTTGAAGAACCATATGCATGTTAAAGTTTGCTAATGTACTACAGAGCTCAAAGATAACTTAAAAACAAGCACATAGGTAAATAAATAAGCAAGCAGAAAATCTCCCCCTTGCCAGAAAAAGAATGGTTAATCAGGACTAAATTTGTAAGAAACTGACCCAAAGGAAATGGCATCAGGAATTATGAAAAGCATAGGCATATAACCTGAAGTTATCTTAAAATCTGTTTTAATATTAAAATCCTTCTACATGATTATAAAGCAACAATCAGAAATTAAAGAGATTGGTGGAAGATGTATAGCAGTAAATGATGCTGTATAAACTCATCTCTTTCTGGTCTTGCTGTATTTTTGTGGTACACCTAATTTTGATCACTACAAATTTAGAATGACCATTTAAAAACTTGCATCTAGAGAAAATGCATAAGGAAATGCAGCAGGGCTGATGATGTGAGACACTTGAAATCTGCTAAGGAGGAAAACCAGAAATTTAAGTAAGAACAACGGCTGTCAATTAATTTCGTTCACAATTACACTATGGTATTTGATACATAATCCAGAAAAGAACAAAAAGAAATAAAAGATATTGTAGAGAATAGATTTAACACAGAACACAAAGAGCCTCTTCCATAACATTTCCTACCAACATTAATAAAACTTACACAATCTTCAAAACAAAAATTTTATAAAGATTCTATTGTATAGCAAAAAGGATTTTTGGCACGTTTGTACCACTGGTTAATACAGATGGAGCAAAAACATGGGCATTCTCCAAGAATATCAAGTATCAGTTAAAAGCTGAGCTGTAAAACATGAAAAGATTTATGCATAGAGTACTTCTGGAACCATACCAAATCCTTCAAGGTCTTAGTTCTGGTACTTGAAGAAGAAGTCCTTGAGTATTTCAGACATAATAAAAATCAGACTACAGACCCACAAGCTATGCCAAGTGAATTCTAGTATGGTCATAGAATCAGATAGGAAAAAATGGAGAGTATGAAAATGAACAACAAAGTCATCAAGGTGAAAGACATGTTGGAGACGCTGAATAAGCAAGTGTAAGAAAAACACACAAATGTAAACTACTACTAATCTACAGTGCAGTGTAAACTATCCAAGATTGCAGTAAGTGCTGCCAATGATAAATATTCACTTAGAATCTATATGAACACATTCTGTAGTATTTTCCATGCAGTGCATAATGTAGTGTAATAACAACAGTGAACACCACAGAAACACGTAACATATTTCTTACAATATTGATGCTGTCATACTATTCCTTTAATGGAAGAAAGTTAGACATGCTTTTGGCTGTTTGAAGTCAGTCTTGCGTTATGAGTTCCCCTCTTGAGTTACAGATTAGAGATCTTTCTCACCCAACAAGCAAAATAAAATTGCTCATACCCTCTTTAAGAGGGGAAGAAAAAATTCCATGAAAAATTAGTTCTATGTAAATTATAGTCACACTATGTAGAAGACTGCCTGCCTTTGAAACTATTTGAAGAACTTTGCTTCCACTTTCTTCAGCGTGACCTTTGGAATAAAATTTGTTTCCACTGGTTGGGGGTTTTCTGCAGGAATACCACCCCCTAAAGAAGAACTGTGTCTTGCTGATATTTTAATTTTTTTTTGCTTTTCAAAGACTAGTTTTCCAGTCTTTAAACTAATCTTTAATCAAAAATAATGATTAAATAAAGTTCCATCAGATTCCACGGAATTACTGATGTAATTACTCTATATCACATATACTAAAACAAGTTGCTGAAACTGAGTTAGGGGGCACAGTTCAAAATCACAAATTATGTTTAATTTATAGCACTAGGAAAAAAACTCTTCCTCAGCATTCTGTGGCATCTTAGAAAGACATAAATTATGCAAGCCAGCTATATTATTTCAACTAATTTGACCTTTTTCTTTTATCCACAACTATGGATACTACTATCCATAACTATGATTTTGTATACTATTACAATCCACTGAAACTAATAATACTTGCTTATCTCACATTAAAATAGCCTAATATCTTAACTACTTCTGGGCCTGAGTGAGCTTCATCTAGAGATTCTTGCTTAACACAGATTTGCTCCTTACTACTAAGGTATGAAACTTTAAACTCCAAGAAGAGAATTTAGCAGCATGTTATTAACATCGCTTGAATACTGTGCATAAAGCAACGTTAACTGTGAAAAGGAGGGTTTGTGTTTTTTTTCTAGTTTGACATTCCAAAATAGATAGTTGTCTGTAAGTCTGTAGTGTATTTTACTTTCCTGAATGTGTTCAAATAAATAAGAAATGCTAGCACAGTCCAGCAATTCATCTTTTCTAATTTTTTCCTTTTGACATTGCCTGATGCAAGACATATAAGACATCACCACAAAAACAAACGAACGAATCATAATATTAAGAATAATTTCGAAAAAATTAGGAATAACTCTTCATCAAAAATGTTTCTTTCTATTCTCAAGAAGTGCTATTCTCCAACATGATGTACAGTCCCCACATACATACCAAACGCTTCATAAATTTCATATAGACTTGAGTTTATTTTAGTCCAAGAGAAAATCCTTAGGTCCCTGGCGTCTTCCTCTGATGCAATACATTAAACATACAAAAAAAAAACCCCAAAACCAAAACCAAACAAACAAAAAAATCCTCCACTATGATTGGAAAGCAAGTTCAACTCCTTTAGTTGAAGTATAGTGACAGAAGCAATACAAAGATTTCGTTGTTTGGTCTGGTTGTTTGATTTTTTTTTTTTTTTTAAAGAAAATACAGCAGTTCATCTGTACAAGGTAGGTGGAATATATTACTAAAAAGGGTATTAAAAAATCCCAGCTTTATAACCCAGAGGGTGCTGACTTTTGTGGATTACCACCCAGCACCCAGACTTGCAACTCTGTCATAAACTACATCAACTCCTCAAGCTGTTGGCTCTAGCACATTGGGTTACGAACCCTGTTTTGGAATAACAGTAGTAGTAATGCAACTGACTGAGAAAAATGAAATGACAGTTTTTCCATAAACTCAGTCTTCTTTTAGTTTGGATGCCATTTCCTTTAATTTTATGCATAAAACCTTTGACTGGAAAAAATGTGTCTTGTCTTTTAAACTGGCACCAACCAAGCTAAAATCCTCATTCAACAGAAGTTACACATGTGTTTGATTTCATCAGCTTTGAGTAGTCTGACTAAGATCTTTTCTTTTAAAATCAGCTTTTAAATTGTTCAGTTTTCTCAAATTTCCGCAGATCTACATGGAGCACCCTAAGTGTTTTCATGAAATTAAGACAGAAGTTGGAAGGTGTAATAAGCTATTACAGGGCTTATTAAAAGCTGCAGTTTATTAGTCTCAAAGGAACTTGCTAAATTCCACTAACTTCCACTTACCAAATCCTTTGCTCCAAGTCAAAGAAATTATAGAGGGTTTTTCTAGAAGCACCAAAATTTCCAAATCCTTATATTTTGGTTTTCCTTTTTCCTGCCTGAGGGACTACGGGTTCTCTTGGTTTATAAAAAATAAAATGATTTTTCATATTGTTTATTTTATTCAGACCCAGTGTGGGACCTTATACACTGCTGAAAGGGTTCCACTTGAGCATCAGTCTGGTAAACTCAAAAAGTCCTGCAAAATTGCTCCTTTCCTGAGTGCAACAAACCCTGAAAATCCGTGATCATGAGCCTGAACCTGGCTGATTATTACCTTTGCTATTTATTCAGTTATTTACTTGTGAAGTCGTTTTGGGTGCAGGGAGACGGGAAGGCATGCCATGCAAACGTTCGATAGATGAGGGCAAAGGCAGCTGTCTGGTATTTCCTCTACGCAGCAAAGCACAGGAGGACGCAAAGACTCGAGAAAATCGCCCACTGTCTGAAGAGTTACTGCGTCTCCCGAGCCGCCGAGAATGGGCAGGGGGTGGCTGGCTTCCTCTTGCAGGCAAATGACCGGTCGTAAGAGTGCGTTTTTAAGGGGTGATGTCAGAGAAATTAAACTTAAGCAAACACACCCCCCTACCTCAACGACGTGTTTCTCCTGTTGATAAGGCGAGAGAGGTGGCTGTGTAGCACACCCAGCTCACTCCTGCCCTACTGGGACGGGAGCTGGCCGGCGGGAGACACTTATTAATTATGAACGGGGAGATGTCCCTTTAAGGTCTGCTGTGCTCTCCGAGAGTGTTTAGTGGGGGAGACTTGGCTTTATTTGTACATCCTAACGCTGGGCTAGTTCAACGGGGAGGTCTCCAAAACTCAGAGACCTTTAGAGGGGTGAGTGGGGGGGAAATTGTGTGCGGTGGGAGGAAGCTAAATCTTCTTAACGCGAAGAAGCAACGTAAAGACTGGATAACAAACAGGAAATGCCTAACTCGGCTGCGAGGCGGACGGGCGGTGCAGAGCGCTGAGCTCCACCGGCAGCGCAGCTCCGCCGAGCGCGCCGGCGGCCGGACCGCTCCCGCCACCCCTGCTCTCCGCCCGGGCTCCCGGGCCCCGGCTCGCAGGACACCAGGCATGGCTGCCTCCTACTGGATGCTGACAGGTGAGGAAAGCCCAGTTTCTGCCTTGCTTTGAAGACTCGGGTCCCTAAATCAGCCGTGCGCCCGGCGGGAAGCCGGTGAAGCCAGTAGGGTCTGGCACCCAAGGGACGGCGCCCTCCCGCCTCGATCCCTGCCTCGGGAGTGTGCCCGGAGCTGCCCTCCAGCCGCAGGCTGTGAGGGAACGTACTTCTCTCTGGGAACTTTAATCCTTAAACCAATTTTAGAATCTGGGGGCAAGGAGTAGTTGCCAGATGAGGATGAATGGCTGAGAAGGCATACTGTAATTGAATCTGTCTTGGAAGAAACAAGTTTATTTGTTTTTGTTGGTTTGGGTTTTGGTTGGTTTGGGCGGTTTTTTTTTAAATTCGGGTAGACTTTCTGCTTTCCTCTGTTTGGCTTTCAGACTTCTGACTGGTAAAAGGGAAGTGAGGAAGCACTCACTCACTTCAGAAAGATGAGTTCATCCAGAGATGGAAAATGTAATGTTCATTGATTGTTAGTGACTTACTCGCTCTCCTAGAAAAAAAGAATGCAGTAATCTTTCAAGTAACAATCTCCCTAGGTAGTCAGAAGTAACATTTTGGATCTGAAATCAGGGGAATCCAAGAAGTAGGAAAGAAGCTAAGGCAATGCTGGGATTCATGTGCTTGGAAACTTGGACATTGAACTCTCCAGCAGCTCTTGCGCAGGCAAGTAGCACAGAGTGAACCTGAAGCAGTTCCCCCCTGAAACAGGGGAAGAAATCAATTTCATAAGAATTGTCCAAATGCAGGCAGCAGCAAGTGGGGAAAAGGCAAAACTAGAGTTTTGTGCTTATTGGGCAAGACACAACAGATACAGGAAAATGTGAAAATTTGAATATAGGATTTTGGCATGCCATACTTAGTTGTTGTTCTTAACTGTTCTTAATTTCATTATTATTATTACAGTGACATACTCCAAAACATGTTTTGGTTTGTTTTCCTTCAAAGAAGGACACTGTAAAACAGCAACAACTTAGTGTGCCACAACTTCCCTGCAGAGTTGCAGAGTTGCCACTGACAGATAATTCAGCAGTAATGAAAAAAAGGTTTACTGTCAGATAGGAAAACATTTCAAGAGCAAGTCTCATCCAGATTTGGCAGGCGATTATGTTTTTGGTGGTAGTATCATGGGGGTTTCTTTTTTAAAAGACTGGTGGGAAAGAGAATAGACTTAGAAATAAGAGGAGGCATTAGAGATACCAGGTAAAAGATTTAAATTGTCTCTGATAAATAAGAGAAGTAGTCCTACATAAATCAAAATATCATAAAAATATGGACAAGGGGTTTTCTTCATAAAGAGAAATATGGTGACATTAAAATCAATTTAAAAATAAATTACATACTGCTCTTCCTTAAAAGAAAAAAACAGCAAATAATCTGGAAGGCCATAGCAGACAAAAAGAACCAAGAGTAAAGGAGGTACATAGAGATGTTATGCACATTTGTGTATTTATATAGATTTTTGTTCTTTTTTATTTCGACTTTGTTTGATGAGACCTCTGAGAATCTTGACCACAGAAAGTCTGACATGCAAACAGACAGAAGTGCACATAGAATTGAGAAGGGCTGAGAAAAATGATCTATGACAAAAGACTGAATTAGTTAGGCTTGCTTATCTAGCAAGAGAAACACTAAGGGCAAAATGTTGAACATTTCAAATATATCTTTTTATCCAAGTATTATTGCTGAGGATATTATTCCAGATGTCAGTGTTTCTTTGTTTTGTGAGAGCACTCAGTCCTGACTTTCCACATTGGACATGTTGATTTCCAAAGATATTGATGAATCCTTGTAGATTCCAAAAAAGGACAAAAGAAAATCTATGCAACTGACTTTTCAAAAATCTTAGGAAATATTCAGAATTTTCTTACTCTTCAGGTAAAGAATGGCTAGGCTACCCAAAAAAACCCCACCTCTGTATAGTCTCTTTCACCTGGACCTTTGAGGAAGTTGGATGAACAGCTATAGGTGATGGCTGAGTTTACTTCAGCTGGCCTCTATGTAAGTGGTTTGACTAGGGATCTGCTGAAGTTTTCTCCAGCCCTACATTTCAAAAAATGAAGAATGAAGAAGTCAGTCTAAAGGGTTACATTACCTTTAAAAACTTCTTTACTTAACAGTGTTATGCAAAGCCTGTTCCCTACTGGACTTCTTCTCATTGATGATGGTCTTCTTGCACTCATCTTTATAACAGAAGAGATGAAAATAAATAGATAAAGACAGAACTGTATGCAGAAAATGAAGTGGTCTTTGTTCAGAGTTTGTAGAGGCAGGACAAGTCACAGGATAAAGGCAAAGCCTGAAAAAAAATGTTTTCCCAAGTTTCCCTCTCCATGTGTCTCTTTTATCATCCTTTGCTCTCAAAAATAATGTCCAACATCTCTTAGCAGACTTCCGCTTAATTTAGAGATTCTTTCCTATTAGTTTTTCTTATCCAGAATTATAAGTATGTTTGCATGAATTCTAGCTAAAGAGGCTATAATATGGAGGAGATGGGATTTCCTATGAAAATGACCTTTTCTTGTCTAAAATATGTACATAACCTATCTTCATTAAGAAGTTGACCAGGACTTGAAGATACAGGAAAGCGTGTCTCAAACATTTTCAGAATAAAAACCTCATAACCAGCATGGCTCCAAAATCCCTAGAATATATGCTGTCACCATTTACATTTTATCTTGCACTGTACTTAAAAAGGTCCATAAATGGATGCCAAATTGCTGTAATTATTAATACCTATAAAATCGTATTTGAAAAGTGATTTATTGCAAGAACTCTTAGGTCCTACACATTGTCTCAATCTTTCACCAAGACAGGAACAGGCTACACAATTTTGAACTTGTATGTTAAAACTGTATGAAAAGTTAAAAGAACACACTTGTTTTGGTTCTACCATCGTCAAATTCATCTCTCTCCCTGTCATTAGCAAAGCTAGAATGAACTTAGAAACTTTCTATGGTCTTCTTAATTTTTTGAGATGTTTTTCTTCTACTGCTCATACTTTGACATACTCAAACAAATAATAATACCCTGTATTTACTTTTTACCAGAGTAGGCAAAGCATCATCTCTAGTAAATATTTTCCTTTCTAAGTTCACAATGGTTCTGCTGATACTGGATACATCATTGAAGTTTACATTTCCCACTAAATATTTGTGGATCAATGTTCATAACTCTATAAATCTTACAACCTGCTTTTTGAGAAAAGGCCCATATCAAAATGTCTCTTTCTAAAGCAGTCAGTTTAAGATTTTGAGTGGCAACTTCATTTCAGAGTTGGTCTTTCTTCTTTGATTGTGGTTTTGTTTGTTTGTTGTGAGTTTTTTGCTCCTAGGGTGTGTGTATATGTGAGTGTGTACATGCACGTGTTCTTGTGGGGGTTCTTTTAATGCAGCAAGTCACCTGTTTTCCTGAACTGAATGTTTATTTTCTACTAGATAGTATACTGGATGCCAACTTGCAACCTTTATTTAAAATATGTTGTATCTCCAGGGATGTAAGGCTGCTTGTAAAAATTTGACTGGAATGAATAAGCACAGAAAAGTTTGTATATGCACAGCAGTAAAAAAGTAAAATACATTTTAATGTGGAAGTTAAATATGCACCACAACTACTTTTTCTTGAAAGAATAGCATGAGGTGAACCCTTGCAATTTTATAGTTGCAAAGAATGTAAAGAAGAAAAATTTGCCATAAATTCACCATTCAGCATTTATATAGATAAGTGAAAGGAACTCTAAAGTAAAGTTGAATGCACACTCTCTCCTAAAGAAAAGCTGAATGCAGAAGTTCTCTGCCTCTGCTGTTGCATTAAAACGTTAATGCAAAATTATTACTATGTACAAGTTCAAGTTAAATAAACACACATGTGCTTATGTTATATTCCCTTGGGTGGTCCTGCTTGATTCTGTGAAACTATTCATGCTAGCAGAGTTAAGCATGTGTACTCACAGGAAGAGAGTCTGAGGTCTGATAAATAAATCCTATTATGTAATATCTGATAAAGTTGTTTTTACACCAGTATCAAGCTTAGGGAAAAGGAATGCACATTTCTGGGCCAGATCTGAGTTCACTACTGTCCTGTCACAACTGACTAGAGCTAGATACTTAAGAGAAATTTATAGGTACACCATAATGGGAGATATGGGATTATTTTTGCTCACAGTAGCCTTATATCTCATTAAATTATTGACTCCAAAGCCTTTCCAAGTCAGCAAATTCCATAATCCACAGTGGGTTGTTTTTTCTATAAAAAAAAAAAGCTAATAGAAAACAGAAACTTCCTTGTAGCTACCCTCTCATCTGTAAGAAGATGCCCCTACGCTTCTCTGTTACCAGACTGTGTAGCCATTCCAAGCTTAATGTATCTGTTGCAATTGCCCAGACACACTTAGCATGGCACATTAGTGTGCCTACTTTCTCAACCTATTTTTATTTAATCATTTCTCATGCAAGCTTTTTTTTTTCTATTCTCACTCTTTTCTTTGATCTAAATTTACAACATTCATTCTTTAATGGAGTTCCTAGTGTTGTACGCGGTTTCAAAAATAAGCTACAGAATTAGAATAATAGAATTATAGATTTTTAAGGGGTTGGAAAGGGCATTAAAGACTATCTAGTCCCAACCCGCCCTGGGATGGGCAGGGACAATTCCCTCTAGACTAGCTTTCTCAAGGCCTTGTCCAATCAGTACCAGGGTTGGGGTAACCACATCCTCCCTGGGCAGCCAGGGGTTAGACAATATTCTAGTGTCTAACCACCCTCAAAGAAAAATTTCTTCATATTAGTTTCCTTAAATTTCCCCTCTTTCAGTTTGTACCGTTTACTTATTGTCCTGTCACTGCAGTTCCTGATGAAGAATCCCTCTCCAAATGCCCTCTTTCCTGTCATATACCGGAAGGTTGCTATGAGGTCTCCGCATAACCTTCTCTTCTTCTCCAATATTCCTCCTTCTTGCATAGAGATACAATTTTTCATTATTTCTGGCTTGTTAAATTTGTCTAGGCTGCAAATTCAGCTGTCTAGTAACGGTTCAGGTCCATTTTCTTTGCAATATCATTGAACTGATACGTGTTTTAACAAGGCATCTTATTTCTGTATGTGAACATCCAGCTTCGTTTGAAACGTGCTTATGTGCCTCCCTAGCATCTCAGAACTGGAAGGAAGCCGGTCAAGGTTCAGTACTGGCTGAACTGTAACTTGCAAATTTAACCAAAACCTTTTAAGCCGGAATTCAGTTTAAGAGCAGCGTCCAAGTAAGAGTTCAGGTTCTGATGTTGCCTGCATCTGGTTTTCATTTCCATGGGTGACGGCCGCCCCGCTCCGCCTCAGGCGGCGGCGGCTGCCGGGGCTGGGTGGCACCGCGGCCCCCTGGCCCCGGGGCACTCGCTGAACCACGGGACTGTACCGCTCGCCTCTTTCGCCATCTGTGCCTGTAATCTTCCACAACTGCTTGGCTTTGGCCGTTTGGTTTTGGTTTGGTTTTTTTCCCCTCGTGTTTTGAACCGTGCGGCACGGCGTTAGAAGACTTTAGGAGTTTGGACTGCCGCTGTGAAGCGTTGGAGGGAAAGAACGAAGGCGGGGACGACCCCCTCCCCCCCTCCTGGCGAGTAGCCGACTTTCAGTGCTTGCAGCACCCAGCAGCAACGCGGCTGCTTCCCAGGCCCCCTCCCGCACACCGCCCCGGCATTTTCCTTCCGCAGGACGGAGCCTCGAGACTCGCCGCCAGGTTCCCCGCGCATGCGCCGTGCCTGCGGTGACAGCGCGGGGCGGGGCGCGCCCCGGCAGCGCCGTAGCAGGGAGCGGGTCTGTGCGCGTGCGCCGTGGGGCGGCCGTGGAAGCTGCGCGTGCGCGTTGGGGGCGGCGGCGGGCGCTCCGGGAAGGCCGCGCGTGGGTCCGTCCGTCCGGGAGTGTGTGGGCCCGCCGGCTCCAGCGCTCAGCCTTCCGTCCCGGGACAGACCTGCTGCCCGCTGCCGCCGCGGCACGCGGGAGGCCGGGGAGCGGCGCGAGGAACCGCCAGGATGAAGCTGGTGAGGAAGGACCTGGAGAAGGATAATGCGGGGCAGGTGACGCTGATCCCCGAGGAGCCTGAGGACATGTGGCACACCTACAACCTGCTGCAGGTGGGTGACAGCCTGCGCGCCTCCACCATCCGCAAGGTTCAGACCGAGTCGTCCACTGGCAGCGTGGGCAGCAACCGCATCCGCACCACCCTCACTCTCTGCGTGGAGACCATCGACTTCGACTCGCAGGCCTGCCAGCTGCGGGTCAAGGGCACGAACATCCAAGAGAACGAGTATGTGAAGATGGGCGCCTACCACACCATCGAGCTGGAGCCTAACCGGCAGTTCACCCTGGCGAAGAAGCAGTGGGACAGCGTGGTGCTAGAGCGCATCGAGCAGGCCTGTGACCCGGCCTGGAGCGCCGATGTGGCGGCTGTGGTCATGCAGGAGGGGTTGGCTCACGTCTGCCTGGTCACCCCGAGCATGACGCTTACTCGTGCCAAGGTGGAGGTGAACATCCCCCGCAAGAGGAAAGGGAACTGCAGTCAGCACGACCGGGCGCTGGAGAGGTTTTACGAGCAGGTGATGCAAGCCATCCAGAGGCATATCAACTTTGAGGTGGTGAAGTGTGTACTGGTGGCCAGCCCAGGTTTCGTGCGGGAGCAGTTTTGTGACTACATGTTCCAGCAGGCAGTCAAGACTGACAACAAACTTCTGCTGGAGAACAGGTCCAAGTTCCTGCAGGTAAGGATATAAGCAGTCTCCAGAGTGGGTAAAAAAAGGCTTGAGAGTTGTGGGCGATAATAAAAGGTTGTTACGTGGGAAATAAGTCATTAAAGAAAATAGATTTCTGACTGAGCATCATAAGGAAATTATTCTCATGCCTCCCAAACTGTAAAGGAGTTACGCATGGTACAAGGATGGTTCCCACCTAGGATACCTTAATGTGGAGTAGAGAAAGTGTTGGATATTTTAAACTCCCTGTAAAGGCACATTTACTTTTCAATTAAGTATGAAGTGCAAGTTGGAAAAAACTTTGCACTCTTACTCTGTCACACTGGATAGCTTGCATGTTTAATAACAACTTTCTAAAGATGTTTTTTAAAAGTACCTGGATGTGGTATAGATTAGTTAATTTTGTATTACAAAAACTAACTATAATTTTGTTGTTAGTTTTTACTACATAATTAAAGGCTGTGCTTTTTCCCTTGTTTCTTAGTCATCTCATTGGTTTAGTTGCGAGAGGTTCAGCCTTATACTGAAATAGGCATTTTTACAGCCTAAAATAGGTTTTATGAGGATACTTATGTAATTTTTAGGTTGGAGGAGGCCTGAGGTGATCTGGGGGCAGGGGTAGTGAAGTGAGTCTCAGTGCTTGATGATCCCAGTACTTAGAAGACCCAATGCATCAAGAGCCCTCCTTTTCCATGTGTAGCAAAGTGATAACAGAGAATTTTCAAGGTATTTGCAGCTTTGCAGCCATAATAATTGCAGAGTTGATGCTTTTGCACTATATGCTTACAGTGTTGAGGGACCTTCCTTTTCCTGAATGCTCTGAAAAAGAGACTTAGATCTTAGTTTCTTGGTAGTTTCAAGTAGCCTTACCTTGGGAACTGTTGAGCTTGTATATTTACCCTAGCCTTTGAATAATAAGAGCGGCAGTTTTCTTGTGCTGCTTGTCAGGCAATTGAGGGGATTTGGTATAGGCTTTGGGTTGCAGGAGAGATTAAGAAAATGATATGTGTTTCAAGTAGGAGATAATTTTCCCAAACAATTATCAAGATTAATATTATGTATCATGGAGGATGTTTGTGATTGGTTAATCAAGAAAATGGTCCTTTTTCTTCATAAACACCAAACCTTTGACTTTGTTTTCACTCTAGGTCCACTCTTCCTCAGGACATAAATACGCATTGAAGGAAGCACTCTGCGACCCAGCTGTAACTAGCCGTCTTTCTGACACTAAAGCAGCTGGGGAGGTGAAAGCCTTAGATGACTTCTATAAAATGCTGCAGCACGAGCCTGACCGGGCTTTTTATGGCCTGAAACATGTGGAGAAGGCCAATGAAGCCATGGCCATTGATACCTTGCTGATCAGTGATGAGCTTTTTCGGCACCAGGATGTGGCTACACGTGCCCGATACGTTAAATTGGTAGATAGCGTACGGGAGAACATGGGTACAGTACGCATTTTCTCCAGCCTCCATGTGTCTGGAGAGCAGCTGGGCCAGCTCACAGGGGTGGCAGCTATCCTCCGCTTTCCTGTTGCTGAGCTCTCTGATCAGGAGGATGAATCTAGCTCTGAAGAGGATTGATAACAGTGACTTCATTCCACAGTTTATTTTCCGTGTCATGTTGAAGTGACATTAAAGGTCCTCCCAACCTGAATACTGTGTGCAGATGTACTAGGATATGTAATTAAAAACTTTCAATAGTAAACATACGCATACATTTATATGGTTTTACTCAGCACACTACTTGATATCTGATCTATGGTAATAGTTGTTGGTATGCTGTGCTGAGCTGACTGTTTTTGCAGTTCTGGACCACAAGCAGTACAAGAAACTAATTTGTCTCCCCATTGCTGCTTAGTCTGCATCTTAGGGCAGACCGCTAGTTTAGTGAAATCCTACTTTTTGAAATTTGTAGGGAAAAAATAGTAAACTAACAGGGAGAAATTCACATTAGACTATTTCTATTCAAGTGCTTGAAAAGAGTATTGCAAAACAAACCTCTTGGAAGACCTGTCAAAACTGCTTGGTCTTCGTAAGAACTCCCTGTTCTTCATAAGGTGTGTGAAAGGAATGGAGTCAATATCATCTCTTCGGGCTTTATGTGGTGATGTAAGTCTAACCACTTAAATATTTCTGTGAAACACTTGAAGCAGTCTTTCAGCAACCAGATCCTTTAAGTTAACATTTATTTGCTAACATGATAGTAGATGCAGGAATGGTGAATCTCAGTGCAACCACTTAGTTATCTTTGAATGCTGTTACCTTGGGAGATTGTTCTGAAGACTAAAAAGGTGTCATTAACTGTATTCTGCTAAATTGGCGTTTTTTAGCACCCAGTTTTGAGAAAATACAAGAAAAAACTTAGAAAATCAGGACTCTATTTTCCACAATTTTCTGATAGCAAATAGTTTAAATTCATAATCTGATATTTTATTTGCATATCTCTTTAAAAACATACATAAACTGTGATACAGAAATGAAGATGACAAAATTATAAATCAAACTTCAACTTAAGATAGTGGCAACTATAAAACGAAAATTACCTTTTCAATTATTTGATCAGCTCAAAGTACTGAGAGCCAGAACCAGTTTTGTTTCTTCACTGGGCAGTAAATCTTCGTTTGAGGAAGCAAAAACTGCTTTCAGATTCAGACATTAACCCTATGGTTGTATTGTTTGAAACCAAGGTTTGATGGTGTGGCTTGTATGGGTAAATAGGCATTACTTCTTTATATGCGATGGAAGGTGAGAATAGGAACCACGGAAGAATTCTGTAATATGGAAAGTGTTGTAAGAATGGAACATTAAGAAATAAAACCATCAAAACTCCTAGTCTGGGTAGAATAGTTTTAGGAAAATCGTTTTTAAGGGTGCCAAAACGTTCATGGGTGCCAATCCTCTGAATTTAATACTGTCTATTGGTAGCTGAAACATCAGTCTAAACTTGATAGAGAAGTACTTTTGAATTAAAGCCATCTCCCTTTTCTACATCATCCACACAGTCTAAGAAATTCTTGAATAGAACATCTATTAGAGCTGTAACACTTCGATTCTTCTTTTGTTGAAGACAGCAAGCCCATTGAGACGCTTCTTTACTGTCAGCTTGCACACCTGAATTATGTTACTTGAGGTTTTTTTTGTCTTGAATGGTGTTGGGTGCCACAAGTCATAGAATGCTCAGGTAGGATTTCTTTAGCAGTTAAGACTGCTTAAATTAATTTATTTTTATTTTAATTTGTGTAAGTTAATTATACACTCATTTAGCTACAAAGCACCTTGATTCCTGTTGTATCTAGTTTAATGTAGAAAAAAAAAATAGGAAGCAGAAGAAGTTGTCCAGGAAATACTAATTATATGAAGCAAATTAGGCCTTAAAAAAACTCATATCTAAATAAGTCGTTAATTTCTCCAAGCTTTTATAACATTGGATGGTATAGTAGTATATTCTCTTTAATTAATGCCAGTTCGTTGCAGCTGTACACAAATGACATATTCCCGTTTGTAGTACACCAGAAATTCTTGGTTTTTCTCAACAAACTGAGAGACAAATCAAACTTTTCTTTGGCTGTGGGATAGATTGCTATTTTATCAGACTAGATTGGTTACAATTATTCCATTGTAAACCAGAAGTTATGAAGAGTTTTTGCTGTGTACTACATGATTACTATGGTGATTTTCTGTTTTGTGCCTGTAGTTAGCATCAAGGAAAAGAAGTGCCCATTTTGTTGCATTTTTTTTGTTTCATCTGGTAAGAAAATGTGACAATAGTGATTCTTTTGATTCCTTGAATTATTTACACTTAAAATTCTGCCATGACTTTGTATTTTGTGTATTTTTCTTTTTTTCAATCTAGTGCTCTCATGTTGTTACATCTCTGAAAGAAATACACATGG
Organism: Acridotheres tristis; assembly: GCA_037013685.1. Lineage (NCBI taxonomy): Eukaryota > Metazoa > Chordata > Aves > Passeriformes > Sturnidae > Acridotheres > Acridotheres tristis. The sequence goes on along the minus strand of CM072919.1, from coordinate 63,724,084 downwards.
AGTTGCCCAAAGTATGGAAGTATGGGATTGGTTTTTTTCCTTCTTTTTTTTTGGTGGGGGGAGGAGGGGAAAGCATTTTTGTTGTAAAATAAATATACAATCACTATGTACACAAATGTATCCTGTTTCAGGAAACAGCTTAAAGGCTTGGTATTGAAAGTGGGCTGTGTTCAGTTGCAGATGCTTGACCTGGGCAAGTTCCAGAGTTGTTAGTATCTTCCACATTTCAAGGAATTTTGATTAGTTGGAAAGTCCTTATTGACAAAGTTGCTTGCTCAATGCAGACCTTAGTTTATGTGTATAGATAACATTTGCACAGAAGAGACATGCTATCAACAGATCAAAGGAGTGCTAGAGCCATGGGAAAATATTTTTTGTGTCTGTTGTTTGGAACTAAACATACATGAACTAAAAAATGTGTCTCCATTTAGTTTAGGATTATATTCTGACATAATTCTGTGAATTAATAGTGTGGTTTAACTTCCAGTTTTTCAGTGTTCAAAATTCATGAAGACATAGTAGAAGTTCCTAAAGCTTGTTACATTTGGTAGGAAGAAAGCTTTAAAAACTATGAAATTAGATTGATCATGAGTCCTGCTGTGCTATACAGTGATTCAAATAAATTTATTCATTTATTCATTTGCCTGTCTTGCAAATTTGTAATTTGGAACAGGCTCCAGTTTGTCAGTTTTGTCACCTCTGGCATTCAAATCCACTTACATGCATTTTTTGTGATTGTTAATCAGCTAAAGCCTGGTGCAAAATGCAGGGTCACCAGCAGCTAGAGACCAAAATAATCGTACTGATTACAAGGCAAAATAAAAGATAAATCCTTCATAAAACTGTAAAGCATTTAACAGTGTTTGACTGGGGTATTCCTCATCTCCCTCCTGTCTTTACCCCGTGTAAGTAAAATGCTAGTAATAAGTGATCTTTGGACCACCAGTTTAACAAGTTTAACATAGCTCTTCAGTTTAATTTGTGATGGGACTAGACATGATGATTTTAAACCTGTCTAAATGTCTACATTTTCATTTGCTACTGTTCTCTCACGGGTTAAGTAGCCCTGAATTTTAAAATTAACTTAGCCTTTGAAAATTTCTTACAGCTTCTGAGCTGCTGATCTTGGTTTGCCTTGTTCAGTGAAGGTATATTGTAACTCACTTCTCATTGGATGTATGTATCACTTGAGCCTCTCAAATTTCTTTCTGGAAGCTGGATTATACATCTAGAAAAACGTGTTCATATGCATGTGTCTTTCAGATCACCCAGTCCATTCACTTTTCTCTGGGATTTTCATAGCTCTCTTTTTAAAGAAAAGCTTGTTTTAGAGATTGAGTTTTGCAGGAAGAACCCCCATATTGTCAGAATGTGTTACTTGAAGCCATATTTCTACAGTGTGTTGTCTAATGATTCTACAAAAGACCTAAGAAAGCAGTTTATAAAATTTGAAGCAGCAATTAGAAGGTCTGCAATTAGGAATCCTTGCTTATAACCAAAAATCGGAATCCCTGCAGGAGACATAATAACAAAAAAAATGAAGGACTGAGTTCAGAAAAGTACTTATTGATGTACTTGTTAGATAGGCAGAACTTCAGACTTGATTTTTTCTTTCCTTGCACCAGTTGCGTTAGTCTGAAGATTTCTCAGTTCTGATTTGATTTAGCAGATAATGGGGAGAGAGTGGTGACAAAGCATTGCAGTAGATAATTTTCCAGTATCTGTCTTTCTTCTGTAATGGCCACAACTTGCTTTTAGGGACTGTTTCATTCAGATTTTGTGTGGGAAAGAATATTTTGAGTTTTCATTATTCTGCAAATTTGAGGTTAAGAAAATGTCTAACCATTTGGGTCGTGTGATAATTATGATTCTTAATTCAGGCTCCAACAGGGGTTGAGTCTGGGCTTTTTCAGTAGAGGAAAGGGTAAACACAGGCTGTGAAGCTTCTTGTGTGACAGATGTCCAAAGACTTGCTGAGTAAGTGTAATGTTTAGTCCTGCCACATATTTTATGCTTGACTCAAATAGGGCATTGACTTGAATTTGAGGGTAACTGTTTGCATGATACAGAATCTAAAGGAAAGACATGTCTTTAGTCTAACAACCAGACTGCACATTGCCTGTCAGCTTGTGAACTTGACTGTTTGAGAGATGCTCTATAGCTTTTCTGTGAAAAAATTGACTCCTAAGGTGTCTTAGCCTAAAATAAAGTGTGAGGAAAAGGTTTCTGAAATCATAGTTGTTTTTTCTGTCTGAAAATAATTCTTCCTTTTGTCCCACTTAAGGGCTATGTAAGAAACAGAGAGGGGAGTGGTATCAGAGCAGCCCTTCCTTCCAAGTTAGTGTCTTCTGGGAAATGCAACATGAAGCAGCAACTTTCAAGCCCTGCCAGGTCTTGTCAGTTTTTTGCTATATCAGTCTTAAATTTATTGCCCTCTTTTTGGGAAATGCTACATTCACAGCTAATGTAATAGCTGTCATGCTGCTCTAATAATCACTTAGAAGTCAAGTTAGAGCTGATCATGAATCCTCTGGCAAAGCAGCTGTTCCGTTAGAGAATGTTAATTAGTTGAAACCAGTCCTCCTTTTTAGGAATGTACATACCAGACATGATGGGAAGTGTTTTCTCTGGTCCAAAATGGAATTTCTGCTCAAAGCCAAGCCTGGAATAGCAAAGAAAGAGTGTAGGGGTTTAAGAAGTCAAATGGAACAGAACATACAAGCCTTAAGGCCATTTTCTCTTTCATAGTAAACACTAGGTTAGAGATGCTCTTTTCTGTCAGTGTCATTGGTAAGTACAACTTCCACATTGAGCAAATAAATATTTTTATATCTTGTCAGAGATATCTAAATCACAACTGGCTCAGGCATGATATCTCATGGGATGAGGGAGGCAGTTTTCAGATTTCTGGTCTGAACATGAAAGGAAAATAATTGAAAGTTAGGACTGTTCCTACCAAACATGTTTCATCTGTAATCTTTTCAGAAAAAAGCCCTGAATAGTGTTCCATGTTTCAAAAAGATTTTGGACCTGACGGCAACCAGCAAATCTGCTTTTGAAGATGGGCAGATCTTTTCCCATGCAGTACTTTTTGTTTAATTAGAACAAATACTTCTAACACACTTTTTACTGTAAGGGTTTGTATGCAAAGACGTGTGTGTGTGTGTGTTTAGTAAGAGAAAAAGCTAACTTGGCTCTTGGCTTGTAGTTGCTTTGGTAGCTGCAGGATTGGCTCAGGATGTAGGGTTGATAATTATCTTCAAGACTCGAAGATTTGTTTACTGTAGGAGGAACTTGGTAGCAAGTGATAAATTCAGGAAATCTGACACTTGTTAAATGCTCATGGACATTTCCTTTAATGGCTTCTGAAGCTCTAAAAGCTACAGCAGGTTTTGCTGAAGAAAATTGCCTTTTCCTTGACCTGCATTGTTCAAGTGTTCTAGATAAATAGTTTAGTTTGGGTGTGAGAGAGGTTAATTAATTGCATTTGTTTATCTTGCCCAAACAGGTACCATAAGACCAGTGCCATTTGGTAAAGAGAACTGGTGTATCCCATATAATTTTTTCCTCTCCTGAGTGGAAATTGCTGTTCTGAGATAGGTTGTCTAAGAGAAGCTGAAATGGACTTCGCAGAAACAGTGCTGGGTGAACGCTGGCAGACAGCCAGGACAGTCAAGTCTCCTGGGGCACTGGCTGCCCTCACTGCAAGGCTGTATGTAGGAGCTACTGGGACAGCAGTGGTGAGAGGCAGAAAAAGAGCAGCTGTCTCCTGAGGGAACTTTTCCAAGTTCCAGAGCTGTGAGGAAAGATGAAAAGCTATGGTTTAATGGAAAACATGAGATGCTGTTTTGGGTATGTGACTTCTTCCCAAAGGGAGACGCAGTGACTGTTTGAAATATCTGTACTCAGTTCTAACAACTCATGCTCGGTTGGGGGTAGGATGCCAGCTGATGTGATTAAGCTGTGTGTGTGTGTCTGGGGGAGAGAAGCTTTGAGCCTGAGACGGCTAGAGATACTAGAGATACTGAGACTTTGCTAATCTTCTCACTATGGAGTAATTTGCGGCCACCCTGCTATTGCTGTATTTGAGGCTTGTGAAAGACTGTCTTTGTTTTCCTTTCATACCTGTCTGAAAGCCATCTTCTTTTTCAAAAACAGTGCTTTGTGAAACAAACACCTCACTGTGTTGTGTTGGCAGTCTATGTGATAAGCAAAGGAAAAAATTCTAGTCAGACATTAAAAAAACTCATAAAACCAACAGAAGCTGATTGAAATAAACCTTACAGGCTTTTTGAGAGGATACCTAGTGAGAAGGAAAAGACAGATGAAACCATATGTAATAAGGTTTGTTGGTGGTTTTTAATGGTTCTTCAGGTCATTTCAACTGAGATAAACAGACTACTAAGTCAAATCAGGCATATAACAGGTTTTTAGGCCTTTTCTCTAGAAAGCCCCAGAAATCAGTTGTTAAAACTCTATTAGTACACAGTCAAGCATTGTGATCTTGGTAAATTATGACTGCCGAAATTGTTTCAAGCTGTCTGCGTTTGTTTTATCTAAGTGTAGATTTGCATGGTCCTGTGTATTGTTCTTATGAGACAAAGTGTTTTGTTATGAATAAAAGTAAGTGTTCAGAAAAAACAATGTTTAAAATTAATGTTAACAACTGAGTTTAGACTTTCCTAATTTTGAAGACTTGTCTTTCTTGTCTAAATAGGTAATACAAATTTATAAGTGATGTGAGTTTTTTTGGAAAGGGTGTGGAAATCATAGCTGAAAAAAATGCTTAGGGCTTTAGGCAGTATTAATTTGAATTTGAGCTTTTTTGCTTATTTCCAAAACATTTTTTAAACTTTTTGTTCCCTACTTAAAGTACTTTTATTTTGACATAAGGACTGGCAAGAAATAAATGTATGTTAGAGAGCAGAAAGTTCCTACTACTGAAGAAAGGAAAAATTGGAACAGCCTTCCAGTCAGAAAAAAATCAGAGCAAAAGGTCACTTTTATATGAAATTTGTTTACGCTGGGAAATGTGATGTAGTTGCCAGCAGCAGATAGGAATCAATTCTGCAGTCCTGTACCCATGCTTGGAACAGAAGCAGAATACTTGCTGGTTTGTTTTTTTTTTCATCAGAGCATTCTGTTGCCCTGTTTATATCTATTCAACTCTTACCACATATGTTCACATTACATCTCGACAAATGCACCAGATTGCACCACAACATTGACCTCCTGTCAGACAGGAGTTAGCTGTCTGAGCTAATGATACAAAAATGCTTAGATTAGGTACCTGATAAGGATTTCATGAGTACTTTCTTTTCCATCTCTGCCGGTTAGAGGTCCTCCAGGAGCTGCAAAGGTTATTAAAAAATAATTTTTGAGTATTTTATTTGTAAACAGGCATTAAACTGAAGTCATTGATCATTAAATGGGTTTTCTTTAGAAAACATGTTTTCTCCAGTAATTTTGAAATGAGCAGCTATGAGTACAGCTTTGTTTCTTACAAAGGAAGCTGTGGTATCTAAAGAGTCGTAGAACAAAGAAGAATAAAAACAGCTGAGCATCAGCACTGCTGTATTGCCTCATAGCTGGGCAGGAAGGAAAAGCTGGAAGTGATCTGCCAGTCTCTGCTGCTAGAGGTGCTACTTGCATAAGACTGCTGTTAAATCTGTGGTAAGATAGCACGTACATGTAACAGGAGTGTTGCGGGATGTAAGTTGGTGGCACAAGGTTCATTTGTACCTTTTCAGGAGCTCCCTTTTTTAAGACTTTGAGGTCCTGTTCGCTTTAGAAGACTGAGTCACTCTTAAATTACCCCAAAACTGACCTTAGTTTTGCAAACTTCAATTCAGCTTGGACAATTTCCTCACTATTAAACTTCCATGGTCGTTCTGTGAGGGTGATGCAGGTGTTTGAAAGAAAGAGTAACAGGTTCTTTATGGAACTCCTGGTATCACGAGGATACTAGGCCTGGTCCAGATAGATATCTTTAAAATCATGGGTGTACTTTAGTGGTGTGGGTGGGAAATGAAAGTTATTAGTGCCAGTAATTCATGTAGAAAATTCTATCTTAAACTGCATCTAAAAAACAGGATGTTTTTCTACCTCTAGAATCCAGCTCTAATTTTTTTGGGGGAAACAAACCTTCCTTTTATAATCTCTTCATGACTGGTTCCAAATTTCCCTGAATTGTTTATTGACCAGTAAAAATGAAGATTTGCAGCAAAAAGACCTAAGATTAATTTTGCTGTGCTTTTAACTAGTTTACCAGAAAAATCCCTACCACAATGATACAACACAAGAGGTATTCATGCTATTACTGATACTTGAGTGCTAGAGTCTTTAAAAATTAGTAGATATTGTTGGTGATGCATATTATGGTAAAGTTTTCACTACAGTGCCAATCAGTATTGATAATTCATGATCAAGTGACTTTTGGAGAATTTATAAGCTTTTCACTTAAAAAAAAGTATCTTGACCATAAAACAATACCTGCAGTTTTTAAAATTGCTTTGTTTTCCAACTGCAGTGCGAAATGACAGTGAAATAGTCACCATATTCTATTCCAAATATATCCCTCATAATTATTTCTGGGAATAAGTGTCGTGCTAGAGGTGCATCTTCTGTTCTTATTTCATGAGTGATATCAATGGGAAATTGGCACTTTGAGTTTGTCTTTTTTTCTGATGGTCCCACATGAACACTGTATGCCAATTCCTGGCTTACTGGTATAGGAATCCATTGACAGAAAGTTCAGTTTTATCTGTTGCCTCTAAATTATGCTCACCTCACAGGTAGACTGGAAGTGAGCTACTATATGACGCATCAAGCTTGTGAAAGTCCTTGTTACTATCTTAGATCATAAAATGAGCTAAGCTGCAAAATACCTTTTGCAGCAGCCTTATGAATTGACTAGTGCAATACCAGGTGTTCTTTTCATCTTCTTTGACCAAATGAGTAAACTTTTCTTTCTTAGGGTGCAGTGTCTATCATTGTATGTGTATGTTTTTTGTAGCCTTTACTAGATTAGGCAGCTATTTTTATGGTTAAGTCCATGGAAAATTTGATTTAATTATCACTGTGGTAATTTGCAATTCCGCATTCTTATCTGTTTAGATTTCTCAGTTTTAAGTGTAAACTTTATGTTACCACAGAGTCATGTTCTTTAAATTGTCCAGTACAATAAAAGATTTCTCATCATAGTTAATTCATAGGTAGAGATGACTAAGGAAACAAACTGGCTGAGGATTATCTTCTCTTTAGCAGTGAAAAGTCATAAATTTCAAACCAGGAGGGCTCTGTACATCTTAGCAGAAAGTCACTGCTGTGATCACCCGTGCTGGTACATGCTTGAAACAGGTTCAGGATTTTGCTATGAGCAGATCAGACCTGATCTGTGCAAACAGGCAGTGCCTGCTCCCTCATGCTCTTGGCAGGACAGGCTAGCTTTCCCTGTGGGCATTTCAGTTCTGTGCAGTTGGGGATGAAAAGGCATTTCCATCTGACCCTTTGTGAGAACACTAGCATCTGGGGACCATTCATGGAGAAATTCCAGCATTTAAAAAAATAGATAACTTATTTTCCATTATTGCCTGTAGCAATCTCTTATCAACTGTATTCTCACTGTAGTCATTTTTTGGTTACCAATAAGATAAAAAGTTTTTTAAAAAGTAAATCTTGAACAATATTATTGACAGTACATTTGATGCATTGCAAAGAATTAATAATAGGAAAAAGGAATTATTTGGATGATGGTTCATGTTTTCAGTCCAAGCTCCATGTCAAGCATTTTTAAACTTCAAAATTTGCCTTTAGTAGCAGTAGGTTTTATCCCTTACTCTACAGTTCTTATCTCAGAAAGCTACACATACAATTATTTAATTTTTTTAATTGTTTCAACTTTACTAGGGTACTTAACATTAGTAAAGGTGTTTCTTTGTTAGACTTGTAGTATTTCCCTGTGTCTTTAAAATGGAGTTCAGTTTAGTGAACATTATTTGATTTATGTTTTTTCTGGAACCTGTTAGCTTTATATAACAAGTTTATCTGAAGAATAAACTAAGTCTTAGTGCTAAGAAGCACTTTAAGAGTTTTCAGGTCTCTGCTGTATTAGGAATACATGCAAACAGGGAAACAGAACTCTATGTATCCATGACATAAGAAGCTGCAGAAATAGAGTGGTTGCCTCTTACTGTACAGAACATGGTTCAGCTAAAAATGAATTTTCTGTTGTGTTACAAAGAAAATTATGATAGCTGCTTTATCATGGGAAACCATAGGTAAGTTGTCTCTATACATCTTGACTATACTTTGCAAGTTAATTTTTTCTTTTAATATACATGTCCAGGATTTAATTCTGAAGTGTGTCTCTGCCCTACTTATCTCCTGTCATTTTTGTTTGGTCAAGCTTTCTTCTTGCTTTTGCGTTCCCGCCCTCCCCAAATCACTGCATAGCAAAATTGTTTCAGACCAAAGGAAAACCTAGATATTTATAATCTTCTATCCTTTCCCTTCCATTGCACTCCAAAAGAAATTGGATCACAGCTGAATTGATATTGATGCATTTTATAGAGACAATTATGTTTTTGTTGTACTGTGTAAAAAACTGCTTTAGATTTGATGCTCTAGCTAGCTGTGTGGGAGTGGGTCATATCATGCATATATTTGCACTTCCTTTTGGGGGATTTCTTCTGTTCTGAAGCCTTGAGTGATTTGATTGAGAGCAAGCCAATGGTTATGCTCAGTCCAAGGCAATGAAAGACAGGAGTTAGCCGTCATTGTGAAGGAATGGAAAAAGTTGTAGTACCTTAAGACTTTGAGAAAAAATACCCAACAATCTCTGAAAACCTACTGAGGGAGGAAATGAAAGGGTAAAGGAACCAAGTCAGGTAGGAAAAAAAAAAAATTCCTTCATCCATGCAACGAGTGATGTACTTCACTCACATGACTGAAACACCAATACATTTTATTGATATAAAACAGTGAGTTGACAAAATTCAGTGGTAAATGTGTAGTTTAACAAGATTTGATGGCAAAGTACACTTGACTATTAATAATGTACAGGGCAGAGACATAGCTGTCAGGGACGCCCTTCTGTTGTGTCCCCAGGTTCAGAAAGGACTCCCTTGCTTTTTAAACTCCTCTCAGAGAGGAATCTCTCTAGGTGCAGCTAGATCCTCTCTTGGTTCTAGATTTGGTCAATGCTTACATTCAAAAGATTTTATGTGCACAGTCAATCCTCTATATCAGTTATCTTAGATGTCAGAGTTCAGCATGCTGTTACTCACTGAGAATGTGCTTCTGCAAAGAGTCTTTCAATTCTTCGAGGAGTAATCTTGAGAGGTCCCTTCTCAGGGTGAGAAACAAGCATACTTGCAGTCCTGGTAGGGAGATAGTAGCATGAGTTTTAGTTAGGCATTATTTTTTTACATCAGTTCTCAGATTATCAAATTTCCCACAAAGTTTGAAAGGAATTTCTGTCCTGGGGCATTTATAGCCATTTGATGGAGTAGACTGGTGAAGCCTAGGCTTATCAGATAGAGTGACTTGTTTGGGGGCCTTTTCTGGTGCAATGGTTCACATTCTTAAAGTCTATTTAGATGTTTTTGTAAATACCAGCACAGTGGCAATGTATTTGCCTTCAAAATGCATTGATTTGCCTGCAGTGTTTAGCACTTTTTTTCTCGGTTTTGACAGGTTTTTTTTCAAATAAACCTTGCAAGTGGTATGGAAAAAAACAAGTACAAAGCATGGATTCAAAAGAAACTTAAAAATATGCAGACAATGCCATTTGCAATTCACATTTGAACACTGACAAGTAGTGATTTCCTCAAATCAAAGTATTCACCAGTGTCATGAGTATTCAGGACTTTCTTTTTCCATAGTCCCTATATTAGCATACTAAAATTGTGTAAGATGTAGCATGTTGCATAACGGCAAGAGCCACCAGTCTCCATCTTCTCAAAATAAACCTCTGTTGAATCACAAATGACTTACTGTTGAACACGTATTACACTTAACATCTCTGCCTTAAAATTTCTGACATAATTCTACGGCCTTGCATGTGTTTTTTCCATGAGCTTCAACTCTGAAGTAAACTCTGCATTGTAAACTCGGTATTGTAAAATGCATCTCTGTTTCAAAGGTACATTTACAATAATCAACTGCCAACCATAATAAAGTGGCACTATGTAAGGATGATCATATCATTTTTTAACCACACTGTGATGGGTTGACCTTCTCAATTGTTTGTGCTACCTATTGCATAAGCCAGCTATATCTTTGGGTTGAATCTTAAGCAGAAGGTTAGAGGAATTATTGTTCAAAGTGACATGATATATGTGATTTGATAAGATAGAAAAGGTATGGCAGCTATTTGCTTAAGAATGAAAAAAAAATACTAGGTTTGCTTCCTCCCATTAAGCAAGTGTCACAGAATTTAATTTTGTAGGAAACATGAAATGAATACTTAGAAATATTCCTTAATTCTTTCACATGATAAGAAAAATAACACTCTTGATACTCAATTACCGTCATACTTGTTTAAAAGAAACAATAAGTTTCATGTTGGATCTATTTAGGTGGGGTTTTTTTAGCCTAAGAGCAACAAAATTGTCCTGTAATACATAAAGTATACTTGTGTGGAAAAACAGCCTAACTAACTAACTAACAGTGAAGTCAAATGAAAAATCACTATAGAAGTGTCTCTGGGTCTTGGTATCTTGTGTTTCCTGCAGGACATGGTGTACTTGACCTACCATGCTAGTTTCAAGAAGGCTGCACAATGGAAATCTTACAGAATATCAGCCAGGAAAGCTAGGATTCATCATAACTGAACACGTGGTTGTAGAAAACCAAAGCAAATGTCCTATTTGACTCTTACTGATGAGTTTTATTTCAGAAAACATAGTACATGTTCATTTTATCTATGGTTTCTGCCTGAAATATGAGGCTTACTCTTGAAGCTGAATGGTAGGAAATGAAATTTCCAGTGGAGTGTTCATGAGGAATGGTCTTTGACAGCAAAGGAGGATGGACATCAAGGGAATGAAAAGATTGTAGGGACTTGTGTAGAATAAAGTGTTGATGGAAGACCTATGTCCAAAAGATGGACTGGAAGTTGTTGGAGACAATATCAAACATTTTGTAGGACTTGTTTCACTTTCATCAAGCTGCTAAATTTCCTAAGATAGTGTACATCTGCACAAGTCAAGAAGCAGACTTCATAAAGTTCTTTATATGTGACTGCATATTTCTAAGGCTTTTCGCTTTATTTGGTGAGAGACTGCAAAATGCTAAGGATTGTGAGGACGAGAGGACCACTTTCCAAATTCTGAACAAAATAGTTTTATTCTGATTACTGCTAATTGAGTGGGAGACATATTATTGGTCTCTGCCACTATATTTCCAAGTTTTGCCTGGTGCATCGTATTACTCCTTTAGTACCACTTTACAAAGCATTGATTCAGTATATTTTCGGACTTGATACTGCATTATAAAGCTATTTTCCAGCACAAAATACTTAGTACAAAACCAGCAAAGAGAGCTTTATTTAATGGGTTGTACAAAGCATTTAATTGGTTTTGAAAAGCATTTGGCTACTGCATCTGGAATTACTTTCAAATATATATTTCTTGGTCTTCTGGGGTATTTATCTACTTCTAATAAGAAGTGGTTTATTAATTATTCAGTCTTTTTCCAGAAAGTCAGCCTTTTGCTCTTCAAAGGTTAAAGATTAAAGAAAAAATGCTGGAGGCAAAATCATAAAAAAGTTCTTTTGTAGCCCAGAAAAATAAAAGACTTGATTTAAGCACTACTGAAAAAGTTTCTGAAGTTGATTTTTTTTTTTACATATATATACAGCTTTATATGAAATATGTTGCTATTTAGCCAGGCAGAACTGAATGCAACAAGAACTCCTGCCTCAGCCTCCTTCTGCAGACCAGAGCACTGTGGCCCCTGAGCTCACAGACAGCAATTGTACAGTGCTGTCGTATTTTCTTCCACTTTGCATGCCAGTGGCTAAATCTCTTTTTCATAGGAAAAGGCTGTGTAATTCTGCAGTGACATTATCACAAGTGAAGCAAAAAATAAAAGCGTGTAGATTTGCTGGTCCGCTTTCACATGTTTGAGCCATTATTTTAAAAAATAGCATTTCTGTCGGTATAACTTTGCAAATAGATGAATGTTTAATCTTCCTTGCTGCCAGCCAGGTGCAGCCCAGCCCTGACCCGAGTGCATGGTGTTGTGTTGGTGCAGCTAAAGGATCCATAAAGCTTTGAGGAGGTTTTATTTCCCGGGGCACAGCCCTGTGTGTAAGGACACGGTTTGTTCAGCTGAGGGTGAGCTGCAGCTCAGGAGTGCAGGTGCCAACACACAGCAGTGTCAGTTTCCACAAGTGAAAGAATTTTCAAATTGCAAAGCATGATACTATTTGCCACCAGTTTGAAAATAAGCTTTTGTGGGAGGCCACAGCAATGCTTCCCTCACTGAGACGCACTGACCAACACCCCACCTCCTTTTATGCTGATTACTTTCATAGGTTTTCTAAGATCACAGGTAGTCTTTGCAACATCAATGTAAAATACTTTTAAAGGCTGTCATTTACTGTCTTACAATTAGGACACCTAATATCACCTAGCTTTCAGTACATTTTGATCACATCCACAGTTCCCAGTTACTGTGTTGCACAGCTGTTCTGTTTGCAGATTTTTAAAATAAATTTATAATACCATTGATTGTAATACATGCTGTACAAACATTGAGGCAATTTTTCTTTTCATTTATTTTCCAAGATGTCTAAATATACAAGAACTCCATGAGGCATTTTAATCTTATTTTAGTCTTCAGCTTAAATTTCTGCATTCTTTCTTATATTCCAGGATGGAGGCAGTCTTATTTTTTTAACTTTTTTTTAAATTTCCCAGTGTTTTCCAATTATGCATACTTATGAAAAACATTTCTGTTTGTTTTGGTGTGCTTTTTGGTGCACTGAGAGCTCCTTTTTTTCAGTCTCCTCCAAAATACAGATGAATTGATAAAAACATCAGAAGTGCTATTGCAATAAGTGTGAAATGAAACAAAAATAACTTTAACCACATGCTGGCAGGGAGAAGTAGTGCACAGCCAATGTGTTAGCCTTGTCCGTTTCTAAGTGTTAATTTGTCCTTTCCTGTTCTTGAAAGAAAATATTTTTATTTCTTGGGATAAGCTCTATTTATAGAGGATGCAATTGTTATTTGCCATAGACCATACAGTTAAATTATCCTAACTCAATTTATTTCTTCTCTTGTTTAAGTTGGTCTTTGTGATGTCATTTATTGTGGGTGATTTGTGTTAATCTCTTTCTCATCAGTAAAGAACCGGGTGTTAGGCTTTGTTCTGCAGTTTGGGTTATGTTTATATCCATCTTTTTAGGAAAATAAGGGTTCTGATTCTGTGTAAGGTTAGAGTGGCCAGCCAGGAAATGTGCTTGTGAAGAAGTCCCAGAAAAATCTGGTTCTGCATGGTTTGGAGGCAGAATAACTATCCAGACAGCACAAACGTTTAGTTAAAAGAACTCATTAAATAAAACAGAAAAGAATTTATTAGTGGCTACTGGACAAGTATGAGCTACTACTCCAGGTTTGTAATAGAAATAATATTTGTGTTGTCGTCTTGGTGACTGAGTGTTAACCTTTCACGTATAGGTACAAGCTGTGCTAAGCAAAGAATGGCACGTGCATCAGCTCATGTTCTGCTCAGTGTAAATCAGTAGTGAGAGGGACATTGTCCCAGGTTTTCTGCAGTGCCTTGTTCCTTGTAGAACATGAAGATAAAACTGCAACTTCAAGTTTCAACCTTTGAGAAACTTCCATACTCTGCATTTCTGTGTCAATTGATTCTGGTCTGTTCGCAGTCATTCTGTTAACACAATATGAAATAGTTCAAAATCTTAATTTACCTACATTATTTGTGTTTAAGTCAAGTACTATGTACCTTATGATTTTTTTTTTCTCCTTAATTCCCATAATTCTGAAGACAATCCTCTCCAACTTCCTTGTAGTTTCCTTTTTCCACTGCTTCTGCCAATACTGTTCTTAATTCATATAAAAGTTAACTAGAAACAGTAGAGATTGCATGCCATCTTAGACAGAAACTGGAAGTTTGAAAGAGTTCAAGCTAGGTATTATTAATTTAATTTTCACAGTCACAATCAGTAATATTTTTAAATGTTCTGAATTGTTAGCTTCTGTGTACAGTGTTGTCTCTATTAAAAAATGAAATAAAGCATGAAAGCCAAGGTGCAATAAATCAGTAGATTATTGTTAACTAGATGTGTAATATAGGTCACTGTAAACTCCACTTTTCCATTTACTATCTGCAGATTTGAACATCTCTTTGTCTTGTAAGACTTCCTTTTACAGGATCTATGGAAAATGCAGCAAGCTACCTTTTAAATATGTTAATTATTTATAAGTTCATTTTACACTGCTTATCATGACCCTTACTTTAATGCAAAAATATTATACCCATGAGGCCGTGCAGTACATTTGCATATTAAAATATGCCAAACAGTTTGTGTGTGCAGTCAAACTTAAAATGTCTGATTTCTGGCTAAGATAGAAAGGGAAGATGAGAGAGCAAAAGCACAGCCATACTGGATCAAATCAAGATTATGTTTTGTCCAGTATCATGTCTGCAGGAGTACATGCAGTCAAAAAGCAACCACGCAATCATATGTAACATTCCTCTTCCAGTTTCCGAGTATCAGTTTCCAAGCTCTTCCAGCTGAAGGGATTTCCCGGACCAGATTCTGCATTCTGTGTGGGTTGTAAACTGCGGTGGTTTTGTCTTCCATTGAGTTATTCAGATCTCCATTGTGCTCATTACATTTAGCCTCCAGAACATTCTTTGCCAGCAAGGTCTACAGGTTTGTTCTGCTGTGCGGAGTCGCCACCGCAGTTTTATTTCTGACCAGTCTGGCCCATCTAGCTTCTTTTGGTTCTTCTAGCGTTATGTTTTTAGAAGAAAGCATTATTATTGTTGATTCTAAGTTGACCTTGCTCAGAAGCATGAGGATTTGGGTCGTTAGTAGTAAATGGCTGGCATTTTTTATTTGTCTTCTGGTTTGCTTACTAGCATTTCATATTTTCAGCTGTTAAAACTATGAGGATTAGAAATGCATCCATTAAAATGATGAGCTTTGTGACTGTTACATAACCAATTCAGGAAACTTCACGACCATTTCCTGTAATGACTACAGAGTAAAACTCCATCATTGTCAATACTACATCACTGTGATGAAGCTCCTTGTCTATCAGCAGATGATAAAATGATGGTGGAGGATATCATGGTGAACAGAGTACAGGGGGCACATGCAACCTTTGGCTGCTTTAGGGCAGGAATCTGTGGTGGCCTTTAGTGTTTCATATCATGGTACATGTTGAATATCATAAGGTGAGAAAGGAGAAGAGCGTGCCTCTAAAGATCTCTAGATGGATGTTCTGTCCTTTTTGTTCAGAGGCTGAAGTGAAAGGACTTCTGGAGATCATTAAGAGAGAAGTTGACATGGGTATATTGGGCATCTACGTTTCCTTTTGAACTAGATAATGAACTTGGACAGTTACTATAGCAGGAGACTCATTAACACTGTTTCATTTTCTAGGAGGTAGACTGTGAGTGTGAATAACACGGTTGCAATCCCTTATGTGGTTTGAAAAGTAATAATAGCAATTGTTCTTAATCTTTTAGTAGTAAATTCCAGGTTTTACTGAAATTTAACAAAAGACTTGAACTAGTGATAACTTGACTGAATTCCTAAAAATTTGGTTTGTTCATTGTAATTATACTTGAATGACTGAGAATAGGGAAGAAAAATGCCTATTGCACATGAACAGGCATAGCAGAATCTCTTTAAGCATAAATATTTAAGGGAGACAAAATTATTTTCTACCAAATTATTTCACATCAGGCTGTCAATGATTAATTTTTTCTTATCACTTGCAATGAATATTTGCTGAAGAACTAATCTCTGTTTTAGTCTTTTTCACTTCCTTCTATTTCCTGGCTCTGACTGGAGAAAGGAAAACTAAAATAACACAAATTAAACTTTTCCCTGTTTTGCTGTCCAGTGAAACTGGAAATACCTACTGAATGACAAATAGTCTTCTGTGATAATTTTACTGCATTGAGCAGGAAATAAGATGCTGAGAAAGACAGATTAGCATTGACCACTTGGGAGCTGAATTATAGTAACAATGTTTCCATGAGAATTTTGTCAACTCCATGGTGAATAACACAGATGTGCTTTAGTAACTGGATTTAGATGCTTTGACATGCAGCAAATATTGGGTATTTGGGTGTTTTTATGTAACTGTTAAGTGTCAGAAAATGATAATGAAATGCTTCTTTAAAATTAAATGTAATTTGTGTATATTTGTGGTTTTAAGCAGTCTTAATGTTCTGCAAATTCGCCTAATTTTTTACTCTCATGAATTAAATATGCAGTTTTGCAGCAGCAGAGTTGGTGGTTACTTTTGAAATTGATTTACAGGAAAAGATGGAAGAGATCACTATAAGAAATAGTAAATAAAGAAAATATAAATAGCCTTATTTTTATACATAAATAGTGATTTTCACTTCTTAATGAGCCTTGCAGTTGGTTATAGGTTTCACTTCAAGCTGGATTTTTACCTTATATCTCAAATTTTTCTGAAACTTGCTGTACGGTATGACTGTCATACTTGTGCAGTATTTTCCTTGGTGATGATCACTGAAATTTAGGGTACGGGAAAGTCAGAAAAAGCACTTACTCTCTTGACTGATCCCTTCATAGTCCAAGATCACCATTGCATAGTAACTTTTCCGAAATGCACAAGTATCAGAGTTCTGCAAATAATCACATATAGGTACTATGGAGGTCAGCATATGGTTGCATAGGAAATTTATTTTATTCTTTTCCAAATATAAATGGTTTGCAGAAATTAAGAGAAAACTAGATGCTTTTTGTTCTCTAATATAGATTAAAATTAAATACATCTGAAAGCTTTTCCTCGTTCTTTTCCTATGTGGTTTTTCTGCAAAATGTTTCTGTTATAAATTAGTTATTTCTCAATTTTACTAACCTTTAGAACTACTTACTTGAATAAGAGAAGGAACATATTGTGTTAAATTCTTGCTTTAGAAATTAATGGAGCTAAAAGAATAACTAAACTAAACTAAATAAATAACTAAAAAGTTATTTATTCTTAAAGGTGATGGTGTTTTACTTACTGTCATTGGAATTGATTTTAAAATGAGTGATGGGAGTTTGAAAAATATGTTTTGGATACCAAAGTCCAGTTTCTAACAACTCTGAATTTAGCTGTGTATCTATGTATGAGGAAGTTTGTTTTTAATCACTTACAAGCTGTGATACGTGTGCCTCAAATGCCACTTTCAACATGTCTTCTACCTTTTGTTAAGTCATAATTGATTTCTTGGAAGTGTTTGGGCTTATTTGCACTGATACATACTAATTTTTTTTTAATACTTTTCTTTTTAAAGCTCTCTTTCACCTTGTTTGCACTTCCAATGTTGATGTGAAAAATGCACTGACATTCAGTGGGCCTCTGGAAGATATGTTCGGGTACACAGTCCAACAGTATGAAAATGAGGAAGGGAAATGGTAAGCTCTTTTTCTTTTTTTAACTGAACACTCCAAATTATCAGGCATTCAATGCTGTACTTTTATTTTCAAGTTAGGGTCAGATTCTGTTAGGCATATTTCTTAAACTTATGCACAGTCCTTAGGAAATCTGGAAAGATTGGGAGAGAGAAAAATACACACGTATACCTCCAATTATCTCCTCAAATATCTAAATGACTTCACAAAATGGGTAAATTCCCTCATTGACGATGCTGAGAAAGTACTATGTTTTGCCTAAGCTCTGTTTTTTCCATTTACCAAATGACATCTTTACTTTTTCCTTCAGTTAATGTATTTGCAATTAAATTGCTCCTGTTTTACCTAAATAATCTGCATTAAGTGCTTTTTTCCCTAAAGTTTTCTGACCGAGGCTGTCTAAACTGAGTTTTTTTAACTCAGTTGGAAGATTTGCCTGTCAAAATATTAATTAGTACTGTACTCCCTCTGCCTTCTCTTTTGGAGGGCTAAATATGTATTGCAACTGGTAATATATTTGCGTTTGGGGCCTGGAGCCTTTATCTTAACCTCTTATTTCCTTCCTGTTGTTCTAAGTAGAGGCTGTATTTTGGCGTGCTCACTCCTATCATTGCTTCTTGATCATTTGATAAACACCTGCCTATGCTTTTCCCCTGTTAAACCCCAGAGGCTGATGACTGGACTGGAGGACTGAAATAACAATTGTATCGTAAAAGGTTCGGGAAAGAGATCTCTATCATTCTTTGCAGCTGGCTCTGGTTTTCCCAGAGCTTTTTCGATAATTCTTGGTAAACCCAGGGACTCCTGCAGGCATGCAGGAATGACAGGCAGCAGGAGGCTGAGTGACAGACAGGCCAGGCTGTTCCATGGTGAGCAGTCACCACTGCAAGTGCTGGTTCTGCCAGACTCTGTAAGTCTGACCACCACTTCAACACAGTGCCCAGAGAAACGAAACCACAGAGCCTGCTTTTGATTGTGCTAGTTCTTGACTGCTGCCATTGTAGGGTGTTTAAATGCACATTTGTATGAGGGTCATGAGAGAATAAGAGTAATGACCTTCTTTGAGCTAATTTAGACCTTCAGGAAATGGAATCCATTCTAGGAGCTGGGATTTTGCAAAGTAAGCTATATTGTTGTAAACAGTCCTGAAACCTTTCAGAAGCAAACAATAATACGAGCTGGAACTGGTGGTTCTACCAGTAGCCAGCCAGTGATATAAACTAGTGTGCTAGATCTGGACATCTCTGAAACTGAACTTCAGAACTCCTGTAAGTTGTCAAGCTTTCAGCATGTCAATATTTAAAGTAGAAAATGTGTAAGCTGATAGTTGAAAATATACAAGACAGCCTTGAGAGGATTTTTCTACTGCTATAATGCTACCTATAGGACACCAATAGAGCTTTCCAGCAACAAATGGTGTTTGAACCTGACTGCAGCTGTTTCTCAATAACTCAGGGATTCCTTCATGCAAAAAGACAAAAAAAATAGCCTTTCACATAACACTCTTCATGGGACTCTTTCTTTCTGAGAAGGGAACAGCACAGGGGCTTGAACCTGATGACCATTGATCACCTCCCAGGGAATGTCAGGCACACTCAGCTTCTCTGCATTTCACAAGTTTTAAATTTCTTTTAATAACCTTATTTTTTTTATTAATGAGAGGGAAGAACACATTAATATTAACACATTAATTAATTAACACAAATAATGCTCCACATTATTTAAGACTAAATTCTTCCTCTGAGCGCTTGTGAGCCTCTCCTTTGGCATTTGGTCTCAAAGCTTCAAAAACAGGTTTTCATCTAAGATCTTGTAAAGATCAAGGACATATTAAATAAAGCATATCTTTCCTTCTGTATTACTTCTAAGATTTGTCGTCTACCCACCTATATTGCTTTAATTTTCCTCTGGAATTTTTTAAAATGTTATTCTATTCTGTAATTTGGTATATAAGTACATTTCATGTCCTTATTATTTCTCTTGCATTTGAACTGGTATAATACATACTTTTCTTTTTCTCCATTGCAATGCTAGTGCGGAGCTTGCTGCACCAGCGCTCTCTCTGTAAGTTTTATTTGCTGACTTTTGTGCCTTGTTCGAGAGAAGACATTTCAGGTAACTTATTTAATTTACAGGGTACTTATTGGTTCACCACTAGTTGGCCAACCTGAGAAAAGAACAGGAGATGTCTACAAATGCCCTGTAGGAAGGGACAGCCCATCACCCTGCATAAAACTGAACTTACCAGGTATGAAAGGAAATAAAGCTGTGTCACATGGAGGAGTAATAGAGGTCAGATCTTAGGAGACTTTTAGCTAGTAAGTAAACATTAGAAATGCTTTTCTAGTGAGAATTTGCATGGGGCTCCAGAGCTAAATGAAAAGAAACTGTATTTGTAACATTAAAAATAATTTTATTTTAAGGCTTCTTGCTATCCTGTGGAAAACATGCTCATAGTTTTAGAATGGGTATGTGGTAGTCTTATCAAAACTGTATTATGACTGACATTAATTGACTGTGGTTGGCAGTCCTGGCCATTGAGTCAGGAAGGTCTTGGATCATAGTTTCATGGATTACCTTTCCAAAGCTCTCTGAAGCCAAGAGCCTTCATAATGCCATCAGTAAGCTTTTGATGAAAATGTAACTAGGCTGATGCATCTTAATATGCCAAAGGTAAATATTAATAATTTTCTTGGTCAAGTCAAGGAGTACCTGATGTAGACTGGAACAAAATTCCCATTTAATATGAACTTCACTGAATATACCTGTTGTGAGATTTTTTTACCTACTTGTGTTCCTTGAAAATCTAAATGTCAATAATGTAACATAATAGTAATAAATAGAAAAGTTATTAAGTCAGTCATAGCAAGACAAGGTAAAAAATGAATGTTTTTTGTTCCTAATTAGCAAAACTCTGTGCGTAGTAGTATCTTGTTTTCATTGTGCTGTTATTTTTACTTTTTTTTTCTTTTCTTGCGGTTCAAGAAAACTATTTGAGACAGCAACCCAGACAAATTTTCTGGGATAAAAGCCAGTCTCAGAAATTTTTCTTGATTGTTGCAATTGAAGAAGGAGGGGGAAGGGTGCTAAAATATTTGATGAAACCAGTGTCAGTCTGGGTTTTATTTTAGAAGCTGGAAGCTCCATACTAGGGGATATATAATTTAACATTTTGTTTTCATGTTCCCAAATACTTAACATTTTAATCTATTTATAGCTTCTACTTCAGTTCCTAATGTTGTGGAAGTAAAAGAAAACATGACTCTTGGAACAACCTTAGTGACTAACCCAAAAGGAGGGTTTCTGGTAAGAAAGGACTTTTTGCTAATTTTAAAAGTCTGGTTTTTTTCTCGGGTATCATAACAAAAACATTTCACTCTTTCATTTTTTAAAGGCATGTGGACCACTTTATGCTTATAAATGTGGACGTTTGCATTACACTACTGGAGTTTGTTCTAACGTCAGCTCCACTTTTGAAACCATTGAGGCCATTGCTCCGTCTGTGCGAGGTATGCATGCTGCAGGAATTTTCCTGTGTGTCCAAAAATAAAGAGTGCCAAACAAGACAAATGTATACACATAGGCATACTGAAAAAAATGAACAGCTTAACTTAGCTACCAGCATTACCAAGTTAAGTAAATGTTTTCATTGTCCGTATATAACCTAAATTCTTCCTACTTTTGGAATTTATCTCAGTATAAACAATCATTACAGTGCTATGTAACATCCAAACACAACTGCTAAAAATAGTTGCTTATGTTTTTAACTTATGGCCAAAAGAGTCCTTTTAAATAATGACCGCATATTGAGACCTAATACAAACCCATCTTAGTAACATACGTACAAATCTTAAAGACCTGGTCCTTTGAAAAAATTGTAGAAGAATAGACTGACATTGATTAAGATAGGGAATCACTGGTAAATAGTCCAGTTATGTGAACTTCTTCCATTCTTAAATTTCTCATAAGAAAACCCCTTCCTGATAAAGGGAACACAAGCCATGTGAAATGCAAGGCCAAAGTTGAAGGATGATATTTGGCATCAAACATGTCAGTTCAGCCTCACTGCAGAAAGATATACATTTGTTACTAGTGACAAAAGTAGCTGGAGCTGTGAGATAAGTCTGATCCTTGTTACTGTCAATTCTTATGTGGCAATTTGTGTTGCAGAGTGTAAAACCCAGTTGGACATTGTCATAGTCCTTGATGGGTCCAACAGTATTTATCCATGGGAGAGTGTCACAGACTTTCTGAACAGCCTCCTAAGAAACATGGATATAGGTCCTCAGCAAACACAGGTAACATGGCAGATATTTTATGTTTTTTAATTGAGAGCAAAAAGCAGTTTACAGGAAATGGTATAACAGTGTCATCTATGGACATCTTCAATTCCAAGAACTTAGAGCAGCAGGATACTAAAGCAAAATAGCTGAAACCGCAACTAAGTCACTACTCAGTCATCAAGCAGCAATGTCAGGAAGACAATCCCTCCCCCACTGCTCAGGCAGTCTGGTGAAACCAGCTTTCTAACCTAGAGACAAAAGTTAAGTGCATTAAGTGAGGCTACTTGAACACTGTCCTTTCCCACTTCCTTCCTCTCCACAGCCCCTTCTTGTCTTCCTTTGTACTTTGTTGCACAAAGGTCATTTCTGCTCTTCTGAAGCACACATGCGTGGTTTGGACAGCCTTTGATTGTAAGCTTGTTGGAGCAGTGTTCTTGGTACTGTGGAACATTGGGCATGCAGCCTTTAAACCTTGAGATCCTAATTAACGAGTGGCTGTTTAGCTGCATGTTATTAATGGCAGAAGCTGCATTTATATAATAAGTGGAGAGGGCCAAATTCCCAGCTGCTATAAATCAGTACGGTTCCATCAGAATTAATGGAGCTACAACCAATTACCCCTCTGAGGATCTGGCATATGTCCCACAGGCTGCTGAACAGATTATGTAAATATCAGTTCTAAAAGAACTCTGGGAAGGGGGAAACACTGACTCTGGGATACATATTAACACAAAAAGCTTTATTAACAGCAAGAGAAAAAACTCTTTCTTCCTTTGCTTTCTCTATTTTCTGCCTCCCAAAATCAAGGATTTTCCAGGACCTCCTGTAATAAATCTTATGCTACAGGCAGTTTTGCAGCTTTGGGTTAGCTGCTAACATTCAGCTCCTGCCTTCACAAAGGAGACTGTGAGAGGATGTAAAGGATACCTCTGTCTGCAGAGAGCATTACTCCATAATTTTCCATGTTAATTGGGGTTTTCAAGTTACCACCCAGGTCCTCTGCTGTCTATACTGAACACTGGCTGATAAAATAACTTATAAACTGTCAGCTTTGCAATTGTATCCTGTTATTTTAAAAACACTTTTCTTCAGATATTGTGAGGAAGAAGGAAAAACACTTTGTCAAATTCAACAGAAAGGAAAAAATTCCTTCTGTTCTCTTAAACAGATGATTACTCAAACATGTACCATTTAAAAATACTTAAATCTGACCTTAACAGTATGGGGCATTGGGTGCATGGAAATCATCACTGTCTTTTGCCCAAAGGTCTTCATAGGAGTGGTACACAAGGGAATCAGCTCTACTGCACCCTCACTCCTCTTCTTCACCCAGCAACTCCTAAATTTTTACAATGCCACACCTCTGTTATTCAGTTTTGGAATACTGCCTCATCTGTGTGGCTTAGCTTGTGCACAAAAGGTCCCTCTCTGGACTGCACTCCAGTAGCCTCCCATCTCCACCTACAAAATCCCTTGTGCCCACAGTTTGGCACAGCTACCCCCTGTTCTCACACGTACACATATTCACTTGAGGACGTCAGCTTTGGCATCTGGTTGCTGCAGAGCAGAAACATTTGAGAGGGAGATAAGAATGGGATAAGGAGGAGAGGGGCTGAAAAGCTGGAAATGAATGACA
This sequence comes from Acridotheres tristis, assembly GCA_037013685.1. Taxonomy (NCBI): domain Eukaryota; kingdom Metazoa; phylum Chordata; class Aves; order Passeriformes; family Sturnidae; genus Acridotheres; species Acridotheres tristis. The sequence continues at coordinate 63,700,521 of CM072919.1, read as the reverse complement.
AAAGCTCGGTGGAATTTTCTCAGTCCCTCTTACCATCCTTCCCCAGAACACATCTCATCTTTCTCCCCTCCTCTGAGCCCCCTGCTTGGGAACCCTGGGGCATCTGAAGCTAGTAATGAGTTTGTACTCTGCCCCTCACCCACACTGTCTCCTTTCTCAGAAAAAAAATTTAAATGACTATACAATAGGGAAGAGGAGAAACAACAGAGCAGGCTTATTTATCCCTTCTCCTCTGGGAGCCCAGAAGAGAAGCATAGGAACAATAACTTAGTTTTTGTCTGTTTAAATTGATTTTTCCAATTTGATTTTTTATTACTGAGCATGTAGAAATCAGCAGACGTTCACTGACTTAAGATTGTTTTGCACAGGAAAGGAATGAGGTGATTACAGAATAACTCCTTAGCAGATTGGGTGTGACTTGTTCAAAACAGTGTTTTGATTAGAGGCTTTTGAGATTTTTTTTTCCCCCTTACCTCCTCCATGAACAATGGTCATTAGACTTGTTGCAAGTTGAGAGAAATTGCTCAGTGTCCTGTGTTTGGCAGATTTGAAAATGAAAGCCTAAAGTTTCAGATGCAGAAGGCCAAAGTTTATGGTATTTTTTTCCTTCCCTTCATCTTTCTCTTCTCCAGATAATCTACAACACCATACTGATGATTAAGCTGCATATCTTGAGTTTCGGGATAAAGGAAGTTAAAGGAAAGTGATCATAGAAAAATGGAAAAAGAAAGACGAATTATGTAGAAATAGTAAATAGTAGGAACAAAATCAAAATACTTCTCTTGGCCTTTTTTAACTTCATTTTTAACTGTTGTATAGATAATTATCTTTTTAATATGGAGGGTTAAGTTTTTTAATCATTCACATATGAGTAACTTTCTGTGGATTTCTCTCAAATGAGAAAGCAGGATACTTGAATAAGTTCAGTTCCAGCTTTAACACTATGCTGGAAAGGCCTTCAGAAATCTGAAATTCAATGGGACAGATTTTGGAACAAAGCACTTCTCAGGACTACAGTTTATTCAGTGAAATAAAGTGGGACAGATTTGAAATTCAGTGGGACAGATTTTGTTATCACATGCCATTATAATTATAGTCCCATAATCTAATGTAACTAGCATTTCATAATGATCATTTTATTGATGCTTACTGTGAAATATAATATATGACATAGGGAGTTACAGATATTTGGACTGTGCCTTACTGTGTCTCCAGAGGGACTGTATCAGTACACTAATAACTCAACAGAAGTGTAATTAAGAGGCATTACAAAGATTAAGAATGAAGAAAGGTTTTTGCAAGAGTTTACAAATAATTTGTGTCTTGAAGTAAACAAAATGTGAGAGATTTTTCTTTTTCAGTTCAGATGTCTTTAAAAAGATCTCCTTATGAAAAGAAATATTATCCATTAATGCTTCCCAAAGCATTTCTGCTTTCCTTTTACATTAAGTATCAGTACATCCAAAAATATTTCTGATTTCTCTCAACATCCCAATGCTGAAAACCTTGACATGATTTCACGTAATAAACGGTTTTCCTTTCATTTTGTCATTTTAATTTTTGGGTTTTACCAAATTGATTAGCTTAATAATTTACTGGGAAAGTCAGAATGTACTTTCCAAATAAGGGTCTGTATTCATTTATAGGACAACAATAAATTGTAGCCCTGAGAACTTTTTTGTTCCAAAGTAGAACGGTTCATCACTTGCCTGTTCTCTTGTACAACACTTTTCACAGGAACTGGGGACAATTAAAGAATTATTCCCTTGTGTAATATAAAAGCCATGGAATGCTAGGGAAGGGAACATAAACTTAAGAATTACAAGAATGTTCAATAGATTATGGTCAGCAATGCTGGGAAAATAATGGGTTCTCTGGAGCAGAGCAGAATTATGTCCTTTGGTATAGTATTGCATTTTCCAGATAGAAATTAAACAAGCAAATCAAAACATATGATGCCTGTAAGCATCATTCTTAGAGGCTTGCTGAAGTCCCATAAAGGCACATTTGCATCATGTAGATATGCCACTTTTAGTTTTTCATAAGATGAAAAGGCTACAAAAGTTCAAACCTTCATTGCTGTCTAGTAACTCTAATTTTACAAGGTGATCATTCTGTGATCCTATAGGAGACTGGAACATGAAGCCTAGTAGCATTTTCTCAGAGGCTTTTTGTTACCTTTTATTGAGGAATGTTTTGTCTTTGATGCTATGGAATATGTAGAACATGATGATCAGTGTTTTCAAAGCTAGTGCTAAGGAAGGGTCGTTCATGACAATTGTATCCCACAAGATAACCACATGCCCCTCTTCCTTCCTGATTTACAAGCTATGCTGCACAGTGCAGTTTTCAGACTCAGATGTTCTTCCCATTCACTTCCTGAGAAGGAAATGCTCAAAATGTGTACTTGCTGTGATCATGGACATTTCCTTTCAAACAGGAAATGATACAACTCAATGTCAGCCTGTAATCTATTTTTAGTAAAATGACAACACCAACATGGGTCTCTAGAATCATGAAAGACTGGCAGATGCTTTTCACTGGCAGCAGTCAATGGATGATTTCATTATTGGTACCTCCAAAGCTGTAGAGAAGGACCACACCAAACAGCTTCCCAGCATACTATCATCTCTAGCTACAACTGGTACATGGCACTGAATTCTTAAGCCATTACTCCTCTTCCAGAAAATCATGCATGATGCAAATCTCTTGTTCATCACAGTTCACAGCAGTCTTTTTAAAAAACTAACAGCATCCTATTCAGATAATGTAGTGTGTCACTCTACATGCACACCACAAAACAGTTGCCTTGGAGGGAACAGGTTAAAAATTTCATCTTCAGCTTGTGATTTATTCAGTGCCACATGAGTGCTCTGAGTGATGATACAGAGTGTGCCCTGGTTGGTTCTGTAAACACTGCACAGGGTTAATAGCCCACTGCACACAGGAACATTGCAGCCTCTGCATTCTCTCTGCTGCAGATGGAAGAGGGAAACAAATACCTGAAAGGCAGCAACTTGCCATAACTTTGCGCCCACATCAGTTCTTCCAGATTTCACTGTCTTTTCAAAAAGATACAGAAATTCAGTGGGACAGATTTCGTTATCACATGCCATTATAATTATAGTCCCATAATCATATGTAACTAACATTTCATAATGATCATTTTATTGATGTTTACTGTGAAATATTTATCCAATTCTAACCCTTCTGCTACAAGCAAACAAGCACTGTGTAGAATCTGAGAAGCTATGAAAATGCCTCTAAAAAAAAAAAAACCTGTAAAGCAATTGTAAAGTACATACTAAGCCACTTCTAAAGTAATATGATGGAAAAACATCCCAGAGGTCTTATTGATCTTCAATACCTTAATGCTAGAGTGCTTTTAATAATAGATGAGTGAGACATAAATGCCACATAATACTGCATTATCCTAAATAACACCTATAAATTACCAGGTGTAACGTAAAATTGAAATATGCTAATGGAACATTGTGTGGCTTCTTCCCAGTAAAAGCTGTCAGAAACCTGCCAAAATATTAAAACTGGCAGAGATGAATGGTAGAAATTAATTAAGATTTAAGAGTATTGCTCGTCATTTTATGCCACTCTTGGTTTTGCAGCAGGTTTCCTCAGGCATTTTGAGGTTATTACACAGTCCTATGTATTGATCTTTTCCACAAAGACTTATTCTGCTAATGTCATCTGTAGGCTTTACTTTACCCTCCCCCATCCCAAAGCCACCATTTCCTTCATGTTTTACCCTCTGGTACTTGTCAGGTGATACTTTGACTTATCTTCTGCTGGGAGAACGTGCATGTCACGGTTGTCCCTGCTGTCTTCATCAAGATAGGAGTAATTGGGTCTTCCTGTTTCTAGGCTCAATTTAGGGTAAATAAACTATTGGATGTAGGAATATTATATTTGAGTGGAATGAAGAGAGTTGTGAGTGAGCCATGACTTTATATGCTGTAAGGAAAACAGTTTGGAGGAGTTGGGGGTTGGTCTGGTTGGTCTAGAGGAGAGCAGAGCTCCCATCCAGATTGCCTCAAACCAGGAAGACCAAGGCCTTGAGACAGCTCTTGGCTTTATTCCAGTTTTTAACAAAAGCAATTTAGAAACTTCAGAATGTTTCATGAGACTGTCACCTAGCTAGTCTTACTCAAACTCATATAGGTGTTTCATACTGAGAGAACACAGAGTTCAGTTGTTCTCCTGGCTGTAATTACAGGCAGACATTTACTGCACTGCTGAAGGAGGCAGGGGTATTTTCTTCAAGGGCAGTTGATTTTAAACATGAGCTGTGTGTTTCAGGTTGGAATTGTTCAGTATGGACAGACTGTAGTCCATGAATTTTTCCTGAATACATACTCAACAACAGAAGATGTGATGGCTGCAGCCTCGAGAATACGCCAGCGGGGTGGCACTCAAACCATGACAGCCTTGGGAATAGACACGGCCAGGTAAGTGCACAAGATGCTGTCCTGCACCTGGGGAAACAAGCACAGGCAGGGGGTGATTCTGATTTTATGTGTTAAAAACATGACATGGCTAACATCTGACTTCATTTTAGCCAAGTAAGCATAATTTATGAGGAAAGTGGATAAGCAGACACTATCCAACACCTAGAGCAATTGCATATGAAAGGCAGCTGTCTCCTGAATGGGAGAATTAGGAAAATATGATAGATACGGAGCAAGATTGTAGGCCTAAGCAAAGAGCTGACAATATCTCATGTCCACATAGAACAGGTAGGAACTGTGTATGTGGAAGGATAAAGAAAATCAAGTTTTTCAAGGGAAAAACAAAAAATGGAATTTTTAATGTGAATTTTTTTCAATTCTGAAGTTGAATTTTACAGTGTTTGAGACTACACTTGTCAGAAAGCCTAAAAATTTTATATCCTAAGTCTTTGAAGCTTCTCAATCAATGGGAGATTAAAGACCTGTCTATAAAGACCTGTTTAAAGACCTAGCAATAGCAATATTTATAAATGCTTTTTTAATGAAAAAATGAAATCTGAGTTTCACAGAACAGACAGTAAATATAAAATCTCTCAGAAAATTTCAAACTGTACAATGTTATCCTGGTATCTTTTTTCTTTTCTGGGTTTGTTTTTTCCATCACAAAATCATGCTTTTATTCTACGAAAGATTGCATTCATTCTTTACAAACAACCATTTAGTGAAATACGCAGCATCCTTCTGATAAACAATTTGATTTTCAGACCAAACTTTTGTTGATCTGGTACACAACTGAATTCTTATATACTAAGATTTTCCTGAGACAGAAGTAGAAGCTCGAGGAATCTGAACAAGTTCATGAAAGCAGAGCCAGTTGAGAATTGCCAAGTATTCAGAAACCACATCTAGTTCAGAAAGCCCCCATGTACCACAAACTTCTGCAGGCTTGTATATACAGAAACTGTCAGCAAAGGCTTCCTCTGGTCTCACAGTCATCCCCCTTTGGCCATTTTCAGTGGTAAATTTCAGCTTTCACTCATGTGGCCAGTCCTAGAATTCTGTGGTATTTTTCTGAAAAGAGGAAGCCCTGCTTCCTTCTCCTCCAGAGCCCTAATTCAGCCTTGCCTTGTCAGGTCCAGAGTCTGGCTGAACAGCTGCCCAAAACCTCAGAGCCTGTTTGTGCATCTAAAACTGCAGAATTCAAGTGGGTGCCCCGACCTGCCTCCACCCACCTGCAACCTTTCTGCCACATCCCCAACGCCCAGTGTTAATTAACATAGGTGTGCAGAGATGTGCTCGTAGCTGAGTAAATAGTTTGACCACTTGAAGTGCTGCTGTAAGATGGAAATAGGTGAGGGTTTTCTACATGGGTTTTTGGAAAGGGAGGGTGTTGGCTGGATCTTTTTTTAAGATGCCAAAAGCTATTTTAAAGTGCCAGAAGTTTATTTGTAGAGGGGAAGAATTTTTCACTATCCAGATTGGTATTTTCTGCTATTGCTCTCAAGTGAGTGAATGATGAATGAATGCTTGTGTAACTTTGGCTGTGAACTGTCATGTAAGTTCCAATTGCAGTTGTTTGTATTTGTTCATGGTTAACATTAATGTCCATTTCCTGCTTCCCAGTTAATATAAAATCTTTTAGTTTATGGTTGTCTATGCAAATATGATGCATGTGCTAAATGCTGACATTGCCTTTCTCCAAAACACTTTATGTTCCCTTTAGGGAAGAAGCTTTTACTGAGGCTCACGGTGCAAGAAGAGGAGTACAAAAAGTAATGGTTATTGTGACTGATGGGGAATCACATGACAACTACAGATTACAAGAAGTGATTGATGATTGTGAAGATGAAAACATTCAGAGATTTGCTATTGCTGTAAGTGAAATTTAATGGGAAAATTCAGAATCTTAAAAGCATGTTTCATCTTCTAGATGCAATTTCAGTTTTAGAAGTTCATTTCATAGAATCTTTATGGAAATATTTCAGAGAGGAAAAAGCTGAAAAAAAACTAAAATTTGCTTTCTGATTTTATAGCATATAACAAAAGCAATTTATCTGTCTTCTGGGCGATGACAGGTGTGTGTCTGTGTGAGGAAGAGTTTGAGGGACAGTTTTAAATTAAATCCTTTTTGTTAAAAGCAACACTGAGCAAAGTGGACTAATAAAATTCTAAGCAACTGCTATAGAAACATTACCTATTTAAGCAAAAAAACAAATGTAAACCATCCAAAAAATATACGTTCATTATGTCTGTATTCTATGCTTGCATTCTAAAGCTGTCATTTTCATGTTAAGCAAACAGTAGCTGAATGAGAATAGAGGTTAACCCATATCAACAAATATGAAAGCATTAGTCATTAATTTGGTGTTAATAGTCCACTATATTTGTGTATTTTACACACAAATCTTGTATTTTCTGCTGTTAATTTTGAATTGACATTGGTTTGTTGCCTCTCCATTGATATCTTTCTTTGTTTTGCTAGTTTATTGTGTAAGGTGGTATGAAACCATAAAGCTTTAAGAAAGATGTTATACTTAATTTAAACAAACATGTAAAACAAAAGTTGAGTCCAGCAGCACACAGACTTGCAGTGGTTTTCTTCATAAAACTAGAGATAGCTAAATAAAACGTTGTCCTTGACTGCAACAATTTTTGGCAATAAAATCCCTATTTAGAACCAAATTTTAATTGCTCCAGTGGACTGAGATGCTAGAGCATAGGAATTTGGTTTTTGTCTCCCTCTCAAATCAAGTTTCGTCTACAGAGCCCTTTTTCATATGAAAAATATATGTTTGTCTGGGAATTAGAGAAGTGAGGTGGTTTTTTTCTGAGGTATCATGAATTGTTACAGCAGTATTGTTAAAACTGCAAACTAAATCTAAATTCTTGTATGGTGTTGAAATTAATACTGAATGCAAGTGTTGTTCTTTTACGTATTCATTCTTCACAGAATGAAGAACTATTCTATGCCTAATCAACTTGTCATTAATTGTATGTATAGCATGTTAGGATAAGAACTGGTGGTTATGAAGAAGCCAGTGTAATTGTACTCTGGGTTGGGAAGTGTTTTGTTGGTGTTTTTCCTAAATTGTGGCCTACTTCAATAAATCAGAGAATAAATTATTAGAATTTTGTGAAGGAGGGGTAAAAATTAAAGTTGAGGATAGCAGACATCACTCAATACAGTTGCTTTGTTTTCTGTCGAATAGTATTTAAAAAAAAACAACAGAGCTGTCATACAGTACTGTTCTTGAGAAAGAGTGATTTCAAATCAATTTGAGTGTAACAGAAGGTAAGATATGATTTTCCACCATTCTCTGACAGCCTACCTCAATAATATCTTTTTAAACAGGTTATGAAATGTATGCTTGACTTATGTTTTGTTCTTTGGGGTTTTTTTTATTCTCTTTAGATTCTTGGCAGCTACAGCAGAGGAAATTTAAGTACTGAGAAATTTGTAGAGGAAATAAAATCAATTGCCAGTAAGCCTACTGAAAAGCATTTTTTCAATGTCTCAGATGAATTAGCTCTTTTAACCATTGTTGAAGCACTTGGAGAGAGAATATTTGCCCTGGAAGGTATGACATTATTTTAAATTTTACTTTATGCCTGCATTACAACTGAAACAAATAGAAGAACACCTATTTTTACCTTCCTTTGAAATGCATTGTGCTGCATAAAATTTATTATACAATTATTTCTTCCATGCTCGTAATAAAAATATTTTATAATAGACATCAAAATAGTAGATACAGATGTGACTATATTCATAGGAATTAGAGCCTATGCAGACAACAGCCTAAAAGGGTAAGTAACCAAAACTGTTTTAATGTGGTAAATAGGAAGTTGCCCTCTTTTAGGTAAAAAACATTGCCAGATCATACCCCAATTACCCTATGATCATCTGTTTTTCTGCCTAAATGTTAAGGGTCTCTCTTTGGTTAGTTATTAATTACAGCATATTACTTTGCAAGTTAGCATGGACTTGCTCTATAGAGTTAACAAGATATAATTTTCCTTTGGGAAGGTTCAGTTTTCAGATTGTAGCACAGAAAAGTCATTCTCTCATCATGTCTGCTTACATTCTCCATCCAAACAAGACAACACTGTCCAAATCACTGTTTGTTTCAAGTACACTACTGGTAACAGGAGACAGAGTTTATTAGTTATAAATTATACTGGCCAACTCTGAAGGTAGTCATATAATACAAAGAAAACATCCATCTATTTGGACTAGTTTTTTCAACACTTCAACTTTCCAAGTAGCTAGAATAGTGTAGTTTATAGCTGGAACAAAAGAAAATATTGATTTGAATGTACAAAATTGAGAGACTATTTTCATTTTTTTTACATTGGAGTTGTATTTCTCAGACATATTTAGATTGGAGGGTTTTTTTAGCATATTGTTTAGTTTGATCAAATATTAATGTTTTCAGCTATTACTAAAATTTTTAGCAATAAACAGTTTATTAAAATATAATTTATATGTTATTTTTTTACTTTCTGGATGATTTGGTTTCCTCAGATTTGCAACAAATTAATTTGAGGAGAATCTAATCTCTCTAAAGCTCAAAGTTTAGCCTATTTAGTGTCATTGAGTACTTCAAAATTCATTGAATAGGGTGCTCTTTTCTTAAGTCACTGTGTACTAGGAAGTATACACTTTCAGCGGGAATATAGCTGTTCAAACAGAAAGTGTACACTTGGTCTTCAATTTGTCCTTTATACTTTTTAAAAAGTGAGAAAAATATTTGCATTTCATTGTCAGAATAAAATTTTAGTTACATATGTTAGCTATAATGAATAGAACAAGAAGTTAATTCATAAGACAACAGGTGAAGGATGTAAGACTTAATGTGACTGAGTTTCTCGTAATCTAATTAATTTTATTACTGCCAAAAGGCTTCTTGGTTTGCAGATTTTCTGTAGGAACTCAGAGATGCTCTAAGATTTCTATACAAGACACCTGCAATATGAGACATGAAATGTCTCCTCTTCCACTTAAGTCCCAGAAATCATGTAATCTGTCTGCAAGAGAATCAGAATAGAAATGAAAACGGGATTTAGCTTTTTTGCTAAAACATTGCAAGGTCAAGCTGCTCCAGTGGGTTGGAGCAGATATTGCTGACCAAATCAATTTATTCTGATTCTTCAGGCATAGTTTCCTGTCCTAAACCAAAACCTTTCGGTTGTGATTTACAACTGTGTCCATGCATGCATTTTTCTGGTGGTAGAAGCAAGCAGATTATTTCTGTACCATGCAGCTTTCAAGCCAGGTGACAAGTCAGTTTATTGGATGTGTTTAATTGGAGATTAATCATCTTTGTATATATTAGCTTATGTGCATCACAAGAACCTTGATTGTTGAAATTTTATATCTGAATCTGTTTAAATTCTCAATCTAAATTGCTTCTTGCTAGTGTAGTAGTACATTTGATTGTTCTTGGATTTCTTATTTTCATTTTGGTTCTTTAAAAAATTCAAAGAAAAATTGAGAGAGATTTGAAAAATCAAATCCAACAAAAACTCCTGCTTGACAGCCAGTGGATTTTTACACATAATCTTTTTCATATGCCTCTGTGTCTCATGGCATGGACATTGCTTTTAACAGCAATTTTATGTTTTATCCAACCCATAGGCAGGCACAAATGTTTTTTCACAAAATATCCTTTGTAAGATGCTTGGCAGTTTAAAACTGAATGGAAAGTTAGGCTAAGGGCCATTATCTAAGTAGTATTTTGAGCTGCAGACACCAACAGTACCAGCTTTGTCTTCTGCCTCAGGCTGTGAGAATCCTGTCTTTCTCAGCTCATTAAGGAGCATCCTTTACTGCATGAAAATATGGTTTATCAGCAGATGTGCAGCTTAAGAGTTTTATGCCTAAAAATGACTTTTTCAGACACAGCAAACCAGCTACATCTTGTGAAACATGATAGTCTTCGTTTGTATGTTGAACACTGTCTTAGAGATCATGCCTCCTTCCTATGACTGGCTGTAAATTGTAACAATTAGGAAAGCCATCATGTTCCAGGGAGCAATTGCTGGGGTTTACTTGCTGAGTATCAAAAGTTCAGTATTATTTAATAGTCCAGATGCCTGAAATTCATGCAACCATGGCTTGCTATGGCTGTTTCATTCACACATTTGAAGGTTTGCTGCAGCACTCAGCTGGTGGCAAATTGTGAACTCTTCCTGGACCAGCATCAGAGCAGATTTCATAGTTTGCTTCTACTGTTTGTTAGCATATCTTGTTCTCAAAGAAGAATCAACACGCAGAATATAGTTCCCTTACTTGGCCACTTAGAGTGGCAAAATAGTCCTTAACCATTAAGGGCTGCTTATCTTTCTTTTAAGTAAAGGCAGAACTTTTTCTTCCCCAATGATATCTCAAGTTTACCTGGGAGCAAAACAGCCCATCAAAGTTTAATAACTAGCATATCACTACCTGAAAGGATACTGAACCTCGTACAAAATCACCTGGTACTTTTTTTATACAAAGTCATTTGAGAGAATCAGATCTTCATGTAGTTGTCTGGACAGGATTATCATTCCCAAGCACTTTGCTGAGGGTTATGAATCTTGGACAGCAGAGATTTTCCTATGTTGTTTTTGCAAAGGTTCATACAAACATCAAGTGTTTTTCATTTAAAGTTTCTCCAGCTGCCTACAAAACTTCAGTTGCTTGAATACAAGGCCAGGGTTACATGGCTGGCGTTTTATTGTTCACTTAGCTCAAGTGGAAAATGGCTTAACCATATTAATCAAACATTCCAAACATACTTAGCATCAGCTTGAGTTCAAATCTGGTCAGTTTTAGCCCAGAAACTTTGTTGGACAAGTTCTGAGATATGATCTTTAAATGGAAATTCCCGTACTTAATTGGAGCATTCAACAAGGGTCTTTATTTCTGTGTTTATTATAAAAATCTATTGTAAACTTTTTTCGCTAAATAGATTAGTTAATTATGCTATCCTTTTCTATCATATGATCATTTTCAAACATTCTTCAGTTACTTTTTCAGATTGGAAAAAAATTATTTTTGAAACTTATTTTTTCTTTTTAATAGCAACAACAGACCAGCAGGCCTCCTCTTTTGAAATGGAAATGTCTCAAGCTGGTTTCAGTGCTCATTATTCTCAGGTAAACAAGCTGTTTGAAAATTGAAGTTATTTTATAAAGTAGATTTTTGCTGATGGTTCTATGAATTTGGAATAAGTATTTCAGATTTCTTTGTATAGTCCTGTTTGCTGTTGGAAGTTTTGGAGTGTCCTGTAATCCAGTTAGCTTTTTTGTAAAATGTATGTAAAGAACATTTATGAACAACTAAATCTTGAGAGAGTACATATATACTTCACATGAACTCTAAACTTAATGTTCTCATAGCATTTTCTATCAGGAAAATAGCCTAAAAATATGTTAAGAAAGATTGAGAAAAACTTTTTACCAGAGCCTTTAGTGACAGAACAAGGGGCAATGCTTTAACTTGAAAGATAGCTCCAGAGCAGGGCCACAGATATGACCAGAGGGCCAATGCACCTATCCTATGAAGAGAGGCTGAGAGAGATGGGATTATTTAGCTTGGGGAAAAGAAGGCTTCAGGGACCTTAGAGCAGAATGACTTTTTGCATGGGTAGCTAGCAATAGGACAAGGGGGAACAGTTTTAAACTAAACGGGCAGAGGTTTAGATTAGATGTTAGGAAGAAATTCTTTATATGGCTCAAAGTAAGGCACTGGAACAGATTGTCCAGAGAAGCTGTGGATGCCTCACCCCTGGGGGTGTTCAAAGACAGGTTGAATGGGGCTCTGAACAATCTAGTCTAGTTAGTGGCATCCCTGCCCATGGCAATAGGATTGGAATTGGATGATTCAGGACATTTCTACTCAAGCCTTTCTATGACCCTATGTTTAAAGGATCTGTACCATAATAGCAAAGGCAAGGGTAACTATGTAAGTATGCAGGAAGCATTACCCAATGTCAGCATCCTGAACCGTGAATGTTTAAAAATGATTCACATAGAGAAAAGATGATTCACATAGAGAACAGGCTTTTTGCTTTACTCTCCTTAAGGACTGGATCATGCTCGGAGCAGTAGGAGCATATGACTGGAATGGCACAGTGCTCATGGTGAAGGACAGTGGTATTTCAATGCCAACTAATGACACCTTTCGTGACAGGCGTTCAGAAAGAAATGAACCTCTTGCAGCCTACCTAGGTAAGAGAAATAGCCCACATTACAACACCTTTCAAAAAAATGCTACAAGACCTCTCTCAAAGCTCATTCAAAAGGAGTATCTTACAGAATATTTTATATTCTAGGATCCTGGGAGCAAGTCTACTCTCTGATTTTCATGTTTTTTTAAAAAAGTAAATAACAACTCCTACAACTAGAAAACGAGTCCAAACATAGACCAAAGTATACCTAGAGTTTTCCAACAAAGGTATTTAATCTGTTCAAAGAAGATTTAACAGATTCCTCTAGTACTCTTATCAAGTTCTTCTATGCCTTGTTAGTTAAAAGCTCTTATACAACATTAAGCCCAAATATTTGAGTAAAATTAGGCTGTTTTCTGTCACTCAGTGGAAAAAACCAACAAGACCAACATCTTTTTTTATAATAGCGTTCTGCATACTGGCAGGTTGTTTTTCTATCAAAAAGCTTTAGTGTCCTTGCTCTCTCCTCTAGGGCTTGCTTTCTATACTTCATGGTTCTGTTTGCTCTGTTTTCTCATTTAAGTCATACTTCCATTGATGAAGAATCAATGCTAGAATATTTTAATGTTTTTTCCTAAGTACACTATCTTTATTGCCAAATGCCTTTAGCTGTTGCCTTTTATTACCTGTCCAATTTGGCAAAGCAATTTTCAGATTAACATTATATCCTTCCATAATACTTGCAACTCTTTCACAGTTTTTATTTCAATGCAAATCTTTTAAGTCTTCCTTCACTAAAGTTGTTAAATTGTTGTTACTATTAAGCAGAACAGAGGTAGGTTCAAAATGACCCTAGAATCACTTTCTGAAGACTCCATGAGACAATGGGCTGGTGACAATTGTTCTTTGAAAGAGCTTTTCAATGAGGTATTCATGAGTTATTTCTTACACTGTGTGAGAATGGCAAAGTGAACATGGCTCACCAGCCTGGGAACAGGTTTAATAACCCAGTGGTGCTCCTCACTCTGAGACTAGACCAAAAAAATGGGCTTTTAATTAACTGCTATTGCTCCCTACCATAATTAGGGCTAAACATCTAGTTGTGGAATTAACCTTACAAAGGCTCTGTTTCACAGCAAGTATTTCTGATGCATTCTGTGTGTATTGCATTTGGATTTCTTTCCGCTTCCTAGGATATACTGTGAATTCAGCACTGACCCCTGGAGGTGTGCTGTACTTAGCAGGACAGCCACGATACAATCACACTGGTCAAGTTATCGTTTATAAGATGGAAGGAAAAGACGTGCAAGTGATTCAGAGATTAAATGGAGAACAAGTAAGTATGCATTCAATAATTAGCATACAAAAGGAATATAGCCAAAGAAATATTCAATACTTCAAATGAGAACTCATTCGAAGAGCACATGAAACTGGGAGTTGTAATCAAGATCAGAAGGAAGAATTAGGCAGATCCTTTGGTATAATTAGCAATTTGAAGTGGACTGTACAGTTGATCATTGGAAATTTTGTCTTTGAGGGTTAAATCTTCACCAGTGTCAAAGTGGTTGTTGCCATCTCTGTACGTGCAATTTTTTCTGTGCTGAGTGGAAGAGCATATCACTGGCAGGAGAGTTTTGACAAGCAGGGTTTTGTGCAATGGCATCTTCTGGGATAGACTGAGGTGTTGAATAGTTGCTTGTTACACTGAGTAGCAGCTCCCTGAGAGCTATTGCTGTAGGAGGAAAAATCCCCGTGTGATTGCATAATTAAGGATGGTATTATTCAGATAATACTATGCTTGTGAGAATTGAGACACCTGCCTATTCTTATCTCCCCAGGCTGCAATATCAGCTTCTCTCAGGAGCATTCAGGTTACCTAATTTTAATGTATAGCTGAATATATTGCAGTTGCAATATATGTCTGCAACTCAGCTAATCAATCAGTCAATCAAACAAACATCTTAGAGTCAATGAACTAAAGTAGGTATTAGGGAACTGGGCCTACTCACCCCTGAGAAAGATGATTGAGAGGGCACCTCATCAGTGTGTGTCAGTGTCTGCAGGAAGGGCTCAGGAAAAGGAGCAGGCTCTGCTCGGTGGTGCTGAGCAGCAGGGCAGGAGGCAAGGGGCAGAAACTGATGCACAGGAAGTTCCACCTGAACATGGGGAAGAAATTCTTTACTTTGTGGGTAACCATGGACTGGAATGGATTGTCCAGAGAGATTGTGGAGATATTCCAGAACCATCTGGACACAATCCTGTGCCATGTGCTCCAGGACGACCTTGCTTGAGCAGGAAGGTTGGACCTGATGACCCACTGTGGGCCCTTCCAGTCTGACCCATTCTGTGATTCTGTGATTTTTAAGGTTTGAGACATCTGGACTACTTGAAGCATCTCTGAGAGGAGATGTATCCTAGATTAGAAGAGGCTGCTTCTCCTGTTAAGTATAAAGAAAATACAGGATATCTTGCTTATCTGTGAAGTGAATGTAATGAGATAAATCCTATAGTTTGTAGCCGATCTATGAATGTATCGATCTCTTCATGTAAACTTTGTTCCTCTGAAAATAATAACTTAAGAATTTTGGCGACTGTCTTCACTGGGCTGTCTCAGAGCTTTCGTCCAAGCTTTTTTACTTGTTTTTTGAATAGAAAACTGTCTTTCCCAAGATACTCTTATTCTAATACTGTCTTAAGAGTCCTATTCCCCATAGTGGGTAGAAAACACCCATTTTATACTTTCAAACTCAGAAGAGTGGAAAGTTGAATGACCCAGTTGTTAATAAAAATAATCAGAAAACAATGCTAAAACTGAAAACCAGCTTCAAAGATCGACCAAAAGAAATCTAGCTAGCAGAGAAAATTTCTGCCTAGTGGTTAATATTTGTCATTGTTACAAGCAGGAAGTTGGTCTCTGAAAAGGAAATGCAGCATGATGTTGCTAACTCTGTTTCTGATGTATACTTTATGTTTTCCTACAGATTGGATCATACTTTGGGGGTGTTATTACCACAGTTGATATCGATAGGGACTCATTTACAGACCTCCTTCTTGTTGGAGCTCCTATGTATATGGGAACTGAGAAAGAGGAGCAAGGGAAGGTATATGTTTATAGTCTGAACAAGGTAAGACAATGATTTTTATTGAACAGGAATAGAGCATGCTCTTTACTGCCTTCTTATCCTTATTTAAAAGAAATACAGTGATTTGAACTGAGGAAGATGACCTGTTGAAAATAAGGGAAAATGGTTTTGACAACTGAGATTATAATGCAACTTAATTTTAAACTTCATTCTCAAATTCTTGTTTGAGAATGGAGTCTATTATGTAGATAAGTACTATATCCTATAAGCTGAAATTTGGCATAGATATAAATTTATAGGATTACTTTTCCACCACTTCTTCTTTTTCCTTTTTTTTTTCCCTTTTTTTTCCTTTCATGGATAAGGGAACGATAAGGCTCATCCATCCTAAAAGTGTGATCTCCAATATCCCTGTGATTTGCTTAGCAACATACAGCTAAACCCCGTACATCCAACAGCTTTTAAATGTCTGACTAGATCGAGGATTATACCAGAGACACTCACTTTATTAATTTGCTACGTCTCTTCTCCCAATGTCTGTGCATCCTTCCCTTCCCTTCCCTTCCCTTCCCAAACCTTCCCAAACCTTCCCAAACCTTCCCAAACCTTCCCAAACCTTCCCAAACCTTCCCTTCCCAAACCTTCCCAAACCTTCCCAAACCTTCCCAAACCTTCCCTTCCCAAACCTTCCCTTCCCTTCCCAAACCTTCCCTTCCCAAACCTTCCCTTCCCTTCCCAAACCTTCCCTTCCCAAACCTTCCCTTCCCAAACCTTCCCTTCTCTATCATCATATGCTGTTATAACAGTTACAAAATACGTCTTAGCAATGATGATTTCCTAAAATCCTATCTCAAGAAAAGGACCCGGAGAGACTAGATAATTTTGAAAAGGAATTCTTACAGTCTCCACATGCATGTTGCCAACAACAAATTGCTGATGAATAGGATTGGTGAGATAACAAGAATTCCATGTCCTCCAGTAGCATGGGGTTTGAAATTTGTTTTTTTCCTGTGTATACTGTTATCCCTCTCCAAATAAAGGAGATGCAGTAACTGCTTATTTCTAACATGGAATTCGTGGGAAAGATTGATTACGTGCCCTAGTGTCTGTGTGTTTTTGGTCCAGGATACAGAATGAGAATATGTATGTTAGGCCACAGTGTACGTGTCTACTGGGGGCAAAATTCAGTCTGTGTAAAAGAAGTGCTATCTTTTGTTCTGGAATAACAGTATTGCCATCTGTGTTTCATTAGAAACTTGGCTAACTTCTCAGATTAAGAGAATGCCTTTAGAAAAACTCTTTACACTGCCTAAAGCATGATTTACTTACAATAGCATCCAGATATTGTTATGATACTGTGCTTTCCTGTGAACCTCTAATTTCGAGAAATATGCAGAAGCATCTAGAGGCAGAAAAAGAGGGAGAAAGAATGTTATTGCCACACGCTGCTCAGAAAGAACACTTGAATTATAGTTGTAGAATTACAGTTTCTACAGTGCATGTAATAACTAGGAATAGTTTGTAATTGTTCTGTTTAATTCATCCATTTGTCTTCTGGACAGGAGCTCTTAAAAGTCTGCATTGCTGAAATGTTGGTGGAAATTCACAAATTCTAAATCTGTTCTTCCACAGACAAAGTTTGAATATCAGATGAGTCTTGAACCCATAAAGCAAACGTGCTGCTCAGCATTAAAACAGGACACCTGCAAAGTTCTTAAGAACGAGCCCTGCGGTGCACGCTTCGGGACTGCGATTGCTGCAGTGAAGGACCTCAACCTGGACGGATACAATGACATTGTGATAGGCTCCCCCTTAGAGGATGACCATCGGGGAGCTGTTTATATTTATCATGGCCGTGGCAAAGCAATCAGTAAAAAATATTCACAGGTATGAAGTAAAACTCCGCAGGTTGCCAGCTACTCTAATGTATATATTGTTTATAAACCTATCTTCCTAACATAGGATGACACTGTGACTTGACCAGTTATAACAGATTCTTTTTTAAATTGCTCTATACTTTAAAAGTCATACTGATTTAAAAGTCATACCGAATCTGAGTCTTAATATTGTTAAAGAATATATATCACATGCTTTTATTAGAAACCTTCTGACATGTTCTGAACAGACAAAAAAGCAGATATTTTGCAACGTGAAAATTTATAGTGTGTTCATCACCATGGTAACTGTTTTAGGAGAATTGTAATGAAAATTTAATGTAGTTAAAGAGCCTAAACCTCATCTCACTGCGTCAAATGCATCTTGACTGTTATAAAACCCTTCAAAGAGCACTGCATTAACCTCTTAACTCATTTCACAGCGTATTGCATCAGGTGGAGACGGGGAAAAAGTGAAATTTTTTGGCCAATCTGTGCACGGGGAAATGGATTTAAACAATGACGGGCTGATTGATGTCACCATCGGAGGCCTTGGTGGGGCTGCCCTCTTCTGGTACGGAGACTCACAGCAACTGTCAGGACAAAAAAACTTTTGCTTGAATACCAGTGTAACTTGCTCACATGACTGTTTGGACTTTGTAAGGTTATGGTTTCGTCTCATGTTTTGACTCTGACTGAAAATATTCATCTGTTTACATCTCTCTAGAGGAATGAGCTAAAACTTAATGTATACCCTTATATGTTTTAAGAATGTTTTAGAAATCTTGCTAGCCTAGAATGAAGAACTTGTCCTCCTAGACCACCTTCGAAACTGATTCCACTCGTGGCACTAAGTAAAATGGGAAAAAAACCTGAATTTCTCTCTTTTTCAGAGTATATTGCATACTATTTTATTAACAATATCAAGAACAGGTTCAAATGTAAAGGGGCCACTAAGAAAACTGTTTTTATTTCTTAATAGGAAAACTGCAGTTTGTTTCCCTACAGAAAATCTGTAAAATCAAACTAAGCCTTCTGCTTAACAGTCAATTCATTTTTTTAATATAAGAACATGATTCAGATCTAGTAGTGGGCAATATAATTTTTAAGGGAAATGACAAATGAACAATGTGACATTAAATCCTTCATTTCTAAAGCTCAACTGAAACTATTTCTGTCTCTGATAAGGAAATTGCTAACCCAGCTCCTTGCTTTCCCTGTCCTGCTGTTTCACCTAACTCACCTGGTAGGTAATCAAGTTTGTCAAGGCTTGCTACCATCCACAAGGTCCCAACTTCTTCTGGACTTCACCTAGTAATTTCTTTCAAAATGTTCCATGTGTAAACACAGTGTGATGCCCTTCACTGCACTGTTGAGACCACAATTTTGAAGAAAGTTTCTTTGCCAGCTAAATTTTTTGCTGGTTTAGTACACTGACATGCTGCATCTCATGGCCAAAAGGGAACTGAATCAGACCAAGGGATGAGATAGGAGTGCATTGCAGGGCCAAAGGACATTTCAAGTGAAACAAACTGGAGGCAAATATTAGCATGTTTGTCTACTCACAACCTAAGAGATGGCTTGCTATCCTCCAATTTATGTATAATATTATGTTTATCTGTGATTCTTTCAGTGATAGGTCTGGGCCTTCAGTCTCTTTTAAAATGGATCTGGCTCTGTAGAGTTGCTTAAATGCTTTTGGAAATATTTCACCTGCTGTCTTTTCTGAAATAAGTGCAGCACTGTGGAAATCTGTTTTCTCAGTAATTCCTCTTTTATTGGTACTAGGTATAGGATATATAGTTAATTACTCTTCTAGACCATCATGTTTCTGTTGTCCCCAGTTCTTCAGGGGCTTTCCCTACTGAGTGATAGCTGAGCTTTAAAAAAATGCTCTAGCGCTTTATAGGTTTTGGCTGTTCTGGACATTTCTTTGCCTCCTCTTTTTGTTGCTCACTTTTTGGTTTTCTATATAATGAGTTCTCTCTGTGATGGCAGCTAACGGGCGTGCAGTAATCTGCCCAAATGGAGAAAGGCAAATGCAGACCGAAAATGTGCTAGAGAAGTGCATTGCAACTGCCAGTTGTTTTTATAGCATCACACAGTGAAGACAGAAAACATGAAATAATAGATGGCCTCTTAATTGACACAACATGGCCAACACTGTGTGGGCTACTGTACTGCAGCATGGTGCCATCAACATGTGCCACAGGATTCTCGCTGCAATTGTGGATTTTATGCCTCTGTTATTTTCCAAAGAACATTAAGGATTTTTTTTCTTTGTAGCTGTAAGCTTTCTGACAGTTGGACTTAAATGATCGTAAAGTCTGTTCCAACCTAAACGATTCCATGAATCTGTGATTCTATGTCTATATCTGAATGCTGAATGTGCATATTTTGTAAGTTCATTCTTAAGGTGTAAAAATTTGCTGCTCTTATTTCCAAGCACTTTCTTTGTGGTTTTTTTAAGGTCTCGTGATGTGGCTGAAGTAAATGTTTCCATGCAATTTGTACCTAAAAGCATCAATATTCAACAACAAAATTGTCAGATAAATATAAGAAAAACAATATGCATAGACGCCACAATTTGTTTTAAGACCAGACTAAAGTCAAAAGAAGATATATTTGAATCCAGTAAGTAGATAAGCATTAAGCTGTGGAAGCTTTAAGCTATAAAACTCATATGCTCGCATGCATTTATTAATTTAAAAATGGAATTCAGCTTTTCTAAATTCAGTATTCAAAGTGCATCTAAAATATTTTGAGAAAAAATAATGTGTAGTGGCAAAGTGCTTCATAATATACTTCATAATATTGATCTCAACCTCCTTTTCAGGTCTGCAGTATTGGATTACCCTTGATGCACAAAGACAGATATCTCGAAGCTTGTTCACAGAAAGCCATGAGAGGAAAATGCAAAAAAATATAACTATCAAAGGGTCAGAATGTACAAAACATAACTTCTACATGTTGGCAAGTAAATCATTTAAAGTATTTTTTTCATGTTGACTAGAGTAACTAGAGTAACTATAGTCAGAATTAATCTTAAGAAGTGTACATAAAATTTGTTTAAAACTTAGAGTTATTTATTTATACATGTATTAACAATTTACTTAAATGTACGGTCTTTTTAGCTACATCTCTGTGTCTGCCTTAAGGAAAAGCCTACCTCACTTGGTGGAACCAAGCAGCTGTCACAGCAGTTTAGGTGCACTCAAAACTCAGCAGGAGCATGTGAGAGAATATCAGTTTGCATATTGGTGCAATTCCTCCTAACAAAATACAGTAAATAAACGTTTAAATTTGGGATAGAGAGTATTTATTCACTGCAAAACAGAAGCATGATTAGCAACTGTGAGTATGAATTTGCCCAGATTGTAGCTAATATGTGGAGTGAGTGGAGTTGCATACTATAAGCTGCCCACGTTTAAAATGTTTAGTGACTTCACGGTTGTATCTTAATACAAAACTAATGGTAAATGATACTCAGAATTTTCTTCACCAAACAGCCGGCCTAAGTTTGACTTCATGAGAGGTTATACTGCTGATGCTTATCTTATTGACCCTTTGAGCACAACTAGAAGAGAAAAGTCTGTGAGTCAACAGATGAGATAGTCTTTAATGAAACTCTGTGGGACATGTTCGAGCTATGTGAAATTTTGTGAAAAGATACACAAAAACCTTAGTAAATATTTATAAGGAATTCCTGGCACATTGAATATTTCATCATCAACTACAAGCATTCAGATGCTTCCCTAGCAAGAATGGCAACACTGTGACAGAAATATATTTTACCTCAGCACTTTTTGGGTCTTTGGGTCTCCTTAGATTCTAAAGTGAATTTCAGTAACAGCAGTTTTGTTTTCCTTATGTTCTAGGATAAACCTGATTTTCAAGATTCCATAAAGGTTTTGCTGGAATTCAATTTTTCTGATCCAGAGAGTGGACCTGTTCTTGATAGCAACTTGCCAAATTCAATAGCAGAATATGTAAGTCAGAAAGATTCTGTATCAATAACCAGAGTATTTAAGATAAAAATCATAGCCCACAAAAGAGCTGAAACTACTGCCACAGATTAGCTAGAGAAGAGGAGTCATTGAGCCTGTCCAGGAGATGTTTCCTCCAAATGAGTATTCAGGAGTGAAAATCCTGATCCAATGTGCTTGTGAACCATGCTGGGGTTTCAAAGCTGTCCATAGGTGGCCGAAGATAGAAGAGAGTTACCAACTATTTTATTGTCAGGTTTTAGGTAGATGGAGCAGAGGAGTGTTAATCCACTTACCTTGGTGGTGCTTGCCATCATTCACACTTCTATTAATGACTCTTTTCAGAATCTAGGTGAATAATTTAGAAGGGAGTGATAAGAAAGCTTATGTTTTACCCATGCATTTTACAAGATATTAGCATGTTTAACTGGTTAATATTAGGGAAGACTTCCTCAATTATTAAACAAAAATTAGATAATACATTTAAATTCAAGTATTTGATAATGTAATAAAATTAGGAATAAACATATTATTTTTGCAGATTCCTTTTACAAAAGATTGTGGAGCCAAAAATAAGTGCATTTCAGATCTTGTTCTGATTGTAAAAGCAAGCATAGCTGGAGACAGGTAACTGTACTGAGTTTAATGTATTGCATGATATCTGTACAAAGTTTCTGTTATAATAAAATAATAATATAAGATTATAATTCTAATCACAGAATTATAAATTCTGCTAGGGCTTCCTTTCTAATTCAGAAACAAGATAGTCTGGAGACTGAAAGAAGTTTCTTTTTATGTTAAAAACAGATTCAATAGTTAAGATGCCTGACATTCCTAATTTATTTTTCAGCTCTTCTCCATTTATTGTAAAGTCACGCAATGATAGGTTCACCATCCAGCTCTCTGTGAAGAACAAAAAAGACAGTGCCTATAATACCAGAGTTTTGGTTCAATATTCTCCAAATATTATTTTTGCTGGCATTGAGGTAGGATTTTTTTTTTTCACATTATCACAATTATCATAACATATAATGCTAGAGAGATAGGAGGAAACCTTTTTATTAAACCTTAGTTTGACTGCTTGGGCATCATTTCAGTTGTTTGAAAGAGATTTCCTAGGGTTGCTCTTGCTCATGCATCTAAAGGAGTGTATTTATTTTGACATGAGTGGACTCTTGCCTAGCCTTGTCCATAAAATACACATGCAAATTTCACAGTGGCAAATTTCACAATTTCAGTTAGAAAAAGTGCCTGCCTCTTAGACAAACTTCAGCATTATGAATCATCTGTACATCTGTAGAGCCAGAAATGCCTTGTTCTTTATCAGTCGAACTCCTGAACCTCTAGAATTTTCCTTTTGCACATGCATAGAAAAAGCACTGTCATGGTAGGGCAGGATATATCAGTGCTTGTGTCTGCTGTACTTCAGACAGCATTTCCAGAAGTGGCTGTTTTCCTTCCTGCCTCAGCAGATATGATACAAATATACCTTGGTTCCAATGGGAAGCATTTAGAGCAGTTTCTTTTCTGTCAGCAGCCCTGATGCTGCACATTAGGAGGAGTCAGGGTTCCACAGCACTGTTGCTGATCCTATTGCAATAATTGATGGAGTATGAATGTGACTTTATTTGCTACATTAGGAAGACATTTGCAAAATTTGAAAACTGTGGAATTATAGATATGTTGATTAGGGGTTGATAGACCTCATGACTAATTTGCATGATATCCAGTAGGCATATATAATTGTGAATGTTCCAAACAGTGTCATTGGAAAGGCATAATGGCAAGTAATTGGTATAAATGTCCATAGGTGAAAATTGCCTTGCAGAATTTGTAGCTTCATATTTTTGTTCTAGTTCAACTACAGCTTTGACTCTTACAATATATTGACAGTGAAAAGTGGCAGTGGTATATGTGTTCAGCAGGTCTGTGATGCTCAGTCAGAATTTAAAAGGAATTTGCACAAGGCCATGTTTTCACTGTCTTTTTTCCCTTCAGGATATACAGAAAGACAGCTGTGAATCTAATCACAACATCACCTGTAAAGTAGGATATCCATTTCTAAAACCTGCAGAAGAGGTAAACAGTCCCCCTGCACGCAAGTTCTCCTTACCCTATGTTGTTCTAAGGGCAGGGCAGTCCATATCACCTCTGAAGTTCTTTTCTCTTGTGTTCATCCCAAAAACTCTCCATGCATGCTTCCCAAGCCATCTTTGGTATCAACTGCACAGAGCCAGTGGGAAACCATCAGATATTCAGTACCTGGGCAGTCATAGGTGGTACATGAGGATGCAATGGATGCATATTGCCATCCTTGACACTGTCAGAAGGCAAGTGACACACGTGACTCACCTGGCCAAAAGTGTGTCTCAAGGCTTTCCACAGCCTGAAGCTTATTTTATGTTGCCTAGTTTAGTTGTTTTGTATATAAAGTCCCTTTGTTGAAGATAGAATAAGGTTTTATGTGGAATTGCTAACCCAGATATGCCAAAGTCAGGCATCAAGACCTCACCTCTGCTCAGTGGGAAATGAGAGGCCTTTCCAGCAAGTAGTCCACTTAAAATCAAACTCCATCTTGACACTTCAGTGATGTCTGTATCTCTTGTTGGAATGGAGAGGGAGCTTTAGTTAAATTAAGGCTTCAAAAAGCCATACTTAGATCTTGATCTTGAATTGGGAGATATCAATTTGCATGCAAATAAGACAATCTTTCCTGGCAATTTCTTGTTTGCCCCTCTGTCATGCACTGAGAGGATCATGAGAGATTTCTTCTTACACTGCCTCCCACACAAACGTTCCAGCTTGTGTCCTGGACTTGTAGGGATTAAGTCAGCTGTTACCTTCTTGAAGCCAAATAAGTCTATTTGTCCAATGCCCCTGCCCACGGTGTTCCATTCCCAAGTTTACTGGATTTTTCACATTTTCCTTTCATGCTCTGCTTGTTAGTTTGTCTGTGGCTATAAAGCCCTAAGTTTAGAAATTTCACACTTTTCTTTGCATTCAGAAATAAATTAATCTCTGATTGACTTCTAAGCATTCCTAATATATTCCTTTCTAAAGCTGCTTTTTGTTTTAAATATAAATATTTAGGACAACTTTCTGTGGACCGCTTTGCAATAAAGATTTGTACACATGAAAAGAAAGATAAAAGTCTGAGCTGAAAATTCCATACCATAAAAAATAAGAAAACTTTTTGCTTCATATAAAATTACTCTTAAGTGTCAGGATATGAGGAAGAACATTTGGGACAGTGTTCCTAAATATTTTGTAATTCCAAATTATAATAGATTTGCCCTGATTATAATAACAATGAGATTTTTTTATAACTAATGGTCTCTCCTTTGTCTACATTGTAAACTTTTCTTTTTGGTATTCTAGACGTTCTGATATACATTAAGTGATATTCCAGCAGCCTTCTACAGGCAGCTCATATCCACTGCAATAGCTAGGCTTTTAAGCTTTTTTTTCTTCCTCATCAGAAGAAAAAAAGAGATTTTAACAAATTGCTTGTAAGACCAATTCCTTTCAATTAAGAACTATTTAGCCATGTGTTTCTAATACACTACATAATTTTTTTATTGAGGTTTGTGAAAATTTGAGGCTTCTGTTCAATAAGTGATAACTATTGGATTTCCTTCTTGGTTGGGGCAAATTCCTAATTCAGATTCATTCAGATTCAAAGAAAACTGGTAAAATATGAATAAGGATTCCCTAGGCAAAAGCAAGTTTGTACGTTTTTCATTATATAATCCCTGTTAGGGTGGGCATTTTTTTTCCTTTCAAAATGTGTAATGTATTTCTCTATGCAGATTTCCTTCAAAATATCATTCCAATTCAACGCATCATATCTCCTGGAAAATGCCACTATTCATGTATATGCCACAAGGTTAGTTGCAGTCTTTGCCTTCTGATTTTTTTTTTTTTTGAAAGCTCCACAGTTTTGTGTTTCATAGTGAAACACAAGTGAACTCACAAACAGTTAAATTTTCTGTAGAGCTGGCACCCTTACGGATGTATTCAGTCTAGCAGTGGATTGAGTGGACTAAATAAATAGTTGATACACTCTATAGCCTTAGATTTACAAGTGAGTCATAATTTCTGGTTGTTTTACCTTCGGCAAAGGTTTATTCTCCTAGAGAATTACTGCATACTTAAGCATGAATCACAGTTAACAAAAAGCTTGGCCTTCAAGGGGCAAGAGCATTGCAGAAGTTGTCCCTGATAGGGTGAAGGAATGCACTTGCCCTAAGTGGTTGCTGCCCCTGCAAAATCGAGGGATGTTGTGGCTTTTAATTGATCTATTTTCACTCAATCACCTGCCATCTGATATTTTAACAAAGATGCATTTATGAGCTGGTGCAGGACTTAAATCATTAGTTATTGGAAAAAAATATTTTAATTTATTTTTAGAAGACAGTACTTAACTGGAAACGAGTAGTATGCTTTCATACCCAGAGCTGTAGGTATTTCATTTTCTAAGATCCCTTTCTATCCAGTAGTTGTGTTGTGTCTGCACCAGTCTGATCTGAATGATGTACGTTGCTTCGTTTCAGTGACAGTGAAGAACCACCTGAGACCCTGAGTGACAACAGAGGACATGTTACAATTCCAGTAAAATATGAAGTAGGATTAATATTTGTAAGGTATTGACATTTCTATGTACTTTACTTGCCAGCAAAGCAAATTGCAGATGTTCAAAGAATATAGTGTTGTTTTGTTTTAGAAATGTGCACAGTATCTACAGGCAACAACTTCAAAGCTCATAAAGTGGAAGCACAGGCTTCAGTGAAAAGATAAGTCATGAAATAATAGAGCAGTTACTGTCCCTAAGTTGATGAAATTCCATTTTATGTATTTAAATTTGGTCTGCAGTTTGCAAGTACAACAGCAGCTTTTGCTTGGCTCCTGTGCTTTGCTATATTGATTCAAAGGCATTTCAGGTACATAAGAAAGCAAATACTTCCAGCTTCTTGATGGCCATGGATTTGTATTGCTATAATATTGCATGGTGTGGTGTTTGATTTCCATTTTCAAAAATTAGCCTTAATTTTAGGTTCTTGGGCATTTTTTTTTAACTTCAGACTTATACTTTCATGCAGGTCTTGTAGTACATTTTATTTTCAGAAACAGACAGAATTCAGTTAGATTCTACCCCTGAAAAGCATGCTGTATGTTAATGGTAAACAACATTCTGTGGTGTGCAGGTATAAATAATTAAGCCAAATTTATTTTGAATGCATTTCCTGGTTCACATCCAGCCTTTGCTTGCCCCATAGGGAATAAGGCTGAATTTGGAACATGCTGGCTGGGTTCTGTTTTTGCTTAGTTCTGTCATTTACAGGATCCTGCCTGTTTCACATGTCAATGCCCAGGAATCTGCACAACTAGAATAAGGACAGCAAAATCAGACCCAAATGTATTAATTTTGGGAATTATATTTTCTTTTTTTCGTAGTTATATCTGAACAAAAAAATTTTAAATGTAAAAAGTAGAGCCTATTCAGAGAATAGAGCAGTTGAACTACAGTGGATGCAGCAGTGCACTCTTAATTGCAACACTAGTCCTGAAATTAATTAAATAATGAAAATACCTATATTATTAACTCCTAGGGATTTTTATGAAGTTTGTATGCTTACTTTTTTGTGTGTTTTTTTAACTTACAGTGTTTTCAAAGAGCACCATGTTATAATTGCAGCAAATGATACTGTCCCTACTGCTATAAACACAACAGAGCAGATCGGGGATGAAGTTACTCTACATTATAGGGTAAGAAACAATTAAAAATGTATGACATAGGTACTGTCTTAATTTTTTGTACATTTGGTTTGAATTACTTAAATAGCAGATATGTAATATGTTAAACCCTCTACCTGCATATTTTGTGCTTAAAATCCTTTTCTCCTTCCTTCCTTTGGAACACAGTGAGTTAGAAGGTATCAGATGGTCTATCTCCTGCAGAGTAGTTCAGGGGGATTTTAGACCTTCTATCCTCAGCTGGGGAAAGAAAGCATGCCCTTTAGAACTTGGACTACCCCTGCTGCAGGTTACAACAGCCATTTCCAAAATCCAGTCAATTTAATAATTTTATAATAGGCAAAATACCATGCTCCAAGAATGTGGTCTTCCTAGTTGAATGGATACTGCAAAGTAAAATCACATAGGAAAGATATTTAATGGACTCTGCTCTTGTGAGATCCCTTCTGGACTACTACATCCAGTTCTAGAACTCCCAAAATAAGGACATGGACCTCGTGAAGTGGGTCCAGAGGAGGGCCTTAAAGGTGATCACAGGGCTGGAGCACCACTCCTGTGAGGACAGTGTGGAACAGCCCCTGGTATTCAACCTGTAAAAGAGAAGACCCTGTGGAGGGCTCGTTGGGGCCTTCCAGTACCTAATGGGAGGATTCAAGAGAGCAGGAGACAGTTTTGACAAGGACATGTAATTATAGGACAAAGGGGAATGGCTTTTAACTGAAAGGGGTGTAGGTCTTGATTGGATCTTATGTGGTGAGGCAGTGGAGAAGTTGAGGATGCCTCGTCCCTGGAATTGTTCAAGGCCAGGTTTGAGAAACCTCTTCCAGTGGAAGGAAGGTGTCCCTACCCATAGAAAGGGTTTGGAACTTTAGATTATCTTTAAGGTCTTTTCCAACCTGAATCAGTCCATGATGCTATGATTCTGTGACTAAGAGTCCAACCTAAAGTTGCATCAAAACGTAGTTTAGTTATCTTGAGAGCATCCTGTTTCCCAGTGTCAAATCCAAAACTGAACAAAGGTCCCACATAAAAGCATAAAAGTCTCTAAATCAACTTCCATCTGTAAAAAATGGGATATGGTAAAATTATTGCTCTCACTAAATAGCAGTGACAAAGGGGTTTTTTCATATTCTTTTAGGCCACTACAGTGCTTTACTCAGCTACCTTTTATTTTTGTCTATTGTGGATGTCTAAGACATTATTCATCTAATTTGCCAATCTTTTTTTTTTTCTGAGTCAAAAGCTGCTGGATTTCAGAGCATACCGTGTATGATCTTGAAAAGTAAAATTCATCTTTGCAAGCAGCTAATCACAAATAAGTACCCAGGAGGAAAAAGTTTAAAAGATTCTTGAGCATTTATTAAGTTTGTCCACTTCAGAGATGATATCACCAATTCCCCTACCAGCAATTCCACCTGGGTAGTTACCCAATCCTCAACCACAGCAGGCCAGAAAGAGCTGCTGCTTTCAGATATGTCCTGTTGTCTTCTCAGAGAAAACAGGAAAGAGGAACAGATGAGCACACCAGAGTAGGAACCAGCAGGAGCCACCACTGATACAGTGGCTTCTCTCTCATATAAAGCACTTTTTGCATAACTAACCGTGGAAATGTAAAAATGAGCAGAAGAAAATAAAAACACCGGAAAGGAAAAAACTTATAATCAAATACTAACAAAATGAGGAAAGTACTAGTCAAAATATTTTTCTTTTTATATATTTTTTTTCATTTTTTCTTTCTTATTTCATAGATTGAAAAAGGTGAACACTTTCCAATGCCAAACCTCACACTGCAGATCTTATTTCCCAATGTAACTGCTGCTAAAAACACTCTTCTCTACCTTACTGCATTGTCACATTCCCAGGTAAGATAAAAATTTCTATTTTTATGATCAATTTGAGTTTAAAATAAATGTTGTAAGGAACTGCAAATTACAAACATTTGGGATTATGCATTGCTTTTAGTCTAAATAAGAAGATGCTATTGTTTTAAAGAGTATGTACAGAGGTGCATAGGAAGATGGACAAATTTTCATAAAAGGAAACAAGCAGATTTAAGATGGTGTTGAACAATAGCTGCACTGTAACAAGGCTAGTTTGTTATATTGCAAGTGCTGAGATGTCCAGACTCAGATATGAGCCTTATATTCTCTGCATTGTCAGCTGTGCTTATTGCAAATGCTCGAATCCTGCTGTGTACATCTAGATCCCAACTTCCTGTAACTTCACTTTTTTTGGGTGCTGAAATTAACTTTCGTGCATGTCTGCTCTCCAGCACTAGCAGTCCTCTGGCTTCTTCCTTCTCTGGGGCACTGAGACATCTTGAAGGGGATGGTAGGTTGTGTGTTTCAAATGCTCTTCACTGCAGTCCTCATTTGAGATTTTCCATTTCACTCCTCCAGTGCAACTAACAGAGATCACAATTCCAACAAATTCCATTATCCTAGAGCTGTAGATATTACAGCTAGAGCTATATCAATAACTACGTGGCTGAAAAACCCAGCTATCACTAAGTGATGATCTTCACCACCTTGTTTTTTTCTTTCATTCAGTGACATATACATGTACACCTCCCTGCTTATAATTTCACTTAGTTTTGCAGTGTTGCTCAACTGAAAAATAAACCAGAATATGTGAATGAATATTCAAGGTTCACTTTAAAACAAAACAAATATCAAATGAACAAAAAAAAACCCCATATTTAGAATACAAAGAAATGTTTTGTCTGTTCTTGACTTCCTTTCTCCATTATTGTCATTCCTAGTCAATCACCCCATTTGACATGTTTGCACATAAACTCAGTAAATCCTGGTTTTCTAAGACAAATTCCATGTCCTGCTAGCTACACCCTAATGATGGTAGTGTGCCAAAGTGCATTACAGAGGATTTGTAATCCCTTTCACGCTAGCAAGGTGACCAAAGGATTTCCTACCTACCAGTGGAGCAGGCACAGAGATCCAGCAGAGCTCCAGCATCCATTCCCCCTCCTTAGATATTGCCAGTGAGGATTCTGCATCCTTCACTTAACCTGTCTGTCTGCTTGCTAGGGCAGAGCCTCTGTGGCTTCCCATGCAAAAGCTGTTTAACTAATTTAATAGCCAACTCTTGCTGGTTCACATAATGGTCATCTTGCAGGGAGCTCTTGTTTGCTTGCACAGTTGTTTAAGTAGCTGCATAGAGTTTAAGTTAAATAGTCTCATAAATATTTCATGTGCTGTTTGAATAATAATACTTCAATATATACATCTGAATTTCCTATTCTCCACTCTTCCAATATGCTATTTATTTTAGTGGTTAGTAAACATTATAATTGTTATTAAATATTAAATATTATTAATGTTGACTTGTTTCCAGATAATTTTTGTAATAGATTGTGTATCCAGACAATAAGAACATTATTTTTATTTCTGCTTACAGAATGCCATCTGCCAAACTAGTTACCCTGTAGATCCCTTAAAGATTGGCACTGGGAAACCATTTGTGTTGTCAAAAATAAAAGAACCTACAAGGGACACAATTATGGTAAGCCTACACGTAGTGTATATATATTCACCCCAGACATTAAGCCAGATCTTGGAGCTGAGTACTTCTGAAAAAGATATATAAAAGCTTCTCTGAAATGGAATCATTTGGACAGTCACTTTGTTTTAATAGCTTAGAAAATCTTTTTTATGTCAACTAGAGTTTGGTTTTTATTTGGCTGCAAAACTCTATGTGGAACTGAATTTAGATAGTTTGGGGTTTAATTTTAAAAATATGTAAATAGCAATAGCACATTTGACAGCTGAATACATTGTTACCATTTATGTTTCGATTGTAATTAATAAATAGTAGTATTTTAAATGCTTATCTTCCTTTCAGCTTCTTTAGACATCCGGTAGAAAATACATTCAAATGTGACCTGAGATTTTCCATGAAACTGTAATTGATGATCCCATTTGGAAAGGACTAGCCTTCACATTTAGATGAAAGAGTTACAGAGGGATTTTGCTGCTGTAGTTGTGTTAACATGTCAGAGGGAAGGTGTCCTCAACACAGAGGTACAAGTGGAGTTTCTGGTGCAAATGAAACCATGTCATTGGAAGAGTATTTTACCATGTTTATCATCGCCCTTCACAGAGGTGACAAAGGTCTAGGCTAAGTGACTGTTTCTAACTTTTTACAACATAATCCTGCTGTACTCACAGATAGCAAGTGATACTAGGAAGTAAAGATACTTGAATTTTCACACACACATATTGCCCTGCTTGAGAGATTCAAAAAATTTGAAAAAAACTGCAGAAAAGCCATAGCTGTGTTGGTAGAAAAAGACTTAATTTTACAAGCTGTGCTTCCCTTAGGAGTTCTGTGATGACTTTTGCACCATAGCTGTAGCAACAGAGATTCTGCAGGGCTTGCCAGCCTGCAAAAACTGAGCCTATTCTACCACAGTATTAACATCTCAACCTGTTTTATATACTGCAGTGTCATTTTTACATAAAAAGCTATGGCAATTAATACCAGTTTGTGTCATAGCAAGTGATCTGTATATATAGTAGTTTACATGGTTTTATTTTAATGATGTGAAAAGTCTCTTTCTATTTACCTCATGCTAGTCCATTTTAAACAGGACTGTGATACATACAGCTGTGCCTCTATTAATTGTGCCCTGGTCCCATCTGACGTATATCAAGTGAATGTTTCATTGAGAGTATGGAAACCTACCATCATAAAGGTAAGTAAATCCTGTTTGCATTCAGAATACTTTAGATTTGAGAAACTTAAGCCAATGTTTCTAATGTCTATTAAAATTGTCTTTCATTTTCTTAAGTGTCTCCTCTAATATTTGAAGTAATTTCTTTTGCTGTTTTAAAATTTCCAAAAAACTGTGTCACATGCACTTTCTTAACCCTTAAAGTAAATGCTTATAATTTAGCAGGAGTTTAAAACCATGGTAAGAAGACACCCTTACTTACTCGGTATTGATGGTCCATTTTTAATAGCTACTTGTGCCTCCTCAAAGTCTAATTCAGCAGATATAAGAAGGGGCACGTATTTTTTTAAGTAAGTCTGAATCTGTGAAAATTAAGATATAAACTCTAGAAAGGATTTTTTGATTAAGAAAAAACAAACAGGAGAGACAGTAGTATTCCAGGGTTAATTAATATTTCTTTGAAGTCTCTGCAATCTACCCTTTCAAAGCAGTATTGCTTGTCTTGCAAGCAATAATGTGTGTGCTGAAGGTGACATACATGAGCAGTTTAACTGACTTCCATGTTTTTCAGCAGCCCCCAAATTATTAAGTTTTTCTTTCACCCTTCTCATTGTTACAAAGCTTTCTACTAAAAATACCTAACTGTGAACCATAGTAACTACTATCTTCTTTCAGGCCAGTATTCACAGCTTAACCCTTGTTGTGAAAGCATTGCTTAGGAGTGAGAACTCATCACTGATTTTGAGAAATGACCATCAAAAACTGGAGGTAAGAGTGTGATAGTTGATGTATTTATTCTTCATAGAATTTGTTGTGCTGTGGAATCATTCATTTTCATCCATTACTAATGAACTGTCTGTTACTTTTAGTAATGCATTATCTTACTTTAAACATAAGTGATTTCGTATTACAGTAGAAATGTCAGAATTAGTCAGAAAATAGCACCAAAAGCCCAGTACCCACTAATGTACCTAGGTACGGATAAGTACTATCTGAATTTTTTCTGCTTGCTGTAATATAAATACTTCCTGCAGCTATGTAAATTAAAAATATAATTAAAATTCTTTTAAGGAATCAGTAGTATTTTAAAATTGTCCTGGATCAATTAAAATTGATCATACTTTATATTTTCTTTACTATTTCCTTATTTATTCTTTCTTTCCACTTTGTTATCAGGATATATATTTGAAACAGGATCTTTTATTTTTCAGAAGTTCACTTCAATTTTCTTAGATAAGGAAATATATAACATCATAGTAATGGCATCAGATATAAAGAGAGATGTCTTAAATTTTGTTCGAGGTATTATTCATCCTTTTAATACGCTCAATTCCAAGCATTTATAGTGTTTAAACATTGGTCTTTTGTGATAACTTGTACATGGAGGAGCTTATTTACTACAACGTCCATTTTTTTAAGCAAAAGTCTTATTATGAGTTCTTATTGTTAATACTCCAAAATTTAGAAAAGCAATTTTCAGTGTGAACTACATCTTGCACAAAATATTTTTGAAAATGCAAAAGTCAGAGGTCCATTGTTAGCTGTTTTTGTATCTAGAAATTTCTTGTAAGTGACAGAATAAAATTCATTCCAGGAGTGAAAACACAGCTGAGAGGCTTGCAGATAATGAGAGACAAAGAATTTCAGATTTACCCTTTTTAGGGACATAATTTCATGTTTAGTGTTCAGTTCTTCAATGCTCTTTTTAACTTTAAAGTTAGGGTCTAAAAAATTCTTTAGTTAATTCAAACTCCTACATGGTCATATCTATTCAAAAGTGAATATTACTTATTTCTGTTCAGTTTACACCCGATATGCCATGTTTTAAAATCAAATTAGTGTCTACACAGGTTTTTACACTTATGCTTACCTCCATCTTTCAGGGAGGCCAGCACTGAGTGAAGAATAATGTACTGCAGAAACTCCTTAGCTTATTGCTCCACTGCTCATGCTTTTGGTCCTGCATCCTTTAAAACAATGATTAGTGACTTGTAGCCGGGCCACTCTCATAAATGAATGCACTTACAAAAGTGCAAAGCATTGTGCAAACACAGCCTTTCATGGTGGAGATTAATTCCCTCGTACTAATTCCTGTAGGTAAAATGAGGTGGTACCCTGGAAAATCACTGCATACTGATTAATTACTGCTGTGTTTTGATATTTTAAAAGGACAAATTTTTTATTGTTTATGTTCTGAACGCTTTGCAGACCATGATTAAGATTTCCAAAGAACACCCACCGGGTACAGTCCCCTTATGGGTAATCCTCCTGAGTATCTTCGCCGGACTCTTGATTCTTGCACTGCTTATATTTGCTCTGTGGAAGGTAAGCTGCACGACCTTGTCTTCAGAAGCATAAACAAATATGCTTAAATTCTCAATCATTTCTTTCTCAAAACTAGAACCTCGCAGACAATAATCTCATCTAATAAGCAATGTGAAATCTTGAAGAAATTACAAAAATAACTGATTACACTGCATTTTTTTTATGTGGAGCGAGTGGTGCTACCTGATTTAAACCTATATTGCCATTATGTTAGGGAAAGAAAAATAAGAAGATATTTTGGTGCGAGTAAGGATTTAGTAAGGAATTTTTCTATCAGCATTATCTGTGACCTTTGTGAACTAGGTTTTCTCTGTTGTGCAAGAGATGCTAGACCCTGTGGTGTAAGTCTTGCCACAAGTCGGCACTCTTCTCCAGGAGAACTATATTGTTCATAATTACATTAGAATGTTACAGCTTATAAATTTCAACATGCATAATCTCTTGAAAATTTTGACATTATAAAATAAAATATTATTTATTCAACTGAGTAACAAATATTACTATTAAGCACTTTAACCCTTGACAATATGAGAGCAAAACAATGATTCAGCAATCACTCTACTATATATTAACTGTACTTAGTTTTTCCATCCCAGGAAAAACAATGATGTGATAAAATATTCATTAACTTTTTACATCAGTCCAAGTATTAAAATAGTAGTAAGAACCATGAATGTAACCAGTATGGTTTGTATGCTTTGAGAAGTTCTTAGTCATTTTTTTGTTTTAGAAAATTTAGAAATTAGAAATTTTTTTCTTTTCTGCAGGCTGGGTTTTTCAAAAGGCCATTAAAGAAGAAAATGGAGAAATGAAAAAAAAAAAAGCAGAAATTTTTCCTCAGGTCTGCCTCCAAAATGTTACTGTAAAATTATAAACTTAGATGCAGTGGTTACAATGCTTTCTAAATGCTGGTGCGTAGAAAAAACCCAAGAAACGGAGAAAAAGAAGAAAATCAAGCACACATGCAAATGAACTATGCAAAAAAAAAATGAACAATCTTGCAGCATTTTGTGATCTTCAAGGATATACCTTTAAGCTTTACTCATTTTTGAAGAGTAACTGAGTTCAAAGTTTCTAACGTTTATGAATATGGAAAGTTTGTAATCATATTTTCATATACCTATGTATGTGGAATCATTTTTCCCTCCAAATTACACTACAGGTCAGCTTGTATGTAGCAATCCCAGTCTTTTTTATCACCTTACGATCTTCAAAAGGAAAATGCATCATTTTCAAAATTCCCTCCTAATGTCAGTTCTGTGGAAGCAGATTCTCAATTCACAAGGCAGAACATGTAAACTTTGAGAATGCACCAAAAACTATGTGATATCTGATACAATGGAAACTCAGAAGACAAAAGCACCTCCAGAATATTGGGTGAAAATATTGGAATACCATGGATTTCTCTTTCTGCTCATTTTAGCATGTCCAGCTGAATGAAGAATACTCCAAGAAAGAGATTTTTATGGCCAAGTGGACCATAAAGGGTTGATCCACTAAATCAATTAAATGTTTGAACTTGAAATATATTTTTGGCAGGCCTAAAAATGCGAAAATCATTCAAGCCCACCTGATTGCACACTGTACTCAAATAAGCAGGGGCATAATTGTATCTGCAAGTTGAAATGTCCATATCTATGCAGAAAATGTTTAGAGGCACCCTGAAAGTTTGACTCTTGCTGTATATCTTGGAGTAGCCAGCAGGGTGCTTCATAAACTGTCACTGTAAATTTCTTGTGTAGCTATTTAATCCAATGAATTTAAAGTGTACAAAATGAAAATTATCAAAAGAGCACAGATAGGAAATTCAGCACTGGCAAGCTTCTTCTAATATTATGTCACAGCTCATCTTTATTACTTAGGAATTTAAGAAGTGATGAAGAATTTGCATACTAAATAAGCACTTAAAATGATGTTTATTTTGTGTCAAAGATTAAAAGTTTATATGAGAATACACTGAAATGTAGATAGCAAAAGGTTTCTTTAAGAAATTTTTTCTTTCAATTTAGTTCATTCAGTTTCTTCCTTTCTTTCATGCACTTGTCTTCCTCCCATGAGGATCTCTCCCTGGGGCTCATGGCTGTGCCATGAACTTGAGAGCTTCCTGTGTTTCTTGGAGCCACATGAAATTAATAGGAGAAAAGGGATGCATGCTGGCAAAGTATGATACTGCCTCAGTATGACTCAGTATTGATTGACAGTATATCAGAAAATTCTGAGAAGGTGTTCTAAGACATACTTGTTGGCAGAAAAGCTTTGCCTTGCCAAGGAAGCCAGGAAAATTTGTTCCTCCTCTTGGGACAAATATCACTTAAAAAAAAAAAAAAAAAAAAAAAAAGCTTTTTATTATCACTTTCCTTATATTAATAGCTTCAAAAGAGTAATAAATTTTTTAAAGACTTCTTTTCAAGAAGAGAATATAGATTGTGTTGAACATGCTGACAAGTAAAACTCTGGAAGGGTGCCAGAAGGTGCTTCATTGCTTGAAAGATGCTGTCACTCTTAAGTACCTTTTATTTAGTTCCTAAATTAGACAAAGTAGTTATTGGGAAAGGCTGAATGCAACAAGTAAGAGTTTGAAAGGAGTTTGAGTATGAAAGTGTTGGCAATTTCTCCTCGTGTCTGTGGGAAAGGTGGTTATTTCATAGCAGCAGTCTGCTGAAGGTAGCAGTATGACTCAGAGGAGAGGGCAGAGCCCTCCGTGGGAACACTGTGGGTGGCTTTGCAGAGCCTGGGAGATCTGCTGAGCCTGTGGGACGTGGTTGCAGTGCTCATCTGGACAGCTGGAAGGGCACCCTGCCTGAAGTGGGTCTGAGCACAGAGCATATGAATGGAAGTAAAAAAGTGACACAGGGGAATTGTGGATAGAAACCCTGCTTCATTCATTGTGAAAGAAGCCAAAAATCTATTTGTTCAACTGTGAAGATAAATTAATACGGTGGTGATTTCAGCCCCAAGCAAGACGCAGGTTTTACTTTAGGAAAATGTATTATTTTGCCCATTTGTTTGAAAGATTTAAATAGCACTTGTCACCATAGCATTTGAACACACTGGAATTGTAATTTTTTTCTCACAGTATCTCTGAAAAGGCATAGCAGTGTTGTTAACCTCTTACGAGCTTGTAAAGGAACAGAGTTTTGAAGGAATTGTGACTCACCTATGGACACGTAGGAAGTCTGTGGTAGTAGAGGAAATACTTGTATTTATTATTATTCATTCAGTTTGTTAACAATGAGGTCATTTTTCCTGGCTTCAAAAAATTACTTACAAGTTGTGTAAGACACACATAATTCTTATGGAGCATACTTTTAAGTGTTTCACTATTTAGTTATGATAAGCTGTTAACCAAAGCTTTTCATTTTTCCCGTGACATTTTATATCTTATTTTAAAGCATCAGCCTAGCTGAAAAATATGTAAGTCAAAAGAACAGTCTATTTCCCTAGATGAAGACTATACAAAAATAAATCAATAGTATTTATCAATGCTTAAGATCAGTGTTTAATTTTAGACTTTCTTTGCACTGTAAAAACAGTAATAAGCTTCATATAACCACACTGCTTTCCTCTTTCATGATGCTTTCTCTCTTTTCACATTTGTCCTATTATTGTGTTTTCAATTATATCTATTTAAAAGATAAGTTTATATACATACATACAAGTATGTCAAGGGGATAGCACTATAGCACATTATTCTTACACAATTCTTAATGATTAGTAAACTCGTTATTTTTATCCATACTAGCCTTTCCACATAGCACTGGAAGAGCAGTATTTTACTGCTTTTCAAGATATACAACAGAAAAACCTACTGAAAGCAATATTGCAAACATCAGTAACATCTCACTTAAATTTGTCAGGCACTAAAGGTACCAGAACCTAATTATGCATGTAACCAGTTTTATTCCTAAAAATAGACACATTAGGGTTTTAATATGATTCTAATAACTATGAAGATAAATACTTTTATTAAAACAAAAGTGTTTAAAAATTAATAATAAATTGGGTGTGTAACTAGAGATTAGCCAACTAAAGGATTCTGGGCCACCCAACTCAGTTCCTAACTTCAGCACTGAAATAGGTAATTTAGTAGGAATGGACAAGCTACTTTTCTATAGGGCAGGGATTCTCTGCACACTCCTGCCTCAATATCAGGTTGTTCTAGAGATTACTGATCCCATAC
This sequence comes from Acridotheres tristis, assembly GCA_037013685.1. Lineage (NCBI taxonomy): Eukaryota > Metazoa > Chordata > Aves > Passeriformes > Sturnidae > Acridotheres > Acridotheres tristis. The sequence continues at coordinate 63,662,013 of CM072919.1, read as the reverse complement.
ATGATTTTAGAAAGCTTAGGAATTAGAGCAATCTCCTTGAGCAGCTCTTGTGCTTCGTGGGCAGTTCCTTTGCTTGTCTGGTTTCACTCTTAAGTCATTCCTATGAGCCATTACTACAGACACATCCCACGTACCCTGACCCCTTACCTGAGCCCTTTAGTACATATCCTGTGTTGAGTCATTTTGAGCATGGTGTTCCTCCTTTTTCCTCTTCTTCAGAGCTTGAGTCAGGGGAATACACCTTCAACTGAAGCCAAGGGTTTTCATCTCACCTGGCACCAAGAGGCTGGAGTTAGGGTCATACTCATCTAATGAATTCCACATAATCTAATTGGTTAATTTCTTTAATTACCTGTTGTATAGATGATGACCCATTCAAAAATAAAAGCAGATAAAATAATCAGAATGTACTGCTCTTAACTATACCACTTAACAGGAATAAACGGGGATTTACATAGTTTAAGAAAACCACAACATTCTGCACAGCATTTTCTTTTTCCTGTAAAAGTATTCCATGTGCTTTATTGATTAAAAAAGAAATTAAGAGTCTAAGAAGTCTCCTGTGTAGTTTTTTTTGCTTGTTATTGATGTAAGAATAATACCAAGTCATCTCTATCGAAAAACAGATTAATCTGCCTGTCAATAGAAAGGAATTGTAGAAACTAGTATTCTTGCAGCATAACATCCAGGAAATCTTGATGTGGTCAAGCTGTCAGAAATACATTGCATTAGATTTATGGGCTTTGTGCTTATACCAATGTCTGAAAGCATTTAGAAAACCATATGACTTCCTGGCACACAGTTTTTTCCATGACACTAAAAAAAAGATACATACATTTAAAGATACATTCATTCATTCATTCATTCACTCATTCACTCATTCATCTAACTATTCTTCATGTCCAGCGATTCCTCTGTACGGCTTATTCCTGTAACCCAAATAGTTTATGGTCTTGCATAATTATAAATGATTCACATTAACTTCCTTAAACCCAGTAAACTTTTGTATCAAAACTTCCTAGAAGACTAAGTTTATACCCTTTATATCACCGTTAACTTTTTGAAAACATTACAAAATATGTAATAACTGTTCTCTCATCTGAGACTACTTTGATGCTGAATCACAGTTCTCTAATAGCAACATCCTGTCTAGTCATAGGGGAGTGCTTATCAAATTAGCTACTCTGTAAGTATCTGATCATTAAGAGTTTGCTGGACATTTTCCATGGAAGCATTTCAATGAAAATCGGGGAGGGGGGGGCGGGGGGAAATCCATTCATAGTTTTGTTTGATTGGTTTAAATTGCTTTTCAGTGGAATTAATGAATAACCAGAATCACTTTCTCACAGCACGAAGTGTAACGTGACGTGTGATTTTCACTGAACTGGATTATAATTCATTGAGTTTATCAGAAGCAGGCTTTAGCACTCCACAGTTCAGAGATAATACCATTTCATGGGGTGGGTGTGGTTTGAGCCCTGTAACAATAAAGAGTCATAAAGATTAAAGTGCTGATGAAGTTTTAGTAACAACTGGCTGATACCACAATTTAGACAGCACAACTGGATTTTGTTTTAAAAAGCTGACTATAAAACAAGCTGTCATCAGTGAAATCATGTTTTAGGTAGAAAGATTGAGAGCTGACACCACAGAGATCTTGGATTTTCTTAATTCAATTTTAAAAAGTGAGTGAATGACCTCAGAAAGGCAGATTTTGATTCTGACTCTAGCACAGTGGGGCACTTTACTGCTTTTCCCTACTCATGCTCTTACCCTTCTGACCTTCTTCTTTTCTCAGTTTCTGAGCATTCTCAGAAAGGAAAGACATTCCTCAAAGGCTCACTGAATGTCACATCTCCTGGGGATTTTCAAAGAAATAGCATAGGAAGCAGAAGTATTCAAAGTAGATTGAATTTATAGATCTAGCAAACCAGTTGTCTTGGCACATTTTGTCCATCCCCTTTGCCCACTCTTTCACTTCCAGTGAAATCACACTTCTTGATTATGGTTCAGCTTGATTTGATACTGGAAGTTAATATTTTTTGCAAAACTTCACATAATCTGGTTCAATATTAGCTATGGTCCTTAAGATTTATTCATATTCAGGGTATTGTTATTCTTCCTGGGGTAAAGGAAAAGAATCTCATTCTCCAGTGAAAGTTTCTTCATACTGCTTTCCATGACAACTCATTTTCACTCCATCAGAATTATTAAGACGAAAAACAGAGGATATCATCAGTTTTCCCTGAAGAACATTTGAAATTTAGCAGTTCTGTGACAGTAGACATGGTCTGAGAAAAGCAAATTACTTTCTATCATTTTGGAGAACACATAGAGAAATCATTCTCAGTATTCTTTTCTCATAGTCCAAATTAATAGCCATTAATAACTCACTTTCTTGGATGCCATCTCATAAAATCTCACCGACAAAAGCCTATTACTTTGGCCTCAGCCATTCTACACTGTGCCAGAATTGATGCTGTTGCATCTCAAAACTTTTGGGGTTCAGCTAAAATTTCCAGTGACCCTGCTAGCCAGGAACAAAACTGAGTTCTGGTGATGAAGTTTTGAACCTCTCAGGAATCTCACAAACTACTAAATTTCTTTTTGCTCTTTATTTAGGGGAACTGCCAAAATTAACTCAGAGTACCAGCTCCTATATGTCATAAATTCCCAGCATTTGGAAAATTACCTATCACCCAGCCAACAAGTATTAGAGAGTAATACATGCCTTACAACATGCTGCTACAACATAGTTGATAGACTCATAGAATCATTAAGGCTGGAAAACACCTCCACAATCAAGTCCACACTTTGACAACACCATATCAAAAAACCACAGCACAGAGTCCCATGTCCAGTCATTTCTTGAACACCTCCAGGGAGAGTGATTCTACCATCTCCATGAGTTTCCCATTACAATGTCTAACCATCCATTCTGTGAAGAAATACCTCCAAATGTCCAATTTCAATCTTCCCTGGTGCAGCTTGATTTTATGTCCTCTCTTCCTGTTGCTGATTGCCTGAGAGAAGAAGCCAACTCCCACCTGGCCACACTCTCCTTCCAGGCAGGTGTGGAGAGTGATAATGTCACCCCGAGCCTCCTTTTCTCCAGGATAAACACCCCCAGCTCCCTCAGCTGCTCCTCACAGCACTGGTGCTCCAGACCCTGCCCCAGCTCCGTTCCCTTCTCTGCACTCACTCCAGCCCCTCAGGGTCTTTCTTGCAGGGAGGGCCCAGAACTGGACACAGCACTCGAGGTGTGGTCTCAGCAGTGCCCAGCACAGGGGGACAATCCCTGCCCTGCTCCTGCTGGCCACACTATTGCTGATCCAGCCCAGGATGCCATTGGCCTTCTTGGCCACCTGGGCACACCCTGGCTCATGGTCAGTCACTGTCACCAGCACCCCCAGGTCCTTTCCAGCCACTCTGTGCCAGCAGGTCCAGGGATCTGGGCAGGCTGGATCATGGCTGAGGCCAATGGTGTGAGGTTCAACAAGGCCCAGTGCCAGGTCCTGCCCTTGGGTCACAACAACCCCAGGCAGTGCCACAGGCTGGCACAGAGTGGCTGGAAAGGACCTGGGAGTGCTGGTGACAGTGACTGAGCATGAGCCAGGGTGTGCCCAGGTGGCCAAGAAGGCCAATGGCATCCTGGGCTGGATCAGCAATAGTGTGGCCAGCAGGAGCAGGGCAGGGATTGTCCCCCTGTGCTGGGCACTGCTGAGGCCACACCTCGAGTGCTGTGTCCAGTTCTGGGCCCTCCCTGCAAGAAAGACCCTGAGGGGCTGGAGTGAGTGCAGAGAAGGGAACGGAGCTGGGGCAGGGTCTGGAGCACCAGTGCTGTGAGGAGCAGCTGAGGGAGCTGGGGGTGTTTATCCTGGAGAAAAGGAGGCTCAGGGTGACATTATCACTCTCCACACCTGCCTGGAAGGAGAGTGTGGCCAGGTGGGAGTTGGCTTCTTCTCTCAGGCAATCAGCAACAGGAAGAGAGGACATAAAATCAAGCTGCACCAGGGAAGATTGAAATTGGACATTTGGAGGTATTTCTTCACAGAATGGTGATTGGACATTGGAATGGGCTTGATGATTTCAGAAGTCTTTTCCAATCTGATTGATTCTGTGATAATGTGAATGTTTTTTTACAGTCAGATAGACAACACATGATCACATTACTGTATTTTATCCACCACCTAAAAGGTGGGGTTTCCTTTATACTCGGTGTTACTTTTTATTAGCTTCACACACCTAAATTGCAAACAATCTAAGAAGGAAAAAAAAAAAGGAAAACAAATCTGCCACAAAGTAATGCATTAAGACTAATATATTTACCACATAATTAGTTTAAAATTCTGTGCAATTCAGTGGAAATTGTGTAGTCAGGTTTACTAAAAAATGTCTACCAAATTATTGAGCAACTTTTGATGGCAGGCAAATAAAAAGGAATAACTTATAGATCTTAATTCCAAAAAAATCAAAACAATTATGAAGTTTTCAAAACAGAAATGGGCAAAAATGTAAACAAGGGCATATTCTAAGAAAATAGAGGCTCCAATCTTCTCATAGGGTACTTTTAAATCTTGCCTGATAAATATTTTAAAGATACCCACCATTTTTAAGAGTTCATGTGGTTATTGGAGCTGTATCATGGTTAATACCATGGTAATTGGAGTAGCACATAAAATCTATGAAATTACACAGGTTGCCTTAGCGGGCTCTGCTATGGGACCTTACTTTTGAGATCACAGGTGAATGGAACGCCTCTTCACTGGCTTCACTGCATCCCATTTATATTATTTCCCCAGGACAGGTTTAGGCTTTCCTTACCTGGAAAAGGAATTGGTAAAAATATGTGTGTATATTTTGTGCTGGGTAGAAGATAGTACAGTCAAAACAGCAAGAAACAGGTAAGTGTGTGCTGGTACACCCAGAGTAGGAAGCGGTGCTGTGCATCAAGACCAGGTCTAGACAGTTCCTGTGTAGCACTCTGACATGATTGAACCAAAGCTGCAAAAGGTGTTAAAACTGTACAGTTTGCACAGTAGCATAGCAAAGTGCTGTTTTGTCCTCTGCTCATTCCCTATGTGATACCTAAAATGCCATTATAGCATATTTTTGACCTTTTCCCGTTTTATTTCAAAACTGAACTATCATAATGTCTAAACTACATCCTCACAGCTAATTTTAACATTTCCTTTATAGATCTGGGTTTTTTTTAGTAGCTTGTTCTTTTTCCTTCAGTGGAGCTCTTAATGTAATTTTTTTATAGACACCATGTTTCTGCTAAAAACAATAACTAATATTTGTAGCCCTTTCCTCTAGCATCTTCAGACAAATCAAAGAATGACCTGGAGCCATGTATCTTGGCCTCCTGTGTGTAAATTAGTCACTTTTCCAAGTTTTCCTCCCAGAAAGACATTAACAGAGAACTCCTAAGCTTTGCATACCACAGAAACTCTGATTCTGTGGTTGAGCCCTTGCAAATGACAAAAAATGGAAATACCTGCATATTTCTCTGAGGAGGTTGTAATTGATTTGTACATTTTTTCAGCACATTAAAAAGCTAGAATAACATGCATAAATTGTAAAATTGATCATTAAGTATGTGTTCACCAGAGTAACTTTTAAAAGCAAATATTTTTTCATTATCTTCACTTTGCAAATCCTATTTTTTATTGGAAATGCAAAAATTATAGTGATATTTTCACAGTGATCAAACAACGTGCTTCATACAGTCATTACTGTCAAAAAGAAAGCTTTTTTGTCCCTTGATAATAAAATAGTGTGTCCTAATGTGTAATCACATCGCATTTGCATAGAACCAAGTCTGAAACTTTCCAGTCAACTCAGACAGATATGGTGATTTTGGCAAGTCTCCCTATGATCTATGACAAGCAGACAATGACAAGGTGCTATGAAACATCATTAAACAACAAGCACATGTACAGCAAAGGATGTGTATCCGACCCCATTTTATAGTGCAGAGATAAGAAGCACTAACCAAACTGTTCTCTGAGTAATTTGATTATCAGTGTAGGTGAGCAATAATAAATAATAACTTCCCTGAATATGTGCAATATATGTATATAATTTCTGAAGTGAATCAAAAAAGGTGAAATATTGCACAATATAAAACCTCTCGTTTCCTATAATATGCAAAGTGCAGTTCAAGATTATATGAGAGGGTTTTTATCAAATGGCTTATAATAATTTAAAATAAAAGCATAAATCTAAGGGTGTATTGTTAAAGAATACAGTAATTGTCACAGTATTTATTCTCCTACAACCTATTCTTTTATACACCTTGGGAGACAGCCTTTGTGTGTGAGAAATTAGTCTTCCACATTGTGTCTGCATGAGAATGAAAGTTTCATATCCTAAGGGTATATTTATAATTAGAATGATGTAACTGAATCAAAGACATTGTTTCTTAGGAAGCTGAGACATTAGTCTGCAGTGGTTATTTTAAGGTGGGGCAGAGGGCAATTCTAGGTTTATTCCATTGTTAAGAAACCATTTTTCTCTGTAGATTTTTGTTTGTTGTTTTCTATTGTCCTTTCATTAGTATTTATTAATTAGTGTTCTTATTCTTCCTTGTGGAAGTATAGATTTTCCTTCTTGTCCTGGTGACACATACATGTATGCACCCAGTACAGATGGAAAGAAAACTCCTGTGGCTGTTCTTCCCATCACAATTTTCCTGCTGGTCACAGGATCAGTCTGGGTGCTGAAGCTGGTGCTACTGCTTCAATATCTGCCCTTTGATACTGCTTGAGGTGTCTGCAGGTCTTCTGTGACACCATGCAAAGGAAACAGAGTGTTCCCAGAGACTTATGGTGATTCCTGGTGATGACTGACCAAGGGTTTTGGAGTTCAGCAGTGACAGTATCTTGAGAAGTACTCACTGTGAGTCCATGTACAAGCTCTTGCATTAGGATGGGTAACACTCCTGTGTGTCCTATAAAGTAAATACATAAAATAATTCAATGTAAGTTATACAGAGACAGGTCTCTGCTGCACTTCCATCAAGTGGATTTTAACATCCTGGTGGGGTTTCCTTTAACTGCATAATGTCCATATAAAATCCACGTCCAAAAAAACCTGTTGAGTAACTCCTCCTGCTTACAAATGCTGACAAACATCTTCATTTTAACTTACAGCTCAGTTTCCAAATGTTAAAAACAATAAGAAGTTGAGAGAATACATGTTTTCCTTAAATAATAGCTACAGCGTGTCACACCTAAAGGGCCATGACCTAGATGCCAAGCAGGGTGAAAGAAGAAAGCTTTTTTTATTTCAATTTTCCAGGCCTACTGTCTTTTTCATTACACAGTGTTAATGCCAAGAAGTTCAACTTATTCAGCAGAATTCATCGTACAAAATGAAATACATGCCATATGAAAAGGTAGTGCCGTAAATTTTAATATTTTCTGGAACTCTGGAATGGAGAAAATGCATGTTTCTGAAACACTCTGCACATACAGTATTCAAGCAGTACTGACAAGAGTAGGTAGGCTGAAAGCTACTCAGCACCTTGCATAAGAACTCCTGATTTCTTAGGAAGCCAAACTCCTCACCTCCCTATTTTTATTGGCTTCGATTCTCTTTGTCTTCCTGGATATTGGCCTAGCATCTAAGGCAACGTAGGCAGTTATTTTGCCTAAGCAATTCATCTTCACCATCACTGCCAAATTCGAGACAGTTGTGTGGCAAGGCTTCTGGATCCTGTTTCACTCCTGCATAGCTGGGGGCATATTCTGCAAGAATTTCATTTAAAGAAGAAGATACAGACTCATTGTCATCAAATGTTCCATTTGATACTCGAGGAAGATAGCCACTCTACACTGTTCAACAAATACAGGTTTAACCTATTCAGGTTTACCTATTCTACAAGTTTCTGCCACCAAAGAAAAGAGGCATCCCCAGCTCTCCAAAACGCTGTCGCCCAGGGTACCCAGGGAGGAGGCGGTGGGTGTCCCCATCCCGGAGCCCTCCTTCCAGCGCAGCCACGAGGCTAGGGCACGCAGCCTTGGGCAGCGCCAGGCGGGGCGAGCGCGGGGCTCTCCTTCGGGGAATAAAAGCGAGGGAGAACCGAGGGGAGCAACCCGCAGGGCACAGCACGGCCGACAGCGCCGCGGGTGCGGGGCGAGGGGCAGGAGACGGGAGGAGCTGCCTCCGGCCCCTCCGCGGCTGCGGACCGCAGGGGGCGGGGACGAGGAGGAGGAGGAGGAGTATTTGGGGGCGGCTCGGAGCAGGTGGCGCTCAGTGTCGCCCTGGGAAGTGGCCAGCTCGAAAGCGGCCCCGGCCCCGGCCCCGGCCCCGACCTCGCCCCGCGCCCGACATGGGCTCTGCGGCGCTGCCGCCCCTGCTCCTCGCGCTGGGTACGTCTGTCTGTCCGTCTGTCCGTCCAGCCGCTCCGGGGAGGAACGAGGGAGGGAGGGAAGGTGCGCCCGCGGCGAGAGGAGCGCAGCGGAGCGGAGCGGAGCGGGGGGCGGCCGCGGTGGGTGCGCGGCTGCGAGCTGGCGGCTCGGTGCGCGGTGAGAGGCGTCGCCGAGATTTTAAAGCGGCTTAAACTCCTGGAGTGGCCAAGATTTCACTGTCCCGTAAAGGGACTGTGTGTGTGTGCGCTGGCGTGGAGGGAACGGGGAGAGTCTGATGCGTGAGTTTAGGGTTATGTGACGATTATACCTTTTTAGGCGCGAAGATTATGTTCTCTTTGTGAATGCTGCTCCTGTTTGCAAGAGTCCTCTAGGTCTGTTAACACATTGTTGGGCAGATACCGCTCCTTGGAAAAGGACAGGGAAACTTGAACCATCTCCTCCTTCTCTTGGCTGACTTAATTACCATTACATCTATTTTCCTGGGAACTATAAGCAATCATATTCACTTGCCATGAGCAAATTCCCAGGCATTTTCGGAGTTTTAATATTACTGTATACTCTCATAAACCCTTAATTAGCAAGTCACTGAAGAGGCAGCATGAATATGAGTTTTCACTGATGAGCTGTTCCAACTTGTTCTTTCAGTAACTGTAGTGAACACTCCAGTGGAATGTGTGGCTGCAGGGTATGAAGTAAAATACAAAAATATTAACCTGTGATGTGATATATAGCACACAAACAACCTGGCAATTTTTTTAAAAAAGAAAAATTCTGAAAAGTACCAGTGGGCAAAAATATTCCACCCTGTACTTTTGTTTAATCTATCCTTTATTCTCCTGGTTATAGCGACGGAAAACCAGGACCATTAACATTCCCTGTAATGTGTGGGGTCTTAAGACTTGCAAAGGTTGTAGAGCCGTGCTGAAAGCAGAAGATGAGGACTGATTATGAGAGGAAAATTCCCCTGGTACTGTGAATGACTATGAAGTGGGATAGGTCTACTTCGTTCAGGCAGTATTCATGATTAATCTCAATTTATACATCTGAAAGCTGTCATAATTCTGATTTCAGATGTGTCATGACTTTTGATGTTAGTGGATGAAATTACTGGGTTAATACTTGCTCAGGCCTTTTTGATCTTGTAGGAGTAGAAACAAATAGAACCTTTCAGGACAGAGAGTTTCCCTTAAGTGTGTTTAGGGTTCTGCTATGGTGGTACTCTTGTAGCTCTCCCACAATAGTTTTCAAATTGCTTGAATTCTAGAGAACTGGTTTACTTTCAAAGGTGATATTCTTAAATTGAATTGGGATAGTTTAGCTGAATTAGTCATTACATCTGGAAAATATTCCAAGTTATTCCAGACTTGATTTTATATCAGTATATTAACTTCTGAATTATCAGTTGTATTAAATGGATCACATGGAGTGCTTTTGTTGTGTCTCTAAATTCAACTAAAAATACTGCAACAGTGAAGTAGTGGGTTACTCTTTGCTAATGTGTACTTATGTGTCTGGAAAGTCATTAGGACTTTGTAGATGCTACAAGAAGAAGAGATCTGAAGAAGAGATCGTTGTGATAGCGTGACTTTGCTAGCAACCTTGTTAATTGTTGACCAAAAAATAAGTGACATAGGGAAGTAGATTATGTTAAGAAGAATAAATCATGCATTAACAGGGCACCTAATGCAACAAAGCCAGAAGCTTTTTTGTTGCTACATTCTGCTGATAGATTTGCCACGTCCAGTTCTTTACATTTACATTTTACACATGCATTTTTTTCCTTATCCTGTTCTTAAAAGTCAGAGCCAAAACATCCCAGCTCTCTCTGAGAGTGAAGCCAGTGGAAAATACAGTAGCTTTCCTGGGATCAATTCTGGTAACATTTTCTTTGGAAAGCTTTAGTGCCCTCATGCTTCAGAAGAGATATTTGAAATTTGGCAGGAAGGCACTATTTGCATTGTCTACCTAAATTTGGCCAGGTAACAAGTTTTTGCAAAACTGTATTCTTCTGGAAAGAAATGCATTTTTATCAGCTGGATTCTAAGTTAATTTATGTTCACCTTGTTATGCATCTTGGTCAGATGTTTCTGTGTGAGGTCTTAGATCTACACCTCTAAATACAAAAAATTTTTCTCTTGACTTCTCATGTTATTTTTACAGCAATATCCACTGTTGTTTAAGTCACTCTGCTTTCCAGTTTGCTTCTGGATGGTGGTCTACTGACTGTCTGTACTGCATGCTCTTCACTGTTTCCTGATGATTCGGATGAATCAGCTTGTTCTCCTTTTTATAAGAATAATTCACTTCAGAGTGAATTATCAACTGATAGTGTTGGAGGACCATACCTAGGAGAGGATGTAAAATTTGGGGTGACCTCACCTGTACTATCTCAGCAAGCCATCACATTGAAGTTTAACATGTACCTTCCTCCAGCAATCCAGGATGTGAAAGATACAGCTTTAGCACATTCATAAAATCTCCACTCTGTGAAGCCCATATCCCTTGAACTCTTTAAATGAAAGCTTGAAGTGACTTAAGGGTTATATCTTTTGGGATATAGGTCTACTACAAGAGTGCCATGGATTCTCAAGTGTCTCTGTGGAACCCAGGCAGACTGTAGGAGGAAATAGATCTATTTGGAACTGGGATGTGTGTGTGTAAAATAGGGAATTTCCAGTGATGGAAATTCTTCTTCCATCACTGGAAATTATTTCTCTTGTAAGTAATGGGCAGTAAGACCCTATAGAGGAATAGGAGACCTTACTTACAAACCGTTTTTCTTCAGTACGCTTTTGTTTAAACTGGAATGGAAGCTGTGATAATGGCATTTGACATGCAAAAGTTGGAAAGTTCAAGTCAGTGTAAGCCAGAGTAAGTTAGCCACCTGGATTTGTCTCTTTTGCACATCAGTGCATCATGGTGCCACCGCCTATAAACAGAGAAAGATGGTGTAATCAGAGAATGAGCTGGAAGTCCTTCCTTCCTTGGCTTTGAAATTAGAAAGTGGTCTAATGAATGAGGATAAAATGTAGGATTAAGAGAAATAAATTTATCTTTTTTCCTTACAAAATTTATTCATCATCTCTCTCTCTTTTTTTTTTTTTTCCTACAAAAGCTGAGTACAATTTCAGATGAGTCATTTAAACCAAATCTTTGACATGTGGTTGGAGCTTTTGTGTTCCTCTCTTTCACTTTGCTCAGCCACGGGTTCTCAAAACTGAAGCTGCGTTTTGATGATCTGGTTAAGCTGACCTGAATGTGGAGCTGTCGCCGCAAGGACATTTCATCCACTCCTGTTTGCATGTTTCCACCAGTTTCTCTGTGCTATCACCAGGGCTTAGTCTGGGGAACAGGTCAGGGACCCATTTGCTTTAATAATTTTTCCCCTTTTTGAGCCAGGTTAGTTTTGGAGATGAGCTAAACTGATCCTGCTCACTTGAGCAATTTATTTGCTAGTCCTGGCATAGGGGAAAGTCAGAACTTGTGGCCAGAGGAGGGAGGAAAGCTGGAAAAATCCCTTTCATTGGTAGCTGTCACTTCTACTGGCTTGAGCAGGTTATGCAAGTGCAGCTTGATGTGCAAAACGGCTTTGTATTCACAGCTGTGACTGAAGTAAATGGAAATTGTACTTAAATGTGAAAAAAATAATATCACTAGATATCCAAAAGTGGTAAGTACTTTTTTTTTTTTTTAATGGAGCTAGTGATGATCTCTCATTTTATTTGAGTGTTGAAAAAAATCTGCTCTGTCAGATGCAAATATCTGAATATTTATGGTCAAGATATGTAGGCAATAATCAATAATGAAGCTGCTAAGGTTAAAATCATATACATAAAAAGTACATGGCAGTGTACAGAGCAGAAGGGACTAAACTGATAATTGAATACCAAATGGAAATGGAACATTTGGTGCAAAAAATGAAGTTAAAAGTTGGAGTGAAAATGCTTTTAACATGCATCCATGCACACCAACTTAAATCTGTACGACCTCTTTTGACTTCTGCCTTTCTTCCTCTTTGTGATCAACTTTTGATACCTTGATGTTTTATTATCATATTTGTGAGTAATGTTAATGTTAAGAATCATTCTATAATCTAGAGATGGCTTGAAAGCAGGACCTAGATATGAATTTTTAAAGTAAACCTGTCTCTAGTTTTTCCTTCTTTCTGAGGTAGCAAGTAGTAGCAGCACTACTACATATTATTTTTGGAGCTTTGCCTCTCACAGCATTGCAGATTGAAGTAAGGCTTCATTCATACTGCATTACAGGACTTGTATTTTGTATTATGTTTATTTTAGAAAGCATACAGGCTATTACCATCAGACACCTAAACACATTAACAGTTAATATTTATTTGTGCATAATTTGGTCAAAGTCAACATGAGATCCTACCAACAAGTTTTAACTGTGTGCTGCTTCTCTCCGGAACAGCCTATGAATTGTTCTTCACTTTTTTGAATCAGTGTCGCAGAACTTCAATTTAAGAAGTTAAAGAAGTAAAAGTACAGCTAGTCCTTTTTTTCATTGTGCTTTCTAGCCACTATATAAATGTTATTCATTGTGGTCTTTCTTCACTATTGTAATTTTGAGTGAATGAAAATGGGGTTTGTGTGTACTTCATATGATGTATTTTTATGAGGGCTAATAACTGGAACTACCAGTGTAACAGCTTAATGCCAAAAGAGCTAACTGTAAATAAAGTACTTTCCTTTAGGATTAATGCAGGTAAAATGGGATTTCTGCATCTCCAGATGAGTAAAGCAAGTCATTTTCCTCAGCAGAAATCTTGTGCAGCCTCTATCCAGTGTTGTTATTTTCATTTAAAGGTTTCCTTTGTTAGGCTCTGTGCTGGCTGGTTCCCATTTCCATGGTGACCATGCTGAAATGCAGACAGGACACAGGCTGGATTCTCATCGGCATAGCCATGCACTTGCATACCAACACATGTTATCTGCTTGGCTTAGGACATTTCCATTAGCAGTTTTAATGTTTAGAACTTCTTTTTTACATAGTGGTCTCTGGCCCCTGTGATACTGCACAGTGTTGGGATTTCAGACCCTGTGAGGCAAGACAGAACAAGTTTGATAAGCTTATTTTTTGTGTAAATAATTTGGCTCTACTGTTCCAATTTAAATTACTCAAGGACATTAGAGAACTGTCTGAACCTCAGTTTTCTTTTCTCTTAACAGTGATAACACAGAAGGATTTTTATTTATAAACCCTCACGTGGAAGACTGACATAAATCTGTGCTAAATAGTTATAGGAACATACCACTTCTTAGGCACTGATAAAAGGATAATGAAAATAAGTGAGTGTGAATTACACAGGATAAATGATACGTTCTGTCTGTATCGTTTGAGTGTATGTATCTTTGTGAGGCAATATGTGATAATCTTCTTCCTGCTCATACTGCAATCGTTTTCTGAAGGTGGCAAATACTAAAGGCATTTTGTGAAGTCAACATAAGCATTTCCATCACTTTCAAATCAGGCTGCGATTTCTGAATTGCCAAATAAACTCAATATTCTGAGTGCTGGTAATTGTTATTTTGAATTATTCCCTGAGTAGCATTTCAGGATCTTCAGAGGAGAAAATTTTATTTTCTCCTGGAGATGGACAGCTGTAAAAATATAATAAGACTTGCATATTATTCAGGACTTAGAAGTGCAGGCAAAGAAGTAGGATCAACACAGACTCTTTGAATGGAGGATGAGCAAAGACATTTTGTGTGCAACTGAATGGCATCTGCATGGTTGAATGTCACACATGATGAATGTCACGGATTCTTTTGTCCCTTTCAAATTGCTGTTAGACAGGGTGAAGGGCTTGGAAGTTATGCACAGCCCTGATGGAACTCTTGCCTTATTCCTGATTTATTTTGCCCTTTGCAACCTCCTTCCAAGTTTGTAAGTTCTTCTCTTATATCATACTGTTGTATGCCTTTTTCTATTTTTTTTCTTAATCACATGAACCTTCTTTCATAATATTGTTAATTATTTCTAAAGGACAGACATTAAAGAAATCTTGGGGAAATTACTGTGAACATCAGACTTCAGGGAGGAAGTATATTGCACGGTAGAAATAACTAAGAAAATAGTTGAGTTTGAGGATGGGGATGTGAGTGGGGGGTGGATGGATGTGGAGGATTGAGCTAGGTTTTTGCCTTTTATCTGTATGACAGCTAATCTATCTGCTTGTCTGTTTATCTGTCTCAAACATAAGTGACCTTCAGCAAGAAAAGCTGGCAGCAGCTGATGCTGTGTTAAGACTGTGATGGAAAGCTGTGTGTGATGATAAGGGTGCAGACTACCTGACTGCTTTACCCACGGGATTATCTGGTAAATAACCACCTCAGCCAGCTGCAAGATCAGTGTTCTCACCTGAGGAGTAGCTGCCTTGTACTAGGCCTGCACAAGCAGCTAAGGATGCTGTTACTAGAAGTTGTCAACCCAGCACCTTCTGGGGGATATTCCTGTGCCATGCTCTGTGTTGCCTGAGGTAAGGCAGCTGCACACAGGTAAACCATGGAATTAGCTATCAGTGTGTCTGAATTTCCACATGCACATCAGTCACTTCTCATAATTCCTCAATTTCTGTGATTGTTGTGTTCAAGTTTCCCTTCAGCTGTGAAAGCACATGGGTTATATATTCGGATAAAAGAACAAAAGAGTAAATTACTGCAATTCAGGCCTAAATTTATTCTTTGCTGGTCCCATTCTCTTAGTTGAGTAGATGTCTACATAAGTATTGAATCAGGGCAGCCTGTGTCAGGAGTTTGTGTCTTGGTTTCTTAATAGCAATATGCTACAATAAGGAGAGTAGAACACAGAAGAATCCCCTTGAGGCACCTGTCCAAAGCAGCAGCAAGTGGAGTATGATGTCCTGAGGCAACTAGTGCATCCTGGATAGTCACCAAATATCACTACAGATTTGTGTGACTCTGTGGCTATGTTCTTATTTGAATTTTCTGTTTGAAGAGAGTATTAATTGCTAACTAAAGAATAGCACAACATTTTATTAAATAATTTTTCAGTGATTCTATTTTCTTAACAGTAAATTCTAATAAGACAATGACAGCACTCTATAAAAATGAATTTTAAAACGATTTTATCCAGTATTTCTACTGTGTAGTATAAAATTCAGTTGTCTTTATATGCAATACTTTAGATGCACATAGATTGAATTTATAGTGTTAAACTCAGATTTAGCTGAAATTCCTCAAATGATAATTTAGCTAACCTTTCCTGCATAGAAAAAAATTAAGTGATGTGACACTTCCTTTAACTATGCTCACCTAATAAGCTTCCCATTTAAACATTCCTGAAGGACCTATAGGTCAAATATAAAATAGTAGAAATTACTGAGAAGGAGCTCTTACTAAGATGGGTAAAACAATAAACAGAGAAAAAAATCCAGCAGCACTACTGACATAGTAGTCCTTCAGCTCTGCTAGTAATAATTATCCATTTTACTCTAGTCAAATATCCTTTAATTTCACTGTCTCTACTCTTTCCTTTTTTTTTTTTTCCTTTTTATGGGGGGGGGGGGAAGGGAGTGGGGGTTGGTACGTGTTTTTTTTTCTTTTTAATTTTTGTTTTCTCTTCCAAGCTGCCAAAAGCCAGTCCATCATATTGAACAGTAGAAAAGTGCTTGAGTTTCTGAGGTTGTCCTTCTGAGAAGCTGAGAGCTACAATAGACTGGTTCTGTGAAGACAAAAAAGCAATTGTTCTGCTTTTGTGGAAGCAAGTATTATCTCCAGAAAACTCTTCTTAAATGTACAGGGGCCCTTGTCTCTGACCTCAAAATGTACAATGGCTGTGTTTTACCAAAAAAAAAAAAAAACCAAAAAAAAAACCCACTTCCTTCTGGACTGTTAATACAGATATCCTGTCACCAACATGAGCACTGGCATCTGGGTAGACCCAGTAGTGTGGTGTGTGGGCTGAGGGCTGGGAGAGTGCCTGCTGCAGTCCCACTTCACCTAGAACATGCCCCAGAGTGCAGGGTTAGGTACCTTGGACTCAGCACTTTAAAATACACAAAAAACCCCAATTTATTGCACAAGAAGATTTCTGCAGCTAAGAGGTGGATCAAGGTTGTTTGAACTCCATCCTTCTCAGGCACCAGCATGAGGTGCCTCCTTCTACTGAGGTTAAGCATGGGGAAGAATTTTGGGAAACAGGTGTCCGGTTCAGCTTTTTTCGAGAAGTAGCAGCTTCAGAAGTAATGGCAATAGTCGCCTAAGAAATAGCGGTCTAGTTCTCCCTTGAGGCTCAACATGATGTAGATTCACCTCTCAGTGTTTTCCAGAATCATCTTTGCTACCTGGTAATAAAGCAGCCAGACAAGCAGTCTCTACTTCATATATTGAAACAAGGTCTTAGCTCATCCCAGGATGTATATTCATGTTTCCAGACAGGCAAAGATATATCTTGCCTGTGGTCTAAAGTCTGGACTCTTAGCTGGGAGGAGTTTTGAGTTGGCTTTTTAGGACCAACTACCCATGCAATTCACATTTGGTAATTTGGTTGTGCATAAAAAGAAGTTACTTAGCTATTTAGTTAAATAATTAAAAATTATTACAAGTAGAAATAAGTTGAAAATCCTTCATTGCCTCTTACTGCGTCAGGGTTAACAGTAGGGTAGGATACTTTGCTTTTAGACAGGGCTGCTTCTACACCTGATTCATATTCTAAACTTTTGTGCAACTTTGTGTAATGAAACCTAAGTGACAGGTAATTTTAGGGTCATTGTGAGTTAGCCAGCCGCTGAAGTCTGGGCTTCCTGGATTGTTTTCCTGATTTTAATGTGCCCAGATTCTGCCTAGACACTATCTGGTGTCAGAATTGATCACTTCAAGGTGCATTAAGGTGCAATTTCAGGTTAGTGATTGGGACCACCTGCCTACCATTCAGGATGCCCAGCCATGAGCTTCCATTAAAATCAGATGAAAGAAGTAGTCATTACTTCTGGCATAGGAGAACAAATGTTCTGATAATTATAGCTCTTCCAAGTATTGTATTATATATCCTGTGGTGCTTTGGAGGTTTTCTTTTTGCAGGAAGCTGATGTGGAAAACTTTTTGCAGCTGAGACTGCTCTTATTTCTGCTTCTGTCTCTGTACAGTGCACAGAGCTCAGCTCCCAGCTAGCTTCAGAAGCTGTGAGGGATGAACAGGGTCTTAAACAGGTGTGTCCTAAAATTGATGTAATGGAATGGTGGCTGGACCCACTGCAGTCCTCATACTTTAGGCTGTGACACTGGAGTGGCAGAGGGATAGATGGTGCTGGCAAGTCCCTCAGCTATTTTCTAGTCTAGGCTTTCAGGTCACATTTAACAGTGATGCAATATGATGTACCACACAATACTATGTTATAATACACTGTAATTTTCATATAGGCTCGAGTGTGATATGGGTAGGGAAGTCCAGATACCTGTGACTGCTTTTCCTTCCTGATATTTGTGTGAAAACCTGAATTTTTGCTTTGTAAATTCATGTTTTTATAGCAGCTGAGGTGAGTAAATGTGGCATATAGGGTGTACAGACAGCAGTCACATTGCTTTCAATGTGGTGACATGCATTTCCTCTCTTACAGTTGTAATGTGGTTCATGCTTCTCTGACTATATTTGGAATATTCCTGGTTTTAAAAAGAGAAAATGCAACCACTGATAATGTGGATACAAAGGAAGAGAAACTGCTGGAGTGAAATGTTACTTGGAAAGTCAGTTTTATCATAGGGAAGCATGCAAGGTTTTTTGTGTTTATCATCATTTCTTGTAAGGGCCAGTGGCAACTGCATAAACAACATATATGTGTGTACAACTTGTTACCCTCACATTCTTTTAATTTCTTTGTGGTGTTGAGAAGAAACCGTGGTACTCTAAGGACAAAGTTGAACAATTGTGTTAATACCAAGATAAAAGAAAAACTGCATGTCATAACAAAAAGATGGAATTTATGTGAATTTTCTGTAAAATAGAGCTTTTCCTCACTGAAACCATGGATGGAAATATGCCAGGATAATAAATTTGAGTAGGCTTGAATACTTGCTGTCTTTATTAAAAAACTCATAGGAAGTTGTCAGTCTTACAGGAACTGCTCCTAAATATTTATTTGGAATCAGTCCTTGTGTGTATAGTAGGTTGTCTGGATTTCTTAACTACAGATGAAGAGTGGGATTTTTGTCTGCCCTGGCAGCCAAGGAGGGCAGTATCTGGGCCACAAGTAGAGAGTTACCAGGAGAAAGACAAGTCTTATAGAGTAACTAATGAAGTTGTGGAGAAATTTAATTATATCTCTTATTCTGCAGCAGTGTCAGAACAACAAAATAGACAGCTCCTTGGTTGTGTGAGCCCAGTCTCTCCAACTTTTCAGTCACAATTCATGTCCTATCAGGTTTGGGCTGCTTTTATAGGAGGTTGATGGTAACTCCTTGGGGCATCTCTGCGTTCCGAAGCGTTGGAAGGAAAAGGCAGAGTCTCAGGCTTTCACACACGCTGAGGCTCCCAGGCTGGCAGCTGACCTATTTCCAGGAAGGAGCAGTCCGCTAACTAAGCCAAGAAAACTTGCTGGAAAGGAGGGGAGGAAGAAGGGTGGGAGGATTGTTACTAAATGAGGCATTGTTTCTCTTTTCTGAGTGGTGGATTTGGGGGAGGCTTTTTGCCTGTAGTTAATTGCTACTCTAAGTGTTATGATTTCTGTTAATTATTAAATAGTCTGAGATATTGTAGCTGTTGTGAAAAAAAAGTTGATCTCAAGACAAGAGAAAGTAAAACAATTAGATGAAGTAGTAAAATGAAGAGTAGCTTTTTCCAAGCTTCTGTAAACATACAAACGAGCAACAAAGAAACTGAAGTGAGGCTTATAGAGTGTTTCAACTGCCTCTATAAAATACAGTCTCTTGGCAATCACTTTCTATACTCTTTTGATTCCTGTAGTGGTTCACGTTGTCTCTATTTAGGAGGTTGTTCTCAATAAGAAATCTGTTCAGTTTGAAATAAAAACAGATTAAATGTGATTATAAAACTGCTGGTTTAGTATCTACTGCTGTGGGTAGGGTGTCCGTATTAAAGAAAACATTATTACAGAAAGTAAAAAAGTAAATACAAAGGAGAAAGCTAATGAGAATTTTTTTTTTTTTGGTTATGTTAACCATACTGGGTAAAGGTTAATACACCTTTCCTGACTGAATTATAAGTAGCACTTTATTTTCCTTGCATGTTGAGTTGTATTCCTTCTAGCTATTTGTGAGTATTCTAAAGACAGATAACAAGGTTTTATTTACGTCCATTTGTAGGAAAGTCCCAAAGAGTGAAACCAATATATAATTTCTCTTTTTGCATGAGAAGAACTGGATTTAATATCCTTACCTTTGCATGCACACAGTGCACATCCCAATACAGTATAGTGGATCACATGGTTGAATTATTGCTCTGATAATATACGTTCTGAATAATAAGGGAGTAATGTTACTCTTAAACCAAAATGTTGTTCCATTTCATAAAAAACAGTAAAGTAAAACTAAATATATTGAATATAAAGCAAATACTACTTGACTACCCTCTTTCATAACTTTATTGCTTCCCCTTCCTGCCTTCTTTCCACCTTCTGACTAATATTGCAAGGACAGTAGGTGATTATAATGTGAAGGGGATCTGTAGGTGCCTGTACTTCCTCTCTAGCTTTGGAATCTGTGAGCCAACTTCAGCAAACTTTTGCAGAGGGATGAAAAAAATAACCAGCTGGGTATCAGACTGAGACAAAAGTTCTTTTTCAAGTTCCCTGACAATTAAGGAGATCCAGTGTGACTTTGCACAATAGAAAATAGCTGAAAATCTACCCCAAAGAGAGCCCTTAGAAATATTTCAGTCATGGAGAAAGCTTGAACCAGAGTGTGCATCCACTGTGAGATGAAGTCAGTGGAAAACAACAGCTACAAGTTCTCTCATCCCTCCCACCCTTTTCTTTTCTCTGTCCTCAGCAGGGTCTGACAGGCTTCAGGGCCCTGCTGATATGTGTTCTTTGGAGGTAGACATCTTTGAGACCAAGAGAAAAACTTTCTTCGTGGAATTTGTAGTGGCGCTCTTGGAGCAGTATAACATAAAGGGCAAAGCAAAGCCCTCTTCTGGAATGAAAAGATATTTTTGAAAAGGCCAGACTGAGCAATTAAAGCAATGTCAGCAGTACACATCTTAGTGGCTGCTAATCTAAGAAACGAATTCAGGAAGCAGCCAATAATCCAGTGGAGTATTCTTGATTCATTTTTCCACCCAAAACAATTTATAGATGAAAAACCATAGTGCACAGCTTTAGGATAATACAAGGTCATGGCCTTTCTTTTCTATGGTGACTACATGCTTACCCCTTCCACCCCCAAATCCCTCAGCATGCAGCTGACCTTGAGTTTGGGTTTCTGGGGGTTGGCTGCCCTGCTGGAGCTGGCATGAGGGGCCGTGGTTGTGGCACAGAGCATGGCTGTGGCTGTGCTACCCAGCAGAGGGGAGCTGCCAAGGATGCTCTCCTGGCATCGTGACTGACACAAATGCTCACTCACAAAGACAAAGAGTTACTTAGCTGGGTTATATAACAGACTTTTCTGGTTTGTAGTTAGTAGTTGTTCAGAGGAGAGAACATCATAACATTTAGGAAAAAAGGTGAACTTTCATACTGGCAAGGTTAATATTAAATACATTTAAAATTTAGTATGTGGTGGATCATTGCAGATAAGTGGTCAAAATACATTGTCTCTTCTTTTTTCTTAATACTGTCTTTGCTAGACCTGTTTGTGGAGAGGTATAAATAACAACAGCAGAGAATGCCTCTGTTTGACTGGATATTTTAATAAGACGTGAGACTTGGCATAACTGAGTCTGTGTAATTATGGTATTTTGTAGTTCATTGCCATCTTAAATTGGCACATCACCTTTGCAATGTAATAAAATGTGATTGAAAATTCAATCTTTACTATTTAAAGTGAAAACAAAATGACATGTTTATTATGATACTTATGATACAAAACAATGTTCAGTACATTTTATTCGAGTTCTATAAACTTACTTCACTAAATCAAATACATTAAAATCTGATTTAATTTTTTTATCCTGTTGATTGCTTTTTATGCTTGTTAATCTGAATAAGGGGTTTCAATCAAACAACTGTCATAATCTTAACATCAAACAATTGATTATCAAACAGGCATTTTTTGCTTGATCACTTTAAGCTGTAAGCTTTGCTTACAAAATCAAAACAATTATGAATTGGGTGTACCTAATATGAGCTTTTACTTCATTAAAACTTGCTTCAGCTTGTAGTACAAACAGAATGAAGCAAACAGAAGGCATTTGAGCTATGATTAGACATGTCATTTATAGTTACAGAAGAATTCCCACACGTTGAGGCTTAAAGGTGCCCAGTCATAACATGTATTATTTTTCATCCTAGGAGAAAAAAAAAATTCTGATGTTAAGGTTTAAAACCAGCTGTATAACTACACTGCAGCTCCCATGGCTCACACTGCAATAATGCTGCAATATGGGAATTCCCAGGAAAAAAAAATACCATGCCAGAGAAATATTGGAGTTTATTAGAAAGCTTACAGTTTCTTTTTCCCCATTAGGATTTTTTTTCTTGCACTTCCTGTCTGAAGCTTGATGTTGAGGCTACTCTGCTTAGTGAAGGTGTTCTGTTTAAACTGAACTGCCCAAGCACCCCTCCCAGTGGAGAGGAACTGCTGCTTTTGAAGTGTGCAGAGGGGCTTTCAGAAACTTTAGGCTTGTATCTGGCTTCCTTTGTTCTACAGAGTCTGTTTACTTGACTGTAAATAAAGTGCCATTTACAGACAGAAGTTAGGAAGTGAATTTTCAGTTCCCCGGCCAATCTCTCATCATGATAGTTAGGTCACAAAGTAGAAGTCTGTCACCAAAAGCTATTAAAATCCAGATAGTGAATTAGTTTTCTTTATTTCAAGATTCTTAAATTATCAAAGTTCACTGCCTGAAGGCAGAAACAGATACTGAATCGTTCCAGCCAAGAATGTACAGTACTTTGAACCTAGATACTTCAATGATTGACACCCTTTTTATGAATAAGAGACCCTCTTATTTTGCACAGGCTTAAAATAGGTTTAAAGGAGACTTAAAATTTTCTCTTTTTTTGGCTGCAAATGCTTGAGTTTCTTTTTATGGATACTATATTAAGATAAATGTACAAAATGCATAAAAGATGTTCTTATAGTGTAAGCACCATACAAGATGGAGGAAAATGGCAGGACAAATGCCTACTATGTTATTGCCAGTATATACTTGTTAGGCCCAAGCCAAGCCAACTAAGATTTGTGTGGAGTAGATCTAAAAAAAATCTTCTGATGATTATAGAAATATGGAATTTAAAATGTGGCTGAAATATGCTGAAATTAGGTTTTTTTGATAATGGTTGTGCTGAGTCAGATTGTGTTTGCCAGTATTTCTACTTTGATTTTTGCAAAGCAGTTGTGAGTAAGAGGCAAAGGTGATCTGTAACAACATTGCAGACAACAGTAGCTGGGTTTTATGATTTCTTTTTTTGTTCTTCTCTTTTTACTGTCCTTGACTGGTGCCTGTTCAGAAAGTGAACATGATAGAAGCAGCTTTGAAGAGACCTGTGATCTGGCAGACACCTCTCCATTATTCTAGCTGTACATTTATGCTGTCAAAGGGCAGTGCTCTGATTCTGCAGTCGTGTAAATGATTAAAAAGAATAAAATCAAGCCCCAGTGGTAAATGGGAAGGATGGGTGAAATGGTTCAGTGAGAAGAAGGCGTGGGTCATGCCGTGAGAAGAGAAAAAGGACATTGCTTCTGTAAGCTGTGGTGAAGCCCAGGGGACCTACAAGGAGTTGAAGCTTCCCAGTGCAGACAGGCAATGTCCTTGCTCCTTGGAATAAGCCCCCATCTTGGAGAAAATAGGACCACAGAGAGTGGCCCTGGAAGGTCCAGGGATGGATGCTGCACACCAGTGGGAGGTCAAGGCAGGAGATGAACAGGCAACACATAACCTAGCACACATTTTATTGGCCCCATCTGACTTGTCACAGCTCCCCAGGGGAATTTGAACCATGGGGACTTTCCTTCAGGCTGTTGGCTGTCATGCATGCTCCCTGTACTTTTGCCCAGTTCTGGAGGAAATTTTTGCCCTGTCTGTAGCATTTAACAAAACTCTCACATTAGGCATAAAGTAGAAACATCTTCCATGTATTTGTACCAACGTTGCCCAATGCACTCAGCAGAGTTACCATTCGGCTTGCAGTGTGATTCGCTGGTGTGTAACAATCCAGACAGTCGTAAGTTTTTCAGTAAATGTCACTGGATTGTGGGTCAGACTGGAACTGATTATCATTCTAGATTACTTCCATCTCTCTGCTTTTCATGTGCATTATATAAAGTGGAGAGTTCTTCTTCAGTATTTATGTGCAGGATGACACTCTGGTATAATCTGTGGTTCTTGAGAAGGGGACACTGCTGCATCATGCTTGATTTCTAACTGAGGATAATGATTTCTGACTGAGGACAATACAACTTAACAACAGACACAATCCTGCCCCCTCCTCCCCAGGATATGTCATGAAAAAAAGTTTTTATAAAATACGAGTATATTAGATCACAAAGGAATTACTGGCCATTGTCGATTACTATCTCAATACCTTTTCCCTGCCCTCAGAACCCAGACATAAACTGTGATTATATGAGGTTGTGTTGAGTGTCAGAAGGCTTTCAAAACACAGAGTAAAGAGTCTGTACACATTCTCTTCTTAAATAGCTTGATTCAGGAAATATATTTATCTCTAAGGATGTTTCTCAAGGAATTATACTTCTAGCAGTGGGTGACTTCTTGCTTTCCAGAGGCTGACTGTAAATACTGGTTGTTTGAGATAACTAATATATGACTTCCTGTTTTGAATTTGTGGTAAAAAAGTAGTTACTACTTTAGAGTTATATTTAGTCTTCTGCTAGCAATGTTTCTATTTTGAATTTTGTGGGCAAGGGTACAATATACATTACACTTTTTACAGGTCGTGAACTTTGCCTGCAAACCTGTGGTTGTGATTTTAATATTTTCACTATGATTTTATTATCATTATTACTATTACAGTTCAACTAATGTGATGGGCTGTTTCATGTTGATGTAAACCCTGTTAACCTCTCTCCCAAAGCTGCTCCCGGGACCTGGGAGAAAGTGATACCAACAGTAAGATCTCTGCCCATCAAAACTAAAGTAATCGTTAGACTTTGAGATTATATTTTTAAGATGCCATCTCTCCTTAAAGTGTCCTTGTTATAAGCGATTATTGAAAAGGCTGGTTCTTTACCACATAATGACTCATACTAAATAACTGTGGTGAGGCGTATTTGTGTGTAAAGCAGATAAAACTCATTCTGTCTGGGCACACAGGAAGGGAGGGGAAACATGAGGGATGTTGTTTAACCCATAAGCAACTCTGTGAACCTTCCTCATCTGGGAACTTTAGAGAGTAGCTGCAACCACAAGTCATGATTTCTTCCATCATTGTCATTTTTGGAGACTTTTCAGGAGCTCTAAGGTGTTCCTTAGCTGGGCTCTAACTTGTTCCTGGGAGACCACTGTTATCTCAGTCCTTCCACATCCATGCTGGGGAAGGAGTTACCTACTCACAGCAGAGTCCCTCAGGGTAGTCAAGCTTTTTTCCTCCATTCTTCCAATTGGATATTCTCCTAGGTATCCACCTACAGTTCTTGATCAGAAGAAAACCAGGCACTTTATGGATGAGGAGTGGACCCCCATGTCCAACAAAATCAGCTTTGTCCCTAGTCCACATTGCTGGTTCCTTCCAAAACGGGATGGAATGATAAACCATTATTCCCAGGCACATAAGTGCCCAAGGAAAAGCAATTAAGAACAAAACCACAGCTAAGTAGAGTTGCAATGTTAAATGTCACGATTTATTAATGCTGTTCTACCTTGCATGTTTGTATTTCTAAGTTTTCCTGTTTGGACAACTGTTCAGACTGTTTGGACTGAAAACAAAGGCTTCTGGCATGATAATGAAATGACTCAAAAATTTATGTTTTCTGATACAGCAGATAATCTCATTTTTATTCCAGTGCCACAAACTCAAATATAAACAGTATTAGCAGGTAAAGTCAGGGCAATTTGAGCATGGAAAGTTGAGGTGAATGGAGCTGTACCCAGCTGGTGGATGGTCACAAGTGGTGTTCTCCAGGGCTCAGTTTTGCTTTGATATCTCCATTGCCTGGATGAGGGGATCGAGTGCACACTCAGTGAGATTTCAGGTGGGTAGTGGGAGTGTTGATCTGCTGCAGATCCTCTGCACAAGGATCTGGGCAGGCTGGATCATGGCTGAGGCCAGTGGTGTGAGGTTCAACAAGGCCCAGTGCCAGGTCCTGCCCTTGGGTCACAACAACCCCAGGCAGTGCCACAGGCTGGCACAGAGTGGCTGGAAAGGACCTGGGGGTGCTGGTGACAGTGACTGAGCATGAGCCAGGGTGTGCCCAGGTGGCCAAGAAGGCCAATGGCATCCTGGGCTGGATCAGCAATAGTGTGGCCAGCAGGAGCAGGGCAGGGATTGTCCCCCTGTGCTGGGCACTGCTGAGGCCACACCTCGAGTGCTGTGTCCAGTTCTGGGCCCTCCCTGCAAGAAAGACCCTGAGGGGCTGGAGTGAGTGCAGAGAAGGGAACGGAGCTGGGGCAGGGTCTGGAGCACCAGTGCTGTGAGGAGCAGCTGAGGGAGCTGGGGGTGTTTATCCCAGAGAAAAGGAGGCTCAGGGTGACATTATCACTCTCCACAGCTGCCTGGAAGGAGAGTGTGGCCAGGTGGGGATCAGCAATAGCACAAGAAGAAATGAGCTCAAGTTCCACCAGGGAAGGTTTAATCTCAACATCAAGAAAAATTTCTTCTGGAAAAGGTCGTCTAGTACTGAAACACTCTGCCCAAGGAAATGTAGGAATCACCACCCCTGAAAGTTTTTAAAAGATGTGTAGTTGTAGGTCTTGGGGACATGGTTTATTGGTGGATTTGGCAGTGGTTGAGTAAGGTTTTTTCAGCCTAAAAGATTCTAGTGATTCTAGTGTACCTCAGCAGGCTGTTGATGTGTTTGCTGTGCTGTAAGCTTAACTTATGCCTGAAGGTAAAGGAGGATAACAGACCTCTGAATCATACATTTTGCTTCTATTCAACTAAAACATTCCCATTAGAAACGCTGCAACTTTTGTTAAGGCAAACAGTGAATGAGTCATTGATCTCTGCCCACAGTAATACAACACACGTAAAGAGTGCTAGAGAGGCATTCCACATGGCCAGGGAACTGTAGCAAAAACACTGTTTTTTCAAGTATGTGTCAAAGGCTGTATTTATTTTCTTCTGTTGGGGGAGCTGTCGAAGATGAAGAGCCTTTTTCACTGGGATCAAAATTCTTCTGTAATTGCTTCTGCGATAATCATAATCTTTCTGTTAACAGGCATTCTTCATAATTGCTGTGAAGCCTACAATGTTGGTCTCCTGGAAGCAAAAATATTTTCTGGTCCATCAAGAGAGCAGTTTGGATATGCAGTTCAACAGTTTATAAATGAACAAGGCAAATGGTAAGCTGCTTGAATGGCTTGGTTTATCTCCTGCTAAAAGATTAAGTAAAAAACGTTGCAACTCTTAATATTTCTTTTGTAATTTCCAAATTTCATTTAAAGAGTTTCTGGCTAATTTGTTCTTATATTAGATCTATCTTTTTACAAATACATACTTAATGTTATTAAACCAAAAGTTGAGATATTCTAAAAACATATGTATGTCATGTTTCACACTTTTTTCCTTAACACCATATTACCCAAGGTCTTTCTTATGGTAATCTTACACTTCATCTCCAGTACACTCATTTTTAGGCTGACAGTTTCTTTAGAATTTTAACTTGCATATCATTCCTTTGCGTACCCAGAGCATCTTTGTTACACTTTACGTGTATGTGGCATATTTTTCCATTTTAACATTGTTAAGGTCAAAACAAATTATTTAGGTCTGGTGAGCTCTAATTATTAATGTTAAAATTAAATTAAATTGATGTAATTTTGTGTCTGACACAGTGTTAATTCTTTGCTTCTCAAGGGATGGTGTATTGGGATGTATATCATAACACAGTCATAGCAGCCTTGTGTCTGCTACATCTCTTCAGCCACAAAATTTGATCTGAAATCCACTGTTGCCACAACATTGGGCTTGAAGAGCAATTAGTAAAATATTTTTCTTATTAATGTTGGTTTCAAAAAGAACTTTAACATATGACTAGTTGAAGACACATTCTTCTGCAACCTCAGCAGGCACAAGTCTTAAGGTGTCGTTGTGCGTAAGGACTGTAAATTTTTTAAAGTAGTTGAGAACTACCGAACTGCTAAGTGGCTGTCTGTGTATATATAGCTTTAAGTCAAGAAAGCCACACGGATTGTACATATTATAGTATGCTGAGACACTTCAGACCTGTCGTCCTTCACGGACAGGAACTGTGTCAGAAACCAAATAACCACAAACTGGCAGTTCTGCTTGAGTGACACCAGACTCAGTAACTGCACTTCTTTCAGTAAAGAGAAAATAAAGATGTTGAAATCTGAAATCGAAGGAAATGCACATGAAAATGTATGTTGCTGCTGGAGTTTGGAAAAGCGGGTACAGGATTACTGAGGCAGCTGAGATGTTTGTGACGGTGCTGCTCGGGGACACCTTTGTGTGGCTGCATGCACGAACGTACAACTCCCAGCTTGTCAGTGGTGTTTGCTTCCAGGCACCAGGAGACACTGCAAGGGGAGAGCAGGGCTGTATCCTCTGAATTCAAACCTTGGCGTTTTCTCTCCTTCAGCTGGGTAGGCTTCCAGCCTAGCCCTACGCTTCATCTGATGCTGTGGGGCTTCTCACCACGTTTCTGCCTGCTTTAATTGTGTGTTTAGTCACCCATAGATCAGAGACCTCTTAAAAAAAAATAAATAAACAAAACACCCCAAAAAACCCTCAAAAACCAAAAAGCTGCCCCCAAAAAAACAACTTCTGTGTAAAGTCATTGACGGAGAACGAGAATGTGTGCCTGTAGTGAATTGTACATTTTTGCCTCATACATGGAGAAATTGCCTTGTGTTTTATACTTGTGAATTTTTTCTGTAAGCTTGCAGAAGAAGCAATAGGTGCCTGAACCATTCAAGCTATTTATGTTTTATATTTTCCTGTTTTATTTTTGCTTCTAATATAAAAACTCCTCCACTACCACCTTCTTGGATAATGTGTGCTGAACAGAAGGGGAAAAAAAAGTAACTTTGGTTTAACTTTTCCTACCTTACAAAATCATAGAATTATTAAGGCTGGAAAAGGTCTTTATGACCATGGAGTTCAACCAATCTTCTCCTAAGTATATGAATGTTTTGAATCTGGTAAACTTTTCTGTATTTAGGCACTTCACCATTAGTTCTTTCACTGTATGGTGTCTGTCCTATCTCCAAAAATCAGTGAAATTTTATCAGCTTGTGTTCAAGTAACTAAGACTTATTAGTGACTTTTCAGTGAAGAAAAGCCCTTTTCAGTCTCCCACTCAAAAAATCATTAGGCAAACTTAAAAGCGAGTTATGTTCTACTGTCTTGTTCTCTTGATTTCTAGGCTATTTTCTTTTTCTTGGGACAATAGAGCTTTCTCCTGTATGCATGATTAAAAAAAAAAAAAAAAACAAAAAAAACCCTAAAACCCAAAATAAAATCCCAACTAAACAGACAAGCCCCACCCCCCCAACACCAACAGAACACTCAATCTCTTCCAAGTTGTTCAGTAGAGTTGTTTTCTCCTATGAGCAGCACATAGGCTCCAATCCATGCACAGAGTTCTTGTTGACATGGCTGAGCTGGGAACAAGACAAACAGTCTGAGGTAAGATCAGGGTGATTTTTCTGTCTGAGGGGAGCATTTATCACCATATGGTTTTGTGAAGAGATTGTCACTGTGCAGCAAGAATGTGATGCATTAGAAAATTCTGTCCAGGCACAGAGAGTGGGGCTGCTCACAGCACCATGTGCTACTGGGGTGCCATCTCTTCCCAAAAGAGGTTATCCAGAATCTGAGGCCTACAAGAAATTTTATCACTTCCTAGATTTTGCTTAATAAGTTCACAGGATGCTATATAAAATACAGCTTAAAAAAACCTCCTGTACTCTCTCAAAGAGTAGAAGGGAGAGATACAGAAATATAGCAGATGCCCGTTATATCATTCAGCAGTATTTCTGGGCAGTAAGAACTAAAGAAATTATAAAGGGAGAATTTTTGCAGAATTGGTACTGGTTTTCACTTTTGCTTGGAGATGAGCTCAGTGAGAAGAGGGAAGGCAATCCAAAAGGGAATGCAGGACTATTGAAGTGTCTGGTACATGTTGGGACGCTGTACCACAAACCAATAAGGAAGACTTTTTTGTGTTAGAGACAGACAATCCAGGATAATTGGGTACTGGTCCACTGTGCATTGATGAGCTTTGGTGGCATGTGATGCTCATAAATAAGGACAAACTTGCAAGTCAAGCACAGCTCAAACTTTTCACAGTGCCTGGTGGAAATTTTAAAGCAGGAGCTCTTTAATGAACTCAAGTAAAATTGTGAATACCAGTGAAACTCATCAATTAGAAAAACAGTTCACCACACAAGTAAATTAGCCACCATAGAAATGGTCTATTCCATAGTTCTCTTTGTCAAGCAGTCATCTGCATTCGAATCTTAAATTGAGACCAAAATTTATGTTATTTTTTAATCATAATATTTTAGAAAGCCAGATTGTACCCTGTCAAGTTCATCTTGAATGTGCAT
Organism: Acridotheres tristis; assembly: GCA_037013685.1. Lineage (NCBI taxonomy): Eukaryota > Metazoa > Chordata > Aves > Passeriformes > Sturnidae > Acridotheres > Acridotheres tristis. The sequence continues at coordinate 63,631,790 of CM072919.1, read as the reverse complement.
TCCCTGAACAGCAGCTGACACTACATTCTTCAGAGGTAACAGTACTTACTCCATGCTGAGAGTTGGTTTTATAGCTATCTTAGGTTTAAAACCTGAGAAAGATTGCAATAGGTGTAGATAGGTATTTAAATGTTTTTTCCTACACACGTGTCTTCAGACACATGCTCAGCTGAGTCTGTGTGCTTAGAATTTGCACTTTTAAAAATTATTTTGGCTTTGAACTTATATTGTGGGATTTTTGTGTCTTCAAATATTTTGTTTCATCTCACATATTAGTAATGACACCTTACAATGCACTTACTTATGTATCACATAATTGTCACACTACCAAAAGTAGTTCTAAAAATCATTGTCTACTGCTCACTGGTCACCAAATATAGTGACCTTTCTCCTGATATTCTGGAGACCTCTTCAGATCAATAACATATTTTGCCAAAAAGACACATTTCTGTATGAACTTCTGTTGAAATCAGTAAATTTTCAAAGCTTTCTGATTCTAATGAGGAAGGCCATTTCTTTTGAGGAGAGTAATTTTTTTTTTTTTTTTCCTAACAGAAGCTGCCATTGTTGCAGCTCTGCCTTTTCAGTGCCAGAACCACTGCTAACGCTGAGTTCTTTACCCAGTTTTGTTTTCCCTGACTGCATGCAGCACAGTTTGCCCTTTTCCTTGTTGGAGAAGCTCTGGCTGCTTTTTTCTAGGACTTCTGAATTTGTCACTCAAACTCTCTTGCCATTCCTCACTGTAGTTTTTGAACTTTTGATTCTTGTTGAAAGGATCAAAAGTTTTAGATGGTGAGAAGTGTTTTAAAACGTGTGTGCAGAGAAGCATCTCTGCATGAAGAGTTTTCTGATCTTCCTATCTACTCACCACTTGTGGAACTGTAGGAAAAAAGGCCAGATGATCTGAGAGTTTCTTTCTAGTTTTATTTTCCTATTAGCAATCTTCATGTTTAGAAAACAAAACAAAACACAACACAATAAGAAGCAAATACATGAAAAGCGAAGGGAAAAAAAAGAAAGAAACCAGAAAATATAAAACATGCTCTGACAACAGCTGGGAATTCAGCCCTTTGCTATGAATTCTGATTTTGCTTTCTGCTACATCACAGTTTGCTGATTACTAGCTTTTTCATGGTGTAATTTCCCAGAAATAATTCCTGTTGCACTTTGATCTGCCACTCCTGCAGCTTGTGTGGTGAGGCATTGCTGCTGAACTTCATTTGACTTCCTAGTGCCATTGCTTTCTATACAGTGTTGGAGAATTATTAGGGAGATGAATAATAACATCAGTAGTGATACTACATTATACTCACTATAGTATTTTGTAAAGACAGTGTGCAAGGACACATAAAGAACTTTTGTAAAAGAAATATTTAACTCGTGGCTGAAAAAGAGCCTTAATTAATGCATTATACATGATACAGTTTATTTGGAAACAAGCATTCTCAAGTATTTTAGTACTACTTTCTTGCATTCTTTCCTGTCATATTCCGTTTCACTTTGTCTCATGCATCCTGTCTAATTACAGTAAAAAAAAGTTTTGTAGTTAGCAGGATGCTAGCCAGATATTCCCTTGCTGTCTTCACTTCTGATGTTTCAGACAGATACACATGCATTTTCCCAGAGCAGTGTTGTGTAACTTCCTGCAGTAATGGTTTATGTTAATTTTGAAAGGCAAGCAGGACTTTCTGATTTCTTATGTAGATTAAGGCTGGTATTAAACATAAGTAAGGCAAAGAATACAAAAGAAATAAAAATTGTGTTATTTCCTAGAGCTGTTAAGGCTGGCAAATAAAAGTAGAGGGCAAATCTTGGCATAAGTCAGTTAATAATTTTTTCTGTCGTGTATTGATGGCAGGTTAGACTAGTTCAGTCAAATAATGGAACAGGTTTAATGGCTCTGTTCATTTCTAAAAATCACCATCAGTAACCGTCAATTCTAAGTGTGAATTCTGTGTATGGAGTGGCATTTTTTGGCCTGCAATCTAGGTATGACATTGAGATTCACATCTACAAACCTACAGGGAATACAGAAAAAATAAGCTAATAAAATAAGTCCCAGTAAACTGTGAGGAGTGCAAGACTAATAAAAGACAAAATTAAGTTTCTTTACCTGGCATAGATTTAAATTTGGATTTAAAATGAGAAAAGTTTGTCTTGTTTCATCTTACATTTTTCTGTTTGTACCATGCAGCAGCCCCAAGGTTAGTTTCAGGGATAGCAAAAGTAAAATTATTCTTGTGAATACCAAGTTTTAGAAGTGATGGTTCCTTGTGTCTGGATTGCAGTTAATTTTGAGGGCAGGAAAAATGAGAGGCAAATACTGCCCATGGAATGAGCAAAAGTATGCGTGCTGAGAAGGAGAGAACAGCTTTTGGCACACGCGAAAGCAGGGATGATGTTTGTCTCTATGTCAGTAGCAGGGGTGGAGTTCGGAGTTCTCTTGGAGTTAGGCTTGGATTTGAGGTCACCTAGTGCTCAAGCATGCCTCTGTTCCTCTTCTTCTCACTCACCCTTCATGTGAGTGAAACACTGTGCTCTGGGCTCTCAGGAAAACCTGTGGCTGCAGCACAGTGCCAGCACAACACAGAGATTCACAGATTTCATGACCAGATGGGAGTGGTTGCAGGGGGTATTTCCAAGATACAAGGCCATTCTCTGAACAGTAGCTGTCATCCTGCAAGGACTCTGAAATATGTTTGCCTTCTGGGAAACTTAGAAAAAAATACAAGTGTTTATAAATGTACACAGTGCAATGTTCATCTTGACAGTTAATGCTGGAAAGCTGTTCCAGTTTCAGATGTTGCACACGCAGCTTTGCCATCCATTTTAAAACAGTTTCCTGTTCCCACAAAAACTCCTATCCCTTCCCTTCCATCAACCCAGTTTGCACTTTATACCTGCACCTAACTTGGTAGTACCTAGCAAGGTGAGAGAGTGTAACACCACGTCTTCCTCCTGTTCTTCCTCCTTCTTCTTCCCACTATTGACCAGCTCCAGCCCTCTGTGTCACTGCAAGTATTTGCAGATTGTGTTATCTGTTGGCACATAACCAGTGCAGTAGTTGCTTATGAGCTCTGTTTATTTGGTCCTGAGCTGTGGCAGTTCTGGTTTCCACTGTGCTGAAAAGGCTCAGAAACAAGAAAAAACACAGAATAACAACAAAATCAGAGGCCTCCTCACAGCTAGTGCAATGTACATTGTTTTGTTAGAAAGAGCTGTTTATATGAGCCTAATTTGCATATTTAGAGATGCTGGAAGTACACAAAGTCCTGTTCCTGCTGCCTGCACGATCACCCTTTTCCAGCAAGGTAATTGAGAAGGAGTTAGGCATTCTTAAAATACCCAGACACACATGAAAGAGAACCTGAAACCAAACACCAAAATAGGTATTCTTAAGCAGTGTTTCCAGAAGGTGAACTAAACAGTTTTGTGAAGGCTTTCAGATAAAAATTAAGAGTCTTGAGGAGCAGATGTTGGGGGGAAACCTTATGGCAGATGAAGGAATGAGTCAGAGAACATGAATCACTTTGTGTTGTAGACAAAATTATCATAAGTATTAACTTTCTTGTTCAGGATTACAGACTTTATGCAGCAGATTGTTGCCACCTACAGTATTTTCTTTCTGACTCAGTGTGATCAAGGTGTGGTAGTGCTCAAGCTCAGACGTAAGTGTTTTTAACTGAGCAGATCCTGTAGAAAATGCTTCTTATCAGTTGAAAGAATAATCTAAAAGGAATCAGTTAATCATTAACTGATAGAACAATAAGTAATATGTCTCTCAATCCCCAACATATATATTTCTCTTTTTTTTGTGTGTCTATATATTTTTGTACTTTCACTATATTTCTTCTAACCTATGACATAATGTCACATTTAAAATAGTACATGTGTATGAGGCGGCTGAATCCTCAAAGGCTCTCCCATTCTTCTTTTCCACCAAAGCTGCCCCTGCTGAATCCAGTGCAATGTATTGACATTCAAGTAAACAGTTCTGGAGAAGACTCCTACACCTGAATGCCTTGGGTGCTATATCTTATGAAAACCTCTCTACCTGTTATCTGTAGTGTGCCATGCAATGCTGCTGCTGAACTTTTTCAGTATCACTGAGGACCTAATGAAATTCCTTTTCCTTTAGGTTGTTGGTTGGTTCACCCTGGAGTGGCTATCCTGCCAACAGAACTGGAGATATATATGCATGTCCTGTTGGTGTGTCCAAAAACACATGTAAAAAATTAAATTTACAAGGTATGTTCTAACTCACAATGTCTTGCTGCACTTGTTCAGTTTCCCCTTGTGTTTGTATGAGGCCAATCTACCTTATTAAAACTTTTCTTAACTAGCTGTCTCCATAATCTCAGATTCTGTGGAGGTGTGTGTGTGCTGCGAGGCCTCAGTGCTGATGAGATGTGTCTGTCTGAGCAAAAATTGGTGCCTGCCACTGGGCTCTGGCCAGGTGCTGGAGCCCTGGAGTCTCGGTGTCACCCACTGGAGCAGCTGGGGTCTGTGCCCTCCAGCCAAGGGTCCCAGAGCCGGCAGGCACAGGGCTCCGTGCTGGCATCCAGGGGAGGGTGCCTTGGGGGGTTGCTTGTCCTGTCCTCCCTAAACCGGGCAGGGCGTGTGTCTGTGTTTGCAAACTGACTATAAAAGTTCAAGTTCGGATACAGTGAAAATATGAGGCAGCAGGGTGTGCTGAGATGCCTCCTTTATGTTTATTTGTGGTGCAGATCATTTCTGCCCTCCGCTGCCCTTTCCAGTTTTTTGTCTAAAGCCTGATCCTGGATCACAGGAGTCCGGTGTCCTGAGGAATGTAACAGTAGCTACTCAGCCACCCAAAAATATGCAGAAGGTAGATTGTTTCTTCCTCTCTTTTGCCTTCAGCTCTCTAGAGGGCAGATATTCTAAATGGCCATATTTAATTGATGTCTATATTTAAGGGCTCTATATTTTTTTTCCCAAAGATCGGCTTTTGTTTCTTTTTTCTCAGAATTGTATGCAGCCATTTGGAAAAGGCGCCTTAGATTCTGAAAAATCAAGCTTTTGAAAGGAATTCTAACTTAGTAGATTGCTTCTACATCTTATTATTCTGTCATTATATAATCTACTTTTATTTCAGCTTTAATAAATACTCCAAATGTGACTGAAATTAAAGAGGAGATGAACCTTGGCTTGACTCTGATACAGAACTCAAAAACTGGAGGATTTTTGGTATGTATCCAGATTATATGCAGTACACACAGAAATTTCTCAGGAGAATCAAGAAACCAGAATTCTCCACATTTTTTCCTAAAGCCAAGCTAAATGTACTTATTATGCAGCAAGGATTAGTACATCCCACTGCAATTACCTCAGGTCCAAAATCAGTTGCGAAATGTATCATTAATGCAGGAAAATTGTGAAGTCTCTCCTTTGTCACTTACCTAAACATCTTATCCTACTTAATGTCTCAGTAATTTAAGCCAGACAGTATAGACAAAAATATTTCCACCATTAATTATTTAAGGCAGTCTTTTATGGTTCTGATTGTGCTTTCACAAGACTTTATGTAATCTCTCTATCATTCACACTTTCACGGGCACTGTTCTCCTAAGATATCTAAGTATTTCTAGTCCCTTGGATTTGTGATGTGTTTTATTTGGTTAGTGAGCTTGGAAGAGGATGCATTTTCTCAGTGCATATTCCCCAATCCACTGTCCTTGGAGTCTGCAAAATAGAATTCTTACTCGAAAGGAAGTGAATGCCTGTTAAATATCTTTTTTTATGATCCTAACCATGAGAATGAAAACTGTTGTTGTGGAGGTGTATTTCAGTTTGATGTAGCCATGTGCAGTAAGTAAGTAAAACAATAAATTACAGAGAAGAGCTCTAGGTTGTCCTTAAGCTATGTATTTTTTGCTGTATCTTCCTAGTAATCACAAAAGTATTCAAGTACCTATTATATTCATTAACATGTGGCTCAGTTAACTGAAGTACTTAGAAGTATGCCTAATTCCAACCTTCCCAGCAGTTCTCATGGAATTAGTAAAGTTATTAATAACTTCAGAATACAGCAATAGTAATTTTCTTGACTTGTGGCTTGAAAAGGCCTTGATTAAAAAAGTCTTACTCTCTCTCTTGAATAATCTTTCAATTACTGTTAATGTCCTGTGCATACCCACTTTTAATTTGTATGAATAACTGCAGTGTTTTAAAATATCTTATGCAGGGAAATTTATATTTTCTAATAATATTTGAACTTCTCTCAGTTAAAAAGTATTTCCTGATCTACATGTTATTGATTGATTCTCCTTTAATTGCATGGATTTAGGAAAAAAAAAACCCACAAAAAGCTAGGTTGTGTTCTAAGGCATAAACAGTCACACGTTCATCAACAGGAGTTCTTTTTTGACATAAGGAAAACGAGGTACTGGAGATAGGTGCTTATCTGTAACTTAGCTTCTACAAATACCAAAAGCCCTAATTGTACTTAATTGTACTGAACAGGTATTGAACCCCATGCGTGGACTGCCTGCTCGTATTTGCAAACTGCTTCCCGTCAGGAATTTGCTCTGCCTGTGGCAGCTGGCCTCTGTGATGGGCTCTTCGGGTTATTTCAGGGTTTCCTCCTCCCAGCTCACTGTTCTCCTTCCTGTTGTGGCCCCTCTCAGCCTGCTCAGTCCCTGGGCTCTTTGGCTTGGGAGCGTGACCAGGCTGGCACATCTGTGCTTTTGCTGTTTGATGCCAGGGGATTGCTTCCCACAGGTATTCTAAGTGCTGGGCAGTCATCTCCCACACACTCATTACATTTTTCTGAGGCATGCTTAGTCCTGATGGAGAGGTGCTGAAGAATTTCACTGATGGTTAACAAGGTTTTTCTGGATTTCCCATCTTAATTTTTATCAGCTTGTTTACTGGGCAGTGCTGTGCCTTTTGTTGAAAGAAGCAGCTCTCATCTCCCTGCATGTAAAATCTCCCTTCTCTATTTGACAGCCCACAAACACCTTTCTCCTTTGCTTTGCTAAACAAATATAGAATTTTTTGGCTGAAATATTCTTTTAAAAATATACCTCTCTCAAACATCAGTGACCAGGTCTATGCTGAATTCCACATGAGTCTTTCCCAGGCACTATACAGTGTATTTGGTATTTCCCCAACTCAACAGCTTCTCACCACACATCTTTAACCCATGTTTGCTTTGCATGCTGGCTGCAGGCTTGCAGTCACCCTGCAGTCATCTGATGCCTGATCCATCTGCTTCTCTCCCTTCCATTCAATGACCTTCCAGTTTATGTCTGCATTTCTTGATGTTAGTCCTGAAGGGCAAGTCTACATCCGTTTATAACATTCTGCCTTTCAAGTTCATTCGTCCATCTTAAATTTCTGACTTAAGCAATGCTAGACATTAGTTTTTACCATTTTTCTTCTCAGAAGATCAGCAAAGATTTAGAACATTTTTGCTTTTTGCTCCAAGATTAACATCACAGTTTTGAACTACCACCAATACAGAAAAAAAGTTAGAAAATGGGCAAATAAGAACCAATCTAAAAACAACTTTAAATTAATTTTAAAGGCCAGTAACCCTCCTCCAGCTTCATATAGATGATTTATTTTCTGCTTTTCATGTCTCTAAAAATCTGTCTTTTTCAGTAAGAACTAACCATGCTCCATGTAGCAGCTAAAAAAAGCACTTATCTCAAGATCAGATAATGTGGATACACTTCCTTTCTCATCTAGAAAATCCACCATCTGGTCAAATATCTTAGGATAGTTTGATGTTGTCTCTCACTGGGAAACCAGTGGGTGATTTAGTTTATTTTTTATTTACTTTTGAATTTAATTACCTTTTTCTGCCTCCAGTATTCTTGAGGAAAGACTAAAAGTCCCTCTTTTCCTAAATTGAGGTGGGTGCAACCAGAGTGTATTTATAAGGAAACTGTGATTTCTCACAGAACGGTTGAAGAGAGGTTATGCAGAGGTTATATTTATTTCCTCGAGTTTCTAATGTTTTCTTTTAAGAAGGAAATACACCCACAAACTTGCCACCTCAACCCACACACACAAGTCCCCCTATATTCTCACGGCAAAATACTGTCTTAATATGTGGTTGATATAAGTATGTATAAAGAGGTATAAAGAAGTACAGCTGGTTGATCCAGCCGAAAATGCTTCTTTTACAGAGGTAGTTTTCAGCAGCGAAGCAGGGTCATTTTCCCCCAAACACATGGGGGGTGATGCATGGCCAGGGCAGATCTGTCCCACTGCTGTAGCCGGATGGGGCAGGCAGGAGATTGTGCAGTTCACCCTGTAAATGCAAGGAGCATTCCCATCGGGACGAGGCTTTCGGAGGGGTCTGAGCTGTCGGAACCCCTGCTGCGGCCACTGAGCCCCCCGCTCCGGCCACTGTCCCCTGTCCTCTCTCTGCCCTCTCTCCTCTCTCTGTCCCTCTCTCCTCTCTCTGTCCTCTTCCCCTTTCACTGCCCCCTTCCCCTCTCTCTGTTCCCTCTCTCTGCCCCCTCTCGCTGTTCCCTGTCCTCTCATTGTCCCCTCTCCTCTCTCTGTCCCCTCTCACTGTCCCCTCTCCTCTCTCTGTCCCCATTCCTCTTATTGTCCCCTTTCCTCTCACTGTCCCCTCTCCTCTCTCTGTCCCCTCTCTCTATCCCCTCTCCTCTCACTGTCCCCTCTCCTCTCTCTGCCCCCTTCCTCTCTCTCTGTCCCCTCTCCTCTCTCTGCCCCCTCTCACTGTCCCCTGTCCTCTCACTGTCCTCTCTCTGTCTCCTCTCTCTGTCCCCTCTGTCCCCTCTCCTGTCGCTGTCGCCTTGCCCGGTGCGCGGGGCGCTGCCGCCCCCTGCGGGCCGCTGTTGTCGCTACAGCGCGGGGCCGGCGCGCACGGAGCTCCCGGGCCGCGGAGTCGAGGGGAGCAGCACCGGCAGGAATTCCTCCAAAGGGATTCGGCCCGGCACCCCGAGAGCTTCGCTGGTCCTGTATGCCTGTCGTTCTGCTTGTCGTGGTTTCGTGTACAGATATGGCGAGACAAGCATTTGTTGTTTCTATAGTTTGTTTTTTATCGTTTATTTTCGTTGTCATTTTTTAAGACCTGTGGTCCCTTGTGGGCGCAGCAGTGTGGAAGACAATACTATGCAACAGGAGTCTGTTCTGAAGTCAGTCCAAGTTTCGAGATCCTAAGAAGCTTTTCTCCTGCTGTTCAAAGTAAGGCAACGTGTGCAAAATGGATTCAAAACAAAACAAACATATCAAACAAAATCAACAGATACTGTGTTGGGGACTCTTAATTTTGATTTCTTAAAAAAATGTGTGTGCCAAAAGCAAAGTCCCGGGATTATATGTAATGACTGACAAATTGTCATCTGATGCTGATGTAAATATGCTCTTAATCCTCTGTATTCAGAGGCATTGCATTTAAGTGCAGGCTTAAAACCTGCATACATGCTCCTATTGAGTCCTCATTCTGGCAAAGCCTTCTGATCTGAAGTGTTACCTGTGGGAGACCTAAATATGTACCTCTGAATTTAGCTGAAGAGTATATTAAGACTGCGAGTGATTTAATGTCCACTTCTTATTTTTATTTTAGAGTGTTCCTCTGTTATAGATGTTGTGGTGGTTTGTGATGAGTCAAACAGCATATATCCCTGGGATGCAGTGCGGGCATTTTTGAAAAAGTTTGTACAAGGCTTAGACATAGGCCTTAACAAAACCCAGGTAAGTCAAAGACATATTTGAGAAAGACCAAAAAAACCCAAACAAAACCTAAACCAACCAATTTTAAAGGAAACCAAATGTGATTTTGTGTAACTACAGTACGTCCCTCAAAGCCACAGGTTATACAGTTATCCTATTCAGATAAAATTCAGGGAATTTTATCTCATGGTTATCCTATTTCAAAAGGGATCAGTAATATGATCCAAAATATAAATTAACTGAAATAGAAGTCTATGTTGTATCTAGGCAAGTCAGATCTCTTTCGTGCATTAGATGTAAAAGTAGTTGAAAATAGCCTTTGGGGATGTGACAAAAGTAGAACAGGTTTTTAATGGGCTTTTCATACCACTCTTACTTTCCAACTGCTGCTTCTTTAAAACAGAAGCTTTTCCTGCTGGTTTACTCACTGATCTTTGAGTTTGATTTGATGATGGTAAGGAAAATTTCATTGTCTTTTTTTTTTGTTTTAAACATCTTCTGTCTTTACAGTTGTCCATTTTCCCTAAACAGTTCTGAGAACAAAGACTGGGGCACTGGATATCTCTCTCCCAAAGGCTGCCTTCTTCCTTGGGCTACTTTGGAAGTGAGGTGCTTAAAAGCTAGGCTTCCTGCTCAGTTCTTTCCGAACCTCACCTCTAGCATCTTTTCTGTATTCCTTTTGTTTTAAATGCACATTTTATCATATGTCTTTAGCTTCACCTAAATTAAAAACAAGTAGGGTTTGCAGTGCTGCAAAGTAACTAACCTTCAGGACTTCCTCAGAAGAGACCAGACTGAGGTGCTGTCAGCTTGTAGAGCTATTGCTATTTTCTTATTTTTCCCAGAGCTTCTTGTATTATTGCTATCCATCAGCCCTACCGGAAGTAACCAAGCAAATATTTAATATCTACTATTTTAGATTGTTTGCAGTAACATATTGTAGTCCATAACAAATGATACAAATTACATAAAGTGCAAGAGCATTTTAGTTTTCTTCGCTTTTCAAATGTGTTAATATAAATTGATTTTATATGTATTGAAAGAGAACTGTGCATCTGCAGACCTCTTACACCAGCCTCACACATAAGTAAGCATCATGATTCTATGTAACTAATTGTAAAGCATCATAATCTAACACCGTTTTTTTATTGCATAGGTGGGTTTAATTCAGTATGCTAATGATCCCCGTGTTGTCTTCAACTTGAATACGTATCAAACAAAGGATGAGGTTGTTAAAGCTATGGAGAAAACGTCTCAGAAGGGAGGAGATCTCACTAATACTTTCAAAGCCATTGACAATGCAAGGTGAGATGCATTGGTGATTTCCTGGGAAACTGTTGTAACTTACTTTACATGGCAAGAGAACACCTTGAATTTCATTCCCACTGGAAGACCATGTGCCCGGGGCCTCTAGAGTAGGTTCCCAGCACTAGGCAGAATTCATCAGTCCATTTACAGTGTCCCATGCAGATTGGCACAGGAATATGTAAACTAGAATTGCTGAAAAGCATATTGTTAACCACTGGGTTGAACTCTTACTCTAAAGGAATTGTGGTACCCAACAGAATTGCTTGTTATTATGCTACAGATCATTAAACATGACAGTGCATGAAACAGAATGGACAAGGTTTTAGTAAAGTTTATCCAGGCATTCAGTGGGCCCAGTAATATTTGTGTTTGCATCTCAGGCTTTGGTTGATTGCAGAGAAAATAAAACCTCTTGTCTGTTTTCAGTTTGTCACTGCAGCACCATGAGTGTGAAAAAAATAGGGAAAATTTAAACCAATGCTTTATGACTCTGAACATGTATACAAACCAGGTCCATTTCTCAACAAGAAGATGATCGAGTACAGAACTCTAGGCCAAAATACATGCTGAACTTAATGAACTTGAGAATTTGGTTTAGGAACAGACTCAGCCTTCAGTGGAATAAATATTTGCATTAGTATTAAGAAGCCTATTATTAATTCTGTTCCATTTTTGTCTGAGCTTGGTGGTACCAATTCCTGGTGTCATAAAATTTCAATAGTTCTGATAAAATCCCCTTTTTGTTTAGAAATACTTGTGCAAAAAATATTGTTTTCCCTGGAATTTACATTTTTATCAGAAAGACCATCCAGTCTTTCCAGTCCTACATATTTTTCTGCTTCTTTGGTTACATTTCTTATACACTACAGAAACAACTTGTTCTAATTCAGTGGTGGACACATTCATTATATATACTGTACTCCATCCATCATGGATTGATGTGTGATAAACCCAATGTTTTATAACAGACAGTATGCCTTCTCAGCTGAAGCAGGAGGACGCCCAACAGCCACAAAAGTCATGGTTGTTGTGACAGATGGTGAATCACATGATGGCTCCAACTTGAAAACAGTGATAGGTAAATGCAATGAAGACAATATAACCAGATTTGGCATTGCTGTAAGTATTACTAGAATTATACATTACTGCATGTTTGAAAGATTGTTTTGTTGTGTATGTATGAAGTGCATGTTCTGTACTATAGTGGTGTGTAATGCACACACTGTTTACACTGCTGAGACTGAAGCAAAGTCAAACTAATCCTCTGGACTGCTGGAAATACTGGTCTTTTCCCTAGCTGAAAAAGCAAGACTAGAATTGCCTGAGCAATTTCAGTGATTTTCTCCCTTGCCAGGCCTTATGTATTTTTCCTGTATGAATGGTACCTTGCATTGGAATGAACTCGAATAAGCAATTCAGTAATATGAATATAGGCAACTTTTTTTTAATATGTAGAATATTTGCTCAAATAATACAGACGGAAACAGAGGAGCACCATGATTTCTCTTTCTTCTTTTTTTGTTGTTTGTTTGTTTCTTTACACAAGGTTTTGGGATACTTAATAAGGCATGAACTCGATACTAAAAACTTAATTAAAGAAATCAAGGGAATTGCTAGTCACCCAACAGAAAAGTATTTCTTCAATGTGTCATCTGAGGCTGCGCTACTGGAAGAAGCAGGAACGCTTGGAGAACGTATTTTTAGTATAGAAGGTAATGCTCAATGTCTTTGAAAAATTAGATCAGATTCTCCCAGCTGATGAGCTTAGGATTTTATCTAGCTCAGTTTAGTGCAGTATTGTGAAAAGGAGGGGTAGCTGGAGCTGCAGGCAGCTCCCTGCTCACCAGGAGGACTCTGGTTTTCACAGCTGTTCCCCCAGCTACTCCACCCCTAATTAGCCTGAGCTTTAGGTTAATTTATGCAGTTTGGGGAAAACATTACACAGCCGATGACAATTTCTATCACGTCACGGGCTTCAGGCATGGGGGCTTTTCCATATGCAACCAAATGTATTTGTTACCACGAGAAGAGTAAAGAAGAATAAAGGTATCTTTATGCTTGTGACCTTCACCTGTGTGAATCCTAAGCCACTTTAAAAAGAAAAAAAACCAAACCAAAACAAAAAACCCAGAAGGTTTTAGGTTACTGATTACAGAACTGAAAATGCAGTTTGTGTGGTGCCTATCAGGCCCCCTCCCTAGCACCACCCATACTTCTGTGTATTGCGAAGAGGAAGGTGATGTTGTGGAGGTGACACACAGATATTTTAGGTGTCCCAAAAGCCGGCTTTTAAATTTAAGTTAATTTCAGACCTTGGCTGGGAGATGTCTAGCCTGCTCTCAGCTCCCTAAGGAGCTTATGTCTGCCACTTTCCTGCGCTCAGGAAGAAATCTTCCTTCTCTTTCACCTTCATTTATTCTTTGCCAGGCCCTGCTGCTACTCAAAGCAAGGGAACAGGTCTTTTTGCTGAATACTCCCGCTGAATTCCTATCCATCTAGCTTAGGAAATGTATGTCACAGTATTCTTCAAGACAATTACAACAGTTTCTAGAAGTCCTATAAGAAAATAAAATTTCTGATTCTGTTTGAAAGTTGTGAATATACAGTCATTAAAGCTGTTCATTTCAGGATATTAATGCTTCCTAGAAAACACAAAAAGAGACCAGCCACAGTGGCTCTTGGCTCCGTCTTATCAATTTGCTATTAAATCCTCCAAAATTTCTATGGTTTACCAGCTCTGATTTTCATTGTTTGTAAATGCTTAGTGGAAAAAAATGGCCCCTGCAGCTAAACTCAGAGGCAGCAAGGCCTCTTTGTGTGGTTATATAGAGATAACCATTTATGCATATCTGTTTTACCAGGTACTGATCAAGGTGATACTTTCCAAATGGAAATGTCACAGGTGGGCTTCAGTGCTTATTACTCACCAAAAAAGGTATGTGAGTTTAATTATTTAATGATACAAATAGATGTACATATGTACAGGAGTGTAAGAAAAGAGAAATAAAAACACAACGTACAGTTTTAAGAACTTCTTACAAGTAGGAGAATATCAACTTATCCTTTTTTTTAACTTGAATGTATATACTAATAAGTATAGTCGTATTATAGTTTGTTTAATGTACTGATTTTGAGATGTGTTAATACAATGATTTCAGTGATTTCTGCGTTCAAGTAACAGAAAAAATGTAATTCCTCCCTGTTTGTGACTAGCTATATTGTAAAGCTGGTAGGCAGTCACCAAAATATAAATAAATCAAGTCTGAAAATAATTTATCTATAAATTATAAAATTAATAATATGTTTAAAGCATATGTCACTTAAAAATTAGAACAAAAAAAATCAGATCTGTTTTAATGTTAATCGATTTTAAGCTTATCTTTATCAAGTAAGTCCTCCTTGTAAAATCCAAATGTGGTTCAATAAGCTTTCAACTGAAAATACAAGAAGACAGTTTCTTTCTCATAACCCTTAAAGATGAATGAAATAATTTTTTATAAGTCCTCTGTATTTGTACAAACTGAAGTTTTAAATTACGAAGCAGTTGATGTTAAGAAATGGCAAAAAATGAGAAACGTATGGGCATTTTTTCAGGAAAATTACACATTCAATTTTATTGTAGTTTCCTGTAGCAATATCTCAGTTTAGTGAAGAATTTTAATAACTAGAATAAACTAAACTATGTTTGTTTTCTGTGTACAAGTGTAAGATTAAGTGTTTCTTTATGAAGTATTCTGTATAATAAGCCATGCTAATTTGGATTTTAGATTTAGCTGTTCTTGCAAGAACATCTCCTTACATAAAGAATTAAACCGTGTCCATTCATATCAGTTTTTGTGTGCTGCTATTGGCAGAGAAAAGGGGCTTTAGCTTTTTTGTACTGCTGCATTTGTGTGATCCTCAGTCTTCTGAGGTTCATGGATGCATAAAAGCATGGACTTAGCAAGCAAGTCCCATCGTGGACAGACTTAGGAAATTAACACAGTGTTTAAATAAACCCATTTATCTTGAGTTGCAGTGGCACAGAAACTAAAGCAGTCACTTACCCTCTTGCAATAGAAGGGTGATAATCCCTCTTATTAGGACAGTAAAATCCTGCACGTTATGAGCAGCTCAGTCAGCTGCCTGCAGTCTTTAGTCTGCATCACTTGCTTAAACACAGTGATGTAGGAAATTACGCATGGGACCTACAGCTTTGCTCACACTTTTTCTAAATCAGATAGTTCTAAAATATTGACTTTTATTTTTTGAAGGATGTTCTGCTGCTGGGTGCAGTTGGGGCCTATGACTGGAGTGGAACAGTAGTTCAGGAGTCTTCAGACAGAGCCACGATCTTTCCAAGCCATGTGTTTGAGAAGATTCTACAGGACAGAAATCATAGTTCATATCTAGGTAAGGGGCTGAAATACAAATCTGGAAATGTATGAAAAGTTGATGAAGATATTTGAAAAGTTGGAAAGTTCTCTAGCCAGATTTGTATTAAGAAATTATTTGAGAATGTAAAGAGAATTTTTAGTAAAAAAAAGATTATTTTTTACTGTTCATTGAATAAAAACTTGACTTTTAAAAAATTCTACTATTATCAAAGTGGTAAGCTGAAAAAAAATCAGTGTTTGTCACAGCTGTGGTTTAACCCTAGCTGGCAGCTAAGCAGCCACTCAGTCACTCCTCTTAAGAGGAGTGAGAATGGGGAAGAATTGAAAGATTCAAAGTGAACTCCTGAGTTGAGATAGAGACAAAGTGAATGTCATGCATGCAAGCAAAGCAAAACAAGTGATTTATTCACCACTTTCCATGGGCAGACAGGTGTTCAGCCATCTCCAGGACAGCAGGGCTCCAACACTCACAACTGTGACTTGGGAAGACAAAAGCCATCACTCTGAACATCCCCTCACTCCTCCTTCTCCGTCCAGCTTTACATGCTGAGCATGCCACCACATGGAATGGGATACCCTGTAGTCATTTGTGGCAGCTGCCCTGGCTCTGTCCCCTCCCAACTCCTTGTGACCCCTCCCAGCCTCCTCACTGGTGGGATGAGGAGAGGAAAGGGCCTCGACACCGTGTGAGCACTGCTCAGCGGTAATTAAAACATCCCTGTGTTATCAACACTGTTTCCAGCATAAATCCAAATCACAGCTCCGCACCAGCTGCTGTGAAGAAAATTAACTGTATTCCAGCCAAAATCAGCACAGTCGCAGAGATAATAAATCACAGGATTTGAAAAGGCTGGTTAGTGAATCATACTGATCATTATGAATTGCTTCTGTTACAATATTTGAGTGTTCTTCCCCAGTTTGATGTGGATGAGAAGCTGATTGACTTTCTATTGTTTCATATGTGCTTACTGTTCCCTTTAGCCTTTTCCAGTTCAGTTTATAGATTCTGAATATTGTTACCAATTAATAGAGATTTTACTTATAATCTCCAAATGTATTTTTGACAAGTTTTTATGACCCAATAAAGCCAGTATTCTCAGTTCATTGAAATGTTCTCTGTAAACCTTCAACATGCCTGCTCTGCTGTTTCATCCTTGAATAATGCTACTACATTAAGCATCTATGATTTTCTCATTCTTGAAGGTATTTAATAATATACTCTCTTTGCAATTAACATACTCTTTTTTTTTCCCCCTATGGCTCAGTATTACTTGCATCCAACCAAATGAGCAGTAGCTCTTTTGAATGTATGACCTCTTCAGGCTTTCTCGTCATTTTCTTAATAATTTTAAAAAGCTCAGGTAACTGCAAGGCAGTTTTCATGTATTTATTTTAATCTTTCTGGACTAAATAATGTTGTTGATTTTCTGTCCCTTTATTTCCCTTCCACTTTGTGTCTTCCAGTAGGAGCTCTCCATGCTAGCTCTCTCTCACCAGCTTGGGGGAGTGTAAGTTAAAGAGCTGCTAGAACATCACAGCCTGATCAATTGGCCCCTGTTCTGCACTGCAGCCACTCACTTCAAATTATTGTATTCTTTATTAATTAGAAAGGTGTGTACTTGCAGAATAAAATCTTGTTTTGTTGCTCATTGAACTCCCAGTCACAAAAGTTGTTCTCACCCTGTGTCTGGACAAAAAATCTGAATTAGATTGGTGTGATGTAAAGATTGAGGCATAATCCTTTTAGACCGTGTTCCTCATATTGTTCTGCAGCTTGCAAAAGATCTGCATATTCTGTTCCATCACTGGCATTTTGTTATTAAGTTTAACTACCGACTTTATACAGAATGACTTTGTTTTCTTTGCTTAAAATAAATTTGCTGGAACTAAACCACAGAAATCTAAAGTATGTACTAATGCTAGATTTGTGCTGTGAATACATGTTTACATTTTTGCAGGTATAAAATGATGTTTCCTGAAAGCAAATAAATGCTAGAATAATGGCAATGAGGATTAAAATGTTCAAAGTTCAATCAGCCCTTCAGTTAACAAGCTGTTAATGTTGCCTCTTCTATTCACACAAACCACTGGTCTGTGTTTTGGTGAGCTGTGGGAAAATGCACTGCAAACTTTGCAGAAGCTACATGTTCCTCCCAAGACTGGTTCAAATGTTCATCTCATATTTCTCTTCATTTCTTCTTTTCAAGGATACTTTTTGCACGTTTTTTTCCTGTCTCCTTCACAAGCATGACATTTTTGTGGTCTACATTTTACTGCATAGGCTAAGCTATTGTGTTATTCTGTAAACCTGCTTCAACTTGATCTGTGTGTCATTGTTTTCTCCAGGAGAATATTGCAAATTTTATGCATGTGTGGCAGCATAACTTCCCATCTGGAATTGTTGCTCTGCAATTAACATACCAGATTGACTCATCCTCTGTGCCTTTATGGATAACCAACTGATAAATTGTAGTTAATGGTCTCTCACATATGTTAAATGTTGGCTTCTATCCCCAGGTTATTCTGTTGCTGTTCTCTCAACTACGAGCTCTGTCTATTTTGTTGCTGGTGCACCAAGATCCAACTACACTGGCAGAGTGGTGGTTTATGATGTTGACAGTGATGGTAATATTGCAATTGTGCAGTCACAGAGAGGCGAGCAGGCAAGTATATTTTAGTCATGAATACAGACTTTCAGGAATCTGTTTTTATTGACCCAGCAGTAAATTGCAATTTGTTTTGAAAATTCCTCTTTGTCTCAAAGCATTTAGAATCCACTTGAACTTTTCTCTATGATGTTAGCTGTAACTCTTAAACAGTACTTTGGGAAGTACTCCAATTACTGGTAAAAGAGAATATACAAATCTAACTAATGTATCCTTCTGTCAACAATTAAAACTGGGAGAGACTCAGTGAACTCAGCTCTGCCTGAGAAGTTATGAAGTAGATGATATCAGAAGACAGATCTGGAAGCTCAATCTCTTTTTCTCTTTGGAAAAGAGGAATGATTTTAGATGATTTTGGTGTCATCTGTAAGACAAATCTGAGAGTAGATCAGAGGTTGGGTAGTTTCTTATGCAGTTATTAAAACTGTATCATATCTTACTTTCTGTTGGAATTTGTATTGCTGAGTGGTAAAGCCATAGAAGCAACTACAGGACAGAAACAATGGAGTATGCATATATGTACATGTATATGTATATGTATATGTATATGATTTTTCCAAGAAGAGTTCCTACAGTTTTAATTTAATTCATCCATATTCAGTAGTATTGGAATATTACTGGATGTAAGTTTTCTGAATCAGGTGCTAAAACATGACTTACAAAAATTTACAGCCACAACCCATTTACTACTGATTTCAGATTGGCTCCTACTTTGGCAGTGTGGTGTGTTCAGTGGATGTCAACAGGGATTCTGTGACAGATGTACTGCTTGTGGGTGCACCAATGTATATGAATGATCTGAAGAAGGAAGAAGGGAGAGTATACATGTTTTCCATCACAAAGGTAAAAATGGCTCAAGCCAGCATTGCTTAGGGCTAATTTCTTTCAAATCAGATTGGCCACATGCATGCTAAAAGGCCTTTGGCCTCTCCAGATCCTTGAAGTCACTATTTAGTGAATCTTTTCAAGGTTTTAGAAATATTCCAAGTGACTTTTCTTTTTCAACAAGAAACAGAGCACAGTGTTTTTCCTGGGATGTGACATAAGGGCAGGGATGAATGGTGCCAAGACTTCCTGGTTAGAGGGCTGTGTGTGGAGGACTTTCCAATGCAGCCTTGCATGTTCTGCTTTTCAGTAGCAGCTGCAAACTTTCCCCACAACTGCTTGTGCATGTAATCTGGGAATTAGGCAGCTGAAACAGACCAAAATGGAGCTAATGAGCAAGGCAGTAGCTAAGCACTGTTAGTGGTCAGGGGCTTGGTGCTCTCAATGTCTCCCTGGTCCTGCTGTCAGGCTATGTGCTTCATGCTAATATAGCGTGGGTTGGCCATATCTTCTGAAAAACCTAGCTCAAGGCTTTTGCTAATTAATTTACCGTTTGTTTTTGGTGACTGTATTCAATGCCTGAGAGTACTCCCAAAGCAGTTGTAAGAAATGCTCTTCTACCAGCTTTCTGCATTGTTTTGTAGATTCTGTCTCTGGATGGTTACCATAACTCTCGTTGTCCCCTCTGTTCAGTAAAGCTTAATTATTTGTCTGATGCTTGACTAACAGTGCTTTTTATTCAGACCCATAGTAGGCTTTTTCAGAATATATGTATTAACCATACTCGGAGCCCTCTGGAATTTTTGAACAGTCTTTCGTTCACTGGATATCTGCAAAGTAAATTAATATCTGACATCCACCAGAGAAAACAGAAAATGATCTCTTTGCTAGGTAAATTACAATCAGATAAATAAGAGAAGAAGGACCACCCTCCTCAGTCAGGGTGTCCTGATGCAACAGGAGACTACCCTAAAACAATTTCACTGTACATGTAGGAGCTGAAAGTTGGCAGCTGACTTTCATCTTTTTGCCTGTGGTATCAGACATGAGATATTAAAGAAAAGAAAAATGAAAGGTTATTTTTTCCTTTGCTTTTGAAAACCAAATAAATTGGAAGATTATCTTGCAATTTTTAGTTGTTGTCAAATGTTTGGTTTAAAATTATTTAAATTTTAAATAAGAAAGGATAATGAAAGGTGTTTTTAATATTTTTGAAAGAATCTGGATTTGTGCAAGTTGTCCCTGTTGCGCAAGTAATAGTTTTGTCATAATTTTTAATAAATAACTTGGCTGTTATTTCTAAAATTTTAAGCACAGAATGATAACTGAGGTTAAAGGTGAGAATGCTATTTGCCGGAGTTGAATTTAATCTGATGTAAGTGGGATTATTTAACTATGAAGATCTCCAATCTTTCTTTCTTCATTGGCATTGGAGAGGTCAGAAGTTTACCATTTGGACACATGTTTTTTGCATTAGTTTAGTAAGGAAATTCCATTTCTGTTTCAAAGAATTATGTCCAGTTACATAATTTCCATTCCCTCTGCATAAAAACCAGTAATCCAAAACTGGAAACTGTATTTTTCAATGTATTGTGAAACTTCAGAACAGTCAGATGAGGACAGAGAGGGCATTTAAGCTTCATACATATGGTTATATTTGCTGTTAGGACTTTGCATAGCAGGCTTTGATTTTGCTGTGTAATTCTTGCCAAGACGTTGAGACATAATGCAAACTGAATGGGCAATACAATGGGGAAGGAATTCAATGTTGAGCTATCTGAGGGAAATGTACTGGAAAACAGAAACAAAAAACAATGCACATAGACACTGCTCCTATGTCTAATCTGGTGCAATGATAGTTGTGCTTCTGCTTTTTCTTATTTTCCAATTTTTAAAGAGAATCTTGGATCAACAAGAACTCCTGGAAGGTCCACAGGGGTCCGAAAATGCACGCTTTGGATCAGCAATTGCAGCACTTGCAGATATTGACTTGGACGGCTTTAATGATGTTATAATAGGTGCACCACTTGAAAACCAAAACTCTGGAGCAATTTACATTTATAATGGATTTCAAAAGACTATACGTACCAAATATTCTCAGGTAAATAACTGTGTTGCATAATGCTATACTCAGTGCCTTTAAATCTGCTAGAGGAAAACGGAAGGTTTTCTCTGTTTTAATTGGCTACTGTTTCAATCTCTTAAAGGAGTACGATTATTCTCGTGGCTTATTTCACATTTTGTACCTCACCTTCCTTCTTCAGCTGTCAGCATATCCAGGTGGATGTTATGATGCTTGTAACTTAACCATGTAGAGGAAAAGGATCTGCAAGATTCTTGTTCTGAGCCATTTTTGATGCCTGAGTGTGAAGTCAGCTAATAGCCTAAAAGTGTTTGACACCCATTATTTCCAGGTTTTAGTGCTGATGTACAGCAATGAAGATTAGATAAGTCCCAGCTCTGCAAATTGCAAATACATATTATTAAAGGGGAAGTCTTTCACTGGTCTTCATATATACTGTAATGGTAATATTATTATCACGTTCCATGCAGATTTTGTGGCTGCAGCAAGTATTTGTTAGAACTCCTATTAAGCTTCATATTCTTTGAGTTGCTCAATATAAGATGGAAAAAGTTTCCAGCTGTATCTGGCATACAGCAGTCAGTTAGTTGATCTGCTCCCAAGACAGAAAAATCTAGTCCTTTGACTGCTCCAACAGAGGAGAAAAAAGTGCTACAAAAGCATCTGAATAAACACCCACAAATGCATTTTCTTTAAACAATACATTGCATATACAGGGAATATCAGTGAAAATCTATTAATTAGGCTACTATATACAGACTTAAGCGTGCTTTGGCAAACTCAGTAACCAAACTCTCTTTCCCAGAAAATCTTAGGATCGGATTCTGCTTTTGGACAAAAGCTCCAATTCTTTGGAAGATCAGTAGATGGCCATAGAGACTTAGATGACGATGGCATTACTGACGTATCAGTTGGTGCTGATGGAAATGTGGTTGTGCTATGGTTGGTATACTCTTTCTTAGAAAGGAAGCAGTTAGTGATTCAGATGCAGCAGTTGAACATGTAGTTAATTTAACAGGAAAATAAGCAAATTAAAGAGATCTTTCATTCCATGTGTTCAATGCTAACACGCTTACTGCCTCATCACTGCTATCAAAACTAGGTAAAAAAAGAGCATTAGACTAAATTTCTTTTAAGCATTTATCATTAAACCACTGAAAGCCAAGGCAGCACACAGGGCAGAGTCAGGGCATGTGGGAGGAAGCCAGGTGGCAGAGGCTGGTAGAAGAGACCTGACCAGGAATGAAAAAGTCAGGAGACATCTGCCTGCTACTGCTGTGCAGACACAGAGGGAAAGGGACAGCAGCAGGGAATGGGGCTTGATGGAGAGTGTTTGTAACAGCAGGTTATGTACCTCACATATAATCAGCCACAGTATAATTTTGATAGCTGAGCCTGAGGCAGGTGAAGCCACGTCTCACACAACCTGAGTGACCTTTACTGGCTGATAGGCTGATATTGGGGGAGTGTTGTCCTGCAGGGTAAGGACAGAGGGCAGCAATAGAGACCTGACACCTAGTTCTGGCCAGAAACACATTTTTAATGGCACGTTGTCTTTGCCACAGAAGTTGGAGTACTTTCACAAAATATAAAAAGCTTTCACAGAACCCAAATCATCCGCCTGCCTAAGTAGGCTGTGATTTCCACTCCTTGCTTGAGGAGTTAATTCAAATGCTGCCTCCTTTCCTATCTGTTGCCTGTCTTCATGCCTTAGGCTCCCCATTGTAAGAAAAAAATCACAGAATTGCTACTTCTTTCATAATGATACAAGATAATTAAAAATGAATGGTCAGTTTGGACCTTTGACTGCTGCTGCTGCTGCTGCTGGGAATTTCATTAAAGAAAATTATGCTCCTTGAAGTACCAGCATTTATTTAGATTTGATTAATGAAGATGCTTATTCTTCTTTCGCTCTGACATTTGGACTGATTAATGCATTTTTGTTTTGATTAAAGTGTTTGTTTTTACATGTAGGGTTCCTTTGAAACTGTTCTGCAAAATCCTGATTAATTACGTGAAAGTTGTTTTTCAGAAAAATTAGATTATTAAATAAAAAGAAGAATTACCCATTCTCACCTTCCCAGAAGAGCTCTAAAGGAGAAGAAGGTTACTTATTTGGAAAATAGGCCAAGGGCTTCATTCTCTGATACCTTGAGGGATTGATTAGAGCATTAGGATGAAGACATCAATAAGCCATTAATTTGACATGAAAATACATATTATTATTACTGTAAGCAACAATATCAACAAATTCATGTATACCTAAGGAAAAATAATTTTACAAGTGCCACTAAAAGAAGTTTACATTGGGAACCAAAAAAATCAATACTAACATTTACAGATAGTATTAGACAACAGCTTCTATGTTACCTAGTGTCCTTCAAAACCCCATGTAACTTTTAAAATATATTTTTCAGGTCAAGAGGCATTGCAAATGTGGCCATAACTGCTTCATTTAAACCTGAGAAAATCAGTCTGCTGAACAAGAATACAGATGTAACTGTCAAAATATGTTTTCAGGCTACATTTAGACCTGCTAAGAAAAATAATCAAGTGGGTAAGAGTATTTAAATTATTTTTCTTATATTAATTACGTCAAAAGTCCATTATTCAAATGAGTAATGTAAAGTCTAAAGATGTATTAGATTGAATGTCAAGAATCACAAAATCAATGTAAAACTTAAGTGTTTGAGAAAGTGTTTGTTTTTAAGACCTAATTTATCATTGGCTGCATACTCTGTGAAAAGTGGGGAATTAACACTATAGGAGAGAGCTATGTCCTTGTTGTTCAACAGTCCTCAGAAAGGTTATTAGTGAGGAGCTGGGTTTTTCCAGCCTTCTGGTTTCAACAACCGACTGCATGCTTTTCCTCTTTCTTCAGGAAAAGAAAATTAAACATTTTCTAGAGGCTCAGAGCAGTTGTCAGTGGGAGGAAGCTCTTCTTTTCAGAGACAGTGAATATTTCTGTGACCAGAAGTGGGTTCCCATGAAGTTTTTAAGTTCAGTCTCACAGATAACACCAGTTGGACTGCTTCAGTGCTACAAAAAGTGCTTTTAGGAACTCGGGATTTTAAGCTATAAAATAACAATGAACTTCCACAACATATTAGTCATAAAACAAAGAGAAGGTGGAAATTTTTATGTGATTGAAGAGAAGATGCAGATTCTTTATAGTCACCCTGGCTTCAGTAATATTGCTGCAAGGCTCCTTTATCTAGAGGAACCCTGGCCCTGCTGACTGGCTTCTTGCCTGAGCTGCAGGCTCAGACATCTGCAGTGGAGGCTGGATTGATTGCTACTTAATGTGCTCCTTGCAGATCAGGACCCTAACCTGTCTGACTGCTTGGGAAAACACAAGAGAAAATATTTTCATTTTGAAACTGCTCTGTGTTTAGCTATGAAAAATATGAAATATTTAGTGTGGTTTGGAAAGCCTGGTCCCTATAATATTGAGCATAGTAATGAGATCACGGGCAACCATGCCCAGTCAAAAATGTACTGTTACTCTTTTTGTAGCTATAAAGTACAATGCAACATTGGATGCAGATCTCCAGTCCTCCAGAGTGACTTCTAGAGGATTTTTCAAAGAAAATAATGAAAGGTACATGCAGAGGGATCTTGTGGTACATCATGAAGAGAATTGTGTACATGATGTCTTCAGTGTACAAGTAAGTGCAATTGCAAGTAGTGTTGCATAACAAAAGTGAGCAGAGGAAGACATGGATAATTTTTTGTCTGTAATGTGAATTTCATGCATGGTTAACTGAATGAGTTATGTTTTCCAAATCCCCCCAGCTGAAAAATACTTAATAATATTATGGTTCCATAGAAACAAATAACTGTCATATTCAGTACAAATTTTTAGGATAGGAAAGAGGGTTCTTAATTGTGTTATTCAGCTCTGGTGTAATATTGAACCCATGGTCTATAGTTTAAATAGATTTTAATCTCCCTCTGAGTAGATTCTTCTGTAAGAACTAAGACATACATGCAAATGTTTTCTTCAAACTAACATTCAGGCAAATTTTGGGTGCATTCTAACCCCTGGTGCACACCAAGGAGTTAAGTAAAAATAAGCAGGTCTCCATTTTTCTCCAGAACCAAAGACTGAACACAGCCCTGAGGCTTGCCTTAAGCCCTATTGCATGATGCTAGGTCAGGTAGAGGACTTCTGTCCCTGCTCTGCTTTGCAGTGACCTATTAATAACATTGAGTGCCATATGGAGCAGTAAGCCATAGGGCTAGAAGGTGATTAATCCAGTACTGAGAAAAAGAGGAAACATGGCATTTACTGTGTTTTAGTGTCACTCAGGTCCAGATGCTCTTTGTGATGGTAAGGCAGAGTGGAATAGGAATTTGACTTCTTCAGCTAGATGAGAATGAAAGCTACCTGGTGACGGCTTTGAGGACCAGCTCCTACAGCTGCAGACAATCTGCATTTCCTTAGCCCTAGTAGTTACTGTGATGTGTACAGTCTAGGAATCCTAGAAAAATCAGTTTTATCATGGAAATCCCACTGAAAACTGTTAATCTAGAGGAGCCCACACTAGTCAATCTCACAAAATTATTTTCTTTAGAAATGAAGCTTTGAAGTGCTGCTTCTCCTGTTTTAGATCAAGTATTTTTTTACTGCGCATTCTCAATTCACAATAGAAATGGCCAGTTTACCATTTTCCGTGCTGGCAGCCATCATTTAAACCATGTTTTACAGGAGCCTTCAGATGCAGTGAATTCACTTAGTTTGCGCATTGACATTGGCCTTGCAAATCCTGGCTCCAGCCCTGTTCTGGACATATCTTCTCCAGCATCTGTGGCCTATAGTGTAAGTATGCAGATTTACTATCCTGGTATGCATGGTTGTACACATCCATAATGTGTGGCCCCCACAAACACCAGAGAGGTACATGCAAGGGAAAACTGTGTTCCATGTAAGTCACATGGAGGGATTTTATACATTTGCCTGTATTGCATGAGCTTGTTCACAGACACATCAGCCACCGTAGCATAACAAGCAAAGCTAGTTCAGCCACATCAGTGTGAACTTCTAGTTGATGGCAAAGATGAATTCTTTCAGTTTATTCTACAGTAAAATGTACATAAAAGAGAGATGGAACTAATTTGACTACATCGCCCTTGCTGTCATTGAAGAGTAACCTGTCTGTACTGTTCTTGGATCAGTTGACATGTAGCAACACGTTATTCAGTACACTCATTCCTTTGTGAAGATTTTTAATGTTCGTTAGAGGGATTTTCTTATCTACAAACCAAGAATCTGCTTCAGCTTGAAGGAATTTGCATTCTACTGTCTTCGGATAATGTTAAAGGTTGAGCCCTGTCGTTCAGGAAATGTTTTTGTTTTTCCTAGATTCCTTTTATTAAAGACTGTGGTGAAGATGAACTTTGTATCTGTGATCTTGTTCTGAATGTTCAGCGGAAGGCAGATGACAGGTAAGAGCTGAATCATTGGAACTGTTAGAGTCCAGTGTTTTCACCAGTTGGTTTGTCTGTAGGCTTTGAATTTCTAGAGGAGAATGCCTTTCTAGTTTAACATCTACTTAGAAACACCACAGATTTTAAAAAAAGCAATGGCATTTTAATCTAAATTTAATCAAGGAAAAAGAGGTGGGATAGGAACGCAAACATAGAGGTAGGACTCCTGTCAGCTTAAACCAACCCAAATTTTGGTACCTTAGAAATGAGGACATAGTATTTGGACAAATCATGTCTGACTGGTTGCTGTGGGAAAAGGAGCACAATGGGAGAGCAGCAACAGCTGCAGCAGCTGTCTTCATCTCTCCTCCAGGGAGCAGCAAGGATCCTGCAGTAGCTGTGCCAGTGGGGAGCTGTGGTCAGCTCTTTGGGCAACACGTATTCTAAGTCCACATCAGATATATGCATACGTGTACAGAGATAAGGCTGCCCATGTGTGCTGCCCACTCTGTCCAGCTTCCCACCAGGGTAGACCTCTTGAAATTTCAGCAAAGTTGCTATAACAACACATAATCAAAGTCCTGCACTTTTGGAAGACAATAATTCTATCTAGTTTTAGGAAACACCATCACAGAATTTCTTATGCCAAGGGGTTTAGAAAGCAGAGTGTTTAAGTGTGTACAATGTAGGAAATGTCTTGCTGTGCTTGTTATTTGTTGTTGGCTTCAGGCAACACATTTTCCTGATCCACAGCTGTTCTAGTATCTCTATTTACAACAATGGACTTTATTTTCTAACAGCAAACAACAGTTTATTGTCAGCAGCAAAAACAGAAGGCTAACGTTCAATGTGAAACTGAGAAATAAAAAGGAAAATGCATATAACACCAGAATCCAGGCTACATTTTCAGACAACTTGTTTTTTGCCTCATCTTCTTTACCGGTGCGTGATATCCAGCTTCCCTGTTTCTGTTATTGCCCCTGATTTTTGAGGTTCTCAGATAATTTTTTTTCCTTTCTAGCAGTGCCTATTCCAGAAAAGAATGTTTGTACAAAACTCTCTCATAATTTGTTTTTTGGACACCAGAATTATTCCGCCAGCATATCAGTTTATTTAGGTCAAGGAGAGATATTTCCAACTCAGCATAAAAGCTGGCAACTTGTTGAGTTTGACCTCACCTCAGACATCTTTTCCTCACTTTAGGCCTTGGCATCCACACCTTCTTCTTAACTCTCAGCAACAGGCCTGAAGCAGTTGCTGTGCCACAGGGAATTTGTATTTGATAAATCAGACATGCAGCATTGATGAGGAATCCTTAAAGCACAGACTTTGGATCTAGAAATAGTGTTACTGCCAAGGCCATGTGTTCCAGCTAGACAGTTAATCAGATTGACATGATTGCTATACCAAAAGCTCTTCTTTCAACAAATTTTATCTTAGCGAAGGGGAAGGAGAGGAATTATGCATACTATTTTGGGGAATACAATATACCTATAATTTAAATTGTTCACGAAGGATGAAATGCAGATTTCAGTGCTTGGCTTATATGGTCAGGCTCCTGCTGGAGAGGTGCGTGATAATCCTGGGAGTGAAATCCAGAGCAATCCCTGTACTTAAGGGAGAGGAGGGATAGCATTCATTCCTGCCCAAGAGCAGCATTATTCTGAACAATGAATTGGCAAAAGTACTGCACACAACGCTGGGGGTGCCCCTCTACCTCCCCATCCTGTTGTGCAGCAAGATTGTTCATTTCACTCCTGCCAAAAGACCACACTGGAGCTAGAATTTTCTTTTGCTTTCAAAGCTCTTTAGCTTAGAAGCACTTCAGCCTGCAAGTGAAGTTTGGACCAAAAATGTGCCCTGCTTCAAGGCAGGAAGAAAAATATAAACTGAGTATGTATGGGTCTTTTGGGGAGTTTTGTTTTGAGGGTTTTTTTGTAGCACAATTAATGAATGGTAAATGTCTACCAGGAATGTTTTTTACAAAAGACAGTACTTTTTAATAAATTCTTCTCCAAGGGTTGATAACTGGCTCTGGTCTGGGAATTTGTCTTTGAATCAAGGATGATGACAACCCCATAGTCTGCAAAGTAGTAAACAAACTATTATGTATGGCAGATTTTCCTACAGAAAGTTTGATTTCTGTAGGAATTCCCGTTCACACACAAAATTCTACAGTGAAAATACTTAACCAGCTCTAAGATTGTGTAAATATGCAAAAGTTCTCTAAAAATTCTGTAAAAAAGGACTGTAGAAGTTAATGCTAAAGCTGACCTGTGCTTTCTGACCTGTATTCCTTCTTCCAAGCTCAGCACAAAGTTCTAGTAAGATGATTACAGCCCACAAGAAAGGGAATAGGAATGGTCCTTGTCCCACCTTTCTTGTGACTTCCTCCTGGCCCACCCATCTGCTGCATATTTTCACTCCTCCTTAGTATAAAACATATGCTGTTGATGGTACACACTGCTCTGCCTTATCAAAACCTGATATTAAGATGGTGTTTCTGTCTGTTTTCTCTGCAGAGTGATGGGTCTGAAGTGTCGTGTGAAACAGGAGCAGCACAAAGTACAGTCATTTGCCAAATAAGCTATCCTGTTTTCAGAACAGGACAACAGGTACAGCTAGCATGTTTGAATAACCTTGAACGATACCCAAAGCCTTTTCTGCTGTTGTTTTTCCCTAACTCTGCATTTATTACTGTTAAGGGTTTCTTAGATTTTACAATAGAGGCATTAAAAGATGCAAACTAGGGCTTAAAATTTGTGACTCCCTACCAGATTAAAGGAAAAAAGGCTCTCAAGGCTCATTTGTCACAACCCACAGCTTCCGAATGCTGCTATAGTTATGTAGCTTTTGGAGAGTGAAAGCTGGGGGCAGAGAAGCATAGAGCATCATGTGCAGGCTCCTAGGAATTAAGCACCATTCCCATCAAATCCCTCCTTCAGTCCCTCACCTGTTCCATGAATCTCATCTCTTCAAGAAAGCAGTATTGTTTTGGGAGGAGATGGGAGGCCCACACAGTCCTATAATGAATTGTATATCTTTTTTTTCATATCTACCATAAACCTCAGGATATCCACAGTTTTATGGAATCTCTTACTCCTCAAGGGCACAGCAGAAACAGGGTTCTAGCCTCTAACATAATCACCTAGAGCAATAAGAAACTTGCTAGAAAGAACAGAAACATGATGCTCTGTGGTGGGACATGTAGAATAATAAAATATATCTATATAAAGGGTTAAGTTTGTTCTTAATGTTAATGGAATTGCTCAAAGTGGACCTGCTGGAACAAATGGAAGAAAAGTGTGAATACAAAGCTTGTGTCAATGATAGAGTTTAAAAGGAAGGAATTGTGAACATCTTTTGTTGCAGCTTGTAGCTAGTCTACACAATTTTAAAATGCAAATAACTCATGTTTATGTAAGAATGCCAACTTGTAGCAGAATGCAAGAACAAATCAATTCTGAGTATTAAGAAATTACTGAAATATTACACAGAAATCTGTAGAGAATTCAGACACAGAGGGCAGTTCTAGATTGTTGCACACATGAATAATGCCTTTTGGGAAGTCCCTTGGATGTTGTACCAGGTCATTTACTGTGTGTTCCTTGTCTCTTCTGTAGGTATCCTTTGATATTAGCTTTGATTTTAACCTTAAAAATCTTCAGAATGTGGCAGTTCTAAGTTTTCATGCATGGAGGTAAAGTACATAATGATATGAAAGCAAGTTAGATATTAAAAGCTTATTTTTATAAAACAGTATTATTACAGCTGACTCAAATGTGTTTTGATGAACAGTGAAAGTAAAGAACAGCAAGACTCGGACAACCAGGTCACCTTATCGATTCCTTTGCGATATGATGCAGAAATTCACTTCACAAGGTATGCTGACTCGTGTAAACAGACACTGTCCTTTTGCCAAGCTACTTGAAGTAACAGTCTTGAAAGGCCACTAAAATATAGTGAAGTTTTGCTTTTGTTTTGGAAGTAATAAGAAAGTTCCCTCTTCACCAGTAGTAGCAGATTTCTCTGTCCTTTTAACCAAACTTAAATGTAAAAAGTTATGAAAGTTGTGGACCTGTGCTTACCTCTGAACAGTTGTCACAGATGCTCTTGTGAACTGAAGTGATATGAAGGCCAAACAATACATGTAATTTTGATAACATAAATAGTATATACTGTATAATAACATTGGGTTTCTTGGCTCAAATGTAATGACATAGAATCGAATCTGGAGTTACAGTGATCAAAACTAAACAAAAGAATAACAAAAGGAAAAATATGCCCCACTCAAACTCTCAGCAAAGGAGGGAAAGGAAGAAAGGAAAAAAATTATGGATGTACCTGCTGAACCTGGAGCAAAACTGGAAACTTTTTAGCAGTTTGAGATAATGATTTGAACAAAAACCTGAAGTGCACCTGGGAGATTCTCCCTTGCTTTCCCATGCACCCATCCAGATTCTGGCTCAAACCTAAACCCCCTGCCTGGTGCCAGCCCTTTCTTCTCCATGTAGAAGGCAAGTTAGGGCTTTTACAAGAGGGATCCTTTATCCTGGGAAGGGTGGTTTGTAAGAAGAGGCAGCTGAGCAGGCAGGGGGAGAGAGAACAACAAAAAGCTTTTTAAGACCTTTTATCTTCATATAGTGAGCTTGAAAGTTCTTGAGTCCTGGCAATGCTCTTGTGATCTGGGATGCACTCAAACAGTAATTAGTCTGTTACTGTTCCAAACAAGAATTATTTCAGTTACTGTTTAACTTAGATTACAACTGAAACAAAAATAGATCTGTGTCACTCTCAGATCAAGGTAGGATATTTGAATTTTCATCAAAGAAAAGATTTATCTTTCCCAAATACTGAATTTCTAGGCTCAACCTGTAATTACACTTAATGCATTTGGTCACCAGTTCTAGGTGAAAAAATGCTTTTGCATCCCAAAGTGTTCAAAAATTACTAAATATAAATTAAATTTTAAAAACCCAGTAGATATTCAGAGAATAAAAGAAATTTGAAAAAGAAGGAGCTGCTTCAAAATGCACAGCAACAATGGATCCAGGAAATTAATATTCAGAGATCACCATAGCTAGAAAACTGTTGGCTGCTATGTAGGATGAGCTGGAATAGGGAACACAGTATAGAAGATTAGTGTTATAACCTTCTTTGCAGAAGCAGTTTCAGAATATTGGAGGCCCTGCATCATGAATAGGTGCATGACTCCTGGAATCATGCAGAATTTCTGAGATTACTTTAAGTGCAGAGAAGCATTTGAGTCAGTGGTGCAAGTTCTTTCAGCTCCGTGAGGAAGTTGTGTGAGACCTCACCAGAAGCAGCAGAGGCTGCAGGAGCATCTGTACAGAGGGCTAGCTTCTTAGGAAATTCAGATGGTGCAAACTTGAATCAGCGGGTTTAATTAGCTGAGAAATATGAACTTAAATGAAAGGCTTCAGAAGAAGTCAGGAATTGAGTCTATAAAAGTTATTCAAGGGAAAACAAGGGTTTGAGTTCAGCTACATCTCCTGAATATGAGAAAATGCAATTTCATATGCACATCAGGGAATGAAGGAATACCTACTGCCAGAAAATTGTTTGTTATTCCTGAAGATGATAAATTTAAAAGATTTAAATGAAATGCATATTAAGCCATGGTATAACTTGGCTTAGGAAGTATTTACCTGGAATTAATTTCTTGAGGCAGGTAACGCAGCCAAGAAGTAATCCCTTAAAATACAAGAGTTGAGAAAAGTATTGTTTTGCTGAAGTCTTTCTAGGGATAATTTCCTGAGCTTCTAGGAGAAGGTGAAGCAATGTCTTACCAGAGACTTCTGAAAGGATAAGGACGCTGATACTGTGCATCTTGGAAGGACTGGAGTCTTCAGCAGTAAGGAAGCAGAAAATATTTCATGTGTGTTTTCCTTGGAGTCCCTGTTAGCAAGCCCTTCAAGGAAAGGGCTCATGGGAAAAAGTATTGAAGATCAAAAAGGATCCACAGTCCAGTATGGAGGACCACAACTGATCAAGAAGCACATCTGTGATGCTGCACACACATTAAATTGGGATTTTACACACAGATGTTACCCAGATTAAACAGGGAGAGTGGAAAAGATGATATATTCCTTGTGTAATAGGAAGAGCTGATGTGGGAGTTGTAATAGCCCTATTTCTTGTTAACTCACTCACTAGCTTGCTTTTTGACTGCTCAAATTAACCTTCTAATGAAAGCTAATGATAAAGAGTAGACACAGTTCTGGGATGGTTTAGCAGAGGAGCTGCTCACAGGTAGCAGACAGACAGTGAGATGCACTCACTTTCCACAAGGTTTTCCTTACCTTTGAGCGTGGTTCTGACTAACTGAGCTCCTTAAGCACCCACAGATGTTTGGAAGGACATAGTGCATCACACACCTCCCATTCCGTGCTGCAGTGGGCTGAAAACACCCTTATGTTACTTTGGAAATTCTGGATTTTAAACCCCATAATTACTAAAGAATGTGACCCAAAGATGACTGTGAGGGCTATATGCTATGTACCATGTGCATAAGCAGGGTGATGCCTGTGTTTCCACAGTTCCCAACCAGTTACAGATGTACCTAGGAAGGTAGCCAGGAAGGCCCTTTCTGAAGCAAAAGATGACTGCAAGGGTGAACGTTGCAGTTTGTGGACAGAGAAGGAGTTTGCAGTATGGCCCTGAAACAATGCAGGGTCTAGAAGCCTGAGAGCCTGTATCCTGTACAACTCTCTTGTCTCAATTTCACATATTTGTTCCACCTCTGGGCTTCAGTACACCATTTTCTTAACCAACTTTGTAAAATTTAAACAAGAATCTAAGTGACTGACTTTTTCTCTGTCTGTACTTCTGACCTGTTTCACAAAAGCATATCCAGTAACATATGTTTTCAAAGCAGCTGCCAAATTGAAATGTATTGTTTTATGGTTGTTAACCAGGCTTGCCAACATCAACTTCTATGAAGTATACTCTGGTCATAACATTCCTTCCACTGTGAATAATTTTGAAGATATTGGCCCCACGTTCAACTTCTCAGTTAAGGTTCGTAACTCTGTTTTGTTCTGGTTCAAGAAGTTGCCTTAGCTCCCTCTGTAGCCTGCTCCCAAAACCTAGATAAAAAAAAAAAAACACTCCTGCTTTCACTGTCTGATTTTGAGGCTTTTGAATAGGTCAAGTAAGAAAAAAAATTTGCAAATAGCATAAGTGCTTGGAGTCTTCATAAGGTTACGGATGACATTTGCAAAAGTAGAACGGGGGAGGGATTGGTCCTGCACTGTGTACATATTTAAAAGATGGTTAATGCTTAACTTTAGGCCAACTTAAACTGTTTTTTCACAGTCTCCTGACAACTTGGAAATTAAAAACAAGTCTTTGCAGGCTTGGACTTTGAAACTTGAAGTTTGGCAAGGGTTAAGGGCTCAAACCTGATGCAAGAACAAGCCAAATCACAGTGCTTATTACATAACACAGAAAAAACTTAGATCCAAATATGCAACGTGGAAGAAATTTAAATTATGTTCCATTTCCATTCCTGTAACTGCTACTCCAAAGGACTAAACAGGTCTATTGGCCGTGGCAGAATATTTAGTTTTCAAAACATATTTCATGCAATTAATAATGAGCTTTGCTGAGAAAACAGACAGGAAACTGGAGCTATACAGTATACTTACTGCTTTACTATTCATAAAATTGCTACCCCAGTGTCTTAATAAGAAAAAGAAATATGTAAAAGGAGTCCAGTTCTTTCATACTCATCCATTTTTTTTAACTTTCTTGCTGTATCAAATAATTTATGCATAGCTACCTGAATTAACTCTTGAGGTTTCTGCTTTGCAGGTAGCAACCGGAAGTATTCCAGTAAAGATGGCATCTGTAACAATCAATCTTCCAGAAATGACCAGCAAAGGCAACCCACTGATATACCTAACTGCAGTCACCACAGATGAGGTATAGAACTGAACTGTGTTTCAGGGGTTTATTGGTACTATAACATCAATTAGCTACCCAATATTATGGCTTAGTTTAAGAGAATTTACGCTCTTTCCTCTTGTCCCTTCCTTAAAGGGGGACCACAGTGCCAGTAGTACACTAAACTATTACTTGGCAGATGTGGAGTATCTGGATCTCTTCAATTAGGTCTTTCTCCAAATTCCTGGAAAAGTTATCATAAAAATGAGATTTTTAGATTCAGGTCGATCTTGGGAGAAAAAAAAAAAAAAAGTGTCATAAGAATTAATTACTTCTGACCAAAACCATATACTCTTAGTTTCCTGAATAATTCAGTGTTCACACTCTAGACTTTAAAAGCCACTATATAAGCCCAGAAATATATATTATTATGGTGAGTACAAACTCCCAAGTAGCATGTCATCCAGTGTCATTCTTGCCATCTTTCCTAGGCCAGAGGTGTTACTTGTGATGCTCAGATAAATCCACTGCAAATAGGGAAAAGACCTTATTCTCCATCTTTCACAAAAGAGAACTTCAGAGCTTCCAAAGAACTGGTGAGTAAAACCCAGGGCTGCAGCAAGCAGGACCTTTTGAGCTGAGGGAAGCAGCTGAGCCTATTGCTGTACTTGTGAGGAAAGCTGTGATGGGGTGGCATTCCTTATTTACTGAGAAGGAGCTTAGCCTATGGATGTTCTCACAGACACTGCATCTGCTTTAGCACAGCCTGCAACCACTTAATTTGTATGCACAGAACAGCAAAGGCAAGGGCAAAAATTCTGGATGTTGCAAGAACATTTTTAAAAGTGTATTTTTAATGCATAATGTTGCCTCTTCTTGCTGTTTCCCCTGGAAGAACTGTAAGAACGTGAAGTGCAGTACCATCACATGCAAACTAGAAGACATGACACTGAAGGGAGAGTACTTTATGAATGTGTCCACCCAAATCTGGAATGGAACCTTTGCTGCCGTGAGTATCAGCTGCATCTTTATGGAGAATCCAATACTCAAGTATTTTCAAACTCCAGATATTTTTCAAAGTTTAGTACAGAGACCTTACACTCTAGAAAGACTCTGTGTGACTTTATATTGATTTGTGTTTTTCCAGATTGAAAACATGAACCTAAAAGTAGTGAGGCTGCATAATGGAGCTGATAAAACTTTAGTCCAGCACAGAATCTAAGAAAATGCTGTAATAATGCAACCTTCGCAACCGAAGAAAATATTTCCTATATCTGTTAGATTCATTCTAGGGGAACTACAGTTTCAACAAAACTTACCATAGGACAGCAGAGCAGAGTATCATCATAGCCTGTAAAATAATCATGCTTTTAGCTTTTGAACATCACAGCCTACATTGTGATCATCATTAAATCACATAAAAATACCAAAACCCTGTTAGTGCTGCCAGTTTTATTTGATATAGAAAGTGTGGAAAATGTCTTTGATTTTTTGTGTTTATTAAGAGTAGGTGTCAAAGGAACAGTCCTTGCTTAGAGACCTACAGGATGCTTAAAATATCCATCAATATGTCAGCCTATTTTCAATCACCATTTGTCCTCCAGGATATAACTCATTGTGAGTTACCAGCCTTTTGAAGTTAGACCATGTTTGCTTCTTAGCTAGGCAACCAGCAAAATGATCTTGGAGTCCTGGATTTGCCTAACACGTCAGGAACGTGACGCAGTCTCCCTAGTGTGTCTGGCAATTCTTGTGGCAGGTATTGACATTCAACAGCAGGGCTATTGTCAGCTCCAGCATTGACTCTTAAAAGGAAAAGGTCAGGTTGATATTGTTAAATGTGTTATGGAAGTGTGTGACAGAAAGCATCTGTCTGTCTTTAAAATTTGTATTTTTCTAATCAGCTGGGTCAAGACCATTTGTTAGTGCTGTTAGGTACGCAGAAGGTGGAGACTTGAACAAAAGGTTACTACCCTCACAAAAAAGTGAGTGGGAATGGTTTGTTTACCATCACTGGCCGACTGTTTAACATCACTGGGAAGGAAAGATCATATGTCATAGTTCTCCTCGCATCTCCCATTTTGTAATTTTCTATTTGTTTGTCAAAATTCAGTTCAAATAATAATGCATATCATCAGCCTTTTTATTTAGTGGAAATTTTATTTAGTGGCAATCAGCTATTGTCCAAGAAGGGCTTGCTAAGCAAAGAAAAGATGTGTTTAGGAATTGAGGTGCTTTGAATAGTGCTCAGATGTGTTTCTAAACTTTTAGGTGTGCAGGACACACCACTTGGGCAGATGGCCACAATGCAGGGATGCAATAACTCACACTGCAGAGACAGCCAGTTTGGTGTGTTGGCCACTGCAGACCCACAGCTGCCCATGGTAACTGGCCCTACCATGGAGAAACGGCTGAGGAGGCAAAGTGACAGAGCAGGCATTGCCTTTGGTTCAGCTGGAGAGTGGTCCTGGGCTCCCTTGACCCTGAAGCCGTTCCTTGTGGTGCTGTAGAAGAGCAGCAGTGAACCGTCAGTGTCTGCACAGCCATGCACCTCTCTTCCCAGTACATCCGCAGAGGGAAGTGGGGTCTGGCACAACGTCCCTTTTCAAATAGGAATTGGCTTAAGATTCTTGTCATCTTCTCTGTTTAAGCTGAGAGAGCTATGTCAGAATTTGAGACATGGAGAGGAACACATAGTGAAAGGAAAAAGTAAGTGGGGAAAAACAGAAGCATTGGATAGAAGTGAGGGCAGGGGGAAGTAAAAGAACATCCAGTTTCCATTTCTTTCAAAGTCCAGATATATATTCCCGTCCATCTTTTGTTGCTATATCTCCTTTTCTCACTCCTATTTTCCCCCATCTCTTCCCTGCTAGCAGCAGTGACAGCTTTGATATAACTTTAAAAAGGGTTACATAAATAATTCCTTTTGTTTTGCTTGAACTGTACATTAAAGAAAAAGAAAAACCAGTTCCCAAATGTTATTGCTAAGTGATATATTGGATTATATATAGAGGATTGCTAAGTGATATATTATTACTTTGACATGTTGGCTGGGGAAAAATATAAAAATAATTTTAATTTTCTTAATACTATGATTTTCTTTTCTGGCTGCAAAATCTTCATTTCAAGGCAATAGACTCATTTTAGGATATCTACATTTTAATTGAGTTGCCCTATAACAGGGCTTTACGGTTGTTTTAATCTTCTCTTTCAGTTAAGTTTCCAGACGTTACAACTCTCCGCAGAAGCAAAAATTGATACACATAACCCTGAGTTATTCATAATTGGAGAGAATACTCTAACTGTAAGTGATAGTTAAGTAAATTTTTTCAACTTCTCTTTCTTTAACTGTATTAAAGTGATAGCATTTCATTATTGGTGTCCTTTAGGAGTACACAGCAACTTGATTATGTTGAACTAATGTATCCTTCTGACTATATACAACTCCCTTAAGTTATTAAAATGTTTTCATTTCAGCCCACTGCTATATAAACCAGACAGACTTAAAACCTGTAGGTCCCAAATAAATTGTAGAACTCTGAGAAAACGTCAGCTAGAAACTTCTGCAATTCAGACAGATGTTCATGAAAAGATCAAAATTTGGACTTCTTGCTGCAATGGAATTAATCGTTATAGATAAATGAGCTCTGGGAAAAATGTTCACAAATTTGATTTATAGTTGTACTTACTTCTATAAGAGTATAGTTTGATGTTTCTACACAAATGTTTGGCAAAGCTCTCCAGAAAATAATCTCATTTGTAAAGGATTGTGGAATATTTTTAGCATTTGGAATAGCTGTCATATGGACAATGTGGACACAGCTAATCTTAAGAGAAATCTCCATACCACTGCTTTATTAGTACAGAATTCTTCCAAGCTTTCTATTTGCTATATACAAATATAAAAAACACTGAAAGAATACAATAGCACTGTGGTACTGTTTTAATAAAAGAGGATACCTTATTCTCTTAGTCTGTCTTGAGAGGAACACCTTCCATTTTTGCAGTACTAATTTCAGATTTATTTTTACAGGAATTAATAGCCTGTTTTAGCCATAAAATAGCCAAGGCCATTAAAGAGCAAAATGCAAATTAGTAAATTAGTAAAATATCTGTAAGAATGTGCAGCATAGCCCGTTCACAGACAATAAAGAATTCAACTAAATGTATACAAAAGCAGTTATAGATTGATCTCTCCCACTGTGTGATACAATCATCATCCAAAACCATTTTAATCATTGGTTTCTCATGGATCATTCTATTTCTTGTGAAGAACCTCTAAATAAGCCATTTTGTAAACCTCCAGAGCCTGAAGAACAAAGTATGTTTTCACAGAAAAATTACATGCCAGTAATTACATTTGAAATGTTCTAAGTGCTTCACTTTGGCATGGTATTATTTCTATTATTCTATTAAGAGACAGAACTCATTACTATACAATGCAAATATTCCAGGTAATTGCACAGACTTTTTAGGTAACTCATAAACCATGTATTCATAAGTATTTTTCCACATTTGAAGCATGGTATTCCCAAATCTACATCACCAGAAGTTCTGTTGGCAATTCCAGGAGACCTAGAATTTAATTATTCCAAT
Source organism: Acridotheres tristis (assembly GCA_037013685.1). Taxonomy (NCBI): domain Eukaryota; kingdom Metazoa; phylum Chordata; class Aves; order Passeriformes; family Sturnidae; genus Acridotheres; species Acridotheres tristis. The sequence goes on along the minus strand of CM072919.1, from coordinate 63,592,923 downwards.
TGCACCTGACAAAAGTTAATTCCTCCCCCAGCCATTGACATATGAGCAGCTGGGACTTTTACACCTTTGAGGGCAGTAGCTGAACAGACCATGAAAGTTATCCACAGGGTTCCTAGGAAACAAAGTGGCTTTTGGTGACTTGCAGCCTGATCTTTACTTAAGGACATATTGCTCTGTGAGCAGTCTTGGTAAATGTGCCAGGTTGTGGAGGTACATTCTCCCTAGAGCAGTTAGTTTCACACTTGAAGTCAGTACCCAGCACTGCACCTACTCCTTGTCAGGCCAACAGGGATACCCAGTCTGCTCTTCATACTTCCTTGGGAACAGGACAGTGCAGAAGCAAACAGAGCTTATTCCCCTACCAACCCCGTTAATTTAGATGGATGTGGTACGATTCATCCAATTTAATATCTGCATTAGTCATCCACATTCTATAAACCCTGGAAAGAACAGGTATTTCTGAAATTAAGTTCATCTCAAGCTAAGGATGATATTGAAAATAACTAAAGTGAATTAGGCTCTTAAAAAAGCCTATCCTTCTTTGGGACCTTTTAGGAACCATGTTGCAGACATAACACCAGATGAGCTAAATCCCAGTCTCATGGTGTCTTACTGACCACAGTTTAACTTCAGGAAAGATAATTTGTTCTTAGGCATCAATTTTCCTTTCCAATAGTGCCACTTCACTGTTAATCTAATGCAGAAAGTATTAGTAGGCAAACTGCATATATGAAATTGGCTTTTTACGTTGGATGAAAAGGGTTGTTGTTTAGCCAAATAAATGAATATTGCCTGGTGATGCTATGTGGGGAAGCTGCTTAGGTGTTTTTACGTAAAAGCTTTCACATTTTTTCCAAGTTGGAAAGGACTGCAGCTGGAGGCCAGAATGTCAACCTGCTAGAATCATCATTATGGCCATTCAGTTAGAAAATACACAAAGCCATCCTGCCTTGGTGAAATGAATACACATAACCACACCTAGCACAACACTGGAGCCTTCCAACAGAAATTACTTAAATCACTGAAATGTCAGTCCAGTGCAAGTTTCCCAGAAAGCTTAAGATTAAATTACTCCAGACAAATGCACAGATCAACCACCCTGAGAAAATAAACCAGTGTGACTTGTTTTATCATGTTTCAGGAAGGAAAAAAACTTTCAGCTAACTGCACGTCGTTCCAAGATTAAATCCAAAAATTTGACAGCTCATAAATATTACAGCAATGTCTCCCTGAGAAGCTCTGTTATATGTAATTATATATTTGGTTATTCCTAATCCAGCTAGATAGGGTATCACTTGAAAACTAACTTCCAACACTGTATGCTCTTCTGGGACCTCTCTGGTTTTGCTTTTGGTTCAGGAAATGTAGGTGTGCTAGAGGTGCTCCTGTTTGACCCATACATCTTGCAGCAAATTCATGCAGTTGACCCAGGAGAACACAGATCATCTCCATGAGAGCTGTCAAGTCATTAGTGGTTTCATAGAAGGTAGGAACAGCAGGCAAATGAGACTGAAGTACCTGCCCAGCAGGAGAATTGGAATTTCAGCAGATGTGATGGTGTCTGTCCTGAGTACTGCCTCCTACAGCTGCCCAGCACAGACAATGGGCTCTGACAACGCTTGGTGAAAAGTAGTGCTTCTCCAGCAGTCTGATTTCGGGGCTGTATACCAGACTGTTTCCCATCATCATGTAAATATGTCTGGTTTACACAGTGATGATATGTGGAGCCTCTGAAAGGCCTCCTGTTAATGGAGAGGGAGCTGGCAGGAGGATTGGCTCTCTGCCTGTTACACATAGCCAAGAGTGATGAGGGTCTCTAGTTCTTAGCCAGCATTGCTGTGTGCCACAGTGCAACCAGGCTCCCATGGACACCATTGAAAGGGCTGTAATTGCTTGGTGTATTCCAGTCATTGATCCTGGAATACGCGCAGTCCAGGAATTCTTGATCTTAGGTTTGCAAATCCTACCTTACTTGCAGTTAACATTAAGCCCTAAGACGCTATCTCTCTGCTTTCAGATCCCAGTTACAATAATGAAGCCGGATGAGAAAGCTGAGGTACCAGTAGGTGTTGTGATTGGCAGCATATTGGCTGGACTCCTCTTGCTGTTGGTACTGGTTGCTGTTTTGTGGAAAGTAAGTAGGTACTTATACTCTTAAAACCAGAAGGGGATAAATATATTAGCGCTATTTTCTTTGGAATCTCCCTTCTCTAGTGAGAAACAAAACCACATCCACAGTTTGGTGTGAATAATACTGCATTGGCATTACACCCGATATTTTAGAAGGGTTTATCAAATGGGTCCTCATAGGAACTGGCAACATGAAGATGATAAATGAGCTGCCAGTCATTCAAAACAGGGCTATGGCATTTACTTTTTTTCCTTTTAACACTGCCTCCTTCCACAGTATCCCAGCTGGGCTCTGAACACTCATGATATTCCCAGTGGACAAGGGTGGGGATTACAAACAAGGTGGGAGATGATATATATTGAACAGACAAAAGAAGAGACAAAAGAAAGGGCAAGGGCAAAAAATAAATTACAAAGGTTACATAGAAAAAGGGGGAAGTTTTTCTGTGTGCCAGGGCATTGCTGTTTGAAGTGCTCCTTGGCACACCCAGGCATCATGGAAATATATCTCAGCAGGGAGAAAACTGGCTAATCAGCACTTCTGCTCTAGCCTTTAGATGCACCAAGTAGGAGTTCAGGGCTTACCTCCTTTCATTTTAGAGGCAGGAATTGTCTACGAATCAAACTCTATAGTCTATGCATGCACACACGCATTTCTACCATCACAGTATTTAGTTTTGCTGAGAAATGAATTATCAATGACTGACTGCAATGTGGTGTTATTTTAATACTTCTCACAGCTTGGCTTCTTCAAGAGACAGTATGAGAAAATGACACAGGATATAGAAGATGCCGATGAAATTGCGGAACTCACAAAGGACAAAGACTGAAGATGAGTTACATGGATAAAGAGGAGATCTGAGCCACCAATAGTAGTTGTGATCAGTCAGTTCTTCAGCTGGAGTGCCTTAAAACTTAGCAACATTTAAACATTTTTAATGAAAGTGTCTTTATAGATGAAAATATTTTACAGATACTACTCTATTGTAAGAGTAACTGCAGGACAGTTTGGTTTCTTCAAAAATGATTTATAGTGCTTTTTCTTGTAAATTTTTGCCTTTCAAACAAACTTAACCCTTAGAACTGGCAGGTCCGGAGTATACAGTAACATACTGTTCCAGCAGCCCTTCTCTCGATCTACTGCAGAGTGAAACAGAAGAGTTTATTCCAGATTATTGTGGAACAGCATCAGTTGGTAATTCAGTTGACAAGTACCACATGTGTTAAAGGACATTTTCTATTAAGTTGATGATGAATGTGTGGTGAATACTGCTTCCAGACTGGGAGAAGAAAAGTCATTTTTTCATTGACTAGCTCCATCCTTATTGTTTTAGAAAAATAGTTTCCACCAGCAAACCTTTGCTTTAACTAATCTATAAACTGGGAACTGTGTATGAAGATGTCTGTCTGGGTGCTACAGGACAACTGGTTGGGCAAAGTTCTTCCAAATGTTGACCATATTTCTTGCACTAAAGTCACAACTAAATTACTGAAGGATATTGTTTTGGGAAAATACTGCCAAATGGCATGTATAACTGTCTTCTGCATACTTTCTCCCTCAGAAGAAAATACGAATTTCAGAATGTCTTACAGCATGTTCTCTGCAATGTTATTACTCATTTTCATCTTGAGAAGCACTACCACTACTGTTACACTGGCCTTTACACTCATGGTCCCTCTGATACCAGTTTGGCTTTGACATAAATAGAAAAGACAGTCAAGATCTTGCCTTTAATTCTGTATTGAAAGATTTTGCAAGACTAATAACATAGAATGAACTAAAGGGGATAGCTGACTGAGGAATTATGCACGTTACAAAAGGGGATAGTGAAGATCTAAGCTCTGTAAAATGTTTACTGCACTTCTTTAGCATCTCAGTGCCCTCCAGGAGACCAAAGTTCAGTACAACCTCCTTACCCATCACGTTTTTTTTGGTCCCACCTGTTCATGTCTTGATGAAGTTAACTTATGTTTTATACAGTGAAGTACTGTAGTGCTCTGGAATGAGCTCTAAGCACAACACTTGGGTGACTTTGTGTTGGTTACACACCACAAGTTCATCACATGCTGTTACGCTGCCTGGCTATAATGAAAGCTCAGTCTTATAAAGGCCCATGCTGTAAGACTGGTAACAGTCAGGGGAATTGGCCTTTTGGCTGCCTTTCTCTCTCATGCCTGGCAGTTACACTTACAATTGATTGTGAGAGAAGATGTGTGTGTTTTTTGTCTGTATGCTGCCATGCAAGTGAGATTGTTTCCAACTTGAGGTGATTTACTTGAAGAGTAAAACATGCAAATGTGCTTGATTAAGAACACGAAGTCATGGTTTCTTCCCCCCAAAGCTGGATTGTAATTATGCTTAGGCACTTTTCCATTATTTTCTGAAAGACTAGGCTTAAGCACGTTTGAAAGTTTTACTGAGTCTTTTTTAATAGCTAATCAGTCAAAAGTCAACCATCTCTTTGGCAAATAACAGCTTCATTTGCAGCAACAGCTGGATTATGCTCAGTGTAGTTTTATATGGGTTTTGAATTTATTTTGTATCTATGAAATGCTATGTTTTGGGACATTTTGTTGGGGTTGTTTTAACATTCTGAAAAACAATTCCAATTCTCATATCAATTATCAAACAAGATTCTTGCCATCAGCTGAGTCTGTGACAAAAAAAATATTTTAAAAGTGGGAAAAAATCGCAATTGCATAAATCTAAAGAATAAGCTTCTGACTTGTAATTATAAACTTTGATGGCAAATGCTCTGAGAGTAAAAATAAAAAAAAATCTCTGCCTCAGTTCTTATATAAACTTGTGTGGAAAAAAATAACCCCTACAGCCATGTATGTGGGAAGCTCCTACATAATCAATCATGCACTCTAGAGTAGAGGGGGAATTTCACAATACACCAGATGGTAGAATCTTCAATTTCTAGTGCTGCCTACAAGGGCAATTCAGGCATTGACCCAGATTTCCTTCTTGCACCTTTGATGGGAGGTACAGGTCAATATCCAATATGCAACTTCTTTGGGGATTTAACAGTTTAACAGTCAGAAATGATTCAATTCACTGGTCTTCACTGGGTTATATTTTGACATGGACAAAATGATTCTTCTTACAAACCTGGAAACAATACTGCTTTTCCAAAATAAAGGGGAGACATAGCAATGGGTAAGGTTTTTGTATCCTAACCACTCCAAGTTACTAGTCTATTTTTCTTTTACAATTAATACTTAAATTCAGTTTTTATAATGGGTGAATCTATTGCACTTTTAAGTTGGCACAGCCATAAATAATACTGGAAATATTATGTATATTTTGTATTGGGTGCAAGGGTTTGGTTTGTTGTTGTTTTTTTGTTGTTTTTTAAATTTACTTTTATAAAGCAGCATGTTTTAATTACTCTGAAATTTTGCGCTTCAGCATGTACTTCTGTTTGTGCTTGCAGCAAGAAAAGTCAGCAATACCTTCAGCAAACTCAAGTTATATGTGATTCTGGTCTTGAAATCTAGCTGCTGATTTCCTGAAGTACTAGAATCAAGTCCAAAAGCTGAGTTGGTTTCATATGAGCCTATGTATAAATTCGGGATGTACAAAAGAGTTTATAATAAAGTTGACTTCTAAAAGCTAGCATGTAAGCTTTACGGACACAGGGACTGTATCACTGTGGTGGCCTGTCTGAGGGCCTAACAGCATTACTGCAATAAAATCCAAGACTACTGCTGAACACAGACTCATTCATTTTTAAATAGCACCCTAAAGAGAAGCAATGCATAAAATGGGGTCAAATATGATTTTGTCCCAATTGCACACAGTGAGAACCTGAAAGGAATGACTCTGCTAGGTAGACAAAGACATTGCACTTGAAGTCTTGTAGATCACAGTCAGAAGTGTAACATTACCAATAAGCTGTACTGTACTGTAACTCAGTTCATATTAGTGCCAAATATTTGGAAAGCTCTAACTGAGTAGATGGTTAAAACATTTCCATGACCAGGCCTTCCTATAAACATGAGCTTATCATCACTGGTATCTAAAATTACAGTTCATTCTGCCAGTCTCTGCACTTTATCTATTTACAGCACTGGTCAGCAGTAGCATGTCACAACTCGGGCTCTGGCTACACCCCACCATATGTTGAAAAGCTGAATTCAACTTTTCAGCAGGAACAATATGGCAAAAGAAGAGAGGGAGGAACTTAGCTATGAACAGAAAGATGACAGGAAGACAATACTGACAGAAACTACCACCTGAAACCTACCTGCTTTCACAGACCTTTTTATTTCCATTTTCAGGATGTCCATACTTTTAACAGTGGTACATAAACATTCAGGTAGGCCACCAATTTTAACACTTCCATTGTACAGTATCAGATGAATCTAATCTTAAGACTCAAAATTCTGTCTTTCACCAAGTCTCAGTGTTTTGCAGAATTACAAGCCAGATTCCTTATATACTGACTTATGTGATGGTTTTGACTGGGGCAGAGGCACATTTCTTGACAGTAGCTAGTATGGAGCTGTGTTTTGGATTTGTGCTGGAAACTGTTGATAACACAGGGATGTTTTATCTGTCACTAAGCAATGCTCACAGGTTCAAGGCCTTTTCTGCTCTTCACCTCACCAGTGAGGAGGCTGGGGGTGCATAGGAATGTGGGAGGGGACAGAGCTGCAACAACTGCCCACAGCTGACCACAGGCATTCCGAGTGTTTGGTGTTTGTCTTCCCAAGTCGCTGCCACATGCAGTGGAACTCTGCTTTACTAGGGTTGACTCAACCGGCTTGCCAGTGGCAAGTGGTGAATGCATTCCTTGTTTTGCTTTGCTTGCATGAACAGTTTTTACTTTTCTTTTTAAACTGTGTTCCATCTCGGCCCACAAGACTTCTCGCTTTTTCTATTCTCCTCCATTCCACGAGTGGCAGAGTGAATGGCTGGGTGAGGCTGAGTTGCTGACTGGGGTTAAAGCACATCCAAAACTGAACTACAGCAAAAGCTTGCAAATTAAAGACTAAAAAAAATGAAGGTATAAAAATGCATCTCAAAATCTACAGCTCACTGCCTCAATTTTTTTATTGCCTGTGAAAGTAAATTAAGTGTACATTTTCACAACTTTAAGAAAAGTTGAGTCCTATATTTTAAGTGAACCTTTCTGTTCTCAGTTAATTGGTCAATTATTTGTATGCAATCACAGGCTTTAGTATGCTACCAGTATTAAAGATGTACTTGCCTCTTAAAATTGTCAAAATGGAACTTTTATAAAAAGAACTGCTATAAAGATACATCAGGATGCTAATTTTTGTAACACTTGATAAGATCAAATTTTATGGTGTATTTGTTTTTCAAAAAATAGGCCTAAGGTACTCAAAGAAACTGGTAATTTATAGTCATCAGCCTAATCTGAACTCTTTTCAGTCACCTCCACAGGACACTTAATTGCACCTAATGGCATTTAATGCCCAAGATTATTTTTCACAGCATTTTAAGATGGAAAGGGCAGCACTGTCTGCTTTAACATACAATTTGTTAATAATTAGATTTAGCAGTTTCTTTTCAATGCTGCTGAAGCAACAAATGAATGTGCTACTCTATAAAACTACAACTTACTTGGAATAGCTGTGCACAAAGTGAGCAGAGAGAAAGACCAAAAACCTAGTTGAAAGCTGAGCAATCTAAAGGCTTCATTCCTGAGTGCAGCAGTGGCACTTTCACGAGCAACAGCCGAAGTGAGGACTTGTATTTCGCAGCACGGCCAGCACCTGAGCGGGCCAGGAGCCGCTCCTCTTGCTCAGCCATCTCTCGGCTGCCATCTCCTGGATAGGCGCCTTATGAAACAAACCCCTTCCTCCCCGCCCCGTTACTCCATGACAATCCATCAGTTACTGTTTTCATCGTACACATCACGCTGAGCTTCTCTTGAGGGCAGAGCACAATGCTCAAAATCAGGCAAGGAACTCTTAAAATCAATCAGTGCTGGTATATGGAAGTTCGGCCAGACAAAGGGGTGGATCAGTGCATTCAAATTTTGCCAGCCAAGACTAAGGCATCTTTTCATAAGGACAAATTATCACTCTGAAGACATGCACTTCCCTTCCACAGACAGCCCTTATCTGGCAGATCTATACAGGAATCACATGGTGACCCTCTGAGTCTGCAGCATTTGTTTCTGGGAATAGCTGCCTCATGGAGAGGTGGGATTACCCTTCCCTATGGAAGAGGAGGAGAAACAGCTGGACTCATTCCAGAAAGCAGGGTCTTCCTTTGTAGATAGACCTGCAGCTGTCTCTCATCCCACTCAATGGACCTCACCATGGACAGCAGGACATTGCAGATCTTTTCCTAACACACAGTGAGACACAACTGGGATTACCCTGGCCTGGCAATTTGGAAACATTTCTGTGTCACTTCAGACTCAGTTTAAGCATTTCTCTTAGAACACAGTAATCTGCCTTCTTATGATAGTACTGCCCTAGCAGAGAGGGTAGCCCTGCAGAGGGAGAGAGAACACTGAGTTCAGAGCATGGACTTAAATTTCAGTGAGATACATTTTACCTCTAATTAGCACACCATCCCTCCCAGAAACATTTCCATTTCGCTTTTACATGCCAGTTGAAGAACCCAAAGTTACACAAGACTGATACATCATTGTTCCAGAACAAAGCAGTACTTGCCTCATGCACAGCTAGGGACAAAAAATGACATTTCATTGTCTTTACCATGGCAGCATACACACATTGTAACACTCAGCTGTGACTCAGTACAACATCTCTTCCATTCATTGTTCCTGGTCACTGTGGGGAAGTACACAATTATTGTCTCTTCTATTCTGCACCCTCCTTCCCAGCTGCATTGCTGATGGGGAAGGTGCACTTAAGGTCACCCTGGAGAAATCTTCCAGGAGACTGCAGCACTAAAAAGGCACTAAAGAACGCTACTGCAAGTCAGGAATTGCCCCTGATCATGGGGTCCAAAGTGGAATTTAACTGACTTAAATACCACTGTTTTTCTGTATCAGAGCACACCACTAGGATGGAAGCACTGCATAAGTTTTACTTCATTCATAAACTATCCCCTTAAAAACAAGCTAAACATTTATTTTGTGAAATTAATACACTAATTAGTTGCATGGTAACAGCAAACATGGACATGGAAAAATGAATACCAAATATGAAAAAGTTAATCTATTTCTTTCTCTTCTAAAGTGAAAAATATTTTTTTCACAGAGCAAGTGATCGTGCTCAGTGTTCTGTACAATTCCTGGCAAAAATGACATTCAAACAGCAGAGGGCTTCTCTCCAACCTTCAAAACAAAGGAAAACCCAGTCTTGTACTTGACCAGCTCTGCCTAGATAATAGGGCCCACATGGTTTGTCGAGTGTGTATCTGCAAGCACGCAAGGAGCAGCTGCTGTCCTGTAGAGGAAGGACTGACTTCCACTGAGGAAAGTGCATCAGTAAGTTAATAAACACAGTTTAACTACGTTTCTGCCTGAAGCAGTATATTTCCTTACAATTTACTTAATTCAGATACAGTAACTAAGCATTAAAGTGATTAAAATCCCCGTGGGAAAAAAAGATCATCATTCTTCATTTTACTTTGTGCAGCTAGAAGTTGCTACTAGAATTTTGCTGCAGACACAATAAAATGGAATATACAGCTGAGGTTTCACTCGTGTGTGACATGATTCTAGAATCAGACTGGTTTGAGTTGGAAGGAACCTTACAGATCACCTAGTTGCAAACGTCCTGCTGTAGGCTGGGACACCTTCCACTAGACCCAGTTGCTCAGAGCCCCATCTAGTCTGGCCTTGAACACTTCAGGCATCCAGATCTTCTCTGGCCAACCTGTGCCAGTGCCTCACCACCCTCACAGTAAAGAATTTCTTCCTAGTATCTCTTCTAAACCTACCCTCACTTCAGCTTAAAGCCATTCCTCTTGTCTTATCACTACATGTTGTTGTGAAAATTCCACCTCCAAACTTCTTGTAAGCCCCCTTTAGGTACTGAAAGGTGATGTAATGTTTCCCTGGAGTCTTCTGCAAGCTGAACAACTCAGCTCTCAGCCTGTCTTCATAGGAAAGGTGTTCTAGTCCTCTGATGAACTTAGTGGCCCTCCACTGGACTCATTCCAACAAAACTACCTTTTTCGTGCACTGGGGGCTCCAGAACCACATGCAGTGCTCCAGTGGGCTCTCCTGAGCTCACAGCAGAGGAGGAGAATCCTTTGACCTGCTGGCCCCACTGCTTTTGGTGCAGCCCAGGACAGAGCCAGCTTTCTGGGCTGCAAGTGCACATTGCCAGCTCATATTCAGCTTTTTGCTCACAAACACCCTCAAGTGTTTGTCCTCAGGGCTAGTCTTGATCCATTCTCCCTCCAGCTTGTACCTGTGCTTGGGATTGCCCTGACTCAGGAGTATGACTTTGCATCTGGATTATAACTATGTATGATAAAGGAACATATATATTAGCAAGTGAGCAAATAATTTTGCATTACCTTATTTCCCTTCATTTGTATCTACCTCGTCTACACTGATAATGATGACTAGATAAAACTGCCTCTCAGCATTAGCAGAAATGCTGTACACAATGGGACTTCAAACTCTTAGCATCTAAGTACTACCATGGCACAGTAGAATAGCAAATAAAATGACCTTGCTCAGACAGGTAATCCACTATCTCCATTGAAACCCAGGTAAACTCCCTTTTCTTTGAAAAACTATTCCAGTTGATGACTTTTAATCCCTACACATATAAAGTCGAATTACTGAAACTAATTACACTATAGTTGTGTATTTGTAATAATAGCTGGTTTGGGTTCTTTTTCCTGCAGCACCATAAAACCACACACCCAAAAAGTCACCTTTGAAAGTTTGTCTAGACATCATTAAGTAGTTACAGGTTAGTGTGCAATTGCTAAGGCAATTTTTTTTGCTGGTAGAGTATTAGCTTTAACTTTGATTCAATCTCTATCCATACTTTTTAATGCAATGGACTTGTAATATCAGCTGCACAGTAAAAATCCTTCTGTGAGACAGAGCTACTGGAACAAAAGCACTACTAAAAAGTTAATAACTCTGGGGTATAGTTTGTATTTTCTTCTCTGTCTGTACTAAAATAGTTACTCTACTTCAAGTAGCTTTCATATTACAAGAATGTCAAAACAGCATAAAGCTTGCAAACTAAGTCTGCAAGTCATATAAAATGAAACCTCTCTGAACTTAAAGATTAAAAAAAAAAGCAGTTGTCCTGTGGTGACCTCCCATACAGACAGAGAACACAGACTACACCAAGGTAAAAACATTAAAACAGTATTTATCACAGAGTAGTCTAAACACCTTGCAACAAAGAATTTTAGGGAAGATTATTTTAAAAACTGACTCCATGTAAAAATGCACAAAAGGCAATTCCAAAGGAGAGTCAAGAACACCTAAAACCCCTAATTAATCCTCATTCATTTCACTCAGTCCAAACTAAATTATTGAGATTGAAACATCTATTAGAACTGTTTAGAAACTGAGATTCTCTGTAAAAACTCAGAGGAAGAGTAACACTCATTAGGAAGAGTAACACTTTATTTTCAAAAGAGTACAATTATTTTTCTGAATTTGCCCAAAAACATTCCTTGTTTTCTTTCCAAGAATATTCATCCTCATAAATCTCCTGTAATATAAACAAAGAATGGGAAATATTGTGAGTCTGCTACATACAGCTAAAAACCAGGCCAAATAACTCAATAGCCATCCCACTATTATTTACTGATCACAACAGGACTGCACAGCACTTGGTTGGCAAGCAGAAGAGAGGGCAGCACCCTCAGAACATATGGACTTGGATGAACCTCAGGCTGATTCCCACTGAATTTAAAAGGGCTGACCTATGCTGAAGTCAATTCAACAAAGAGATCTAGAAAAAATTATGTAATAGCTGTAGAGCACACAGCTTTCATGCTGCTACATTAACCTACTGTACCATCATTTTGAGACGAGAATTTAGACATAACAAAATGTCAATATTAAAATAAAAATTACACTAATACACTAAATACACTACTGATAGATCTTAAGGACAGACTGGTTTACCAGCTGCAGTCCAGTCCCAAGCAGCAAATTCTGAGTCCCTGATTATTCATTCTGAGAGAATTTCCATCTCCTCAAAGAGGTATCAGAAAACTGGAGTAATGGGGAGAATATCACTGCTAACCATATGCCAAGTTCTGCTAGGGAGAGAAGGCAGAGATAATGCTCATTAATTGCATTCAACACTGAGGTTATACAATGAGGTTCTTTCTAAACTTGGGCTGGTTTCTCCACACACTGTTGGGTGCCTATACTATCTTTGGGACTTCTGCTCATCCCTTCACTGTCTGCTGTTGTTTAATGATTCGTGCTTTCTCGTGGCCACAGCAATGACGGGAAAAATGGCAAGAAACGCTCCTTTTACTTGCAAACTGCAATGCTGTCCAAAGCAGAGTTGACTCAAATTCTTCCACAAGCTTGTGCAGAACTGAGTTTTGCTACTCAAAAGAGGACAGCTCAGGCCTCCTTCGCTTTCACCCTACAATGGCTTCAAAATAAAGAGGAGCTAGATGGTACAGGTAGAGGAGAACCTTCCAGATGCTCTACCTGCCACAGATGGGCCTGGTTGTGCTAGAGGAAACTCACTGGTGCTACACACTGACAACACATCAGGAGCAGCTGCTGCCTGTAATGCTGCTAACGCAGCCCAGAAGTCTAAGACTAGTATAGGCCTAAATTTGATTTTGTCCCCAAACATACCTTTTTCCATATTGGGACAGATGCTTTTAAGGTATTGATGCAGTACGTTACAGCTTCAAGGGATTCTGTTCTGTGTGGAGAGGAGACTGCAATAATTACACTTGCTTCAGTTATTGGAACCACACTAGGGAGAAAAGAGGAACAACAGCAGCTTTAGCTAACACTTAACATCAAGAGCGCCCAAAACTTGTAGCCATGTCACGTCAGTATTCTGGCCACATGCTCTCCTGACTCATTCACACTGAGCAAGTGTTAAACCACATCCAAAAGATTATATACTTTTTAAAAGAAAGAAAACCACAACCCAAATCAGTACCAGATGTTAGAATTCCACACTTTAGAATAAATAAACCCGCCAGACATAGGCTTTTTTCTCCCATTCTTTTTTTAAAAATTAAGCCTATGGAATTAAGAGGGGTAAATTGTTAACTTGTAACAATTCATAGAAAATTCACTGGAAGCTGGCTTAATAATGAACAATATCAAGTTAGAACAGCCAGTTCTTATCTAAAAACCTAAGAAATCATCTCAGTTTGCAAAAGCATTTGTGAAAGAGGAAATTAGGTGCCTCACACTATGCAGATCTTGCAATGAAACCAAATTCTTGACAAATTCTGATTTAAGATTCTGAAGTTTGCTACTTGGTGTGTTGTGTTAAACTCAATAGAAGGACAAGGTTTTGTGTTTCTCCTTGCAACTGTAGCATTTCTAAAATCTGCCTCCCCATCATTCCTCTATAGTAAGACTCCTTCATGCAGTCCAGAGGAAGAAATCTCAGCCTAAATGCTGCCCTGATGACAGCCACCCTCTCTGTTGACTATAGAGGAAATCAAGGGAAACTACCCCTCAGGCCTTGTATCTTACTTACTCTTTGCAATCACATCCCAAGTTCCTTTCTGCAAATCCTGCTAGTTTCAGCGAGATATCTTCCCTGAACTGGGAAGACCCAAGAGTATGTCAAACACTAGTATTCCATATTTTGAATTGAAAGGAAAATGCTTATCCAAGACTCAAGGAACAGCTCCCACAAGCATGGCTGGCAATTCCTATGCACCACAGCCTAAGCTTTCAGACTTTTTGCAGCGTAAACAGACTTAAATCTGACAACAACAACAACAACAAAAAAAAATCTTAAATCTGACAACAACATTCTGCAGCCCCACAACAGGAGAGAGAAGAAAAAATGAAGTGCTGCCAACTTCACACCTTTTAAAAATAACAAAATAAACCAACAGCCTCCCCTTCCCTGGAGTGAAGTATCTCCCCACTTTCAAAATATCACATCAGCATCAAAGACCCTGCCAGGGTAATTGTGGACTCCAGCAAACCCTACCAATAAACACATTTTTGAAACTTAACTCCAGAGCAAGACCTTGATCCTGCAGGCAGTTTTGCTGCACTATGGTTTCTAAACACTCCTGCAGGCTCTGCAACTATGTAAGCACAGTCATGCACCAGACAAGGATTGATACTCCAGCTGCAGAAGAATGGGGTCTGGACATACATACCCAACTCTATGGTACATTGCAATATGTTTGACTGAAGGCCATTTCTGTCTAACATCTCTGCAGATTTTCTTTATTTCAGTCTCTGCCATTGAAGAATATGCTTCATATTCTAAGTGAATCACTTTTCTTCCTTCAAAATTATTTCTTGTAGTACCTAAACAAAAATTATTTATCAACTAACAGCACTAAGTAAATGAATACATATTGTATCTTTATAATACACATTATATATTATATTAATATGGAGAAAAAACCCAGGATCTCTTGCTATGGTCAAGGTCATCACTGTGCAAATATAAACAACCTCCTCTAATCATAGCTGAATAATGAGATTATTTGAACAAGGTAAATCTTTACTATAAAAGGAAGAATTCAGTTTACACGTTACACACGTCTGCAGCTCACAATGTCCAAGGCTGGGACATCATCTGTGGTAACTCCTAAGCTGCTATAATGGCATTTGGCCATGTAATTTTTAAATGCCCAGTATTTAGGAGCCTAGTAGCACTAAGGTTTAAGCACAAAGCAGTTTCATATGTGTGCCATGTACATTAAGCACAGGACAGAGCTACAAGCCTGACCTTCATCAGCCCATTGGAAAAATACTACTTCACTTTCAACTAAGACCTGAGTTACAGGACCTCACATACAGGTGTGGACATGTGGTCAGCACAGCCACAATATCCCATTTCCCACACGGAACGAGTTGTATTCCAGGGGACAGGAGAACAACTCCAGTTCTCTATTCCAGAGCTGCTCTTCTGTTCAGTCCTACAATAGCCAGTCATAACAGTCAAAAAGCTTCACACCACTTTAGCCTACTGCAGCTATTCAAGAATTGGTCTTGCTCTAATAGTTCAGAACCTGTTTTCTAAACATCCTAGACCAGGAACTGATTTATTTGAGAACTACAAGTCTGGGATGTGGACAACCTAGGTTCCATTTATTAGACTATTAACATATCCAGAGACTTAACTCACCAATGAACAGAGACACTGCCCCACAGGATGGTGAAACAACCAGCTCTGACACTTCATCTACAGAGAGCTTTTCAGACTCGAGCTTGATAAAATCTTTTGGCACATCTTCACTTTCTTCCATATCGCACTAGAAAAACTGAAACTAAACAGACTCTGTTGTTGTTCCTGGAGATACGAGCACCACCCAACTGTTTTTTTTCCAGTGCTGATGCCCCAATTTATGCACAACACAGTCACTATCTATTTGTTCAAGAGACCAGTCTACGTGTGAAATTCACTTCTCTGCAGCCTCACTGAAAGAATATTAACTGCAAGTAACAAGCAATGACTTGGTTTTATTGCATACATATTTCTTTCTGATAGGAAAGTCTGGTATAGTGGAATGCAACTATAATTAGCTGAGGCCCTAGTTTAACAGCACTGTGTAGTGCTGTTAAATCTGTGGTGATGCTGTCAGTCTCTCCTACTCATCAAATCAAGCAGTTTAAAACAGAGATTCTTGATAAACATGGATTAGTGTTTTAATCCTAAAGTTGAGTTGAGAACGCTCTCCAGGGCATTCAGGACATCATACTATCAGTGTGTTACATGTGTTACAGACACACAGGAGATATATCTAACTTTTCTGAGTAGAAACCAGTCATCATATCACCTAAGAATGAGAAGTATTTTGATCAGCAGCCATGGAACAAGCTGCAGTGAATAGATGGACTAGCACCGAAAAGCAGGAAAAGAAATAAAGCTATTCTAAGGACACCTTTTTAACAGCAACAAACTAAGAAAATTTCTAAGCAGAAGTCAATTATTTCTACTATATTATCTTTTCTGTTAATAAGCGGCAGGAAATTTTTCATTATCATCTTATTTACACAAGCCAAGTTTCCACTGGTAGGAAGAAACAACCAGGAAAGAGTTACAAGACCTAAAACCCAGATTCAAAGCAATGCCTGGCCTCTCTGGCAAGTGTCTTCCATTTACTGCATACATGTTAATCATTTACTGGTGCACTGGCTTATAGTTTCTGCTCTCTTATAGTTTCTGCTGGCTTATAGTTCCCGCACTCTTCAGATGGAAACACAAGTTGGGTTCTCTCAAAAGAGGACTGGGGTGGAGGGAGAGAATTGCAATCACATCTTCGGACCTAAACAAAAAAGGGTTCTTGTAACATCACACAGAATTCTTGAGGTATTTTAGCATGGGATTACACTCCACAGGAAACTAGGCAATAAGTGATACCTACCAAACAGAACCTGAGCAGGTTCAGCCTCCACTAATTGGTGGGATGATGGCAACCTCGTCTCCAGGCTGCAGGACCAGCACCTGGTCTCCAAGAAGCACGTACTCCTGCCGAACTGCAAATACCACTTGATCCCGGATGACAGCAAGCCTGAGGGGGATTGGCAAGAGCAC
This sequence comes from Acridotheres tristis, assembly GCA_037013685.1. Taxonomy (NCBI): domain Eukaryota; kingdom Metazoa; phylum Chordata; class Aves; order Passeriformes; family Sturnidae; genus Acridotheres; species Acridotheres tristis. Next base: position 63,576,132 of record CM072919.1, on the reverse strand, counting down.
AAACAGGTTTCCAAACAATGTTTGCATTTAACCATGAGATTTCATTAAACAGCAAACTGGTGCACATTCTAGGGCAGCTGAGGTAAAAACCACTGAGACACAACTTTGCTTCCAAGACACTGTCAAAAATACAACACACACCTCCTAATCTTGGATTTTCCTGTAATGGCTAAGAAGAAAGGAGATCAATATAATTTTCAGAAATCAGAAATTGGATTTGTCATAGGCCTATGTCAGAACAAACCAATGCATACCAGACTCAGAAGCAAACAACAAAAACGTTGGTAACTCAAGAGGCAGCAACCATTCAATTTGGGATTAGAAAGAAATACTGTCTTGATGAATTCTGGCTGGACTGGAACCATTTTCTTATACACCAAAAAGCATTATGGTATGCTGTTCATGAGATCTCATGAAGATTCAGTGGTCAGAGAGTTGCTTCTCTTATTGTGTGTGCTCAGACTTTATGAGGCTTTCGGTCTTTTGTACTTACAGGTCTGAAATCTGCTATTGATAAGGAGTGGCCACAGAACTGAGAGCAGATGTCATGTGTCTTCCAGCAGATCTTCTACATATTTTTTTATGTGATACATATTTTCATTTATTGCTGTGAGAGTCCATAGTATTGGATATCATGAGGCAGGGAATAACTTCCATGACTAAATGCAATTACATAGCAAGCATGAGGTCCATAGCACTAAGACAGCAGAAAAAATAATTGCCTGTTTCTTCAGATGGTGCAGGCATGATAGCAGTTCTTGTTTGAGACTACAAAATCTGGCACAGCCAGCTCAGTATTGACTAGAAACAAGTAAGCAGACCAAAAGAGCACGAGTAAAAATCATCTTGCTTCCTACCAGCCAGATAGACAAAAGTAGTCAAGGCACAGGCTGAGCAAAACACAGTAGCACTAATTCAGAGAACAGACTGAAGGGAGGGACTGTATGAAAGCAAAGCAAGCCACTAAAGAACTGTGCACAACCATGAAACTGAAGTGCCCATTAGAAGGATGGGCTCTAATTAAAGTCCCTTGCAAGCTAATTAGTTGGGGGAAAATGGGTGGAACAGAAAAGCACTGTCAAGTAGGCTCAAGCTGCAATTTGAATATCCATTAGCAATGTGAATAGAAGTCTGTGGTCAATGCCCTACAATTATATTGAGTTTTTCCAGAAAAGCTAGGAACAGAAGCATTTTTCAAGAAGGCCGCTGTGAAGTAACTGCAAATGCAAATTGGACTGCCCCAAGTCATCATTCATAAAAGGACAAAGTTGACAAATTACAGCAAAACAACCAACGGTGCTGCTGCTGCTTCTGTCATAGACGAAAAGGCTGCAAAGTAAAATATACACATTCCCTACTGCCTCTCGCACCGAACACACTATTTCAATTCTCTGTGAGGAAAAGGTTCCTGGTCCAGCGTTTTCTGAAGAGTTTCTCACGTGGTAACAGATACCAATGTTAAACAGTTCATTTTGTTCGTAGTGTTTGAAAGTATTTTACTAAAGAAAGGTTGTGCCTAAAGGAAGACTTGGACACCTAAGTCCAAAGTTATGGAAATTCCAGAGCACTGATCACTAAATCCTGAGGACCATAACCTCTCTTACACCTTTCTCTTTTTTCACACCCTTCTATCCCTCCAAAATGGTGTTTCAGCTTTGTCCATCAGACTTGTTCTTGACAGGACTGACCACCTTCCCTTAGCTTTAAACAGAGGGGACATTTCTGTTGACACCCCCTAGAGCACCAGTGCAGCACCAATGCCCTTACAGCACATACAGTGCTTTCTTCAAGACCAGATTCCTTATGAAATGCAACCAGCAGTGGTGTGGGCCTTCAGAGCATTGAAGTGGCTGAACAGAAGGCTGTGTCAGGGCTGAGTGCCTGGAAGCCTGTAGGGACTTCAGTTCCCTTCCTGACCTGCCTTGCATAGTGTGCCATAGGCTCAGACCAATGGTTTACAGTACAGTTAATCATAGAATCAATTAAGTTTGAAAAGCACTCTGAGATCAAGTTCAGCCTATGACTGAACATCGTCATATCAACTAGACCATGGCACAAAGTCCAGTCTTTTCTTAAAAGCCTTCAAAGACAGTGACTCCACCACCTCCCTGGACAGCCCATTCCAATGTATAAGCATCCTTTCAACGAAGAACTTCTTCCTAATGTCTAACCTAAGCAACTGGAAACACCTGCATATTATAATTTATTTCTTATTTATTGTCCTGGCTGTGCTTGATCCCTCCTTGCAACAATTCATCTTCTCCACATACTAATAACCTGGTAGTTTTCAGGTTACCACATGACAGCCCTCCTGGACAATGGGCCACGTGTACCTCTCAGGCCCAGTTTTGGGTACATCTCCTGCACCTGGACTTTCCTTGTGTATACATAAAGCTATAATATTCCCAGCTGTGCAAAACACAAAACACTTGGTACAGGCTACCAAAAGCACACTGGTAGTGTGCTGTCGAAGTACTGCTATGTGTTCCAGTTCAACGCTAAACACCGAATTTGTGTTTAAAAAAAAAAAATGCAACCACGTTTGTTTGTGCACCTCAAGCGTAACTTGCTGCATACCTGGGGTGGACCTTGACGATCTCCTCCCAGAGCTGCAGAGAGGTGATCTCCCGTGGCACCGAGAGGGTCTCGGAGCGCAGCCCCGCCAGCTCCGCGCTCCTGGCGAAATACAGCACCGAGACCTGCCCGGGGAACCAAGAGCGCTCAGGCCCGCGCGGCCTGCCCAGGAAACCGCTCTCAAAGCACCAGCGCATTGGCACCGGAACCAGAGCGCCAAGAAAAGCTTTCCCAGGCTTTTCTCGATGCCGATGGGCTCTGCCGCATCTCTCCTGCCGTCAGGAGAGATGTCAGGACAGCGGGGGAAAGGCGGAGAAGGCGGGGAGCGGTGAGTGACCGCGGGCCCGCCGCCCAGGCCGCTCCCGCTGCCCACCGGAGCCAGGGGCAGCCGGAGCCCCACCGCACCGCCGCCCTGCCCGGCACCGGCCGAGCAGACCGGCCCCTGGGGTTGCCGGCAAGTCGCACTTACCTGGCAGCGCATGGAGCCGCCGTCCCGGGCGAGCTGCCCTCCGCCGCGGGCCCACGGCGGCGCCTGCGCCCAGGCGAGCGGCGCCGGGCCCGGACCGCCCCCTGCGGCCTGCCCGGGAGCACCGCGGGCCGCTCCCGCTGTGGGGTCCGGCAGCGCCGGTTCCTTCCCGCACGGGCAGTGCCGAAGGTGGGAGAAGCCGCGGCTTTGCCCCAGAACTCACGGTGCGGTGTTGGGGATGGCACTTTACAAGCCGGGTTTGTGAATAGGGCCGGGTAGGGGGACTCGCAGCCCCGCGCACATCGGGATTGCAGATCTTCGCAAATATTACGCGTCCATAGCTTTGCACGTGTTAAACATCAGCTAAATTAACAGGACAGCTATAGTTAGCGTGTAAAAGCCATGGATCCGTTTCAATGCTGAGGCAGGACTTCAGGACTAGGTCCTGTTTCACCTCAGTTTCCTGCAGCAACTGAGCACGGAAGGACAGCAGGGTGGGAGAGCGCTGGCTCTCACCGGGGAGGGGAGAGTGACACGGGGTGTGTAGAAAGTGCTGCCGAGAGACTCACAGCAGTTGTTCCACACGGCATAACTGTGCGCCAAAACTATTCCTTGTGGGTGGCCAGGGTTATTTCTATAGTGTTTGGTGACACTCGTAACCTCCCAACAGTAATGGAGGAGCTCTTCCAGACCGTCCAAACAAACCAGGGACAAGTCCACAGTCGTTACTGCTGTGCAGAAAATCACGCTGCCAAAGGCCAGTGTCCACAAACGAGACAGAGGAGTCCTGCAAAAATCAATTTTACGCAAAACTAGGAAGATCTTATAGAGGCGTACCTATCTAGGATCTCTCCAGTTTTTAGCAGACCCAGCCTCCATTTATTCTAAACATCCTCCTACTTTTCCCATTGGGTGAGGCACTAGGAAGATGCAATTTTCAGATCCACATACTACATATCTGCCCTCCGACATGTACCCCCACACCCATTCTTCCAGAACCTGATTGGTTCCTTCAGGTTATCTAGTCGTTTGCAAAGACATGCACACTCATTTCTCCTATCATCAGTGTCATAGAGTTTATGGTGAGTCATTGTGATCTGCGCTGGTGGTCATTGAATTGTTTAGGTTGGAAAAGACCTCTGAGATCATTGAGTCCAATTCTTACACCAGCACCACTGTTTTCACCACTAGACCATATACCTGGGTGCCACATCCACAGATTTTTGAACCCTTCGTGATTCCTCCGCTTTCCTAAGCAGCCTATTCCAATGCCTGATCAATGAAGTAATTGTTCCTCATATACAAATTGAACTTCCCCTGGTGCAGCTTGAGGCCATTTGCTCTTGTACTGTTGCTTTTTACTTGGGAGAAGACACTGACCCTCACCTGGCCACAGCCTCTTTTCAGGGAGTTGTAGACAGTGATAATGTGTCCCCTGAGCCTCCTTTTCTCTAGGATAAAAACCCCCAAGTCCCTCAGCTGCTCCTCACAGAACTTGTGCTCCACACCCATTACCAGCTGTGTTGCCCGTCTCTGGACAAGAACATCAAGCTTTGCTGGATACAATACTGTCAGTAAAAAAACAACAACAACAAAAAAAACCCAAAAAAACAAATAAACACACACACACAAGAAGAAAAAAAAAAAAAAAAAGCCCTCAAATGAAGAACTAAAAAGATGGCTGAGAATGGAAGCAGACCTTTCTGCGTAATAATTCTTGCCTCTGCATTACAAACACAATGAAAGTTAAAGTGATTACGTTTTCCAAAAAGTGTGTGATAGAAACACAATCATTTCTGGGGAGTAATTGTATTGCACCAGCTACCCAGTACATTGTGTCTTAATCCTCTGCTGTGAGGAACAAATAAGTTACTTTTTAAAACTGTGTTCTTTTGTGAATGATTAACTAGTGTTACAAATTGAACTCTCCTAAACACAGCATGTGTTAAGTGAATAAAAAATTGCTTTCTTTTTTCTCTGAGCTGAGTAATTTTGGATCTATGCATCTTAAATAGAATAAATCACTTTGACATGGTATGTATGACCAGCCAGTAGCTAGCAAGTGGCTGGCACATTTTTCCCACGCAAAAGGTGTACCATAGGTGTTAAACTGAAGTGGGGGAGTACTGCCTCAGCTAGCGAAAATTAGCCTCTCAGCCCAGAGAACAGTGAGCTTTGAAGGATTTGTCTGTACATTTAGGGTTAAGTCAACTATGTAATAAGGAGAGAAGGGTAGGCAGTGAATTTCTCGATTTTCTTTCTTTGAGCTCTAAGAAATAACTTAGCTAAACCAATTCTTGAATATTTTTCAAAGGATAGCTCAGTATTCAGCTCTGCATTGTATGATTTAGTTAAAGGCAGATTCTGTGCCTAGAAAGCAGAGGAATAGAGTAGGATCTGTGACTCCTATGATCTATTAACTATGTTCTAGAACAGCTAAGAAATAGCTAAAAGTTCTTAATCAAAACCAGGAATTAAAATGAGGTATTAGTGGCTAAAACAAAATTCTCCCTAAATACCTGTTTATTCTGGAAGTCTTATCTTCCAGGGACATCAGCCTCAACAAGAGGTGGGACAACTATACTGCTAGGTTTGCAATAATGAGTTTTATCAAGATTGATTTTGTTCAGTTGTTTGATTCTTTGACTTGTTTGGTGTTTTGGGGGGGAGAGCATGGGTACCTATATAAGATTAAATAAGAGATAATTTTATAGCTCTGAAGGAGATATGTTAGCTCTGTAGAGACCAGGATTCAAAACTATCCATTATATAGACCAGCTCTATGTGATGTTTTCTTAAAATATTTCCTGTTCTATATCCTTCTTTCAGGCACCACTTTCTTCCTGAAACTTTTGGGTTGGAGTATGGGTATCTACAAGTATGGCATCTAGTTCCATTACTTATTGAGTCCATTATTTTAAATTAATTCTTGTCCTAAGCAATGGGGCCTTTGCTGTAGCAGACAGGTATGTATGTATTCTCCCACACCAATACGTACAGTAGGCAAAATGTAGTATATGTACATTTTCAGAATGTATTTCTTTCAAATGTATTCAATTTCAAAAAAGTTATGCTATGAAGTCCTCCAAAACAGGTATTTCCTATTTCACTTTCCAACTTTTCTTTGTTTTAATAATGCTTAATACTGAAAAAGTGCAAATTTTCCTGTATGTGTGGGATTTCCTTCCACTACCCAAATAGCAGCTTAAAGAAGTTCAGTTCTAAGGAATCACAGATGGGGATGTTTTCCCTCCTAATTTCTTTCTTACTTACCATCAGCAAACTTTGACCATTTAGATGTAGCTGGAGTATGCTCAGACACTATGCTTATAGTCTAAAGCACAGATTCTGCATGTGATGTTGAATAGAGAGAACCACAGCAAAGTTATCAATACTTAAATGGATACAGTAGTCTGCCTGCTAATCCTAAATTAATTTTATAACAACCTATTACAAGAATTGCTATAAAATATGACTGGATGCACTGGGAAAACCAAAGAGCAATGAACTAGAGACATGTTACTAATGTTTAATTCTTTCTACCAATGATTTACCTAATGTCACTGCAGAAAAAAAAAAGTCTCTGTAGGACTGCACAAGATTATGACTGTGTAATTTCTAGCAGATTTTCTGTTTCCTTTTGTTTTCATTTTAGACATTTTCTCAGAACTGTTTGATATAAATCATAAGTTGCTGCTCCGAAATTCAGATTTATACTTGGGAAATCTTCGGAGAATGTTTATTACTCCAGTTTTGTTGTGAAGAATTTAAACCATGTTGATGGCAGACTTGAGTGCTCTTTATTTATTTTTTTCTTTTCTTTTTTTTGAGACGTTAATGCATAAGACTTTATTTAGAAGAAATGAGAAAATTCCTTTACTTCAAACTTCCTGAAATAAATAGGGAAAATAAAAATTATCACTCATGACATGGAATAAACTCTTCATTACCTCACACAACCTTTGTATTCCTTGGACAACCAGCCAAATCTGAAGTCATTTTAGCATTAAATTTTTGTGACTGAATTCATTTGGGGGGGGGGGAAACAACAAAAAAAAAAGGAAAAGTAGAGAAAAACAAACACCCTAGATCTTCCTCCAAAGGAAAAAAAAAAACCAAAAACAAAAGCCATTTGGAATAATCTACAAGGATCCAGAAGTCAGGCAGGTATAGAAGACATGTCACTGTGAATTCCAGTAATTCCACTGAATTCAGGTCTGAATTTGGCGTCATACATGTCAACACTGGCAATAACCTGGAAAACATCTTCCTATTTTGGAAGGAAGGAGAGCTGTTCCTTGAGTTTCCATAGTGGAACAGTGGAGAGGAAAAACTTGAAAATATGCATCTTTCTGAGGCACTGTGACCTCTGGGATTCCTGTGTGTGTGAGGTATATGTGGCCGTTTGACCAATGTATTTAACATTCCCCTTGGCACTCTTTGAAATTGTCTATTACAAAACAGATGGTGCAGTAGTTACTTCTTGAAGGGCTAGTAGAGCATGAGTACATCTGGAATTAATCTTTAGCTCCCTAAACCAATAGATCACCCAGTTTTAAGAGGGCCTTCTAATATAATTGCATTGCACAAGTACAGAGAAAGAATACACAGCTTTAAGGCAGAGCATAAGCAGTCCGGAACTATAATTCATAGGCACACAAGTCTTTCTCTTCAACTGTCTCATTTATGGGCAAGTATTTTCTACAATATTTTATTTTTATTGAGCAACAGCAGTAAGTGAAATCTGTAACTTCTTCAATGAGATTTTTAAAATCTACACTTTTTCAAGGTTTGTGTAAAGTATTTTTCTTTTCTGTTGGCAACTACGGTGTTTTTAGAGAGATGACTTCTTTCATTTTTATACTGTCCTACCAAGAAGGTAGCTCAAGGTTGTATCAAACTAGAATGCACACCATCATCACTCAAATAAAGCCAGTTATGGAGTTTTTGATGATTATTAAGTCATACAACATATGCTCTGAAGAATGATGGGAATGGGCATTAGGACATTCAGGGTGGATGCTAGAGTAAAAACTGCTTCTGCAATCTTCAATGCCAAAGGAAAGTGCACGTTTTAACACAGAGAACCTCATATTTGCAAGTGACTTGTACCAAACTGCCTGGCTAATATTTGATCTGGATTATCTAAATATTTAAAATATTAAATGTGTTATTTGTCTTGGAAAAAATTATATTGTCAAAAATGCACTGCTTCCTGCAAAGGTCTTGAATTTCTGTAACAAAGTGGTTATAGGGTAAGAACTTGGAATACAATCAAATTAGATATTTTAAATAGTGTTCAGAAATATAAAATAGCTTTTGTTTGCAGTATTTCAGTGGGTTTTTATGCTTTTCTGTCCTTCTTTTGTAAAGCATAAAGCACCTAGAACAGGGAGACATGAAAGGATGGCAGATAAATAATACATTGTTGGTTTACATTCCCAGATTACATTATTGGCACTCTAATTATCATAATGTGTAAGAATTTGAAACACTGTATGAAGTAAGAAGCATTTCACAATATCAGTTTTTCTGATGCCAATGGAATTCCCCAGGAACTACTCAGATCTGTGGGTGACAATGAAAATGAAGACAACCTCTACCAGTTCATAACTTGTAATGTCAAATTACAGATTGCAGTTACCTTGCCTTTCCATTCTTTATAATTATAGTAGCTGCTTTACTCAGCTTGAAAGAGGAAGTTTTGCTGAAGTTTTTATTTAGTATTATTTCAGATTAGTATTTCAGTTTAGTAACTTTATTGCAAGTCAGTGCCTTTAGTTGCCACTGGTGGCATGCACAGCACAATTATGACAGAATATTCTGCAAATGGCAGCCTATCTTAGGTTTACATTCTGGCTATATGACTTGATTATTCTTTTGATATCTGTTTAAGTACTGTGGAAGGTTTACCTTCAATCTTTTCCTTACATTTAAGGTGTAAACATTATATAGCTGGTTCTGTAGAATGCTGCACAACTTGATTACTTCTACGCTTAGAGTTTAATGTTTTCAAGTAATAGAGTTAAAAATGCATACACTTTTAAAAGCACTCCAAAGGAACAGTTGTTCAGTAAACAGTAGACATGTACCTGCTCTGGCCCTAGCAGGGGGTGGGCCGCAGCTTGCATTCTGCCTACTGTCACACCTGCCTACTTGCCATCCACAGGATCCCTGCTGACAGACTGCAGATGTTCATCATCACACAGTCCGTGTATAAAACTGAATGAGTATCCTTATTGAAAGCGTTCTATGCTTTTCACTCACCTGTTTTGCACACTTCCAGGAAATAATGTCTAGATTTTGACTGATAATGTCTTCCACTGAGGCTGATCGGAAAGGAATTATTTCCACCAGCCCATATGCCCTGGTCATATTCAGCTTCTCTCTGTGATGGCTGACAAACTGGAATGCTTCCTTTGTAAATAGGAAAGGCGTTTCTTCAAAAAGATTATATTCTGTTGAATTTTTTCCAACCCCTGGAAAAAGGTTGTGTGATTAGTCCTGCAAGCCAGTCACTTGATACTTTTACATTTTAGTATGAATCCATAGGGATTTTTTGAGGGAGAGAGACTGTGGTTCTGCAGATAAGAATGAGTTCAGTTTCATACTTAAAATTTACATTAAGAGCTATGCTGTATGGCATCCAGGTAGCAAATTCTGCTTACAACTAAGTAAATAGCATTGCCTGTACTGCAAGTAGATAATGAAAGACCCTTAAGCCATCTGTCCAAATTCTGTGTGCAAATCTGAGATGTTAAAGTTTCTATGGCTTTGTTTTGACTATAAGTTTCATTTTGTATTATATATAATGGCACACTTAGCCACATGAGGGCACCAGCTAACATCTTATTCTCAGACCAATGTGAAATCTGTTTCTGAAATGAACATGTTTATCAATGTTCATTCTATCTTTACAGAGCTGGAGTAAAGATTAAGCTGCTAAATGTTACAGTTTTTCAATTTTAGGGTTTTTTTTAATTCTTAGGGCAGCAATATTTTCGCTTTCCCTAAACTCTATATGCAGCAGAAATATTGAAATATACTTCCATCACATGGAGATGTGGGGATGTTAAGTTTTTAAGAGGAATAAAATCAAAATTATTTTTTAATTTGACTGTATGATAAAATCTGAGGGAACATTCATTAAAATTGGTAAACTTTATAGTTTCTAAGCTTTCAAAACTGAACAAATACCCTCAGTTTTTAGCTTCATTCTTATAAAACCCACAACAATATGCAGTCAACACCCATTCCATTTGTAGGCAAGCATACAATCACGTTATTTTTAATATTTTATTTTATGTATAATAGAAGTTCTATAATCTTTAAAAAAAAAAATGCAAAGAGTAATTGACACCATACTCTGGGTTAGCATGACAATCCAAGACCAAGCTTGTCCACTTCCTTACCCTACCGAACATTAAGAACATTGACCAATGTACAGTACAGGAACAATCTCCTTTCCGCTCCCATCTCCTAAAGTGTCAGGCAATCAGAACTGCAAAGGCTTGAAGCTTTCCTCAGGGACCAGCAGATTGCATACTCTGAGGAGGAGGTATCAGTCTGTTACCTACTGAAGGAAGGATACCCAAGCAGACTGCAGGGTTATTTGACAGAGATGAGTGCACACAACATGAAGAGATGTAAAGATTATATTTCTTTGAAACCAACTTGACAGCTTTTTGAAGGAAAGAAAAACTTTCATTTTCTTATGAAGTCAGGGACTTCAAAAATGCTTCAGAGTACATTCACAAGAAGTTTTAGCTTAGTGAGGCTAATCTTTCTAGACTCTAAGGAGTGGAAACCCACAGGCTTTTCCAAATAATGATTTTGAAGAAATTATCTTTTTCTGTTGGTTTCCCCTGGCCAAGCCTGTTTCTCCATTGACTAGTTGGCATGAACTAGAGAAATCAGGGGTTTAGGGCTGATCATGGTCTTGGATAATATAGTCCCCTCGTGACAGAGAATCAAAATACCAGTTTTTAGATATTAAAATTATCATGGTAGAACAGAGTCCTGTAAGTGGAGAGGAGAAAGCCCAAAAAATTTCTTCTCAGCAGAAAGCCCACAGGGCAGGAAAAATCAGAAAAGGTGTTAAATAATTCTCAGTCTTTATTGAAGCACAGATACAGACACAAGCATGTTTTGTAGCATGAGAAGTAACCTGAGCATTGGAACAGGTACTAAAAAATTGAGAAAATGTGAATCCACTGAAAATCCTGATGCAAAATGTTGACTTAATTGCCTGGTTTTTTCTAAACAAAAAGGGGAAAAAATAGCCAGTAAGTGTTTCAAGCATTAAAATAGAAGAGGTTTTTCTTGATCCATAGAATATTTGATCAGCTACCTAAAAGTCTGGATTAGCTGAATATATATTCATCATCTGAAAAGCCTGACGCCTTGGAAACATCAGAAGATTTCTAAGGTTCTGGGTAACTTTTAGCACAAGTCAGACCTCAATTTAGCTCAATGCAGCTGATATACAGGAGAAGAAAATTCTACGTCCTTAGAGAAGTTGACAAATCTAAATAATGCATAAGAGAGGACCTGAGATTTCAGCATGCACCCAGAATTCCTGCCAACAGGAATAAGGCAGAAAATGTTGCTGCTGTGTAATCCGCTGAGGGGGTCAGTAGTCTAAGCACTATGGGACTGTTCATACTTGAGAGGAATTGTAAAGCTGATAACACTTTGTGTGCCAAGATTTTTGGCATATATGAGTCACAGCCTCTTGCATCTAAGAAGTATGAGCAACGGAGAGAAACTTTTAAAGTCATTGCAGGAACAACAATAACTAAGAAAAAGATGAAAAACAAAAGACTGTAAACTGAAGCTGTAGCATAGAGCAGTAGCAGCTCTAGCCAGAGTAGCATTGATTTCTGTAAGAAGCTTCTGAGAGGGGACCTGTCAGAAAGGATGGGAGTAGCGTGATCTACTTTTAGCTGTCCAGCATAATGAGCCTTAATTTGTCGCCTAGGTTTTTCTTATAATTTATGAAGAGATAGACACATCTTCAGATGATGGTTCAGGTCTTTTATACCAATCTAACTTTGATACTTATTCTGGGTAAGATATCTGCTGTCTAGAGGCAACTGTACAGTTTCACTGGCTGTAGAAGGATCATCTGGGACTAGATTAGACACAAAACTTCTAGACAGCCAAAGTTAAGTGAAATAGTCCCATCGATTTATAAGTGATGGTGTGCATTTATAACCTGTGACTGAGTAATGGTGTCTTCTGCATAGAATCATGGAATCACTAAGGTTGGAAGACACGTCTCAGACCATTGAGTCCAACCATTAACCTAATAGTGACATTTTCACCACTGAACCATATGCTCATATCTAGACATGGTTAACCTGATCTCCTTCTGTAACAAGGCCATCCACTTGTGGATGAGCGAAAGGCTGTACAGGTTAATGAAGCAGGACCCGCCTGCTCCATGGCTTGTAATTCTATATAAGAAACTTATAATAGTTGACCTGTCACACATTTGATATATGGAGACTCAGGTGCTAACAGTAACACACAAATACCAACACCAGTGTGGCACAGGAGAAAGTAGTGATGTAGACAGGATTCCAGATGCATGCAGGCCTTGAAGACACAGGCATCCTTGTACTAGGAAGTGACAAGTAATGATAAGGAATCATGTGTAGTGTTTTCCTTGACTCCTCTCTCTTGCTAATAAGTATTCAATGAGAGCATGGATTTTTCTGTATACTTAAGAGCTCCTCTTCCTTGGTTCATCGCTATCCAAATGAGAGTAAGTTGGTTCAAATGGACCATTTCCCAAACTGAATCCAACTGTGCTAACAACATGAAGGTTCTGTAAAATAGAACAGAGCCTAAAAGGCTCCTGATTTTCCAGTGACATAGTTGAAATAATAATTAGTATTTAAATTAATGGAAAAAACCCCAAACTCAATAATAGGTTTATTAAAAGAGTAATCTTTCCATAAGCAAAAGCACTAACATGTTTTCCATGGGTTAACTCAGATTATTTACCAGATATCTCTACCATGGAGATCAGGTAGGGGTATGTAATCAAACTACCTGCTAAAGCAAACATTTGCTAGTGTAAATTATATTTAAGCATCCAAGTAGAATTAGGATGCTCTGCTACTTTCTCTTTTTTTTTCTTTTTTTCTTTTTCTTTTTTTCTTTTTCTTTTTCTTTTTCTTTTTCTTTTTCTTTTTCTTTTTCTTTTTCTCTTTTTCTTTTCCTTTTCCTTTTTTTTTCAGATAAGGCAATGTCCCACTTTTTTCCCCAGCATAGCATCAAGGCAGACTTTTGGCCTCCACTTCCTCAGTCTGGACTTCTCTTGGACTCCTCAAATTTTTGCTTTTTTAGTAATATTTAAGCAGTTGTATTTAATAAATATATACACTGACAGGGACCTGCAACCTCTTTTCCCGGGCAGCAGCAGGACCTGAACATATTTTTTTCTGGTTGGTATTTGCTTTGAAGAACAGATGGCATCAGCCCTTTTTTCCTCACCTCTGCAATGAATCTAGATCTGCTACAGAATATTTCAAGAGTGTGCCAAAAATGCTACCTGTAGCAGCTTGAGAGAAGCTTACTCTGTACTCAGGTACAGCAGCTTTATAGAGTTCTGAGAACTGCAAAACCTACTCTTTTATAGAGACCTGGTGACCCTCAGTCAAATTCTGCAGGACTAGTATCAAAGGCACGTAAAAAACAATTAAATTAAAAGAATGTCTCTCTGCCTTTCCAAGGGTAAAATACTACCGAATTTCAGATTTTTCCTGGCTGGCCAGAATTTACAGCTAATTTTAATAATAATTTTGTCACTTTCTCTCAAGGGTATGCAAAGAAACAGCCAGAGGTAAAAAATCTGAAGCATACAATGTCTGCTTATTGTATGCAGCATGGTATTTGTGGGCTTGAGTTTCACATACATTTGTATGCTTCCTGCAATGAGGACAATTAATGTCTCTTGAAGAATTTGCGCTTTAAAATCTTTTCAAAATTCAGCATACCCTGAAAGTATTGCAGACAACCAGTTAGTGATTACCCCTTTTTTGATAACGCTCAGATACACTTCATTCAACCTGATGCTAATGATTACTAGCCTTGTATTAAAAGGCTAACAAGAATATTTGTTGCCTGAGTAGATACTCTCTAACACAGAATAGATACATATGTAGCGTTTTTAATTCTGTGAGTACTTCTCTGGTTAGTGTGGCCAGCTTCAGGATCAAATGTGGTAACTGCTGAAAGACGTCTAGCCTCAGCCAAAAAATAACTCTGCAGAGGAAGTGCATCAGTTCACCGTGCAGCTGCATGGACATGGATGCCAGCTCAAGAGAGAAGGCATGGGCAGGAACTAGTAGCTGGAAAGTGGAATCATTTATTTCATCAGCATATGCCAAAATAAATTGCTCATGGGTCTGCTATCTAAGCGTCACCAATATAACAATGACACGTGAGTAGAAACTCACTACTGATAAAGTCTTTTGGTAGTTATGCATAAATTTAAGACTAGAAAACTGAACCCAGATTTAAAAAGAACTCCAGATATCTGATACCAGCATGTAATCATTCTCTCAAAATTAAATTCAAAGAAAAAACAGGTCAGAAACTTGTGCATGAAGATAGGCATGCTCTTGTGAAAGAAGTGAAGGTTTGAATTAATGAAGTTGAGTGCCTTTCATTTTGTTGTCCATGCGCATCAGCAGCTGCCCTAATGCAGATGGAATCAGGATGCTCATAGCTGCAAAACACAGGCCATTTTATGCGGACCTAGAAGTGGCTCCTGAAAAGTAAAATGGCCCTATATTTTGAGAATAAATATAGTCTCTGTGATTGGTTTGTCAAATTAAACACTCACAAGTGGTTAGCTAAACACACACACACACACACACACACACACACACACACACCAAATTGAAGTTACAATGAAAAATTGCTAGAATATTAAGTAAACTCCTAGCATTACACCAGGGTCTATGGATTACCCAACTAATCTGGAATAGAGCTTTCTCTGTAAAAATAAACTCTCCAAAGTAGAAAATTATAGGGAATTTCCTTTGGGCTCAGTACTCAGATCTCAGACCTGGGAAATAAATGTGATCTGTAACAAACCTAATAGGACCTCAAATACTACACAGCCTCTTCTAGTGACCCCAAGGTAATAATTCTTTTCCTCAGTGCTTCTGTTGCTACATCTTAAGGATGGTTCTCAGGACTTGGGGAAAAATGTCTCTTTTTAGAAAGCACCTCCTGAGCTCCCATGTCATTTGCACACAGCACTGTCATTAGACTAATTTTAAACTGGCCATGTGCAGTTGTAGCCTCTTTATTACTAAGGGTGAATAATGCATGCAGTTATCCACACATAAAATGAAATGGTTAGTGGAAGCCTGTATCTTATAAGCCTATGGCTTTTTACTTCAGCTCTTTCCTTTGGATTCAAATAGAGATAGAACGGAGATGTTTGTTATTTCTTTTTCAAAAAGTTGTTACTCAGTTTAATGATGCTTTTTTCTTTACAGCAAGATGAGTAGGAGCTATTAGTGAAAATACTTGAGTTTATAATCCAGCATACACGTGACAAGTCATATAGTGTACATGAGCAGCAGTGGTTAGTGAATCACTTTTACTGTAGTGTCTATTTTTCATTCTGCTGATATGTGACAATCCTGGCTTGTAGACTCTCTTGCCAGGTCAGAGATTGTGAAACTGGAAGTAACAGGGTAAGAATTAAATTCAAGATATTTCTGATCAGTCTTGATATTATTTATATCTTCTGTACCTGTTTCAGCCTGTCACAATTCCCTTTAACATAGCACAATGAAGAAAATTTAATACTTTATGCAAAGCACAGCACTACTTCAGATACACATGAAAACCATGAGTTTCACCTTGGCATTGACTTTGTATGTTGCTGAATGAGACTTGTCTTCTGTCTCTTCCAACAATTGATTTTTTAAATTTCTTTTTGTTGTCTTTTCTTATGGGTAGTGCAAATTATAGCACATTGATTTTGGCAGCTATGAAGGAAAATTAACGTCCCCACATTTGGAAAGACTGTATATAGACGAGACATATATTATCATCACATGAATAAGACATAACAACACTGTCAAGAAGTGCTGGGAAGGAAAAGTAGAATATCTTTCTTTCAAAGACTTTACATTACCACTGTTTCTACATTTTCATCTTGGAACTTCTTCAGTTCTGGCTTGACCACTGTCAAAGATGTTCTATTTAAAGTTAAAATCAGATTACTGGTGTTTCAGAGATTTTGCTACAATTTAATAAAAGCAGAGGAAGGTGTCACAGCTTTAGTTATAAGTATATATAGGAGAAAATAGTGTAAATTATCAAGTAAGCATTGTATGCCATTCTCTAGGAGCTAAAGTACAGTAACAACCTTTAAAGATAAGATATTTCCCAGACTATAAGAGTCTTCACAATGGTACCCCAAGAGGAAAATTTAAATATCATCCAGTAAAATGATGCAACTAAGTATCCTTTTTAAGACCAGTTTATTTAATTTCACTGTCAAAGCAGCCTGGATCAGCATATTCTTAAAGCTTAAAAACATGTCAAGGTGGAAAGAGGGCACAACAGCACAAAAGTCCTAACAGAACCTGTCAACATTCATGAAGGGTGTGATACTAATGGACACTATTTATTTATTTATTTATTTATTCATTCATTCATTCATTCATTCATTCATTCATTCATTCATTTACAAGAGAAACATAACACCACTTTATCTCTAGATGAGAAACATGGATGGATATTCACTGATGTATGCTTTTCACGGATGTCTCCCAGAACTGGCATGTCTTGTTCACTGCGTCTGACCACAGGTTATGCCACACTACCAAAACTCTCTTCCTTCCTTCTTGGTTGATGGGGAGTGTCTGTAAACCTGGTCTCAGTAGGTGAACCTATGGGCTCTGGGCTCCCCCAGGCCAAACCCTGCCAGACCTAATTTTCAGAACAACTGTGGCATTTGGTTTTCTTGTGAATACATTCTCCCTCAGTCTTTTTTACTTGTGCCTTGACCTGAGGTAATTAAACAATAGTGTCACCATTATTGTATCTCAAGCTCTATTGGGCAGCTTAAATCACAGTCCAAAGCTCCAGTCAGATCAAGGATGGGTGGGCCTCATGGTCACAGCTTCTTCATACAGTTTTGCCATAATGGGCAAAGCTGCTTCATAGCAATGCTTAAGCCATTCCCCTATAACATTTCAGTCTCTGACAGTCCTGATGTGCCCAGAGCCCCTGTGAAGCTTTGGACACAGTGCCACATGACACCCCAAGCCCCACAGTCTGGCTTTGGAGAATAGGCTATGCAGGGCACGAAGAGTCGGCCAGATGGATGCAGCCAGGGAGTTTTGGTCAATGGCTCTATGTCCAGGCGGAGGCCAGGGATGACGAGTGTCCCTCAGTGCTCTGCCTTGGCACAACAGCTCTTTAATGGTTTTGCCAATGACACAGAGAGTGGATGGACCTTCCCTGCAGCACAAGGTTTGCAGGGTTGCAGGGGACAGGCAGCTGGGCAGGCCAGGGACTGAGGAGAAGGACGTGGGGGTGCAAATGGAGGAGAAGCTAGTGTGAGCCAGCCATTTGTGCTCACAGCCCAGAAAGCCAGCCATGGGCTGGGCTACACAGAAAGGAGCAAAGAGGAGAGGTCAAGTGAGGTGAGCACGGCCCTCTAGTCCATTTTTGTGAGACTTTACCTGGAACATTGCATCTGTGTCCAAGCATTAAGAGGATGTTGACCTGCTAGAATGAGTTCAGAGGAGAGGAACAGAGATCCTCAGAGAGCTGGAGTACCTCTGCTATAATGACAGGCGGGGCAGAGAATAAGTTCCAATCCAATTAGCCTCTGTCTCGGCTAAGGCACAAATGAGACAAATGTGATGACAACATGCAAATTTTATTTAACATGGATTTTATTTAACAAGAAATGTGAAGTAGAGGGATAGCAAGAAATAGGAAAGAAGTCTCAGAGAGAGAGAAAGAGAACAGAAGATAGAGGGAACTAGAGGATCTTTAAGTCTCTTCCCAATCCAAAACATTCTGTGATTCTAGAATATGTCCGTATGTGTATTTTAACTTGATATCATTATCATCATCAACAATATAATTATCATAAATATAATACTATCATCAATAATTATTATTGTTATTATTATTTGCTCTTACTACTATTTCTTCATCTTATTTTTCTAATTATTTTTCTTCTTATTATTTTTACTACAATTTCTCCTTTTCCATCATCTTCTTCTTCTTGTTCTTCTGCTGCTGCTTTTTCTTCTTATTATTATTCAGTACTACTAATTCTTAATTTTCTCCATTTTATTGTTATTATTCCTGTTCTTATTCTTTCTCTTTTTGTGTCTTTCCGGCATGGGGTTTTTTGGTCAGTTTTTTGTGGGGGTTTTCTTTTTTTTTTTACTACTTCTATTTCTTAAACCCAGCTTTCATTTGTTTTGAATTAACTTGTATGTGTTGCAATCCTGCAGTGCACAGTCATGTCCTGGGAGCAATATCTCCTGTCTGAGCCCATTCCACATGGATAAAATCCCAAAGGATCAGCAGGTAATCCTTTGAGGATGAGAGGAAATGGCCTTTCCTCCAGAGCAGGTTCCACCAGGGAAGGTTCAGATTAAACATCAGAAACAATATTTCCCTGACAGAGTTGTCAGTCCCTGGAAGAAGCTGCTCAGGAAGGTTGTGGACTCACTATCTCTGAAAATGTTCAAGAATTGTCTGGATGTGGCACTTGGGGACATGGTTTTGGGGTGGTGATGGTGGTGCCAGGGTGACAGTGGAACCTGATGACTTTTAAGGTCTCTTCCCACCTTAATTATCCTCTGTGATTCACTGCTGAGCCACCTTGCCACCAAATGTCCCCCAGGTGTGCTGTTTTGGGGCTGGCCACATAAGTAATATTTGGTCTTTGGGACAAGAATTTGGGATGCTGCAAAGCAGCTGGGCAATTGCTGAGGCTGCAGGGACAAGTTTGAGGCAGAGGCAGCCGTGTGGTTCCCTCAGGATGCAGGGCAGGCTATGGGCCGGCTGCCATCTGTGGGGCCAGCAGTGGGCCCTAATCTTCAGGCTGTGGCACCAGGCAGGGGCAGCGGAACAGGCTGTACAGCGCCTGTCTGAGACGGGATGGACCTTTCCCGTGGGGAGCTGGCTGCCACCTGGAGGCCGGGGCTCCCAGCCGGGGAGCTGAGCACCTGGGGCAGCTCCACAGGGCAGGGCCTACCTCTGGTGCCTGCCCCTCCATGGCAGGAGAAACTGCATGTCCTCTGAGGGCTTGGGCTCTCACACAGGGAGGCAAGGCATGGAGCGGCACTTGGGGGTATGGCTCAAATGCCTGGTGCCCAACCCAAGCCTCCCGAGGGACAGGCACTGGGAATCCATCCTCTGCAAAGCGTGCCAGTCTTTGCTCTCCGTCTTCCTCTTCAGACAGCTCAAGGACACTCAGATTGTCCAACTCATCCTCCCGCAGCAAGGGCTTGACCCTGGTGCTGTGGGCACTCATGTGTTCCCAGCTGTCCTGCATGAGCTCTTCATCACTGTCATTTTCCCACCTGGACTGCATGGAAGGTCTGTTTACATTCTCTTTGGACACCTTTTGGCCAATGGAATCTTCCCCTTTGGAAAGCTCTTGGCCAATGGATTCTTCCCAATCAGAGAGTTCTTGGTAGCTACTGGCTTCATCGGACAGTTCTTGCTCACTGTATTCTTCCCAGGTAGACAGTTTTTGGGAGCTACCAACTTCTTGGGAAAACTCTTTCTCCATACATTCTTCCCAGTCAGAAAATTCCAGGTAGCTCCTGGACTCTTCTGGAGACAACTCTTGCTCCATGCAGTCTTCCCCTTGGGCCAATTCCTGATAGCTACCAACTTCTCCAGGGGACAGTTCTTGCTCTATGCAGGCGTCCCCTGAGGACAATTCCTGGTAGCTACCAACTTCTCCTGGGGACAGCTCTTTCTCCATACAGGCTTCTCCTGGGGACAGTTCCTGGTAGCTACCAACTTCTCCTGGGGACAGCTCTTGCTCTATGCAGGCCACCTCTGGAGACAATTCCTGGTAGCTAGCAGCTTCTGGGGACAGCTCTTTCTCCATGCAGGTTTCCCCTTGGGGCAATTCTTGGCACCTATCAGCTTCTCCTGGGGACAGCTCTTGCTCTGTGCAGGCTTCCCCTTGGGACACTTCTTGGTATTTGTTCATATCTCGTTGGGAGAGCTCTGGGTCTTCCTTACCATCACATTGGGAAAGCTTGATCTCCCCAGCCAAGGTGCCCTCCTCGCTCTCCTGTTCTGACAGGATCGACCTCCTGTCTGCCTCCCCCTGCTGCTCCCTGAGAGCCTGCCCTCCCAGCAGGCGGGGTGAGGGGCTGGGCGGGCAGCAGGGGCTCTGTGGAGCAGAGATCGGTCTCTCTTCCTTTTCTACTGGAGCTGCTGCTTCCTGTTCTGCAGACCTGCTTTGCTCCAGGTCCGTCTGTTCCTCTGGCTGCTGGCCAGATGCCTGGACCTCAAGCGCAGCCTTGCCCACCACCTCAGAGCTGATGTGCCCTGCTAAGTCCAGCAGAGCCTGGCTGCAGCCTAGGGGACTGCTTGGGGCAGGGACTTGGCTCTCTGTCCCTGACAATGTCATCTCACCACTCAGGACGGGAGACTCTGGTGCTTTTTCCTTCTCGGGAGCCAGAGGCTTGCGGGGCTTCTCCTCCTCAGCAGCTCCTGCCAGGGCAGTAATAGCTGCTGGCTCAGCCTCCCTGGGACTTCCCAGGGCAGGAGAGGTGCTGGGCAGCTCACAGGCTATCACAGTGCCTATGCTGCTGGAAGAGCTGGGCCTCTGTTGGGCACAAGTCTGGGCATCTTCATTGTCCTCTGTGTGCAAGGGTTTGTCCTGGGTCTTGTAACTGACTTCTCCCCTCTGGGACAGCCCCTGGCTGCTCACACTTTCTCCCTGTTCGGACAGCATTTGGTCATTCTTCCCTTTTTCCCATTGGGGCAGCTCTTTGACACTGTAGCCTTTTCCTTGGGATAACTCCTTGTTACTGTTGTCTCCTATTTGAGACAACTCTGGGTCTCTCTTGTCCACTTCCAATTGGTACATGTCTGGATGGCCTTGCACATCTTCCAAAAGAGATAGATCCTGGTATCCCTCCTCTTCCCACTGGGACAGCTCTTGGTATGTTGGATCTTCTTCCCACTGGGACAACTCTTGATATTTGTCATCATCTTCATGCCATGGGTACAGCTCCCGGACTGCCGTGCTTTCTTCCCAGTGGTACAGCTCTTGTTGTGTTCCATCTCCCTGCTGGACTCTCACACCTACCTCCCACTGCACTGTCATTTCTTCTTGCCATTGGTAAAACTCTTCGACTCTCACTTCTTCCCACAGGCAAAACTCCCGGCCTCTAATATTTCCCCACTGGGAAAGTTCTTGATCTGCACCATCTTTCCACTTCTCTTCAGTCTCTGCCAGGGGCAGGGCTGAGCTGCCCTCTGCCCCCAGCCACAGCCTGCTGAGGGTCTGGTCTTCCTGGCAGCTGCATAAGGGGCTGGGGGACTGGGAGTTGTGGTTTACCTTGCCCTTTTCCATCTCAGACATCCTCTAATGCAGAGGAACCGTGGAAGCTGCTTCCTCCCACGATGGCAGCTCTCATGAGATTGGTCACAACGGGACTGGTTCTGCACCCATTAAATACCTCCTGGCAGGGCGTGGCTCTGCCATGTCACAAGGGCCTCTGGGCACCACAATGTCCCTCATCACCCTTGGGCCCTGACACAATGCATCTGTGTCACAAAGGGCCACACACGGCACCCCTTCAACAGCCAAACTTGCTGGAACTGTGTGTTTCTAGCCCCCTCGTAACTTTATAATCTAGCTATTAAAATTATCTGAAATGCCTCTGCCTGAATTAAGGTGCAAATGAGATCATGTGCCAAAGTATGGGTTTTATCTAACAGTAAATGACAGAGAGAGACAAGAAAGGAAGGAAGGATTCCAGGAAGGAAGGATTCCAGGAAGGAAGGAAGGGAGAGAAAGAGAAAGAGAAAGAAAGAGAAAGAAAGAGAAAGAAAGAGAAAGGAAAGAAAGAAAGAAAGAAAGAAAGAAAGAAAGAAAGAAAGAAAGAAAGAAAGAAAGAAAGAAAGAAAGAAAGAAAGAAAGAAAGAAAGAAAGAAAGAAAGAAAGAAAGAAAGAAAGAAAGAAAGAAAGAAAGAAAGAAAGAAAGAAAGAAAGAAAGAAAGAAAGAAAGAAAGAAAGAAAGAAAGAAAGAAAGAAAGAAAGAAAGAAAGAAAGAAAGAAAGAAAGAAAGAAAGAAAGAAAGAAAGAAAGAAAGAAAGAAAGAAAGAAAGAAAGAAAGAAAGAAAAAAAAAAAAAAAAAAAAAAAAAAAAAAAAAAAAAAAAAAAAAAGAAGAAGAAAAAGAAAAAAAAAAAAAAAAAAAAAAAAAAAAAAAAAAAAAAAAAAAAAAAAAAAAAAAGGAAGGAAGGAAGGAAAGAAAGAAGGAAGGAAGGAAGGAAGGAAGGAAGGAAGGAAGGAAGGAAGGAAGGAAGGAAGGAAGGAAGGAAGGAAGGAAGGAAGGAAGGAAGGAAGGAAGGAAGGAAGGAAGGAAGGAAGGAAGGAAGGAAGGAAGGAAGGAAGGAAGGAAGGAAGGAAGGAAGGAAGGAAGGAAGGAAGGAAGGAAGGAAGGAAGGAAGGAAGGAAGGAAGGAAGGAAGGAAGGAAGGAAGGAAGGAAGGAAGCTCTGATCTACATATTCCTGAGAACAGAAGCTGGCCATTGTCTCCTAATAGATTGGGTGCCAAAATACTTTTGTGTGCTCACTGTTGTGACTGCAGTTTCACATGGTCAGAGGTATCAAAACTTTGAAATCAGCTCTGATACAGAAAAATACTCAAACAAATTAATGTTTTTTCTTTAGCTGCAGCATGGTCTGGATTTTTCTTTCTGTTCAGGTAGTGGGTTTGGACCACAAAACGCTAATCCACAGATAAAACCAACCTAACCTGTGGGACTCTTCCCTCAGATTTTTTCTCAACCCATGAGGTTGTAAACTGCTAAATTGCAGAAAATGTCATTGTGCATACTCCTTGGAGAGTAGGAGACCTGGTTCCATTATTTGACTGATTTTTGTGGGTTTCTCTCAGACCTCTCAACATTTGGTTCTTGCTGACTGAGTCTCTGGGGATGTAAGAAACAAAGAGTGGCACGTTTTTTTGCCTTTAGCACTGAACAGTGCTGTGGCTTCTCTGGTTACCGTATGTCCCAAAAAGAAAATGCGGGGTGCCAGATGATGCAATAACATGTGCCATGCTACTGGCTGAATAGAAGTGATTCAGCTGCACCACTTTCTTGCCTGCAGGTCTGCATTCTCATTCTTCCTTAGTTTTATGCATTCAGAGTTAAAGTTTGTGGGGCACAACTGAATGCAATGATCTAATTCTCTCAGTTTGAGGGACTGAAAATAGGATCATATTTGCACTAGGCTGTCTTAGTTGCTTGTTATGAGATAGGCTTTTTCAGGGAGTGTTAGCGTGGAGCTGATTAAGAGGCATCCCCTTCTCTTTCAAGAGGGAGCTAACAATGAATACATTACTGATTCAGGTACCTGGCTAGCTACCCAGACTTAGGTGAGACGAAACCAGACAGAGCACAAATGCTTACAAGGCCAGCCCTAATCCCAACAGTCT
Organism: Acridotheres tristis; assembly: GCA_037013685.1. Classification (NCBI taxonomy): domain Eukaryota; kingdom Metazoa; phylum Chordata; class Aves; order Passeriformes; family Sturnidae; genus Acridotheres; species Acridotheres tristis. Next base: position 63,552,386 of record CM072919.1, on the reverse strand, counting down.
GAAACCACAATTTAATTTTCCTAGGAGTCAGGCAGACCCAGCCTGTTTAACCTTTTTTCTGTGTTTCTGTCCTTCAATTTTCATATGCCAATGACATTGTCCTTACTAGCAATGTCTGGGTTCCTATTCCACGCTAATTAATTTTTCTTTTGTGGAGGAGTTAACAATAGCAAACTACCTAGCATGTCTCAAGGTCCAAACCTGCCCACAGGCAGGAGCCACAGACCATAGATGCATGGAACAGTTTTTTGGAGGCAGAACTACAGACAGGTAGAGGAGAGAAAAAAAGAGATGCTGAACTGAGGAGGTGAAAGATAGGAAGAAGAGAGGAAGATGAGGGCTGATAGAAAGTCTTTGGTTATGAGGATATACATCTGGGTTTTTGCGAGAAGTGTAGAACCTCTATTTCCTGGCAAAGTCCAGAGCTGTGTGAAGTCTGCCTTGGTGCAAGTAAGTGATCTGCATATCACCCTGTACCCCTAGCCTTTCCATCTGTTTACAGAATGGAATCCAGCAGTAGCTCAAATATCATCCATGAGATTCAGAGTCTGATTTGATTTTTATTCTGCCCTGCAAATATGGAGTGACAAAGTAGTTTGGAAGTACAGAAAAAGTAAAATATTATAAACTTAAAAGAAGCGAGAAATGCAAAGCTGGCAAAAAACAGAAAGGTGAATTACAGCTGATATGCTTGGATTCTGTAGGAATTTCCTCTATTGGTTAAGTATTTCCAGTTTGTATATCTAACTGTCATTTTGTAAATATTCAATAACTGTCCACTAGTCAATACCAGGTACATTTTGCTAGCCTCCCACACTTCTGGGATCAGAGAGCTTTCTCTACCTCCTGTCAGCTTTCTCAGTTATTACCCACATTTTTTTTCTGGAAAAAGACTTCAATCTGCTGCAAAGCATGTCCTGCAGTGGTCTGGGACTCCTATCTCACTGAGGCTTGTATGCGTAAGTGGCATGGATCTGGTACAATCCTTTTCACTGCTGAGCTAACATTTGGAGCCATTTTGTATCTCATTAGACACACAGGATATTTTAGAATTTTAAATTTCAGTGTTTTCTAAAAAATATTTTACTTCATTCATAATATGCAAGGAATTAATATCCTAGATTTATATGCCAGACTAGCATGTAGAAGAGGGAAGGGTATCCAGCGATAGTATTTCAGTTTTTGTCTTAGGGGTTTCCCAATTTTTCTCTGATCATCTATCTTTATGTATAATTATTCTATTATAAACCTTGTTATGATACCACAATAATTTTATAAATATGCAATTAAAGGTGGGCCCAGTTCAGCCCCATATTTGTGTGTATGTTTGTATGTTTATCATTGCCTTTCTATATGAGGTTCATTTCCAAGGAATCCAAACCTGGATCCAAGTCCAAAGTTCTCAGATGGTCCTTGTCATTGCAGAAGGCTAAGCCAAAACAGCTGAGCACAACTTTGAAGACATTTACACTCTAAATCCTGGTCCAAATGACTAGAATTCCTTTCCTTCTCCCATGCCTTTAATCTAAATTGAAGATAAGATCTAGGGAGCACGGGAAAAAGAAAAGACAATATCAACAGTTGATATTAATTGCTCTTTATCAATCCCTGAAGAGTTCTCAAAATATTTAAACAATCTGCTCTAAGTAACAACATTAATAAACTAAATGTGAGAAAGAAGAAAAGCCAGTAATTACAGCAGAGTTTAAACATCACATCTGATAAGTAACAAAGATCTCTAAATTAAACAAATATAAAAGATAAAACAGCATAGTAAAGAAAAAAATCAAAGCATTGTCCTAAATGGCATAGAGGTCACATGAATTAAATACCTCTAATGTCTTTCCAGAACAAAAACATCATTAAAAGCCTGGAAGAACTGAGTTCTAAATTAATTCTTCATCAACATTCAAAGTGCTTCCCTCTCTTTCCTATCCCAACATTTTTCCTAAGGCCTCATGCTTGACCCATAAAAACCATGTAATTGTCATAAACAAAAAATAAGCTTTTGACCATTAATGGAAGATTAGAGTGTTGTAGGAAGTAGGTGGAGTATGAAAGCCTTAAGGCAAGTGTATTTTCAAGGTCTGAAAGAGGCTCTTTGTATGGAATATTTATGAAATGCATGGAATTTATTTGTTACTTATTGCAATTATGCATTCTTTTTGTCAACCAGTTATATTTACTAAGTGCCAGTTACTTGCAGATTCATTTGATTTGAATGTGAAATATTTGTCAATTTTTATGGCAGTTCTGCAACATAGTAGAACACAAATTTTTGCCAAAATAATCCCGGTCAGTGCAATTTGCAAAAGCTTGTGGTGTGTTAGCTTAACCCAACTTTTTGGGTTAGAGATAAGGCTGCTGAATTGTATCATACAAAATTTAACTTTCACAGGACTTGAATGGATAGATACCTTAAATCCACCTTTATTTAATCCATACAAGGCCTTTGGGCAGGCAGCTTTCAGCAACCTCAGTCAGCACTCCCTTCTCCCTGCTGCTGAAATTTCCTCATCCTCCTCCTTGATGTTTTACATGGCTGATAGTCTTCTCTTTCATTAATCATTTCTAACAAAGTGATGCAGTGGAGTTTAATATACTTCACTCTAGGGTAGCAAGTATATTTTTTCTGGTTTTGCTTGCATTTACTATTAAGAAGTTACATTTTTATGCAACCCTACAATAATTTTGTTAAGATGAAACACTGGGAGCATTTCCATTCAGATGAAGGATATGTCAGAATTTTAAGACTGTTTCTCATGTGGTTCTTTAGTGACATATATTTTTTCCTGTTAAAAAGAAAAAAAAATAGAAAAAGAAAAGAAAACCCAACAAAGGAAATTGGCCTGGGGAAAATGCCACTGAGATACTGTTAAGAAGTCTGACTTAAAGCCAAGCAGCATATGCAGGGCGAATGCTCAGTCCACCCATTGTGCTTAAAGCCACAGGGGGCTGAGAATAGTACCCTATGAGATTTTATTAGAAGTGTGGTAAAAATATTCTGGTATAGCTACCTCTCCTTCTGAAATGAGAAACCTTATTTTGCATTAACTTACACTATCTACTTCGACATAGGTTTTTATTTTTGTGTTGACACTGCATCATTATGCATTCAAATAAGAGCTGTGAATGAAGTGCAGACTATTCCTTAGCATATTGCCAAGTTAATTGTAACCTGGATACCATTTATTCCAATGCAGGTAAGGAGGGACCATTGAGTCCATGGCTGCAGAAGTCACGGCCATGGTGCATTTAGTAGCTAGTCCTTTTACCACAATGCAGCCCAGGAAGATCTATTTCAGTCTACTCTAATTTTGAGTAATGCTCAGACTGTTTTAAGTTGTGCTAAGGAAAGACTTCTTTCAGGCATAGGGCAGAATTAGGAAGGTGAAGAGAGAAGAATCACGTTTGTTCATCTTTAACTCTCCTGTTTTAAGAACAGTGTTGTTTACCAGAGAATATGATCCATCTTTGACTGTTTTTCTTTTCTTTTCAATTAAAATAAGGAAATTAATTTAGGGCTATCTGATAGCTTGGAAGTGTGGAAGTTGTGCTGGCTAGCCTCCCTTGAAACACACCCTTTAAAGGGCAGAGACCTGGTACAGTCACTGCCTCTGCACCTCACTGAGGTGGCCAAAGCAGACAGTGGCTCCTGAAACTGGAGCACAGCCCTAATCTTTGCTGGTGGCAGTGCACAATGCTCTGCCTCTTGCTCCAGGCTTGGAAAAAATCTGCTATTAAACCTTAAGGAAAAGGCTAGTTTGTTAGCTAGAGTATTAGCTACAACCTTCAAAACAAAACTTGTTATTATATTGTCACAGAATGCCTGTAGATTTATGAGGCCTTGGGAATACAATAAATTAATCACAGTAGCACTTGTTTGTTTTAATGAAGGTTTGCAAAACAAGCAATAAAGAGTGGATGTGATTTTTTCTTACTTAAAAATCTATTAGCTATTGCTCTGAGTCTAGTTTTCCTTAAAATGAGCTGTTCTAGAATACATCTAGGAGTCATGAGTTGGATGAATATGATTAGGATTTCAGGAGTTACAGTCACAAGTCAAAAATCATCAGATCCTAAGTTTGACCATCATTGTATTTCTTCTTTAGCTACAATAGTAATCTATAAATTTTACAAAAACGACATGCTACAATTTATATTATTACAAAGAGCTAGCTAGGGGAAAAAAAAGAATGATTATTAAAGGAAATAGGCCCTGACTTTCCATAAAAATAAATGGAAATACCATAAATGGAAGTATCAAAAGTTTTACTTTATCTCTTGAATTAATTAATAATTTAATGGAAGCTTTCTATTTTAGAACTCAGATGTTTTTTATTAGAACTGCTAAAATGCTTAACAAATCATTGCATAATTTGTCAAATTACATCCAACTGCATTAACTAAAAGAATACTTGTTTTCAGTAGTTCTGAAGAACTATTACTTCAAAAGCAGATGTACTAATCATTCCTCAAAATCTAATTCTGTTCCTATTCTATATCTCACTTCACATTAAGAACACCATGTCTTACACCTAAAACACCTTGAAACCACAGGCTGCACACTCCAGCAATGGCAGCCTCAGCTGCTGGGGATGCCTGCTATCTCCATGCTACATTACCTCTTGAAGGAGTCTGTTTTCTCAATTGATGACATTGCACAGCTTTTATTTTTGTCAAGGCTTTTTCAGTAGAGTGGCATGATGCGAAATAGAATAACCTGATGAAATACAATAAGTTAATAATAGTGTCGTACAGAGACCACCTTTCATCATGATAGTTCTGTAAGAGTTTTACTTAGACTGTACATATAAAAATCATTCTTCACCCACCACTGAAATGCAGTTACTGTTACAGAAGAATAGGGTAACCATACCATGCCAGGAATAACAGCTTTTTTGAGTAAGGGAAATTAAGAAAAATGTCTTCATATGAAACAATAATGGGAATACTTAGGGACGCTGGATCTAATTATTAGCATTTGCATTTGGTCAACGTGTTTAAAGGGTTTCTTGTAAATGCATGAATCAGTAATAGGAATAGGGGTATCCATAAATATTTAATTTGCCACAAGTTCTTTTTACTTTATCTTTCCTTTTCTCAGAAACAGCACCTTAAGTATCAAATAAAGAAGAAAAAACTCCATATTTCCAAATTTACTCAAAGAAGGAAATGCCAGTTAGTCATGAAGAATTGGCTCTAAAATGTTCACATTTTTGCACCAAATACTGGACAATTCTAACTCTTCCATGTGGTGTAATTCAACAAAAAGCATCTGGGGTATTGTTGTGAGCTGCTACAGAACATAAGGGTAATCTAGGTTCTTTTAGTAGATCCCTTGGGGCAGATTAGAGTGAGAAACACTGGATGATTGGTGTTTGTAAATATACACATGTAGGGTTTATTATGGAACAGTTTTGTTGCAAAGAAAAGCAGGTACTTAGGATTTTGATTATTATTGCCTATAGTTATGTGCAGAAAATCAGGCTATGAAAAGCCAATGTCCATGCAGGAGACAGAGGAATCCTGCAACTTTATTTGAATAAAAGGAGCATACACTGGGGCATACACCTGTGGGGTTTTTCAAGGTTTTGGAGGAAGCAGCCTCCTTTGATCCTTAGCTCCTGGTCCCATGCTGCCTTCTTCCCTTCCCCATTGGCAGAGGTACTAGGAAGGTACAGCCTTCTGAAACTGCCTACCACATATTTCCCCCTTGAACATGTAATTTTCTCCAATGTTCAGAAATCCAGGCTATCTGGGTCCTGCAACAGACTTAGTGCAGACCAATTTGGCTATTGCCCTAACGTTCAGAAGTTCAAACTGTAGTCAAACTGTCTGGTTTCTGTAAAAACTTGTGTGGCTTAAGGTTGATAGAGGCATTAAGATCCATTTCAAAGACATTAACACCCATTTCTCCTAAAGGCCCTCACCTACTGAGTTGTTTGTATAGACATTAGCACTCATCTTTCCTATCAGTAATATAACAATATGAAAGAATTGCAATATGAAAGTGCAACATCCCTCAAGAACATGCAGGAGGGAAAGAAAAGAAAGAGAGAGAAAGGGCAAGAGAGTGAAGTTCTCATCACCCACAGGCCCCAAAACAAGACTTGGTTGCTTTGCAGTCTTGGTTGAAGTGGTCACAAACTGGATCCTTTGGGTCATGAATGAAGTCCTTAAGAAGTGGTGGGAAGGAATTCACAGGAAAATCTATGAAACACAAAATCTTCTGGGTTTATAACTACTCAGATTTGGGTGGGAATAGTCAGGTACCACCACTGTGGTGGGGAAACTTTGGGAGTCGCTGACCTTCTAAGACAACACAGCTGCCCATCACACCAGCACGCTGAGTCGAGGATGCCCATTATGGCCATTAATAGACATGAATGGCTGTGGCACTCTCAGGCCACAGCCAACATCCCAGTCATTCCTCAGGCTGGGGAGGAGAGGGAGCCCCACAGCCCAGTGTTTTGTGCAAGGCAGGATAATTTAGCATGGCAAGGGGCACCTGCTCAATTCCACAAGACCCTCTCCTACCTCACTCATAGCCCATCCTTCACCTCCTGTCTTTTCAGATCAGAGGTTTAGCCACTGCACACCCAAAAGCTCACCTCCTTCACCTCAGCAAAGCACCCTGGTGTGTTCACAAATGGGGGATAAGTTTGGAGTTGTTATCCTTCAACAGTTCAGTCTCTCACAGGTATGTCCAGCTAGAATCCTGTCACAGCAGAATCTGAGTCCCAGTGACATTCAGTGCAGTACAATACTCCCGTGGCACCTACAATAAAAGCCAGTGCTGTATTTGCTCTCAGAGGTCCATGATACAACAGGACAATATTGATACTGGGAATATCAGAGCCAATATAACTGTAAGCCATAAGCATTTACAATGCAGATTTATGACTTTTGATTTAAAAATTCATTTAAAGCGTCATAAGTTATTCAATGCATGGTAATTGTGTGGGGGTTTTAGCCTTTACTAGTAACACTGAAAAGAACAAACATTTTTCTTTGAAGATTAAGTCTATTTGCTGTGAGCTAACAGCACTCCTCATCAATGGGCTCAGTAAATGTGCTGCATGCACCTTTTCCAGCCTGATCATTGTTTTTGCAGTAAACAATTATTGAAAAATGGAAATGATCATATCAAGATTGGGAGAGATAGAAGGATCATAACATCTCCTTTTTCTTGATACTCATCACAGCATGTAAATCAGCATCTGTGACATTTATGACACTGCATATATGGGAAGTCTAGCCAAATATGAGAGAGGAATTTGGTTGATGCTTCTGAAAAAGTTAAAAAATTATTGTAAATTCACTGGAAGAGAATGAGCTGAAGGGTTAAAAATGAAAATAACAGTTCATGCCTGTAGTTAAGCTGGTGATGAATTATCCGTACAGTGTCATAGGGATTGGTCTCATTGCATGCCATTATTGATTCAGTGGAAAAGGATATCAAAACAGTAATGAGTTTTGGAAATGCAAATAAATATGAAGGAGGCCAGCAGCAATAATGAAGTCCATACTAAAAGGTAAGGAATATGAATTGGAAGTATTATACTGTGATTCAGTATGAAAAAATTGCAACCTAATATAACTAAAGAATCTAGAATTTATGTATATCAGCAAAAAAGAAAGATAATAATGATGGACACCTTAGACGTCTGTAGTATCATCTAGTGCCTAAAAAGTATGTTTCAGGTTAGACAGTCATAGGAGAAGGCAGTAAAGGGTAGCAAGGGGCTGAATTACAAGTCAGCTTGGAAAACTAAACCTATCTGCAGCTCTGACAAGCAAACCAGAACTGCTAGGTAAGAATTGTGTAGGGCTTCTAAGCCTTGTACATTTCTAGAAAGTGTAAAGCATTGCTTTTGCAAATTTTCTTACTCACTTTTATAAGGAAATTCTTCCATTCCCTCCCTCCTCCAGGCCTCACTTGAATATCTATCTCACTGATATAACAAAACTTACCTTCAAGTTATGATTGTAAATCTATATCCCTTATCTCAGATTTCACTCCCATTCCAATCCTCCATTCTAGGAAAAAGCCATCCAGATTTTAAAAAGGGAAATAAATAATTTTCATACAATATTTGCCAACTCGACAGAATTCCCCTGCTTAATGAACCTCACAGCAAAGATAATACTGGGAGGGTGAAGCATGCAGTAATTAAGGCTTTAGTCAATGATAAGGAAGGCTTCAATTCATACCCTACTGAGGCCTGAGTCACCTATTTGATCCCAGCGTTGTTCTGGCTCTCGTTCCTCATTCTTAAAATGAATTTAAAACGGATTTAATAGTCTCTCTATATATCATAGGAGTCTTGTGAGAATAAATATGCCACAGATGGTAAAGTACTCAGACATTAAAGTCCTGAGGGCCAGAGGAAATCAAAATTTATATCCTTGTATCTGACTTTGGAATCATTTGAAATTGAGTGCAAAAAGTTTCAGAGAACATGCTAGGCACAATTGCCTAACTTACAGCACATATTTTATCCAATTAATTAAATTTCCATTTTTCCTATGAATTGTCCGTAAGTGTTTTAGGACCATAAGAATTCCCACCCCATCAGGAGGAGAGTTTAATAGAAGGCAGGAATTGTGGCACTAGAGCAGGGTGAGCAGCACACTCTCCCCCAGGACCAGCCTCCCAGGTCTCCACCATCTGTTTAACTCTGACTTCCACAGTTGGTGGCTTTTGATGGATGTTCACTTCATTGTTTTACCCCCTATTTTTTTCAATTTTTTGATGTTTTGAGATATGCTCTGAGGCTCACTAGAGACTTGAATACCCCAATAGCAATGATGGGATGCTTTTCTCAGAAGAGAAACCAAAGTGAGCCCATTACCATCAAGCTGTTGCAAATATGAATGGAATTTAGTGAATATGTCATCACCCATAGAAGAATCTCAGCATCAGCCTGCCCACCTAATGTATTTTATTAGTAATACTCTGTGTGTGGTAGTGCTTATCTGTATGTTAGCTACTACGTTTATAAACTTGACCTATTTTCTGTGACTAGACAGCATCTGTATTTCAGTAAATTTGGAGTATGATGTAAATATTTATAAATATGTACAAACAGGGCCTTGCTTTTTAACAGTGAATACTTTCTGCATTTCTAACCTGGAGCTGCTTTTTTCAGTAGTAGACTTTCTATGTTTTCAACACCCTGGTTTGACCAAAAGACTATTTTTTCTTGATTAAATCTGGTTTTTGTACATCAGCTTTTCATCAGGAAAAGACTCATTCATGCTCAAGATCACATTCTTGTTACACAAAACTGGTAGTTGACATTATCAACACTATTGTTAACTAATTCTTAGAGCAGGCTTTGAGATCATTATCCCCTTACTGAGCTGCTCACATGTGGAAGCAAAGGCAGACAGAATACACAATATTCCTTCAGGCCACAAAGAAACTGTTAGCAGAAAACAGATTAAACTCCTGATTCCTTGTCCATTATTTAGACGATGCCTTTTCCTTGCTAACTTTGCTTCTTGTACAGCACACTAGTACAATACAGTGCTTCTTAGAGCACTCACGTTTTGGTCCAGTGTTTCAGAAGAATATAGTAACTACAGTAATAATGGCTGAACCCTCTTGGGTTTCATGCAGAGAGTTCTTCTCTTCCAAGAGAATTGAAATAAAGCACAGCTCTGGGAATGGGGCTTGGTTTTGAACCTTTGTAAGGTGAGGCTGCCCAAACAGATCACTAGGTAGCAGCTAACTAACCTCTTCCAGCTCACTGGAAAAGAAACCTCACAGTTGTTTCATAACGCAAGCAAATATGTCTTGTTTTACAGAAATAAGGCTAAATTCCCCCCTTTTAATCTGAATGATGTTTTTTCTTCTAGGAGAGATATTGACTTCTACAGGAAAATATCTGTGAAACTACAATCTGATACATAGCTCTTTTTTTCAGGTTTCATTAAAAAAAAAAGAGAGAAAACTTTTAGGTCTTGGCTACTTTTTTACTATTAAATATGTTTTGGCACTTGCCTAGATTATGGAGTAATCACTTGCACAACATCATCCTTTAAATAGGTCAGCCAAAACTCTACATCCAAATACACTCTAAGTATTGCTCAGATCTCAGACTTTTACAGTTGGGTTCTGTCTCTCTAATGGTCTGAAATCAAAATTCTGGATACATCCAAATACCCTGAAGCAAGGGTATTGCAAATGCAGATCCAGCATGTCTGGCACAAGTCTTTCATTTTCAGGCTTCTTGTTTTTATTCTCCTCTTCCCCACCCCCCATCACCTCCCTCTCAATTAGGGCAAAAGCACATTGTTATTTCAAGAAATCTAGAGGAGATTATTTTCCAGGATGGTTGATATTCATATGTAAAAAATGATAAAGTGATTAACTTGCAATACATCTTGAGTAAAACCCACAGAGAAGAGTAAAAACATGGAAATTCAGCACATATGTTTTGTAAAGAAAACCTATTGTCCTCTCTGGGAGGCTTTATTTCCCGAGCTTTTTAGGCAACACTTCTTTGGCCCATAAATCAATATGGAGGAGGTCCTGGTGCTCAAGCCTCTGTTACTAGCTACAGTTGCAGAAGGGTTATATACGTAGTAGGATAGGCACCAAAAGTCCAGAAGAGTCCTCTCAGGACATTACAGTAGTTGTGAATATTTGAGGTAATCACATTATATACAATGCTTATTGTTTCATTGTGGCTGACACTTGGCTTTCTATCCTTAGAGAAGAGTCAGAACTCAAATTAATCCTGAACCATCACAGTTACACATTTTCCAGAGGATATGCAAACTGAGACTGATTTTTCCATGTTTTTTTAATGTCTTCCCTTTACTTGATTTCTTTTTTGACTCCATACTGTTGCCACAGACAAGCATAGGATAAGATCTCAGTATTTGTTATGTCTTGCCCTTCAGGATATAATTTTTCCTAACTGTCTTTAATTGAATGGAATTAACTTTCCTTTATAAGTCTACAAAATATAAGGTGTGCTCAGATGCCTAAGTAGAAGCATTAAATTGTGTTAACCTAGTCCAGTTTTGTGACTGTGCTGTCTAGAAGAGCATACCAGAGCTGGGTTTTGGCATACTAGAGCCTGTCTTCTGGCTGCAGATGTTTATATTCCAGCACCTCCTTCATAATGAAATTGACTTAATGTTTACAAATTATTTTGTGCATAATGACGAACAGGATTTATTTTACTCTTAACATTTTGATAATCAGTTGAGAACTTACATTACATTTGCTCTTTTGGCATTTCTATCTCTTATCATTCTTGCAGTGACAGCTTCGATACTCCATTCATCTCACAAATGCATTTTTACACATTGTCTCAGATTTCATCTGCACCTTTTCCTCCATTGTGCCTTGGTTTATCCTCACCATTGGGACCCTCAGGCCAAGAAATCTGGACTAGAGTGACGGCTTTATTTCTGTAAAGACTAGAGCTGGGAAATAAAAAAGATATTATCCCAAGCTGGTCACATGCCTTCTCTAACTACCAGCAGCCTCAGTACTTTATCTTGTCCTTCATCTTTTATTAATTCACAGCTTCTACTTCCCCTTCTTTGTCTCATCTCATCCGAACTCAGAGAGGGAGAGGTTCATGCCAGCGGCAGTTTTTTCCCTCAGCTCTGTCTCTAGCACAAGTGTGGGTGCTGGTAAATAAATAAAACCTCTTCAGGCAGATGGAAGGCATAGTGCTGCCCCAAGGACTGCACAGACTAAAGGATTTAACTGTTTTGCTAGCTGGGTCATGCTGCCCTTCCACCTGGCTCAGCACTCACTTCGACATCTGTTGCAGAAGAGTATCTTGGATAAGGATTGACCTTTCCATCTCATTGCAAAGTTAAAGCAGGGATAGCATTTTCACTCTAGGACAATGTCTGAAAGTCCTCCTGAGTTCCCATGTACCAAGTATGGCACTAAAGTAGTCCTCACCCCAAAGAAGTCAGTCTTCAGTTTTTGTTGATTTTATTTTTGTTTTAGCACAAGTACCAATATTAGGACAGTCTGTGCCTGAGACTATGAGAAAGGAGATGATTATTTTACATTCCTATGCTGCAAACACCAAAATCTGACTGTAAGTTTTGCTGCTTTTTTTTTCAAGCCCTAATTACTATTGGCATGATTCACTTTTTGTTTTATAATAGTACCCAGATGTCCCAGCCAGGGTCCTGCTGTGTTCAACACCATAGAAACATATAAGGAGAAACAGGCTTTTCTCTGGAGAACTTAAAATTTAATTTAGGAAACAAATGTAGCATTGTAAACAAGGTGAGATAGGCATCAGGGTGACTAGTTGCTATAGGCTGGTACTGGTCACTGAAGAACAGTGCTGCATCATGCACTGGGACTTGTATGGTGCTGGAGAGCACAAGTCACTGACCCACTGTGGCTCTGTCAGCAGTCATCAGTTGGTGTCAGAGGCAAGTCCTGAAACAGAACTTGAAGGTAATAAAATTAATTTAGTAGACACAACCATGTAGACTTAGGGAGAAGTATATGGCTTGGTTAGGTTATTTTCTTTATTGTCCTAATGAGGGGACAGCAAATCCCTGACAAGATAATGCTAGGTGAGCTTATGGAAAAAAAGCTGTAAAAAAGTACCAAAGGGGAAAAAAGGCTCCCTTCATGCAGTAGTGAGGGGACAAATCTCAGTTCAGATGGGGGATGGTCAGATCCCAGCAAGGAAATGGTGTAATAAAGGCTGGAACTGAAAGAATGAAGGAGACGAAAGGATTTCAAAACGTTAGGTATTTTTATTTAATACAATAATAACGTCCCTTTGGATCTGAAACACCAATCTTTCCAATTTCTGTTCTTGAAATACTAAGTACTACATCAAATTTATTATTTTATAAATAAAACCATGTTTTTTTAACAGACAACATAAATAATTTCTGGGAATACTGGTCATTTTGCCTGGTATATAGGAAAAATGTGCTTTTCATTTAATTGACCATTTGGTGGCAGTACACGTTAGCCTCACTTTTTGGATGATAATGTGTTATTCATTATGGTTGTAGCTCAAATTTGTTCCTCTCAAATGTGTCAAGTGCAGGAGCCAAATCTTTTTATAAAATCTGCAATTCTAAGCAATGAATGTCCATTCTTAAAGCTCACTAAGAGAAACAGATACTGATATGAAGAAAATGGTGTTCATTAACGTTTTATAGAAAGTCTTTCACCTACAACAAAACAGTTCATTTTGCTTCCTACCATTGTTTCTTCTAAAGTGGTGTCGTATTTTCACAGAAATTATGTTTATGATGAAATACCAACAGTATGTTGGGATTGATTTCTTTTTTACATAGAAATTAAAATGAAGACAAAATAAATAAAATTAACATCCTGCACACAAAGAATGAATTCCAGCTATATGATAAAAGACACTAGACTTTCCATGGTAAAAGGCACTTGTTACCACACTCCTTCAATGCAAAGTACAGTACACTTTGAATGAACAGTTCTGTCTGGTACAGTTCAGAGAAGCGTACAATATCCTGTTTTTAATGCAGCACAGGTGTGGGCAGATCGAAATGCTTCGTCTCATTAAATCATATATATATATATATATATATCGTCACAAAATCAAGTTTCTATTTCCAATACTAGTGTACTAGATCAGATTGTTAAAATTAAGAGAAGGGACGTGAAAAGGGACCAGCTATGGTGCTCATAGAGGTTGCTATTTGTTAATCTCTGTTTTCATACAAGCAATATTTCACTGGGCTGTTTATTTTCACTAAGACGTTTTTTGAACTTATTTATTGAGCTGTGATACATCTTGGGGAGTGTTTTGGCTGTGGACAAATACCATCTGCAGTAGAGTAAACTTGTGTATTAAAAAGCTCATTAGCACAAGCTGAAACTAGGAAAGGATCCTAGAAAGGGCCCAAGGAGGGGACCTGTAAAAGGAATGAGAGGATGGAAGGGCAGAAGGACACTGAGCTTCAGCGCTGGACAACAGTCCAGCTTCAAACTAAAAAACATGCAGTCAGCTCGTATTAATGTTACTGTGTGCTCTCAAGCAGGCTGCAGCCACCTGCAAAGCATTCCGGAGGAAAGAGAATTTCTGAAATATGGACATGGAGGTGCGGAATGCACAAATTATGGATCATATATACATCTAAATATTCATGCATAGTCATGTGAATCTATATGGAAAAGGAGAATATAATCTCTGCTTTTGAATTTGAGAACTGTAGTCTGAATTAATAGTCTTAACTTTGGAAGTCCCTCAATTTTCAACAAGAGCTACAGGTGCACTCTAGTTTGCAGTAGCTGTTGGCATCCCTAATTCTTAAATAAAAAATGGGCAGTTTGATTTGATCTTCTCTGGTTTGACAGGCTAGCTTCCTACATTTTATAGTGTTTGTATTTTTTCAGTATGAGACATTTATAAAACCTCACAATATCCATCTGCAGGAGACAAGTGTCACTACACCTGAGTTTTGGGTTCTGGAAATGAAAGAACCAAACTATTTAAAATATTGCAGTGCCATGCAGTGGTCAGAAATATAGAAACAGTAACACTCCTAGGGTAGAACACTTAGTTTCTGAGTCGTACCATTAATATCCTTCTTGCTTTGGCATCCAATTAATGTATTACACCGAAAACATTACTGGCTTCCCTTTAGAATTTAGACATTAATTTAAGGCATGGCTTTTCCCAGTAACAATACAACTTGAACTAAGGAGCAGGAAGTATACTTGAAAGTTGACTGATGTTTTCTGAAGAGACTTGGAAAAAACATTACTAGCAGTAGTCACAGTGTTTGACTGTTACCTGCAAGTACTTATTCCTACCACTGGGAATACCCAAGTTTCTCTAAATCAGGTAAGGCTTGGGAGATTTTAGTGAAGACCTCAAGTCTTCACTTCTAGAAGAAAAGGCAGCTGCCACCTTCTCCTCACCTTCAACAGCTGTAAAGGAGCTCTCCTATATCTCCTAAAGTAAGATTTCACTGGCTAAAGGAAGTCTATTTAAGTTTACAGTTTCAACAGTTAAAAAGGAAGATAAGCAATATAGCAAGCACTGATATAATGACATAAAAGGTGGCGTCTGATTTCTTAATGGGCATGTCCTCCAGTGACAGGAGTGATTTCTTACAGGAAAATCATCCTGGAAGATAGACCTGCTGCACACTTAAGCAGTTGTTTTGTCTTCATCAGGAAGTATCCAAGTTCACTGAGCTCACCCATGCTAGAACTTTGTCATATAAACTTGTTGCCACATAGCCATGCATTAACTTGGTAGCTCTGGTTTTGTTCCTCACACATTGTATTCTGTAGTAAGTACAAACTATCCTAGTCCTGCTGCCAGGAAGAAGTCAATTCCAAGAAAAGAAACACCAGGATAGTTACCACAAGCAACCCTGTGCCTGTATGTTGCCTGCAGTGACTTGCTTCTCTTGCCAAGAAATGGAATAAACTTAGGGTAAAATGCTGCTGAAGACAGCTCTGCTCCTGTTCCTAGTGTAAGGTAGCTTACCTATAGCCTTACATTTTCCTGCTATCTGCAGAGCCTCCCACAATGTCTGAAAACCATAATCTGCCTTCTCCTCATTAAGATTTTTGTATTGTGCTAGTGTTAATAGTTAAGAATAAAACAATTTTCGTAATAGAGAAGCACTGTGTAACTGTTTCCTACCTTTGCAGTGGTACAGACTTTTCCTAGAGATTTTTTTCTTGTCATACTGCTGAAATGGAGAAATGATCTTAGGAGGGTTTTTTTTTTAAAGCCTAAACCTCCAGTTTTTCAAATTAGGGAGTCTGTTGATGAGAATAGTAATTCCAGTATGTATCTGCTGTTAACTGACTTCAGTTCAGTTAGTTCAGTAAGTTCAGTTACTTACGTTCAGTAAGTAACGTAATTCTTGTCCAAAGAATACAAAAGCTACAAACCTTTACCTTGAAGGAGCCTGATAAGCCAAAGATATTTACGTCTTCAGGAAACTGATGTCTTCTTACCCGCAGTGGGACAATCTGGGCTGATGTGCTTGTTCTTTACATTTCCTTGTAGTTATACGATTATTAACATAGAATTATAAAATATGCTGAGATGGAAGGGACTCATCAGGATCATGGAAGTTCAACGCATAGCCCTGCATAGGACATCGCCAATAACCACACAATGTGCCTGAGAGTGTTGTCCAAGCTCAGTCCAAACTCTGTCGTGCTTTCTGCTGTGACCACTTTGCCCACCCAGCCTGTGGTTGAAAAGCACTGATATTTAATCTACACCCTCCCTGACGCAGCTTTAGGTCATTCCTTGGGTCCTGTCACTGGCCAAAAGAATGGAGACATCCCTACCTGCCCCTGTACTTCCCCTCATGAGGATACTGAAGACCACCATGAGGTCTCCTCTCAGTCTCCTCCAGGCTGAATAGATCAAGCGACGGCACAGGCTGCCGGAGCCCAGGCTAGCTCTTTGGAGGCACAGCAGTGCCGTGCCAGGTGAGGGGAACTGCCCCAGAGTGACATTTCCTGGACGCAGAACGGTGTGGCCCACGCCCAAGATTGGGTAAAGGAGGCAAGAGAAGCACTCTGCTCCGGAGGCCCCCCACAGCTCACGCCAACCGGAGAGGCCGGAGACAAAGAGCTCCGATCACGCCTGGGCTCGGGACTAAGTTTGGGGCAGGTCAGGGGGTGGCTACAAACAACAGACCAATGAAGGGCCTTTGGGGGAGGAGTGGAGGGCAGGGTCTGACAGGGTTACGGCAATGAGGGAAGCAGGGGGAGGAGAAAAGGTCACATGGGCCAATGGCACATCGAGGTTCCAAAGAGGTGGAACAACTAGGGATTGGCCCGGGGTAAAACTGACAAAGAAGGTGCCGGAATAAGGGGCGGGGTTACCATGATGGACAAGGGATGGGGAATGCCAAATTAGGTAGCTCCAGGGGTGGATATAACTTGGGGACAAACTAACTGGGGAAAACACAGGGGAACGTAGGAACAAATCATTATAATAATAAACTGAATAAAATAAAACAAACATGGGCTGCAATAAAGTGACCTTAGCTGCTCCTTATAACGCGACTCCTCCAGACCTTTCACCACACTCATGGCTGTTCCTTCGGACAGACCCTTATAGTTAAATGTCTTTTTTGTATTAGGACTCCCCAAACCACTTCCAGCACTGGAGCTGAGGCTGTCCCAGAGCAGAGCACAGCAGGACAATCCCCTGCCTTGCCTGGCTGCTGATGCTGTCCCTGATGCCCCCAGGACACGCTTGGCCCTCCTGGCTGCCAGGGCACTGCTGGCTCATGTTCAACTTGCCATGGACCAGAACCCCAGGGCCCTTTCCATGGCACTGCTCTCCAGCCTCTCATTGCCCAGTCTGCCTGTACATCCAGGGCTGCCCCATCCCAGGGGCAGTATCCAGCACTGTCCCTTGTTAAACTTCATATTGTTGTTGATTGCAACCCTCTGATTTGTTAAGGTCTCTCTGCAGGCCCTCCCTGTTTTCAGCAGAGTCAACAGGTCTTCCCAGTTTAGTGTTGTTGGCAAATGCACTTAGCATTCCTTAGAGTTCTGCATTGAAGTGGTTGATGAAGATGTTGAAGGGCACTGGACCAAGGATGGAGCCCTGTGGAACCCCCTCAGTGACAGGTGTCATTGGTCTGGGGTCACCACGTTTGCTGTAACCCTTTGTGCCTGACCCATGAGCCAGTTCTCACCCATCCCATAATGTGTTTCTCCATTATTCAGCTGGATAGTTTGTCCAGAAGAATCCTGTGAGAGTACTGAAAGTTTTGCTGAAGTTCAAAAAGATCACACCAGTTGGCTTCCCTTGATCAATTGGGTGGATTACCTTTTCTGTAGAAGGAAATGCAGTTCAACAAGCAGGACTTCAGACATTATGAAACCATGCTGTTTGTGAGCAGTATTTGAAAATGACACTGTAAATATAAATTCCCACTACTGTCCTAGAAGTGAAACTGTGCATTGGCTACTGCCATTTCTGCTTTAAAACATCCATATCATGGATGCTGTAGTATGTGGCTATGTTGTTGCATGGAGGACATGTTCTGATCACTGTTTGTATGCTTTACCTGTACTCAACAGCTACAGCTTTCTGGCAGTATGGTGTCAGGACAGCAGCATATTTAATGAATACTGTATATCCTATGTGGCCACAAGGAATGAAAAATATAAATGCATATCTTCTAAATTAAGTGGGAAATTGTCTGTCCATTACTCTGGGGCACTGCATGATTTTGTGCCTCCAACTCCCTTAATGTTCAAAAATTATTATTATTATTATTATTATTATTATTATTATTATTATTATTATTATCATCATCATCATCATCATCATCATTATCATTATCATTAATATTATTTCTCTTCCATGAAAGCCACAGAATGGCTTTTACTATCTTATATTAAGGTGATAAATAAGAATAATCTTACTCTAAACCCGTTTTTGAAAACGACTGCTTCATCTATGTAAAATTTTGCCTGCAGCCATCACCCTGGTCTTTGTATGTATTGGGTTTGCATGACCCAATATCAACTGTTTTGGTAGCAGTGGGGCTGCAGGGGTGGCTTTGAGAGGCTACCAGAAGCTCCCCCATGTCCCAGGGAGCCAATGCCAGATGGCTCCAAGATGGATATGCTGCTGGTCAAGGCTGGGCCAATCAGAAATGGTGGTAACACCTGTGTGATAACATATTTAAAAAGAAAAGTTGTTGCACTGTTGTGGGCAGAGAAGAATGGGATGAGAATACGAGACAGGAATAGCTCTGCAGACACCAAAGTCAACAGAGAAGGAGGGGCTGGAGGTGCTCCAGGCACTGGAGCTGAGAGTACCCTGCAGCCTGTGGTGAGACCACGGTGAGGCAGCTGTGCCCCTGCAGCCCATGGAGGACCACAGGGATGCAGAGATCCACCTGCAGCCCTTGGAGGAGCCCACACTGGATCAGGAGGATGCCTGAAAGAGGATTGTAAGCCCCATCCATGGGAGGCCTGACCTGGAGTGGGGACCTGCAGACCTTTGTAAAGAGGAGCCCATACCTGGGGCAGGTTTCCTCGAGTGACCCACACTGGAGCACACTGTGCCTGAAAGACTGCACGCTATGGAAAAGTGTCCAACCTTGCAGCAGTTTGTGCAGAGCTGTTGCCCATGGGATAGACTCACATTGGAGAAGTTAATGGAGAATTTTCTCCTGCATGAGAGACCTCATGCTGGAGCAGGGACAACTTCTCTCCATGAGTAGTGGCAGGAGCAATGTGTGATGAACTCACTGTATTCTTCATTCCCTGTCTCCCTGAGCTGCTGTAGGGGAAGAGGTAGAGCTGGGAAGGTGGGGGAAAGGCATTTTTAAGGTCTTATTTTACTTTTCATTATCCTGCTCTGATTTTGTTGGTAATAAATTCAATTAATATCTCTAATCTGAGTTGGTACTTGTGGAGTGATTTCTCCTGGACCTTATCTCAACCCATGAATCCTTCTTTCTCCCCTGTCTAACTGTGGAGGGGACTGATAGCTTTGGTAGCTTTGGTGGATGTCTGGAATCTAGCCAGGGTCAATCCCCTAGAGTTCTGTGCAGTATTTGGCCAGTCAGAGGTGAGGTGCAGGTCACTTGGCTGGGATACTTTCCCTCTGAGTACACCACAGGACATATGCTCTTTTTCATACCACAGGAGTTGTGCTGGACACATGAATATCAAATCAGAGAAAAACTCAAGTTAAGTGCTCTGTGGATGGACAATTTCTATGAGTGTAAGATCATTTAATGCAGGAAAAAGTGAACCTTTCCGATCTGGCGTTGTCCTTTTGACTATGGTGATCTCTGTTTCATAAAAGGTGTCACAGCCTGTAATTAATAATCAGTGAGAGAAGCAAGGCAGACCAGACATTCAAAGATATTGATACTACCCTGTGAACTATTATGCTGGGGTAGAGTTAGTTTTCTTCACAGCAACTGGTATGGAGATGTGTTTTGGATTTTTGCTGGAAACAACATTGATAACACGGGGAAGCTTTAGCTATCACTGAGCAATTCTCACACAGTGTCAAGGCATCTCTTGTATTCTTCACTGAACTTCAACAGTGAGGAAGCTGTGGGTGCACAAGGAGTTGTGAGGGGAAACAGCCAGGACAGCTGCCCCCAGCCGACCACAGGGATATTCCATCCCATATGGCATCAAGCTCAGCATGTAAAGCTGGAGGAAGAAAGAGGAAGGGGGAGGATGTTTGTGGTTGATGGCATTTGTTTTCCCAAGCCACTGTTGAACATGATGGAGCTCTGCCTTCCTGTGGGTGACTGAACACCTGGCTGCCCATGGGAAGCGGAGAATTAATTCCTTGTTTTTCTTTGCTTGCATGTGTGGCTTTTGCTTTACCTATTAAACTGTCTGTATCAAAACCCACTTTTAGTCCACCATGGGGGGAGTGAGTGAGTGACTGCATGGGGCTTAGCTGTCAGCTGGGGTTAAATCATGACAGCTGTCCATAGCACTATCTGTCAAAACTGGTGTAAGAGACAATAACTCCAGTCATGTTTTTACATTTGGGATTTTTATTTCAGGAAAACCAAAGCCGTGAATTAAACTAAGTATTGGAGACCTGGTTACATCTTGCTGAATCAGAAGAGAATTTGAAGTAAAAAGTCCACTGGATAAGAGGAGCATGCATCTAAGCATATGGGGTTAAGCTCCAGCATTCTCTCCTTGGTGAGAATGTCCATGCATTTAGCAGGAGCAAAAATTATGAACATGTGCCCCATTTGCAACTTAAACAAGCAGTAATGTTCACTCACCAGTGGGATTGTTGTAATGTGCCCTCCTTTATGTTTACATCAGAAAAAAACCCCAGACATAGAGTCTTCTCTACTGCTGTTGGATTTGTTTTCTGTAAAATATTATGTTTACCCTCAGTTCAGGGAGTGTACCAACAGGTAGAGTCAGAAAGTGCTCTGAGTTACCCCATTTTATAATCAGTAATTAGATAGTTATGGCACTCTTGCTGGACCTTTGCTTAGCTAATACTGGCTCGACAGCAAATGGAAAAAAGGCTGTAATCCAGTCTCTCCACGTGCATGTATTGACCAGTTTTGTTTCAGTTCAGGACATTGAGTCCCTCTGTCTATCCATGTCTCTCTGCCCCTAAGCTGAACATGGGCAAAGTGCTTTTCTAGTGAGTCTTGGCCACAGGAACCAAGCCATGAGTACTGCTGCTGTCTGCAAGGGCAGGCACAGCAAATTCATCTGTCTGCGAATCTTTAAAATTACAAAGGCTCTGGCTCTGCACCGGCCAATGCAAGCACCCAGTGAGGCTGGGTCAGACCTTGTCTGGGTGACATCATTGTGCCACTATTGTATTTTAATCAGTGGGAAGGGTAAAAATGAGAAGAGACAGAGAGTTTCCCCTCTGATGATGTGATCTCAGCTGCCCTACCAGGGAGGAAGGGAGGAGATGAATGTGAAAATAAAGAATAAAGTAATGGGGCAGAGACCAAGAGACTTGTTCTGGAGCCATGGCCTTGCCTGTGTATCCCTCTCATTGCCACATGGCAGGAGAGGGACAGGAAAGATTGGAAACACATGAAATTTTACTACTCCCATCCTATAGACTTAATTAATTTTAAATTCCCAGTCCAATTTTCAACCCGTTCAGATGTTTGGTATCTCCACCTGAAAACTAGAACCCAAATTTACTTGTCTATAAATGGTCCATGCATAGTTATGTACATTAGAATGCCCGAAATTAAAACCTAAGAGCATGCTAAGCCAGGAGCTACCTTATGCCAGCACACAGCCGCTAAGAGTAAGACAAAAAAGAAACTTAAGGATATTGTGTGTCTTAGATCTTATGCTTTACTACAGGCTGCAAAAAATTGCTTTTACGCACATGATGTGTACAGCCAGGACTCTCTCTGGAAGGTATATCTCTCTAGAGGGCTGAGCAGATCTCATTTGTTTCTTTTAAAATGTAGTTAGAGCTTATGCTGCCTCCTCCAAAAGTAGTGAGAGCATTCAAGGCAAAACAGACTCAATTCTTTTCTCATCTCAAAATATTTTAATATTTTTATTAGTAAAATTTTTCCTGCTTTTCTGAAGATGGGGATCACCAGGAGGTGGCCTATTCCTCATAGGCTTTTGTGGGAAGTAGAAGAGGACTCTTCTCACCCCTTTGGGAAAATGAGGCTGCTATGCACAAAATATGAAAGACTGAGGCAGAGCATGAGTCGCTGGTCTAGTGGTTAGGCTTAGAGCTGTGAGACACAGTTTGGGTGCCAGTTTCCATGGTCATTCCTATATTTTAACTATATCTCCTAAAATACAGATGCTGTCCTGTGAACACAAACCAGAACTCAGAGCTCGTACCAAGCTAAGCCACTTGCCCATTTAAACTATTGAACTGATGTGCTCCATAAACACTGAATCTTGTCAGTGGTTTGTACATTTACCCAAGTTGGTTTAGTCTGGTGGCAAGACATTTCTCTCAAAGGGAGGACATATAACTCTGAATCATCTCATAAACAAGAGGGAAACTAAAGAGGGAACTAAACTTGGTTGACTATGCCAAGGTGGGTAAATTTAGATACATAAACTGAGCAACTCGGGAGGAAAATTTAAGCTGAAAAGGTTCAACTGCCTATTAAATCCAGGTGTCTTCAGGGATAGGCAGGCATTTTCAGTATCATGTTTTAGATTTCTAGTTTCTAGATCACAAATAAAATGCTTTAGTCGTCTTTTCAACCTGGCCCAAAGCCATGTTTAGATCTGAATATAGCATTTACATTAAAAGTCACTTCTTTCTCACCTTACTTTTGGGTGCAGAGTTCACTGAGTTCATGAATATAAGCCAGGGATCCTGAAAGTTTGGCAAACACAAGAAAAGGTGGTTCAGAGAGCTGGGAATCTGGCAGACCTACAACACTCAGATTCTATAGTTCATGCATCCTCAAAGCAAGAGAGATTAGATTCACCCCTCCCAAGCACTAGCCTGACTAGAATTCAGTGCAGCAGGCTGGGAGAGAGCAGAAAGTCTGATCTGGTACCATTGTGCCTGTAAATACTGTGACATTGGAGATCCCCCTGCTAGCACTGCTTAAAGCACCATGTGCACAGGGAGCTGCACTTCAACAAGCCTGCAAGTTGTTTGTGAGCACAGCATGTAATATCCTGGCACTGCAGCTGATTGTTTACAGGTGGTAAAAGAGACCCAAGCATCCATGCTGAAAGCACCTTTGCACAATATTAGCCACTGCAGCACACATTGGAGACAGGTGACAAAAATGCATCTGCAATCCTTACTAACATATCCGTGCATTTACGAGGAAGTTGCAAGGGAGAATGACAGAAACAGCAGTGGGAAGGGATCTCTAGAGATTATTCAGTCATGCCTCCCACCTGAAGCTTGAAACTGTGGGGTTCTTTTCAGTGCCTCGCTGTCTTCTCAGGCCCCTTGCGTGCTGACAGATTCAAAGATGTGGAGTGCATTTTGGGCTCTAAAGTACAAAAGTCAAATAAAAACTTAAATGAAAAAAGAAAAAAAAGACGAGAGTAGAAAAGAGAAGTCAGGAAAGAGCCTCTAGTTTTAAAACACATGTCAAAGTCCATGGGTAGTCTTGTTGCAACTGGAATGTCTGGAGCTTTTTTGCCATTAACCTCAAGAGCAATGGCTTCTTTTAAAGACAGTAAAAACACCATGTTGTGCAGGTGTCGCTATGTGTGGGTGGATTTCTCATGAGCACATCAGGGACTGTAGCCACAGCATTGGTGCTCCCCAGTGCTCTGCACTGCCCGCGGTGTGTGAGGGGGAAGCAGCTGCAGTCCCGCACAGCCCTTTCTTTCCCCAGGTCCTCCTCTCCATCACCACCCCATTCGCCTCCAGACCTCTGTACCTGAAATTCCAGACTTGAGGTTGTTAAACAAAATGCCAACTGAATAGAGCAGAAACTAGTAAATGAGCAATAAAGGAATTTGAGCACCAGAAGGCAATTAGAAAAGGAGTTGAAATGGGAACAATTAGATAATATAATTCTAAATGAACAGTGAATCTTAGTTAATCCTATTAAGTATTTACGATAAATAGAACAAGTGTCTTGTCAAAGTACTGCTAGTTTTTCTGTGATTTGATAGATCAAGTTTAGTTACTGTTAGAACCACAACATTATGCTTTGTTTCCAACTGATGAAGGAGTAAGATTGATTTGAAACATATGGTGAAAAATACTGCAGTTCTTTGTTTGCATCTGTTATACTTTTAGTCGTTAGTAATTGGTTCACAAGTTGCTTTTCCATTTTTTCGTTGTATTTTTTAATATATTAAGTGAAAACAGAAACTTTTTAGCAGATGTACAAATGAGAGGATAAACATCTCAGAAAGCTTTGAAGCTGTGTTATGCTTTTTCTCCAGTTTGTTTTATATCTCTAGGGCTACACACAGGGTTTTCTACTGTTGAACTTGAGTGAAAAGATTTCTATTGGGTCACTTGGACCCAGTGAGTAGGGTCCATATCTGGAATCCTGTAATAGCATTTTTCAAAGACATAAGGTTGCACCCAAAGTAGTAGCACCTTCCTCTGTGGTACACCTCTGTTTTTAAAAGGGTTAGCTTGTATTGTATCAGAGAAGTTCTGAAGGAAGTTCCAGAGTGTTTATTTAGCTAAAGCCAAGGCACTGTCATGTGACTAGGTCTTTAAAAATGCCTTCAAACTGGGAACAGTCCAATACTTAAAGTTAATTCTTAAGGATGCAGTCCAGTGAATTCATACCATTTTCACATCTTTTCTCTTTTCTTAGATTACGAAAAATAGCTAATCATAACCCCGTGATCTGTGAGTGCATACCGGAGCAAGCCTAAAAGCCAGTGGAAATTACAATGTGTGTGCTTCAGTATAATCAATTTTGTTTGTTGTTTTAGTGGCATGATTCCTGTTTACAGCAATCAAACCATCATATTACACAAAGTAAATCAATAGAGTGATAATGTAGCTGTTTACTGTACTTACAGACTTGCCTGTGACTATGTCTAGGACACATCGTATCACACAATGCAAAGTTCTAAATTTTTATTTCCCTTTGGATGAAGGTTGACACAACTCACAGGTACTAGCAAATCCCACCATGCTACAAAATGTAACATTTATAAGAGATACATATGGTACATATTTATATAGTGAGCAAAATAAGGACTTGTTTCAATTATGCATGTGGATTAGCTCTTTGAAGAAAAAAAAGTAGGTGTTACCTCATGCCCATATAAATCCAGGGGTAAAACATGCCTAAAACAAAAACCCCTTTACGTGCTGTTACTTGTACATGAACATTAACATGTTTCAGGCACAACTCTGAACAAGATACACAGACATATGTTGCTATGAATCTTGGAGAACATGCTGTGCTTACATTTTTCAAGCTATCCAACAATTTCTGCAATAGATTTATGCTGTGCCAGAAAAGGACAGTATTTGGATATCCCATGGGCATGAGCAATATATATTCAATGCACCTCAAATGCATATAGGTAGACAAGAAAGTTACTCTTAGCTAAATTAGGAAGCAAACTTTCAGCACTTCATCTGTCTGAGACATCATCCCATGCACACTTTATTACTGACTGTACCTTTCACTGTACCCAGTGCATCCTGTCTGCCTTTGATTGAGATGTAAACAACATCATCTCAGGGAGGAGACACTGCAGAATCACAGGCCACTCTAACTTCTGCCACAGATTTACTCTGCAGCAACCCACTCATCAGAGAAAAATCATGAACAGTAAAACTGGGTCAGTTAACAGTCATTGTTAATTGTTCATCCATGTCTGTTACATAGGATGGAAATTGCAGACTTTGTTGCCACATTACTTTTCTGCGAGGTGCAGGAGAACTAGAAAGAAACAGGAGCAAGAGAACCTCCTGAAGAAGGACCTTCAGGCAGAATACCACTTCTTGATTCAACACAAGATTAATCTAGGAGATAGCTATATTGCTACAGACTTGGATTTTCATGATTTTTAGGAGAGTTATATACATATACTTTCTAAACCATGTAGTGTCTAGGAAAAAACCTCTGCAGTTAAAAGCAGCATTACTTTCCAGCAACATGGGCAAAGTGGAGATTAATGATGTCTGTAATTAAGTTGCATTTTCTTTGTGTATCAATTTGTGTATTCTCTTGAAATTAATCCATAAGGAGTGAGAACTTGAAGACTTCTTTGTTTTATTTGCAGCATAAGCCTTTTTTGGAGATTAGTGACACTGCTTCTCTCTTCCTGAATCTTTCCTATTTCCACAATTTCTAGAGTGCACAACTGCTTCCTCCAGAGTGTGCCCATCAAAAGAAAATGCAGTATGTCATGGTCTGAAAACTTTACCAGAGCATGCTAGGTTTGGCCCATCTCCCTCTGTCTTCCAGAGACTTCTAAATCTTCCCCTGAGGGGAGCATTCTTTGGCTATTCTCTAAGTAAACCTTGCTTTGTTTCCTGGTGTTTCAGCCTCCCTTTCTTAGGTTTTGCTTTATTGGAATGAGTTATATTCCTGAGACTCTTGACACATAATGGCCCATTCCTACAAATCCTCTAGGGTCTAGATCATACCAGGTAGAAACATTTTCTTTTGGGGTTTTTGGACAGTTTTTTTCCATAGTAATTTAACACACTAATTATTTGAAAAATCAGATTTGTGTGTTTAATAAAATGAATACAAATTTTTTTTCAGATGATTTGACATTTTATGGAATTCTATTTATTTGTGTTTCAATTAACTTTCTTAACAATAGCAAAGTTAGTAATGATATTTGGCAATCAAAACCCATTATGAAGTATTTGAACAATACAAGGTTAGTTAAGTTAAAGGAGATGTTGTGCAGAGCATTTCAAATTGAATTTGGATAGTGGCAAGCATCTGTGTGTTTGGAAATCTCTAAATTTCTGCCTGAAGGGTAAATTGAAGCTTATATAAACAAGAACTTGTGATCTAATGTTTAGGCTTTTACTGACACAGACACAAAGACACACACAGATGCACACGCATAAACCTCTATGGGAGGTTACAAAAGATAGGGGAAAAAAAAGAGAGAAGAGTAGAGGAAGAGATGAGACATGTTAGCTGTCTATTTAATGTTTTTCACCCATGTAATACAGTCTGGCAAGACATTTTCCACAGTTCCACCAAATCAGACCTGTAAAAGCAATTATCAGTCATCATAACGTGAATCAAGCTTGAGCTGCTGTGGTTCTGAAAAGCGTGACAAAGTTAATTGAAATTTAGGCAGTGAATAGTTTTCACTTCCTGAGATAAGGTGTGTTTTCAGGGGAAGTTTGTTGCTATGTTGGCTTTAGTTAACAGTTCTTAAGTCTCTTGTTAAAGGATTTGTATTATTTCTGTGGGTGGATCATAGTCTCATCCAATTATGACTTCAGTACAGCCAAGCTTTGTGTCATATGCTTTACTAGCCCATACTGGTTTGCACATTCCTTTCACTTCACAAGAAGATTTTTTTTAAAAAGGAAAAAAAAGGCAAAATTTTCTCTCTCAAGTGATTACAAAAAGTACTTTGGAAGTATCAAATTCTACTGAATGTTCATTTCATTCCAAAAATATCATTTTGGTGGCTTAGTGGTGTATTGTTTTAGTAACTACAATAAAATTGTTTAAAATCCGGAAAAAAAAAATTAGTGCTCAACCTAGAAGCCAAATGTGATATATATCTATATTTGCTTGGCTAGTTATCTTCTAATCTCCTGACTGTAGAGAAGCATGAATTTGCTTTCATGTTGTGTTACATTTTTTAAAGCAATCTCTGCATTTAAATGGTTTACTGCTAACGACTGAAATTCTGAAGGCATCCATGGCTTTGATATGAGTTCAAGTATGGTCAATATTGTATGGAAAGGAAACTGGAACTTCTTGAATCCCTGGAGTATATTGCATGCCTGATTGTCTTTTTTTTTACCCCAATTTTGCTCTAAAATTATTGAAAGTTTTGGAACTTCTTTGTGCCAAGTTACAAGGAATATCAAAATTACAATTTCATTTTTTGAGAGGTTGTCCCTTCATTTTTGCCCTTGAGCTCTTTCCATGTCCCACAGAGTGCAATTCTTTAGTCACTTTGAAGAAGAAAACTGTACTGAAGAATTTCTGAAGAATTTCTTAGATGTTACCAAAAAATCTGTTCTGTGAAAGTAGAGTTAATATTTCAGTGCATTTTTCCAGGTAAGACATGCCAGTAATATAGATAGGATCTGTGACTCTAAAAACATTTTCAGAGTGAAGACTTGTCTAAGAGTCAAAAGAAGCGTTAATCCTGTCAAACCTCACATAACATAGAAGGACAAAATAGCATTATATAAGAGTTGTATGAAGGTTTCTTCTCAAAAAGACTAAACCCTTTTATGGCGTCCTTCTGCAGCTCCCATTTCATCTTCCCTCTGACCTCCAACATTCCCCAAATATTTCTGAAGCAAGAGAGAAACCAAGAGTGAGGATGCCAGGTAGGATCACACCAGAATCTAATCTAGCAATTTTGAGCATTTATGAGACTCCTAGGAGTACTGCAAGACCTGACATTGCTACATGAGGTTTAAATTTAATCCCACTGAAGTCATTAAGGTCCAAACTAATGGAAGTCAATCTAGCATTTAGGGACAGCAAAAATATTTAGACTATACATAACAGGCTTTCATGACCTAATAATTTAACCAGAATGTATTTCTGCATTTAATATTTCTTTTCAAATGAGTCTGTATAAGACCTGCATACCCCAGGCCTGCTTGGACTTGTTGGCCCTTTGGGACTAACACTCAGAACTGAGCATCCCCAAATCGATTCTGACCCTGGGAAACCACTGCAATTGTA
The DNA here is from genome assembly GCA_037013685.1 of Acridotheres tristis. Taxonomy (NCBI): domain Eukaryota; kingdom Metazoa; phylum Chordata; class Aves; order Passeriformes; family Sturnidae; genus Acridotheres; species Acridotheres tristis. Next base: position 63,523,568 of record CM072919.1, on the reverse strand, counting down.
CCTGAGGAAAATTAAAGCCTAGCATCTGAGCAGGTACCATTTGATAAAATGACCAATATACAGGCAACACAGCTAACCTTGCAATGGTAGCATTCTCTTTTCCCACTTCTCTGCCAAATGCACTTATTTGATTATAACAATTCTAATTAAGCCCATTATAATGCAGTGGAAATTTCCCAGGACAGACTTCATTGCTAGAAATAGGTTAAATGATACTTACTGGAAATGTTCTTTCCCTGTACACTAGTTATATTGTCCTCCTTTATTCCAGTGCAAGGTCTAATTTTGGACATGCAAAGAGCTTTCCAGTTTTCCCCCATTCTTGCTGCCCTCTGGAAACTGTTGCATTTTTGAACACTGAAGCACACACACTCTGCAGTATTACATTTCTCCCATCTGGCCTGCAGCCTCCCCCCTCAGGCAATGAGCTCACTGGATCTCACAAGCTGTGGCAGGGTTAGTCTAGGTCAGTGAGTACTGGAGAGGATCTCCAAGCAGAGGTTGGGTGGTGCAGGAATCATGAGTGGCATTTCAGTAGGTGGCATCGTTTCCTTTGGAGTTCACCCCAAAATGACACTGCCACAGGACAGGTCCACAAGTGCAACCCAAGTTCAAGTTGCCCCCCAGGTCCATGAAGGTCACGAGCAGAGTGCCAAGTGTCCCCTCCATGTCACAGGGTCAGCATTACTGGCTACTGAGCCCCATATAGGCACCAGGGCAGTGTGTCCATCACTGAAACATGCAATCCACCATGCAATCCCTCTGGGAGAGACACACCATGTGGCTTTGGAAATGACCATATCTTCTGCTCCATCACCTCCTACCTGCCACCTGCCAAACAAAATCTCATAAGGATTGGGGGAGAAGAAACCCAGGGCAGTTCTCTCTTGAGGGTGTTGGGACCTAGCAGGACCTGGGAAACACAATGCCAAGATTAAATTGTGCCTAAGTAATGAGACTCAACTGTACAAAGTCTCCCTGAAATGTCAGGTGGATAAAACTTCCCTAGCTTTCAGGACTCTCTGCAACAATTTGGTCGTGTTGCTCTGCATCATCTTGAAGCTCTGTTTTGTCTCCCCTGCAGAGGCCTAAAACTTTCTGACTGCTATAGACACTAAGAATGTAAAACAGTGTCCAAAATTCAACTGTTAGTAATTTTCCATAAAAAATTAAAGAGGGCTCTCTAGCCAATGAGGACTCTCTAGCCAATGGCCTCCCAGCTTTTTTATCTCTCTGGAGACCATTCACACAGCAAGAAAGAAATCACCTTCTGGACCACTTGGTTCTTTTCCCTGAGATCTGTTTGGTATAGTGTAGTTCCCAAAACATTTAACTTCCAAGACCACCTGGGAGAGCCCTACAAACCACTGGTGGTCCATAGACCACAGTTGGAATGCTGTTCTGTTAGGCTACTGGTTAAAGAAAAGGAAATTAAACACAGAAAGTTGTTAAAATGACATTGTGTGTGAGTCATGGCTCCACATTAAGTAATACTCATACAGAGCACTTGTCTTGTCTCCCTGGATGAAAGCTCCCCACCTTCTGTCTCTAGTCTCTACCTCTTAGTAATAAATATCATATTTTCTTATTACAAAAATGAAAGAAATGCTAATGCTTTGTCTGAGAAACAATGAAGTGATAGAAATAAAAATGTAATGAGAGGTGTATGACTGAATACACCACACCTATATTTCTGCTACCGACATGCAAGGAATTCTTTAAATTTCCACTGAATCCTGTTTAAATGAAATATGTCAAAGAAAACTGCTTTTGCACATTCTCTCTTTCCAAAGTGCACCCTAGTGCAACAAGACTGTTTCTTTTTTTGTTCAATATTGGGCTGTAGCAAGCTTGCTTCAGCCTTGCCTGCCAACTGGTGGGATCATGCAGAGATAGTGTCTAGCGGCCACAGGTTTGTGCAGTTCTCTGTCTGATTTTGAAGCCACTTTTTAATGAGCTAATTTTTTATGATTGCTGACTTACTTAGGCTTTAAGAAAATTGGTTCGGATCTCGGGAAAGACTGCTGTGTGACTGTGGTCTATTACAATTGCAGTCTATTATTATTCTTCTTTCATCAGATTACAAATGTTGTCTCCTCAAATCCCACATAAGAGGATGCATCACACAGAATATAATACAGCCTACAGAAGGCTTTTTCCCTTGGCATCCTCCCAGTTTCAAGTCTTGGACCCAGAATATCCTGCTAGTTTGTAGGGCTGTTTGTGACACAGTCACATCTCTATCCGGATGTCTCAATTCAGACCCTGTCGGTTAATGTGCATGGAGCAAGCAGAGCTCTGAATTTGGCTGATTCCTTCTGAGAAGCAATGGGACCAAGGCCTAGATTTGTCACACTTGGGACCTGTTCCCCACAGTGGGTGGGATGATCTTGTGCAACCCATAGCAAAGGAGAAGGGTCAGAACAATAGACTTCTGCCAGCTGGGACATAAAAAAATTGAAGTGTCAAAAGTATGGTTAGTGATGCACACAGGATTGTTGTCAGCCCTTTGTAGTGTTAAACTGAAACCTTATATTTTCAGCTAGTGCCTCATTCCCAAGGCTATTTGTTACCCTCTCAATATTACGCTGGAGGAGTGGATAGATGAGACAAGGCTGCCCAGTCCCTCTGTTGCATGAGGCACACAAAGCTTGACAGGCTGGCAAGGAGGCTGGCAAGAAGCTGGCTGTGCTACCACAACACTAGGATGATGGTCTCTGCCCTTCCTGCCCCAGGGCTGGGGTCTTATCTTGCCTGCCAGCAGAAAGGCAAGATTTCTGACTTCTGGGATTCCAGGTACTACTTTGTGAGAGCATGACTTGGTTCAATTTTTAAAGCATTCCCCAGCAAATCCACTACACTGACAACATTTCAGCAAGACCTGGCAGCATGATGCTGGAAAGAAAGGAAGGAATTATGTAGACAAGACTCTCCAGGAAAGCTCTTGCTAGGAGTGGCTGACATGTGAATTGTCCAGCTGGTATTTGCTACCCATCTCTTCAGCAAGGGTTGTACATCATCCAGTTCATTTCAGGCTGGAGACCACGAATACAGTTTGTCTGTGGGAGTGCATGTATGCGTAAAGGGAGCACTTCGAGGGAATTTCCAGAAGTGTATTGGCCACTTCTGTATTCTGGAATTGATACTGTGAACTTGAACAGTAGGCCCATGATATCAGCTGTTAATGAACATCTTGCATGAGCTGTAATTATGGCAATAGGTATAATTTATGGTAACAGTACTAAGGAACAACATTTTTTTCCAACAGAATTCTCAGAACCACTGCTCAGTGTGAAGATATGGAGATTTTCACTATGCCTTCAACGAAGTGAACTGGATATGACCTAATCTTTCAGCAGTAATGCTAGAACATTTTCTTTGGTTGATTTTAGCAGATTTGCATATCAACGTAATGCACATGAAATGTCAATCTGCTGTTTGCTGTCAGATGCTTTACTATTTACACTTGGAGAATAGGTTGAGAAAGTAACAAATCTTGCATTTCTAATTTTTACTTGGATTGGGCATTTGAGACCTCTTAGTAGCGCTAGAGGTAGTAAACAGAAAAATTACTAAGAAAACACTTGAAAACCAGTTTCAGAGCTTCTGGCATAAAGAGTGGAACTTATGTCCCAGTCACCTGGCACAAAGGTAGCACAGAGCCTGGTGTATCAGTTTTTTCCCATGACCTTAACTGCTGAATTTTGTTGGCTTCTACATGGAACACCAGCATTAGACAAGGTGAGGTATCAGAGGGAGGTCATCTTCTGTGAAAGGACAGAGGTTTGGCTAGGACTGCAGAGAATCTGCAAAACATCCTCTCACGACAATCACTTCCCAGATTAAATCCAAAGGCGAGGCTGAACAGACAAAGATGGAGACCCAGCGAAGGACCTAAGAGCCCTGTATACCCCTCTATGGTACAACGCTGTAAACAGAGCAAAAGCAAGCAATGTTCTGGCTGGAATTTGGAATCTGGCAAATTTATTTCTGTATGAATGTTCAAGAATGCCAGAATTTGGGTAGTGGCCTTAATCTTGGAAAAACCAAATATCACCAAACACCAGAGATCAAGCTTCAGAGCAAAAATTGTCATCTCAATTGGAGGCATTATAGTGGAAGCAGAAACACTATTGAATAATTCAGGCATTTGGGAAAGGGTTACAAAATACATATGGACATAGCTCACAGCAAAACGATTTGACTGATATTTAGCACCTTTGAAGTTAATTCCACCATCTCCCCCACCTAAGAACATGAAACTCTTTGGCCTATGGATGGTCTGGATTACTATGGGAGCTAAATAAACCCTTTACCATAATAAGTATGGAATGGTGCAGCATTCCCTTGTTTGTTTCATGGAAAACAAGGCATGATAGCACTTACTTATGACTTTCGTGCTTTTTTATATGTCTCTGTTCACTCCATGCACCTGGTGCCTTTTGATGATTCATTTTAATGTGTTCAACACATGCTCGTACACAGACTGAGATCATGATAGAAAAGTGCTGCAGTGTGAGTATCCAGGAATCTATGCCCAATCAGTTGTTGACAATGACAGAGTGACAAATGCTGTCAATATTGTATAATGTGAAAGAAAAAAACCCTATGAGAAAATTTGGTCCTAGAAAATTCTGTCCTGGAAAATTCTGAAAAACACAGGTTTTCCAAAGATTTGATGATATAAGCAAAAAGTCCTTCAGGCGCATATTTCCCTTGAAGAATGTAGATGGTTTCAGTACTTAAAGTCAAGCACACGCATATGTTCTGTGGTGATCCAAAGCTGTTACCACTGAAAGTGTATGGCTTTATCTCAGTTCCCCTTCTACTATGATAATTTGTGTCAGATTTATGATTTACTATAGATTGATGACATACACCAGACTGTCATTCTTCATAGTTAGGTAGCTGAAGTAATCTCCAAAATATTTAGCATCATACCTAGAATATGTGTTGATGATACTCAGTGAGTTTTGCTGAAATTTATGTAATTCCTTATAAGGGTATGTAGTTCCTGGTACTGCAGACAGATACAGAGATGGAAAATAATAACTCTGATTATTCGAACATATTAAAGGCTGTCTTTGGAGTGCATTTTCAATCTTGTTTCTTTACCTTTAAGAGCACAGATTACTTTTATTAGATAGGCAGACAGACAGACAGACAGATAGTTATGGCTAAAAGTACCACAACAGAAAAACAATGTTTTTCATTTAAATTGTTTTGCTTTTCAGTCAGCTTGTCTTACTCAAAAGCAACAGAAGACCCTTGACTTCATTTATATTTCAAAGCACAGTCACTCTTAGACATCTGTTTTGGTGGAAGTTTAAACTACTTTGCTGGCTTTGTTACTTTATATAAATGTTTAAAGACAATTCAATAAAGTGCAATTTCTTTGAGACAGGTACTATCATGTCAGTTTGAGGTAATCATGGCCATGCCTGCTTACATGTTTTTAATGCCATTTGATAGGTGTCACTGACTTTTATGAAAATCTTTGAGGCACTTCCTTATAGACTGTGTTTGGAATTACTGTACATATCTCTTTCCTGGCCTCTGGCTGAATCTTACAATGTAAATAGGTTCATATGGCTGGCACAGAGAGGAATAAGGTGTGTATTACTACAGCCAATACTTCAAAGGGGTATGCATGGTTTCAACCAAAATTAAGAACAGGAGAAAACCTTATGTAGACACTTTTTTTTTCTTTTTTTTTCCCTTTTCTTTTTCTTCTAGTTTTCTGCTTAAATGAAGAATGTCTGGGGTGAATCTTTCCAAATAATTATTTTGAATAATTTAAATAAAGTTATATGTTATCCTACTTGGATGAGGTTCTTTTTCTTTTGAATTTGTTGGTTTGAGGCATAACAACTTAGAGAAAAAAATAGGGATGTTAGAACTTCACAGTGGATCTATTACTGCATTATCAGCATGTTGAGCCAAGGGAAAGACAAATGCCAGTACTTACTATTAAAAAGGAAACAAAATTATTTAAAAACATGACCACCAGAAAACCATATCAACTTTATAAATACTTTAAAAAACATTGAAAAGCTGTATTCAGTAAGCAACAAGCCCAACAAATATAATTATGCTGCTGGAGCTACCTATAATAATTAATATCCTATTCACATTTAAAGGCAAGAATTGCAGAAGAATTCATTATATAAAGTTCATGCAATTTCTGATGCAACTTCATACACTCTTAATGTCCTTAGAAGACTTAAAATAAGTATTCTTTACTTCATTTCATTTATTTCATTTCAGTTATTTCATTTCAGACATGGAATGAAAACTATGCAAAAGAAATTAATTTTTAAAATGCTTTCATTGCAGAAAACACAACTGTTTGAAATGAGTTGCATTTGATCTCATTAGCACTGAATTTGGTTCTGTAAACACCACTATAAAGCATGTACCCCAAATGCTGCACAGTTATTTTGTGTTTCAATCATAAATAGACTTTTTTACTAGGGTCAGGCAAGAAGAAAATTGATCTCAGGTTAGAATGGACAGACTTTAATTACAGGTTAGAGAGGAGTACCATACTTGCACACAGAAATTACAGGAATTACAAAATTTTTAAAACTTTCTTCTGTGGTTTATAGAAAATTATTTAATGCTACATCTTCTTTTTGGCCAAAGCTGCCCACTTAATAGCTTTTTTCCTCTCTTTCCTTTCTCCAGCATGTATTTTGGGTACTACTTCTGAGATTATTTTCACAATATCAAATTACACTTTAAAGGAAGAAAAGAAGGATTTAAGGTCTGAATCCATAGCAATTATGAGGAAGAAGCCCAGATGCAAGTTTTTTTGGTGTATCTGTTCAAACGGAGGCCAGCACCCCTACAACATATTTTGTTGTATATTCAGGCAGGAGGTGGACAATCCTAATCCCCTGCATCAATAACCAAGTTTTTCAGGGACCTCTCAATTTCTGCTACAACTCTACAACAGAGGAGTAATATACACTACGATCCAGACAGTAACAACTTTTGTCTAAAGGAAATTTGCTGGAAATTTGCAATGTTATTTTTCTCTTACCAATAATAAAACCTTTTATTCCTACTACTTGTAAACAAAACAAAAACCACCAGAGTGGTTTTCCTCAATAGAATTTTGTGTGAGACATGAAACCAAGTGAATAATAATTGTGATGTGACAAGAAAAATAACTATGTTATGGTTATATTTATAGAAGGTGAAAATCCTAAAATACCATCTGCAAATTGTGCCTCGTGCTTCATCTGATAGCTTTGGTCTTCCCTCAGAATATTAAGAAAATATGGGTACACCAGTTGAAAGCAAATGTTGCTTTAATTTTCTGTGTGCTGTAGAAGAAAAATCATTATTGGTTGCATCCTTTAGGTATGATCTATAATCTATTGAAGTCTAGAGAAACTATTATATTATTTCATTATCTAAATCGAATTATGAAGCGTTAGATCCAATGCTAGGTGCTTTAGAAGAATGATAAAGATGGAATTTGGTGGCATATTTAAGATAAAAGTCACGAGGACCTGACCTACAAAACAGCAAAGTAACTCTTCTTAATAATAATAAATAGTGTAGTGTTTGCCAAGACAAATTGGAAAGATGTCATTGATGTAAACATTGGGCAACATAATACATCTGAAGAAATAGTGTGGGAGGCCACTCACATCAAAGGAGATGCTGAGCTTTAATTCATGTATCTTTGAAACATTAGTTTCAAAGTAAACTAAGAATTATGGTATTTGAAAAAGTAAAATGCATCCATATATTTTTCTCTCAGATATTCTTAAACACTATCTAAAATACTGTAAATCACTCTGTAGCTATCTAAGCAAAGACTGGTCGCCTGCACAATTTGCTAACATTGGATTTTGTTCCACAAAATTATATGAAAATTTTGCTTTCAATATGGCCCACTCTGAAAAGCAGAAAGCTCAGAATGAGCTAACATTATTGTGTTTTTTATCTCTTGGATTTCTAATGACACCATGAATCTCTTTGAATAAATTTTGACCTTTTAAATTTGTCCAACAATGTTCCCTTTAGTTATTAGCACTCCTGACTGTGTCTCTTTATTAAGAAGTAATAACAGAGTAATTTACTGCTATTTTGAGTTAAGCCTTGAACTGTATTTTTTGTACCTGAGTTGACTTGTTGTTGGCAATGCTGTATATTTTACTCCTCCATAAGCCAATTTTTCCATCATGTTGTGATGGGATAGTAATGACTTTCTTCCTTCCAACACCCTAATTAACTATTTATGTAATTTGTGTCCAGCTACCTGCATAGACAGAGGGTTGCATTCCTGTGGTGGCTTAAGGGTGGCTTAAAGCTGGAGGTCCTGAACAGCTGGAGTAGCTTCTTGATGAGCCGGGAATGCTAGACAGTTCAGGACTGAATTTATGTTGAGTAATTGCCTGCCCTTGGAAGAGATCTCTTCCCAAATGAGTCTGCATCCTGCTCAGTTTAATGCACCAATACAAGATCAGTAAGACATGTCTGATATTTAATGTTTTTTGCTACTTAATTTAATTACTTTAATTTACTTTAGTCTTAATTAAGAACATCACTAATCTCTTGCACTCAGAACATTTCAAAACCTTGACATGAATGAACTGTCCTTATCCAAACTGAGCCTTTTTTTCTGGGCAGGCAGGAGTGAGCTGGAAATGGACCAGCCTCAGGCGTTCTCTCCATGCATGTGTCCTGCTGGTGCTGGCCACTGACTGCCCTGAGCTCTGTAGATCTGTGAAGCTGTTCCAGCTACAGGTCCATTTTGGTAATTTTTCTACAGCCTGTGTACCTCCCTCCATGACCACAAAAACTAGCTCCCCACAGCACCCTTCCTGAAGTCCCCTCTCATTGTATGCACTGCCTCTGACCTCAGAATGAGTGGTCTAAATAAAATTATAAATCCTGTCAGGAATCACCTTGGAGTCACTTTACTCAAATGGTTTACATATTTAGCCTTACAAGTCCACTGAACCATTTTAACCAGACAGATTAGAAAGAGAGAGAGAGAGATGCTTCATAAACTTTTTAATTGAAAATAACAATTTAGGAGTAGAAAACCCCAATATAGACCTGGTTAGTATGCTTCAATATAATAAACAGTATGAACAGAGTTAGAACCCAATAGACAGATATTCAACAGTCACTTCTGATTTTTGTCTGTCAGGGACATACATCTAGTTTTTCTGACACATATTTTGCTTTTCCAGCACGTAACATTCAAGAAATACTGCCTGGTAAGTGATTATTTAACTAAAATACTCATTTTCGTATCCATTAATTAACATGATAGTGCACTCCTTTGGCCAAGTTTCTTTGTAAGTTTTCTAGAAACATGCAGCACAGAATTGTGTTAGATTGGATTAGCTTATTTTCTCCTCATACTTGTAGAATTGTGTAAGAGCTATATATAGGAATACTTTACTGTATGCAACTAGCTAAAAGTAGCAGGATTTCCACCCTACTCAGAGCAAGCCAATAATTGCAGCATTAGACTTGGCACAATAAAGAAGACATGTAAGAGCTTTTTCTAAAATATTATTTTTTAATAAGAGTTTCTTGTGGTAACTTGAAGTTTTTTTCCATCATGCTTCTGCACAATAGATAAAATATCCCAGGACTTTGTTCCTAGATGCAGACCTTTTAACCTTTACATTCAGAAATGCAGAGGTTTTTCTTATATTTCAAGTGACTGGGTATCTTATGTCACAATTACAGAGGTGCAGGTTGACATATGTATTTCAGCTCACTGCCCATAGGGTATTGTTTACGTCATGAGGAAAAGGCAGGTGTTTTGCACTCTTTTACTGAAACTGCACATAGAAGATTGATCCAATTACAAATGCTCTTCAACACCTGTTTTGTTAATACTGAGGATTCAGTACTGAGCGTAACTTGGAGGTTTGTGTTGTCTTCACACAAAGAAGAAATCCCGTGCAACATAATTTGATCTTTCAGTTTTCTCTTAGAAACTTCTTTCTTATACTTCTTTATAAAAACAAATAAACAGACTTAAATTTACCTTCCAGTCCTAATTCTCAGTTTTGCACAAAAGTTCATGTCCCTAATTGCCACCTCAGGGTGCAATTTGCATTCTTGTGGAGGGCAAGAAAAATATAAATTCCCACCCCCAAGCTATGGGAACTGCAATGAAATACAAGAAGTCTGTATCATATAGGGCTGTTCATGTTTGATTTGAGAAAATTTGTCAGTGATTCAGAGCTCAACTGATGTCTTATAGCACTCATTACAGTTGTGTACTGGAGGAGCCATATCTCCTGGATATGGTGCAACACAGAGGTCTGGTCTTCTCTGAGCTCATAAAGGGTCCATCTTTGAAAGAGAACCAAGTGTTGGGCATTAAACATAATGTGCCAGTTAACTCACACCTCTCGTAATTCTAGGGGCATACACACATATACACAGATACTGTTAGAGCTCACAATTCAGTGTTTCTTTAAAAACACACAGAATGCCGTAAGTGCTAAATATGATGGTTACTATGATTAATAAAAAAATCTGATATCCTTCCAAGATAAAAAGTTTATATAGAAATGTAAAATTTTCCACTTTTTTTTTCACAGTGCTCAGGGGCCAAAGGGGACCATTAGATCATCTAGATTCATCTCCTGTATGTCACAGGCCATTAACTTTCCCTAGTTACCCTGTTTTAAGCCCAAAAACTTGTGTCTAAGTAAATCACAAGTTATATATGGCTCCAGCCAGGCATTTCCATCTGGCTGGTGTGACAAACTCCTTCCTCAGTCTCCCATGACCCCACATTTCCTACAGAAGTCTTCTTGCTGCCTGTTAGTTTCTCTCCAGAGTTACTATTCTGTAGAGGAGAAACACTGGTTCTTAGCCCAAACCAAGAACTGGTACTAGTTGCACCTTCCATCAGTTTTAAGTTTGTCTCTTTTACACATTCTAGTCCTTTGTCCAGGTCTTTAAACTCTACTCATGACAAATATATGCATTTGCCATAATCTTTGGATCACAGTGTGGTTCAAGGTAATTTTACAGTAACCTTCTGTTCTCTGACCTCTTTTCTGGCCTATTCATCGAATATTTGTCTTTGTGGCTTTGAGATATGTAGGGCAGTGTAGGCAGTATACACCCATGTACTTCATGTCTGTGAAAACAAATTCTTGGTAATTAGTGGTTTGCTATTGAGTTGGTAATCCAGTGAAATCCATATTGCAGCATTTGCTGACAGCATTTAGGTTACTGAACCAATGGACTTGCTGCCCAAGGCGAGGTGTGGTGAGAGGATGGATGACCCTTCTGTTGCATCATGCTTGTTCTGCTTTCCACTTCCTGTTCCATGAGTTCCTCCGAGCAAAATAAACCCATCACTTTATTATCTTAGAGGGGACAGCCTAATAAAAGCCTCCTCTCCTGGAATCATTAAAAGGTATCCCACACAAACAAGCCAAACACTGATGACCTGCCTGGCTCTGGTGTCCTTATTGATGGGTACAGCAGTTTGTGTGTACCTGTCAGAGAGCTACCAGAAAAACAGTGAGTGTTTCCCTCTCTTTCCATATCAGTCAACCAGTTAATGACATCTACATGTGTAAAGAACCCCGAAGCCACATTGCAAAATCAATCAAAAGCAAACATAGTTTAGAAAACTAAATGAGATACTCAAGGTTAATTTTAGCATTTAAGAGAATAATAGGTCAAAATCACTTGTCTCTTTCCCAGATGATGCTTTCCATTTTACTAAATAAGTGTCTGTTAAGGCTGGGAAAAAATCCTCTGTTAGGGAGTGAGGGAGAGAAGAGAGGAAAGCACGAGTAGCAGAGAGAGATGACCTTATTTTACCTTTTCTGACAAAAGCAGATAACATTGCTAGATTGGAGACACAATCCCATAGGCCACCAAAGGCTCTTTCCTGAGATGATGTGCAATTTCCTCTTTCTGAACAAATTTCACTTTTAATTTTATCATCTTGACAAAGCCCCCAGCACTCATAACTACCTTAGAGACAGAGAAACTTCACGTTCACAGTGGTACAATGAGTTAGCATGAGGTAAAGTTCTTTTAAATAAAAAGCTATCCTGAAGAGCAGCTGTAAGAAGAGCAACTATGAAGAGGGATTCTGTATCACTGATGCTACAACTATGTGTAGGGCAGGGGGGCAATGATACTGGGATAGCACAGCACAGCTTAGCAAAATCAGATTTTTCCTGCATAAAGTGAGAGACTCTGCTACAGCCATGTAGCATCACCCTGAAGCCTTGGTTCAAATTTAGGTTAAATTACTGTTCCTCTCATTTGTGCACTTCACTAACACATTGCCAGCTCATATAGCTCTGACAAAATAACTGGATAAGATAAAATGTTTGAAGTAATTATTATGTAGACACTGCTTGTGGAGACAAAAAGCCACGTGAAAAGTGGGGGAAGCTTTGGTGTCCACACAGTAGTTGCCAGTGATGCCTCATCTCCTTTTCCACTTCTTTAGAAGACACAGGGGTGACTTTGAGTTGTCACCACTCATCAACTTTTCATGGCAATGAGGAGACAAAAGGATCCACTATCAGGTACAAAATGTCAAAACTTTAGCTTCATGCCTATATCAAAATGGTCACCTATGAAATCATAACGTACTAATCTCTTAATTTGCTGCAGACTCCAGTAGCATATGTGCTTGCTGGTTATTTCAGAAGATTTTGCCCTTAGTAGAGAGAGGCAATTGTTGTAAATGAATCCACAGGTGATAGTTCATAGAGCTGTGACATCTAAAGAACTCTGTAATTACATTACAATTTATACAGCCATGGAATTACTGGAAACATATTTATACCACCTGTTTCAGGGCAGACAGCCATAATTTTTTATTCCCAACAGCACTATTAGCTTCTCTCATCATATTACCTGATCAAAATACTAAGCGTATCATTGTTCAACAAAGCAATCACTGGGATTGACCATTTGAATTCAAAATGCAATTTATTGTGGTGTCTTTCTCCAGTTACTGCCAAGATTCCTTTACATTAAAAAAATTCTAAAAAGAGGAAGAAAAGGGAAAAATGGCTCCATTCATTTTGGCACTGCTACTGTGGAGTGCCAGCCAGCAGCAGTATCTGGCAGGGTGCTCTTGAGCCACTCTCCAAAATAAATATAGCAGATGTCAGTCAGGTGTTTTTCTACCCATGTCCAACCACTCACCAAGGAGTATGTTTTTATTTTAGGCCCACATCCTACTAGTGTAATGAATTTCACAAAAATTTGGTGTCCTAGCTAAACAGGAGGAATTGTGAAACATTTGCCTTCAACATCTAATCTGGTAAATCTGAGTCTGTATCTGAGCTTCTCATATATCAGCCAGGCCTAGCCAGACCTTACCATCTCATGTTAAAGCATTGAACTCTCTAAACCCCATTTAAGCGTTCAAGTTCCAGCATTTGCCATGTTGGTCCCATTATTCTCCAGAAGCATTTGTAGAGTCCACTGTGCATGGTAGCACTGCCTTTACCCTTGCAAAGCTCAGCAGGGTCTGCTGGTGTCAGCCCATGACACCCAAGACACTGCAGAAGAGCTGTCTCCAGCCTGGGGTTACAGTGAGCAACACCCGTGGGAGTGAGCAGAGTGGTCTCTCACAAAGATCCTTTGAGCTACTACTTAAATCAATGTTCTCCTCTGCTTGTGTTGCTGCTTGCTCATAGTGATCAAGAGGTTAGTTTATACACACACACACAAAAGCACCAGAAATAATATTAAGGGTTATTAAGGGTTATGCTTATGGGTTGCTCTCTGTGGGTCATACATACACCAGATGGAGATTTTGTGCATTGCTTATGGACCTACCACTGGAAGCTTTTTGCAACAAGTAAGCTTGATCTCTACAGTTCAGCTTGCTCCTATCAAAGATTCTTACTATGCAAATGCAGCCAATACAGTGCTACAGACCCCCCCTGTTTTTTAATTGGCACATGATAATCAGCTGTTCCCAGCTAATGACTATTCACACTTTCTTCTCTTTTCATGCTGAATTATGAACCAAGAAACAATTATATGGTAATTTTTCCCATCCTTTATAAGAAGATATAAAACAGCCCTTGTTGTTCAAGTAGGCTACACACTTCAGTGTTACTTGTCTCAGTTTCTTAATATACTGATTTTATCGTATCTTTTGCACTGAGAGATAGTATTTCCATTTTAAGTTCTACTCTATTTCCTAGCCAGGATTGCCAAGACACTGATTGTATGATCCTGAGATGCAGTCTTCAGCAAGGCTTAACCCATGACCACCTAATCATACCCTCTGTGAGAGTCACTCTTTCACCCACAGCAACTCTATACTTGTGACTGGGAGCTTCCAGGTACTAAATCCAGCTGGCACCACGTGGCTCAAGACTATGCCTTTGCCTCCAACACAAGTTTGCTGCATGAAAACTGTCTATGGGAAGCAGTCTCTGGATCACTGAACTCCCAAAATGTACCTCAGAATTGCTCTCAAGAGCACAGGCTGAGCAGGTCAGGCTCATGCCCAGGACTGCTCTGTCCATGTCCTGGTATTTGGGAATGTTTGCAAGCTTTCACCATTGCTAGCTGCAACACTGCTCCTGAAGTGACTTGCTCTTGCCATTTTGGTCACCTCCAGTTTGATCTGGTGCCTGTGGAAGTCAGTGGTTAGAGGTTCATTGACTCCAATGGACTTTGGCCCAAACACACAGATCTCTGGAGTTCAGATACCTCTGATTTGCAGGAGCATGCAGGTTGGCAAATGTCAAAAAGGGACATTTGCTCCTGGCAGGAACCAGTAAAAGAGAAAGCCCTGCCATGCACGCTGATCTACGTATTTGACATGTCAGCACAGCGTAGTAGGCAAACACTCAAAGGAAACATGTTTGTGACATAACTTATTTTAGTAGAATTTTGCATTTACTAAAGCAGCTTTGTTTTGTAATTTAAAGGTATAAGTCAGAAGGATGAGTTTTCAAAATGTACCCCTAGAGTTTTATATTTTATTTTTACTGTATTTTAAATGCCAAATCAAAATTATCATGTTTAATTTACTTTATTCTCAGTGGTTTTGCTTAGATTTATGAATTACCTTGGATTAATTGCTGTATAGCATTCTGGTTTTATAGTGTAATTGGGTGTGTCTAAGTGCATTCCATTGTATTACTTGCTTTAGGGTATATTTTGGATGAACTGTATAATATAAAATAGATTTGGTGTTATGTTTTATATAATGCCAGTGAAAGCACAAAAACTGCATCTAAGTTTCTAGGTTTATGGGTTCCATGTCCAGAAAACTTTGAAGGACAAATCTGCCTATTTTCCACTTTTCTAAGTTTCTTAGGAGTTTTTCCACTTCAATTTTTCAAAATAAGCTTTGAATTATTGAATCTTTGTGTCAGTCAGAGCAAAATTAATAGTCCACCCTAAATGATAGTGTAAATACTGGTATGATACCTTCCAAGATTCCTGTGAAAAACTCAAATCAGAGCAACATCTAACCAAAGCAAAATAAATACCCCACATGGGGGCCTGACACCCTACTTCTATTTGACCTTTCTCCTTTCTGGTCTTTGGAGAAATCAAAATGAAATAGTATTAGCTATCACACTGAAATTGTTAACACCTAGAACTTCTGATTCTCACAGAATCACAAAATATTTTGCATTAGAAGGGATATTAAAGAGCATCCAGTTTCACCCATCTGCCCTGGGCAAGGAACCTCTTAGTAAATCAAGTTACTCAATGCCCCATTTGACCTGTCTTGAGAACTTCCAGGAATGGGGCATCCACAGCTTCTGAACAACCTGTTCCAATGTCTCTCTACCCTCACAGTAAAGAATTTCTCCCTAATATCTAATCTAAACCTACCCTACATCAGCTTAAGGCCATTCACCCTTGTCCTTATCACTACATTCTCTTGAAAGTACTTTCTCTCAATATGCCTTGTAGACTCCCTTCAGGTACTGCAAGACTGCAATTAAGTTACCTTAAAGCCTTCTCTTTTCCAGGCTGAACAATCACAATTTTCTCAGCCTTTCCTCCTAGGAGAGGTGTTCCATCCCTCTGATCATCTTTGTGACCTCCTCACGACTCACTTCAACTAGTCCATGTCCTTCTTATGTTGAGTGCCCCAGCTCTGGATGCAGCGCTGCAGGTGGGACTCCCCAGAGCAGGGCAAAGCCGAGGGGCAGAATCCCCTCCCTGCCCTGCTGCCCACGGGGCTCTGGATGCAGCCCAGGACACGTTTGGCTCTCTGGGCTGGGAGTGCCATGGCCAGGGCATGTCCAGCCTCTCACCCACAGCACCCCCAAGCCCTTCTGGGCAGGGCTGCTCTGGGGCTGTTCATGCCCAGCCTGTGCTGATACCAGAGGTTGCCTCAACACAGCTGCAGCACCTTGGGCTTGGTCTTGTTAAACTTCATGAGATTCCCAAGGGCCAACTTCTCCAGCTTCTCCAAGTCCCACTGGATGGCATCTCATCCTTCAGGTGTGTACACAGCAGCACTCAGCTTGGGGTCATCCACAAACTTGCTTGAGGATGACCTTTGTCCATGTCATTGATGAAGATACTAAATAACTTTGATCCCAATAGGACCTGAGAGACGTGACTTGTCACTAATGTCCATTGGGACTCTGAGCCATTGACCATGACCCTCTGGATGTGACTGTATGACCACTTTCTTATCCACATAATAGTCCACTCCTCAAATCCATCTCTCTCCATTTAGAGAGAAGGATGTCTGGAGGGAACTGTGTCAAAAGCTTTACAGAGTCCAGATAAACGATACCTGTAATCCTTCCCTTGTTCACCAATGTGGTCACTCCACCACAGAAGGCCACTGAGTTGGTCAGGAAGGACTTGCTCTTGGTGAAGCTATGCTGGCTGTTCTGAATCACCTTCTTGTCCTTCATGTGCCCTAGCACAGCTTCTGAGAGGATCTGTTCCCTGATCTTCCCAGCAGAGGGGTGAGGCTGACAGGTCTGTAGTTCCTAGGGTGCTCCTTTCTACCCTTTTAATGGACGGATAAAATGCTTCCCTTTTCACAGTTACATCTCCTGACTGCCATGACTTTCCAAATATCATGGAGATTGGCTTGGCAACTACATCAGCCAATTCTCTCAGGACTCTGGGATGCATCTGTCCGTTCCCAGAGACCTATGTATGTTCAGGTTCCTCAGGAACCTGATTTTCACCTGCAGTGGGAAATACTTCGCTCCCCCGTCTCTGTCTTGAAGTCCAGCCCATCAAGAGGTGTAGGAAGAGAGGTTGCCCTTGAAGACTGAAGCAAAAACGTTGTTGACTACCTCAGGCTTCTTCTCATCATTTACTGCCACCTTGCCAGAATTATCAGAGCAGCTAGATCATACATGTGTAGGAAGCCTGGATTATTAAACCCAATTTTTAAATCATAGGTTTCTATGGATTACCATAAACTGCTATTGACTGAATTTAGCACTTTTGATGTGCTTAATCCGAAACTACTCATCCCTGTCAACCTTACATCATGTTCTCTGCTTCCTTTCATGCCTTTTATACCCCCCATCTTTCATTGCATTTGTGTTGATGTGTGTCTCTTCCTTTATTATGCATAAAGGAGCACCTTTGTGCTGTCAGAGTGAAGACTGAAACAAAAAAACATCTGAATGTTAGAAACTTGTATCTTCTTTTTATCATCTTTTTTACTCCCTGGCCTGCCTTGGGTGCCATTACAGTTTCTACATTTCAGTAAATTGGTGAACCTGTAGTCAAAATGCTACCCCTAAGAACCCCTTTCCAGACATTGGAATAAAACATTGTTGAGCCCTCTTGTCTGCCTCTGCTTTAAACATGTTGGTAAATGGTTTGAATTTATCTTCCAACATAACATTGGACAGTTCTGTTAAAGTATCACATCCACTGCCTGGAAAGACAGAAGGCAATTTAGAGACACTGAATTACTAGGTAAGAAGAATGCAATTCATGAATCCCTGACAAACAGACTTGAAACTGAAAAAACAAATGAGTCACTAATGCTATGTTAAATGAAAACTGGAAAGCACTGAACAGTTTGCGCTACTGTACCAACAAAGAACAGAAGTTTTCCATACAAATGTCACGAGATTGGCTTCAGCATTAGAAGTCTGACTAATGAATCACTAATATGACGCAACTGTGGTTGATACCTTGTCTCACAACAAAGTACCAGAGAAGCATTAATTTCTTAGAATTGATTCAAAGTATTGAGTATGAATCACTTTAAAAAGAGATAAGATCCAAAATTTCATTAATTGAAGAACATGTGAGACAGCTCAAAGTATATTTTATAGGACAAAGGTAAAGCTAGTTAATATGTTCTGTCATTTATTTTGAATCATTATAGTATCATTCTACAACTTGATAGCTATACTATAGTCTCTTTTAAACACAGTTTAGATTAAAAGGAATTGGTGCTTAGTAAGTTGAGTAAATACAATAATTATACACTGTATGTTTCTCCTCTTTCCTTTTGGGCATGTGAAAAAGTTTCATTAGCAATGACGAACTGAATCTCACAATGTATGGAAGTATATGATGAAGCTGGCTGCAGGGCAGAGAGCTGAAAAGAGTATTTATGTGGCTTTCAGCCCTGCATTGATAACGTTTCCAAAGGCTGGCCAACCCTGGTGTCCCTAGGACACATAGGCAGGCTGAAATGAATATGCAGCCTATTGGGGCTCAGTATCTAGCAGGAGTTAGATCCTAAACTGACTTTGGAGCGTTTGAAAATTTAATTAGATACTACTTTGTGTTGTAATTTAAGGCCTTGAAAATTCTGTGATAAGCATTTTTTCCATCTACATCAGCAAATTTGCAATAGGAACTGGACATGTATATATGGCAGAGACAGTATCTCAAAAGGCCTATGGAGACGTTCAACTTCAACTAGCTAATTTGAAACAAGATCTACAAAATAGTAATATTTTGAAAAGTAAAGTATTTCCAAGATTCCAGAATACAGGAATATATACAAAAAAAATCTGCCTGCTATTGATTTTATGCTTTTGATGATTTTTGCAATTCAGTATTAAATGTCCATTTGACATTTGTAAGGTGTCTACTGTTTTCAAAATAAAATTTTCATTACCTAATATTTACAAAGATATTTGGTCTCAAATGCTGCATGTACATTGGTGACATACCTATGCAACATGTAAGGATGAACATCTGCAGAAAGGCTGTGAGGCAATGAAGATTAAATGCTAACTTTGTGAGCTTTTCATAACTCCTACCAAATCAGCTGCCCACAAACCACACAAGTTCACCACATAAGCACATAGAAATTTTGTTTGGAAAGGACAGGATGATGATTTCCAGTTCATAAGATATTTATCCCAAGACACATTCATTCATCTGTTGCACATTTAAATGTCTGCTTTTAGTCACTTGCTAGAGCAATACAATTAGAAGGAGCATCCCTTTCTAATAACGGCTTCATTCCACACTGACTTACAAGCAGTCACTCTGTAATCTAAAGCAGTAGAAACAAAGTGTGAGTTCAGGAAGTCCAAGCCTCAAGGAAGGAGATTCTGCACCAAAGAGACAGCTAGCCAGAGGTGATTAATGGGGATGTGGAGCCTAAATCCAGCAGGAGGAAAGGAAAATAAAAGATTAAGTAAGTTACTCCACCTTTGCAAGGACTATTTGTCTTCAAGCCTGGCTGGTGGCTGTTGAGGACTGCATGTGTTTTCTTACCACATCAATCACCAGACAACCTTCACTCAAGGTATGGGGTGTAATCCTGGACTGGTCCAGTGATAAATGAGTTTTGTCTTGAAGAAGAAATATAATGGTAAGGATATGAAATATCTTTCAATGGTAGAGTATGAGAAATATTTAATTTTAACATTTGCAAAATTAATTAAATTTAGTTACAATGAAAATTATGTGGGCAATTAAATCAAAGAATACTTGGAAATCATTTATCTCTGTCTGAATGATTTCAAACTGTTTTCAGGCATTTATTAGCTACCAATAACTTTCATTTTTAAGCAATGTGTACAGTCATGCATGAACAATTACATTCTGCAGTCTTTAATTTGATGGAATTTATGCACAGACATTCTTCCTAGGATGGAACATGTTCCTGGAACAGGTTATGGTCTGATCTAAACACTGTCAGTTTGGATTCAGATTGATCACTTCCAGTACGAAGTTCGGTAACAAGTTCCTGAAAGAAGAATACTTCACCCTCAGAGACCACTATTCCAAATTGGTGCTTTATGCTGTGGAAGGATGTGAATGTCTAATTGGATTGTGATGGATGCTGAAAGTCTGAGACTGCAAGACTGATTTATATGAATTTTGCAAATGGCTCCATGGCTACATGTCTTTTTCTGACCTGAATATTCAAGTGTTTCTTAAACAATTCTTTTGCTGACCAAAAAATTTATTCCTGAGATATTCTCTTGATGTCAGTATTTCAGCTCAGCAGTCTCTTTAAGAGCTGTATTCACTCATAAATTGGCTTTGACTAAGATGCAAATAAGACAAAAGATTATTTATTTCGTTAAAAACAGTCAATAAAATATTTATGTTTTGCTTATCCCTGGGATTATTTTGTGAATTTCTTATTCACTGAGTTTCCTTCTGTTGGTTATTGGTGGGGTTTTTTAGAGGCATGTGATCTTACCATAGAAAATTAAAGCTCTACTATAATTTCAAAATTACTCTGATGATATTTTCATTCTGGTAATACATGACACTGACCTTTCAGTGAAAGAAATCTTGCAGTATTTTAAGGGCTCTACCTGTACTTCTCTGCTAATGCCTTTCTGTGAGTTTTGCTAATGTGTAGTGCTAAGCAATAAGCTAAACTGACAGAGACCTTTGGGGAAAATTTTATATAGCAAAAAATAATTGATCCTCAAATGATTATCACAATCCTATATGATTTCCTTATGTAAATTCATATGGAGTATGTACACTTTCAATTGTCTTATCTGCCAAAATCATTGTAATATGTACCATTTTGGTCATATGCAATAATGATTAACTGCAGCTAGGCATATTGCTAATTCCCCCCTGCAAAGTCATTGTAAGTTCCTTGCCAAGACACAATATCCCACAAAGTTGACATATTTTCACTCTTACCAAGCAGTTCTGATTGTCTCATTAGAATATTTTGGCCACTAGAAGAATGTTATTTTAAGTCTCTACCTCCTTGTCAAGTGTGTAGGCAGGTTGGCCTGTCACCCATTCTCGCATCACAACCTGCACACTGTGGGTGCAGTGGTTCCCAAGCAATGAAAACAGGTTGCTCCAACCTCCTTGTGTGATGCGCTGGCTGTCTTTTGTTTTCCTAAATCACTTTTTAATTGCTATAGAAAAGTGGCCAGAGCTCCTGTCCATGGTCAAGGCCTACTAGGTTATGCAATGCTCAAAACCTGATTTTCTGACTCCCTGCTCAATGCTTGAAATTTGATATTTTTCTAGGTTTTTTGTCTGTAATCTGGGTTTCCTTTCTTCACCTGTCATGTGTATTGAAATACTCTGCTTGCTAGACGTTTCTTAGACACATAGCTAAATTAATTAGTCTTTAAAAAAATTGCAGGGAAATATACATGTCTGTATGATGGAGTTTGTCTGTAAGCCTTTAAAGCATGTCACTCCCGTTTTTTTATGCTTTGGGAAAATTGTCACTTTTATGATTTGCTTTGGGAAAAAAAAGTTAATTAATTAATTCTGTAAATAATTTGTTTTCAGAGAGAGCAAGTCACTTACCTTTACTTACTTACCATTCTTTAAGTCATTCTCATAAAAACAGTAGTTAAAGCACATCCCAAGAGTTTTCCTACATTAAACTTGGAAGACCTGTTTTTTACCAAATTTAAAGGCTCCATTCTCCTTTTGTGACAACTAAAAACAAAACAAAACAAAAACAACAAAAATCACCCTCAAAACAACAAAAAGTACCACCAAGCCCCAACAAAAGAGCAAAAACAAACAAACAAAAAGCCACAAAACTTCTTCTTAGGACCTCTTCCTTACCTGCTATCTCCCAGGTATATTTTTGCTTTTATGGAACCTTGTAAAAATTATCTCATCTCACCAGAGATTTTCTTATCATGTCTTCCAAAATGATCAGGTGTATATTCTTTGGCTAGGGCTAAAGCTTCAAAGAAGCAACATATTATACAATTCTTAATAAAGATTTATCATCCATTACTAACTCTATTGCTCTGTGAGTCCGTATTTTGTTTGGCCAAGAAACTTTGATGGAGATGAGAACGGTAATTACAGAATATTATTAAGAATTTCTTATATTTCCAAGGAAACAGAACTGGGCTCAATATTGTTGGAAACATAAATTGGTCCTTTGGAATGACTACAAGTAGTACACTAGATACCTTTATTGATAGTCCAGAAGAGACTCCATCTCTAGGCGAACCTCCAGAAAACAGAAAGAATAAGAACCAATCTGTTTTCGAAGCACACGTTGGTACTGTTCTTATCTGCACTTTCTTCCAGATAAATGTTCTCATACTACAGTTGGTTCTCTCTGCCAAGACAGTTTCAACACACTGGGCTCAAAGGCTGTGCAACGTAGAGTGTTAGAAATCCTTGTTTACCTTCATTAAGTGTCCCCTCTAGGACCACATTGGCATCAAGGAGACAGAAATATTTCTTTCCGTTCTCTTTTCCAAATTCTCTTTGGTTTTTATATCTAAGGCAAAATATGCTGCTAATTTTTTCTGATGCAGTTCATCACTATTTTTGAAAAACTACAAATAGCCAAAATAGAAGCAGCCTACCTTCTTTTTTAGAAAGAAAGCAGAAATGAGGCATCTCTCCTCCACAGAATAAGCTATTTTAAACGGGGAGGAAAGTAAGGGTCTTAACCTGCAAATATACCACCTTCCTAATAAAGTGGCAGGTTAAAGGTACTGCCACTACCCTTTCCTTTAATGATGCTTAATTTTCCCTTACTATGTCTTATCACTAGTGTCTTGATGATGAGTGCCTTTTGAGCAGGTCTCTGTGTGTCTATATGTTTAGAAAGGCCCAAGCACACACCAAGTGGTACCAGAATCTCTATCTTACAGTAAGTTCTATTGTTTGTGATCAGCTTTGTAGCCTGGTAGTCAAAGGTTGGGAGCGATCAGGCTGTTCTGTATCTGGCTGGAACTTCAGGAGGGAATAGGCTGAGGAGCTGCAAGTGGCCCTCTAGCCTGTTGTCTTAGGTTACCATGTAAGATGTAACCAAAAGTATGTATTCAATCACTACCCTCATAAGCTGTTAAAAGCGGCAGGACAGTGTTCCTTATCTCCTTCATGACTCATTCCTGATAACTCTAGGGGATATCTTCTGTTAATGGGCCGTTAAGTCTCACTGCTGATAAAATTACATCATCCCATTGTAAAATGCCCCACTCAGGCTGAGGAACTAAGTATTCCTACCTGGATATAATCTGAGATTGCAACACCACAAGCAGCCTTATCCACTGAATTCCCAGGGGACAAGAGCTCCATAACCACCACTGAACCTTCTGAACAGGATCACTGCTTCAACAGAATCACATCTATCACTTCAACAGGACTGCACCCACCATTTAATCAGACTGCTACCAACACCCTGACCATTAGGGTGTCAGGTTCTATTGTGACTCTGTCAGTGTTTCTGTAGAATTGCATTTATTTTAATTTTCCTATTAAATTGTATTTCTGACTTGGGATATCCCACTGGTTTCCTTTCAAACTAGTACATCTGACTTCTTGTCAGGGCCTCCGTCCTCACATCTGGTGTCTACAGGACCAGAATGGCTCTGCTCTTACTACTGTACAATTTCATATAAATAGCATGAAATGGCCCTGAACATTGTAACTAGAATTTTCATCAGTTTAACTATGGCTCTTCATTTGGGACATCCAGAAAAGTCTGTGAACAGATGTTCTGACAGCTGAATATGCCCAGAAATTTTGCCTGGATACACATTATTTGATTTGATTTGGTGTTTAATCTGTTGAGTGCTGTGTTGCTGCTGTACTCCTAAATAATTGCTGCCTTCTAGTCAAAACACAGATGCATGAAAGTCCTTGTAAGGAATTTGGAAAGGGATGGGTCGGGATTCTGAAATTATATTGACAGTCTTAGAAGATGCATCCTGTGCCTAAGGCTTGATCTTTCTTCAATTAAAATAACATATACCAGGGATTATAAGATTCAGTTACCTTCAGTCTTAGAGTAAAGTGGATCCAGCAGGGAGAAAGGGTTTTTACATCTGAAGACCATGGCCAAATTCCTGTCCAGCAGTCACAAAACCATGTGACTTTTAAACAGTTATCATAACTTTATGGTATGCAGTGTGTTAGAAATTACTACTTGCTGTTAGATTGCAAGAAGAGTAAGGAGCATCCATTTGTGTGAGGGCTTCTCCCAGATGTAGATCTTTTTCTCCTATGCTCAGTCCACCCAACTCAGATACAGAAAAAAAATCCCCAAAGGGTTTAGGGACAAAGTATGGCAGCCTGGAGAAAGACAAGGACAAACAAGGAAGGAGGAGAAATTCATGGTCCAGAAAATCATGCGTGCCCTTTCTTCAAATGCTGTGTGTCTTAAGTGGACAACCTCATATGATCTCATTCTTATTTATTTTCCCGTTATTATGTATTTAAACTACTGGTTTGAAAATTTAGCATTAATTTAGGAACTTTCTCTGGGGACAATTTATTGAAATACAGCAAGTTTTTACTTTTCTAAAAAAATAAAGGCAGATAAATATTCTGGATCATATTAAAGTCTTCCTTTTTTTCTTTTTGCAGACTGTTACATTCCCAGTGCTTAAATTTGTAAAATATAAAGTATTTATGCTGATACTAAGGCTACTGTGACTACTAACTAGAAGCAATAATATGCATTGGTTCTACATTTATTATTATTTCCTACTAGTGTAGTGAAGGTTCATCTACAAACAGTTGTGTGCCCATGCCTACTTTACAAAAGGAAGGACAGGAAAATTTTTCACATCTCAAGGTTCATTTTTGAGGGAAGAAAGTCAACTTTTTTTAACAGCTTTGGCCTTGAAGAACAGCGTTATTAGGTATTTGCAGAACAGTAGGAAAAGAAACAAAAAGGAACAAAAGCACTCATTATGTGTAACAAAAGATTTTAAGTTGCATTGTGCCCTGTGTGCAGCTTGAGGAAAAAAGCTCTTGGTGCCTGAATGAAGCAGGACCCATACCAATGAAGGTGCAAGGTGTCTTACTGCAGTGGCACCCAGCCAGCATTCCAAGGGGCACCAGCCTGCACGGGACTGCAAACACCACTTAGCTCAGCTTTTCTTCCAGCTTGAAAATCTGCAGTTGTCAGGGGTTTCTCACCTGTTCAGTTTCACATTGGACAAATCCAGAGGTTTTGGCTGATGTGCCTTTGAGCAAACACCAAAAAAAAAAAGAAACTTGGGAGATTAGAAAGAGTGTGTTTATGTCAAACCCCAGAAAATAAAAACATGGCAATCTTCAAAATTGTCTCTTTGAAATCATTGATGACAACACATCAGTTAAAATCATGGTAAATATTTTGCAAACTATCAATGAATTCCTGATTAACAGTTGCCTTGTAGATGTGTACAGAAACCAAATTTGCCACAAAGTAGTAATGTGTTGGCTAGCATATTTCTTCTGGTTTATACCTTTTTAAACAGCAGAAGGACAAAACCAGAGTTTTGCAAGGAGGACACTTTCCACCAGTAACAAGCAGAAGAGAAAGCTTTTAGTATAACCTACACTTCTGAGAGCCCTTCCATCTAAGGGGTTTTTAGTAGCCCACACAGTTTAGTTTAGTGAAACTGACTTTTCAGGAAATAGCCTGTTTTCTTTATCCAGGCACAGAGAGAATTGTGAAATTCCATGTTTACTATGTACAAGTGTACTGGGACTGTCCAGACTTCAGCAAATATATATTAAGGTTAAAAACAAGAAAACTGATGTAGGCAGAATAACAACTTGCGAAAGTGTAAGTAAGTAAAAGAAGAGGTTGGTGCAGGGAGGAGAGGATGACTGAGGCTGAAAAGTACTTTGTGCACACAGTTTCAAATCCTACTAAACTAATTCTGTTTTGATGTGTTCAATAACTTTTTGCTTTTTCACACTGTACTCGTTGCTCCATTGCAATGTTGGAAAGGATAAAAGGCAGAATAAAAATGATACACACACATGTTTTGAGAAAATTGCATCAAGTTTCAGTGGGTATATTTCACATAATATAGTGGAGCCCTTAATTCTTACTTGATTTTACATCTTCATAGTGGTTCTGAGCTCTGTTAAACTTACTTTAACTTTGGACTTCATGTGAAAAATCTGAGAAGAGTAAGATAGCAGTACTTGTAACAGTGAGACAGCAATAGTTATAAGTCTAAGTCACCCTTTTTCTTCCATGGTCTCTGGTACTGTTGTGACAGGCTTATTATGCGGTGTGATTTTGGGCCTCTCTGAGCACTGCTATTTTCTAAACAGGTTTTATACTAGCTGTGTGTCACTGGGGTGCAGTGTGCTCCAGCCACAACCTGTCATTCCTGGCATGACTGACAGTCTTTGTGTTCCTTGAACCAATTGTAGTGAAATCATTGCATCATTAACACATTCAGAATGTGTTACCCACTTAAATAAGCACAGGCTGTCCCAGGCAAGTTTTCATGGCCTAAGCTGAAGTCTGTGTCAGCACACCTTCATGGCTTACCAGATTAATTTGTATTTGATTCCATATGTAGTTTTACAACCTCCACATTATGACTGCAATAAAGTCCTATTCGTAAGTCAAGAAGAGTTAATTCTGTCTGATTGCTATCTCCCATAACCTGCAAGGACCTTGTGATATCTCTAATTTAACTAGTTTATCTAATCTAAACCATGTTTTCCCTACCCACCTCAAACAAGCATTAAAAGAATTAGAATAGCATGTGTGAGAAGGGGAAACCTGCCATCCTAATTAAGATGTAGCTCAGTGTTTATATTTGTTAATATTCAGAGTACAGGTACATGAAACCTCCTACATGTGCTTTGAAACAACGTCTCTAAGTTTTGTTTTAGACCTGTCATAACTCATGCTTGGCCTTGCACCTGCTGAGGTTGATAACAAGGACCTACTTTCAACCATCTGTGTTCAGGTGGTAATGACCAGCCCATGCAATGATGGTACTATGGTGTCACCTCTGGCACAAACCACACTACTGCATGGTAACACAGAAATACTGGGAAATTTGCTGATTAAACACAAGATTTAAGTGCTTCATAAATATTTTCTATTTTTATTCTACATCTGACTGGGACTTGAGTCACTCTTAAGTTGACCATTTGTTCTTCAGGATAGGCTAAATTCAATAAATTCTCATTTTCAGCAAATGACAAGTACTTTTCTAATTCTTGCATAGCTCCAATTAAATATTTTCTTTTAAAAATATAGGGGCTTTGGAAATAATGTTATTTCAGAGCTAGTGTTTTAGTACTTGCAACAGTTTTTAATTGTTGTTACTACTCTTTCTATTAACTATTATCATCAGCCTTATTATTATCACTGTAGGTAAAGGCTAAGACTGAGTCAGTGCAGAGGGATGCCAGTGGGGAAGATTCTTGATCCCTACCTTGACTGGCAGGGAGGCCTTTGACAATCAATTAATAGGAAATCTGCCAATGATCATAAGAAAAAAAGAGGAAAATTAAAGGCACCACACTTACTTATCCTGTGTAGGGAGGCAATTAAAGGACACATGACAAAAGTCTGTACCAGGAGAAGAATTTGTTGATCAGCAGTTGCTGTTACATTTACCTGTAAAGAAGATGTCTTGCATTGACAAGATGCTGACATTGTGCAGGACTTCCACTTACTGCCTTGAAGCAAGAAGTTTGGATTTAATTTTTGATAAACAGTGCATTCTGGGCAGGTCTTAGGAAAACCACTCCTATTTGACAGAGAGCTCGAATCAAGGGCCAGTATTTCAGTCCTTGAGATTACGATCTTTGCACAGGTCAGCTAGTGGATGAGTCAGAAGTTCTGTATGAGCACCTAAATCATATATGGACCCTCTTGACGTGGAACTGACTGGGAAACATCAAGAAAGAGACCTGCTCTGTGTGGGAATAACATTTATAATGGACTGGGCACAGCTGACTCCTAAATGTTTTGAACTCGAAAAAGGCAGCGATATGCAACATTC
The DNA here is from genome assembly GCA_037013685.1 of Acridotheres tristis. NCBI lineage: Eukaryota > Metazoa > Chordata > Aves > Passeriformes > Sturnidae > Acridotheres > Acridotheres tristis. The sequence continues at coordinate 63,495,420 of CM072919.1, read as the reverse complement.
TTACAAAACAATATGCACATTTCAATCATTAGTGCAAATACAAGACTAAATAAATTTCTAACTCTCCCAGTTACCTTCTTAAATCATTAACTGACTCATTTTTTACTGGCACTATGGCAGAAGTTGTTTACAAAGGGAGAAATGTAGAAGAACAAATAGTAGCAGCTCTATACACATCTGGTAACACAAATTCCATTTACACTTTTGTCATATGAGCTTTCTGTCTAGGTTTAAAAACCTTTTATACGCATGGTTTCCAAGCTATTTTCTATCATGGTCACAACCGTATTAAACAGTAAAATCTATCATATTAACACTTGTGTCTCACTGCAGCTCAGAACAGTCAGAATTACTGGGCAAATTAAATGAGGTCCCTATTCAGTACTTGCAGTAAAAAAAGTTATGCAGTACAAGAAATGCTTATTGTGAACCTTCACCATTCATCTAAAATATTTGGGGATCTCTGTCCTTCAACTTCTAAGAAGTAGCATTCTTCCTTTTGGAACATGATATTGATTTCCCTTGTTTTTTAAGGCTCAAATTCTGCTAATACATTAATGCATCTGGATGTTTATTAATGTATATAATTAAATGCATATGTTTAAATATGTGTGTGTTGTATATACATTTAGTAAGTATGTGTATATATATATATAAACATTTATACATATGTACATATATTTACAAATACATAGCTGTGAGCAGCTCCTTAGGAGTCAATGGTATTAGCCACAAAGTTAAAGACAGTCAAAAGCTGAAGTATTTTGATAAATCAGATCCTCAGCCTGATACAGATGATGAAAATTTATGGGCTAGAATTATTTAGAGCTGAAAGCTCATTTGGAGCAGAAAGTTTCATTTTTTCTATCCACATATCTGTACTTTTTTCTGTAGTTTTAACCTTCTAATGAAAGTGTAATAATGATGAAGACATAGACGGCCATTTATATTTCCTAGCAGACCATATGTTCCATTTTGAAAAATTCTATTTCCCTAGGAAAAAATACTATCTATATATATGAAATGGAAAATGAGATGACACTGAGGCTAAGTGTGAACGTGTTTTGTAGCAACTTTGATATTATGTTCTCTGGACACATTTTCATGGGAATTAATTTATGATGCCCTCCATCAACATTATTATATTCTGTGTTACCAGAGTAGAGAGTTGCCAGGTAGTGTTTTACAATGTCCTGAGAGAACATGATTTTACAAGGGCTCTACAGTGAAGTGCACATAAGTATTTAACAGTCAGCTAAGATGGTCATTTCAGCTTCTCCTCACAGGTTACACTGGAGCTATAAACAGAAGGTAGTAGAAATAAATAAAACTAATAAAACCAAAATGGTGAAAAGCCATGTGTAGGCCCTGTGTAAAGGAAATACTGCATGCACTCTTGTGGAACTAGCAGCATTTAGAAACACTATTTAACAAAAAAAATCTACCAATGCAAAAATACTCAGTGACAATAAGCCATTTTGAATGATGCACACAATGTTAGAGTTTTCAAATAATTTAATCCAACTGACACTCATGAAAGATCTTTTCATTTCTCAGAGACAAAAATACCTTTGAAAATCTAACTTTAGAGAACCAATTTTTAAAAAATAAATACCCTGGTATTTTCCCACCAAGTTAGAGTCTCAAGTATAATACAGAGGTATCACACTAATCTTCAAAATCCCAGGATCGGTGCTTAATCACACACTAGAAGGACTATGCTTTGCTGTAAAACTTGCAATGAGCTTGAGCTACCTGCTTCAGCACCGCATTAAAAAGGTTCTCCCTTCCTCCCCTTATGCAGGGCCCAGCAGACAGATACATTCAAAGCACACAGATGGGACTAGTCCTGGCACAAAAGGCAGCCAGAAGCAAGACTTTCTGGCTCACTTAACTATTAATACAGTTAATTTAACAGTGGTCTGTGATATGAATAGAGAAGGCTGATTTTTAAATCCTCTCTTCTTGATTTGGGAGTTATATCTTGAGTATAACTCCCAAGGAAGTATCTAATACTCTGCCACAGTCAGTCTTCATCTTAATTCCCTCTCTGTTTAAAACTCAGTATGCTATTGTCCTACTCCAACAAACACTTTAAGCTTCCCTTTTTATGCTCGGTTTATGTCTCATGTGGGAATACAGCCCAGACAGGTTTTGTTCCAGGGAACAGGCACAGCTGAGACATGGGGGCCAGACACAGCCCAGGCAGGAGACACCAAGTGTGTACGTGCTTGTCTCGCTGCACCACGTCAAGGAGATACATCAAACAGCCAGAAAAGATCAGGGGAAAGCCAAACTACCAGAAATGGGGTTTACAGACGATTGTAGACTGAGGTGAGTGAGGTCTGCCAGCAGGACACAATAGGACTGGGACACTCCTATTCACACTGCAACCATCTTGCCCAAAGCTCTTTCTCCTAGACAAATGCTTTCATTTAGTCTCTCAGGAAGCTGGTGGCAACTGTATTTGACAACACTTCAGCTGTTTGATTTAAACCACAAACCACTTTGAAGGAAGCGTTGTCTTTGAAAAGCTGTTGCCACTAAGCAGACTCGGAAAAGGTCTAAGACCGAGTCTGCCAAGGATGTAGAGCACAAGAAAAAGCATGTTTCTGCAGCCTGGTGCCTAGGAGAATGCTACAGATTCTGACCTCTGCTCCCAGGACTGTTTCTGCACTTGCCATTAAATGATCATTAGGTTTGATGCCGATGGGGAAAGAGTTAAGTGCTGAGTGAAAGCAGACACAGCTGGCATGTTCAGAAATAGGAAAAACAAAACAGTGTAGAGCTCATGTGTGTGTGTGTGTGCACGTGTGCGTGTAGGGAGATAGTTACCTATGTTGGAACTGGTATGGACCTCTTGGAAACCCAGAGCAGAAAAGAGGGGCATTGTATCTTTGAACAAGGGCTCAGGAGGGAGTGTTGGCTGTGTAATGCAAATGAAATTAAAACACAAGTGTAGGGGGCTCCCACTAATGATGAGTTGTTAAGTGGCCAGCTAGTGGGGAAAATGGAGAAGTGGTAATGCAAAACTTTACAGAGCTAGAGGTAAGTCCTGTTGAGTGGAGCTTAATATTGCATACATCTCTTACTCAAAATGTGAACATCAGACCAGATTAGATCAGGGAATGTTAGCCACATCCAGTGCAAAATATGTTTTGTTTTGTTTGGTTTCTTTTAAAACAAAGAGAGGGAGCATAAGTTCAGGGAGGTAAGTGAAAGTTCAGTGAGATTTCTCCACATTCATGAAACCTGAGTTCATAGTCAAGCTATTGAGTCACACACAGATGAGAATCTTGCCTGGTCAATTAGAGAAAAAAAAAAAAAAAGAACCCCAACCCCCTCTAAGTTCCTTGATGTTCAGTAGGTGTGGTTGGGTGAAGAAAAGACAGACCAATACCAACAGCTGCATGGAATCTTTCCATGACTGGAAGGTGAATAATTAACTCTCTTATAACTGTAGACCCTCAGGGGGAGGTGAATCACCAGCCCAATTTAGAGTTATGTTATCTTGTAGTGAACAATAAGAGGGAAATCTATGCATGTCCTAACAGTTCTAGTGAGACATCAGTGATCTGTGCCCCAAAAACCCCAGGAAGGGAGTTGATAAAAATGCGTCTCTAAGAAAGTAACTGATTTTTTACAACCAGTTCATCAGTGCCTGAAGTTTATAACTTTTTTCATAAACATATGACATTTTATGAATATGATACTGAGGGAGAAAATATGTCAGTTCTACCTGGCAACATTGTGTCAGTACCTAAAATCAGATGCAATCAGTGTGGGAATTAATTTATTTTTCTGCATCTAGTCATGTTCATATCGTTGCCTCTGGAGTTTTGGGATGGAGGGAGGGGGTCAACAAAAGTAAGATATGAAAAATAAGCCTGTTAGGTTACTTGTAAACCTACTAAAGGATATTTTTCCGAAGGGTTTGAATGTCCACTGGGAAATCTCCAGCAGACTGCAAATCCAGAAAGCTTAAGGGCTGGTCTACAAACCTTTGCATATATTAACTGCACCCACATGAGACAGGCAGGATAAATCAGTCTTCTTCATATATAGAGATGGAAGACTGAAGCTCTTGGCTCCTGTTGCTGCACAAGGCAAAAAGCAGTGTCCTTGCTGTTTCTTTTGGGGCTGCAGCCTCTTCTTCTAAAGTTTTAGAGCTCTGCAGATCCAAAAGTGGTGGAAGAAAAAAATTTTGAAAAAAGAAAAATGGATTTTTCTTTACAAAACTTTGCAAAAGACAAGTGATTCCATGCCTTCTCCTCCTTCTGACTAAAATGTTAATAAAATTGATATAGCTATTTTCATTTAGGGGGTTCAAGACTAGGGGTCTGACTACGCCCAGACCGTGACAACCATATCAGCCTTATGTGTCCTGTCATTGTATCACATAGTCATGTTCTGATGGAAGGAGAACATCTTGGGTTGTTTCATTTCCTCCAAGTGGTTTAGAAGTAGCATTGACTGATTCCAGGGAGCTACACCTTCTTCATTATCTCAGAAAAGAGGGTTTGAAAGCAGTGATACATGTACTTCCATATGGAAATGAAAAAAAACAAAACAAAACAAAAGAAACCCTAACAAACTAATAAAAAAAAATCCCAGCCCAAACCAAAAACTCAAAAATATTCTGAATTTAAGTCTCTTTAGTGGGCATTACTTTTGTTTACTGTATTTCTGACCAATTAGCATCTAAAAAAATATTTTCTCGCATACTTCACCATGCAGCCTCTAGGTTCAAGAGACTGTCACTAGACATATTTTAATTATTGTTTTATTGTCATTGTCATATCTTCAGGTCAACAGCAAATGGTCTACATCTGTTGCAGAAATCCTGTGATTAGTTGTAATGTGTTTTTTCATGAAAATAAGAAAAGCCAATGCTTAGAAATGGAAACCAGGATGCTAGAGAGATAAAGAAAACCCCAAAACTTTCTATTTTGGAATAGACTAACTAGAGTGCAGAGGACTTCCAGGATAAACATGCATCTTAGCGGATTTTAGAAGGGTAAAGAAAGATATCTGTTATCTCCAGGAAACAAGGAAACAAGGAAGGAAGGAAACAAGGAAACAAGGAAACAAGGAAACAAGGAAACAAGGAAGGAAGGAAGGAAGGAAGGAAGGAAGGAAGGAAGGAAGGAAGGAAGGAAGGAAGGAAGGAAGGAAGGAAGGAAGGAAGGAAGGAAGGAAGGAAGGAAGGAAGGCCACAGAGTGACCAGCAAAGCCAGTCCACCATTGTAAAAAATGAAACCCCAAGCTTTGTATATAGATCTGTATCATTTGTTGTAAATACCCAGTGAAAAACAATGCATGTTGGAAGGCTCTACAATAGAGCTAGAAAACCATTTCAGCTTGTTCATTCCAAAAATACCTCTAAATGGGACAGCCAAACAAGGTCTTTGTTTCGAATTGTCCTACTTACTTGCCCAAGCTGGAGCTTGACAGAGGAAGTCCAGCCATTCTGCTTGTAACATGCCCTTACTTCACTGATATTTCAGTGACTTGTTTTCTCCCTGCCGTTCAGACAGTATTTTTTTTAGCCTTGACAGAACGGCTAGACTAGGTAATCCACGCAAACAGCTGCTGCATGCAATGTGATCTTTTCTCCAAACCTTTTTAACAAAGACTTCTGAACTGTTTCTTAGTTTTGGATATGTTGGAAATATCCAGAAGCTAAAATCTCTCAATATAAATGTAATTGACATATCAACTGTCTGACCATACTGCTTTTAGCTTAAGAAGTGTCCCAAGGAGATTAACAAGAGCTGTGTGTTCACAAACCCACTCCCTAATCAGAAAGCATTCATCAGGAAAATACTTCGGCTTCAGACCATTTTCACAGAGGATTTGTTTTGAATATCAGTCTTCCTGTCTGTAGTGAGAAGAAACATCCTCCTGATTTTTGTAGCATGGCTTTTGCAAACATTCAAACTTCATCAAAGATAACATAATCAAGATTTTTGATTGCATTATGTTTTATCACGTTAATTTTTTTGTCTTTATGATCACTTCTGTCTAATGGAACTCCTATATAAGCCCTAATAATATTAAAGTAAATGTTGCGAACATTGAAGATATAAAATAGCAGTAACAGGTCCAAGGAGATTTGGAAAAAGAACAGGAGCAAAAAAATCAAGGGTTAGTCTTTAAAGAGGCAAATGAATTTAAGATAAAGCCCATTCAGATGAATGGAAGTTTGGAAAAGAGTAAAGAAGTCCAGAGGTGAGAGTGGACAGAAGGTGAGAAATGTCTTTGGAACATGACAAAACATCCAAAAGGGTATTGCAGCTGTGAATTGCATAGGCAAGGGTTACATCCTCAGCGGGCATGATGGCAAATGTTCTTTTCACAATACTCCACTACATTTTAGGAGCTTATGTAATGAATAAAAATCAGTCTGTGGGAGAGGATTGAGGGAATAATAAAATAAGAGTAGGGAAGAACAGAATTTATTTTAATATATGATTAAGTAATAAATCTGTGATAACTAGGAAAAAAGGACCACTTAGATAAATATTTAAAAGGTGTGTGTGATAGGAAAGCAATTGTTTTAGGACAATGAAAATGCTAAGAAAATGAAAGGAGGGTGAATGTGAGAATGAGGTGTATCAGGCTATGAGATGGTCCTTTGTGAGATGAGAGAAAAAATATTCTCGTAGTGAGAACAACTTTAAACAAGAATGGATATTATCTTAGTGACCAAAAGGGCATCTGAAAATATCAACTATTTTTGAGATTTTGTAGGCAAGGATCCAAATAAAATAATTTTATGAAAGCCTTATTTTTTGCTGAGCCACACACCCTTTCTTTTTCTGAGTAAGATCTGTTGGCTAGTGGAGTCTCAATGCTCTGCTATTGCTGGCTGCTCTGTGAGTTTACTAGGGAGAAGGTAAATGGATGAAGGCTTTGCCCCTGAAATGTCACGTCTAAATAAAAGTAACAAGGACAGCTGTTGCATGGCAATAACATTACTCTGCACTACATATTTCTACATCCTGTGGACTTCCAGGTAGTCTGCCTACTGTGAGTACAAGATCCCAAGGAAAGTGGAGAATCAGAACCACCTAGGTATTGCCAGTAAACTAAACCTTTAGGCATTTCTTTGCTTTGATCCAGAGAAATGCATGTGCTGTGCTGTTTGTACCCTCAGAACAAATGGCAGTCTTGGGAACTAGCATGGATATTTAGAGATGGTATTTAAATAACATTACTAGGGAAATTCCCACTGCTTAAGAAAAGACCATCTAAAAGAAGAGTTTTCTTTCCCAGAAGGCTGAGACAGGTATAATAAGGATTATCAGGCATAATTGATATAATTTCTATATCCTAGAGGATCAAATGACTCATCTTCATAGTCACGTCCTCCCTGTTCTTACTACTGATGAGACTGAAAATGTTGCTGTGAAGTGTAAAGAGGCAATATAAACATACTCTGTGATACAAACAACTGATTGCAAACAAATAACTTCATTAAAACATGTCCATAACAATTCCTTACTTTTCTACAGCATATTTCCTCTGCCAATCTAGAAGTGCAGTACAGATGGAAAAACTCAGGAGGTAAAATGACTTGTTTGAGGTCATTCAGGTAGACAATGGCAGAACTGGGAATAAACTATGCCACAATGCCTCATTTTGCATTATAAATGCCCCTCCTGTGCAGTCCTGGAAAGGATCATGGCAGTGAGCCTTTGGAGAGGGAGTGTGTATAGCTGGAGCTGAAAAAAGGCTGAGTCTGATCATAAGACCACTGCGAATTAGAAAGGCCAAATTCCACCCTAATGTGCAATCTCTCCTAAAATCAAGTGGAGCTTTATATTTAAGTATTTCCAAGGTTTTCTTTCCCATGGTGTTTGAGTACCAGCAAAATTACATCATTCTTTAACAATCTCTGAGGATGATTCCTTACTACTTTTTCCTATTAGCCCGAAGAACCACTATAGATTTTATATGTTTTGTTTTTATCACTTTTTTTAAATTGACATAAACACTGGTTCTAATTTTTTTGAAGGAAATTATTATTTACTACCTAAACTACATTATTACAGGATGCCTCAGGCCTAGAAAATATAAAAAAGAGTAAGAAAAACTTCCAGTCTTAACAATGTATATAATATTTTAAGTACGGAGAAAAAAATCTGCAGGCATTCTACATCCCTAGTTTACAATAAGAGAAGTTGGCAGCAACATTTCATATGATAAAAAAAAATAGAGGACAGAACGAGAGAGGAATCAAAACAAAATATATCATAAATTCCAAAATTATAAATCCCATTATGCCTGAAATTTGGAAGGTAAAGTACTTCCTACAAATTCCTGGAAGGGAAGAAAAGGCACTGGTCCTGAAGCCACAAGTCTAGAGTTCCTTGCTGGCTCAGCTGCAGGCTTCCTCTGTAATCTTGGGCATATTGCTTTACTTGTTTCCTCTCCCACATAGTGGGTGTGCCTACATTGCACTTAAAGTGGGGTATTAAAGCTGGACAGCCCAACTGAAGTGACTTTGACCAAGTCAGTTTACATGTACTCAGCATTGTAACTGTAGTGTGGAGTTGGGCACAGACTGAATTCTTAAGGGTTTCTAAAGAAATTTGGAGAACAGAATCTGAAAACTATCAGACAAATCTCATTCAAATCTATATTTCCTATTATTCTTTTTTTTTCTAAAAGAATACTAGAGAAAAAAAATCTATTAAGAGTAGGAGCTGAGCCAGGAAACAACAACAAAAAAATCCAAAACAAACCAAACAAACAAACAAAAAACCAAAATAAAAACACAAAAACAAACAAACATAAAAAAACCACCCCCAAAAAAAGGAAAAGAGGGAGGAAAAAAGATGGTTGATGTTTTCAGAGTCATTCAAGGGATTTAGCCACATGCTTCACATTAATGTAAGAGTGCTGCTCTGGGATACAGATCTTAAGAATGAGAATCTGTTCCTGAACTCCATCCAAATAGTATTGTAACCAGGGTATGAAATGAGATGAGTTAGTCTTCCACAGGGGTAAGACCAGCTGAGAAAAAGTGTTTCAAAACCATGAAGACATTTTAAAGGAAAGTTGCTTATTGTTATGTGAAAGTCTGGCCAGCTGGTAAATATAACTGTATGAGTTTGTAATTATATACATTTTAAGAAAATGCTTGTGTATTGTGTAAAAAAAAAGATTATCTACTTTTTTTTTTGTATGAAAGAATAGCAGAAATATAACTTAAGCTTGTACATCAGTGTTGAAATCAATAACACAATCTGATATGACACTTCTCTCCACCCAGGTAAATGACTCATGTACTCTTAGAAACAGCTTGATAGTTAAAATTAAAATAATGGCTATTATATGGAAATGATAGCTGTAAAGTACAAACACATGTAAGAGAGTTGTTTTAGAAAGTACAGTGAGGGACAGGGTAAGAGGAAAAACTTTATTAATGTCAGAATAATATGGTGAAATATTTAGTGCACACATGTCTGGAACAATAGCTGGGATGAGGAGCCAGATGCTCAGCTAGTGAATGTTGATGCATCTCTGTTTAAATCGGTGGAATTATGCTGATTTACATCATCTACAGATTTTGCAGCTGGTTTTGACATGCGTACAAACTTTGAAAGTTAAGCAGACCTACCTGCCCTCTACTCTCTGGAAACAAGGCTGGAAGTCTGGTGGGATAAAGCTTCTCAAGGAGACCTCTTGCATTTCTGTGGGCTACAAAAATGGTGAAGACAAGTATTATTATGGTTAGGACAGTATTTCTACATTTTCCTACCCTCATGGGAAATCAAAATGCACACTAAAAGCTAATAATTAACCTAACTTTGTAAGCCTTCAAGAAGTATTTATTCTTGTATGATTCAAGCTGTATTTTATGTGAATCAGTGTTCCCCTCCCTACTTAAATGTAGACATGTTATTTCTGTGGTCTGAAAGCTAAGATCAGATTTCACCCATAATGATTTTAGCTGCCACACAGTTCATCAAAATTGCAATTATGAATACCAGTGTTTTTCTTTTTCTGGGATGTAGACTGCATCACGCAAGATCCTGCCAAAAGATGCAAAATTAGCACTGTGATGGATATACTTGTGGAACCTCCAGGGAAGCACAATTAGGGAATGAGGAATAAGAGGAGAGAGGGAGTTGTCACTATATAAATGACCAAAAGTCTAAATCATCTTTTTATCCATCTCTCCTGCACTAGGAGCTTTTGATTCAAGTGGGAATAGCTTTAAACCAAAAGAGGGTGGGTTTAGAATAGATACTGGGGAAAAAATTCTTTACTGTGTGAGTGATGAGACACTGGAACGGGTTGCCCAGAGAAGTTGCAGAAGTGTTGAAGGCCCGGTTGGATGGGGCTTTGAGCAACCTGAGCTAATGAAAGGGGGCTTGGAACTAGATAATCCTTAAGGTCCCTTCCAACCCAAACCCTTCTATGATTCCATACCCAGTAATTTTCATTGTGTAATGAGCACAGTGGAAAAAAAAAAAGCCAGAATTTGCTTAATTCTTTTTCATTCTTTCTTAGACAACATGTTGCTTATGTGTTGCTACTGAGCTTCTGCTCTGAGTGGATCAGGCTTTAGTTAGGACAGCTATCCAAATTCACTTAGAGGCTGTCTGTCAACAAGAACCAGTTGTAATGTTTCTCTCCTGTTTACATTCTACTTGTGCTGGCTTGTATTAGAATAAATCTCCACTGAATCTATGACAGGTGTAGCAAACATATTGTAAATAATACCAGACTCCTTAGCACTCTCACTACAGATGGAGAAAAGATAGGGGAACCATAAGTGGGTCAGACAGACATACCTGGAAGTGCAGTGCTATCGATCCTGCCTCCAGCTTAGGGCTGGTCTAGGGACCGTTCAGTTCCTCATTCCATTCCATGTGGAAATCAAATATACATTTCCCATCTGTTCTCTTTGAAGTAGTATCTTTACTTTGACAGTGCTTTGAACAGTCTCCCATTCTGCATGAAAAATTCCTTAATGTGCTCTGTTTAATCATGCTCAGAGATTTTTGGGAAATAACTCTGATTAGTTCCAATATCATTAGGAAAGATAGGGCTATGCTTCTACATGTAGACTATATAACTTTTCCAGATGTACTGACTTTATAAAATGAGCAACTACAACATCAGCAGGGAAGGAAAAGAATGGGAAACAATGTTTACAAAGATTTTAACCTCTAGAAAAAGAAAGATGTCTGTGAGTCCTCAACTCACCTGCTCAGTTTTCAAGTCAGATGGGAGACAGACCTACAGGACACTTCACAGCTTTCCTGGTTCAGGCAAGTTTTAGCACTATCTGAAAGGCTATGAGGATTTTAATTTACTCATACTATAGCTAATGGAAACTAGAGTCATGGAACACAGTTTGTTGCATTTTAGGAAGAACAAGTCTGAACTGAAATTTGTATGAAGACTTAAGATTCTCACTAAAAGTATTTGTGTAATGTCTGGCTAGCCAAGTAGTTTCAGATGTTAATTGTATTCAGCAGCTCTATTAATGCAACCAGAAGGTAAAATAGTACAGATGGAAGGGTTAAAAAAGATAATCTCAGTGAACCACAGAATTCAAATTATCACAGATGAAGTAAAGTTGTGTTTACCACTACAATTTTACTCCTTGCTTTTTAATGACTGTGGAAATCCAACCAGCAGTTCCATTACTTGGATTTTTTCTGCTCTACAATCTACACTATTTATTTTATATAATTTTATATAATTGAACACTATTAAGTTGGTTGTTAAGAAAAAAGGTAATTTGTCTATTAAAAGTCACTGAAAAGTCTTTTTCTTCCAAATCAAAGTAATTATAAGAAAATGTGAATATTTTATGAATATTTGTCTGCCTACTTTCCTTTCACAAGCAATTTTTTAAAACTTAGGAGCTCTTTGTGATCATTCTGAAAGAGGTTTGATAGTCTGCTGCATAAGCTTGTGATTGAGAAAATAAATACATCTGGAAGACAGTTTGGAAGGAGGGTCTGGGGAACTTCAAACCAGTCAGTCTGGCCTCAGTGCAGGGAAAAGCTACGGAGCAGATCATCAAGAGTGCCATCACATGACACATCAGAACAACCAGGGAATAAGACCTAGCCATTGTGAGTTTAGGAAAGGCAGCTCCTGCCGATCCAACCTGATCTCCTTCTGGGACGAGCTGAATCACTTACAGAATGGGATGGAATATGGAAAAGTGGATGAGGGAAAGGCTATGAATGTTGTCTATCTCTACTTCAGTAAAGCCTTTGACATAATTTCCCACATCATTTTCTGGAAGAAACTAGCTTCTCATGGCCTGGACAGGTGCACGGTTCACAGGGTAAAAAGTGCTTGAATGGCTGTGGCTAGATAGTGGTGGTGAGTGGAGTTATATCCAGTTGGTGGCCATTCACCACTGGGGCTCTTTGGGGGCTCAGTATTTAGGGCAGTTCTGGCTAATATTGTTATTAATGAACTGGATGAGGGGATTGAGTGCACCCTCAGTCAGTTAATAGGTGAAACCTAACTGTATGAGAGTGTTGATGTGCTGGAGGGCAGGAAGGCTCTGCAGAGGGATCAGGACAGGCTGGATCATGGCTGAGGCCAGTGGTGTGAGGTTCAACAAGGCCCAGTGCCAGGTCCTGCCCTTGGGTCACAACAACCCCAGGCAGTGCCACAGGCTGGCACAGAGTGGCTGGAAAGGACCTGGGGGTGCTGGTGACAGTGACTGACCATGAGCCAGGGTGTGCCCAGGTGGCCAAGAAGGCCAATGGCATCCTGGGCTGGATCAGCAATAGTGTGGCCAGCAGGAGCAGGGCAGGGATTGTCCCCCTGTGCTGGGCACTGCTGAGGCCACACCTCGAGTGCTGTGTCCAGTTCTGGGCCCTCCCTGCAAGAAAGACCCTGAGGGGCTGGAGTGAGTGCAGAGAAGGGAATGGAGCTGGGGCAGGGTCTGGAGCATCAGTGCTGTGAGGAGCAGCTGAGGGAGCTGGGGGTGTTTATCCTGGAGAAAAGGAGGCTCAGGGTGACATTATCACTCCCTACAACTGCCTGGAAGGAGAGTGTGGCTGGGGGAGATCAGCCTCTTCTCCCAAGTAACAAGAGATAGGACAAGAGGAAATGGCCTCACCTGCACCAAGGGAGGTGTAGATTGGATATTAGGAAAAATTTCTTCACATAAAGTCATTGGGTCAGGTTTCCCAGGGAAGTGGTAAAATCACCATCACAATATTTAAAAACTTGTGGCTTCAGTGCTAAGAGCCATGATTTACTGGTGAACTTGGCAGTACTGAGTTAATGCTTGGAGTAGATAATCTTAGAGATTTTTTCTAGCCTTAATGATTCTATGATTCCAAGTAAGTGTGATCTATACAGGTTAAAATAGCCTGACTGATAAGCCTTAACCTACATTTGGACTTCTATCCATAATCTGAAGTGAAACATAAAATTCCTACCATTAAAATTTACAACCCATGCAAATATTGGAGCAGTAATAGAAGACAGAAAAGAGAGAAACCACTGATGCAAGTAAATAGTGAGTTACTTGATATTTCATGAGCTAGAAAACTGTATGCATACAAATACAAAATCAAGCCAATTTGAGAAGAACATAGGCCATATTTAAAGAGGATGAAAGCTCAGTTTCGTAAGCAACAGCTTAAAAAATATACTCTGTGGTCTTGGAAAAAAATCAGCTGTTGGCATAGACAACAGCATCCAAGTCATCTGCCCAGACAGGCTGCATACCTTTTGAGGATGACAGAAAAAAAATCCCACTACTGCATCCGCCTTACCTGCCAAATGTCTGGGATGAGCATGCATGTGCACAGCAGTAGGCTGAGACAAGCACACATGAGAATTTGGAGTGCTGGGCGACTGTGCATTCAGCAGAGCTGGGAGGCACTCACACATGGAAGCATTAACCTTCTATGTCTCCCTGGCTAAATCTGACCAGGTATGCCAGGTACCACAAGGTATGTCTTGTGTCAAAGGGCTACATGGCTTTTGGGCTGCCCAGAGAGGTGGCACTGGAGGCCATCCTGCCCTCCTGCCAGCACAACTTACCCAACCTGCAATTAGCTCTGGAGTTGCCCCAGAGAGTGTACTGAAGGGTCACAAATTGGACTTACCACCCAAGGCTGAAAACAAACCTCACAAACCATGGGCTGAGCTCTCCCATCACACCAAAGAATAGTAAACTAACCCTTATATTTCTTACTGAAGGAATCTCCACAAGGAAAATGTTTTATTTCTTCTGAAAAATTCTGTCCTGTTTTTGGAATATTAAGTAGGATTAATACTACCTAAGTCAGATCCTTCACATAGAATTGCTCACCATGGGTTTCCTAATGGTAATAAGTGAGAAATGGTCTTTTTTTATGGTGTGATTCATTTAGGGCAGACTTCTGAAATCTGCAAAATTAATTCTATCCTCAAGGTGACTGTGTCTCACTAGTGACGTAAGTGCTCTTGAGTGAGTAGTTCACCTTTGGTCGGTTTCTTCCCACTCACTCTTGTCTTTTCCAGTGTACATATTGTGAAAATAGGTGGATTCTTCACATAAGATTGCAGAAAGAACCTTGAGAATGAATAGGTAATTTGGAAATTTATTTTACATTGAGGAAGTGTAGGAACCCTGCTTAACTGTTCAACTGTTCTGTTAACCAGAAGAAAATTAAGAATCAATTTATTCATATCCATAACACACCAACAACCATCAGATTCTCAGTTAAATAGATACTAGTCTAAAAGGCTGCATTAGGAGACAGAAGAAACTTGGAAGAGAAATAAATAACACAGTCTTAACAGTGATGATAATTAAAATGACAACAGTTTTGCAAAGTTAATCAAACACTAACGTCACATATTTCTGCATCACATAAAACAAGGATGACAATATAAAAAGACACAAATTAAATTAGAACTAAATGCTGGGCCAGAAAAAAATGATGCTAATATTTACTTCCACCTAGGAATTCTAAGTAAAATCTCAATTAGCTCAACTGACAGTTTTTTAGAAGTTTACCTACTGGACTTATTTTCTAATACTGAAAGAGTATTAAAAATTCCTGAAAGAAGAATTTTACTATCTTAGAAAGAAAAGCCTTTTCTAAAGGTGTGAGCTTGAGTGATTGAGCCAGAAAGACTTTGTGTATAATCTAGTCTTGTCTCTAGTTCCTTCGGTTGCCTTGGGCAAACTAAGAATAGTAAAAATTTAAGAGGTATATTAAATGCAAAGTAATTCTATTCTCAAAATAAAATTTTTAATATGTCAAAAATCATCAATAGAAGCAGTAAAGAGAAGAAGTCCAGCCTTGCAAGACTCATAATAGTTTTGGAGTCTCAAGCAATATTGAAGCCAGAATGAATGAACTGGACAAGTGGGGTTTTAATCAATATAAGCAAACTGGGACTTAAACTCATGAAGTTTTACTCACCTGATACAAAATCATCTAGATATTTGCTCAGCAGAGTACACAGTGAAGGTTTGTGTAATGAGGGGAAAAATCCTACATGTGGTTGTCTCTCCAGTTTGATGAAACATATAAATTATAAACCTGCCATGGGTACACCAACAAACTGGAACAAAGACTGACTCTCGAAAGCTTTAATATCCTCCCACCAGGAAAGAATTAAAAGGAGTCAAGCTAGATTAAACATAACAATCTAAATTCTGCTCCTGACTACATGCATGCAAATCTTAAATAACATAACTTAAAGACTTTTTTTGGACTTAAATTGGTGTCTCTAAGCCTGAATTTTGGCAAGCTTTTATTTCAGCTGGGAAGAAGAAAACATGTTTATAAAATCTGAGCAGCCTACAGTTTATCTGCCTTTAAAAAGACACACTGTAAGCAAGCCAGTAATAGACTTCCAGCTGTAGTGAGATGCTGGAGTGTACTGGATAACATATTACAGCATACAGTCTGCTGGCTGGAGAATAGTTTATTATCTTCTAACCATGTATCAGTGCCAACTCAAATGAATCTGGGCAAGTTGGTAATACCTAAGCTTTATAAAATGACATAAACTTTTCCCAGAAAAACAGCTAGCAGGAGCAGCTAGGTCAGTGATATGGAACTAGGAGGCTGCATGTTTTCATGCCCTGCTTCAAGCATCTTGTCAGATTGTGGGCAAAACCCAGAGATTCACTTTCATCTCATCCAACTTGTAGCAATTAGAGTCCTCCAGTATGTTGATAGAAGTCAGGTGCATCTCAGACACCTTCTGGCAAGACCTGACATTCCCTCATGAGGACAGGCATTCCTCACAAGGGCTGAATGTCTGACTTAGGTGCTGTAAAGGGCATAAAAGCAAAGCAAATCCTCCCTGGGTTGCTGGCTGATTTGATTGCTCAGCTGTACAATGGAAATAATAGGATCTGACAAGGGAAATGTGAAGATAACAACAGAGACTGTGAGACACTCAAATGTTATGATAATAGATGTTGTACATGACCTTAAAGTAGATAAATATGAAATGAATTATTCACATATCTTTCATTAGTCCATGACAGAACCATTCTGATTCCAACACAGCTGCAACGACCTACACTGTTTTCAGCTGTTCCTTCTCCTTTATTTTTTTAATATCTTGCTTGCATTTAACGTGTTTTCAGGGCTTTTTTGCTAAATATGTATTATTCAAGAGTAATAAATAAAACTGTAATAACCTTTTATTTCCAACAAACCCCAGGAAATGTTCAGTTCTCCCACTCCCCACTTTAAAACCTCCACCCTAGGAGTATATGCAGCACATGTGAAGAATGTCTGGATAATGAGCAATTCTGAGTCACGAATAATACTTCCAGATTTGCAATTTTGGCAGCTGAGAGTAGGATTCCCTGTTTGTACTGCATCCAGTGCTTTCCTGCAACTCTCCCCCCTCAGAGGCCCTGATTCTGTAGACATATTTAGCAAGAGGGTCCTCTCATTTACATGAAGTTTTGCCATTATCTGAGGATCCTTCCAGGAAGCCAGGAAACCTGCTCATCACTTCAGGATGAGAAGCTTTTGCCTTCTTCAATATTTTAGCTGCTAAAACACAAACAGATGCCTAAGCACCTAATTTCCCTGGAAATCAATGAGGGACAAATACTCAGGCAAGCGGGTAGGAGCCCAAACAGGTTAAAAGTTAACCTTTTCTATCCCTGAGATGGGATCCCTTGTACCTTTCCCACTGAGGCTGTCTCTGTCTCATACATGCTGTGGAGTGCCAGCTGATATTGAGTGGCTTGCAGTGGCCTGTACAGCAGTCAAGGCAGCCATGGTGTTTGTCAGCTGCATTTCTATCTACATATTCACATAAGCTTCTACACATTTCAGATGATGAATACAGATCATTGTTACTTTTTATTAAATAAATTGTCAATCTAAGCCTAATTATGGCCATACTACAGAATCATCCATAGCATTTGCTGATACAATGAGACTACACCTTTTTCAGTCACGCTGTTATGATTCACATAGCTAGTTGTGCTGTTGTTCACAGTTTCAGTGCAGAGGTCACACCACAGGCTCATGGAGGGCATAGATCGAATTAACCCCTAAATCTGACTCCTTCAAGTCAAGTCTCTGGTGAGGAAAGTATGGAAGGATTTGCATCCTACAGTTTGTGAGTGTGTCAATACACAGAAAATGTATTTTTTTATCAAGAGTCCAGAGCAGTAGCCATAAGACTGTCATAGTCAGTCAGCTAAAGACTTCAAAGATGCAAATATTGATATTGGCTTGGGTGAATTTACTGAGGGAAAGACAACTTCACTGTATACTTTGTCTTTGCTAAAGGAAAATATATAATCCTACAGGTGTGGGCAATTCTTGATTGAGGAGAAGTTAACACAGGAACCACGGAATGGATAAGGTTGAAAAGGACCACAGTGAGTCACCTTGTCCAACCTTCCTGCTCAAGCAGGGCCATCCCACAGCACATGGCACAGGACTGCATCTGGATGGCTCTTGAGTATCTCTAGTGAGGGAGACTCCACAATTTTTCTGGGCAGTCTTTTCCAGCATTTAGTCATCCACACTGTAAACCAGTTCCTCCTCATGTTCCTGTGGAAAGTCCTGTGCATCAGTTTGTGCACATTGCCTCTTGTCCTAGTAGTTGACGCCACCAGAAAAGGCCTGGCTCCATTATCCTGAGCCATTATCTATTGTCCACTTACCCTTCATATACTGACAGCCCTTGATGAGGTCTCTCTTCAGCCACCTCTTCTCAGGGCTGAACAGGCCCAAATATCTCAGCATTTCCTCATGAGCACAATGCTCCAGTCCCTTGGTCATCTCTGTTGCTCTCATCTGGGCTCACTCCAGGAACTCCACATCTCTGTTGTGCTGAGGAGCCCAGAACTGGACAGAGTATTCCAGACTGCAGCCTCACTAGGGCTAAGCAGATGGGCAGGATCAGCTGTCTTGACCTAATGTACTCCATTAATCTGTTAGTCTTCTTGGACACAGCAACACACTGCTGGTTCATGGACAGCTCCATGCCCTCCAGAACCCCCAGGTCCTTCTCTGCAGAGCTGCTCCCCATCAGGCCAGCCCCTGGCCTGTACTGGTGCAGGAGATTACTCCTTCTCAGGTGCAGGACCCTATGTTTGCCCTTGCTGAACTTCAGATTGTTCTTCTCAGCCCGACTCTCCAATCCATCAAAGTCCTTCCAAAGGGTTGCACACACAGCACTATGTGGAATTGGCCAGTCCTCCCAGCTTTGTACCATTAGCAAACCTGCTGGGGAGGCACCTGCCCCTTCCTCCAAGACATGAATGAACAAGTTAAACAATTCTGGGCCATGTATTAAACTTCATGAGGTACCGTTAATGCCATGCCTAAACTAGAGACTGTGTCTCTGATTACAGACAGCCCTCTGGGATCTGTCGTTGAGGCAGTTCTCAGTCCACTGCACTGTCCTCTCACCCAGTCCACACCTCCTGAGCTTTCCTATGCGAATGCAAGAGACAGTGTCAAAAGCCTTGCTGAAATCAAAGTAGACAACATCCACTGCTCTCCTGTCATCCATCCAAGTAGCTGTTTCATTGTAGAAGGCAATAAGATCAGTCAAAAATTACTTACATTTAGTAAATCCATGCTGACTACTCCTGATCAGCTTCTTGTCTTCCACGTAGATAGAGATGGCCTCCAGAATTAGGTGTTCTCCAGGGGCTGAGGTGAGGCTGAGTGGCTGGTCATTCCCTAGGTTCCCTTCTTGACTTTTTTGAAGATCTAGGTGATGTTTGCTTTCTTCTAGTCCTCAAGAACATCTCCTGATTGCCACAGCTTCTGAAAGATGATCATGAGTTGCCTTTCTGTGGTATCCACCAGCTCTCTCAGCACTTATGGATGTATCTGGTTAGTACCCATGGACTCACGTCAAGTTTGCCATGTGTTCTTTAACTCTGTCCTCCTGGACCCAGGGACAGTCTTCAGTCCAATATTCCTTTACCTTGGACTCAGGGGTCAGAGATCTCTCCTTGATCCCTGACCAGGGCTGGTCTTGTCAGTGGTGACTGATGCTAAGAAGGTATTCAGTAACTCTACCTTCTCTTCATCCTCTGTTACCATGGTCCTCCCTCCATTTAGTAATGAGCTCACATTATCTTTTGGTTTTCCTTTTTTATTGATATATTTGAAGAAGTCCTTGTTGTCCTTGGCATCCTTGGACAGATTTATTCCAAATAGGCTTTGGCCTTCCTTGTCTCATTTCTACTTACACTGACATGATCTCCTATATTCATTTGAGTAGCCTGATCCTGCTTCCATCTCCTTTGTATTTCTTGCTTATACTTGAGTAATGACTGGAGTTCTCTATTCATCCATGGAAGTTTCCTGCCTCTTTGGCCCAACTTCTTTCTCATTGGAATGCATTGTTCTTGAGCCTGGAGGAAGTAATCCTCGAATGTCATAGAATCACAGAATCTTCTGAGTTGGAAGGGACCCACAAGGATCGAGTCCAGCTCTTAAATGAATGGCCCATATGGGATTGAACTGACAACCCTGGCATTATTAACACCGTGCTCTAATCAGCTGAGCTAATCTCAGTGGCAACTTGCCACTCTTGTACTCTTCTCCCCTGCAAGGGCCTGTTTCCATGGGATTGTTCCAAGAAGAAGCCTGAAGAGGTTAAATGTAGCTCTCCTAAAGTTCCACAGGTATGATCTTACCTGCTGTCCTGCTCCCTCCTCACCCAATACTGAACTACACAATCTCATGGTCTCTACAGCCAAAGCTTCACATCTCCAAGAAGGCCTTCCCTGTTTGTTAGCATAAAGTCAAAGAACACACCATTCCTTGTGAGACTCTCCACTGCTTGTGACAGGAAGCTGTCATCAGTACTTTCCAGGACTGTTTGTGTTTCACTGTGCTGCTACTCCAGCAGATGTCACAGAACCACAGAATATTCTGAGTTGGAAGGGACACACAAGCATCATCAGGATGATGTCAGGATAGTTAAAGTCTCTCACAAAAGCCAGGGCCTGTGATTTGAAGGCTCCTTCTAGCTGCCTGTAGAAGGCCTCATCTACTTCCTCCTCCTGATCAGGTAGCCTGCAGCAAACACCCACAACAATGGGTGTTTATTAGTCTGCCCTTTTATCTTAACCCATAAGTTCTTGATGCACTCATCATCCACCCCAAGACATTCCAAGTGTTGCTTCACATTAAGGGTAACTCCACCACCACGCCTTCCCAGTCTGTCTCTCCTAAACAAGGCGTAGCCCTTCCTGACAACATTCCAGTCATGTGAGCTATCCCACCACATCTCTGTAACTGCAATGAGATCAAAATCCTGTGACTGCACATAGATCTCTAGTTCATCTTGTCTGTTCCTCATACTCCATATGTTGTTCAAGTACTTTACAGAGATATTTGATTGTGTCAGTATCTCAGTAGGGGTCTAAAGAGATGCTCTATAGTTCTGTCTTTGGTTACACCTTTGTCTGCTTGTGCTTGCCCAAGGTATTAATCATAAGTTTCCTTTTGCTACCAGAATGGTCACAATATTCCTCCCCTTCCCACACATTTTCTCTGTCAAGCCTGGTTATGTCTCCATCCCCCTTAAAATCTACTTTAATGCTCTCTCAACAGGCCTAATAACTCCTGAGCTAAGATCTTTTTTCCCTTTGAGACAGGTAGATCCCGTTATGTGCTACTCATCGATGTTAAGAGGTATGATTTCCCTCATATGATAATTACCCTCTTGTCTAGTTGTCTGACAAAACCAGTTCACCTATTCCCATTCATGTGCTGCCTGACAGTGTGGGATGCTCTTACCTGCCACCTCAATTCCCATGTAGGCAAAAGAGCTAGCATCTAATGCCCTCAGTCTCTTCATTCAACGTGCTTAATTTCAACAGAAAGAAACTACAAAAATTCACATAAGAAACCTAAAGAAAAACTGCAGGAAAGCAATGACTGTTACTGTGATTTCAATTTCACTCAAGAGCAGGGAAAAAGCTTATACAAGTTGTGAAAGAAGGACCTTTCACTACTAGTTTTAATAGTATAATTGTGTCCTTCTCTTTAAATAAAATGGTTAATGGCTTCTAAGTACTGTGAGATCAGGCAAAATAATAGCAAACACACTTTGTATATGTTTTAGTTATTAACTATTTTCTTCAGACTAAGAAGTAAAGGGTCAATGCAAAGGCAAACAGTAGCTGAGTCACTCAATTTGTGTCATACAGCAGCCCATGTATCTGCTTAAGAAAGTAGCCAAGGTAAAGGGGTTCTGCCTTCAGTCCTCACTCACTGGATACAGGCATTCAAAATATGCAGCGCCTATCTACGTCAGTGAGTGATGTATCACATGGGTGAATACAAAGGAATATTTTGCCCTAATTAAGAATTTTACAGATCCAGATCTGGAGGCTGGATGATGCATCTGGTTGTTCTCCACAAAGAATTTCATGTTCCAGGGCAGATCAAAGGCAGCAGACAGTATGACAACACAACACATTGCATGCTGTACAGCACAGGGAAGGGCTGTCACCATCAGACATCTTGTGGTGCTGTGCCCATCATCCAGTCACCACCTTACCTTCAAGAGAGGGGTTGGGAAAACACGCACATGCACTGTGCATTTTAAGTTTAATAGTTTGTTAAGTGTCACTGCTGAAATCAGCTGAGGGATTTCCACCTCTGCTTTACTCATTCAGAAAATTAAGCAGTAAATAATAAAATAAATAATTTGGAAAATTATCTAAATCAATACTAAACTGGAAAGCAGATTTTTGAAAGGCACAATTAAACATTTGCCATTTGTGACTCAGTCATAATGATGCAATGTGTCATACTGACATACCGCAAAACCAGTGTTTGCTTCCTGTTCTATTAATGTTCTTAGAACTGGGTGGGATTCAGTGATATGTGTCTGGCCTAGGAATTGCCTACATCTTCATCACTCAGTTCCAGGAGGGATGATCCTGTCATTTTAGAAAAACTTCCCACTTCCCATAAAATCAGTATAGAAAAGCTGGGGCCTTAACTAAATATTAAAAGAAGAATCTGTCAGGTGTTGATATGCCTGTCCTTTCCATGTGCATCAGCACCTACCCATGCATAATGATTGGCCAGGAATTTTAGAGTTGTAGTGTGTGGCACCAATCACGCAGAGGGCATGTTCTCTAATACAGGTTGGCCTGGATAATGGAGTGGGTTTACAGGATATTTATTTTCCTTTTAGCCCAGTATAATAGTGGGAGATTCAGGGCAGAATGCTGTAGTTCAGGGGCAACGATTCATCAACTAGTAATTTTGAATTTTGTTTGCTGCACTGAAAACTCTGAAGTCCCATACAGAATTATGAGGCTTTTTAATCTGCTTTAGGAGTACACTGATGCCTTTCACAATACCTTTTGCTTGTGGATAATACGGAATGTGGAATTCCTTCCTCTCAGTCCAACTCCAGCAGTGAAATTTTTGCCATCGTCTGATTGGATAGACTTTGGTTTGGGCAGCCAACTGAACCTGAACTTAAGGGGTTTTGCAGTACTTTTTTACCATAGTTTGTTGCACAGCTTCAGCCAGAATTAGTCCTGATGTTATCTCGATCCCAAACAGTACGTATAGTTTTCCATTAGCAATTTGGAAGGAACCAATGTAGTCTACCTACCAAGCTCTTGTTTTGTGTCAGGTGCAGTGGTAGATTTTTCAGTGGATCATGATCTCTCAGCCAAGTGTGGCACAGGCTACAAGCAGAGATCACTGTGTTGCATAGTTCCCTAGTCACTGGCCACCCTCTAGTGATTGCTCCTTTAAACAGATTTTGGTTTCCTGAATGGCCTTTTGTTATATGTAAACATTCCAAGAGATGCTCACACTTTTTCCTTTTCTCCCTCAGTTGCTACCCCAGTTAATCATGTCAGTGAATCTACCTGATTGTTCAACAGGTATGCAGGATTTTTCTATGTTGGGTGTGCAGGAACCTACCCCATGGAAGGGTTTTTATTTGGCAATATTTAGGATTTCTTCCCATTTTTGTCACTGCCACAATGATACTCAATTTACTTCACAATGATTCTGCTCCCAAAAAGGGACCCACTCTGTACATCCTTCGAATACAGCATAAGAATCTGTATAAATGTACATGTCTTCCTCAATGTCTGATTCCCTGGTAAATACACTCAATACTACTATAATTCCCCCATCTGAGCACTCCCTTCTTCTGTCACGACCCTGTTCCCCATACCAACTTGTAGAGCCACTGCTCAGTATTTTCACACTTTCCCCTCTCGTCTGATGAATGCATCTGTAAACCAAAGATCCTTTAGGTGAGCTTAAAAAGGGGGAGCAGGTTTTACACAGGAAGGAGGAGGGGGCAAGTCAGGTTGTTTAGCAATTTTTCTTGTGTTTGGAATGCTTTTGGGGGTCCCTCAGTTACTTTGTGAGAGTGACAATAATAGTCAATTTATGCATACCATTTCCAGACTGTGTCCCTCTGAGTTATCCCTCAGAAGGGGAGGAAGGGAGGGAGGGAAGCAGGGAGGGAGAGAGGGAGAAGTTCCAGACAGAGCGCTGGTTTGAAAACTTTAAAAGGCCCTCACAAAATGATCAACTGTTGTCAAATTGGGGTTTTTGCTTCCTGCAGGGCTAAGCAAACCACAAACAGGCCCTTCTCCCATGCAGAATATGGCTTCTCAGCATCTTTACAGCCAAATAATAAAACCCAGTGGGATGGGTGGGACTTTCAGGTCCTCGATGCCACATACCCATATGGGTAGACAAAGGATTGCAAATTCCCATTCAATTGGCAGTAGATTTGTGGGATGTATTGGCCCCAAAGTTTTATGTACACTGTCTTCAAATTAATACCTTTGGAGCTTCCTCATGCATGGAGGATCCAGTCCCAAACTGCTCTTTTCTGTGTTAGATCATAGAGGGGGCAAGCAATAATGGAGAGGTCTGGAACGTGTTTTCTCCAAAGAGCAAATAAACCCAAAACATGCCAGAGCTCTTTTTTAATCACAGACTATCTTTCCTTGCTGTAGGGTGGTCAAGGTTTCAGAGAGAATGCAACTGCTCCTTCTTTTCATCATATAACTAGGAATTGAACCCCAGAGAAATGAAGCTGTACCTTTTCTCTGCAAATCTGAAGTCCCAGACTCTCCATGTGGCTGACAATATTTGTCTGAGTCTGGCCCTCTGTGGTGACATCAGAGCCACCCACCCACCCACATCATCAATGTATTGGTATACTTTAGTTCCTCCTTCATGGACAATCTGTGCCAACTCCTATGCTAGTGCATGATGGACCAAAGTAGGGAAATGTTGGTATCCTTGAGGGACCTGAGTAAAGGGATACTGATTCTCCTCCCAGGTAAAAGCACAAAAATCCCTGTCTGCCTCTGGCAAAAGATCCACAGAAAACATGCCTTTGATATCAATAGTCTCAAGGATTGAACAGACTCATTCCTGAATTGTGGCAATCAACTTGGCTATGTTAGGTACAGCAGCTGTTAAACTGGCACTGAGTAGTCGGTAATCCACCTTCAGCCACAACTTTCCATCAGGTTTATGGACAGACCATACAGGAGAGTTATATGGTGAGTGCATGGGGACAACTATCCCTTCCGCCTGCAATTCTGCTATTACTGGAGCAATTTCTTCACATGCTCCGAAAGGGAGTGGGGCAGGGTTTCACATTTGTTATTATGGAAGGAGACAGACCCACAGCATTCTGCAAGAGAGGAACAGAAGGAGATGGGAGGCCAAACACCCATTCTCTCCCTCTGATATCTGCCCAGGCATGTCCCTTTAAAAGATCCACTTTCAAGATGCTAGCCAGTAGTGGTTCCACAAAAATGACAGGTTCTGTGGCTGAGTCATCCCCTGATAACCAGCATTTCAACTGAGCTGTTCACTGGAGCTGGGATTTACCAGAAGCGTTAGTTACCCATATCTTTTTCTTGTCTGGCTTAATGCCTCAATGAGTGGCAATTTCAGTTTGAAGTGCTGACATTTGTGCTCCAGTATCTATCACCAAAGTAGCCAAGGATTTAAAAAAGCTAGAGAAAACATGATTATCATATGTCCCTGGCTGTTTTCTGTGAGCTTTCTCATATAAATCCACCAAGCACTCCTCAGCTCATGCACTGAAACCAAAGAGTCCAGTTTGCTGGCTCGGAACTGGTTAAATTGGTTAGTTCCATTTATGGAGGGACTGGGGAGACCATAGTGTTGGACTCTTGAGGAGAGTCACCTATGGGAGGTTCTTTGATCTTATCCCAATCCTTTATCAAGCCTTACAAAATAGTGGTGGGTACTTTGTCCATTATTTCTTGAGGAATTTCTTTGAGGAGCAACACCCTCCACCCACCAACTGTATCTCTGCCCATTAGCTGACACATTTTGTCTGTAATTACCTGTCATGGCAGGTTTTTGGACCTGCTCTAGCCTCCTATATTTTATCTTTGTTTTAGGACCACCTGTACCAGAGACCCCCAGTTGCTGACCAGTAGTTACTAATTCTTGGGCTACCTGTAACCAGGTTATTCCTAGTGGTGCACTCCTTCTTCCAGGCCTAATGCACTCTTGTAACTGTTTAGCATGGATTCTTAGTGCATCAGGCAAGCCTCAGATCAAGACAGGAAACTTCTGCGGATCCACCTCAAACTCCATAGACAAATGTCATTGCAGGACCAATAATTGTGTGTGCATTATTTGGAGAAATACAGTCTTTTGTACATTTTCTGCAATGACTGCAATGTGTCAGTCAAGGGGGTTTTAACTGTGTGAGGATCTCCCCTTTATATAAGGTCCATGCTTGGTTACAGTTCATAGTCAGGAAGGCCCTTGGTCCCCCAGGAACCTCTTTCTTCAGCCTCACTCAAGAGAATCTGATCTTCACTTAGGGAGACCCTTCACACATATTAAGTCTGATTCATCAGCCCTTCAGCTGTATTTTTCCTGAAGTTTAGGCAGAGTTTCTCCCTTGTGCAGAATAGTCCATGTGGTAGTCTGCTGAGCTTCCCCCAGCATTCATTAGTAGTTTCAGTTTTAATGAAGGGACACATATGTATTCTTTTGTCCTCCTGATAGCTTTGCCTAAGCTCTTCCAATTTACCAGCAGGGTACAAGGGTTTATTAACGCCCACTAATCCAGGGCATTTTAAATTGATGCCCTTCACAATTGTGATGTAGTTCACAATTTTTTGTTTCTAGATTTTCTGCCTCCTGGAGAGCCAGAGAAGGAATTGATTAATTTTCTTTTCCACGCAAACTGCTTCATGCTCCCCAGCTAGCTGTAAACATTCCTTCTCTAATTGCTCCTGCTATGCTTTCTCAGACTCTCATAAAGTTCTTATCATATCATATATGGATTTTTGAATAGCCAACCTCTCTTTCCACGCTGATTTAAAGGCAACTTGAAAATTGCATATACAAGTAATTTTGAACCAAGGACAGATATCTGGAGGGGAAAATGCACATTTGAGTCACCCTGGGCAATCATTCCTTTTGAATCAGTCATTAACCCACTTAGAGCTAATGTCTTCTTCCCCGTTAACCCTCTGAGAGTCAGCTTGACTCTCTCCTGGGGAGAACCTTTCAACAGGACCAGGTTATTACAGAAAATCTTTCAGTAGACCTGATGTGCCCAGTTAACAGCAAGAGGAGAAAAATTATTACTATAATTTCACAATGAGGCGACAGCCACCACCTGACTCATCCTTAGCAAGAATACATTTCAGCAGCCCACAGAGAGTCAGTGTCCATTCTCCACCATCCCCTTGGGGTTGGTTAGAATAATTACCAGGAGAAAATCCTAAAATATCTTTGGACCACACCGATCACTCCATCACATCCAGGGAGATCCTGTGCCACAATGCCAATAAAATGTTACAAGCCACCAAAGATGAGGGCAAGTCAGAGTCTTGTTAATAGATCCCTTGGGGTGGATTGGAGTGAATGAGCCTAAGTGATTGGTGTTTATAAATATGCATATATAAGTTTATTACACAAAAATTTGGTTGCAAAGGAAAGCAGGTATATAGCTGTTTTATTTATTATTATCTGTAGTACTATAAAAACATGAAAGCATTGCAATATGAAAAAGCAACCACACCACCCAAGAATTTACACAAGGGAAAAGAAAGAGAAAGGACAAGAGTGTGAAGATTTTATCACCTGTAGGCTCCACAACAAGAATCGGTTGCTTCACAGTCTTGGTCAAAGTGGTGGTTGTAAACTGGTTGGTAATGGGTGGAGCCCTGAAGAAATGATGGGAAGAAATCCACAGGAAAATCTATGAAACACAAAATCTTGTGGATTTATAACCACAATTTGGGTGGGAATAGTCAGGTACCACCACTGTGGTGGGGAAACTTTGGGAGTCGCTGACCTTCTAAGACAACACAGCTGCCCATCACACCAGCACGCTGAGTCGATGATGCCCATTATGGCCATTAATAGACATGAATGGCTGTGGCACTCTCAGGCCACAGTCAACATCCCAGTCATTCCTCAGGCTGGGGAGGAGAGGGAGCCCCACAGCCCAGTGTTTTGTGCAAGGCAGGATAATTTAGCATGGCAAGGGGCACCTGCTCAATTCCACAAGACCCTCTCCTACCTCACTCATAGCCCATCCTTCACCTCCTGTCTTTTCAGATCAGAGGTTTAGCCACTGCACACCCAAAAGCTCACCTCCTTCACCTCAGCAAAGCACCCTGGTGTGTTCACAAATGGGGGATAAGTTTGGAGTCTTTATCATCCCTTAATAGCTCCGTTTCCCACAGTAATTTTATAAAGACACTTTTAGAAATCAAAGTCATACAAACTTACCAGACTTTTTCAATTACTTAAGAAAACTGTAGGCAGCCTCCTTCACTGGAGCCAACACACCGGTGGCGTTAGAGCAAGCCATGGGCACCTAGGTCCTTAGCATGTCTGTCAGAAGATGTAGACAAATGCAGTCGGACACTTGGGAAATTTGAAGATCAGTTAGGGAATATATTAATGCCACTCAACAGTGAAGGAAAAACCATTGTTATATTATCCACAATAGTCAGACTTTTTATGTGTGTACCAATCATGATAGGATTTTGGGCACTACCTGCTTGGGGTTTTTTATGTATATGAAAAAAACCTCGTTTAGTTCATTTATATATTGCTCTTAATTAATTGCATTTCCACCCACATCAGAAATGAAAACACTCTCTTGGTAAACTCTGAACAAATAGCAGTGTCTGTTTTGGGTAAGCGTTTTGTATAATTTTAGGCTGAATAATTCTCAAAGCCTTTTCAAATGTGAACATTTTACTTTTTTTTTACAGGTAACAGTTAAGCATAAGCTGCTTAACTGGGATACATTGGAAGTTTATGGCATTATCTACTTATTTTCTCTTCATTAAAATGGTGTCTAACATGGTGTTCATATATCTCTAGCATTCTATTAATTAGGTCTGTATTGCATTATTGTTTTCAATGCTGAGGGCTGATTATTTTGCCATTTCCTATGTTGAAAATCACCTTACTCCATGACCATTTAGAGATGCTTTAGGAGCAATGCACAACTAAATATGAGAAATATAAAAATTCTGCCCTCAAAATTTTTAATTAAAAAAAATCTCACAGTTGCTGTGAAATTGCCTGAGGATCATACAAGGATACTAAGCAATAATAGGTCAGATTATTAATATTCAAAGACCTTGACACCTCCTGACGTAACATATTGAAACTATATTTAAAATTATCCCAGCAAATCAAGTGGTGCAGTTGTAATCTCCTTGTCAAAACTTGCAAAATCTGTAAAATGCTTACAAAAACTGCAGGCTAAAAGGATATGCTTTTCTGCACTACATGCACAGAATTCAGAGGATCTTTAATACAAAAAAAATAAAGTCTTTTAAATCTGTTTGTCTGATAAGTGTTCTTAACTTTTTCTTTGAAACTATCATTACATGAACTGGTCATGAGGAATTTAATTAAGATATATTAGTAAAATTCAACTAAATTTTTTTCCTCTAGGATTCTTCTTTAACTCAAAACTTGTATAATACAAATGCAAATGTTTAGCTCAATCCATCACGAAACTGAAAACCCAGCAGATTCATCATTGCTCTAACCACAAGTCTTGATGATGAAAGATATAGGAGCTTATTTCTGTTTCATCACTGAATTGACTCTCTGAATTGTCTGCCATTTGGTTGTGTTTGTCTTATACACTGTGAAGGTTGAACCATGCTTGATCTGGATTGGTGTACTATGTGGACAAGCAATTGTGGTACCACAGATGCCCAGTAATATTAGAACTTCCGAACGTTTATTTGTTATGTCTCTTGAATTAACATAAAACACTCTATTAATGTCCGGAACATAAGAGGTGAGTTGGGGAAAATAGAGTCAGGAAGCAGCCTAGCAGCAACAAAAGGGACAGCAGAATTGAACTGCTCTCCCCTGCCTTACATGGTGCTTTGCTCTGTAGAAGTTTGGAGTTTGCTAAGGTAACAAAAAATACTTTCCATGTTATTCTTTCAGCTTTCTTTTAGAAAGAAGAAATGGGGTAAAGTCTGCATAAAGGAAGAACAAATAAATGGCAAGTTTTTACTATTATAGGCTTCCTAAAGGACTTTGTTTACTTTTGTTTTCTTTGTATAGAAAGGCTGGCTAGGTATTTTCAAAAGCAGTGCTAATTCCTTTAAATCCCTGAGGATCTTGAGGAACTTTTTGTGTTTTCAGACACTAAGATCCATCTCCTGTATGGGAGGAATTAGAGTGAAGTTATAATAACAAACAGATTTTTGAAAAGTCTTTTCTATATTATCACAAGTCCATCAGAAAGTGAAATAAAAAATAAAAAGGACTGAATGGTGTTGATTTGCTTTTGGCCAGAACAAAAGTTCCAGAATAGCTAAGGCGAAAGTAAACAGATTTAAATTTACAAAAAAAAAATTACATGATGTCCCAGCTCAAGGATAAAGACATTCTCAGAACTATTCCATCTGCAGGGAGAGTTCATTTAGGTTCCCACTGAATTTGTGCAATTTAATTCTTTGTAGTGAAAGCCAAGTCATATTGGGATTGGAGGTAAACATCACAAATAAGTGTGTGTGTGTCTCTGTGTCTGTGTGTGTTTTTAGGAAAAGAAAGCAGGAAGGCAGGAAGGCAGTTTCAATGACGCTTCAAGGACAACCCATATAGCTTCTTTGAAAAATAGTATGAATGCTTTCATACAGTAACACTTAATAATACAACTTTTTAAAAAATCAATAAAGATGTAATCCTATTTGGAAGGGGTCATTTCACATGACTATTGATCCATAAATAGCATTTTTATTCTAGAATTTATTTTTAGCTTAAGTATGTGTTAAATTCAGTCTATTCTGTGTCATATCTAAATCTTTGGCATGTAGCATTCTGAATTCATTTTTACTGATTGTAACTACAAGATAAATTAGAAGAGGATAAAGATGTCTCTATGTCTATATTTCCACAGTCTGACAGCAGTTAAATACTGTCTCCTGGCCAGGACCCTCCTATAGTAATTATTTGTCTTCACATACTGGAGAAATGTGTTTTCTGCACCTACTGTTTCTCACTCCTTTGTTTATTCCTCTTCTGCACACATACTGATTCTGTTTCCGAGAGTTGCCACCAATTTGACTGATGAGCTCAGCCTTGCCCTGCCACGGGTCCATTGGAACCAGCTGGGCACAGGGCAGCCCCTGCTTTCCTGCTGAAGTCCATTTCTCTCAAGACTTTGCCAGCTACAACCAACACAATACCTTACTGGCACAGGAAGTGATGAAAACATAGTGTGAAGCTGCATTTGTTGGTAATCTCAAATTTCCTTGACTGATCAAAGAATTTGCTGAACAGGAAGCAGTTGTGTCCATTAACCCATATCTTGTAGAACAAGTAAAAGGTCAACCTTAACTCACCAAATGCCACAGAATTTCTTTTCTGAAGACTGCTGTTGAGAAAACCACTAGGATGAAAATATATTAAGGAACAAACTAAGTTGGGTTGCAGTTCTATGGGAGACTATACAGCTGTGATCTGTTGCAGCCCTTCTTAGACATAAACTTACTATCATGGTGAAGGCTGAGTGAGACAGCACTGGTGATGTTTCCCTCACACATGGGAAACAGAAGAAGCTGTCATGGTCCTTCTTAGTGTAGTGCATATAAAACAGCTGAAACCTGTGAGTCACTACTCAAACCTCCAGCCATATGCAAGTTGAATAAGAGACTGAGTTAGATGGTGAAAAACTTTTGCTGGAAAACGTCTATAAATTCAATTACTATACTGTTTAGTAAAAATTTGGATGTTCATGGAAAGGAATAACCAGATGCAAGCAAAGAAGCCAAAGAGACCTCAAGACAAGTACTTGAGCCTTTGAAAGAAAGCCAACTCATGAAATCTGGGGGACAGAGCACTGACTGAAAAAAACACATCTGTGGACTTTGAAAGTGCTTTCTCTTGCATGACCTTTCCTGGAATCTGAAAGGTTTTTTTGTACACCTTGTAAATAAAGAGCATCACATCAAAAAATGCATGGCTATATTACATATCTGCTCTTAAAACAGAATCAGTCTAAACAACTATGAATGATGGCTACCTACTTTATAAAAACAGTAACAATTGTGTAAGCAGTGAAATCCTTTTTGAAGAGGAAATCAAAAATGTCCCCAGAGGAAGAAATTGTGAATTGAGATTTCTGTTGAGCATGCTGAAGTCCAAGATAGCCAAAGATCCTTTCAAGTCAGAGGCTGAAGCTTCACAAAATGAATTATAGCAGCATCTGGAAATTTCCCAGGAAGAGCTTGGAGAAAAAAGAAGGAAAAATACCTCGCTTCATCAGTGACAAATTGTCTGTGTTCATTAGGAAAATCAATAACAAATGGTCCCATCATTCAGTAGTAAAGAGAAATCAAGAGATAATCAGCAATCTGAGTTTTGTGTATTAGGTTTTCCTGGAAAATAAGGGAGGCTGAGCAAAGTGTAGCCAACTTCGAACTTGCTAAAAAAGTTGAGTTGTAGCAAGGACTCAAAGAGCAGATGGTTCACGCTGAGAAGAAAATCGAAAGATCACAGACCTCACTGGCAGACAGCCACCTCGAATGGCACTGCTCCAGGCAGAGGTTGTAGTAAGACAGAGTAATCCTTATCTTTCTAGTACATCTGTAACCCTCGGAGGGGAGAATTTGGATTGTCAGATGCTTCTATTTGCCTTAACTTTCCACACCTCATCACAAACTCTAGGGCTGACCTTTGAGGACATTATGATAGTCTTCCTCCTGGACTGGTTTGAAAGGTGCCTGATAAGAAAGCAGTATGATATAATAGTATCAGAATTCCTAACAAGTGACTAGATTTGAGTTTTTTAAAGTATTATCTGGAAATCCAGACAGGATTCTTTTTTCTTGATTCCAGCTAATCAGGATTTTCAAGAGTCGAGGGATCAGTAGAATGTTCCAAGACCAACTCTGAGTCAGATGGAGCAGTGAAAGTCCTCAAAAGTTGGGTAGCATTTAAAACATCAGGAGTAGAGCAAGCACCAGCAGATCTCATTCCTTGGTGGTTTATTAGCATCACATTCCATCAGGGCACAAAATATACTCTAACCCCTCCAAACTTTGATTTACGAGCTAAGGAGCAGCTGCAGTGGGAACTGCTGGAATGGAAAAATGGCATTAGGACCATTTGTATTATTTAGAAATGTACAATCTCCAATTTTAAAGAAGTTTACAGCATTTGCTTATTAAAAAAGTAGGGACAGACTAAGAAAATGACTGAGAAGGGAGATACAGCATCATAAAGGAACTGTAAAACATGGCCACCTTGCCTGCTCCCCTGAGGGAGCAGAGGCAGTATAAAAACCCGGGGTATCAGGTTTGTGGAATCCTGCTCAGAAGAGCAGTAGCAAGCATACAGCCGGATCCCAGTAGTCCTTCAAGTATTGCATATCCAGGCACTACAATTGCTCAGAAGTCTGTAGGCCAAATGGGCATCACGATCATGAAGAGATGAGAGAGTACAGAGGACAACTACAAGCAGGCACCATTCTAGACCTCAAACCACATTTTGTCAATTCAGTCTAAGGATAGACTCTAAAATTTTCTGTAGAATGGTCTGAGAAACGAGCAAGGAGAAAACAACTCCCCAGGACCACAGTCAAACAGCAGAGACAAATTCAAGAGGCAAAATTCAATGTTCTATATTTACAATGTCACTGAAAGCAAACAGCTCAATTCTCTTCATGCTTACTCAGGTAAAAGTCCCAACAGTGGCTACACAGAAGTAAAATATGCAGGGCTGTGAGAGAAGCATTTAGTCCAGAAGGAGCAACATTGACATAACTTCCATTACAGAATTTCCTTATCTTTTAGCATTGAGTGGTTGAATAAAAGACATAGTAAATAAAAAATAAACTGTCAATTCCTTACTGTCTGTACTCACAGTGAAGAAGAATTTTGTTTTTCAGGATATTTGGTTGTATTTTTTTAGAGTAAAGTTCTTTCTAGGTCACAAAACTTTTTATAAAAGACAGTCCATTTTCATGGAATGATACAACACTGTTGGTTTTATATTCCTGTTTCCTGTCTGCTTATAGAAGTCTGGTGGGGGGACAATTTGTTTAGAAATATTTTTGGTAGCATATTCAGCGTTCATGAAAGTGGTGTAGCAACATTAAATTACAATTGCCTTCCCATGGTATAGTAACAGAATAATTTGAAAATTGCTGTACTTTCAAAGTATTAATAACATTTTTACATCAAGAAAGCTAAATTGTTCCATCAAAAAGCTAAAATATAAAGAATTAACTTATGGATCACTTGGGTCTTCATAAATATTTACCTGCTTCATTTAATAGACTTAGATGCTGCAGCAGTACTTTTACAGGAAAGGACACATGAAGCAAGAACGTCAGAACAATCTTGAATCCTGTCAGATATGCTTATTTCAGTTTACCTTTGCCTGTGTAAAGACTGAGAAAGAGAAAAAGAAAAAAC
Source organism: Acridotheres tristis (assembly GCA_037013685.1). Classification (NCBI taxonomy): domain Eukaryota; kingdom Metazoa; phylum Chordata; class Aves; order Passeriformes; family Sturnidae; genus Acridotheres; species Acridotheres tristis. Next base: position 63,460,991 of record CM072919.1, on the reverse strand, counting down.
TGTCTGTGAAAGAAATTAAAACATATTAATATGCAAAAAAATACTATTAACTTTAATGAAGTTGTGACTTGTTTTCCTAAATTTTTTAGGCATTTAAAAGTGCAGACAAAGGGTTTTCAAAGCATCAAAGCACACAGACCCAACTGAAATTTTGGTATGAGTGCCGCCTAAGTCCTAGATATTACCAAAAGCGTAAAATATAAATCACTGAAGTTTATATCTGCTTCATTTGTAGTGCTCTCAACTCTACACTCTCAGTAAACATATACCAAACAATTATGTAGTTCTGAGGTCCTGTAGAAGATGAGTCAAAGAGGAAAAGGGACTTACAGGTATTATGAGCATAGATAAAATATGCACCTAAAGAGTTTAGGAACAAGAAATTATATAACTAAAATTTTGTAAGCAAAAATAGTACATGCTGAAATATGAATGTTGTCTGGATCATCACGAGCTCCCACTGACTATTGATCAGTGCCATGGTCTCTATTAGCAAGAGGAACTTTTTCTTATCTCACTTTTATTTCTTAAACTCATTGCTTACTTCTTCATCTCTGACTCAATAGAAGTTGCAGTACAGCTCAAAATGAAAACGATGGCCAGGTTTCTATACGGCTGTATTCAGTCCTTTCAAGTTAGACAGTCTGCAATATGTACACTTCTGCACCTTTGAAATTCAAGACCAAAGGCCAAAGTAAACAAAGAAGCTTTTTGTCCTCTTCAATCCTAAATTAACTGGATACACTCTTTCAAATGTAGCAAACCAGCCATTCCACCCCCTTGTGAGCCTTTCCTTACTGCCCCGATGTTCTTCGATCACAGAACCCAAATATGTCGTTAGCAAAAGGCATCAGATACTCCCCAGATAATTTGCAGACCAAGGTCTCTGGTATTTATTAAATAATTTATTGAAATTCCAACCCACTTGTCTGCAGAAATAAGTCGAACAACCGTGGTAAATAGCTCCAAATATCCAAAAATCTAAACACCAAATATGGAGTAATTAGGTTGAATTATGTACTGACTTTTTGACATATTAGATTTTGGAATAGAGAAGTAGTTACATTCCTTAAAGGTTTTCAGAAATAGTGAAATAAACTATTAAACCTACTTACCTTGAAGTAGGAAACAACCTGACTAAGGTAAGAAGTTGGAAATTTTGAGGCAAAAAGCTCTTTCTCAAATGTAAATTGTATGATTGTGTGAAAATACATTTTTAGGCATGCTATATCTATGTTCAGATAGTATACTGGATTGAGTGTAGAAAAACTATAGACCACATGACAACAGTATTTTAACTAACAGACAAGTTGGTCCCCAAAAATTTCAGTTACAGAGTCTGTGGGTCTTGGAGAGAAAACCTGCCTGCCTTTTGAAAAAAGTCTCCATTCTACACATTAACTTTTAAAATATGGTCTACATCTGTATTAATGAGTGACAAGGAATTTGAGAAATCTGGTGCACATGTGGCTTGGCAGGTGCTTTATATTGAAAGGCACATGAGGTTTTGTCAAATTGTGTAGAGCTGCTCTAATCATAACGTCTGAGCATCAGTCATTGTTTACCTTAATTCTATCATAAGCACATCTGGGTAACTCCTTAAAATAATGGTAAGATAATTAGTCATGAATTGAGTTGGAAATCTGATAAAGTACTTATGACATCCATATTGGTACCAAATTAATTCATCATGGTTTACATTGTTACAAAAACACCGAAGGAATTAATAATAATTTCTGCCAGCATTTGAATGTGCTGCTAACATGAGATCAAGTACAATGAACGCTTTTTAAAAAAATTTAAAAGTTATATAGAGGTGTCTCAATAGCCCTACAAAATTTTATGTCTGCATTTTTTTATTGATAAAGCACACAACCTTTTTTCACGTATTGCCATCCTTGGGGAAAAAGACAAGCAAGTTAATTTTGTACATCTTTTCCAGTAAATTTTCAGGCTAACTCTTTGAGGCTGAGTTACAAGAACTGAATGCTGGCTGTACTGAACTCACAGCAAGAGCTCCTAGCTGGAGGCAGCATATACAGTGTCCCACCAGAGAAATCCATAAATGGATAGTTAGGGCAGATCTGATTCTTTCCTGTTTTGACTTAGCACAGCTTCAGCTAAATTTGGTGAATCAATAGTTCATGACAGCAAGAAACTGTCTCTATATGTCCATGGCAGTGCCACTGAATCTAGGGAAAGAATGACACTGTAAAGTGGGCTGTGTGCTTTGAACCAAGTCAGAGGTTTTAATCGGGAATAGTCCAGTTTATTTCTGCTAAATGGCTACACATTTCAGGGTTGTCTGCTTAATAAGTATCAGCTAATATTTTCATCACTCTGCACTAATAAAAGTTGCCTGGCACCAAGGTGGAAAATCTCTGCCACAGAGAAAATCTAGTTATAACCTACTTAGGAAAAGAAGGGAAGAAAGAACCCACGCCCTGGCATGTGTATGTGTGGGTAATGTGTGTGCAGTGTATATGTACAGCATTGTCCTGACACTTTCTATTTTCAGTTATGTCAGTTCTTGGCAAATTTTTAACTCGTTAGTTCAGAACTCTGCTCCCCAAAGGAGTTTCAGGACTCACTACAATAGAAAAAACACAGCATAGAGAACAGTACAGACATCAGGATCTATCTGTGAGAGGGTGCCTGGATCCATAGCTCATCTTCCTGATGTTCAGGTATCTCCTTCACTAGTCTTTCAGCATTTCCATTTTTCTACATTACCACACTGCTTCTTCCCTGATTATTTCCTGATTAGCATCTAAATGTAGCATGTATTTGTTTTCCATCCAATGTTTTCACACATCTCGGTATTCTTCCTCTCTTTTGCATTCCCAGACAGGATTCCAAGCCTTCAGTAAGCTTATAGATTTGTACCTCTCTTTGTAACTGGATGAGAGTTTTCATGTTCTCTGTGTCTCTACCTGAAACCTCTTCATAATCAAACTCCTGGAAAATCTTGTTGTTTTTCTTTTGTGCTCTCCCAGCACTTATCCTTTGTTTCTCATTTCTGCCACAAAAAGCCTGACTTGTACCTCAGTCACTCATTATACTTGCTTCCATATTATTTTACCTTAGCCTATTTCTCTTTGTTCTCATTTGCTTAGAGTCAGTTACTATTCTCACTATTCCATAAGACAGTGCTCATCCCTTTGAATTCCTCACTATCCCTTTTGTGCCAGGCCTCAGTCAGCCCTTCAAAATTTGCACAATAGAGCTGTGGCTACACCCCTACACTAATATCCACTGATTTTCCCTCTGTGCTTTCTGCCCTGCCCAGACTCCTCCGATTGCTTTGCTGCACTCCCTAAATCCCTTGAAGTACATTCCATAGTGCAGTCACCTGCTCATGTTGAAGGAGCAGCTTTGTAAATATGAATTATTTTATCTTAGCTCATCTTGCTTCCAGAGTGTGTGAGAGTACTTCTAAGTCCAGTAGCTTTCCAAAATCTCTTTTGTCTATTTTCACCAGCCCCTTCTTCCAACACACCTGCAACAATTGTCAGTCTCACCACTGGCTCCAGTCTATATCCCCAACAGGTATATTACAGGTGTCCTTTATGATGCCTCTGTCTGCATTAGGTTGGGAACTCTCTAAAGTTAAAAAATGCCTCACTATATGTTTGTGTAACATCACACTGGTTCTCAGCAGTTGAGAAGAATTATTCACTTCTCCTATTTATGTATTCTTTATTTAAAGGTATGTTTTCTCACTTGGAATGTATTTTATCGTCTGATTTGAAATTATTATGTAATTATAAAAGTGTGTTTGTGATAGTACATTACATTCCATGGCAAAAAATCTGATGTCATAAATGCAGGATTTACATCTTTACTGAAAAAATCAAGTTGAAGAAGCAAGTGGATGGAAAAAACCTCATTAAAATACCAATGTATTCTAGAACTGCAGTAAAAATATCAATGGAAACCCAGACACACATTGTTTAACAGTTTTCTTTTTTTACATGTTTCCTGATTTTTAAAAGCCTGCTTCTCTGAATAAGCCCTTTTGGGGGGGGGGGGGGGGGGAGGCACGGGGCAGGGAGGATGTAGAAATAGATTTTAAAATAGCTGCAAAAAATAAGTGTTTGGAATCAAGGCTCTAAAAATCAAAATTATTGCCTCAGACAAATTAAGTAGAATGGAAATAAAAAGGGCCACAATGGTGAGAAAACACACATAAAAATTTCTGGGCTACATTTCTCAAAGCTGAGCTGCCCCTGCTGCACTCTATTCATTAGAGTGCAAATGACGTATTAAGGATGTACTTGCGCAGATTATTTACAAGAACTAAGAAGTGATTAATAATAGGATGGATCTGAAAATGTCCTCTGTGTTGTTCTTGCTAACAAGTGGGCTCAGCTTTGTAATCAATGTTGTCAGGAAAAGAAGCACATCCCAAAATGGTATGAATCATTTCTGACTTCCTGCCCTCCCTCACTGAAAACACAGACAAAGAAAAACAAAAACTTCTGAAGATAATACAGCAGTTAAAGACATATGTTTGACAAAAATCACTGAAACTTAAAGACAAAAGGTATTTCTAAACAGATGTCCCTAAACAACTGGTGTATTTCAAACACAGCAATTTCACAATATTATGATTTACACATTAAATTATTTATAATAGAGATTTTTGCTGGAGTTTTCAGAAGATTTTGCAACTGTAAGTTAAACAATAGAAAATTGTTTCCTGTAGAGGAGTTGTGTCTCTAAACTGATTTTAACAAAGGTGTTGGATAGAACATAACCTGTATCCACCCAGCTTGCCTGTTGCTCCCACACATTCTATTCCAATCAGATAAATAAGGAAGTTACCCTTTCCTCACACTTTAAGTAGGTTGGGAATAGACCACAAAGAGGTGGTTTAACATTTTGTGATTGGATACATTTGGGTTTGGCAGAAAATAAAGTGTTTGAAGAACAAGGGGAAAAGATGGAAGACAGTACTAATAGCTGAACTCATCCAGGTCTCAGAGCTATTTAGCATCACTAAAAAGCATCTGTCACAGCCCTTGATCTGGTTTAGATGGCCCTCTTATTCCTGGTCTTGCAACTTGTATGGACTACAGTAGTCCTCTTGGGCCAAGCCACACTTGGTGGGAATTCTGTCTGGTGGTGATCACTGTCTGAGACTCCAGAGTCAGTCAAGGCTGCAATCAGAATGGTCTTTCTGTGGAGAGATTTTTAAACAGCCTTTTCTTCTTATGCATCCGAACACTTCCTTTGGCTTCTCCTGCCTAGCAATGTGCACTTTTTCATGTAGAGTTCCTTACATAGTGTGATATTTTGCACTATGGAGAGCAACTGGCTCCCACAATCTCTGAATAAATACATTTTTTGAAGGTGATCTTAGTATCCAGTGTAGGGACACAGATAATCAAGACAATCCAAACAGACAAGAAAATAGCATTTTGGGACAACACTGAACGTTGTCAGGCCTTGCATGTGCCCAGGAAATGGATGACAAGTAAACAATAGCTGCACTCTTAAATAAAAAGTGCCTATTTCAACCATTCATTTGGTAGGTTCACCATACCTGACCTTGATTTAAAATACAGAGAAGGAAGTCCTCTTTCTGAAACACGAAACTCAGGACTCCAGGCATTTTTTTCAATGTGAATCCACATGGATTTATTTACAATTGTGTTATCCACAAGAGTTGTGAGCCAATTTAAAGACCTTATAAGATGATGTACAGATGATGGCACACTTCCCACCAGCCACAGCACTTTCAATTTGCTGTACAAACAGTATTGTGTGTTTCAGTAGAACTAAATTCAGAATAAGACAATATTGTGTGGGTTGATTTTTTTTTTTAATGTTGATCTGTGATTTGAGATGTTACAAAGAACAGCATTTTAAAGTTTTGAAAAATCGTATCTAACATGTCCTTAACTTTTAATGTTCCCCTCTATACAAATCTTTATTTGCTTACCCATTCAGATCAGCATTCTCACAATCCTCTACTGGATTAACAGAGAATCCTACACAGTCAGTTAAAGGCAAAACGTCAGAAAAGGTTGCCTGTGCTTGTGGCAACAAAATAAACTATTGCAGAGAGCTGATGACAAGCTGTCCAAATGAGATCCAACTGGTCTGATGACAAAGTAGTCCTCAATGGCTTTCAGAAGATGTTTTTTTGGTAATGCTCTGATGACTCTACAAAGAAATAAACATCACAGTCAGTCAAACTGAAGTATAATACTCCTAACACACTGCTGGCATGCAATTCATTCAGTAATGTAAAAAGTGGCCATACATCTTTATGTTACAAACATTTCCTACCTACATTTATACAGATATAAAACTGTTAGCAAAATGGAAGCTATTTGAGGCTTGTAAAAGAAAGCAGACCATATTATCTGGATTATTTCCATTTTGGACATATTTTTTTACTTAGTCTAGAATGAATGGTTTATATTAAAACATTTAAATATTGAAAGAAGTTTTGGGTTACAAACTGATAGTAGTTCCATAAAAACAAATTATTTTTCCATTTCTACAAAATTTTATTAAATCTGTGAAAACAAATATGTTGTGTAATATCATTCTTCTTTGCCTTCAAAAATAAGGCAGGACCCTGATATTCTGCTATGGACAGAGTTCTTTTTGTGGCTGTATGGCTGGTACTCCTTTGTGACTTATTTCTGAATATTTTCTCCCTTCTTCTCCTCTCTTTTTTTAGCTAATTTTAAGTCAAAATATTTTCCCATTGGAAAAAAGAAAAGCCTTTTGCAACTTGGGAAGTGACACACTAGTATCTGCTAATTTCTAATCAATTATAGATTCAAAATTTGTGATAGCAAAGCAGGTAACTCAATTATTACTGCAAAACTACACTACAAGATTCACCTAAACATCAACACCTGCCTTAAAGTGTGACAGGTAGATGAACAATCTCAAGCTTTGTCCCTGCCTCTTCCATGTAGACATGAGATTCTGTACCTAAACCATTGATATTAACTATAATCTCTCAGTTAATTTGACTGAAAACAGAATGCAAGATGCCTGACTTAGAACTAATGTTTGGCATTGTTACATATACTTCCCACCCATGTTTCATTAAGATAAACCTGGATGTTTCAGTATAACTTGAGATCCAGCAGCTTGAGATAAATTCATGTATGAAAGGAAATGTGCAGCCTCTCAGACAGCATTCCTCCTCAGACCTCAATTCACAACATTTATTACAGTATGTTCTGTTAATAAGGGCAAAGCATCAGTCATTTGTCTCTTCACTGTTCTTTTAGAAACATTGATTTCATCCATGCCTTGTTCCTTCCGGATCTCCCTTCACCTTTGCTCTTTCATGGATGAGTAAGAGGTTTGTAATATTGCATCAATTGCCCTCCCATCATCTGGTTTTTTGAACTACATCTTCATCTCCTCTTTCGCCAGCTGTCTCCAAACAGTCATTTCTGCCTTGTGTTTTGCCAATAGCTCACCTGAATAAAAAAAAAATCACCTTTTCCTCATTATAAAATCACACTAATAACAGAATTGCCTCATTACTGTCTTCCCTTGTTTCATCCTGTTTGTTTAAATATCATTTGCAAAACAGCCAGCATCTCCTACTTCTGCTGTATTGCCAGGACTCCAGAAAATCCAAGCTCTATTTTAGGCTCAGCTCACAGCTCAGTCTCATTGGAGCCCTGCACACATCACATCAGGATTTAGTGTACCTTCCTTTCCCTATACATATAGTTCCTTCTCCCTTCTCTCCTACTTCAGTGTGAATATCGGTATTTCTTTCGAATCACCTTTTCTGGATTCATTTTCAATTTTTCTTGCAGATTTCCTCCCATGAAGCTCTTTATATGTTAACTCTGTCTCCCTCTCTGTCCTTTTATTAAAGCATTCAAGATATGCTTATCATCTTTGAGGTCAGATTTCTGCCCTCTGGTTTTACTAATGCTCATTGATTCTTCCTAAATATTCCTTGTCAGGTATGTCCTTGTATGTCAGGTCATACAAGAAGAGACGAGAAGGTCAACTACATTTGCATCTGTTTTAAAGGCCCGTGGGCAAATATCTTAGCACTATTGCAGCTGTTTACTAGATTGGAATCTGAGAGCACAGGTCTCCAAATCGTCACGAACACACAGACCAGTTAGCATTGATTTTATTGGCTGATAAGATATTAAGTTCCTTTTCTGATTTTTTTTTTCCCTTCTTTTTAGGAAATGGTTATTATAGCCAGGGTAATACATAACTTCACAAGACTAAATAAAACGTTAATATTCTATATTCATCTGAATGTAGAATGCATCAGGGTACTTTTACCATGGAGTGCCCAAAAATACCTGACAATAAACTTCAACTTTGAGTGAACTTACATAAATCAGTAAGTCTAGAAGACGGATAGAGGAGTGAAGAAAACTCAGGGAGAGGAAACAATGGAGTCAGTTGGTTTTGCAGGACCTAATTTGCTCTAATGTAATGCCCTGAAGACAACTGTAGGACAACAGTACAGTACAGTTAAATGAACAGATGTGTGTACCAACTTTCATAAAATAAGGTATAGCCTTTTCACATACGTGTCTGCTAAAGAAATAAGAATAGAAATAACATCTTTCCCATCCAGGAAAGGGTAGAATATTCAACCCATATGGAATGGCTGGTTTTTAACTCTTCTTCTTTATTAGTGTAGTAGTAGAAATGAAAAAGTTCAATTTATCATCAGCAGTGAGATAACCAGTCTACTGTGGTTTTTACAGGCTTAATAAGTGATATGCTATTGTTATTATATTTGGTTAAGTTATTTTAAATTATGTGTTAGGTGGTGTTTCAATTTTACTTGTGATGATCTTTTAAAAGAAAATACAGGAAATTTGATAAAATAAATGGCTATTAAATAAACACACTATTATTCCGTCCGATTTGAGTAACTAATAGATCTCACTAACTTTTTAGAAAAAGTCCAATTTTATGTTTGTCGGCCTCTGACCACACTGAAACTTCACATGCAAATGGTATGAATCATAGGACAGAAACATAAGATGGATGTTACCTTCTGTGTGTTGTGTTAAGATATTATCACTCTCCTTAAGAAGATTTATGGAACCATCTAATGTGAAACACTGTTTAAAGGACAGACAATATTGTGACAAAAACCAGTCTCTCAGAGTTTCCTCACTTCAGAACTCTTCTTTGGAGGAAGTACTACCCAGCCATTCATACCCATATTAACATATAATAGAACCCTATAAACACTAGGGTACTGTGAATATCTTGTGATGTGTGGCCACTAAAGGCACCGTGTAGCTACACAACAAGCAAAACATGCTAGCAGCATGAACTTTTCCTAGTGAAACCAACATTAACAATAGGAATTCTTCCATCAGCAGTACTTTGCAAAACTCTGAAAAGGAATAAAATCTCCAAGCACATGATAACTTACAGTCACTTTGTAAGTAGTAAGAACTTTCAAGCCCAAGGAAACAACAGTCTCTGGGAAAGACCTTTTTGACACAGCTAGTGAGGCTGTAGGTGATATTGATCTTTCCTTGTATTAGCAATTCAAATTTAACATAACTTGTTTTAGTTACTAGTCTAGGCTAACTACAAAGGTGCCTCCAAAGTGCAATTTGTTATATCCTGAAATCATCACTAAAATGATTACTCTCTTCATCTTTCTCTCCCTCAGGAGGCTAGCTAATTAATGAATACTGAAAGCTTGACTTTTTGAAATAAAAGCCAGGTGATTCTAATTCCAAACATTGTATGAAGTCTGTCAAGGGTCACTTAGGAATAACGAAAAGTATAAGAAAGCAGCACGAATGTTAGAATCAGAAAGCTAATGTTCTTCTTTTGCTTGGTGTCTTGCATAAGCTAACATCATTCCACTGAAGTTCCTGCAAAAAACTTGGCTTCCAAAATGATTGTGGATCTTATAATAAAACTGTCCATAAATGTACCCTTCCTGTGTGTTGCACCACTAATGGTTACAGCAGAATCCCTTACCAAGAGACATTCTCTTCATCCTGCTGGTTTTGCTTGACTGTTCACTTACACCACTGTGAATAAGACAATGAATGACACAGAAATTATAGACGCATCAAGATTAAAGAATGAAACAACAAACAAACAAACTCAGAACATAAGCATCAGGATAATTACATCAGACTAAAGTTTTTGCTTATGTTACAGAATTAACTCCATTAGTTTCACCAGCTTTGTTCCTCATTCCCTTTTTTATATTTTGGCTTCCTTTTTTTAGATTTACTAGCCTGTGGTGTGTATTACATACGCAGTGTTCTGTGTATGTGTGCCTGTACATGTGCTCATGCATTTGTGTATTTCTCTCTCATTAACTCTGGCCATCCTTCAAAGCTTTTGAAGCCATTATCCCACTTAATTAAGTCACAAGGCAGAGCAGAGTTACTTTCAGAGATTTTAAGTGTTTATGAGCTTCATGAAAACAGATAGCCAGAATGAGAAAATAACTCCTATCAGTGTCCCTGGAAAGGTTGTGGCATGAGTCTCAAACTTATTAGACACTTGGGAATCTAACCACAAAACACTTCTCAGTAAGAAAGTGTACTTCAGTAGCTTCACTGTTCATTGCCCTACTAAGAATAAAGTCTACCACCTGCTGTTAAATTTCTCTTGAACTGCTGTGGAAATGCCTAAGTGACTACAGATGCACAAGCTCATTTAGAATAAACGCACTGCAGAAAAACCCACTGTCTTCCGAGAAGTCAGCTAAATAGAGGATCAGACTGGCCACTCAGAGGGGTCTTCTTGAGCCAGCACCCACACCAGCAGACTGAAAGCTCAGAGCACTGCCTGCATAAATATCTTTTCTAGCACAAAGTGGACTGTCATGTAGGCAAGGACCGTATCTTCATTTTCCATGTAAAACAAATCTGTTGCTTTATGTATAGAAAAGTTTGATAATAGCAATTTTAATGTCATGACCTGTTGTTAAATTAATTCAGATCACCAGATGCACACAGTACAACCTCAATAGATTTCAAACTAATTCTCTTCAACTCAATCACCTTGCAGTTCAAGACATCCTTTAAAAGCATAGAAACAAACTTCAAACCAGGGAGCAGAAAACTAACCTATACTGCCATATTCCAGTGGTGTGAAAGAGATTCAAAGCATTCCCACCTTGGTCTATCTGCATTTGCACTTTATCCTTCCTAGCTCTTAGGGAAGTTTTGTAGGGAAACTAAATGCACATGAACATGAACAGCAGGAAGAAGCAGAGATGTTGGAAGACATCTGGCTATTCTCCACCCCAGTCTTTTTGTCATGACACTGTTTCTGCCTGTTGCTTTTCTATGTGAAGGGATTAAAAAATCATAAAACTAAAAGGAAAAAAAAAAAAAAAGAGCCCCACCTTAGTTTAACTAATATTTCCTTTCCTACTTGTTTTATATTACACAACCAAGTGTGCTAGCACTAAAACACCACATCATCCTTGCAGTGAATTAGAACAGCTGTAGCCACAGCCTAAGTGCCCTTGAACATGCTGAAATTTTCCAATGTATCACAATTACAGAAACACCTGTGCCAAACAGCTTTCTTCTGATCCTCTATAAAAGTTCACAAAGCCCTCAAACTTTCTCATTTCATATAGGTCTGTACTGCCTTGAAGTCAGCTCCATGCATCTCAATATGGGACACTGCAGCATTGTTTCTTTTCATTGTGCCTCAAAACATAAAATAAAGCGTGTGCAGGTGCAGAAGTTAACTTGTTACTTGACAAAAAGGTGTAAGACACACTACGACAATGCTGATTTTCTTGATAAATCATTTCCACAAGCAAAATTCTTTTCAAGAAATTAGAAGTGCAGATATTGTGACAACAAATGATGCATGCTATACTGTATCCTTGGTCTCTACAGATCAATTATCCCACAAGTACATATGAGCTATTGATTTGATGAATCATTTGGGGATTGGTGAGTGTAGGTTTAAATCACATCTGTAAATAGTGACAAAAGCTTCAGGACTGAATGTGTTTGGCTTTGTTGTTATTTTACAAACACTACACCATGGCTGTATTAGCTTTAGGGACTGCTGGCTGGAGTCTATTAAATTATTTACATTTACACTGCCCAAAATACTGTTTAAAAAGGGCCGGAAGAAAGTGATCCTTAGCAATCACCATGGAAAGTGTGGCTGATGATCCCCCAGGCAAAGATACAGAAGAGGAAAATGGAAGCAAAAGTCTGCTACCAAGCCCAAGTGTTCTTGTGTTCTTTTCATGCAGAATGGCAGTCTGTAGATAAGCTTGTCTTTTGAAAGATGAGGAGTATGCAAAAATTACACAACCTTCCAAGTCTTGGCTCTCTATAGCCATTCCTATCGGAAACTTCTCCATGTCCAAAAAAAGCAGCAAAGAAAGTTTTAATAATAATTTAATAATAAATACTGCTTATAATAATAAAATATATCTATTAGAATAATAAAATATGCATTAAAATGGCACCACTTTTGCACTCTTAGAGAGGGGAAGCCTTCCACCATCCCCATTAACATGGTGTATTGTGGAAAACATGAGGTTTTTTCACAGAACATGAGTAAACAATAAATAAAATTTCTACACTAATTCAGGGAGCAATACACAATGGCAAGCATAATTTGAACCACTTCTGCATTGCTCATACAGTCAAGAAAAACAGCTAGATGTCATTGTGTAGAGCTCAGGGGAAACATCTGTTCCAACTGCCTTGGTCAGCAAGTAATAAGGAATATTACTGGAAATATCTGAATGCTTTTATGCAAATAAGTGGTATGTCTTCGTGTTGCATACTACATTTTGTTTTGATTACTCCACCTAATGAAACATTTAACAGAAAGTGACTGGAGACAACTGATTAGAATGTTACAGTCACAAGAAGGATTCTATAGCCTTAATATGTTAGGATTATTTAGCATGGAAATAAATATAACCAGCCGTCACAGTGCAAGCATACACCATAAAATAAAATGTTTTTAAAAGTGTAAATTGAATACTACTATTTGCTTGCATTTTCTGCCACTTTTTTTGCCCTTCATCTGTCTGGTCTATTTAGATGTTATGATATGAGCATTAGAAGATATCTATAACTCTAAATTTGAACCACGGCTGCCATAATGAGGCTCACAGATGGTCACTAGGCAATTCCATACCAATCAAAAATAATCTTATTTACCCTTTGTCCTCATAAAACAACAACGAGACCATTACATTTAAAAGGCAACCCATTTCAAAAGGAAATACTCCTATAACATAGCCCTAAGTGTGGGTTTTCAGGGGCTCATGCATCTCCTGGAAGCAACTTCTGATTGCTCAAGAGAGCAAGAGATCTGTGAGCAACTTGCCCTCCAACAGGTGGCTCACCCAACGCTGCTGCAGCCCAGCCTCCTGCCGCCTTCATGACACAAACACAGGAGGGCAAGGAGGACAACACTGCTGCCTTTGGAAGCGACTTTTTCCCTTGCCACTGGAGCACCTTGGGCTCTGCAGTCCCTGGCTGCAGGTGCAGAGAGTAGGGCTGAAGATCCCTCTGTCCTCCCTCCATCACCATCACCCTGCCTTGGCACACAGCCACACTGGGCAGCTCACAGTGACAAACGAACATCACTGCAACACAGAGCTCCAAGTGTTTTAACTAATACTCCAAACATTTTGTGCCACACATCATAGCTGTCTCCACACTCCTTTCTGGAGAATTCAATGTTAGAAATGATCAGAGATAAGAATCTAAATGGCAGTGGTCCCAGATTACATGTTTCTAATTCACATTTACATCAAAAATAGGAGTTATTTTTAGGAGCGATGAAAAGACCTGCTTATTTAAGTACTAAACTCATTACTACAAGGTAAAAAATGAGGTAAAGAATTTAGGAGGATTCAAAAGGCTTAAACTCAGTGACAAGCCAAAGCCACCACAGTTACACGTGGCAGACAGACCTCTCTGTAAGAGCAAAGACATTGATGCATAGTTCAGACACAGACAGCTCATCACTGACTGACTACCCCAATGGACAATCTTCTCTGTGGTCACATTATTCCATATTTATTCACAATGGGGCCTCTTGATCCCTTTTAGAAACTTCTGGTGGAGTTGATCTCTGTCAGAGATATTCTACTGCAGGCACCAGACCAGTCAGAATCATAATTTCTCTGTCCCAGTCAAAGAACTGGATTTTTTCCCTTCTTTTCACCTTTATCTTCATGTGCATAAAAGACAGAGAGAGGAACAAAAAGACAGGGGAGAAAAAATGCTACCTTTTATGTTTTTACATATTGAAACAGGACTATTAGAAGCAGGACATCTGAGATAGGAATCTTAATGATGGCAAAGATCAAATATAATCTTCCAGCAAAAGTATTTATGGTTCCAGTTTTTGTCTCAGCGAATAGAAGATTTATTCCACCACCAAAGTTTTCTTCCATTTGCTGTCTATTGCAAGCACTGGTACATACATTTAGTGTAGATATTGTGGACGGAGTGTGTGGATACATGTTGGCACAAGTTTCCCTGCAGCCATGGAAACACCTGCCTCCAAGCTAATTTATAATCTGCACCTACGGCCACGGAACACTTACAAGTTTATTGAAAAAGATCTTGTCAAACCCTATAGGAAAGACTCTGTTCTTTCTCTTGCTTTTCCACATGACATAAGTTTGGCATTAACAAGTCGCATTTTTATGTCCAGCTTTATAGATTGTTAATAATACATAAAGATATTTGATATGTAAGATCATGGGTCAAATATTTCTCACTCTACTCCGATGAATAGTCCTACAGACTTTATTTATACAATCAATCTGAGGAAAATGGTCACGTTTTACCCATCCTGTAAATTATTCTGCGGTGTTTTGAAGTGGCTCTCACCACTACTTAAGGGTATTCTCATTAACTTTGAAGCACAATGCATGTTGCTCTCTTGAGCTCTTCAGATGAAATCCTGTAAGATGAAGCAGAGTTGTTCATACATAAAAAGAAATCTGATAATGCAGTCAAGATGCCCTGGTTCTTCTCAAATATGAATCAGTACAGGAAAATATCACATCCCCTCCACTATTTCTGGTTTTAATATATTCCATGTCACTCTACATAGAGAGGATTATGAAAATCCATTCAACCACTGTTTCCTTGACAATTTTTCTTCCCTTGTTTTATTAATGATTATGGAGAACAGGTCTATAAATGAGTCACTGCTTTTTGACTCTAGTGTAGTCAGCTGGTATACTCCATCTTGGCCCTGTACTAGACCTAGGTGGTTTGGTTTTGGATAATGATCATGTAATCAGGAACTGAAGTCTCCTAGGATGTTTATAAACATCACAGAGAGTCATTATTAAAAGTATCAAATAGATTATATGGGATGGTCTGGAAAGCACGGAGAACTTCAGACTGTAGTAGTTTTCTCCACTAGTTTGTATAGGAAAGAAAAGTACTCCATGAAATACAGAGCAACATAAACAACTCATTTCAATTCAAATCTGGATCCAAGCTGGAAGCTTAGTATGTAGCACTCAGCCCATTTCAACACAGAACCAGCAGTAGAAAGTTTCCACAGCATTTGTAGTTTTATTAGGAATCAGCAGATGGTGCTTCCACAAGGTCCTTTACAAGTTCTGTGTAATGAAATATATAGGTGTCTAGGTCATGCTAAAATGTTAATTATAATTGTCATGCCTGGCTGTGCATGGCATCTGTAAAGAACTTTTATTGACCAAGTTTCTTGCATTTACTTAATTGCTGACCTGCCTATAAAATTGGTGGCTTATGCCAGACGCTTCCTTATTACACCTCTACAGATGACAGCATAGGTACCAAGCTTGTCGTTATACATCCCTGAATTATAAGAAGAAATGACATAGTTACCTTGCAAGAATTCCTTGAAATCTAAAAATCCTGACTTAAGTTAGACTGAGAAGCAAAACCCTGAACAACCTTGGAATGAGTATCTCACTAGGAAAGGGAAAAGAGCTGTGGGAATCCGCAGCTAGGGATAGAAAACAGTAAGTGTTTTTAGAACAACCTATTACTGACATGCCAAGGAGTAAAGGTATCAAAAGCAGAGGCGCATCTGCTTCTACATCCACAGTCTATCTTGACTTCAGAATTGAAAAGAAAAGCTACTCCATACCCCTACCTACTTGGTTTAGACCCTCACCTACACAGATATTCATACTTCTCCAATTCCATTCTGCCACACTGTTGGCAAGTAACTGAGGAAAACAGTCACAAGGCAAAAATTGTTTGTGCAGTCTTTCAGCGTGTGCTGCCAGAGCTGGATGGTGCTGGGATGTGACAGCACGTTCCTGTGCTCCCCAGCCGCAGGCTCCCTTCCCAGCACCAGCACACAGGCACATCCGCCCTCATCTGGGTTATCACACTGTCAGTGACTGCATTTTCCCTGCAGCTACCTGGTGCACATTCTGTATTAGATAGCAGCGCTTCAATATAGCCCAGGACCAAATATGTAATTCACGATTACGATCTGATTACGACATGAAGGTGTACTACCATTACCCTAAATTTACAGTAACCTAGAACAAAACAAACTAAACTACTTTCTTAGAATGACACAAGAGAGACCAGTAGGGATTTTCCAACTGTTATGTTCTATTTTAACCCCAAATCCATCTGTCTTCTTTGCAAATTGACATTATGTATACAATGTTAGTCCATTTATATCCAACACGTTATTGCTTAGCAGTGGATTCCTGAAGGATTTCTTGCAAGATACTTAACTGCCTGAGGCCGGGGAGAAATAAAACCCCTTTCTTTGTTTCCCAACTATTTCTAATGGGATGAATAAATCCTTTAACTCTGGTAGTAGCTAATATGTCTAGAGAGAGGTAACAATTATTTCCTGAAAAGCAATTGATCTGTGTACATCAAATTCCAGCTTTCTTTACCTGGGGAATGGAAGGCACTCCGTGAACAATACAAGGTGTTATCATAGCGTGAAAATGTGATTCACTAAAATTCATGGATAAGGGAATCAAAATAAGTACCTACTGACAATCTGACTTGTCAGGGAAATGCCCTGCCACACATCTCCCTAAAAAAATCCTCTAGAATTTCCATATTTTTCCTTGTTTTTGGGATCACTGCAGGTGATTTTTATTTACTTATTTACAAGGAACTCAGTTGAATGAACATTTGCTATCTTCTGCTGTCTCCACGAAAGGAAAATGGCCACCAAATCTCAGAAACCAACAGCAGAGCAGGTGAGGCTTCACAAGGGAATGCAGAACAACCACCTGTTGTGTGACATGAGCTAGCTGGTAGGACATGGGAGAGAGCAGCACACGATAGGCCTGGAGTTCCCATGGACTTGATGGGAACACTTCTCAAGGGACAGAGCAGAACTGGACTGCTGCTGTTAAGCATGTTCTTTCTGGAAAGCCTTTCGGAGTGCCAGAGCTCAAAGGCTATCAGAGTGGTCTTGGAGGGCAGCATCCCTGGTGGCATGCCACTCAGGGAACACTGGAGGCATTTCCACAAGTGGCTGAAATCCCAACCAGTTCCACTAGAGGGTTATGCTGAAAGGACAAGCCTGAGCAGCAGCAGAAACAGGCAATGTGCTTTGCCTCACTGCAGTTCTAATTGTCCTTCTCCAAATACAGGGGTACAGCCTTCCGTTTACACCACTATTTTTTCTTGCAGGAGCAATTTAAAAAGCATAAATTCCCTAAATGTTATCCTTCTCTCTGACTGTATCTCTGCCTGAGCCTTCAAATTTGCCCCTACAAATCTTTCTTAGCCTGAATTTGCTGACTACAGAACATGAAAACTTGACTGATTCTAAGATATTTAAACAAAAGAAAGTGCTGAATGATGTCTCTTCTCCTCTGACAAATAGAAGAGCCATATAAGAGAAAAATGCATTTACATCATACAAAAGGAACTATTATAGAAAAGTAAAACTTAAATACAAGGCCATGTATAATAACCATGTAAGTGAGAAACTGATGGGTCCTCCTCTAGTCACATGCATCACCTCTACATGTGCATCTTGTCTGAACAGGAATGCTCCAAAAAAGAGAGATCAGATTTGAAGGTAATCTTGTTTCTGCGTCTGAAAGAACATTGCTGTAATTGAATCACAAATGTTCTATCATTTTGAATAAAATACTAAAACTGTAAAGACAAAAAAGTAATTGCAAATAAATCCCTACAATCTAGCTTCTCTCCCTACATTCAGGCATAGTTTATCTTTTATCATTCATCCATGTGACAAATCGTTAGTTTTTTTTATTTGGGGTTGAAATTAGTCCAGAATTTAATCGCATTTTTCTGTGAAAATAATATGATTTTAATTCTGAGAAGCTCTAAGTACATTTTGGAGATTTTCTGCTTTCGGTTTTTTTCTTTCATTTTTCTTTTAATAAGTTCAATAGAATCATCACTCTCATACCATACTCTTACAATATCCTAGAATAAGACAAGAATTACCTGCTAACGCCCTTCTGCAGGATAAAACAAAGTTTTTAGGAGGCTTAAAGATCTTAAAAATTATGTATATCTTTAAAAGACAGGATAAAAATAGTATATTTATTTCATTTTTAAGTGGTTCCAGACACAGCAAGTTACACTGTTGGTATGCTTTTTTCCTCAAAAGAGTCAGTTACTTCACTTGCACTATTGCATTTTGGGATACTGTGGTTTGAGGCAAATAGCATACAGAGTTTGATGCTTAAATTACTCTCTCACTGTCTAGATTTGTTATATCTTCATCTTTGAGATACTTCAGAATGAATTCTTTTAAGGATTTGTGTTTTACTAGTAGCAGGCTACTAAAGTATGCTTCAAAATTTTGTGGCTAAAGCACTAATTGGAGTATAGACTTTCTTTCCACCTAATGGATGTGAAATCAGTTTTGACTTAGGCTTTCTCAGGAATGCTTTTCTTTATTCTCTTTCTCTTTCATTTTATCAATAGGTAAACTACACATGCATCAAAGACATCTAAGAAGAACTAAGCTATTGGAATTCAAGCTTAGTCCTCAAGAGGTCTCTCTTATTTTGTGAATTCTTTGTAGATATAAGTCAGTTTGAAGTATTGAACATTGTTTTAAATAGTATACTTTTGGATTTTCAATTGGTACTCAAAACCTCCCTGATATGTGTTTGCTGCTAAGAACCCTTTTAGATTGTTTTTTTCTCTGCTAAAGTACCATGAATACCAAATGAAATCCAATAGCACGAGTTTGATTTGATTCTTTACTTTTCAATCTTCTCTAGATGTTCTAATTATTCCATTATTTACCCCATGCTATCCCTTCTTCTCTCTCCCCTTCTCCTCCATCAGAAGCTCATGAGTTTCTGTAAATGAACATGAAGAAAAGTGCTTTTCTCTGACAATCACATTTCCACAAAGTAGCTTTTGCTATTTTACTTTCACACATTTTAAGGACAGCACCGCCCCACACCTTGCAGGTCTAAATTTCCTGGTTGGAAAATCTAGTGTTTCTGTCAAAGACATAGATGTTCTTACAATGCTAGATACTGGAATCCTGAAATCATATTAGAGTTTACACTTTAATTTTTAAAAAATTACTTGGAAATGTCATTGCTCTGCAGAAAGACTTAAAAACGTGATTGCTGTCTCAGAAACCAGAAAGTAGGAAAGAAAGATAACTTTAAGCTGATTTGTTTGAATCCAGCCTTGTGACACATTTACATTCACAACACTTGACCTTGGCAATACTGCAGGTCACTGGGGAGAGCAGCCACGAAAAACAAAAACTCATGAGAGCCTCTGGTCAGAGGTGTGGGGCCTAAGGCATCCTCAATCTAACCATTACTGTCATCATTACAGAGAAGCAGGGACCTGCCAAGCCTCCCAGATTTCCTGGTTATGACCCAAATAGCACTGTTTTAGTACTCAGGTTAGAAGGTGTTTGACTGCTCTGACAGAACGTTTCTGTGACTTTTTCCATTTGCAGAGATGGCCTTCATATGCAAAGCTGGAAAGGATACTATGCTGCCTTCTCACCAGCAGCCCCACCGAATTTCATCTTCCTTTTGGATACCATGAAGGATGATCCTGAAGTTCCATGAGCTCTGCAGCACATGGTCAGTGAGTGAAGGGCTTGAAACAGATTGAGTTTTGTCTTGGAAACAGGGACTTTCAAGACTGTACAATTACGATGGAATTAAGATGCTAGGAAAAAGGAATACTTGCACTCTGGGCCACACTACTGCCTGGGCCACACCTTCTACTGCCTGTATTGTAAAAAAGTAGGACAAACTTCATGACCAAACCTCATAATTTTTTCAAGTTCAAAAAAGGAAAAGTGAATCAATGGAAAATGTGATAGACATAAATAAAAAAAATACGCCTAATATAGACTAAATCCTGAATGTCTGCATTTATAAGGCATTAATGAAACAACTTTTCCTTTAATAATCAGCTTTTCTTTATTATTTCACATTTTAAGATGTGGGGCCAATCCAAGGATTTTTTACATTCTAAATGACATAAGATGACATCAGCAAGAAAGAACAGATAGTGCATTCAGATTTAGTTAAGATTTGGGGCTTATTCCTGCTCTTCCACAGGCATGTTGTTTTGTACCTGAGCAAAGACATTTAATGTCATTTGTCAAATCCACGTGTACACAGGTTATTTGTGCAAAGCTCCCAGATATGTAACCATGCGCTTCTGGAGCAGCAGCTGGAATTACATAGAATAGGTATATAATCTGGAAAAATGGCTAAAGCCTTTTTCCTGCCTGTACCTCTCAAAGTTTCTCATGTGAGATGCAGATGATCTCCTCCTCTTCCCACATTAGTGTTGCACAATAACAAGACCTGTTAAGGATGAGCACGTTCTCAGTCTGAGGCCCCACAGATATCCCTCCCACGGATGACCAGTGGAAGCCAGAGCAGATGAGGTTGATCATGAGAACAGGAGGGGTCAGGGCAGACGCAAGAAAGCAGAAGCTCAAACCCATGCATTCTGGACTGCCCTGCAAACCTGTAATTAAACCTGCTATGTGGTGTACAGAAGATGCACCTCTTCTCCCAGACATCCAGGGAGAAATGTAAGGACTGGCAGTCTGGAGTTGTATCTTTCTGTGCAAAACTCGTGTCTACTCACGTCACCCCATGATCAAGCACACAAGTATTTGCAAACTAACCACATTAGTGTACAAAACAGGAGCCACGGGGACCTTCTCAGGGGAGTTTGAGGAGGGCATAAGCCGATTTTAGTGCCACTCAAGGGAGACAATTCCCGCAGTGCATACTGTGAAGCCAACAAACTCCGAGTGATCCATGCAGAGCCTCCACTGCAAAGAAATTTATGCACTAAATCTCAAAACACAGCATAACTTACCCTGGGGTCTTCTTCCTTCCCATACTGCCAACTAATATTTGCATTTATTCCACAAAAGTCAGACTTCAAAATAAGACTTTAGATGGTCTACAGATGGCACTATCTAGCACTGCCTAGGACAAGTCTACAGAGGCACATGCAGAGCCATGTGCTTAATATAGCACAATAGCTTCAATTTGTAATAAAAAATATTTTTGGAAATTCACTGTTGTTTTTGTGATAGCAAAAATGTGCTTTTTCATGGACTGAAAATTTTGATGACCTGTAAAGAGATGTGATACAAATGTGATGATGCTCCAGATCCTGAAATACACTCATTTTCTGCTCATAAAAATAAAGCAGCTCGCCACAACTGGGATAAAACCTTTTTTTACTTCCATCATAGCCACAACCTTAACTTCTCTAAAATTCCTTGTCACAGTTAGTCCCATTTAGATCATCATTTTTGTTGATAGCAAGGTCATTTTTCTTCTGACCAGCATGTTTAAGGAAATACTCGAAGATGACATTTGGAGCATTTGGACTTTACCAACAAGTACCATGTAGGACAATTTTGATAACGTCCCAGCAAGCTGGCACTGACTATACAGCAGACTAAAATCCATTTGGTTCCATTAATATCTGAAAGTCAACTATTAAAATTGATCCTCTTCCTAGATAGGCAATAAAGTAAATATAAACCTCACAACAAGAAGTTAATGATCTGTCCCTAACAAGGCTGTAACTTTGACGCACTCAAATACTTAGTCTAGAAACAAGATCCAGTACATCACCAGATATATGCATTGAACTGGAAATCATCCATTTATTACCCTTTTTGCCTTGTACATTCAGCTTGTCACAGTTGACTATCATGCTTAATAGTGATTTCTTTTTCTTCAAGCTCCAATCCAGGACCTACAGTCAAACATAGCTTTTTTTGGATTAAAGAGTTATGTGACTCCACACCTCCAAATAATAAGATAAGCCCTTCACATTAACTCTAATAGAATCTAAATAACAAGAAAAAACGAAAAGTAATGGCAAAAATTGACTTAATTTTCACATTAGTTGTTAACAAACTATGTCCTCACTTTATCTTTGGTTTAGTCTCCAGTCCTGGTTCAGCTGCAACTGATTGCAAACAGACATGTCTCTTGAGGTCTGCCATACAAAATGTTCCAGACCTTAAAAGCACAATACCCAGACATAACCCCATCATTCCTAAAGCGCTATGCTCCTCATCTATAATTGCAACTTAAAATTTTGAAGTTTTGTCACCAAGAATGACATAGCTTCACTTGGCAGAGTTGTGAAAGCAGAAAAGGCAATTTGCCTGTCAGGAAGCTGGGCAAGAGCCATTCTGCACTTAACACATGACTTAAGACAGCCAGAGGGTGAACTGGCCGTCCAGGGGTTGGTCTGCCAGAGAACTTTGCTATCTCCATACTCCCTCCAACCATGCCACTTAAGCCTTTATGTGGAAAAGTGTTGTCTAGAGCTAGTGCTGTTGTCCTTCTGGCATTTCTTTGTTATAGTAGCAATCTAAGAACTGTGAAGAATATGTTTCCCACAATAATTATATTTTCTTTCCTTTTTAAACATTTTTCCAAGTTTTCAAAAATTCATTTAAAATCTACATCAGAATTCCTGTCGCTGTTGAAAACACTGCAATCCCAACAAGGTGAGAGACTTCTCCTGACTTAGAAATTCCATGGTCTGTGGCACATTTCTTCTTTAATATTGTCTGAAAATATACAGAGGAGCACCTCATTAACAAATCAGTAAAGCAATAGATCAGTCGACTCCTTTATAATTTTTTTTTATTTCACTTCTTCAGATAGTCAATGTTTGTAAGAGTTTCCTTACGATTTTTTCCAATACCATTTTCTGCTGGAATTTCACGCTTTTGTCCAAGTTCTCAATAACCCAGAATGATTTTGCAACTTGTTTAATAACCTGTTTTCATTCCATTCGCACATTAAAACTCGTCTTGCCACACCACATCCCACTTGTACTGAATAATAAGACTTGCTGCAGTTCTTCAGTGGTGGCCCGTGGTACTGACAGCACAAGACAAGAGAATGTCTTTGGAATGTCTAAGACAACTTGTTTTGTTTGGATTTCGAGTAAGAGGCAGTTATCCTTCAAACTGTAGGGGGATACACAATTATGTTATTACTTCCTCAATCACCAAAAGAAGGCAAGGAAGGGGTCAGTGTGGCTCACATATATGTCAATTTTATCTGACCTAAAACACGAATGACACCTGTCTACACGACCTGTCTGCAGTATGAACCAGAATGAACCAGCTTCACCAGCGTTATTTATTAGGTAAGATTCCTACTACCTCTTTATGAAGTTCATTGCCCACCACCCGAAAACAGACATAACTTCTGAGGTCAACTTAAAAAAAACCACAACTGCTCAACATACCTGCATTCATCCAATAAGCACACCACTCCCCAATAGCATGCGCTGCAAATTCTATGTTTAATAGTCTCACTGATGTGCATTAATTATTTTAGTGTAAAAGCACACATAGCCAATACCTGATATTAGAATCCTGTTCACATATTTAGAGCTTAGTTTTATCAGGAACTAATTTGCTTGTTTTTCACAAAAGACCTTGGTTAAATCAAGAAATTAAATTTGGTGTTACAATTTTTTATGTTTTTTCCTCAGAAACAGCATATTATATTTCTACAGAAAATGTTGAAGGACTGTACTTCTTCTTCTATACTTTAGAAAAAAGTGGAGGGAAAGCTTTTCAAACAGAACAATGCAATGGTACTCAGAAAAGTCCTTAAATCTAATATCTGAGATGTAAATGAGGGAACTCTACACAAAATTGCAGTTTTTCAGAAACAAGCCCTTCTTTTCTGTGATAATCAGTGCAATTAGATGGGAACAAAGCAACGTAACAAGTCTTCTCTCCTACCAGAAGGGGACGTTCTACCTTTATTTGAGTACTTGCTCTGTGGGAGAGGCCAGTTGTGTGAGAAACTGCATGAGATGATGCATACATACATCCAGGACCACAGGAGGGTGTCCGAGTCTTTTTCTGCTCCCTTGAATGTTAGATTGCCAGGATAGGCCTTCCCATTTTCACTTAGTCAAAATCCGGACCTCTTTCAAACATTGAGCTTCGGCCTGGAGTCCCATCCACAATCTCAAAAAATTTTACTGCAGACATGTTCCTTATCAAAGAGGGGATTCCAAGCTGATCCATTCCTGATACAAGCAACAACTCTTCTGTTAGGCAACAGAGTGAGGGGAAAGGGGTAAAAGGTAATTTTATACTAGTACAGTGAATACTGACTTATCACAAAGCAAATATTCCATGTACATGTATGAGTGTGTGTCTATACAGATGTCTATACATTCACATACGTGAATGAATGTGTGTCTATATCTGTCTATGTTAATAGCACATGTTGACGAGGTAGCTTGCAGATTATTTTTCCTCCTTCTCTGTATTTTGCTGCTGTTTTATTCAGAGGCCAGCCATTTAATATTTTGTATTATGGGGTTTTCTGTAGCTATACTATACTAGGACACAGAAATATATAAATTGAGAGCAAATCTGAACTTTCTGAAAGTCTGAGATGTAAGTATGTAAAGGTTTTTTTAAAGGCTCTATTATTCCAAGATCAGGACCAGCTGCAAAGATTGGATTCACATCCAAAAGCCTATATTAAAAAGCATACATTTCTTGGTAGAAAGAAGTTGTGAAATCTGTCAGACTGAAAACAACACTCTTTTCTTGTGCTGCCTGACAGTTCAGTTACAGATTGACCCTATTGTTTTTTTGTTAATTTAAATATGATTGTTGGCAAAGCAGAAGGGGTGGGGGAGTCATAAAGAGTGGCACACACAGTGAGAAAGAAAGCAGTTCTGATTACATAATATATCTCTGACATGTTCTTATTCACAAACCCAGCATCTAGCACTCAAAAAAGAAAAATTTTTTTAAAAGGAGAAAACAATGAAAGAAACAGCAGCTGTTTCTAAGTGATGTCAGAGAACAGGTGTGATACAAATCTCCATACCAGCGCAATCATATTGATCTCCCGATGATGCATGCATGAAGCACATGTGCAAACCTTATCGACCCATTCTGCGTTTCATTTCCAGGAACATGGCCTGAAAACGCCCCTCTATAACTGAAAACATTATCAGGATAAACATCGTATTGGCCAATTACTAAAAAACATGCACAAACGGAACCCGGGAAGGTGAGCCTGACCCCTCAGCCCTCCCGGGAGCCGTGCAGTGCCGGACCGTGCCGGACCGCTCTGGGCCGAGCTGAGCCGAGCCCAGCTGAGCCGAGCCGAGCCCGGGAGCAGCTGCCTGCGCGCCCCGCGCTGCGCCCGGCATCCCCCCGAGCCCCGCCGGGGACACCTCCCGGACCGGCCCCGACCCCGACGCTGCCCCGGCGGGGGCCGTGCTGCCTCCCGAGCTGTGCAGCGGCTGTGGCCGGAGCCCCGCGGGGAAAGCGACCCCCGGAACTGGCCCCCGGAGCACCTTGCAGCCGGGCAGGGGCGCTGGCCGGGATCCGTCCCCGGTGGGGGCAGGAGCGGCTCGAGGGTAGGGGAGGCTCAGGGGCCAGGGTGGCTCAGGGACTGGGGAGGCTTGGGGGCTGGAGAGCCTCGGGGATAGGGGCGGCTCGGGGGTAGGGGTGCTCGGGGGCACGGGCGCTCTGGGGTACGGGCGGTCGTGGGCCGGGGTGGCTCGGAGTTAGGGGCGCTCGGCGCTGCCGCTGCGCGCCGCCGCCGTTAGAGGGCACTACGCAACCCCGCATGAGCGCGGCTCCGGCAGCCGGCAGCAGGGGCGGGGGGCAGGGGGAGAGTGGCACCAATTTGGGAAAAGATTAAATAGGATGTGGAGTTTCTGAAGCCCGGAGCTTCTGAAGTGTTCAAAATGCCCGCGCGATGCTCGGGGCGAGGATCATAACAATAATAGTAATAGTAATAATAATTTTTAAAAACCTAACAAACAAACAAGAAAAAACACAACAACAACAACAAAAAAAAAATGCAGCGAGGTCAATCATTTACCAGTCTGCTTCTTAATGCGTGTGACCGCAGGTGGTACCGAGGGACATTGTGATTCATGCCCACTTTCAAAGCGGGACCAGGGCCCGGCCTGAGGCACCCAAACAACTGTCTTCTAATATTAGCACGGCTGTATTTCTGGATCTATTATAGTCTGTCCAGACAGATCCCATTGTAATGGGATCTTTTATTAAAAGATTAGCACTATCTCCTGCAGTTGGTGGAAAAAAATCTGTTATCACTGAGTTATTTGCAGTTGTGGGGAGGGGGCAGTCGGGAGGGGGTGGCGGGGGGCGGGAGCGAGGAGGAGGGGTGTGGGGAGGGACGGGCGGAGGGCGCGGGCGGCCGCGGCCCACCGGCCCCTGACCCGGCACTGTCCGGGCATTCCTGTCTGCATACTTCGCAGTCTGTTGTGCTTTGGTGGCTCAGAAAAGCGAAAGAATCGAAATTTAAAAGGCAGCTTTTGAATAAACAATACCATTTTCCGTTAAGTAATCGTTTTGTATAAAAGGAAATATCGCCTACTCAGTTTCATTCAGCGGTGCCAAAAAATGTTATAAATGAGAGACCGCCAACTTTTCTAAGGGGAGAATAATGCCAGACTGTGCTTAATAAACTAGTGCCCTAGAAGTTCATTATCGATGTTGCAATCTTTCTGATTCTGAAAGGAGACCGCCTACGTCGCCCCCGTTCCCGTCTCGTCCTCCCGGGCTCTCCCAGTGAAAAGCCTATCTCTCGGGAACGGCCCTAGGTATTAAACTTTCAGCTGGTCCTGCCTTTTGGGTTTTTTGCTTTTTTCAGGTTTGGGGTTGGTCGACCGGGGTTTGGGGTTCCTTTGGGCCGAGCGGTCTGTCCGCCCGCCCGCCGGAGGTGCAGGCCGTGGGATGGATCCTGCTCAGCCACCTCGCGCGGGGACCGCGCCCGCGGAGCCGATTCCGGGCGGACGGGCGCCGCTCCGCGCCCGGGCAGCGCCCTCAGCCCGCCGGCGGGGCCGGGGCGCCCCTGGAGCGGCCGCGACCCCCCGCGGGTCCCCAGCCCCCCGTGGCGCTTGCGCGGCCGCGGCGGCTCCGCGGAGGGGGGCTGGGGCCGGGGCCGGGGCCGCTCCCGCCGCTGCCCCCGCCGGCGGCTCCGCCGCTCGGGGCTGCGCGGGTGAGCGCCTGTGCGTGCGTGCACCTAGAGCGGATAATTGGAGAGGGTTTCCAGAAGGTGGAAAATGTCACCTGATTCACACTGAACTTTTTAAATCTCCCCACCCCCGAGCAGACACACACACACATTAGGAGACCGCCCACCGCAGACAGCTAGGACCCCCGTATAGATTTAAAGAGAGACTGCATTCAGAGCCTGACGTTCATTCAATAGAGCGATCATAAGCAGGCTGGCTAGTGCTCGCTCCCTACTCCCCCTCACGCTGTCTCTGCGTCTCTCTCACTCCCTGCTATACTGAGGATGTTAAATCAGAGAATCCACCCGGGCATGCTCTTAATCCTGATGTTTCTGTGCCACTTCATGGAAGATCACACAGTGCAGGGTAAGACCAGACTGTTTATTCGCAGATATGTTTCTTTATTATTACTACAGTTTTCTGTCTTTCGGTTTAGTTTGCTTGCGGTGTTAAACGCCTCTCTCCAAGGTCCAACAGAACAGAAGTTAACTGTGGGCTTTGTAGTGAGGTGCAGAGGTGTCATTTAGATCCCTATTTCATCGGATCTTCGCACTTCTCTGCAAAGGCACAGGGGACAGATAGGATGTTTCTTTTTTTTATTGTTATTATGCAGCATGAATGAAGAACAGCATCGTGAGGGAACTTTCCCAGTCTCGGCTCCCGAATGAATGCTTAAAGTTTGTTGGTAATTTAGTTCAGATTTTTATCTCTCCTGACTGACGGAAGGAGAGGTGGTGATGGAGAACCCCACGATTACAGCTGACATTTTTAGAAACTAAAAAGTGGTCATTTTTACTGACTTCAACGCTTTAATATTGTGATTTCCACCTCCTCCCTAGTCCTTTTTTTTTTTTTTTTTCCTTTTTCTTTGGGGGTGGAAGTGTATGTGTCTGAGTAAATATTAGCGTTGTAAATTCTCCTGCACTGAAGAGTATGCTTAAATAAGTTGGTGGCTGTGTCTTTTCCTTCCTCGTGCGAACAAAACAAACCCAAACCTGATATTGACAACCCTTAAGAGCCCTCTTTCGACACAAGGGAATATTGATTTTTAGTTTGGGGGCTTTTTCCCTTGTCTTGACTATGTTCCAGCCACAACCTGGACGTCTTGCCATTGCTTCTTTTATAATTAATTATTTTCTTTTTCCATTCCCCAGTACCGATATAGAGTATAAATTAACCTAACGTAGGCAGCGGTAAGACGCAAAACTCTTTTTTTTAAGGGCATTGTTTGTTCAATGATTTTTAGCGGGGGGGGGGAGGAGGGGGGTGGAATCTTCCCCCGCGACCAGCGACATCTCCGCTGGCCGATCCTGACCCCTCGCTGCGGTACATTCCCATCGGAGTAAGGAGGCAGGATCGAGCCCTGGCTGGATTAGCAGCAGAATCAATTGGAATTGAGTTGCTGGAGAAGTCACATTGGTTATTCACGAGACACTCATCCCAACCAAAATGCTTCAGCTAAAAAAGGGGGAGTTGCTTGGACTAATGTTCTTGGCGTGACTCCATAAATAACAGGGATACTAGAGAGAGGAAAAAAGGCAAAAAATAACCCCAAGAAAACCCACTCTATCCGGTGTAAGGACAATGTACTTTCCTCTTAAATGTTTGCAGGAGAGATGGCACCTATAACTTTTCCAGCTTGATCGATTTTTAAAACTCTATAGGGACCTCCTACGCAAAGTGTCCTTGTATTTTATGTACTTTGCTCACTTTTTTTTGAAACTCTGCTGAATTATTTTAGTGAAGGAGACATTTGTTAATAGAAACAGTAAAATGTGGAGATTTCGAAAGAGTTCGCTAACAGCAAATGTTCCCAATTCGTGCAGATTGCAAAATGGGCTGGGAGTGAAACTGTGCGGCACTAAAACAATGCTGCTGTGCAGCCGCGATGAGGAGGAGAGGGCAGGGGGAGGAGGAAGGAATTTGCAAGCGCGATTTTCTTTTTATTCCCTTTTAAATGCACATCCTTTTCAAGCCTCTGTCACGTGTCGGCAGTGCTCCTTCTGCTCTACATATGGAATAAATACCTCCAAAAACTCAAGTTCTGTTTTGGTTGGGTTTCCTCTTTCTTTCATTTTGTTTTATTTTGTTTTGCTTTGGATTTTGTTTTGTTGCTTTTTGGTTTAGGTTTTTTAGTTCTTTTGTGGTTTTCGGGGGGATTTTTTTGGTTGGCTGGGTTCTGGTGGGGGGGAGGGTTTGTTTGTTTTTTAAACTGCGTTTCCAAATGGGCCGTAGTAGCTGCGGGTTATGAAACGGGAGAAATAAAAGGAAACAGTCTAGTAAAAGTCACGGCAAGGCGCACGTGCTGTGTCTGGGTCACTGGTGGCCGCCACTGATCCGTCTGGGTGTCCCCCCCACCCCCCGCCCCACAGCTGGGAACTGCTGGCTCCGCCAGGCGCGGAACGGGCGCTGCCAGGTCCTCTACAAAACCGACCTCAGCAAGGAGGAGTGCTGCAAGAGCGGCCGCCTGACCACGTCGTGGACGGCGGAGGACGTCAACGACAATACGCTTTTTAAGTGGATGATTTTTAATGGGGGAGCCCCAAACTGCATCCCGTGCAAAGGTGAGGGGGTGCTGGCGAGCTGCTCCCTGCTGAGGAGCGGCTCCGTCAGGGGCTGGTCTGGGGGAGGAGGAGCGGGGAGGGAGTTGGAAAGGGGCAGCTCTACCCTCTCGCTTCCTTCCTCGTCGGGGTTTTGAGGGGCGTCTCGTATCAGGCTCGGAATCCCGGAGGGGACACCCATTTCTGCTCGCCGCCTCGCACATCACGGGGAGGAGGGGAGACACCCTCTCTTCCCCCTGCCCTCACTGGCGGAGGGAATTTACCTCAAGCGGTGCGTCCTAGAAAGGGAGGAAACGGTGGTTTTTCTCTGTGCTCTGGGTTCACAGTATCTTTTCTTTCTTCAAGCAGTTTTGACACCAGGTCTGTTCTTCACGCTTGGTACTAAAGTGGTGCCTCTTTCCTTCCATCAGAAACATGCGAGAATGTGGACTGTGGACCCGGGAAGAAATGTAAAATGAACAAGAAGAATAAACCTCGGTGTGTTTGTGCTCCGGATTGCTCTAATATCACTTGGAAGGGCCCCGTGTGTGGCTTAGATGGGAAAACCTACAGGAACGAGTGCGCCCTTCTCAAAGCCAGATGTAAAGAACAGCCCGAACTTGAAGTCCAGTATCAGGGCAAATGCAAAAGTAGGTTTGCAAATCTAATCCAATCTCCCTCAAATGCCAAAGGGTGTCTGTCTAAGAGTAGGGAGGAGATGTTGGATGTACCTCCTGACAGGAACCAGGTTGGGAGAGAGTAACTAGACCATGCTCGATAGACAAGGATGTAGCTGAACTGATAGCTCCCTATGGTCTGGCAGCACTTGTGTTCACACAGCTACCCTGACATGTGAAGGCATTCTCCAGCACCCCTTAAACGAGGAGAGCTGCTGAAGACTTTTACCTGATCGTTTGCTCTTGCTGTCACCTATACACTCCTCACTGGCATCCTGGTATCTTCTATTAATCCCTGTGTTTCTGTCTGTATTTCAGAGACCTGCAGGGATGTCTTGTGCCCAGGCAGCTCCACATGTGTGGTTGACCAAACCAACAATGCCTACTGTGTGACATGTAACCGAATTTGTCCAGAGCCTACCTCCCCTGAACAGTATCTCTGCGGGAATGACGGCATAACCTACGCCAGTGCCTGCCACCTCAGGAAAGCGACCTGCCTCCTGGGAAGATCCATTGGATTAGCCTACGAAGGAAAATGCGTCAGTAAGTACCTTTGTAGGACACTGAGTGTGGGGGCAGCTTCCTCAATCGCCTGTTTCAGAGTATCCAGCGTGTGTAACTGGACGGATGTAATTAGTGTTGGGGAGAAAGAGAGACTTCAACAAGATTGGGTTAGTACTCCCCTGCCAGAAGAGGAGAGCCGGGGTGAACATAGTCCTGGAAAAGATTGCAGTAAGGATGAGGGAGAAGAGGGCCTGATTCTGCTATGGATGTGAGTGCTGACATTAGTATCTAATGGAGAAGTAGCCTCCCTGAAGTAGATGATGGGATGGTTACAATGTAATAAGGTCACCATATTCAGTGGGTCTGTATTCCTGGAAACAATTGTCTTCAAGTGGTCTTGGCAAACACTATGTTAACTTAATAGAAAACATCTGATCACTTTTTCCTCTTTAAGAAATAATTGTGGGATTGGAGACAGTGGGTAGGTGAAGATAGGCAAATAATTTCTGTGCAACCTGACATTCTGTGTTGTGAGTGATTCCAGAAAGGACTGATAGTGCAATGTATTACAATGAAGCACCTGCAGGGCAGCCTCTGCTCCCCAAAACTGCTGGGGGAATTTGGGGAAGTCTCAGGTTGCTTTTAGTTGGCATAGGTTGAGGTGAATTCCCTTTCAAATCTTGTAGACAACTGCTCTCTGTGGGTTAGTTTAAAAATAATAGATTCAGAAATGCTGGACCTGTTGACAAATCCTGCATTTACCACTAATTTGGGGAGCCAAATTTCCACTGACATGAAATGGAGCAGGAAAGTCATGTACAATAGGCAAATGTAATTCTGTATTCCCAGGGCCAAGTTTTGCTGGCACAGCTGTCTTTCCTCCCCCACATATAGACAGGCACTGTTGTCCAAGGAAATACTTGCTTGAGCAAAATTAGCAAGTATCATCACATCTACTACATCTGAGCTTTCTTTCTTCACAGTTCACAGGGGAAAAGGAGGTTTGGGGGGCTGCTTGTCTTTTTTTTTTCTTTTTTCTTTTTTCTTTGTCCTTTCACTTACCTCTAGTATTCTGTGTGCATTTTTAGAAGCCAAATCCTGTGAAGACATTCAATGCAGTGCTGGGAAGAAATGCTTGTGGGATTTTAAGGTTGGCAGAGGTCGGTGTGCCCTCTGTGATGAGCTATGCCCTGAAAGCAAGTCAGAAGAAGCAGTGTGTGCCAGCGATAACACAACTTACCCAAGCGAGTGTGCCATGAAAGAGGCAGCTTGCTCCATGGGTGTGCTTCTAGAAGTTAAGCACTCTGGATCTTGCAACTGTAAGTGAGATTTTTAACTCTGCAGACACTTAAGGCTTCTGAAGGAGATACCTAGGTAATGAAGACTTACACCTTTAAACGTAAGAAAGCTTGATTTATTGATTCAAGGTACAGTAGAATATAAGTATCTATCTTTCACGCACACACTTTGGTTGCTGATAAAATGCAATAGATCTCCAACAACGAGCTGGCCTTCAAGTTGGAGTTTTTGGGGATGTTCCAAGGACAAGCCATTCTATCAGAAAGGGGTTGCCCGAGGAGTGTAATTCTATTGACTTTTTTTGTACTTTGTCTGCTCTCGTGTGCTTTGCTGATTGCTTTATTAACACCTGGATAAACTCTTTACTCGGTCCAAAAGAACAAACTTAAAGGTAGCACAAGGCACCTGGTTTAGCACAGTTGCCTCTACTAACTCTGAATGAAGGACACAAAGCAATTAAACTAAAACACCAGAGCGCTTTTTATTTGATTTCAGGAATCTGCCAATAAAAGCTGAGCCATTGATTCTTCAGAACTTTCTGCAGTTATGACTTCATAGATTATGTGTAAAAAACCTTATTGCATAACAGAAGATGCCAAAGAGCATCTCACTACAAGTCGCATAAAATGCAACGCTGTATTATGGCTGTTCAGAGGGCTTTCAAAACATGCACTGAGCTGCTTCTGCGCTGTTGTTGTCCTTATTTAAACAACAGCTCCCCTGTATTCCCCCATCTAGCAATTAATGAAGACCCAGAGGATGAAGAGGAAGATGAAGACCAGGACTACAGCTTTCCTATATCTTCCATTCTAGAGTGGTAAAACCTCCATCACTATTGAAACAGCCATTGGGCACAAAATCAATGTCCGTACTGTAAATAAGTGTATGCTTATTTATTTTGGGGAGAAAAAAAAGTATACATATAGTTGAGTCTCGTAGACATTTATTTATACTGTGTCATGTTTTATAATTTATACATAAAATGTCTGGTTGACCGTACACCTTGTTTTTTGAAGAAATTTATTCGTTACGGAAAGAGCAGTGTTATTTATTGTGAGGTCTCTTGCTTGTAAAGTAAAGCTTTTCTTTTTTCTTGTAAACTATGAAAGTCCATTCCTTAGAGCCTACCCACATGATCTCATCTCTTCGTTTCACTGATGTTAACTCTTTTCCACTTTAAAAAACTTGCATGTCAGTTTCTGTTATGTTTATTTATTGGATTTTCTTTTCACCACTTCTGTACATAAAAGATCCCTGTGTTTTTGTTTACAAGGAATCTTGACTGACCAAAAGGTGTTGTAACTGACTTAAGTATACTTTCAAGGTGCAGTGAGGCAATCTTTAAGGAAACTTCTTATACTTCATTTTCTCTACTTCTGATCACATTGCGTACTGAAATTATCTCAGTGTATTGAGAGTTTATACTGTACTATACAAATTTTGAACCCAAAGAAATTGGATTGTGAAGTTTAATAACAGCTACAGGCCTAACTGTAGAAAGAATAAAGGTTTTATTTTATTTTTATTGTTTTATTTTTTTGTAACACGCATAAGTGTTTTATCAGGTGTTTCCTTTAAGATGGTCTTGCAGTACTGCTTTCAAAGTTTTCTTTCCCAATCAGTGTGTTGCTAAAATTATATCAAAGCTTTATCAGTTCAAGTTTCTTGCTTTTCATAATACTTTTTTTCTGATGCAATTTTATATTTTCAAACATGGCGAGTTAAATATAAATTCATTTAAATATATAGTTTTGTACTTTTCTACCATGTAAATGTGCAATGTATATAAAAGTTATAATGTGTATTTGTAAATAAATGATGAGTGAAAAAAAAAAATAAAAAGTGGAATTTTCCCTAGAGGCAGTCCTCAATCTTTCATTCTGAATGGTTTTGGTCCTCTGGATTCCTTTGCACTATGCAACACCAGTTAAGGCCAAAGCTCTCAGCTCACAATGATATAAGAAACCTCTTCTCAGATATGGATAATGTCTCCAGTTCATTACTGTTTAAGTACAGTGATACAGGAGATTTGTCATTTTTGTTCCACTCTCAATAAGAAGCCTGTAATTTCATAGAATCACAAGTGTTTTGGGTTAGAAGAGACCTTAAGATGGCCTAGTTTCAACTCCCCTTCTCCTGGAAGATAGGCAGGGACATCATCCACTAGACGGGGTTGCTCATTGCCCCATCCAATCTGGCCTTGAACACTGCCAGGGATTTGGCATCCATGGCTTCTCTGGGCAATTGTTTCAATATTCCACCACCCTCATAGTAAAGAATTTCTTCCTAGTCTCAATTTCCCCTCTTTCAGTGTGTACCCATTCCTCCTTTCCTTGTCACTCCAGTTCCTGTCAGAGAATCCCTCTCCAGATTCCCTTTAGGCCCCTTCAGACACTGGAAGATGTCTATGAGGTCCCACAAAACTTTCTCTTCTCCAGGCTGAACTGCCCCTACTTTTTCTGCCTGTTTTTATAGGAGATATGCTCCAGTCATCTTGCAAACCTCATGACCCTCCTCTGAACTTGCTGCAGCAGTTCTTTGTCCCTCTTATGATGGGCACCCCAGAGCTGGATGCAGTGCTCCAGGTGGGGTCTGAGCAGAGCAGAGCAGAGCAGCACAATCCCCTCCCTCAATCTGCTGGCCGTGTTCCTTTGGATGCAGCCAGGATTCCCTTGGCTTTCTGGGATGGGAGCACTCACTGCTGGCTCCTGGTGAGTTTTTCATCAGCCACACCCCCAAGTCCTTCCCCACAGGGCTGCTCTCAATCACTTCTCTGCCCAGCCCGTGGGTGTGTCTGGGATGGCCCCAATGCAGGTGTAGGACCTGGCACTTGGCTTTGCTGAACTCCCTGAGGTTTGCATGGTCCCACCTCTCAAGCCTGGCCAAATCCCTTTGGATGACATCCCTTCCCTCTGCTGCCCCACAATTTTTAGACATCTTTTCCTTTCATATTTCTAGGAGAATTTGAATATACATTTGGATTTTTGCTATGCTTCAGATCCTTTTAGATGACCAAGAGAAAAAACAGGATCTACTCACTCCAATTCAAGATGCATAATAAACAACAAAGGAAGAAAAAGAAATACAACAAACAAAGAGCACACTACCACTTGGAAATTATTTTTCTCCCAAAGGGACTTTTAATTCAGAAGTTTTTTTTGGTCAACCTATGTTGTCTAACCTATATAAGGCTGGACACTATTTGAGACTGGCTACTAACGCAGTGAATTGAAGAAAGGTAACCTGCATATGCACAGCAGGAACCAAAATCCCATTCAGTGCTACCTAGTCATGCTGTTATCACAAATAAGGTCCTACTTACAAAAATTTCTCTATCATATTACATAAAACATAAAAATATACGTATGCATCTTATTCAATGATATTCTAAGTACTTTTCAGAACTGAGGTCTGAGCGAAGTTAAGTTACCCTTTTAGTTTAAATACAAATATTTGAAGATTTTCCTGCTATAGTCTTCTGTGTATTTTCTACTATATATAAAATTCTAATTTGTTACTGATTGTTTAGCATTACCCAAAACAAATATAATTTAGTCCTCTCTGAATATAAAAACCTACAAGCATGCCTTTATAATATTGTATTCACAGTACTAGCAAAAATATTGGCCCTTCTATTACCTCATCTTACCTGCTGTTACCTCATTTAGACAAATAGTCTCTTTGGAAGGAAGTAAATGGTGACTAGAGCAAAGGGAGCAGGATTTTGGTGTCCTGAGGGAATAGAACCCAGAATAAAAGAGAACAGGGGCCAGGAGAACAAAGATATGGAAAAAGAATCTATTGGAAAGCCTCTCAAGGAACTAATAAATACATTTCAATGACAGAGAAACAACCTGTTTAATGGATATAGCGACTACGAGAGAAGATTTTTCTTATATTCAATTAGGTGCCAGCTACTTCATTTCCAACAAAACAACAACATTAAAATACTGGTTTTAATTGTAAATATATTTACATGTCTTATAGAGAGACTGTAGCAGAGCAGGATTTCTGGGTTCTAGTTTTATGTCCTGCTGCTGGTTCACAAAATAACTTTGAGAGAGACACCAATGGACAAATTCAAAAGAGAAACAAAAGTTCCAAGAAGATATATTTACACAACAATATGCATGCTAAATGGCCACAAAAATCTACATCAGGTTTTTGTTGATAAAATTATTTAAAAGTTCTGAAACTGCATCTCTCATTGCTACTGCTATTTCTATACAGCTGAAAATCTTGAAACCTACCTTGCACCAAAGCCTGATTGTGATGTACAGGTGTGGCATATCCTGAGAGGCTTGTGAAGTTAGCATCTTCTGAGCATGCCTACCATAGACCAACCTCGTCATGAATCACAACAGCCCCTCAAGACTTTCTCCCAGAAACACATCCAAAGGTTGTGGAAATACAACAGCCAACATTTTACATAATATCGTACTTGTAGATAAGGTACTTGTTCTCAGACTGGGAGATGCAGGTTCACTGTCAGTCTCCTTCTGAGGAGATCTTTCCCATATCTCCCAAGAGTGCATCCAGCACTAACTCAAGGCGAAGCTCAGGCTGGAGAGCTGTCTGTCATGCCAGCTGAAGCCATACTTCTGTATTGGACAGGAAGCAAGATTCATCGAGAGAGGATAATTTGCAATCCTAATAGATGCTCCTTTTGAAGAGGAAGTCCTGGGTTATTGCCCCAGGGGCTGCCTACACGTTTTGCATTTGTAATTAAGTAACACTCATAAATAGTGCTTGAAGCAGGAGCCAGAATCTAGGTTGCTTCCCTTCCTCCTTCCCCCAGCAGGTAAGTGCTTCCATCCTTGAGCTATGAAATCATGTTTTACTCTCTGCTTAAAGATAACAAATCTAAAATCAAGATTACAAATCTCAAATCTTTTTCTACATTGAGTCATAGTTACAACAGGAGTGAGAGGTTTTACTTTTTTCTTCCTCTCTTCAAGGCTTGTACATGGGGAACTTTTTGGGAAGTGGAAATGTGATTTTTATTCCTCAGTCTAAAGAATGGGGGTTGTGTACGTGCATGCGTGTATATTTGTTTTGTTATGTTTTGTTTTGCTTCTTCTCTTAATGCACAGGCTACCGTGGCTGTTGTTTAAATGAAGAAAGAAAATGTCTGGATGCTAGAGTACAGAAAGGTATAACAAGCTCTGAAGCCATGCGGATAAGCTCCTAAAAACAGGAGAGAAACAAACTTTCAGAAACATCTTTCTCTTTTGTGTTTTGTATTGTCCGCATACATATTCCCCTCACTGTAAATCACATTTCTGAAACTCCTGGATCGCCATGGAGTATACTTTTTTTACTGAATCCCAGGTCTGTGAACTCTATTCACAAATGCAGACAAAGTAACTTGGAGAAGAGTGCATGTGTTTGAAAACAGGACCCCATATTCCGGCACTAAAGTAAAATCACCTTAATACTAAGAGACTCAGCTTGAGGCATTTGAACAATACAAATATTGCCTCTAAAGCCCTGGTTCCCAAATGTATTTGTCTGTGCAACAGAGGGAAAAGAGTATACTCAATTTTGGTCACACTTGAATGCATTTCTGATAGCTGCATTCTTCTGACAGCCTTAAGAATAGTATCATAGACCTCTTTTGCACCTTTACCTCTTTGCTTGCCTTCTCCCTGCAATACACGTCAAATAAGGCTACATTCCAAGTCTTACTACAAATTTTAAACAGCTGCTATTTCTTTCATTTCCTTTTTCCTTCTCTTTACTTCTTTCATTTTTTTTTCTTTCATGGAAATATTTCCTTTCCCTCCAAATGCAAATCAGGTGAAATTAAATTTCAGTATGCCATGCCACTCTCTAGGCAGTAACATTTTACTACATGATGAATCACCAGAATAGAAACATCTGTATCTTATCCCTCTGAAGAAATAGGATTCCATGCTTTCTGGTGAAGCACAGCATTTTTACCAAGACATTCACCATTTAGACCAAGGCATTCACAAGGTATCAGATGTGAAATTCTTAACTCTCTGAAGATAAAACAATTACATTTTTTGTTTGATGTTCATGTAATTCCAATGCCTATCTGGCCCCCTATGGCAGCATGAGTTTAGCAGGTAGTATATGAAGAACAATTTGCACAAGTTAACTCTTTAATATGTTTTACTTTTTCTTTGTCCTGATAGACATAAATGCATAATAGAAACTAGTGGCTGGATTTTTGTCATAATCATTTGGGATCATCTGTATAATTCACATTCGTTTGTTTCTTCTAAACAGTCTGACCAATGAAATTATCACAGTGTGGAGAAAAACAAGAGGTGCAAGCCATCGTGTTTGGATCAGAGAATGATTTGGTATTAAACCCACAGGTCTGGCTCATTTTCTGTCATTCACAACTATATTATTTTAATCTCCTGATCTTTAAATGGACTTGGTCAACTTCACCATGGTATTGAAGAATGCTAATGTGTCAGAAAACTGAGAAGGAAGTACGGACTTTGATAACAGCTAATCAGATGTCCTAGATGCTACAGGATAATGAGTCTACCAAGGTGCTGAAGTAGACTTGAATGCATAAAGGCTCCTGAATTTCCATCAGTGCCACTCAGTAATAGCATCTGAACCTCCTACTGTATCAGGGAGTTTTACAGATACTCAGAACTTCTCAAAATGAAACCACAGCATACATATTCCAGACCCAAATTTTAGCTGTTTTGAAAGACCTTTGAACTATTAAAAATAGAAAATTGAATATTTCAAAACTTTGAACTATTTAAAAATTATCAATAAATTGGTAAATTTAATAGCATTTTAGAGATCCACAGCAAAAGCAGTATTTAAAAAAAACATTGCTACCCAGTGTATTTGGGTTATATGCAAAGAGTTTTACAAAAGAAGTTTACATACAGTTTACATACTGTTTTAATAAATTTTCCAAGATCCTTTAGCAATTTGAAATATTCTTACTCAGATATCAGTGTTCCTATAATCTTTTGCTGATCTTCATGTAATATACTTGTCATTTTCATATCAAAGTACCTCCATATTTTAAGAGGCACCTGGAACTATGAGGCTGATGTTGGTGGATGGCCACTAAAGGTACTAAAATGTGCTTCCATCTCATTTCTGAATTAGAAGCATTGCTAAAAAAGTTCACTGGGCAAATCCCATAGGTAAGAGAGATAGGTAATTATGCAAGTCATTGGATAATGGAGACAGAGGTTGCACTGATGAAAAGTGAGTTCTGCAGTGTCTCAAGGACTGGAGTACTGGCCCTGCTAGAGGAGTCTGAGTGATGCAACTGCTTCTGCCTGGAGAAAAGAAGCACCTCAGATCAGCCTTTTCTACCTACAATCAGGTCATTGTGTGGAAAGTGCCAGGCTTTCTGCAGCAGCACATGTAGCAGGATAAGGTGAAACATGAGAAGTTCACATAGGGTTTAAGAAAAAAGACTTTTCCCCATTAGCACAATCCAGAAAGCGATCCTCTGACAATCTTTCCAAGTTGGATTATCCTATGATACTATGAAAATTCATGCTTACCCATCCCCAAGTCATACACACTCCAAAATCAGAAAGGAATATCCAGTTAAAAAGAAATAATTCTCAAAAAACCTTGAAGGAACATCCATATCACCACAGATCTAGGATTCAACTGCCAGTAGGAATATAGAATGGTCCTTCTGTAATATGTCTTTCTATTATATGATCTTTAAGTGACCCTAACATTTCCGATAAATGCTATTTTCCCACAGTTTAGTGAGTTTACTGTTCAAGGAAATTGACACCTATACCTAGAATATTTACTCTCTTCATAGAATGTGTAGTAGACAAAATGCATAAAATTTCTATATTTTTAAGTGAAAACAAGTCAATAAAATGAAAGAAACAGTTAAAATGCAGTTTAAAATGATGCTATTGTTCAGATTTGCAATTTTTTTCCTTTTTTTTTTAGTAGTGGCAATAATTCTCAAAGAGACAATAACTAGTACCAGCTAGATTGGTCAAGACAGCAAGAGAAGCCAAAAAAAAAAAACCCAAGCCCAAGACAAGACACTTGGAAATATAATAGATAATGCCCACTAGAGCAAGAAAATAAAGCTCTTCAGGGATGTTCTCCATAATCTTTTCCCACTGACAGTGTTTAAGTCAGATCAATTCAAACCCTTGTTTCAAAAGGTGACTCCAGCCAAACTGCAAAAAGCCTAAAATGCATGGCATTAAAGATACACAAATAATAAGTATTTCCACATTTGGACATCAACCTTAAGGAAACTAATTTTCTTTCTTTTTACTAGAAAGAGAAAAGGGATTGAGCCCATCTGTCTAAATATACAGAGCTAGAGCTCCAAATTTATGCAGCGCACAAAATTGAGTTTGCGTACTTCTCAACCCAGCATGCTTGGAAGCTGTGACAATTCATTTATTAATCTCCCCAGCATTCTCCACCTGCAGGCTCTGACGGAACCTCAGCCTTAATTGAAAGGCACTTGCCACTGGCAGCAACATGGCAAGCAGCACTACATGACCTGATGGGGCAAAACAGCCATGGACCACAACCGAAGCCCAAAATAAAATCCTAATTTCCTATCTGGAAAAAAAGCCAGAACTTGAAGTGTGTAGCCACAGCCTGTGCGCAGCAAGGGTAGTCTAATGCACACAGTTGAATACATGTAGTGCACTTCACAGATACACTACAAGTTAGCAAAGAGTTCTTC
This sequence comes from Acridotheres tristis, assembly GCA_037013685.1. Classification (NCBI taxonomy): domain Eukaryota; kingdom Metazoa; phylum Chordata; class Aves; order Passeriformes; family Sturnidae; genus Acridotheres; species Acridotheres tristis. The sequence continues at coordinate 63,419,758 of CM072919.1, read as the reverse complement.
ACCTCACATGGCAAAAAATACATGGTGAAGCTTTAACATTTGAGAGTCAACCTTATTGCTTCCACTCACCACCACTCAGTTCTTAGTGATGAACTAGTCAGGATCTAGATAACAATTTTTTCAGAAAAAAACCCCAGTGAGTGATATTCCCCTTATTAGATTTGTTTTTCTTGTGTGTTTTTTGGTTTTGGTTTTGGTTTTGGTTTTGGTGGGCGGTGTTTTTATCCCTTTTTGAATGAGACATAGCAAATATAAAATTGAGAGAAATGGAGAAATAACAGAAAAGTGTCACAGCAAGGTAAATGAAAAAAAAAAAAAGACAATGGCAGAGAAAAGCTACAAGGAAAAAGACCACAAGAACAAAAAGAAAGAAAATTATGCTAAAAGCTGCATGGGAAGGACTACACACCAAAAGGCCAGCTGTATCAGACATTCAGATGCATAAGCAAGGCTATGAACACTGAAGTGCCATCTACTGGTATATCTGGTGTTAACCATGTTGCTTGGAAGCCACCATGGGATTCCACATGGAATGGGAGATCCATGTTTTTCTCTTCTACTGACTTTTTGATGACTGTGGGTAATGGACCTTGTGTTAAAGTCTTTCCAATGTAAAAGGCAGATATTGAGATTTCAGCTAACCTGTGTGCTTTTACAACTGGTGCAAAGCTCTCTGAAATGTAGTGGTAGAATGTTCTACCAGACAAGTAGAAACTTTTGCATGTCCGCATCCAGACTCAGCACTTCTGGATAATATGCTAAAAAATGAAATGTGAGACTCATAAGAAATGGAGAACAGAGGACAGATGCGGAAAAAGAAAAGAGAAGAAGGTGAAGACCAGTAGGAGTTAAAGAGGAGAAGAATCAATAGAATACAGTGTAAGGGATTAATTTCTAAGGACAATACTATTCACGCTGCAGTTTTACCAGATGTGTATGTGTTGCTCCAGCTGTGGGAGCAGTAGACTCTCCAGATCTGGTTTCTGACACACAATAACTGTGAACTCTATTATGTGCAAATAATAAATCTAAGCAGCACCTCCAATACATGAATGAGCAAGAAAAAGGAGGTCATATTTTCAGAAGTGTTAGCACATGTTTGTCAACACCAAACTTAGCTAAATAGCACAAAGGAAGACTACAAGACAATGGTAACACATACACAAAGCAGGATGTGAGCTCGCAAGTAGATACATGGTTTTGAAACCCCATGTTTAATAGGTAAGGCCCCTAGGGATGGCAGACAGGCAGGGTCTTGGGCAGACTGGATTGGCTTGTTTTGCTGATGTATTTACTGGCTGGTATGTTAATTTTTTCAATGTGTTATAGAGCAGTTCCCAAGTTAGGGTCATGACCCCACTTGGGGCCCACAAGCCTGGAAGTGAAAATGAAAGTGGGGTTGTGACCCTGGAAGTAGGGTTGCTAAGGGAAAACTTTGGGAAGCACTGATGCTGTGCTACTAGGTGAGACCCCTACGTGGACAGTATGTTTAATCACTGCTGAGGGACAAAATTTTACCAATGCCTGTATTTCTCAGAGGCAAGTCTCATTTGTGACTGATTTATTGTCAGATTCAAGTAAATGTCTCAGGTACATGAAGAGAGATTTGAGAATTAAATTCATAATTTTCAGTATTACATCTTGAAAACATAAGGCCCATAACGCGGTGAAGACACATCCACAACTTTCTTCAAAATATCCATTAGTAGATACAACCTACAGATTAGAGCACTTCCCTCACAATCCTTGGCCAGAAGAAATCATTCCCACTTTTGCCATTTTTCAGAAGTATGATCACACCACCAGATCATCATTGCAGCATGGAGCAAAGTCTTTGTGTTTTGTTGAACTCTGCTTTGTTACTGGGAAACTTCGGGGCTGTCCCTCACCACTTACATAATCTTTGGGCAAAGAACAAGTGTGTTGGCCAATTAAAGAGTTACTATGTTGAGAAAAATACTCAATAGAAAGGGATAACCACTCTGAAGTCTGACATTCCTTAGAAGTGGCACGGATACCTTCTGCAATAACAGACCCTAAGATTGAATCCAGCCCAAACTGGTGAATGTTTGAAGGTTTACTTGCCAGGACACATTAATTTAGTGCCACTTCAGGCACTGTAGAATATCCTTGTTGGTCTTCAGCTGCAGTACCCCAATGATACAGTTTTTTCATAGCTCCGGTGTAATTTCTGACACCCCACAAGGGAGCTTTGATAAGGCAATGAGTTCTAAATGAAAAAGGTCCCTATGTGTTGCCAAGGGAATTGAGCCCTTATGCTCTTAAGTCATGTAAGTAGTTTTGAAGAGTCATGGAAAGTAGACATAAAGAATTGCATCTTATTTCTCATGCTCTGTGCACATTTATTTCAATCTAAAATTATACTGTGTCAAGACTGCAGCTTTTACTGTGGAGATGGACAATATTTCTGACTTTCACCTAGAGAAATATTTTGTAGTCAGTAATAGAAAAATTGTGATATGTGGCATGCCATTTCAGCAAGTGAAGAGGCATTAACAGCTGATTTTTGGCAGCAACACGTCTCTGTTTCTCATTTATTAGTAATTGTATTGATTTATATCAGAATTAATTATTGATACAAGTATTTAATCCATATTTTTTATGTCACAATCAGGGAAAAAGGCATGGCTGTGAACAATCCATAGACTGGTTTATGAAGCACAAATTCCTCAGAGAGTATTAGATATCCACCTGGTGTCCCTGAGTGCTGGATTTCACATTTAAATCTCTGAATTAACAGATGTGTACAGTCACACACGGGCAGAAAGCCCTTTCTTGATACTACATCTGAGGAGGCTCATGGACAATGTTTATTTTAACAAAATGGTGGGGTATCTTATGCTTGTGAAATTTATTCCAAATCTACATGTCTTAGAATGTTACTAACCAGTATCTGCACAGAGTTCAACTCCCAAGTTTTAGTTCACAAAGCACATTTTAAAAAGACAAGCAAACTTACTGAAATCAGCTATAATTTTGAGCAGAAGTCTCCAAATCTGAAAAAAATGCTCTTGTAATGTATGCAGCCCTATTAAAAATTATGTTTTTAAATTTTTGCCTGAACATTTTGGCAACTGAGATCCAAACATTTGAAATTAACTGAGGCAAATAAAATTTATAGAAGCCATTATAATAAAAACTAAAAATGTTAGGTTTCAAAAGAAGGAACTTCATTTAAAGCTTACCATATTTTTAAAAACTGCACATTTCAGTTCCTTCCATTTCCTCTGTTAGAAGTGGGGATTGTATAACTATTTTCAAGCTTTTTCTCTACAACTATGAATACTAGAAATATAGGCTTCTATGAAGCAATCATGTTATGCAAGAACTTGGGGATTTTAAGAAACAAAACAGAAACAAACATTGAAAAACATGATAAAGTCATTAAGAGTCAGCAAGGCTGTTGTCAAGCAGAGAGGACTTTATTCGGAACTGTTCTGTGCTATGAAACTGAAGTCTTATCTGCATTTAAGAACACCTCTTTTAATCAGTCCCACACAAGGTAAATCATTCTCTTCATCTAGAAATGGTAATTCTATCTTAATCTATGTAAATTTGTTTTAAAGGTATATCCTCTCTTTGGCAGTGAAGCAAGACTCATGTCATCAGCAAGAATGTCAGCATACCTACATCTTTGGAAGGGTAGTGTGAAGAACAGTTATCATGACCAAAAAAAAAAAAAATTGCATTGCTAGAAAACACAATTATGTCAGTAAAGTGTATCAAGTATAGACCAGACAGGAATGCACCATTTTCTGAAGCACCATAGAAACCAAATGATTATTTTGAATTTGATTATTCGCAGGGGCAAGTAGCCACTGCTGCTTAGAAAGTTTTAATAGTTGTTTTTCACTGCAGTAGCAAATCATATAACATATCAAATAATCTTTTATTATAGTATTGTAAAATATTCAACAGCATGCATTAAGCCCAGAACCTACGTTCTCACAACACAGTATTTTGAAGTATGTGATCCCCAGAAGAGTTGAATATGTCTGTCACTGTGAAATCTTTGCCTTTTCTAATGAAAAGCAAAATATTTAAAGTCAGTTTTCCAACAGCTTATGGAAAAACGCTTGCACAAACTATCTGGATATTGAAAACAAATGAATGTCATTATTTGCACATACAATCACTTGCAGTACTGTCTTGTCTCAGGCAGATTGTGCACTGAATCCTCAAAGGTTTCGTGGGTTTCACAGATCCTGCAAATCACAGATAAGATCTTTGTTTAAAGCCTCCAATGGGGGAACAAGTGGCTCAACAAAGTAGAGGGCGTGTAACAACTGTTGCTCATGAGGAAGGTCTGACAGATGCACCATTACATGTATTTTTTCCTCTCTCCAGGTTGCAAAGCAGCACTGCTGCAGCTAAATAAATCTAGGCTGAGGAAGGAGGTGTTTTTGCCCTTCCACCACTTATGTGAAGGCACGTGTCCTTAAGCCACTGAGTTCAGTATAGAGAGCTGGGCTGGGGCTTAAGAGACAGAAAGGGACCCTGGATGGTATCCTAAGGCAGGCAGGGATACACCAAAATCTGGCAATACTGTATCGATCACCTCATCGGGGTCACAGCATGGGTGTGCAAGCGTAGTGTGAATTTGTTATCAAGGTTACTGGCATACTTTTGGCACAGGCCAACTACCTTTCTTCTACAACTCAAAATTGTATTTCCAGGATCTGCACAGGCCAAGGATCATCGCCAATAAGAATACAGTTAATACAGTCAGGAGGAAAAGCCATATAGACACAGGCTTTGGCTTCAAAGAAGAGTCCATTTTATTCATTCACACAGACACAATTTTCAGGTCAGGTTTATACACTGTCTGTGTGAAACACCTTATTTATACGGTTCTAGAAATTACTTGTATAACTTGCAACTTATGGAATGACATAAGACAAAGCCACAAATGAGCTGTGCATGATATTCATCTTAATTTTCCAGCAAAGGCAAGCATGTATCAACCTGACTATGTTCTTTACTTCTTTAAATGTACAACAGAGATTTTTCTTGGAGAATCAGGAAAGAGACAGCAGTTAAGTGAATATACTCAATTAATATCTTAATATGCAAACAGTATACAAGAAAAACACCAATAAACAGAAAATATGTTTGTTATTAAAATACTCAGGAAAAAAATTGATTGATTTCAGTCACTTCAGTGAACTTCACAATCTGTGTTACTGAATAGGAGAAATGCCAGATTTGGAATAAGTAGTTGCCTTATGGAATCTTGGCGTTTTCTCCTGCTCAGAAATGCAAACTCTGAAGTTCAACTGAGCTATGCAAATTATCTTGTCTTATGCTCTTCTTATTAGGCAATTCTGTCTTGATATTCTGAGTAATGAACTACATAATACAGTCCCAGTGGTATGTGGAATCAACATGTTACTTCAAGAGCAAAGACACTTCAGCAAAAAATTGCTTAGAATAATTTCTTTCATCCTTAAATTAAAGAACTGCTGTCTGCACAAACATAGCTAGGCAGACTGAAGCAAGGAATGAGAAGGAATGAAGTGCTATTGGACACACCTCATGGGTTCTTGATATTACTAGGAATATTCCAGGTGCATAGCTCAGTCTGAGATGCTATCTGCACTACGGGATGTGGGAGTATATAATTCACATTTCCTTTCTTGTATGTCACTGGTCTGTCTGCATGAGAACAGGTTATCTAACCTTCTGAATAAAAATAAATCATGAAGCTCTGTTAGAAAAGATCACAGAAATTTTTGCAAGGTTAAAGCAAATATTAAAAGAGGAGGGGAAAAAAAGGACGAATGCATGACAAAGCATATTAAAATAGCCAGATAGACTACTAATCCTAGGAAGCAAATAAGAGGAGCTAAATCACAGACACTTGTGCACCTTTTTTTTTTTTTTAATTTAAGAAAGGTGGTTTTCCACACGGAATTGATTAAATTGATTGCTCCTACCTGGAGCATCCTTGTGGAAAAAAGCACTCTAGTTTTTGGAAGCAATTAAGCAGAGTCAAGACTATTGCCTTGCTACTAGAGAGGAGTATGATAATTGCATTGTCTTCATTAGGATTTTGCAAGCTTAGTTAGCAGGAACTATTTGATTCAATGAGGTAAACGAACCCGATCAAAATAGAAATTGGTGAAGTTACAGCTTCTGAGCCTTCACTTCAATGCCAGTTGGAGAAATCTGCACCTGATTTGAGCATCCAGGTCAGCCCAGGAGCTCCATGCAGTATTAGTCCTCCACTTGTGAGAGCTGTAGCCCCTTCGTGTGTGCAAAGCCCAGTGTTCTTCTGAAAATCCACTCTCTTGCAGTAAGATAAGCCCTCTAATTTTCCTATTGGAAGAACATTCTCTCTTGGGTAGAACTGTCTGAGAATCTCAGACAGCCACCAGCACCTTGATGACTTCAATTTAAGATTTCTACTGCAAAGGAAGTGAGCAATCAGCCTTGGCAAAGGTGAAATCCCAACTTTAGAAATATAAAGGTAACCAGTTAGAAAGGCACAAGAAAACTACAAAATAGTGACTTGCAAGATAGTTGCATTTCTGAGGCTAATTTTAGGAGTTTGCTAAGATTCATTCATTAATCCAGCAGACCTAATTGCAACTAAAGGTATCTGTCAAGAAATTACCTTGTTATCACGTTAAAATTTAGGTTTTGATCTAACTTACTTGCTCCATGCATGGAGGAAGAGAAGCCTGTTCTGTTTTCCTGTAGACATGAGGATTTGTAGGCCAGTTGCCTATTTTTTACATCATCTCTATTTCCATCAAGGTATCTAGACTGCTTTTATATGTTTAAAAGATACCATCAAGAAGTATTTTACTATGGAAATCACATACATCCCTAGAAACTGTGACCTTTAAATTAAAAAAAAAGAGGACACATTTTTAAAAATACGTAAAAGTTAAGACAAAATAGATGAAAGTTCTGAAAGCTTACTATAACCATCCTGCTAGTTAACAGGGACTCTTTTTTGGCTGTAGTTTGAACTCAAAATCCATAATTCTGTAGGATTTTAGCTGCTGTAAAAATTTCAAGAGGTCTTCAAGTACTTCTTTGACAGGTTACATGGTAATTGTATTCTCATTCTGGAAACCTATCATCAGGAACTGTTGAAAGGAACATCAGGTATCTAGGGTGCTACAAAGAAATACTATTTTTTTTCCCTCCAAATATTTACATGGGACGATATGGAAATAAAAAGGACCTTTTGTGATTCCTTTCTACTGATTCCTCTCCACCTAATTTTGCTATAAAAAAGAGGGTGACCTATACCAGAAAAAAGCATAACTTGGTGACTTGTCAAAAAGGGAATGAGTAACACAAACCCAAGAAATTGGATTAGGCTAGAATCAACTACCAATATAAACACTCCCTAGAAAGCCTGAGTTTGGAGTTTATTTTTGCACCAAAGTATTTAAACTTTCACTGATACTTACGGTTTCAGACATCCCAATGTTGTATTTTTCCATTAACAAGCAAATTTTAGTTTCTGACTTACAGCTTTCAGTTCGTTGACATAACAAATCTCTACCTTGTAATCTTGGTCTTTAAGACCTGTGAGAAAAAGTTTCAGGTTTCATGAAGCTTCACTATAGATAATGACAACCTCTGATCAGACACAGCATTACACGCATTTAAAAATAAACAATATATGTTCACACAAAGGAAATAAAACAGAGATAATCCACTTGGTCATCAGCAAAAATCATGCCATGACACCATAAGGGAAATTCTTAATTATGCTAGAAGAAGGTGGGAATTACAGGAAAGATGATAAGGCAGGATAAAAAAAAAAAAAAAGAGAGATAATCACAAGTGATCCCAAGAAACAGAGTATCCCACCTGAGTGCTTTTTAACCATCTTGTTTAATGTATTTGTCAATTTTACCTTGAAACAAAATCCAAGTATACAGATGTTGACAGCAAATGTTAGGATACATGCTAGTAGTACAGATAAAGACATAGATACAACCCAGAAACAATTATATGGCCATGATTAATTGGCTATGGAAACAGCCAAAAGAACAAGACTGCAGGTGAGGAACAACTAAAAGTGATACAAGACAATAGTGTGATATGAGCAAACTTCAAGTCAAACACAATCTCAAGACAGGATACAAAAAAGCAATTAAGTTCTTGAACAGACTTCCCTAAGGAGCAATGTGGCAAAATTAGTCCAGATCATCTTAAGATGGAACTTTATCAAAAAAGGTTATGTAATGTAGTTGCCTAAATTAGGAGGAGATGGGTGTGCCAAAAGATTCTTTAAAATCTTATATATTCTTGGTTATAAAGATCAAAACATTTTGCCACTTCTAGAAATGTGATTTACAATGACAATAACCTGCATTTAACAACTTTCTATTAAAATTTATTTCTTGGTCCAGTTTCTCATGTTGAGAAACTTTCACTGCAAAACTTTTAAAGCATTCCAGGAAAGAATTTGAACACGGAAATCCAAGTAGTGATAAAAGCTTTTTAACCTGACGAGACAACAGCCAAAACAGAATAAATATGTGAAAGAAACCATGGGCTTTGCCTTTGTAGGGAGACCTTAAAGACTGAAAGGTGTGGTGATGAAGGTCATAAAGAAAATTAATCAATGCAAAATTCAAAATAATTTGTACAAGCATTCCTGAAAACTCCCCCGAATCCCCATTTTGTAGAAAATCAGCAACAATTAAGTAAAGTTTAGTACCAACATAAAAAGTTTGAGGGGTTTACCAGATATATAATTTTCCTGCTGGCAAATTGAACATTGCTCATTATAAAACTACAGAATGTGAATGTGGTGCATAGTCTTCATAACTTGGAATTGTTTTGAGAAATATCCTCCAAAACTGAAATTCAAAAACGTGTAAAAACATGTTCCAACATTGTTGTCTGTATTCCTAAAGACGGAAAACTAAGAAAAGGAAAAATTCCTTCCCTATTTTCACTGTACTTTGGGAATCTAGCTGTTTTCTGAAGTGCAAATTGCAATTTTGTCAATAAAGGGGATATTTGAAGAGACTGCAAAAGGTCGCATTTGCTTTTTTCCAAGATATAAAATATAGCAAGTTTTATTTAAATCTTCTTCTGAAAAATGTATCTTTTTTTTTTTTTTTTGCAATTGCTTCCTTGTTTTTTGAAGGGTTTTTTTAGGTCATTGGAATTAGAGGCCTCAATTCAGCAAAGTATATTAGCACATTCCAAGTTTCTTCAGGGTCATGAATATCTCAATTGAATGCATGAAGGACTCTATATAATATCAATATCAAAAATAGACCTGGATTTTAAACATATATGAGGCAATATTATAAATTATTTTACATTAGTATCTGTTAAAAATTTATTTGGTTTTGAATATAGTAATATAAAAAAGGTAATATAAATTAGGAATACATTGAATAACCAAATATGAAGCTAAAAGACTTCCTTGAAATTGTCTGATCTTGTCAAATACTACTTAAACAGTTGTTACATATACTAACTAAAATAATCTTTGTGAACAGATATAATTTTTTGCCATTTCTAGGATTCATCTGAATTAGAGATATAAGACATAAGAAGAAATTTAAGCTTCCAGAAAATGTTGCTAATGTCTTATTTTTTTTTCTGAGAGTCTTTGTTCTCATTCAGAATGCCAGTGATCCCCTCTAGACCAGAGAGATTCAATGGAAAACCCTTATTATTATGTCCATTTTGTTCATAAATGTACTCTTTTATTTCATCTTGTGCTCTCTTTTCAGAACAACTACCCTCCTCTTCAAAAAGGAAAACCCTAATAGCACTTTCCTCCAGTGAATTCCAGTAAAAGGAGGCAAGCAATAATAGTATGGATTAACAGGCATAAAAATGAAACCATATGGAAACATGGGCAGAGAATTTGAGCAGGAAAAGTACTGTTTAAAAATTAATCTTCATATCTTAAAAGGAATTGTTAGGAACATTGCAAAAGTTCTGAAAACTCTTAATTCAATGCTGCTACAAAGCCAGTGTTCTGAAAAAGTAAAACAATATTTATGTTGTCAGATGGGCTCCTGTTAGAACGACAGCCTGGGAAATACACTTTGTGACCTAAATCTAAAGTAACAAAAGACCCTGAAGAACACTTATTGTATCTGTCATTTTAGTCACAATTTCTGTGATCACTGACATGTACTTGTGAACAGGGAATTTGTTACACTCTTGTAATACCACTACCCTTTACCTTATTGTGAGGAAAATAGAAAATAAGGAAGAGTCTCTGGTGTGTGACATAGTAAATAAAGTACAAAGAAAAAAATAGGAGAGCTAGAGTAGTATTTAGCCTGTTGTTTATCATACGGAGATAAAATGTAACTTAAATTACAATTTAAAAATACTTAAAATTACAGTTTTCTGCCTGTTTTTCACTGCACTTCATTGATATAAAATGGAAAATATATGAGAAAAGTAGTCTGAAAGAAGGGGAGTTTTAATGACAGTTTCCAAACTGACAAGAAGAATACACAGACAACAGTGATTACAAGTCTTTTTGATGAAACATCTCTCATTTAAACTTGTTTCTGCTTTCCTCATAGAATAGATAATCTCTCCAAATTGAATTTGAAAAAAAAATTACTCAAAGAAAGGTAATTGCTAGTGTAAGACTTAGAGGCCAGAAAAAAACATGGAAAGAAGTGTAAGGCAAGTGATAATAAATAAATTGATAAAATTAGAAAAGAACTAGTAGGAGGTAATTTCACAAGCCAATTAATCTACCAAATCCTTAACTGTTTCATTTTAGAGCAGGAAGAGAGAAATAGTGATCATATAATTTGTATGAAAGTGCCTTGTTTTCGCAACAAATGGATGAGTTAGATCTCTCCAGCTAAATCTTGACATCTTAACATCTGAGTAAAAAGACACAAGTATGACTGACTATGCTATTTATATTGGTTAAAAATAAACTCGACAGGAACACTGAAGTGAGTGGAAAAGACCTACCTCTGTATAATAGTTTCTGTTTCAGATGAAATATGAATTTATTTCAGTGGGTTTTCCTAGTGTTGCAATACAACCACTTTTGGTGAAAACTAAATCTGGTACAAAACAAAACCAGCAACAATTTAGTCAAGAAAAGGGAAAAGTAACCCCAAATTAAAAAAGGACTGCACAACCTGTTTTCTATTATAATTATATGCTTGGAGGATTGTTTTAATTTAATTTTTTATTGCAAAATTGCAGTTCATTTTCATTTGACAGGGAATTAATGTCACTTTTGCTTTGACTAGGGTTTTTTTTAAGGAAGGCAGTGTTCCTTCACAAGTAAAATCACTCATTCTTCAACATATTCTCTTATTAATCACTCAGATTTTTCTTTTCAGGAAACTTTCTAAATTTTCTACTTAGTAAATATTCTGCTAATATGTATTTCAGGAACTTACTTCTATGGAAACAGAATCATTAATCCTTAAAAAAGTGAAGAGCTGCTTCAGAGAAATAATACTGTTTTTCTGGCATCACAATCCTTTTTACAGAAACTAATTGTGTCACCAAACCATTCCTGGTGCAAATAATACAGTGATGGTCACAATAAAAATTTAAAGTATTATAAAGCATGCTTCATAACAGTAGAAGATTTTTATGTCCTTCATCCAAATATAGAAGGTGTGGAAATACAGGTGTGGTCTCTTCCAGCATGCCAGTGCACAAAGCAGACAAATACAAAACTTGTATTTCCTTATTCAAAGTACGCATAGCCAAAGCAAGCATAATCCAAATGGGTTGTTGCCTTCTTTTTTGCAACCTCTTGATTTCAGATTCCAGCTGCAATCGGGATATCCATCTTTCATTGCTAAAAAGATAGTTATAGATATTGAACTTTTTGGCAGCTCTTGTGTATTTTAAGATTCTGAAGCTCTAAACTTAAGACAAAACTTAATTTTTATTTTACAACAAAGATCCAAAATCATGTACATGGTTCCACAGGATAATTTGATTATGAAAAGGGAGTAAATCAAAAAGGCCCAAAATTCTGGGGGCAAACTATGTTTTTATTTTTATTTAGCAAACTCACTACATTTCAGAGTCCCTTCTAATTTCTGAACAGACTGATTTGCAATGCTAGATATGTGACAAATGAATCAATCCTCACACAATGTATAGCATAGCCTGTCTGGGGATTTCTATGGCAGGGGAATCCCAGAACTGCACAGCACTGAATATACACTGCCCTTTCCCAGATCTTGCTAGACAGGGAGCTGGCTGGGGTATGGTGGTGCCTGAACACCAGCATGCACAGAGCAACACAGGAACTCCTGTTAGCAGCACAAAGAGAGCTGGAAGTAACACTTCCTTCCATCTGGTCAACAAGACAGGTGCACAATTGCAAATCACACACAGATTGCTGCGGCCAGGAGAAAACACGAAAGCATTCTTTAAACGTCTTGCAAATTTTATAGCACAGAAGTTTGATTCCCAGTGTTGTCTGTGGTTCTGAACTGCAGAAGTCTGGGGTCCAATCCTTGTTTCAGTTTGTATGGTGTTGGAATAAGCAGTTGGCCTTGAAAATCTTGTTTATAGAAAGCGAGGTGGGGCATACTCAAAACTTAGGACAATTGTTTAAAATATCCCACATAACACCTACCCAGCTTGTGGATCTTACTTCCAGAGAATATAATCAAGTTCATTCAAACTCTATCTTTAAAATTACTTCTATGAGTAGGAAAAACTTTAACGATAATGGATATCAACTCAGATGGGAACTTCAGTGTGGAAGATTAAACGTCATCCTTGCCTCCAGCGTCCCCAGAAACATCTTGCAGTGCTTCAAAGCAGTTGGAGTTATTCAGTATCTACCTGTAGCTGATGCCATTCAATAAATAGGGAAGTTGAAGTGAGAGACTGTTCGCAGTGATCAAATTTCTCAGAGAGCAGTGGTACTCTAAATACTACTATTGTGAAAAACTGAGTATAAAATGAGTTTGTGCATCGAAATGAAGTGATCAGTGAGAGAAGATCTTTAAATTGCACAGAGTAAAGGAAAGGAAAATAAAGTCACAAATAAAAAATTTTGGTTTCAATACAATTCTGTACCTTTAAATAAATTAGTAATAAGCAAAGTAATAATTCTCATGATTTATTTTCCTAAATTTTTAAAAGCCTGTACTTATTTAGTTTACTTATGATTCCTGTTTTCATAAGGAATCAAAATGCTATAAATATAAAGATATAAATAAAAATCTTATAGATACATGACATATATGGAATATAGAATATATATAAATAGATACAAAAATACATATAATATAGCTCTTTAGTATGTATTAATAGAATACACATCTCATAGACATAAATAAATCACTCCTTTTCAAAATACATCATGAAACATTTCCTAATTTTGCATGAAGAGAAAACAGAGTTCAGAAAAATGGTACTTCTGCTGCATTACATATTATTATATAATATAATGTTTCCAGCAATATTACAGAATGGTGATTTTAAATTCTTTTATTCCACATTAACCAGTTTAGGTTGGGATTTTTTTAATATTAAATACCATGTAGTATTTCAGAAAGCCTCTAAAATCTCATCATTTGAACTCAGGGTTCAAAAACTATGCAAAATGTCAGGTAAAGACTTCTGAAACAGTTGGCAACAGAGAAATCCTTTTTACAGCATGAACTATAAGGACAAGGGAAGTCATACTATGTCAAGACTGGAAGGAAACATTTCCTGAAGACTTAATTTCCCAGGAACCTCCCAAAAAGCTAAGAAGGAGACTGACTATCATGATCAGTGAAGGAGTATCTGATCTGGACAGCTAAAAGTACTAGAAGCTCTAACAATTGTTTTACTCTTATTATTCTAAGACTCTTCCACTAACAAATACTCCAGCATACCTAGGATCTTTCAAAAATCATATGAGAAGCCAGATGGCTATAAAAATTCAATGACTGAAATCTGTTTTACCTCCAGTTACAAAAAAAAAAAAAAAAAAAAAAAAAGGAAGAAAAAAAGAAAATGAAAAAGGAAAGAAAGAAGACATAGAAATTACCCTACAGATGTTAATAATTGTCTGGGGTGGGAGTCGGGGAATGGGAAGGCTGGCTTCTAAGTAAACAATGCAAAAAAAGACAAAGAGGTCCCTGCTGATGTACAACAATAAAAGCAGTTTTCTCAGCAGTGTCAGCTTAGCAAGCCTGAGGGTCTGTATTTTAAACCCCAGTGGCCTGACGTCACTCACCCTGATGGTGTGTGTGAAGGAAGCTATCTCTGCAATGACTGACCTGAAAAGTGTTTTCAAAGCCCAGTGGGCTAATGTCACTCACACCGACGGTGGATGGTGGGATCTCTCAGGGTGGCAGCCTGGGGGAAGTGAGCTGCAACACCAGCAGCCGACCATCACTCACTCTGATGGCAGGGGGTCAGCTGGGATTCTTTGGTGGCCTCCCGGGCAATAGTTAAAAAGAAGATTTTGGTTCACATGTCAATGTCTAACTTGAAAGCAGCGAGTATAAAAAGTGATTTTTTTTTCTTTTTTTTTTTTTTTTTTTTTTTTTAAATTGTGTTTCACTAGCGGCAGCAGTGCAGCCAGGAAGGGGAGTTTCTCTGCAAGGACGTCTGAGTGCATGTGAAGCTTACAATGGGGCTGGCTCTGCCTGGTTTTAATTTTTTTCTCCTGTATGAGCTGAGATATATTATTCCCCCATACCAAAGGGGGGGGAAAAATGAAATCCAGACAGCTCCAACTGCACTTTACATTTCATATGCAATAAAACAGACTTTGAGAATACCATCAGCTTTTTTACCAACCTGCTTGCCATATAGAGAATGTAAATAAATACTAAAATCCCAAAACAACATGTTCTTATGCTAACTCATCTCGTAATGCAGAAACTGACATTTGGGACAAGTTCTCCCATTAAATTTACCCTGACACCTAAAGTGTTGTAAGGTTTGCAAAGGATTACATAGGAATAGTCTCTGTCCCACTGCAAATACTTAAAAACCCCTACAAGTATAAGTGCAGCTGATATTTCATCAGCAAAGTAAATCATTTGAGACAGAATGAAGCCAAAAGAGTCACTACTTACAGAGAAAGCTCTTTACAATGATAAATTTTTCAAAATAAATTTGCAAACTAAAACTTAGTATTTTAAAAACTAAACCCTAGTGCTATGAACATAAATGAATGTTATTTAGTCTGTGTTAAACTGTCATGCTTAGTTGTCTCAAGGGTCAGAATCTGAGAGATATCCTAAAATCACAGCTTCTGTATATAAAATCAATGCAACCAATAAATTAAATGAAACTGGGAATTCATGCAGCTCTAGACAATATAATCATCTTTCTTGTACTTTTTATCCCTTTTCCACTAGTTCTTTGCCCCATTAGACTGTCGAGATCGAGACTGATGCTATTGTTTCCTACATAGTTCCTCTCTGCCACCCAGAAGAAAATAAACTAATTCAAAGCAACAATACATTAAGGAATAGCTCAATAGTTCTGCTGGTCACTGCTAACTGTAGTTTACTTGAGACTATGAAATTATTTCTACCAGAACTGATTTGTTTGGGCATGAAGTAAGACTGTGTAACCTCAGTCTAGCAGGAAAAATGTAAAAGGTTACATTTTGCTCTCCAATTTTCACAATGTGCACAGCTCATACATGAGAAGAGAAAATATGATTCTAGCTCTGCACAGTTAAGCTAATAAGCTTTCTCAGAGAGTGAGACAATAGGAACTGTGAGCATACTGTACAGCACAACAAGTGCTGGCACATGAACTGTTCCAGTCTTGTGGGACAGTGTTTCACAGTATATCTGTGACAGAAGATCAGCTTGCAGCCAGAATTATGAATGAAAAGTTTAAGCCTTCATGAAAGTATTGACTTCAAATCGTAGTTCTGCAGTCACCTCAAAATTTGATGCACTGAACTATTTTGAGGAATGTGGCATTTGATACTCCATTTTCTAAGACTGCTATGCACAAAAATTCATTAGTTTAACCTAAGACATGATGATTAAAAAAGGTGTTGTATTATATGTGTGAATACATTTACACAAATTTAAGCCAATCAGATAAAATATTAAACATTCAACCTGTGTAGGAGTATATTACAGGTCTACTTATAAACCTGGGCAAGTAGTGGGAGACAGAAAAATTCATCTCCCCCTTTCTCAGGCACCAGACTGCAAGGGACTGTTGGTGCATATTAATTTCACGGTAAACTGTGTGCTCGGAATTGCCACAAATGCTGTCTCTGGAGAGCTACGGTTATTTGTCTTGAAATGGTCTCTCATCATTTTGTGACTCTTATACAAAAATACTTCATCAACAAATGCTATGGTTACATTTAAATTAGTAAATAAACAGTCTAAGGATCCTTTTGTATCCCTGATGAAGCTCAGCTTACATGGCACAGCTCACATCCGTGGAGCTAAACTCTTTCTCCTCTTCTCCCCTACTCAAAAAAAACAATCCAAAACCCAGAAAGGCCTCATCCACACGGCTTATTAGGAACAGTCCCAGGCCCATGCTCATTCCCAGACTGTGCTCAGACATTGTTTGGGATGGTGCTAATTAGTCAGGGTCAAAACGGTTCCAGGGGCTGTGCAAGCAATTAGCAGCACGTTCACTTGCACACATGCTCAAGCCCATCAGTAGTGATCTAACACAAGACCATCCTGTCCCTGCAGCTGCGAAAGGAGGCTCCTGAATTTGGCACCCTCCTTTGGCAGATTCAGTTAATAAGGTGGCAACTTCAAATCCCAGCTGCCATGTGCCACCTCTGTCCTTTCCCCACCCAAAAGAGAGGCAGTAGGGAGGGCTGGAGTTTGAAGAACTGGGTCACATGAAACACAGGAGCCTTTACATGCTGCCCAGACCACTAACTTCCTCTCTGGCAGGGAGAGAAGACACAAAGCTGGCTCTGCCCAAAATATCTTCAGCTGAGCTATGATAATCTGTCGGCTGTTAGACAGACTCAGAGAATTTACCTCAGTTCACAATGGAGCCCTCAAAGGCAACTGGCTTCACCAAACCACCGGTGCCTCTGAACAGCTGTAAAATCTTCCCCTGCTTACATAAATGACAGAAGACTCTTCCTAGCTGAAGCACCACAAAGAGAAAAGTTTGGATTAGATGAAGTAAATCTGAGTTGGTGTGAATGCTGTCATCACTCATGCACTGGACAAAGACTTTGGAAGAGAGAAAAACTAACAAATTTTGTGAGATGCAGATATTCTTGCTAAGTCTTTTCTGTAGGTGACTGAAGCTTTGACATGAGAGATATGCTTTATTAGGCTGATAAGTAGTACAGCTGTGAAAAAAAAAAAGTGGGAAACAGTTTTTCAAGTCTTTCCCTCAAACTTGCTGGACAAAAACGGCTTAGTTCAAAAGTTTGGGTTATTTTCTTACCTGCATTTAACAAAAGACACAGCTACCCTATATAAATTATTCCAATTCATCATTGCTACAAAATGACTCCTGTTATCTGTCTTACTACATCTGACTTTGAACATACTCACTAACAATTGAAAAATTAATTTTAAATACTCATATCTGTAAACCCACCAGATTTAGAAATTGCTGTTGTTACTGTGTCTCTCTATTATGCTGCCTAGACAGGTTTTTCACTTTTCTCCTTTTTCTGCAGCATTGTTTCTATTTTGAAAGGCAAAAACAGGATACATTTTCATTTCCCCATAAATCAGAAATATTAAATGGGAAGAAAGAATAGAAAATTACATATTTTACAGTGGCAAGTTTGGATAGGATGACTTGCAACTGTCTAATACAAGGACTATGAAATAATGGCTCTAGGTCTGACATTTCATTAAGACTATGTAATATATGGCTGTTGCTTTGAAAATTAATGTTCTATTGATTTGATACTGCAGAAGACATTTTCTGAAAGTTTGTTTAGCTTTTCATTGGAACTATTTTTCAGTCTTCCTTCATTTAGGGTAAGAAAATGCTGAATTTACTCACTTGTGCAGAATTTTTGTATCTGACCCTGTCAAACTCTGCTGTCAAAATCAAGCACAAGGTTTCCTTCTCCTGGAGCAAATCAGGAACAGTTAGTCAAAACCAACATCCCCTCCTGTAGGAATTTAATAGTTATTTAAAAAAAAATTAAATATTTTCTCTCTTTTCAAGTAATATTAAAGCTAAAATTTCAATTAAGCTTTTTTTCAAAAATGCCATCAGATTTTTAATACAAAAATAATTAGAGTAATTTCAAGAATACCATCTATTTTCACCATCAGAACCAAGAACTTTTCTGTTCTTCACAATGTTGCAGATCCTACTGTAACCCTGCTTTTGTACCATGTGTTTTTAGAAACTATGTCATTTGAGCTTTTGGCACTCAACTGAATCATACTTGACTTTTGATTTATAGCAATCTGTCTTCTTTAACCATGTACACAGCACTCAAATTATTGTAGGGCGTGAGTGCTGTTATTTACTTCCGATATAGAGTTAATGTATTATAAATATGACTCCAAGAGACTAAGGGGTCATGTCAGTCTTCCTTGCTTGAGTATAGGAGGTAAGGTTGGAAGTGGTTTAAAAATAGAACAGAACTCCTGAAAGTGCCACAGTATGTTAGAGGCTTCCTAAGAATGTGAATCCATTTCAGATAGCAAAACTAAAAAGTATGCTAAAAACAGGTGAAGATGTACCAACACTTTCATGTCTTTGTACAGAGTGCACCATTTTGTCTGTGAAACATAAAGGGAAAGAATGCGGCCAAAAATACCTGTCTCCACAGCTTCTGTGCCCAGGAAGGAGTCTCCAGGTTCAGGGGCACCAGCCAGCCCAGACACCTGCCCTCCCTGAGGCTTGTCCCTGCCATCGAGAGTCACGGAGTCAGCAAGTGTTAAGGGTTGAAACAGATCTTAAAGACCATCTAGTTCCAATCTCCCTGACACGAAGCAGGGACACCTTCCTGGTTCCATAGTCCAGGTTTCTTAAGGCTTTCTCCAACCTGGCCTTGAATACTGCAGGAATTGGGGAATCCACAACCACCCCGTTCCAGTGTCTCACCACGCTCACAGAAAATAATTTCTTTCTAATAGCTAACCTAAATTTCCTCTCTTTCAGTTTGTGCCCATAAGGAAGATGGTGTCACAACCAACGCTGCCAAAAAAATGTTTCTGGGCCATACATGTAGCTGGGGTAAAGGAACGTCTGCACCCTAAACACGTGAATGGCTCCTCTACGGAGCTACGGGCGCCAGCTCTCCCTTCTCTCCATGCTAGCAGTGCCTTTCGCTCCTGCCTCTGCCGAGCCCTCTCCCCATCGCTCCCTATCCCGCTCCCTGTCCCTATCTCAATCCCCTTCCCCGCCTGCCCGCCCTTTCCGCCGCCTCTTTCCGCCCTCGCCTTCGCGTTTCCTGTCCGGGCGGAGGAGGTTTGGCCCCGCGGGGCCGCCGTCTCCCAGTGGCTGCGCTGAACATCATGGCGGCGTTTCTCGCAATGTCAGTGGCGCTGAGGAGCCTTGTCGCCAGGAGCGGTGCGGCCGCGGTCCGCCCGCCGCCGCCCAGGTAACGGCACCGCGGGCTCCCCGCCGGCCGCCCTGGGGGCACCGCTGCATCCTAGCGCCCGCGGGGGCCCGAGGAGGCCGTCCAGGACCTGGGCCTGCGCCGCGGCCGGCCCGGGAGCTGGGCCGGGGGGGCCGCAAAGGGCCCCGATGCGGGTGAGGGGGGCAGAAATGGCAACAGGCTCCAGGCCAAGGCTTCCTCCGTGTCAGTGCATGCGTGCCTTTGCCCGTCCCCGTCTGTCCCTGCGTGTCCTTGCCTGTTCCTGTCTGTTGGTGCGTGTCCTTGCCCGTCCTTGCTGTCTGCCTCGCGCTGCCCGGCCGCCCGATATCCTTGCGGAGTCTGGAGGTCGAGTTCTGGTCGTCATGGCCTCGCTGCCGGGGAGCGTTACCTCGCCAGCAGTCTTCCCAGAGATTTGCACCCCACTACATTCTTTTGTATCGTGTTGCCTTTCCTCTCTATCCCTTCTGCGAAACGGGTTATCTTTTTCAGAGGATGAATATCTGGTTTTTCGCCGATTTCCTAAAAATTCTATTGGAAATAGCTTTATAATCTTTGGTGCAACTTTGTTATTTGTTTCATTAATGCAGAGGCCTGTGTTATAAGTCCAAAGATGCGTGCATGTGTTTACTTTTGTGCATCTCACAGGCCCAAAGCTTATGTAAGACCCCACTCTAGTCAGGAGAAATAAGGTAGCTAAATGCCTTTAGTTGTGATTTGGAGGGTTTGTTTTTTGTGCTGCTTAAGTCTTTACATATTAACAGATACAGGTTAGTTCTAGTAATTTCTTTTAAATCTGTGGGAGTCTTTAAATGTATGTGTATATAGACATGCATGTGTGTATGTAGTGACACACAGAGAAACTATGTATGCACTCAGAGAAAGAAGTGTAGGTCTGCTAATTTTTCACATTTTTATCCTCTGATCGTCCCATTGGCTACTGCTGCCTCCTCCCTCCTAAAATGGCACCTGTTTTATGCTGCTGAAGGTTAATTGTTAGTCTCCTAAAAACGCTTTGAAATCTGTCAGTTTGAATTTAGAAGCTTCTACACTAATGCAGAAACTTACTGTTCATATTCAGCTGCTTCTTTCTGCCTTTCTTCTGTTCCTCTCTGGTGTTGACAGAACTGTTGCCTGACCCATGTAGTAAGTTGGGTCAGTCAAGTGCTTCAGGCTAAAAAAAATTTTGTTTGTTTATTTTAAAGTCTTACCGTTCTACATTTCAAGTAATTATTTCAGAAAAAATAGTAGGATGTAGCAGGGCTGGGTATGAGAAGCATGGAAATGTGAGGTAGGTCCAGTTCAGTTGGTATTTCTTCTTGGAGACAGTGCATTAGGTTCCATGCTTGCCACAGAGTGTGAGGAAAAATTAAGTGTCCCTTAGCGTTTTCAGTAAGAGGGATGTTGAGGACATTTGCCTGAGTGGGACTGAAACAGCAGGTTTCTTGGAGAAGAGGGAGAGCATTATGAGTTTCTCTTAAAGTTTTGTACACACCTTTGTAATCACTGCTTGTTGTTAGAATGAGAATAAAATTTTCCATGGAATAAGGAAAAGGCACTTCAGAATAAGATAGTTTCGGCAGTCTGAGGGACTGCTTAAGACTCATTTACTGCTGAAGTTTTGCAAAATAATTATTTCCTGGTTAGATGGGCACTGAAAAGTAAATCTTTTCTCGATTACTGTTTTATATAAAAATACCTCTATATGAAAAATATTTATATGCGATTTTATTCTTAACCAGCCTCTGTAGTCTTTCTACCTGGGAGTGGGAATCAACATAAATGAGTACTGAGGAGGATTCTGTGTTTTAAATTCAAGATGTCTTCCTGCAGCTCTTAGTGGGGTGATACATCTGGAGCAGACAGGAGAAAGTGTATCTGTTACTTTTTTACTTTGTATTGCTTCTTGTATGCAACTGTTGTTTTCCTTTGTTACATAGCATATAATTTTTCTTACAGAGAGTGTAATACTTTGTATTTCATCAGAATCCTAGATAACTTTCATTATACAAATAGATGCCTCAAAGTTTGACAGTGTGCAAGTCCCATTTTTAGCTTTAGTCTCCTGACCTCATCTCCTGACCTCACAGAACTGAACCTTTTACCAAAGACCACTTAAGGTTGTTTTCCAGTTTCAGTGATCAGCAGCTATCCAAGACTACTTCTTTGGGAAGCCAGTAGTTTGCTGTATATTTTGCAATTGGATATATAAATCCTGCAATACTAGTTTCCTTTCAGAAAAGTATTTTAACAAATACAATTTGGCACAAGCAGTCTCTTTGTTTTGAAGTATATTTGAAATATTTGTCTGTCTAATTTATTAGTGGAGTAATCTCTGTCATTGTCAAGCTGTAGAAAGAATGTGTTATACCAGTATGCTAGATCTGTGTCTTTAGGTAAATACAGGTGTTACAATTACTAACAATAAAAATTATTGGTGTTCTTAGGAGATGACCAAAGAAGATTCTGGAACTGTCAACTGTGAGGGCGTTTGAATGACTCTTGTATCACTACAGGACTATGCTTTTGTTTGCTTAGATTCAGAATAAAGTTTGGTTGTTTGGTAAAGCTTAAGGCAAGTTTCATGTTACTTGCTTAATTTAGGTTAGGAGAGTAATATAGCTTATTATTTAGACACTAGGATTAAATTTTAAGCATTCAAGATGTAGTTTTACTTGCAGTGCATTTTTATGCAGACTTTTGTGTGTGAAACTTCTTACAGTGCTCCAGTTTTCAGAACTTCAGTTAAATAATATGACCACTTTCCAAGAGTTACAAGAGAGATCCTGTTCTGATTTCTGTTAGTGATATTTCATTCTTAGAAATCTTACATCATCTAGCACAAATAGTGCTTTTATCAGGGTGTACTTAGGCACTTTAACATACACATGCCCAAGCTGCCTGATGATTCTAAGCTGGTTATTTCCACAATATGGATGTAAGTGTTCAGTCTGAAATTAAGACAACATGCAGCAACATTCCTTATATCTTTATGAAATCCCGAGTGCTTGTTTTAAATCACTTAAGCAGTAGTTATTGAGTCCCTCATTATTTGATCTGGTGGTGAGCCTAATAGATATCAGAAGATACTTGAGCTGATTCAGAAAATAAAACTGTATCCTTTGCTTAAATCATATTTTGAAGCTTTCATGCTTCAAAAGTAAGATCTGTGAAATTTTAAGGAGGCTTGAAATTATGTTGAACATGCTCTCCCTAGCTTGAACTGAAAGATTGCAGTGTTTCCTTCCATTACAAATATGGACAGTTGAAGCTGGGAAAAGAGCACTTCAATCAAATTCCTGCTGAACTGGGAATCAGATATTTGTTTCAAAACCACTTCAGAGTGTTTCTGAGAAGCCTTTCTATCACAATATATTGGAGTCAGAATTAATTTCTGTTGCTGTAGCAGAATGTTTTGTGTGTGGGTAGTATGGCCACATGCTCTGTACATTTCACAATAATGAATTTTTCATGTCACTTTTCCGTGGTTTTTCAAAATGTGTTACCTTCCTCTTGTATGCTGTTGTGAAGACTCTTGAGTATGACAGCAAATGTTTTGCTGGTTCATCATTATCGTTGCGGGTTCAGGAGGATGCTCATGCACAAAAAACTCAGGAGACAGTAGGAATTGCAAAGCAAGTCAATTTTATTAGTCACTTTTGCATAAATACGTACCAGCCCCTGGATATTGAAGCCACCGAGAAGGAGATGGAGCATGGTGCACGGGCGGGAGGGGCAGCAGGTAGGCTGTGCACCTTCAGAGCATCCCCTGGATGAAAACAGTGTACATCATGTCCTCCTCTCCCCTCCACCCAAGAACTACACCTTATATCACCTCCTCAGGAGTGGCCAGTTTCAACATCATCTCACGCAGGGCCAGCACATGAGATGAGGTTATAATGGCCCATGATCACACCTCCATGGCAGCAAGGGCTTTAGTGTGTGTTACTCTCCTGTCACAGGATGGATCCTACCAGGTGACTGATCCATAGTTTCATTACTGAAGATTAGTTTTATCAACTAAGATTAAGATCTTTAGCATTATTCTGTCCATGTGTACAACAGTGGACCAGGTATGGCAGGCCTTAGACCTGTCTTCTGTCCCTAACACAATCATAAATGGATATCTGAGGTTATGAAAGTAAAGAATTATGGACACTTGTGTAGTACAAAGCCTGCTCTTCAATTCATACTCAAGAAATTGAGGAAATCTGGGATGCCATTTACATCTCAGTTTTCAGTTACTGTCTTTATAAGCAGGCATCCCTCAGGAAAATGAGGGAGAAACCTTTTTTGTGACAAAATAAATGACTTCTGAAACAGAAAAAATTCCTGTCTTAATTTTTTATTCTGTCCTTCCATGGAAAATAGAGAAAATGCTTACTAACTTAAAAAAACCCCAAAAACCAATTCTGCAAGATAACTAGCTTACTCTTTTGCATTATTGTTTGGTTGGGTTTGTTTTTTCTTCTTTTATGAAATAACATTGATGTTTTTGTTTCACGTCAATACCAAAGCATGTGTTAAAATACAGCTTAGTAGACTTAGCAGAGCTAGGTCTGGGTAGAGCTGAGACCTGTTTAAAGACACACAAAGCCCTGACTGAATCTGGTTAATAGAAACACGGTTTGGCCAGTGTTAGTGCTAGCCAGTGAGGTTTTTGTCAAATCTGAAATAGGTAGCATGTTGCAGAAGTTGTACTATTTATTAGTTCATCTACCTGTAATACATGTCTGCTGCGTACTTTATTCAACACAATATGTAAAAGTAGGTGTGGTGTTGTCAAGCTCAGACATATCAGAAACATTGGTTTTCATTAATAAAAAACATAGTTCTGTAGCATTTATCTTTGTTAAAATTATTTCTGGTGACTGATATAATCTGCGTAGAGAACCTGGAATAAAATTTAAAGATAAGATCAGGAGAAAAAGCAGTCTTTTTTGCAGTCTTGCCCTAGCTGTATAAGAGATGTTTACAGATAATTTCATTTTGGTTATTCACCAAGAGAAAGATGTATTTGGCATTTAAAATACCTATCTGGCTGGAATTTTACAATTTTATCTTAAGTATGTATTTTGGTTTTAATGTGTATCAGAACAAGTACAGTGAGTCACAGTATCTTACAACATAATAGCACTAGGGTAATCTGAAATCTGGAATAAAATTCCAGCAGTTTTTTGCTCGTGAAATTGTGGTGACATGGAGTGTTGGAGAAGACTCCAGGTGGAAGACAAATGGACATAGACAAGGGGAGAAAAATGTGAAATCCACTACAGTTCATACACTTAAATGAGCATGAGTTTAAAAACAAAACTCCAGGCAGCAGTGAGTGTCTGATCTTGCAGACACCCTGAAGCAGTAGTTTGGGAGTAGGTATTTCATATGTCTGGAGTGCATAATTTGTTTAAAACCAACTCCTTTTGACTCTGTTTGTGCTGTTCAAATAGTGATTGTGTGGTTAAGAGAGCAATCTAGGAGCCAAATCTTGCCTTTTCACTGTGACTGAAAGCAGTATCAGCAGTTACTTGTTATAGTCACAGGTTCTTTGACAACAGCCTGTGTCTGGCTCTTGTTGCCCTCTTTTCACAACAGTTTTACATGCTGTGAGGAAAAGTGGGAAATTTCTGATGAGTAGGATTACCTCAGTCCCTTTGCAGTATTTTATGTAGTATCTCAAAGCCGCTAATCCATTATTACTTGAGTAGTTGCAACAGGATAACTTACTCATGTCTGTTGTGTTCATGGGTATGCACCATTATTAAGATATCAAAGTGACTATGGTGAGCCAGAATGGTGTCTTAGATCTCCTGTTTTTGCCTTCTCTGTCTTTATTGGAAGTAGGGTGTAGGAGTGCTCCTTTGGAGTGGAAAGAGCAAGCTTCAGAAAGCCCCCATGGAATAATGAAGATGTTATGTGTAATGAAACGTGGGAGTAGTAGGATGTTTCTGTCAATGTGAACAATTCCATCACAATGAAAAAGTGAAAAATACCATGTATCGTGTAGTTTAGTGGTGAGCTCAGATCAAGCTCATTTGAGCTCTTGAAGTGTATGGGACTCCTGTAATGTTTTGAAAGTTTATGTACCTGTAGTATTCGTCTAGAGGAGGAAGGGGATGGATAGAAACATGTGCAAGAGGGGCAGATACAAAAAAAAGTTTGGGAGAGCCAAAGTTTGAGAGTGGGGTAAGGAGGAGATGTGTTGTTCTGGAAATAGCTGTTTTTATAATATATTTATGGAGAGGTAAGTAAAGCAGGCATAGTGACAGCAAAATGTTCCTCATAAAGCTTCTTAAATTACTCTTTCTTATTGGTCATATAACTTGGGGTGACTTATTTTAATTACATTCAGTTCCTTCACTTTTGGAATTGGAATTGGAAACCCCGAGGGGAGGAATGACACTCTTATCAGAAAGTGAAGATTAAAGAGAGACAAGCAAACAGATGTTTAAGGTATATTTGTGTTGAAAGATAACTCGTAAATAAACAGTGTGCTTGCTTCTTCAGTAAAACAGCTGAATGCTCTTCTGACCAGTTCTGTGGCAACTAATCATTGTGGGCTCAGAACTGTAGGTTGCTTACATAAAGTTTGGCATACTTTTAAAAAAGCATTGTTATATGTGATAATAACTTTTTTAAAAAACTTACTGATTTGAGAACCTAATAATCTTCTCTCTGCTTAGAAGATTTGAAGAGGAGTGGAGATATAAATAAAACCCCAAAACTGCACCAAAACAAAAAAACCAAACAAACGAACCCTCAAAAAAGCTTTGGAGGGTAGAGGTGAGGTTTGTTGGCAATAGTATCCTAAAACAGAAGGACATAATACTTTCCTTCAGGGACTAAACAATTTAAAATAGAATCTAGCACTGCATTTGAAAAATGACCCTTGGTTTTCAAGACAATCCCCCAAACATTCTTATGGAAAAGAGTGTCATGTTGGTATATCTTAATACCGAATATTTGATATCTCAGAGCTTGAGACATATATTTGTATAACTTGTTGCACTAAGTTGAACCACATTTTTAATCAAATTAATTAGTCAATAGTAAGGTTATGAAATACCAGATGGATACGTGGGGAAGGGGAGTAATTAAGCTGTCAATGGACAGTGTTTCAAATCTATGTTATCAGAATAATAAAATTTGCTTTATTGATGTAGGTTTAATATATCATGTTCAACAAATTTAACTCATAGCAGAAAAGTAACTGCTATTGGATTTTAAAAATGACCTTGATTTTGCCTTAATGTAGGTTTGAGCATTTTGACTCTATTCACCTTGTCTTAGATAAAATTGACTGTTTTAAGAAACTGAAATGCTGAGAGGCTTTTATAGTTAACAGGGAAGCATGAACCTCCTCACAAATAGTTTTAAAAAAAACCCCAAGTTTAAAAACTCTTATTTTATACTAATGATTTCGGTAAATTTGTATGATCCTTGATAGCTAAATCTTTTACATGCTTTTACCCATGTGCAGGTTTTCATTCTTATTCTTCATTCCACTGTATTATAGTGGATTTTGCTAAGTTTTAAAAATTCTTTTGTAAGCATTTAATTCTGAGAGTGTTAAAAAATATACCTCCCAACTGTCTTAAGATCTTATTCATTTTTGCTTTTAATAAAAGAAATCTCTAAAGTAGCAGGAGGCAAACTGAACAGTGTACATTACATTTTTTATAATATGCCTTTTCATGTTTCCTAAGAAATTAATGGCATTATGTCTGTCTGAGTTTCAATGGGCAGTTGTTCTCTCCTGGCAGCGTAATAGTATGTTTAGGTACTCTTTACTTAGCTCTTTCTAGTTGCAGTATTTTCTGTCTGAATCTTTCCTTGATCCGTGATGTTGAAGAAGTAACTTTTGACTCAACAAGAGAGACTGTAGGCAGCTCCAGAATGTGTGTGGGCAAACAGTTCTTCCAGCTGCTTATTTCTGGGGTCTTAACATGAAATAGTTCATAAACAAGTCCTGTTCATTTTTTTTAAAGTCAGACTTTATGTATTTGGTATAAATATTTTTAGACTTTTTATGAATGTGTATTCTATACGTGAACACCTCTGACATTGTCACTTGTGATCAGTCCATTGAAGTAATCTTCTGCTAAATGTTAATTAAATAATCCACTGTTAGTGGTGGCATTTATATTGAAGTCCAACTTTGTGGCAGATAATGGCTGTTGAGTTTTTCATTTTTTTAATACATTTCAGTAGTTTTAAGGTAGTATTTCTATGGATATTGCATGTTCAGAAGTTACCAGGTATCATCATCTTTCTACTATATTTTAAATGAAGGAAAAAGGCAAAAAGCTCTTCATGCAGTAGCTTTGACTATTCTGTCATGTATTCAAGGAGTATTTGCATCTGCTGCATGAGTTATTGGAAGGAATATTCTGTGAGAGTGATGTTTTGTGATATGCTTTGGTAGGTATGTTTGTACCTACCAGAGAAAGAGACAAATAAGCTACATGTTGTCTGAACTGGAATTCAAGAATAAGGTTTAATGTTTAAACACCAGTGTTGCCTTAAGGCTTTAGAAAAGAGGGAGTATTATCAATACTTGCAGTCTCCTTTCAGAGAGAGAGCTAACAGCTGATCAGATAGTAAGAATATGAAAAGGAAGAAAGAATAGTACTAGTGGAGGAGGAGAGGATTGGTGTACAAGGAAGAGTGTGAGTGAACACACAAATAGGGTAGCTGATGAGGTTATTTTTATTCTCAAAGGTGAGTTCTCAAAAATGCTTCTGAGGTGTGTTTACATTAATAAATAATGGCATATTAGAAATTAGAAAATTAAATCATATAATTATGTAAAAACAGACCACTCAAGCCTTCTTTGTATGCAGATTTCATCTATATAGCTTGGTAGGTTCATTATATTTCTTTTGTAGTACACAATAGTTTGCCCTTCATCAGTTTGAAGAATTGCTGTTCCAAGATTGCAAATGCTGATGCAGTATGCAAAATAAAGGAAGGGGTTTATTTTCCTAGCTAACACCATGTAATTGTTGATTGCACCAATGTGTAAAATTGGAGTTAAAGTTTTGGTGTGGTAATTTTTTTTTAAAACTCCTGTGGAAGACACTTACATTGCAGCCAATCATTTGTTTTCATCTCAAGACGGATGTATATTGTAGAAGATATTTAATCGTACTGTACCCACAACTAAAAGCTTGTGTGGTTAGTATCTTTTGAAAACAAGATAAGATTTTAAATCAGTCATTATAGAGAGACTACATAAAAATTAAGTCCTTTGCTTTGATTGCAATATGAGTCTGAAAATCAAGCACAGATGAATTGCATACACTGTAAAAACACAGTATTGTATTTGATAGGAATTATTGACAAGCCAAGTGTCAAGGAGCATGAAAGGCTGTCTTCTCTGGAAGGTAAGGCAAGCTGGAAAATGAGGGTGACCCCAGCAGGGACAGCAGCCTTACTGACCAGGGCATGAGCCAGAACCACTGCTCAAGGTGGGTAAACCTAATGATGCCATTTAAGCAAGGGCTGAAGACCCAGAGCAGAGCTTTTAAATGGAACTCCGGGGCCACAGGCAGGGCATGTTCTTGGAGGCCCTGTGTGAGGTTGGTCATGGCCTTTAGGACCTGCTAGTGCCCCTTAGTGTCCTGATGCATGGTCTGAGACGGTTTGTCTTCAGACTGTCGATATTAGAGCACTTGAAAACTCACACTGTATTCTTGCACGTAAGGTGGCACCATTGATGTATCTTCTCTGCATTTAACTCTGTACTGAAAATTTTATTGAAGTATCATGGAGGTTCTCCTCAGAGGTGTATAACAACTATGTGGGCAGACAGATCAAGTAGTGTGATTAAGGTGTGTGACATGGAGAATAGCTGAGATACATAACTGGGGAATGGCAACAGTTCAAAGGGGAACTGAGGGCAAAAACTTAGAAAGAAAATTGAAGAGAAAGGTGGCTGAGACAAGGCGAAGTTCACAGAGCAAGTGTGAAATTAAGTCATACAAAATAATATTACCTAGATTATCCCATTCTCATCTAGAACAACTGTTGAGAGCATACAGTTTTGAAAAGAAACCTGCATGTCATGTTCCATTTGTAAAGCATTTGGCTTTCTCTAAGTGGTTTGTACTACAAACATTAATATTTAGCTCTTAAATGCAGTTTGTCATAGCTGCCCAACAGCTGAGACTTAATAGCCAAATAGCTCATTTGACTTTCATGAACTGTTATAAACCAAGATGTGGTTTTCCAGTTACACTTTTAAGGATTCTTTTTAGTGTTATAGTTTACAGTTCAAGTGTTTGAGAGCATTAAATAAGAAAGAAATTTATATATATATTTATTTTTATATATATATATATGCATCATGTTTTACAGGCCTTAGGTTATTAGAATAAGAATTAACTAATTCAGATTGAAGGGCTAAATCAATAAGAGTGGATAGGGATGAAATACAGGACCGTGCTATGCCATAGACCAGTTTGCAAACACAGAGGAATCTTTACTCTTTTTTTCTGTTTAATGTTACATGATTCAAAGGCTCTTTTTCAAAATGCACAAAATAAGACAGAGGTGGGTTGTGGAACATTAGTTTCATTCCTCACAATTTTGAAATGAAACCCTTTGACTTTTGTTGTTCCTTCTATAAAGAGAGCACAGTTTTTACTTTTGTCAAGTTGTATGAATGCCTGAATGTGTATGTGTGGGGAGTTTGACATTTAGAAAGTACAAACAAAGCAAATGTGTCACCTGGGTATTTTATCTTAACACCCTACACAACTTTCCTCTCTTCTTTTTAAACTTTATTAGGCTTTCTAACTAGAGAATGTAAATTCAGTTGATAGTTGTTATGGGCTGTGGAACATTTCTAGTATTTGTCCTCCAACTGACTTGCCTATAAGAGGTTTCTGCTTCTCGGCAGCCTGCTGCTTTCAGAACTGAGGTTAATCTGTAAGATTAGGTGTTCTAGTTTGGAGAGTAGTGTGTAACTAAATGGTTTATTAGCAACTGTACAGGCGGCAGTACAGAGCTCTTGTGACCTGATAGAAGCTGGGCATCTTAAAAATTATGTATTATATTGCTGTAAATGTAGTATACCAGGTCTCCTTCCATAATGAGTTCTTTGATTTCCACAACAAAAATGTTTATATAATTTTGAGTCATTTTATTCTTAACATATTAAGCTCCTCTCTCAAAAGCGTTTCTAATCTGTTTTCTGTAATCCGTCAGAGACTACTGGTATGCTCATGTGTATGTGAGGGTCAGGGAGCACTGACATGACTTTTTTAGAAGTTTAGTTGCAAATAATGCCTTGATTTGCATCCAGGCACTTAAAGAAATGTTTTGGTACCAGCCTGGACCTTGCAGAGAACAGTTGGAGGATGTGCAGCTGTTGCTTGCCGGTGTGCTGATTTGAACCTCCAGGCTACCTCTGTGGATTTTTGGCTGAACTTTTCCTCAGCTCAAGCTGTTTGCATTATGCATATGCTTATACTCAGAAGCTTAAAAGACACCTGTACAGTTCTGCAGAAGTAGGGTGAGATGGCCTGGGCATACTGTCTGCCTGATGTGGAGCCTTCTGAAGGACTGGACTTTGTTGTGCATCCAGTCATGCCACCTCAGATAGCTGGCTCCTCAAATGGGCTTTGTTTGAGTCAGTGAGTGTGAGCTTGGTACTAGGTCAGAGCTTTTTTATTATGTCTTGACTGCAAGAAAGCTGATTAAATGAAGAGAACTGGTAGTGGACAGCTCATGTCTTCGTGGAATTGACTTGTGTTCTGAGGAATTCACTGGGATGCAGGGGTGGATATAGTGCTCTCGTCCTGTTGTAGTTCAGGAAGGACCATGTCTGTCTTTACATTGTGCAGTGGTTCACCTGGTACTTGTTTGAATATAGTAGGTCAACAGCATTTTCTCACATGTGGGATAATTTAAGTGGAATCTAAAATAACTAAAATTAGATTGTTTTCTACTTAATGAAGAATTTGCTACTTGAAAATTTGACTAATTTAAAAGAATCATAGAATATCCTGAGTTGGAAGGGATCTACATGTATCAGTGAGTCAACACCTCTTGAGCTCTGTCCAGCTTGGTTCTGTGACCACTTCCATGGAGAGCCTGTTCCAGTGCCCAACCACCCTCTGTGTGAAAAACGTTTTCCTAACACCCTAATTCATAGTAACCTCCCCTACACAACTTCATGATGTTCCCTCAAGTACTGTCACCACAGAGAAGAGATCAGTGCCTACCCACCACATCCTAACACAAGGAAGTAACAGACTGCAATGTAGTCTCTCTTCAGTCTCCACCAGGCTGAACAGACCAAGCTGCTTCTCATTTGGCTTCCCCTCAAGGCCCTTCTCAGTCTCTGTTGCCCTCCTTTGGGTGCTCTCTAATAGTTTAATAACTTCATTATACTGTGGCAGCCAGAGCTGCCCCCAGCACAGGAGGTGAGGCTGCCCCAGAGCAGAGCACAGCGGGACAATCCTCTCCCTTGCCTGGCTGCTGATGCTGTCCCTGATGCCCCCAGGACACGCTTGGCCCTCCTGGCTGCCAGGGCACTGCTGGCTCATGTTCAACTTGCCGTGGACCAGAACCCCAGGGCCCTTTCCATGGCACTGCTCTCCAGCCTCTCATTGCCCAGTCTGCCTGTACATCCAGGGCTGCCCCATCCCAGGTGCAGAATCCAGGACTTGCTATGTTAAATTTCATTTGGTCTGTGATTGTCGGTCCTTCTGATTCTGAAGATCTCTCTATGCAGCTTCTCTGCCTTCAACAGCTCCTCCCAGTTTAGTACGATTGTCAACTTGCTTAGTATTCCTTCCAGTCCTGCATCCAGGTTGTTAATGAAGATGTTGAAGGTCTCAGGGCCTAAGATAAAGTTCTGTGAAGCCCTCCTAGTGACAGGTCACCAGAGTGATGTCACCCCATTCACTGTAACCCTTTGTGCCCAACCCCTGAGCCAGTTCTCGCACATCCCGTGATGTGTTTGTCCAGCTGTCAGCTGGACATTTTGTCCCGAAGGGTCCTGTGAGAGGCAGTATTGAAAGCTTTGCTGAAATCCAGAAAGATGACTACAGCTGTCTTCCCTTGAGCAAGTAGCTGTGTTACTTTGTCATAAAAGGAAATTGACAAGCAGGACTGTTCCCTCATGAAGCTGTGCTGGCTGCGACTGATGGCTGCATTGTCCTTCAGGTGTTTTTCAGTAATTCTCAGAATGGTCTTCTCCAAAACTTTACCAGGCACTGAAGTGAGACTGACAGACCTGTAGTTTAATATTTGTAAAGGCAGGTTAGCTTCAAAAATGCATGCTCTAAGTTCTAAACTTCTAAGGTTCTAAACAAGTCAAATACTTATTTTCATGTTAATTTAATACAATTACATAACCATTGCTTCATTTAATAAGTTTTGCCTTACAGAAAAGCCTAGTCAGTTCTTGCCCTGTTTTTCAAACATACAACTGGAAAAAAAATCATTTATTGCAGATTAACTTATTAGCAAGTAAAAGCAGTGTCTATATATTTCAATTTTGATCATTTCAGCAACTTACTACTGAAATTTTAGTAGTTTAGAGAAATAAATTTATACTGCTTTCATCCATCTAGAAATATAATTTACTCTGTTTAACATCATTTTGTAGGCAAAGGAAAAAATATGATCAGCCAACTTCACCAGAGTATGAACATACTATTTATTAATGAGGAACTTCGTTTTCCTCCAAACACAGAAGTTATTCTTGCAGTTCATACTACAAAATAGAATTACGTGTCACCATCGGCAGTTGTTGGCACTATATTCCATATTTTTCTTCTGTTGGAAAGTAGTAAAACTAGTAAGTGAAACTGAGTAAAAATAAAATACTGTTGACTAAGTCATTATCACTTCAGCTACAGTATTGAGTTTAATACCAAGGAAACATTATCCTACTGTGTTTAAATTCATCTATCACAAGTTTAACTTTGTAAGCTGTCTTTATAAAAATGCATTATGTTGGGGCTAAATAAAAATATATTATATTGGGCTGAATACTGTGGTCATATTGCATTTGACATTGTATCATTATTACCTGTGTATTATGTGCCAGAACTTCATACTGATTTGTATTTAGCCCATTTAATCACAGTGTCTGGCTTGGATGCTGTGGAAGTTAACTGGTAGTGTTTCTTTTTGTTCCTTTTGTTTAGAATTTAATGTTTTTATGTGGTTTTCTAAAAATTAACAATATTCAGTGTATTGAATCGTTCATCATGGCTTCTGCATATACCTATATTCACATCCACTGGTCCCCAGGTCTTTCAGTGTCAGAATACTTAAAACAACCTTTAGATTTACTTCTTGATGACTGTCTTCATTTTTCATGTGGCACATGGGGCTTTCTTCAAGACTTTGTCTTACCTGTGCATTATGATCTGATTACCTGTTTTGTGATACCTGAATTTTTTAAACCATATCTCCAACAGCTGACCAAAAGGGGGTGCTAATAGATCAAACAGTCAGATGTGTTGCATAAAGAGGTTAAGGAAAAGTTTTATGCAATGGCTTGAGTCCCAGCTACTGAATTGTGGCAGGAAAATACAAATTTTCACATTTGGGTTTTGTGTAACATTCCGATCACAGCAGTGCTTTTAGTGGAAGGCAAATTGATGCCATGTAAATATGGCAGCTTCTTACCATGTAGTGATAAAGCAAAGGTTACTTAGCAGATATTTACAGTGGTCAAATTTGTTTCAGCAGTTGAATACAGATACCCAGAACTACCAAGTAATCCATTCAAGTCAGATGCCTTAATTGAGATACTGCAAAAGACATCCACTGACCATTTTTTTAGTGTTTGGTTTCTCATGTTCAACAGAAGTTAATGGCTTCAGCAGAGCTGGGGCCTATAACTTAAGAAGGGAATTGAAGACCTAAGAATCTTCCCTGCAACATGGAACTGCTATGTCCTTATCTCACAGTGGGAAAAGATGGTTGAGAGACCTGATACTGTTATGAATATTGTAGTTTTCCAGTAGACTAAAAAACTTCAGTGGCTTCTCGCTGGACTCCTTCATTTGTGTAGCAGAGATGTCAAATTGTTTTGACTTTCCTGTAACTGCAGATGATGGTGGAAGGGGAATACACACTTATCATGAAATACGTGGTTATATGATCATAGCATTTTTTTTTTTTCAGGACATGTGGTACCTACAGAAAGTTTTGACTTCTACAAACACATATTTTTGCTGGTAGTCCTCAGTAACACATTCTGTGTTACTGAGCTGGTGTTAAGAGTTACAAATATTTAATAAGAAGACCATGTAGTTTAGTCTTTGCCAAATATCTATTCCTGTCTTCTCTATACAGTGTGAAAGACATTTTACATATCTAGGTTTATTGTGTGACTCTAAAATACAAATGGTAGCCATAATTATTTCTAGATGCAATGTTCAGTTCTGTAATGCCTCTCTAAAGAACTATGTACAATGGAAGAAAAAGTTACTTTAACCTTTTTAAAATTCCTAACACTGAGGCCCAGAAATATCATTAAAGTATATGTTTTGTAGCACATATATAATAGTCTATGCTGAAGTAGTCAGATTGGTGGTAAAATTTTGGTATATGTTACAGTTGAAATGAACTGTAGAAATTAGTATAATGAAATTATCATCAGCTATAGAAAAAAGTAGTGTAAAATAAGAAGTAGTGTGAAATAAGTGTAATATAGATCACGATTAAGGAATTGAGATTCTCAATGCAATGGCATGGGGAGAAAATCCTTTTGTGAATATAAATTGAATGATGTTTCAATGCTGGACTCAAAAGATAAAGGAGATGCTATAGTGTGGCAAAGTACATGAAAAATCATAAAAGAGCGAGGTGACCTTTTTTAGTAAATCTTAATTTTTGTTTTATGTAATTTTGAAGAGTTTTTGTTTTAAAAGGTAGGCTTTTACATTTAAACGCTTTGTTTGTTCATCACTAACAAGCTTGCTATAAGGAAAACATTTGGGCAGATTCACAACAGAGCTGTGGCCAGCTTGGAGCCTTGTCACACTTTGTTTATTAGATAGTAACCATGAAGGAAGTTCATTTGGTACTTGTTTTGAATAGATCATAAGTGAGCCTAGAAGATAGCAAGGTTTATTGTTGCTAGCTGCATGTAAAACTTTCTGTATAGTTTCTGAAATTCTGAATTATTTTAACAGTCTATTTGTTATTTTTTTAAGTATTTTGTGTACAATAATTCTGAATCAGAGTTTGATTAGACTTGGAACAGGGTAGAACTGCGTTTAAGGCTTCATCCCAAAATATTTCAACAAGAAAAAGAAAAAAAAGGACAAGCAGCCAAAAGAGCAAAATGGAGTAACGTATACCTGTATTGCTTATAGAGAGAAAGGAAGAAAACAGATTACCTTTCCAGAGGTTAGTAATAGAAAAAAAGCAGTAGGATCTTGTGAGAATGGAGTCTTAAAATGTATGTTCTGTAGTTCTACAAGATTATCCATCAGAAAAGCTACCTAAAAGTCAGGGTGGGTGTGGGCAAATATTAATGGAGAATTTTATGAGAATGACTGTACTGTTGAGGATGAAATAAAAGGCTTAAATCTAGTGTTCATTTAAGTGATGTTGATTGCAAATTCATTTAACTTGAATGTAGAATAGATATTATAAAGTTTATACAATTTCGAAGGCGAAGCCTGAATGATGAAATTATACTTGCCATTGTGAGAGTTTGAGAAGAGAGAGCTGTGTAAAAGAGGTGCATTTTCTGGTTCTGTCCTCGGATTAGAGCCTGACATTAGCTATGAACTTGCAATGAAGCTTGTTGAAAATTAAACAGGCGTTCCGGGAATCAAACTACACTTTCTGTTAACTTTCAAACAGCAGTATTTTAGTTTATATGACATTTCAGAGTTGCTGGTTTTCCCAAACTTCAGATTACTTTCCTATGAGACATGCAACAAATGGAAATATTGTCAGCCTGTCATCTTTAAAGCACAACTGGTATTTTATGTATTTTCACATGGAGGTCTCTCCTCCACTGACTTGAGATTCACTTTCCTAGTCTAGTCCAAAAGCCAGTTTTCAACCACTCTTCAATTAGGAAGTTCTTAGACAAGTATATTGTGTCCAACTCATTGCAGTCCAAGGAAGGACAGAAGACAGCTTATTCGAGAAGTGTACAAAGTTGCAAACTCCAGTAACAGTTGTGTATATTTCAGAATTGAGTAGTTGAAAGAAATGAAAAATGATGAAGAGGAGTAGTTGACTTAGGTTATTAAGCTGCCCATCTGCTTGTGAAGAATAGCTAAAATATCATGGAGAGCTTATAAAGTATGATGGCTTGGAACTTACCCAGTTGACAGAGTCATCTTGTGCAAAAAACCCAACTCCCTCTGTGTAAAATGTGGAGGCATCTCAGAAAGAGATTCTGCCCACCTTTAATCTGGCGGGGTTTTTACCCTGTTCTTGATCGTGGCATTAGTGAAAACAATGTCAAATGACATAATGCTGAGTGGAAATGATTTTCAAGGGCATGGCATTTGTACTGTTCAAAGCTGATTAATGCTTTTTCAGTTTAAAACAAAACAACCCACTCTCAACCATATTCAAACTAAATTGTGCTAAATTTTGTTTATAACTGAATTTATATTACAAGAAAAAGTATCATCCCGATCAGCCTTTTTACAGCCCTTGCATACGTGAAACTTTATCTAATCTTAATCTACATATTTATAAGACCTCAGGGAACTTCTTGATTCGTAGTCTAGATGACTTTTCTTTAGAGAACCAAAGAATTAAATTGCATAATCCAATGTCCTTCTTTGGACATACATTAAGTAATGTAATGGACACCGTATCACATGAAGTACCAGAATACCTGCAGAATATTACTTTGATACTAAGGCTGCTGTAGTGGGGGAGAAACTAATTTTCCTGTTACAATGGTTTTTTCCTGATATAAGGTTGGATATTTTGTGGCTTTAGCTACTTAGATCTGGAACACAAGTGTAATGCTGCTTCAGAATGCTCTTGGGATAACTTATTGTGTAATTAATAAGGACCAAGTAGCAGCCTGTTCTCCTAGTACTCTAGTATCTCTTTATTCTGTTTTTGTGATGTATTATTTTACATGTGCAAATTGAAAAATAGCCATATTGAGCCAGAAACTCTCTGGTACAGAGATTTTGAGCTAACAAAGTTGTTGCCTTGAATTTTTATGGAATTATTGTGCTTCCTTGCACTTGAAAACGATTGGGTTTTGAAACAAAGTAACTTTCCTGACAGATTTTGTCACTTTAAATAGGAATAGATGTGTCTGTCCATGCCGCAGAGTTAGGTGATTCTATAAACTTTGAGATGTTTTGAAGTTGTTAATGGCAGAGGGAAGATAATTTAGTAAAAGGTAATCTGTCTTGAAAGTGTAGATTTATATTAAATATTTGAGAACTAAACTTTATTCCAGTTGCTCAGTTTCAGAAGGTTCTTGTAGAGAAAACTGAATTCCTGCATTTTTGTTCCTCTTTTTTTTTTAAATAGCCTTAAATATGGAGCACACTATTATCTGCCTGGATTTCTCCAAGGGTTCTAATATGCTCTGTCAAAGCCTTCTCCCAGAAAAACGGGTGTGTTACAGTCTAGTGAAGTGGTCCATGCAGTTCCTGGGGAACTGGCTGACAGGCAGCCACCTGCTGAGGTGGTGGTGCCTCACTCCTTTTCACATTGGCAACCTGTCACAAGTGGGGTCCCCAGGGATCAGCTTTGGGCTCAGTACTGTGATTTCTTCATAAGTGATTTATGGTGGTATCCTGATAAACCCTGATAAAAGTTTGTTGATGATACCAAACTGAGCTGGGAAGTGGACACTTTGGAAAGGAAATTCACCCTGCAGGAATATACCTAGACAGGCTGCAAGAGCGGGCTAACAAGATCCTTATGAAGTTCAACAAGAGCAAGTTGCAGTTGTTCAACCTGGGAAATCATAACCCAGAACTGCAGTATAGTCTGGGATTTACCTGACTGGGGACTAGCTCTGGCATAAGGGACCTGGGGTCCTGGAGGAAAATAGTCTCAGTCTTTGTGGACAGTTGCTTCTGAGCAAAGAGAGGCAACAGATTGCTGGGTTGCTTTAACAAAAGCATAACCAGCAGAGATGAAGAAGTTATGATCCATCTGTTCTCAACACTTCTCAAGCCATACCTGCACTACTACATGGACAGGCTGGAGATGGTCCAAAGAAAGGCCACAAAGATTGTCAAAGGACAGGGAAGCCTGCCATATGAGGAAAGGCTGAAAGAACTGGGTTGGTTTAGTCTTGAGAAGACTTAGAGGAGATCTTATCACCATGTTCCAGTATTTTAAAAAGTGGTTACACATAAGGTGGACACTCCTTTTTTTACCATGAGTTACATGCAAAAGGAGCTAATGGTACAAGCTACTCCTTCAGAGATCTTGGTTAGACACAAGGAAAATTTTTCACAATGTAGTAAAGTCAGCTATTGGAACAATCTCTCCAGGGAAGTGGTGGGTTCCTTAATGTTGGACAGTGCAAAGATTCAGCTGGCCAAGGTGCTGGGCCATCTTGTCTAGACCGTGCTTTTGCCAAGAAAGATTGGAACAGATGGTCTTTGAGGTTCTCTTCTCTTCCAACCTGGTATTCTATCATGACGTCAGAGAATTCGTTTTCTTGGCTTGTTTCACCTGCTGTTGCGTTATTTTGCCAAAAGATGATTTGTTCTCATTTGTTCTAATCCCTTTATTGTGACATAATGTAAGCTAAGGGCAAATTTAATTTGTTAATTCAGTGATGTGGAATTGGGTTCTCTGTTTCCATATGTATCTTACAGAATTAGCAATTATGCAAGAAGATAAACTATTTCTTGGAAATGAATAAGCTAACCCAAAATTATTTAGAAGTGAAGCAAAATAATTGTGAGTTTGTCCACTCACAACCAGAAAACTCCATTTGCAGTATCAGCTTAGAGTTTGTTTTGTCAGTTTTTTGATTTGGTTTGGGGTTTTTTTGAATTTGTTAATGTCCTGTTACGGAAGTGTAGTGGAGCTTTACCATTACAAATAGATTTAGGATTTTTTTCCTCTGATGCCATCAGTTTGAGGATCAGAATTCCAGAATGCTTGCAGCAGCCTTGTATTTCTCTGTCTGTTCGTGACAAACCAGCTACTGTACATTCATATAGAGCAGTACAGTCCTTGCCACTGGCAGTCTCTCTGTGACAGAGAGCCTGTAGGCTGACATAAAGTGCAGCCTGTTGTGAACTGCTAAGTGGGAGTCTGCCAAAAACTCAGCAGACAGAACTAATTGGGGAGAAAAAGGATTTTTGTGCCCTCATCTCTCCCTCTTCAATTTTTTTTACAAGACGGATATTGTTAAAGTAACTTGTTTATGTAAGATTTGTCTGCCTCTATTTTCTCATTGCATGAATCATTTTTTAACTTCAAGTCTTGTACTGCAGGTCACTGAGCACTTCCACATGGCGGCTGGCGCAGGGCCAAACTCGAGACACGCAACTCATCACAGTTGATGAAAAATTGGTAAGGGTTTTCTACTGAATACTATGATACAGCCTTCAGGGTTATTTCTGCACAATAGGCATTCAGTATGGTATTCTGCGTTCTTCTAGGAAAAAGCCATATAAATGTGAGCTATAAAGCAACAGTCCTTTATACACTTTTAAAAGTGGAACATCCATAAAACATAATTATGTGAACGAATATGGCATTCAAAATGCTAAGCAATGAAAAATTATGAGTACCTTATTTATTATTGTTATATTTTAGTCAAAGACCAGTGTGAGCTGTAATTAATAACAAGTTTACTCTTTTTGAAATTCATGTGTTTTTTCTGTGTAGTAAAATTATATGGAATTTGCTAGCTTCCTGAAATTTTCTTCATTGGTACCCATATTACTAAAGATACTGTGTAAAGATATATCATGAAAGATTATTGTTACTATGCACATACACTCTAGCTTTTGAATATACATGAAGGTTAGATTACAACTGGAAACAAATGCATAACATTCTTCTGCTAATCAGTAGCAGATTAGAAATTTGGCAATCTTTTCTTGTAACTTCTTCCATAATGTGTGGTCTGTTACTCTAGATGCAACCTGACACTTATGTTTACATTATTCAATAGTATAATTTTTGTAAGACTTCTGGGGGGAAAGCATCACAGCAGAACCATGCCTTTCATTGGTTTTCATATTGCTTTTGAATCTACAGGAAAACAATATTCCTCATATGTACCAGACAGTTCACATTGTACCTATCTTTTTTGTATCCCTGAAGCTATGCTAACTACCTAAGAAATATGTGGAATTTATATTTATAAACTGTACGTTTGTAATGATATGTACAAGTTGAGACAGCTGAAGTTTAACAGGCTTTTGGAAAAAACTACACTTCACCAACTTTTTGGGTTTTTTTCTCTCATACTTTGTATATAGATGTAGCAGTAATAATCTGCATACAAGTAAAAAAAAATCAGTGACTTCATAAACTTCTTTCTGAAGTTAAGAAATAACAGTATAATCTTAGATTTAAAAATTAAGGAAAAAAATAGTACTTGATTCTCACAAATATGATTATTTCTCTAGTCTAGTTGCATAACTTGGGGTCAGGGAATTTGTACAGAGATTGTGAGTCACTGTGTCAACAAGATTGAACAAGACAGTAGACCTACATTTTCTGAAGTGATTTCTAAATGCACTGTTCTTTAATGTTAAAATATACATTTACTTTTTAAGCATTATAAAAGCTGTATTCAAATACATACATGTATCACATTTCCCTATTGTGGCCTTGGGTGATGGATACATATGTCTGAAAAGACTACAGTGCAAAGACAGACCCACAAAAAAGTACTCTTCCATCTTCCATATTGAATTAAATGTACATTTTCCAAAATTAGTGCTGTACATTACCCTGTCTAGCTATGAGTTTTATACTTTCAGTTGAGTTAAAGTGAAACTAGTTTGAATTATAGCTATTCAATTCCCTTAGTGTTATTGTAAATATACTGTACATGGAGTGCATATTTCTAATGTCATTATATGTTGTCATCAAGTTGAAAACTTTTATATCATATTTACTGAGGTTTTTTGAGATCTTGTATTATCAGCCATTAAGCCATTTGTTTTGATACATATAATGAATCAAAACGATTGTCTTTATTTCTTCAAGTATTAGGTTAAATGTCAGACTAAATAGTGCTTTCTTACAATGTTATGCATGTAGTTCCATATTCTAAACACAAAAGTGTTTTTTTCTTTTTTAGATTATTATAGGACCTGAAACAAAATGACAGAAAATTAGAAACTTCATTTGTGGATTTCATTAAATTTTGGGAATAGTTTCCATAATGTTCTAAATTAATGTTTTTTAGTGGGCAAAAATTATATCCCATTAGCAAGGAAAATTATCTCAGGGTTTGATGTGGTTTTCAACTCTGAACATTAGGAGAAGTTCTCTAGACACCTGTTAGATCTCATGTTAAAGTAGAGTACTATCTTACCTTCTTTTAGGTTGCTGCAATATATTTCCTATTTTTAAGTATGATTAATTGCAACCAATTGAGACTAATTTAGCATATTGCAGGTGTTTTCTGTTAATTAATGTTACAAAGCATAAAACCATTATTTCCTTGTGAGTTGTATTTAAACTGTACTCTGGAAATTGATGCTTAACATTTAATTGGAAAAAAGTTTTCTATTACGAATTGTTAGAAATCATTAAATCCTATTTCGATGGATTTGCCATCTTTGTCATATTTTAATTTTTTTTTTAAAGCTGGACATCACCTTAGAGATGTTTTTACTTGCATTTCAGAAGGAGGAAGAACAGGTGGAAGAGGGGATATGGTTATGCTTGTTTGCCGCTCTCATCTTGTAACTTATTTTGAAACTGAACTCTTCCGTGACTTGATATTTATGAGGCTGGTAGAGTAATGCTAAGGTTGTTGAAAACATTTAACTGCATACTGTAGTGGAATTAATCTGTATTTCCACTGCTTTTGTAGACCTTATATTCTTGTGTGTGCATGCATATGCTAGAACTTGTTCAACAGAATTATTTAGTTCTAGCAGTGCTAAAATATTCCTTGTGTTGGGAAACACAAATAAAATAGAAGAGGTGTGAGCATCCTGACATTAAATAGTTAGGCGGTGGCCAGTCACTTACTTTCTGCAGCCTAGACTCTTCTCAGTTAAATACAACAGAAAAATGAGTTCTAATGAAATAATAGGAAAACTAGTGGTTTAAACCACATTAATCACTCTAGAAAAAAATGCGTCTCTTCAATATAAAAGGAGTTAAATGCTCAGCTTGTATGGAACACATCCAAGAAATTAGGTCCTTGTCTCAGTTATTAGCTGTTTTCAGTGAGCACTGAACAAAATCGCTTT
This sequence comes from Acridotheres tristis, assembly GCA_037013685.1. Lineage (NCBI taxonomy): Eukaryota > Metazoa > Chordata > Aves > Passeriformes > Sturnidae > Acridotheres > Acridotheres tristis. Next base: position 63,376,870 of record CM072919.1, on the reverse strand, counting down.
TAATGAACAGTAAACCCTGAAGAAAATGATATACAAAATAAACAAAGCTCAACAGAAACACAATTTTTGTATCACATTTTGATTCTCTGGCCGCCAATTAGGTCATATTCCAAGAGTCTGGACAAATAGCTGTGTGAAAAGTAGTCTCTCAAGACCCTGCTTGCATTAGGAAATTTGGGCTATGGAGGGCGAAGGCTGTCAGCAGCAAATCTCAGGTAATGTTCCAAATTATTTAACTGTTTTAGTGTATGGTATAACATATGTCATTATATCATCATTATAAAAAGTTGAAGTGGTTTTGCCTGAAATAGGGACTTGGTTTGTTCTTATTCCTGTGATTTGTTTCAGTTGTTGTGAGTAGGGTGCATCAATACTGTGTGTAGCTAAAAGTCATCCAGTTCAGCATGTGTGCTTTAAGCAGGCTTCCCAGTCAGTGCTGGTAAGGTTGCATTGTGGATGTTTAGCCTGGAGCTCAGCACTTTGGTGGAGGTTGCTCTTTACAGCTGAAAGGTTCCCACAAATATTTATCAATAAAATGACTTTTTTACTGATTAAATGATGATATTTCAAAAATGTTTCAAAATTAGAACTACTGTCAGAAATTATCTGTTGCATTGCTAAAGCAGAATATTCAACTAATAATATATATCCTGTATCTCAGTGCAAAAATTATTGCAAGAGCAGTTATAGGGCTAGGTTGCTGGGAGGTTGTATTTACCTCCCAGATGTTTTCATTCTGTATCAGGCCAAGATATGAAATAAGATGAGTTGCTGCAGAGAGTTAAGTATTCCAGGCAGTGCTACACAATGCAGTTTAAATGGTACTAAAATTGTTTTTTCAGCATGGTGAGAACATCTAGGGGCAGACTATTACAGGCATGAGAGGTTAAATAAAATGATGCTATTAACATTTCATCTCGTGTCCTGAAATTGTTTTATCTATAACACTAGTTAACCTTTCTAAGTAACAGTTCAGAAGTCTTAGTACTGAACCTCATTAAAGGACCATTTCCCATCACACTATAGACAAACTGTAACTCACTGGATACATTGCATAAACCAAACCGGGCAAAGAAAATCTGAACCCTTATTTGAGGGTGAGCCATTCATACTTTTGAAAAGGCACTCAGGATGAGCTGAAAATGCTATATACTGCAGCAGCCTAGGCCAGTGATGTAAGTCAGTGTGGATGAAGGAAAGGCCATGATGTTGTCCACCTGAATTTTAGGAAATCCTTTCCCACATCTTCCTCCTGAAAAAAAGCCTGCTCATGGCCTAGATGGGTGTGCTTTTCACTCAGGAGAAGTTTAGATGGCCAAGAGTTAAATACTGAAAGGCCAAGTCCAGAAAGTGGTGGTGGATGAAGTTAAATCCAGTTGGTATTGATCATAAGTGATGTTTCCTAGCGCTCAGTATCAGAGCTAGTCCTGTTTGATATCCATATTGGTGATCTGGTCAAGGGGATCGAGTGCACCCTCAGTCAATTTGTAGGTGCCACCAACTTGGACAGGAGTATACGTCTGCTGGAAGGTAGGAGAGTTTTGTAGGGGCATCTGGACAGGCTCATTATTGGACTGAGGCCAACGGTGTGAAGTTCAACAAGACTTAAATCCTGCTCTTGGGTCACAACAACCCCAGGCAGTGCCACAGGCTGGCACAGAGTGGCTGGAAAGGACCTGGGGGTGCTGGTGACAGTGACTGAGCATGAGCCAGGGTGTGCCCAGGTGGCCAAGAAGGCCAGTGGCATCCTGGGCTGGATCAGCAATAGTGTGGCCAGCAGGAGCAGGGCAGGGATTGTCCCCCTGTGCTGGGCACTGCTGAGGCCACACCTCGAGTGCTGTGTCCAGTTCTGGGCCCCTCCAGAAAGACTCCAAGAAAGACACTGAGATGTTAGAGTGAGACCAGAGAAGGGAACGGAGCTGGGGCAGGGTCTGGAGCACCAGTCCTGTAAGGAGCAGCTGAGGGAGCTGGGAGTATTTAGCTTGGAGAAAAGGAAGCTCGGAGCACACATTATTGTTCCCTACAACTTCTTCAAAGTAGGATGTAGCCAGATGAGATTGGTCTCCTCTCCCAGGCAGCAGTTCATAGAAGAGGAAATGGGCTGGATATTTGGAAGAATTTCTTCACAGGAAAGGGTGTAAAGCATTGGAACAGGCTGCCTCAGGATGTGGGAGTCACCATTCCTGGATATATATGAAAGATGTATATATATGTGTACTTGAGGACATAGTTTAGTGATGGGCTTGGCTGTGCTGAGCTAAGAATTGGATTCAGTTATCTTACAGGCGTTTGCAGTGATTTCCTTGATTCTAATTACTATTGTGAAATCTATGTCAAGAATCTTAGCAGCTTCCTTTTGGCTGTGTAGAAGTATCATTTAGTGTCTGTTTTAAATCTTTATTACTAGATAATCCAGTAGTAACAGCGTATTAAAAGGATTCTCGGAATATGAACCTTTTCCACAAAAAAGTTGTGGAAACACTCCAGTCCATTTTTTCTAGAAGACTGTGTTATTAGCAAACATCACACGGTGTTTTCAGGATTGAGTCATAATTTGTTCACTGTCCAAATCCCAATTTTGGCTAGGATTAAAAATTAGTGAAATTGTATAATCTTTGTTTGATTAAAGAACCATAGACTTTACTATAATAAACAGTGATAATACTGCAGCTCAAAGTAAAATATACAAACAAGTGAAAAATAGTCTGGAATGATGAAACTTCTTCAAAACTCAGTCTGATAGTCTACAGTGCTATGAAACAAAGGACATACTAAATCATGCTTTAACATGCATTTGAAAGTGTAATCATAGCTTTCCCAAGAACTGAGAGTATATAATACACTTTACTTTGAAAACCAAATAAGAAATGTGTCATAAAGTTATGTGTGAGACAGTGTGACATTGCATTGAAGACTGTTGTGTAGGAGCTGTTTTTGCGACTCAGTGAAGAGAAACACTCAGCAAAGTATGCATTTATTAGGGACAGGCTTACTAGATTTTCTTTTATAGAAACTACTATTTCAGCCAAGAATTCTCCAAGCATTACCTCTGTGCTAAATAATAAGGATATAGTGGATGTTCTATGTTTGGGTTTTCAAAATGCTGTTAAACCATTGTGGGTTAATTCCTTAAGGGTGAGGTGAAGCTGTTTCTAAATTACCTTAATGGGATAAAAGAATTTGCAATAATCTTTCATTTAATCCACTCTAGCTGCAGTATTTATTCAAGTGGCTACCATAAAGAATTCAATTCAGGACAATGTTACTATGTAGATGAGGAATCTAACTTAGAGGTTTTTCTATACTTCATATATATATATAGCTCTGATAAGAACTTGTCATATTCCAAGCATACACAGGACCAGGATGGTAATTTGGGTGGGGCTTTAGTGTTACTCATTCTGTTCCCCTAGCCTCAAATTTTCCTCTTGTGGCTTGTCTTCCTTTTATTTATTTTTTCCTCTAAATTGGATCAGCAGCTTGCATTTTGGTTCAGAATAGCTAAAATTAATGAAAAATAATGAAGCTGTTACATAAAATTAGGCTAATAAAGTTTTTTTCCCATCCTTTACATTGCAAATATGTTTTAAGAAACAGTTTCTAGTTTTGTGCAAAGGGGCTTTCCATATGGAGCCTGTGATTTGGAGAAGTACTTCAATCATGTCAAGTAAGCAGATCATCAGCTTATTTGAACTGTGTTGTACTTAAGATTCAAGATTTTAAAAAGTCTTTTGTTTTCCTTTGGTCATCTGCAGTTCTGTGTTTAACTGCTCTGATGTTTGAATGATTCTAGAGGCTGATTAAGGTATAAAACTACATTATGGAATTATTTCAAAATTAATTTTTTCAGTAAAAGTAAAATATTCAAAAGAGAAGACCACTAGGAAGAAAAACACATACGCATCTACTTTAATAAAACTGTCTAATTTAAGAATGGACTTGCATAGGGTTAAGTGCTTAAAGGCCTTTACTCTGCAGTCACCAGTAGTTTGTGTGAAACTGCATTTTTGCTGCAAAACATAATCTTTTAAAAAGCTTTTTTTCTATTTCTTTGTTTTACTCTGCCCACACTCCCCCATTTCCCAACCCCCCTCACCCAGTGAAGACTAAGAAATACTACTTTGGGGAGGAAAAACCTTGTTTAACTTAGAAAAGCAGATTAAGTGAAATTGAATATTTGAAGGGTTTAATGACTCTGAAAATGGTGATAACCTTTCTTACTTCATCTACACCATTCTTATCTGCCAGAGTATATATTTGCTTTTAAACATGAATTTTTTTGTTTCTAATTGAAATAATTTAGCATGTCCTTCTTTATAGTTACGGTTGGTAGTTGCATTTGGGCTTCATTACAGTACAAGCTCAGGTACAGTTACCAGTTTATCTAGTTACGTACATACATTCATTGCTGCATATTTACTATATTTTGCTTTTTGGCAATTAAATTTCTCCTCAGTTGGACTATCCTAGCTCAATTCTGTCTGTCATACTTGCTACAACTTGTTTTTGTAAGCAGCTGTAGTTTGGTGAAGCTTGCAGTGGTTTGGAAAACCCAGCTGGCTGATAAAGTGATTTCTGTAAGAATGTCTGTAGGCAACAAGTTACTCCCTGTGATAAAGAAGCTTTCTATAACTCTGACAGTCCAAGTAAAGAAATTTCCATCACCTTCATCTGTCTTCTAAGAGCAATAAGTATTGCTGTATTGCTAAAGTTCAGTTGTAAATACTTCTGGTGTTCAATTTAGAAAACTGTACATTTTTCAGGTAGCTCAGAACCCTTTACAAATTGATAGATGGTTGTATCCATGAGGGCAATTTCCCTTTCATCCCTGTATAGGTTTATTTTGGGTTTAGGCTGGGGTAAAAGATTGGGATTTCTTTGATCTGAGGTCTTTTCTTTTGGTACATAGTAGTGCTCCCTATGCTGGCTGTTGGAAGGAGGGGTGTCTGCAGTTGAGGTTACACAAACCTTTTTGAGTGTCTGTTTTCTCTGCACTTCCTTCATACAGCATTATTGTGCAAAAATTTCAAGGCCTCAATCTAGAGCACTTGGTCAAAGTATGACTTTTTGAATGGTATGTAGGTTTTGTTTTATTTCATTACATAGTATTTAATTTTCTGTCAAAGAATAATGCTTTTGAAGACGTTGCTGTGATGGCTGCTCAGAACAAATTAAAGGGGTCATTGTGCTGTGTTTAGTTTGGATTCCAAAGGGTTATTCAACATGCAAATACTTACTTGGTTTTGGAAGTCTGAATATGCAAAACATGTTTCTAATCTGCTAGAAAGAAGAAAGCTAAGTCATTGATAGAACTAAGCAATCAACAGGAGTAAGACGTAAGTTTATTTTTTGGAGCTGTTTGGTTCAATGGTTTTTCTTTTTAAAGGGTGGTATTTCCATATTCTCATAAAACAGTTCCATTATCTGAACCTTTTCTAAAACACCCAAGCTAGTATCCCATGTTATGATATATTTCTGTAGCTGTCATGAGGTTTTTTCTGTCTTGTCAGAAATAGTGAATAAATTCCCATGCAGTGCTCATTTTTCTGTGCATTCAGGTGTGCTTTTCTGCATTACTGTAGTACTAAGTTGTAGACTTAAACCACAGCTTCTAGCCTAAGAAATGCTAGAAGACCACAAATCCTAAGAAAGTTCTTTGTACAGACTTGAAAGCTGTTTCTAGTCATGAAGTTCTAGCTGAATCATTTTATCAAGTCAGAAAGGAAAAGCTTTCCTTGTCTGGAAAGCATGGTAGTTTAACGGGAATCATCATGCTGCAAGAAAGCTTGAGGCTTCTTCATTGCTTTCTGACTCTACTCAGATCATCAATGATGCTTTTCAAATTCTTGATGGCATGTTTGTGAGATATCTTTGAACTACTTTCATACTGGCAAAGCTAACCTGTATTAAGTGGAGACATGCACCATGGAGAGAACATCTCAGATCCAGAATTTTAGTATGCCATTTAGCTTTTGTGTTGTGAAGCATGCACTGTAGGGAAATTGCATAGTCTCTTATGTATCTTTTTTTGGCATACTCAGTTCTACTCACTTACTCACTCCAGGTTTAAAGCAAAAGAAACTCTTTGCAGATGGGAAAATAACTTATCCTATTACCCATTACCCTGAAAATTTGGTTAACAAGTGGGAAGAAGCTGAGCGATAAGGAATTTCTACAAAATGCTGGTAAGACATACCAAAGACAGTACTTTTTTAAAGACGTTTTAATTATGTTGCAAATATTTCTAAAAAATTATGACTGGTTAGTAATTGTTTTAAATTAAATATTTTAGCTTGCATTAGTATTTTTTTATTCTTCTGGTTTGTATTTTTTCTTAGGACCACATTTTTGTTGCTGCATTGACTATATTTGAAAGCATTCTTGAGTCAACTCATTCTGAATCTGTTGAGTCAGAAGTTGAATATCTTCTCTCTAATGTCTGGTCCCAATACAAATTCTTACTTTTTTATCACCATTTAGTAAACACAATTGTACACTGTTTCTCCTTTGATTTTTTTCCCACCAGCAATAGAAAACTGGAAGGAAACATGCTGTGTATCAAGTTGAATTTATTTGATGATGGATTTCTCTCTATATTTTTAGAAAGTATACAACTATGATTTCTGTCCTGTAAGTAAAGGCCAAGCATATAAAGGCCAAAGCACTAATTACAGGAATGGACTTCTAGAGATAACAAACTAAAACAAGTTGTGAGGTAATACGGGTATGTTCTAGTTACGATTCAGCTTTTTTAGAGGGGCATTTTTGAAACCATCAGTTTTAACTAGCTATATTGATAAATGAAAATAAACCCATTTTGTCCAATGGTACTAAGGTATATTTTATTGATAACATTGAAACTGTTGAAGCCCCATCAACCCTTTCCATCCCCACCAGGAAGTAATGACTGCACTACTGTTAGAAAAGAACCTTCTAAAACACAGTTAAGGTTTAAAACCTATATGCACTAATTAACAAAATACAGTGAACATTTAAGCTGTTAATAGCCGCAACATCCCTGATGCATAGACCTTCAATATGCTAACACTGCATAACAGTTCTCTATTGTGCATCTCTTTAATGAGGGTAACTGTGTCAGTTCTTTTCCTGCTTCACTACCTGCTGTGTATGGAAATTATGTACACTATTTAGCACTTTCTTTCAACTTCTAAAGTGCATGCATATTACATAGAAGCATTACATCCTGCTTTAGGATAAGGGGCAGCTTTTAACAGGTCTGATTTCCTTGTAGTTAATCTTAAGTGCAACTTTTCTTCTTCTAAAAAGCATGCACTAACAGGGATTTTGCTCTAAATTTGCATTTCTTGATTGGGGATTTGCTTCTGTTTTTCTCTCTTGTGTCTCACCCCACTTATAACTGTATGGGCAAAGATCTGTTACAGAAATAATTTTCTCTATAAAGGACATGTGAAGAATAGAGAACATGCATCACAATGAAGGCAGACATTGGTTGAATTTCTTGATACTGTTCTTAGTAGCAGACCATACAGTAGTGTGACAGAATTGTCAAGTTAAACTTTAAACCCTACTATTTGCCTTTTTTTTCACCCTCACCTTTGATGAATAAACAGAAGCCTACATAGTTTGCTAAATTTTAAGGCTTAAAGTTAAATGCTGCTCCATAGCTACCATTCAGTAGGGAATTAATTAATTGGTAGTTGTGAGGTGAAAGGAAAAGAACACTAGAAAAGGCATGATAATGGGATTTAAATTTTAGTATTCTTTGCTCTAGCTTCCTGCCTTGGGACATTGTTACTTACTTAAAACTGAATTCACTATTACTGTTTCATATGCTGTAGTGACAATTTTTCTTATTATTTCATAATAAGAAATCTTACCAGAGTTACCAGTTCCTAAGATACTGCTGTACGTCCAGATGGGTACTCAACAGTTCAGACCTTAGAATATTTGCTGTCTGGGTTAGATTAGAAATTGCCCAAGGTGTTCCTGCCTCACAGCAACAATTCCACTAACTCTGTGTAAGTAATTTCCTAGTTCCCTGCAGTCTCTTTCCTATTCTGCCCCCTTGGGTCTTTTGCAGCTTCGACGGATAAGGGAGCTTTGATAAAAAGCCATATATTTAACATCAATTGAAACAATTTCCAAAAACTGAAGATTATGGAGCAAGTAGTGCCTGAATTTGGGAACTCTGCTGGGGCCTTATTTGGAAATTTTCTTAATTGGTACTTTAAAAAAAGCTTTGTAAGGTTTTCAGATGGGCATAAAGTAGATAATAATTTTAAATTTTCTTATTCCTGAAGAACAGCAACCTTAAAAAATTCATTTAAGTCATATGTTTATGGATTACTTTGTAAATCCATAACTTTTATTGAATGTTAAAAGTAAGTTCTTTATCAAAATAGCATCAGAAACACACAAAAAGTACAGAGATTATTTCCAGTGCACAAGAGTAGCCTGAATTTTGGCTTTCACTTCAGATATGAAGACCTCATCCTGAACTGCTGGTTAAGGCTCTTGGTCTCCATGATCAAAACTGGATTTTATAGACTATAAATCATTGGTAATGAATAATTCACCAAGATGATATTGAAATACTGTGTTTAGCTTTGCAAGACAATCTGCTTTACTGTGACTTATGCTAAGCTTGTATTCTAAATAATCAAAACTGCAAACTGAATAAATTACGTTTGCAAAACATGCCATCACTGAACTACAAGTAAACTTCAATATGCTATTTATTTACTAGTATATACAAAATTGATCTGAAGAAATAGCTACAAAGTTCTTTATCCTAGCTAGTGTCCATCTGCTAGTACTTCTCTCTGCTTTCTTGCAAAGCTCTTTCCTGCCTGTTCTCTTGTTTTCCACTGAGAAATAATGTCTGTCAGAGCAGTTGTTTATGGTAAGTAAAGTAGGGAAGTGTTACCATAATGTAAATTATTCTAAGATAAATCGGATAGTTTCAGTTTTTTGGTTACCGTCTCATTTTCTAAATGCAGGTAAACTAAGACTGCCCCTTCTTTGATTTGAAAGTCTATCATCTAAAATGTGGCTGTTAACTTATTCTTCACTAATTGATTTTCTTGCATGTTTTTTAATCTGAGCATTGTGAGTTTCTAGTAAAGTGCTTGAAATACGTGCACTGTAGAAAACTGTATTTTTAAAAGGCCTCACAAAAAGATCTAGCCACTTGTCTGTGTGTACAAGCAAGATTTGCTTGCATATGCTTTGAATGAGCTAGAAAGTATACTTTCTCTATTGTTGTATTAAAAGAAAAAGTAATTTGCCAGATCTTGTGTAATTCAGACTTTTTTCCGTCTTGTTCAAGATAATTACGCTGTTTGTCATTTTGTCAATTTGACTAACATGGCATCTACAATGAAGTCTCTTATGAGTAATAGTAGCAACATCAATCTATTTTTACAAAATATACTCTTTGACCCTGACTGCCCCAGCTTTCCTCTAATTAATGATGATTTTTCTTAATATAGATATATGGAGAAACCAAAGTGTAAACCCAGCTATTTGATTTCCTTTCTTTTTAACATCTTTTTATTTACCCAGACAACATCTACACAGCTAAGACATACTGCTACAGGAAAAAAATACAGTATTAATAAATAATACATTTTTATTTCTTGTGATTATTTCTTGGCAGAAAAATGATACTGAACGAGAAATAATCTGTCAGTGCTTAAAATGGGACTTAGGTGTTTCTACTGTTTAATTTTTAAGTTTGTAAGATCAGACTGCAGGCTAAATGGTATTTTTTGCAAGTGTGTCAAGAAAAAATGCCTCTCTCTTTTGAGTTTTGTCAGGGTACTGAGAAGTACAAAATTATAATTTTTGTTTTTCTTTTCAATGTTGTAGTTTAAACTAAGAAAAGCACAACTCAGCAGCTTTTCCCATAACTTGCAAGTAATCACTTTTATAAATACCAATTTTCTGTGACTTTTGGAGGAGATGTAACTAGAAAGTTTGGTGATGTACTGCAAACTTCTAGTGAAGTGTTTTAAAGACATGAAAGAAGGACTGGTGAGAAGGATGTTTTCTACTTATTACTGTGAAGTCATGTCCAGTTGTTATTCCTATTTGCTCTTGTGTTTTTCTCAAATCACAGATTCAAAGACATACTGGTTTAATGGTGTGTGGAATGTGTTATGCCATTTTATTTTTAGTATCTCATACAGACAAGTATAGAATGATATTAAGCATGTAAAATATTGGGAAAGTGTAGTAAGCCTTTGGAGCAGGACAACAGGGAAGTTCTCAAGGAGTTCTTGCAACTGCAGTGAATTCTCAGACATCATGGTTGCTATAGTATTGCCTTGGCTGTGAAATACAAACTGATGAATAGAAATGCTGAAGCTACCAGTGCTTGTTTTGAATGCTGACACTTCCTTTGCATAATGGCAGTCAGCAATCTAAAAAGATTATAGTGGACTTAGCTTGATTCCAGTAATGTGATAGTTTCTGGTTCTGTTAGACCTACTTTTCTCCGTTTTCAGTTTCTCTTTAGTTTTTTGCAAAACTGCGTGTGAAAAAAAAATTTCTTTAAATGGAAGCTTTCATGAAATCTTTGTTATTGTCAAATTCTATTTCCTGTTTACAATGTTTGGTTTTCTTTTTTGAAAATACTATTCTTTAGGTGCTTTTTTCAGCTTCTTTATTAATCATTCTGTAGGATAGCTACATGGGAGAATATGTTATGAGTAATACCATGTTGTTCACCATTTACTGTGATAATGCAAAATGATTGTGAAGCCTGAAAGAAAACTGTATCCTGTGTGATACAAAGTTTCCTAAGGGCAAATATGCTTTTTCCCCTTGTTTTGTCTGTAGCTGTTAGATAAATGTTGTCTGACCATGTTTAGTTCATTCTGCTCCATTTTTCCATTTGCAGTTTACATAGCAGATTCTGTTCTCTTGCGTTTCCTTCAAAAATATTGCATTGAAATGTAGAAACACAAATGTTCTGATTCTGACTTACAGTTAAGCAGCTGAGCACATTAAATAAAAACTTTTTTCACAGAAGCTACTTTGTGGGTATTATGCAAGATGTTCTGTGCTTTGATATAACAACTTCTAAATAAGTGAATTGCAACACGAATTTATAGCAAAACTTTATGTAGTCTGGTAAAACATGTTGGAGGTAGGGAAGAGAGCAAGCTGTTGTAAACTCCTATAAAGTACAGAAAACTTCTACTTTCTCTTCATTCTAACAAGTGTAAAACTATTAAGGTTAAGTAGGTGGGGCAACCGGAAGTAATTGCTAAGGCCAGTGGCATTTTTGTGGTTTCATAAAGGCAGAAGCTAATTATTCAGTTTTTATTTAAGTGAAATGATGCCAAAAAGGAGGTTCCTGCGGAGCAGCTGCACTCCTTCAGTGTTACCCTAATTTACCACAGACACAACTGTCACAAATAGAACTTTTAAACTTGATATATAGCCACGAAAGTAAGGAGCCCTTTGTCTGGAATGCATGCAGAAGAACTCCTTTATACAAATCAACCGGCAGATGACGGACAATGATGAAAATTTGATTCTTTGAAGTCATAATGGTCATTGAAATGTGTGAAATTCTGGTATTGAAAAGAGAGCGGCTAGCAAGACTCTAAATCCTGGGTGGTTGCTGGAAGCTTGCTGGGAGGTTTTTCTGTGTTTTGACATCAACTTCCCATTGCTTGTTCCCTGTTTCCTTTATTTAAAAAAAAAAAAAAAAAAAGGAGTGCTAAACTGTAGGTAGTTAATAGTGGTTATGTACAGTTTCTGTCTTCGTGGTGAAGGAAATGCCATAGAAGAAATATGACACCTTTATGCACACCTGACCCATCTATTCAAAACCATTTGTTTTCAGAGCTACTTTCAATCATTTTGTCTCTCTCCTTTAATTAGAGAGTTCCATTTCTTGTCCCCTTTGGAATTTTTGCTATTAGTGGAGGACTTAAAAGAAGGAAATTCTCGTTTCCTTTAAAAGTCATCTTCATGCTGAATGGTGCTTTCATTGACACTGCCTCTGTGAATCAGTTTTTCTTACTGCTGCATAGCACATTTTGTTTGTTACTACCCTTCCCAGAACAGCTTTAGCAGGCTTTCCACCATGAGAAACATTCTTAAATAATGTAAGCTGTAATAAAGAAAAACCACTATATTTGTAAGGAAATTTTATGCTATTTCTGCTGTTTTAAAAAAAGTGGTTTGTTCCTTTGAGCTTATTTCAAGGAGAGACAAAATGCCTCAAATTTAGTATTAAATTTTCTTGACTTACAAAAAAAAAAAAGAAATCAGAGTTTACTATTCAAATAATATATATATTATGAAAAACAGAATGCACCTTTTAGATGCATTCTGACATTTTAGGTGTCTGTTTTTAAAAAGTCATTAATTTTTAGTAAACCTATACAGTTCAAATCTCAAGTCTTTTATATTGTCATCTAATATCTTTAAGATTTTGAATTCTGAACTCACTAGTTTCTTAATATGCTAATACAGCAAAATTCATTAAGGAACACTTTAAAAAAAAGATAGTAATGTGAAACTAGCTGTCAAAAATATCTTTGTTTTGGAAAGTTGGTTCACAGGTAGTTTCAATGAGAACTTAAACTCAGAACAAAGCACTGAAGACCCAGTAAAGAGTTCAACCCAATGCAGCATAGTTCTTTTCAAGTATTATATTGTTTTAATGGCATCTTGGAGCGGGAGCTTTAGCCCATTGAAATGTCGCTTAAAGGACAGGTTCTTCTGTCACTAGCTGGAGCTGTGTGGATGAAATGATCACAATAGAGTGTTGTAATGCATTTTAAAAGTGTGAGAAATCAGTTTGTCTAGACTAAGAGTGCGCCTACAGGGAATAAGAATCTTAGAGCTTCTGTGCTCTTTAGGTGTCAAGTATGTGATAGATGCCAAGCCTTTTTATTCCATATCTTTGGCAACAGCTCAGCTATGCTACAGTACCTTACATGTCTACAGCAAGCAAAATCAGTGATTTTATGTCAGGACAACTTGAGCTTCAGCAACCTGAAACTCATTGTCCTAACAAAGTCTGTTCAATTGCCAGCTTTTAAAATGGGAAAGATATCAATAAATAATTGCTAGATTCCCAGAAGGCATGAAAACTATAATGAATGTTAAGTTTGTGGAGCTAGCAACACCATGTAGATATTTCAGTTCTGGAAAGCAGGTTTTGATTTTTAATTTTCAGTTTGAAAATATTTTTATGGGATTAATCCTGTATTATTAGTGCAATAACCTTGATTTAGAGCCAACTGAGTGCCCAGAAAACATAGCTTGAAGGGTTTGTCTGGGGTTTTGGTTTTACTTTCATCCAGATAAACAAGTCTAGGCATTTCTTTACTATGATTATCTCATAAATATATCATTTGCTGATTTTAATCCTCCCTTTAGACTGTGTTCTGTATGCACTGTGCAATTTTTTTATGATTTTCAGGTGTTAAGTATTCAAAAGAGAAAATAGTATATGTCCATAATGTTATTTAATATAATATCTTTATTTTAGTAGTTCCAGATTATTCTGGAAGAATTCAAAAACTTCTAAATCTGAAGCATACCATTCATAATGAACTTATGAGTTGCTGAGAGTAATAATAGTAAAAAAAAATAATTTTGAGTTACTCTGAAGTTTACATATCTGAAAGTATTTGATGATAACAACCCAGCATTTTTGCACATACCGTTGTTTAAGAGTAGAAAAAGAAATTTTTTGTGACTATTACTACGTTTTCTCATATTTGTTAAATACAGAAATAAAGGCTATATTTCAGCCTATTTGTATAAATAAGCAAATTGAAACGTTGAATCCCTACCAAACTTTACTGCAGGTAAAAACTCCTTTTTGTTAAGCTAAGCACTTTGCCAATTCAAATCGGAAAAATTTAAGCAAATTCCTTCCTAAACTTCAGTTTAAGCTTCAGTAGTGAGAAATGCCAATCTGTCAGAAGGTATTTTTACATAGGTGTTGCAACATTCTAGTAGCTGGTACTGCTTCTCTTTCATATCACTGCTAGACTCATACTGAAAATAAGAGTGACTTGGTCCTAATGAAAGCATTTATAATGGCATTGCTAAGATACTTTGACAGTTTGTTGTGGTAGTTTGGGTAGAAATGTCAGAAGTTGGAAAGCTAGTGTGGATGCTTGTTTCTTGCCCTTGCTGTCCTAATTGCAAATGCAAGTCAAATGCTTTAAACTTCCTCCCTTTTACAGTTTTAAGGGACTGATCTCTCAAATTTTCTGAAGTAAAATTGAAAATGAGAACTGCTGCATTTCAAAGGATGGTCTAGTGACTGCATCGGGAAGTTTCAAGTTTGTCACAAAGCAAAGTCCCATTAAGTTAGTAGGTACTTTTTATGTAAAACGACAGTGTTCTGTTGAAAATTTCTCTTTTCATTCAAGTCATGGCAATACTGTCAGGATAAGTTCAATATGGCCGAAGTTTTGCTGCAGTTTTCTGGACTTTTACCAGTTTGCTACTTGTTTCTGGAGAGAGAGAAGAGGGGAGGCAGGGGAGGGGTGGAGAGGGATGGGCAGGGAGGGAGACTGAGGAGCTCCCACTGGCCTTTTAAGTATGTAAGGAACAGGAGTAGTTTAACCTCCTTAGAGATGGATTTGATGTTTGATTTCAGTTTTTACTAGGGTGAGCTGACAGGTTAATTTTGCATAATTACTGTTTAGTTTTTAGCAAGAATGTTCACTTTAATTATATCAGATGCTGCTGAGGGTAGTTTTTCACTGCTGTTCTTGTGAGGTTTTTCCCTATCTTATGCTTTGTTAAAGTCAGTTAATATTTTTAGGCTGGTTTGAAGGATTTATCTTTGTTAGGTTTATTTGGAAAGCTCATCCCTCCCTAGTAGGGGAGGGCATCCTACTATATGTAACGAATTTCTTTTCCTTTGAAGGCTGGAACCTCCTGAATAATTTTGTCCTTCACAAATATACTGAGGAATGTTACCAAGCATCAAATGTCCCTCTCTTGATCTTGAACCTCCACAGAACAGTCAAATGCCGAGTCATAACTTGAAACATGAAGAGAGGGTCAGCTTTATTTAACAACTAATGGCTAGAGAGATAAGAGCTGAATTCTAGTACATTCTCTGCAGTCCCAAACAATCAGTAGCATATTGTGCAAAAGATACTACCTTCTCCCTCTTCCTTCACGCTAAGGATAGCTTCTTGAGCCACCTTAGGTGTTGGTGTCTCTTAACAATATACAGAGTTAAGCAAGGGAAAGCACTTACACTGCAGCATATATTTGGCTGGCAAGTATTTTGGTAAATAGTCCTGTTCATGTGAGGTTCAGGCTTCTAATGCTAATGTAAAATTTTGGAATTTGTCAATGTTTCAGTCTGCACTCTAATATTTTCCTGAAGGAATAAAGTGTTTGCACTTTTCCATATTTGCTATAGCTGGTGGAAGTTGAAGCAGTCCTAACTTAGCAGCTGTGGACAGAGAAGGATAGGGGGAAATATCCTGTCCCTCCTCTGGCTCTAGCTGTTTTGTAGATAAGCAAGCTCAGGTAACTGATCCAAGCAAAACCTAACTCTGCCAGGGGAAGCAGAATAATAGCAGCCCTAAAACGTTATCACCTTCTGTTGTGCTCAGCTGAAATCATAATGTCTTTTTCTAAATTTTTTTTTCAGCTTTTGTAGATTTAAAAATAAGGCTTGAAATTATGTAAAAGGCATAAGCAGTATTTTTTACAAATCTCTTATAAACCCTTTTTTAACAAGTCATGTTATTTTTTTTTAGGATATCACTACTTTAACTGGTGTTCCAGATGAGCACATCAAAACCAGAAAAGTTCACATTTTTGTTCCAGCACGTAATGCAATGCAATCAGGAGCTAACAATACAAAGAAATGGAAGATGGAATTTGATAACAGGGAGCGCTGGGAGAACCCTTTAATGGGCTGGGCATCTACGTGAGTACTTACTGAATTTGAAAATACTTTTCTTCTATATTTGGTTCTCACTAGTAATCTAAATTTGAAATATCCTTTGTACCTTTAAATCTGATTGTATTATAATAGTCCTTACAGTAAGTGGTTGGGTTTATTTGATTTATGATCTGTTAAGTTTAAAAGCAGATTCTTAAAGCTCACGAAATCATCTGGAAGAGTTTGAAAAAGATGTTAGCTAGACTTTTCAATGATTATACTGTAGTGATGTTACTGTGTGGCAGCATCAGGGCCAGAAGGTCATTAGTTACATAAAGTAGTAAATCATTCTCAGCTCTCAGTTGCATCTTTTAAACAAAAACAATACTTTCAGCTTTTTTTATCCTGAGGATCTAAAATGAGGAGTCATAACTAATAAAAAACCACAAGCCCAGCTGTTTAAAATAATACTCAATTTGTTAAAATATTATCAATATTAGCATTAAGACCTCTTAAAAACACAAAAAATACAGAAAGGTGCTACTCTTAGCTAAATATACTGTACTTTGGAGATGTAATTACTACTTATATGTATCTAATTTTTAATTCTTTTTTTTTCCTTGTGTGAATACAGTACCTACATTTCACACCGTGGTTCGAATTACTGTAAATGCTGAGAGCTATGCCAGCAATTCCCCTGACAATATTGTAACTTTTATTTGAAGCTGTCTCCTTTGAGGCATATTCAGAATAGTTAATTATTAGACATAAACCAAAATCAACCACTAGAGATTATTTTTCAACCTTCAGAATGAACACAATGTGTACTGAAAATATCTGGCTGCAATCATACTAGCACTTACCATCAAAGAATACAAAATTCTATGAAAAGAAACTTTAAAATCTTAAACCTGAAATAATTTCAGGATACATTTTTTGAGATGTGTTAACACTCTAAATCCAGTCACAGAAATTATTTTTTTATATATGTAACATAAATGTATCCAGAAATTTAATTCAAAATAACTGAAATTTAGTTCAAAGTAACTTTGAAATCAAGTCTTCCTGTTGAATTGATTTCTCATAAAAATTTGAGAAGGCTCTACATGTAGGGGTTTTTTTGGGTAGGGAAAGGGATTTCTCATGGGTAAGCAAGCTCCAGGTAGGATAAAAAAAGGTGCTGTGTTCAGAATTGACACCGCTAGGTTAAAGGTGTTGTAAATTAGTTTGTATCCATTCATTTTTAAGGCATTCTTGTAAAAACTATTAGTATACACTCTGGTGTTACCATTCAATGCCCAAAAATACCTAAGAAGAGTTTCTTCTCTTGAGATTTAATTTCTGCAAAGAAAATTCCTTTTACAGTTTTTCATTTACTTTTGAATAATGTAATGGGATTAGTGGGTTAGAGCTCTTTAGAGTCTACATATTAAAGCCCTCTTTTCTCTAAACCGAATATATTTACTCACCTGTAGGTCTTTCCTATATTTCTGTTGCTTTATAGTCTTATTTGGGGCTGGAGTTTTTTTGCACTTGTTGTTTCTTGGCTATTTGGGCTTTTTTTCAGTGAAAACTATCCAGTTATAGATCTAAGTAAAATGGACCCATGGCATTTATTTTTATTTGGAAGGTTTTGTTACACGAATGCCTAAAGACAGTTCTTGAGTGCACCTTTTAATATAAAGCTGTAAACAAAGAAATGTGGAAAGTGCAAAGTTTTCATTGTGTGAGATCTCGTGAGAGAACAAAACATGGAATCCTAATTTTCAGTGACTGATAGAAGAGTTGGGGGTAGACATAGGAAATTCTGCAGCACTGGTACAACTGACACTATCAGGACATCATGCTGTACATCATGAACTCCAGTTTTCTTACATGGATAGCTCATTTATGGAAATAAATCAGAAATGTATTTAGATTGAATGAAGGATGATTAAACACAGAACTAATAATTTCTACACAATTCTCATTTCCCAGCTGCCTCTGTCCTGGGAGGCTTTTGCCATATTTGCAGGTCTGAACAGGCACTGGTCCCTCACTGCATTTCAGACCTAAAGCTTCTTTGTTCCTTTTTAGCAGTGTTGAAAAGATTTTCCTAACCCCAATCATGGAAGAAAATAATGATAAGTAAAAGTTGTCACAATATTGCAGTACACTAGGGCCACTTGATTCTTCACTGGTCATGTCATCAACTCTTACCTCCTAATTCACTTAACTGCTGTTATAAGAGAAGTCTTTAAATGTCTTAAGAGAGCCTATCATGGTGGCTTGCAAAAGTGTAATTTCTGTCTCTATCCTAGTTTTCTCTTTGTTTGTTGTGTGGTTTTTGTTTGTTTGTTTCTGATTTTTTATTGGGGAATATATTGGATATATAGTGAACTCCATTTTTCCATGTGTACATCAGATAAAATTACACTGTTGCCTTTGCTGGAAGCGAGATTCCCCCCTTTCCCCTCCCCCTTCTCCAGTCACAGGCTTTGCCCTTTATTGTAGAGAGTTCAGTGTATCTTCAGTCTTTTCTCTTCATTTATCCTTCTAGCTTCAAAGAGAGAACAGTTGAGAGGCAGCTCCTTCAATAGTTTTTGCAATTTGGTCTTGTCTTTCCAGTTGTCTCGCAGGCTCATAGGCGGTGTTGACGCAGGGAGCTTTTATCTATCTTTGTGTTGCTACAACCAGTATCTCATTTCTTTAAGAGTTAGAAATCCTACTTTTTTCCCCCATCCTTTATCACTATTCTTAAATTGAGCTTTTTTAGCAACAAATAAGGCAATTTTGTGTTTTAACTGAGAATTAAATTTGTTTCAAAAACCTCTATGGTATTTCATTCATGCAGTTGAGGAATAGCTGGTCATCTAAAACCAACCACTGCGTAATTAGTTAACCAGCAGTTTGAATTTTAGAGCTTCATTTTCATTTGTGGCCTGTGATCTGCTTGACGTGTAGGAATAAATTGTGCGGGTCATGTGACTTCAGCCAAAGCAGAACTCTCAATATTTTTAATGTACTTTTCAGTTTCTGGTTAATACCTTCTCTGCTCACTTCAGTATTCTGCTCTTTTCTGTCTGAGATTATTCTTCCTCTAGCTGCTCTACAGATTCTTGGTCTCCTTGAAATGTTCAGAATTACCTTAAAACTCTTGATCTTACATAAAGAGAAGGATTTTACAGATTTAAATTAAAGAGTCTTGCAGAGCACTTACTATAATTTTAGCAAGTGGTTAGACATGTTTGTCTAACAACCCAATTAATTTTTGTAAGTAGTTGTGAGGGAAGTTTAACACAATGAAAGAGTAAAACAATATTTTGCAGAAAGGAAGTGTTGACCCTGAAAATAATTTTAAAGTCTTTTGAATGTTTGTGAGTTGGTGTACTACAGTGAACTGTGATTTAACATTTGAGATGCAGGTATAATTTTTTTTTCTATTTCCAATATGCCTAAAAATTCTTATCTGATTACTTACAGAGCTGATCCTTTATCCAACATGGTTCTTACTTTCTCTACTAAAGAAGATGCCATTGCTTTTGCTGAAAAAAATGGTATGTATTGTATGTATGGGCTATGAGGGATTCATCCTTCCATAGGCAATCTTGATCTCAAAGTATTAATGACAGGATAAATGCAGGATAAATACCTTCCCTCTGTTCTGCAGAGTTGGTAGACCACTAGTGTACTACATGAGGAGGAGGAAAATGGGAATGGGGGATATTTCCAGAGGTGCTGAAGGCATTGAATCTAGACTTTCCACTCTCCAGAAAGGTGTTTCAGCCATTAATACTATTAAAATGTAGTATTAAAATTAAAATGGGTTTTCAAGTATCTCTGTTTTGAATGAGAGCTGAATGAGACCTTGCTCAGGTCTTGGAGGAAAGTTAATAGTTCAGGTGTATCCCAGACTTGGTGTCCCAGATGCATGGCAGTGTGATCTTTGCCTGAATGTTTAACATGAGCATCTTAGTTCTTACTAAGGGAGACTGTCTTGAGTTCTTTTAAGTGTTTGATAATCAGAAAAACTAAAATTAAATGACTGCCAAGTAAGCATGTTGGACTTCATTTCTGGCTATGTTGCAGCATAGATTTATTGTAAAAGGAACCCAAGAGGATCAGCAAGTCCAACTCACTGCTCCTCGAAGGCCTACCTAAAAGCAAATCGTGTGACTAAAAGCATCACCCAGATGCTCACTGAAGTCTGATAGGCTTGGTGTCCTGGTCATCCCTGGGGAGCCTGTTCCTCTGACCATGCTCGCTCAGTGAATAAGCTTTTCCTGTTGTTGAATCTAGACTTCCCCAGACACAGTTTCGTTCCATTCTTTGTGTCCTGTCACTGGTCGCCAGAGAGGAGATCAGCACATCCCCTCGCTGCTCCCCATGAGGAACATGTAGATTTAGGATATTATGCCTAATTCTGCCCAGCATTAGAGTCTAAATACATACTCTTGATGATAATTCTTATTTGTGAAAAAGACAGTCAGTATCATCACTTAATAATTTTAAACCAATATTGTGTCAGAGGGAATGTATCTGTAAACTTAGTTAGGTTTGTATTTCCTGACAGTATGATGGTACCACAAACAGTACCCATAATCTCAGCCTTTTGAATATTTAGTGGTCCTTTTTAGTGTTATCATGAATTTTTTGCTGCTCTCTTTTCTTTTTCTTTTTTTTTTTTTTTAAATCAACTCCATTTTCCTTAAAAAGTTAAGCTTGATAATTAGTCCTTACGGATGTGAAGAAGATTAATTACATTGAGATAAAGCTAGGAATAATGCACATGGAGTCTTCAGAAGTCTTCATTGTGGTCTGCAGCTTTCAACTGTACTTAGTCTGGGGTAAATAGTAAAGTTCCTTGGTCAGACCAAATTATGCAAAGTTGTTAGATGATTGATTGTGCACCACAAACATGGTAAGTCCATTAACTATACCTCTAAGAAACGTGGTTTAGATGTATTGCACATTAAATGGCATAATATAACATACAAAAGATCAATCTCAAAGGCTGTGAGACAATGGAGACCTTGGAAATCAATGTGCAATTTATTTAATTTTTGATGTGCAATTAATTTGCACTTTTTAATAGTAAAGGCTAGAATCTAATTTGTCTGTTCCTATTTGAATGTAATTTTTTTTGTCTTAGTAATGCTAATTTTATTGAAAAATAAGTTCTGTTACCTAAGAAATTAATAGGATCATATAGGATAATCTGTGCAATTTTATTAGTGTATTTTACTGTTTTGTGAGCAAATGAAATTTGAGAGAATTTGGTATAGTTGCATTTATGCTTCTATATTGTTCATATTATTTCTTGAATAATTCGGTATATTAAAAATTAATGTAATGACCTGCTTATGTCATCTCTTATATAGATGTTTTGTCTTTTCAAAATATGGATTCGAGTAAAATGCATTTGTTCGGTGTAGAAAGTTTATGCCTTCGCTGGGCTAGAAACTACTCCATTGTGCATGAAATCATCTAAACTAAGGCTATGACTTGGTATTAATATTAGTAGTTGAGTATTCATTTAGCTTGCTCTCTTAATTTTACCCTAATTGAGATGAGCCAAGCTTTTCTGTAGATACTGGCTTGCCTAAATTGTGATTTCATTTCTATTTATGCATATGATATGTGCATAATGTTTTCTGTAGTGATAGCTTCAATATCATATGTAGCTAAAAATACAAATTTTACATTATTTAGTTCTGCTTTTTAAAATACATTAGAAGTTAGGAAGTTAGCTTCTTAACCAAGAACACTAATACTTACCTCACTCTGTTCCTCCTGTATGAACCACACAAATTTTCCATCACAGAATTCCTTAAGAACTTGGACTGTAATTTCTGAAAATTCTAGATATTGCAGGTTATTTTGGTACAGCTGGTAAACTTAAGAGTTCTTTGTCACTTTAAGAACTTAAGGAGATAAGCTGTCTTTCTGCCTGCCCCTTCTGATATGTTTTCAAATGTCAGAGTAGCAGCTCTGGATACAGTTACAGGAGACATTGCTGTCCAAATATTACAGCTGAGGATGGTCTGAGTTCTAGGCAAGGAGGAAACATTTTTAACTGGAAGAAATTAACAATTCTGACTGTTGACCAATTTTTTTTGTCCTGTCTGACATCACTTAAACAGTTGTTTAAAAACATGCAGCTTAAGTAACAAGGATGGAGAGTTTTTCTACTCCACAATAACCTTTAGTCAGGTGGTGAGGGTGTTCTTTCAGAGAAGGTGTAATCTGCTTTCTCTCTACTTGACTTGTATGGCAGGGCTCTGGGCAAGAGTAACTTCCCTCAGCATCTGGTATTTTTATAGAAGTGACCTCTGCTCTCTGTTGTGAGCACCTCAAAGTGCCGGTCCGAAGGAGTCTATTCCAAAGTGTGGAACCTAATCACATATGATGGCCTCTTGCAATCATTAGTTAGATATAACTAACCTTAAGCATTTTGGATATCTGTGGCGGTGCAAGTCATTGTGCTGGCAGTTGCAAATCTCTTTTAGGGGCACTCGGCCCCTCTCCATCTAGTGTATAAAAAGATGAAGCAATACCTTGGGGCTGTAGATTCCATTCCAGCAGCCAAGTGTCTCAGTGTTAGGTGTTACAATGCTGAATGTTGCAATACTGAAGTCTGTCTCTGGATCTAGTTCTGGCTGTTTATTCAAGCTTATATTTTTAATCAGAACAGGAGGCAAACGCCAGTGTTCTCACAGATGGAAAGAATATGTTTTTAAAATCTCTGTTCAGTGTTTCTTACAGAGAATAGTTAACTTGGAAATTAACACTGGTTGAGACTAATAAACATGAAGAAAATGTTTGTATGACATTTGTGAATACGCAAAACTGAGGTAGTGACATGACAACTTGTGTGTCTTACAGAACATTTTGATGTGTAGGTGTATTGAGTGTTTACTGTGAGCACCTTAAGTATAAAAATGTAGATATATGTTAAGCATTTTGGGACTTGTTAAAACTTTCAGTTTTAACACTAAGTAAGAAAAGTACTTTCTTATGAGTATCACTTAAAACTGCATATTTAACCACTTCTGGCTTCAACTGAAGTATCTCAACTTTGAGTGAAATATTGCAGCTAAAGAAACCAAACTTTGGAATAGTGAGTGCTGCCCTGGCAACTTTCCAGGCACCTGGAGGCTGCAATCAATTTGCATTTTGATTTACATAAACACTAATGTCTCCACCTCCTCTTTTCTGACATTTTTAAGCATTTTTCTTGCTTAACTATCACATAATTTACTTGTCTTCTATCACTTCATTCCCTTTTCTTTTTACTCCTGATTTTTTATGTTCTTTTAAAAAATGTTAAGTATTAAACTCCTTTCTAATGTTGAAGTTTTTCTTTGCTTTTTGGTTTTGTTTTTTGGTTTTTTTTTTGATCCTCATGCCCTTCTTTTTATATTAGCTTTCCAAGGTCTCCATTGTTGCCCAGCCTTTGAGATTGATCTTTTGTATGTTATTTTATGCCATGTTTTTTCTTACCTTCTTCATTTCCTGTACCAACATACACAGAGCTTTAGTGCTTCTCTCTGCTATGGAATTGTGGAGCCATGAAGTTACAGGACAGTCAGTCTTCCCTGTTGAGCTTTTCTTTGATGACTGTCAATTTTTTTGCATGGAGGTCTGTAGTATGGTGAGGTCTTGTCATCTCTCATAATGGTCATTTGCCACATTTATGGTATTTCATTATTCTCCTTTGCCAACTAGAAAGGAATGGATTAGTGGGTGACTACATTGAAAAACAAAGTTAAAACCTTTTAGCTGTATTTGCTGTATATTGTATGCTGGGAATATAATTCTCGTTGTTTCTTGTCTCACCCTGCCATTACCCTATAACCTCTAGGCTGGAGTTATGATGTTGAAGAGAAGAAGATGCCAAAACCTAAATCCAAGTCTTATGGTGCAAATTTTTCTTGGAACAAAAGAACAAGAGTGTCTACAAAATAGGTTGGCATTGGCTGTGCGACTGTGAATAAAGTCAGCTGTGCTGTATTTATAGTCCATGTATAATACATCTCTTAATCTCCTAATAAATTTGACCTTTAAACTACAGATGCATCTTGTGATGTCTATTTAAAATGGTTTTCATGTCTCCAATTGAACCTGTTACGAACTTCCCTAAAAATAGAGGAGATTTGAAGTGTTCATACTTCTAAAAACTTACTGTACTAGGAATCTATCAAAGGGAATGTTTGAAATCAGCTGCAACTTTAGGGGTTATAATTGATCTTTGATGGTAATTTTATATCTACTGTTTAAACTTCTGAAGTTTAATAAGTTCAGTAACCTTTGCAAAGTCTTTCAATAAAAACTGGTTTTTTTCTTTCTATACAAAGCAGTATTGGCAGTTGAAGAGCAAAGAATGGGTATAACTCAAGACTGTTCTGTATAAATGTATATTATATAACTCCTTTCTGCTGAAATTAATACTGTCATTATTCCAGAAGCATTCGTGACCAGAATAGAAAGCACTGAGTTTTGTTTTGGTTATGGAGCAGATTTAGTCCGAAATATTAAGATTCTAGTTGTTTCTCTGGGATGTTCTTGAAAAGTGAAAGTTTTCAAGCCAGTTAAACATCCACGAATGAAGTCAGAATACTTGGGTGCATCACTGATTACATAATTACAGTTCTGGATCTTTTGTTGCTGGTTACATGTTTATCTGTATTGAGGTTTCCTGTTGCTTAACAGGAGATGTGCAGATAGCATCTCAGCCTTAACAGCAAGTACATATTCTAAGCTCAGTTTGTCTTAAATTATTAAATTATTAGTTTTAAAAATGCATAATGTTATATTTGAAATCTTTGTTGATATATCTTTGACTGTTGCTTTATTTGCTTTAATTTAACAACTTATGGTATTCACACATGATCAGTAAAACTTATTTCAAATAGGGGGGTACACCTTTTTCCTGTGCAACTGAGAGTTTCATCTCAGCTGTCACAAAAGATACAGTTGAAACATATCTCTCCACATAGACTTAAGTAATGGTGTGAGTGCCGTGTTAGATTTTAACTGAAAGAAGGCATAAAACTATCCTGTATTGCCCAGGTTTTATTATTATATGGCATATATTCTTGTTTCAGTTTTAACCAGCTCCCTATATGCTGGCTAGCAGTCATGTAAGGCATTGAGTCTGACCCAGTTTCAGCATAATCAACCAGTTGGATGAAGCTGCTGTTTTTCTGTTGCAGATAAAAACTATTACTCCAATTCATCTTCTGTTGAATTTTGAATGCTGCATTTTGCAATGGTGCCTGAAGTCCCCCAGAAACGCCAAAGTGCACAAACTGGAATCTTAACAGCCAGAATCTACTGCATCTCTTCATATTCCAGTTCAGCTTAATATGCTTATCTTGCTAAGAAGACAGTAAAAAGAAAAGCCATTCTCTAGAGTTTTTTTCTTCTGTTTTTTTCCAAGTAAAGAGCAGCAAGTTCTTAATTTAATGATCTTCAAGCTTCATCAGATTATCAAAATAGGAAATCCATGGTATCTTAATGCAGAAGAGGCACAGCTTCGTTTTTGAAATGACATGGTCCATTGAATTGACTGATTAGTGTTAGATACCTAACATTATCTTTGGACACCTAATTAATGAAATTGCTGTTAATCTATACTTCTTGTAACTAGAACCAGTTTCACATAAAACACAGTTTCTTGTTTCTGTTTCTCCTGGACATAAAAGGAGATTTTGATAAATCCTCTTCTGTTTCTAAGGAAGAAATCTTTTTGTTTGTTTCCTTGTTTATGATTGTGTATTATTCTTGCCATCTTGAAGCCTTTAAGTCGTGTTTGAGCCCTGATCTTCTTTTCCTTTGATCATTTTCTTAGGAATTGGATTTTTTGATCTTCTTGCATGGTTTAAGAATGACCATGGTGACAGTGGTAATACAATTGATTGTAGTCACTAAGGTCTTCAAACCTTAGAAGTAGTGCTGGGGGCATGAGCTTGGAAAGGATCAGTTGCAGCAAGAATATATTTTAGAGATCAGAAGTTCTATTAGACACTAAACTTCTTTACCCTTTCATTAGCTTACCAAATTATTACAACTCTGGAAGTTTTTTCAGCTAGAACTGAAATTGTAGAAGATGATCTGACCATCTTTAGTTAAGTGCCTTCAGAAGTGAATGCTCATAGGTGAACTCCAGCTTCTATCTATTCCACAATGTGTTGGGATAAATAAAATTGTTCCTGAACCTTGAATGTGTCAAAAGGCGCAACAAGTAAACTACTATAATTGGTCATTTATCCTGAATGAGACTAGCAATTCATCTGAAGGAGAATTAAAATGCTGAATGATATTAAAAATTCATTTTGGTGGCAGATTTAGCTGTGTTGCATCCAACTAATCTAAGCTTTTATTAGGAGGAATATATGAAACCTGTGAAAGTAACAAAATCATTACTGGGTAAAGAAAAAGTGTAAAGCTCACAAGTAAACTGAATATATTCTTTACCCAGTGGGATTTGTTTGCATCTCACGTGTCTTGCCATCTTACATGGCAGTAGCAAAAGAATGTTAAAAAATTACTAGACAGTTGTATGTTGCAGAGTAACGTACCACAGATGTTACATTTACATTCTTTCACGTTTTCATTCTTTCATTCTTTTGAGCTGTGTTAGAATTGAGGTGTTTTCTTTCCAGTTTTGTAGCTTCCATTATTGTAGAAAACCCTATGCAAAGAACAGGCTGATCTGAAGTACATTGCACTTTGGCTTCGGTAGTTGTGTTGTGTGAAGTACTGGAGGCAGCATGCTGCTGCTAGAGACAAAGTCCTTTCCAATTTCTAGCAAATTGTTCCAAAGAACCGCCAGTTTTCTGAAAAAGGCTTATTATCTGTCATTGCTGTCTCAGCCAGCATATCAAAATGAGTTTTGGATTATTTCTGTCAAGTCTTGGTGAAAATTCCTTCTTCAAAGAAACAAGCAGCATCATAGTATCTTTCCTCCCATATGCTACTACCTTTTACTCCAGTCAACTCTACAAGATATGTGGTATATAGATTTGGGGGACTTTTAGTGTCTCTTGTCCACTTGATATTTTCATAAATGAGTTTTAAAAGGTTGTGTAAAACTAAGAACGTTTTGATGAAATTTTAGCTTCTCTAGTAAACTACAGTGTCTTTATTTTATCACACATTTGTGTTTCCGCTTTCCTGACAGCTGATACCAAGTGTGCATAATGCAAGTACCAGGAATATCGGCATCATTCATAATTCAAATTAACTTTTTAAAAAAAATTAATAATAATGGCCTTGCAATTCTTAAAATCATGATGTGATAATGGAATGTAAAGAATGTCAGGAAATTAAAAGCACAGTTTCAGATTTCTAGCAGAGTATTCCTTAATTGTGCCAATTGATGCATAATTTAAAACAAATCAGACTATTAATGGATACTGTGAAATGAAAAAATTATTTACCCATATATGCAAAGTTTCGTCATGTGATAGAAAAGGAGAAGCTAATTTAGACAATTACCAACTTTTGTATTTTCACAATTGTGTAGTTTGGTTTTGATAAATACTGTTATCTGACTCTGTCTAACTACTGGGGAGGTCAGCATATTTTGTTGTTCTGAAAAGAAAAAACGTGCAAATAGAGAAACCTGAAATAACCTAAGAAAATAATTTTAGACAGTTGTATAGTAAGTTATGGCATGTCTGGTAAGACAACTTGCTTTGATAATTCATTCCTATGTTCTGAGAGGGATTTACATTTAGTTCGTACTTCATTAATGCTGGACTATATCACCAACTTCACAAGATTGTGCTTAGAGCAACTTTAAAAAAAGGGGCGCAAAATAATTTTGAATTGCTACTAAAATGTTGATTTCAGTAGACGTAAAATACTGATTCTTCATGTTAATCATGAGGGAAAGTAAAAAGGTTCCTGTCATGAATGCCTCCTGCACAGAAAAAGTGAATTTAACACCTTTTAGGACAAGTTGATTAGAGTAAGTACAAATAACTTGATTAGAATAAGACCATAGTCTTGAATAACTGGAATTTGAAGCTGTGTAGCTATTACTTGTGATTTAAACATTTTTCTTAAAACTGTCATCTGAGTAACAGATGACAGGTTTTGGGGTTTTTTGTTTATTGGGTTTTCTTTCATTCCTCCCTACCCCTCTAAAATCTCTATAAATAATGCTGTGAACAAATACAATATAAAAATGATGTGACAATTTGGCTATTTTAGATATTACTTATTTTCACATTCTTCATTGTAGTTCGTGTTTATGGGGACAGTGATTCGAGTAGTTCATTTGGATTTACAGAGGGCTTTAAAAAGGTTTCTTACAAAGTTACAGAGAAAGGCAACAGCACACCTGAAGATGTAAGTATTTTTGTTTTTGAAGAGCAAATCTCTAGCATGGAGGAGAGACAATTGAGGATTAGTATGGGTGGCCTCTAAAACCACAAGTAGTCTGGGGAAAACTGTATAATTCTGTATAAAACTGTATAATAATTATAAACTGGCTTTTAAAGAGGCATATCAACAACCTCATAAGTACTTTTTCTCATAGCAGACATTGAAATTCATTGGCAATTTTTTGACTGCCAAAACTAGCTTTACACTAAATTCAAAACAAGAAATGCATGTAATAAAAATCTGCATTAAATATAAAACAGTATCCTGTTGAGTAAAATCCCTGAGCTAAATGCTGATGACAGCTAGGAAAGGTATCCTTGGAGCATCCCTGTTTTTATCAGGCATTGGCAAAGCTGAGTTTGTTCAGGTGTCTGTCCTGATCTGGTTCAGAATGGCTGTTCTTTGTACTATTTGCCAGTATGGCATTCCAACATTGTATGCTATTGTGTTTTGTCAGTGTTTTGTGATAATTAAATACATCCTTTATAGTGAAGAAGTAACCACAGTTTCCACTTTGAAGCTGAAGGACATACACCGTTGACCATCATGATCTTCAGTGATCATCAGGTGTCTTAAAATGGGTTATCATACTCACATACCTAGGTGTGACCAAATTCCTCTGTTTCAGGAGTATTCTCCAGGACTTCAGAAATATTTAAATGAAGGTACATGGTACAGTTTTCCTCCTAAAACACTGGTACAACAATGGCTAGTCTTGATAAATAACTAGAATTATTCTTAAAAATATATCACTAAGAAGAAGTGAAGAAGACTGTTTATTCTGGTACTGTGCCTATAAATACTGGAAGATATTTTAATTTCTCTGTTATTAGGTAGAGAAAATGAGAAAATTCTTATCATGTCTATCAAGTAAAGCAGTTGTCTTCTGGCATGCCTTGGTTGTCTGTTACAGGAATATGTATGCAAAGTTGTAGTCAGTCTACTGAGATTTCTATAATTGAATGCAAGCTTGTCATTGCTGCCTTCTTCCTTAACCAGCTGAGGGAAATCAAACATCAAACTGAGAAGTACTGTAAATTTAAAACCAAGACACACTGCTTATTACAGTCTCTAATAAATTCTGTGCTTATTCCAGCCCCTTTTTTGATCAGTTCTTGGATTCTTCACTATTTTTGTTTACGTGATCCAGTGTTGCTGCCAAATAGTTTTGTCAAAATTACAATCTACTTATAAATGAAATTTATTTTTGCTTTCTTACCCTTTGCCCCACCTGACCATTTTTATTGCTTCACTTAGGATGGCTGCACAGTGCTTGAGAAAATATTTTTGAGTATGACTGGGGAAATGCTAGAGTTACAGTGCCCTTTACATTTCAGAGTGTCTTATTCAATACTCTGTTGCATGAAAGATTCAAGTTTTAGCTTTTCAGTGGTGCATCTTCTGTCTTTTCCATTTACTTTTGGGATATGATAGCAAAGTTCCTTTACCAGTCAATACCCGAAGTATAGCCTTAAGACATATAAAATACCTAATTTCTAGAACAGACATAAAATCTCATGACAATTGAAGGAGCGTCACAGAGACATTACAAAATAAACTACTAAATGGGGAGGGGTCAGGGGGTGGGAGGGGGGATAATTTCCAATTTCTAATTGTCCTTAGTTTGCAACTGCTATTTGCAGTTATGCATAAAATAAAACTTGGGAGCAAAAGATATGTTTGCCTCAACCCAGAATACTGAACCATGGCACTGAGAATGCACAGTGACTGTATTCCACAGGCTGCATTTGCACAGGTGTACTAACTACCTAAGGATTTTTTAAAAACTACTCAAGGTAACTAGGCTATTAAAAAGCAGAACATTCCACTTTTAATATATTCCAAATTTTTGAAATAACAGTAAATTTGAAACAACTTTGCTGCAGCCCATCACTGTAATTTGGAGTAAAATTTCAAATCCAGTCTTGCATCTTACAGTATCTTTTTTAAAATGAGGTAAAGTGAGAATTGCCCATCCATTCACAGTATGTGGATATTTGCACTTAAGTTGAGTTTCTTTAGTAGCTGGTGAATTTAGATTAATTTAGCTAATGTAGAAATCTGAAGAGGTGAGATGCATGGAGCTTTAGAAATACCTTCTTGTCTATTGCCGTGGGTGTGATGTGAATGTATGTTAAAAGTGCATGTCTCAAAAGAGAGACTAAACAAGTTATTTGGGGGGGGGGGGGGGAAGCCCTAAAGGGTTTTTAAACACATAACAGCCACCTTCAGCATAGAATTCCCTAAAGCATAAATGGCTGAAGGCTGTCAGAATAAGAAAAGGAACACGACTCAGCAGGCATCCCTGCAAAGCTAGACAGCTGTCTACATTTGCTCCCCTTCAGAAACAGGACCTGGGCTAGACGGATGCACCATAAGCACCTTTTGTTCTTACAACCACTTACATGACTGTAAACAGAGACCAGTTTAATGACTGCCATCTCAGGTGTAAACACCTGAAGTTCAGTCATCAATACCACTCTTCATGTCTGAGAGATAATTAATGTCTGTTGAATTAAATATCATGTGAGTGATGATGAAACTGTTGGATTTATATCTCTGTATCTGAAACTCCTTGCTTTGCACATCTTAGGGTTGAATTACATACTTTTTTTTTGTATTATCTCTAGTTCCTTCTTTTTTTTATCCTGCCTGCTTTAAAAATGATGGCTGAAGCATCCTCCGCTGTTACTAAGAATGGCTAAGAAATAATTTTTTGCTTTTTTTTTTCTCCAGACTAGTAGTTTTGTTTGGTATCAAAGTCCTGCCTATGTCTCAAAATTCCATATGCTTTCTGAACGAGGCATAGATGCTACTAGTCAGTGCAACAGAGGCGTGGAAAAAGTTGGATGTACTCAGTTCTCTTGATGTGCCCTCAAAAATAGCATCCTCACTTCACGTCAGTGTCTACCTTCAGATTTCAAGCTGATTAAGAAGCATAGAAGAGAGAAATTGCAGGCCCAATATTTTAAATTAAGTCATTATTTTCCTGAAGAGAGCCAGAAGACCAAAAGGAAGATAATACAGGAATTTAATTTCAGGAAGGGCAGATGATTTATTTTACAACCTGAAATTATTTGTAAGAAAGAGCCAAGATAATTTTTAGATCCACCCATGCCTTCTCTCTATATACTGGAAAGCAGGTTATGAGGAAAAGCGGGAAACAAATACAATTACCACTTCTTTTGCTGATTTTTACATGTTAGAACATGGTAGAAAATAATCAGCACCTGGCTCCACCACCCACCAATCACAGAATGCACCTTAGGAAATTGTCTCAATACCAGGTTTCACTTCTTGCCTCCTTTTCCCACACTATATGATGGCTTATCTTCAAAGCATTCCCATTTCACTATCTTCAGACAATTCTGTTTTGCAGGTGGAAAGCAGCTTTTTGTTTTTCCCCAGCTTTGATCATTACCATATGGTCTTTCATACGTGCTCAGGGTCTCTCTCCAGGATTGCGATTTACTTTTCTCTCACTGGACCTTTTTTCTGACCAGTTCTCTATACAAAAAACTACTCAAAGTTATATGGTTCTTGGAAATATTTTGGGTTTCATACAGAAACAGTTGTGTGGTGCCAAGGACACAGAACCGTGGCCTGGGCTGGGGATGAATGTTATCAAGTAGGAGGCCTTATCTCAGAAGAATGTTAACCTAAGACACAAATACCCGTAACAGAAAACAAATGGTGTCACAGAAACAAAAATGCAGTTCTTACTGGCGCCTCTTGGGCCTTTTATTATTTTCCATAGGCATTGCCTAAAGATTCACAGTCAGTCTTTGAGTGATGTGGTTGTGTATGCTCTATTCTGCTGATATTTTTTGTGGAGTTTGGAATTTCTTTTTTGGCCAGTTGGCTCAGCATTCTGCATTGGTGCACTTAAATGACCTTCACCATCTCCTGAGGGCATAATGGCAGAGTGTAGCCAACTGTCTCATCTGTGGTTAGAATTGCTAGTTGTGTCTAGGTGCTTAATTCTTATTCTCTGTAGCATATCACTGATCTAGTAGCAGGTTAAATCAAAAAAAGTTTTATTTTTAGGCTTCATTTTGATTTTTTTTTCTTACCTATTACAGCCCTGCTGTTTGAGTTGTCAGCAATGTAAAAAGTTCTCTGGGTCTTGGCAGCTCGGAAATATTCTGTAAAAAATTAGGTAATATTGGGAAATATTGAGTTGTTTAAATCATTGTGATTTGTGGAAAAATTCTGGCTGAAGTAACATTAGTTTTGAAATATTTTGCAGCCTGGGAATGATTTCAGATCAAAACCACTAAACTTGCATGAGAGTAGTCAGCAGTAGGAAAGTACAGTGTCTGGGAAGGTGCAGTTAAGGGTGTGGCACATGCTGCTGCTACAACACAGGTGAATTCCCTAACTGTTAGGCTAAGGAATTTTTCTTTTTTGCTAATGCAACTAATATCCAGTTATTTACAGGAAATAGGACTGTTCTACAGAAGTGACTGAAGGAAGGACAATAGATACTGATAGGATACTCATCTTGAGTAGGAATGACCCAGGTTTGATTTGAAGCCAGAACTTCAGTTCTGGATCTTATGTCTCCTAGGAAGCTTCTGTGACTGTTAATCGCGGTAGTTTGTTTCTATCTTACTATTTTTCTGTTCTTCTTTACAAGGAACATCAAAAGCTCCAGGTTTTATTTCCAGGCAAGGTCCTCAGGGATAATATTTCCCCACCCACTTCTAATTAATTTAGAGTATCTTCTTTGCCAGATCTTAGACAGAATATGCTGCCTCACAATTCTCTGCCTAAATCTTGGTTTAGAAAGAAAAATAAATTCAATTTCTAATGCCATCTTACTGAAGGGAATTTGAAAACTTTGGCTTTCAGAATAGGAAACCAATAGGAATCAGTAAAACTTGCTTCAATTTTAAAGGAGTTACTGGGCAATAATAATCTGAACCTGAGAATACTTAGTCATGTGACATGGGATGCATTCGTTTCTCTTGAAGCCAAATTTTGTCTTTGTTATGTGCAAGCGTTTCTGGCCTGGCATCCTGGTTCAGAGACCAAAACATTCTAGCATATCAGGTGGAACAATTCTCTTACAGTATATATAAGGCTGTTCTCACAACCTTCACCTGCAGTGATGCTGATAAAAAGATTTGCAATCTTGTGTTCATCCAAATAAGCTCTCCTGCTGTTTCCCTGAGACCTGGATAGTCTGAGCAAGTTTCAAGGTTTCTTTGTACTTAATTTAGCAGCAATTAGTCCAGCTTCTTATAGTCTCAAAAGCATTACTGTGTGTACACTCTGCAGTTACTGAGCCCTTCATTCTTAGCATTATAGGTGAAATGTTCAAGGACTGGTTTTTAACTCTGTTTCTTAAGTCTTTGTGTGAATATAGGATTCTTTATGAGCATTTTGATTCTGCTTCTTGAAAGCCAATAGAAGTCCACCTTACCTTAATTCCAAAGCAAAATTTCTCCTTGTAAGTAGTTGTAGCTTTCCATGTCAATAACTTCATTGCTATTAAGAAAATCTCTCCTCTGAAGACAAGCTGAGAGAGTCGAGTCTGCACAGCCTGGAGAAGACTTTGGGGAGACTTTAGAACAGCCTTTTGGTACCTAAAGGGGGCCTACAGGAAAGCTGGTGAGGGACTTCAATGGGTGTGTAATGATAGGACAAAGGGAACAACTTCAAACAGATGAAGAGTAGGCTTAGATTGAATATTAGGAAGAAATTCTTTACTATGAGGGTTGCCCAGAGAGGCTGTGGATTCCCCATTCCTGGAGGTGTTAAATAACAGACGGGATGGTACTTCAAGCAACTTGGTCTAGTGAAAGGTGTACTTGCAGGGTTGGAGCTAGATGATCTTTAAAGTCCCTTCCAGCTCAAACCATTCTATGGTTAGAACACTTTACTTGGATGTTACTAAATGTGGACACACACATTTAGAGAGCTAGGAAATTACAGCTTGGCAATTCCTTTCAGGCCTGGATTTCTCCTGACTCTCAGGTCCATTCCCAGGCTGACAAGCTGACTACAGCTTCAGTTAAGGAGGCAGTCTCCCAGAGTGATAACTTGGTGAAAAACAGAAAGGAATTCATAATAAAGATTAACACCTGGTGTCTTTCCCACGGGACATCCGGACATGCTGTCCCAAGAGATGTTTGTCCCAATTGTCCAATGAACTCCTGTCCTGTCCTAGCTGCACGTAACACACTTTAAATACGGGGTGTCTGTACAATAAAGTTGGCCTTTTTCCCCAAAAGAGGTCCGTGTGTGTTGTTGTCTTTTCTCTCTCTTTGCAGTGCAGTAACCACATCTAAAACATTCCTAATCTTGATTGAGGTGACTGGTTTTGTTAAAAGAGAGAACAAACAAATTTTGCAAGCAGTACTGCAGATTTTCTCCCAAAATGAACCCATATGGATTGCTAACTCAAATACTCTATGTTAACAGATAGCTAAATGAGAACCTTCTCCCCAGTCAGATAAAGATTTACTTCATAAAAGCTTCTGCAACTTCTTTTGGAAATATTCCCATCTTTGGAGTATGCACTATGCCACCTGTTTATGTATTTATGAAACGCTACTCCCTGCGGGACAAGTCTGGGTTGTATGCTTATTTTGATAAAGCACTACTTTAATCTTCAGACACTAAGTAATTATCTCCTGCCAATGAAGTTATGTCCAGAAGTAAAATATATTATACCTTTTCTCTCTCATTTCAATTTCCCCAAATTAACTGCTCATTGGATTGTATACATGTAGGCAGTACTCTGCTATTTCAAAGCTTTAACAGATTTATAAATGAAGGAGGTATCTGGGACTCTGTTGAAGACCATCTAACAACTCAGGATGAAGTATTCTCACTGCATTTATGGCATGTGTGCAACAGGTGAAGAGTCACTGCACAAACTGGTGTTATAAAACAGTGATCATCAGAGGAGCAACAGTGGAGTCTCCTTTGAGTGAGTGTTTATGTACTTCACTGTTGGTACCTTGCAGATGCTAATCCAGTGATAGGAAGTGATGCTTGCCATCCAGCTAAAGATTGAAATGCTGTTTAATCAAATAAGCTTATGTTCAAATATTTCCCTAAGGGTGTCCCAACTGGTTTAATGTCTGCATACTGTTAGCCAGCTCTTGGTATTCTCTCTGCATCCCATTCCATTTTATCCACAGCTGAGATGTAATTCCAAGTAGATGCTACTCCTTCAATAATAACTAAGGATACATAAATTATTCTTCTTCACAGTTCTGCTCAGTGAATGGACATCATATGAGCTCCAGCAGGGTGATTAAGAGTGGTTTTCCAAGATGGATCCTTTCTTGAATTTCTTGAATTCTGGTTATCAGTATGTTTTAATGTCAGAAAATTCACAATATATTACAAAGCATTTTTAGCTCTGGAATTTCTAATGTTCAAGGGAAAATAGGGTTTCCCATTACTCTGTGTGTGGCAGCATCATCAAGGTGCTGATGAACACATAAAATGAGCTGGGTTACTAGAAGTGACTGTTCTTCCTCCAAAAAATGTCTCGCTCATTGTAAATCTAATTGTAGAACTAAAGGTTGACTATACATCTGGAAGCAATAAAAGAAGTGGCCTATACTCTCTAAGAGTCAAGGTGGAGGACGGGAGGTGATGAATGACATCTTAGAAAGCTGAGCAGGGACCCTTCTGCATGTTGTCCAATCTCTTACATTGCTTTTAGAATGGTACCAAAAAATACCAGTGATAAGTAAGTTGCTGAGATGTTTTTTTATGCCATCTGGCATAGAAGGCTGTGAGTCTGACCTCACATCTTCAGAATCATTCTCCAAAGACCAAATCTGGATGTATTGCCAGCATGCCTACGTGCTGGAGTTAGAATGGAAAGCTAGATGAAGTGATTATTACAAACCTGCATCCCCAGAAGCTAGAACTTACTCTTCTAGCTGATGCACTGGTGAAATAGTTTAGGAGATTGTAGTACAGAAGAATTAGTAGTGCCTGCATTACAAAAAACCAAAACATATCTCTTCTGCAAACTCCACATTCTCAGAATGTTCAGGCAAAGGACATATGGAGCAATTCACTATGGTTAATGTTCCTTAGGGCGTCAAACATTTTCCAGCTGATCACAGTCACAGAGGTTCAACAACTCTTTGGTGTACTTAAATAATAAGTATCACAGGTCTTGAGGGACTGGGAATTAATCACAGCCAACCGTGGATATGTATTCTGCTATTATCTACTAAAATATCTGTAAATACAGATTCAGTATAAAGGGGGGAAAAAAAACAAAAAAACACACCAACCACCATGGAGGATAATATATGAGAGTAAAATTGGAACAATTAAGCATGTCACCAGTGTCCCAAACATGACCTTAGCAATAGGACATTTTTGAAGAAAAACTGCATAGTGGATCCTAGAAAGCAAGCACTGCCTAGCCTCATGTGTAAAGGCAGAAAACAGACAAGACTGTTAACTCCATTATTAAAACAGGACAGAAACCTCTTTGATTAAATATGACAATCAAGGTCCGCTTTGGACCTCTTTGAACAGAAGCAGGCAAGGGTTTGGTTTTTTTTCAATATCATGAAAATTCTAGTAAATTCTGCCCCAATATCCCATCACTTTCTGTGACCATTTTCTGATGCTTCAAAAGAAAGTAACCCTGTCTACCTTGATTCTCCAAAAGCCAAATTATACGCTGAAGGCAAATGTAAATCTGGCCCCTGCAGGTAAACAGCTGGTAGCATTAAAGTATTTAAAACATGGTGCAAAAAAGATATATGGAAATGCAGTCTCCTTTCAAGGCTCTGTTACAGATACAAGAAGTTAACCACCCAAAGATACAAATCACAAGTTTTAACTTTGAACAACAGGATCACTTCTATCCTGTCATCAAGTCCTACTTACACCTGTGAGTTGCTAGCATTAAACAATTTATTCCTCATGGACATTATTTCAAATAATACTCCAGAATGGCTTATCTTTAAAACTCTATTCTTATTTCCAGACTATTTTTTATTTATAACCTGTTCATACACCTTTCCACTTAGGTGCTTTAACCAATATTCCTTGTCTGGTAAGGGCTTTCTGAATTAAAATACCTAATCAGATTATTTTCTAGTCTTTGACTGTGAACTAAACACATCAAACTCTTTCTTTAATCTCTTCTCAGGCCAATGGCTTGTCATTTGCCAAATTATTTTGGTAGCCATTGCTTTAATTTCTTTTATCCATTAATCATGCCCAGTGCAAAGCCAAAACATTACTCAGAATGGGAATTGTAATTGGTTGTTGTCATTGAGCTGATGAAATGTGTTTCTGCCACAAAGTGCAGTTAACCCTAACCAGCATTTGATTAAGTATGAAAGATCACAGCCTAAGAATTTTCTCAGAAGTAGAAAATGTAAATTTGGCAGTGACTTGCAAATCAGATTCTGAAATGGAGAGTCCAGAATACCAGCCTGGTCAATCTATCAAATGAAGACACTGAAAATTTTCAGCTAGAAACTGGGACAAATAAACTGCTGCTTTGATTTTTATTGTTTTCAAGGAAGTAATTTGTAACTCATTAACAAGTTGGAATCAAACATGGAATTGATTGAGTAGTTTTTAACTGCCTTCTGATGTCACTGAAATACTTTTCATTTAGCAATTCTATTTCAGTGTGTGAGACATGTCCAGAGACCTAGGCTACATAAATCTTAAAACAGATAGCCATTTAGAGCACTGAAAGTACTGAGGGTAGATCTCCATTTTCAATTTCTTTATTGAGTTGGTATTTTTTTCCAATAAAATTCTGTCCTCAATTGGCCTGAAAATGTTGTCACCTCTCTCTAAAAATTTTGTCATACAAACTTCAAAACAAGTAGAGAGTCAACTGAATATAGTTAATAAATAACAAATGGGAGTTGTTTTCTTACTAGAACAACAGTGCCAGTGGTGGTGATTGGTCTACTAGTATTTTCCTTCCATTTGCAACACAGTTTGCCAATCTGATGATTATTTGTGTGTAGTCACAAATAAGATAGATGAAGGAAAAGGGAAGTTATTCATCAAGACAGCAAACTGCAATGTGACAGTGGTCAATGTATATCAGGATTGCAACTGTTGAAACAAATGCTGATTTGCTAAGCCCAAATTGTTTAGGAAAGGCAAAGTGTTAAGATATTCCTTTGATAGCTTTATTGTTCTGGTCCTTATTTAAGGGCTGAAGAAAGAACTGTTCATTATAAAAAGTGTAAATTTTACTTGAAAGCATACTTCCTTAATCACTTAACTGTGACTTAATCTTAGAGCTAAAAACACCACCATAACTAAATATGTAGGTTTCAATGAAATTAATATTAACAACTCAGTTAAAACATCAAGCTACCTGTTTCCAATGGATAAAAAGCTTTTCCTTCCTCCACAACAGTAGCAACAACACTTTCTTCTAAAAGCCAAGTATATAAGCAAAGTAAATTTTCATCTAAATCCAGGCAAGTTCGGTTTTTGTCAGACTGCCAAACAGTGCATGAGCTTTAGCTTGAAATTCCAAAGTTCTGTGACAAAATTTATTCTTTGATCTTGTTAGTTTTCAAAAACTCAATGGTGTTATACTGAACGGTTACTATGTAGCACATAGCTATTTTAATTAGACAGCTGTTTTACTTTACAGTTTCTAGGAACTTTAAATGCACTGCCATATAATTTCTCAAGGTAGCTTTTTTACAGAAGGAGATGCCGGGTGAGATACACATAGGTATATATCCTAGTTTGTATAAGGGAAGGGAAGAGGAACATGGATGAACTATTAGACTCGATAATCTTGAAAGTCTTTTCCGACCTAAACAATTCTACTAATTGCTGAGACGTGGCTATGTCCACAAGACATTCCATTCTGTTCTGGCATTGAAGTGGGTTTGGAAACTACCTATCAATCAGATGGCGTTTGCAACACTTTTGTTTTGTGTGTCCATGTTTTCAAACTTGTATCAAGAAACCAAATGGTTGCTTATCACAGATGTAAGGTATTAAACCTGCATATTTCAAAGTTTCATGGTACTGACACTGGTCACTTTGAAAGACAATGAGAAAGAAATGGATAGTGAAGTTGGAATGGACAGAAAAATTATTTCTCTTTTAAGTGAAATGCAGGGACTATTTTTTGCCACAATGCTGGGTTAGAGTGTTTCAGTGAAGGAGGAAACTATTACTCCTTGCACAGGAAGAGCTGTTGGAGGGAGATTAATTATCTGAGTTGTCAGAAATAACAACCCTTGACTATCACATGAAATAGCAGCATACAAACAATGGAAATAAAAAGATAAGAATAAAATGCGATGTATTAGCTAACCAATCAGTTAGTTCTGCCAAAGTCCCCATTGTCATTAAGGGCAAGCTGAAGGATTGCAATAGTGAGGCAAAGCTGTGCAGATGAAATCCCCAAAAGAGGCCATGACTGTCTGTTCACTGTTGAATGATGGAGTTGCTGCAGTGCTTTTGAACATGGTGTCTAAAAGCACATTCAGAGCTAGTAGACTAGGAGAAAGTGTATTCTTCTTGTTGCCCTTACACAATCTGCCAAGAAAGCATCTGGCCTAAGCCATCAAGACAGTCCTGCATTTCAAAACACCAGGAAACATTCTTTTATTTATGCATTTCATGTGTGATGAAAACTGAGTTGTTAGTATGATTGGCCTTGATAACTTCTTAGCAAGCCCCATAACAGAAGAAGACAGAACAACTCTATAGTGAAAAACAGGCCCTGTGAGTGCCTTCTCCATAGCAGGAAGCAAGACTCGTCCTTTCAATCCAGCATGGTAAACCAGTTAATTTAAAAAGCAGTGTTTACTCAGCTGAGCACTGCCTGTCACTTGTGTTCATTTCCACCCAATGTTTTTTGTTGTTGGGTGTATCTGATGCCTTTATCATGAGGCATGGCAGAAGCTTATGGCAAGATAAAGTGACTTAAATTAACCAGGCAAGGATCAGTCTACATGTATTTAATTCTTATAGTGAAAGAATGTACATGCCAGTCAGCATTATTGTTGTAACATACCTGTCAGGTGCAGAAGATTAAGAAAAGGTCCATGCTAAAGATCATTCCCATAAAAGGGATAATTCATCAATAGGTTACAGGCTGAGCAAAATTCCTGTAGGCTGAGCAAACTCAGAACATAGGGTGCCTCTTACCAGGAGGCTGGTCCCACCAGAGCTATATAGACCTTGCTTCGCCTTTGTTGTTGTACCTCAAATGGAGGCTGTAACCTGGCAGAGGTCTGCAAGAACTGAGGCAACATGTAACACATTTTTGTAGACTTGGGGTCTTTTAAAGCATAAATATTTCAGGCAGTTGCTGTGCATTGGTGTACCTGTGCAATAGCCATCTCTACGGATTTTAGTGACTAGTGTCCTAGAGCTTGCAGAGAGGAGCATTAGGCAACGTGCATTTCACATTAGAGTCACAAGGTAATGGGTATTTTCTACATTCTAATGTATAACAACAAATTATCCTCATCCTGATAATATTATGAATAGTACATTCTCTTCTTCTTTTGCTCAATACTGTTTTTTAAAGCCTCCATCTCCTGATATACAGTCACAAGTCTACTACAAAATTTCCTGTTGAATGCCCTGCCGCTGTACAGCACCATTACAAGGAAGAGCTTGTCATGGTTTCTGGTGTTAACATCCACTGCCTTAGAACTAAAGTGTTGCTAAAGAAGTCTCAATAAATGCTTTTAGCCTTTGAACTGGCAATATGCGAGTAACAATTAAAGCAGGTATGATTACTCAGTAGGACGGTGTACAATGCTCACAAAATAAAATACCTTTGGGCATGGAGAGGCATATTTCTTTGACATACTCTGAAAAAAGGTGACATATAATTTGGGTCTGTCATTTTAGCTCCTATACTATAGTACTACGTTACTTCTGTACTGCAGATAAGTTGTGATTTCTAAATTAGTCAGTAATTGAAACTTGTGTATAGAATATGAATCCTGTGTGGATTCTTGAACACATCACGACTCCACTACAGAGACACAGAGAATTCCACTTTACCGAGAGAATAATGTCGATGTACTTTTCTATTAGAAAATACGTCCAACGTGAAAATTGAAGTTTTGTTGTAGCTCCTGGCTCCTGTAATGCAATATACAGTGGCTGCTCTGTAACCCCAGTGGTTGTAGCTCTGAGTTGTCTTTCTTTTATTACTTTGCACAAGCTCTCTTCTAGAAATGTGAGGAGAGGAGGGGTTAGAAATGTAAACAAAAAATGAAGTGGTCAAGGATACCTATACAAATACATCCATTTTCAAGTCCAGACTTCAGTTTTGACTCTCAGTGTTAGACAGCTGCCAGACTCTGCTGAGTTTTGTGCATTCTGTGGTCCACAGCTCCTGTTTGTATCACCATTGCAGTGGAATAACAGAAAATGTAACTATTCCTATATTGGCTAAGAAAGACTATTTTAGACCTCTTAAAAAAAAAAAAAACAACCAAACAAAAACAACCAGCAAAATTAGATTGGAGCTAATTCCAATGACCCCATTAAAAAAAAAAAAAACAGTTTATGATAAATCACAGATATTTTAAAAAAATCTGATAGTAAAAGAATGTTAAAGTCAGCTGAGTATAAGATTGCAGAAGTTTTTAGATAGTCTGTATAATGCCTTTTTGCCTCTTTTGGGTGCTTGTCTTGCTGGCTTTGAAACAGCAGTCTTACTTGACTATATACATCTCTGTGAATCACAGGAAGTCCATAAGGTTCATAAAGATAAAATAAACCACCCCACTCTATTCCGCACACCCCAAAATGCTTCACAGCAGATCAAAATGTTCTAATACTAAATTTCAAAATGCTAAATCTGTTTTTAAGTTGATCTACAATTTTTCCAGCAAAATTGCACTCACTTTCCCAAAGTTCTTTTATACCCAAGCAGAGGTAAGAGCTTCTCTAGATCAGTTACTCATTATGTAACCTCATGCAACATAGATTAATAGGTATCCTAATTTTTTTCAACCTTCAAGCATTACAAGCAAGCCTTTCAGAGAAACAGACAGCACATGATTAATTCTATTCTTTTCATTGGCAGACTCATGAATTTCGTTTTTCTGTTGGACTCTAGGTTGTAAGGAAAATTCAGTTTCCCTTTCTTTATACTGTGTATATGAATGTCAGGGATCAAACTTCCTTTGAGCTTTTCAACAAAGAATGAAATGTTATTGGAACATATTGCCCTAAGAATCATTGCTAGAACATGATGATCCCCAAAAGAAATGAGTATTAACAGTCTTGCAGTGTTTCTAAATATTATCTTCTGCCAAAAGTTTACTTATGTTTTCCTGATATTGACATGGAAAACATTGTTGAATTTAGTAAATACCTAGATTAGATATTAAGCTTACCATCATTTTCACTTACTCTTCTCTGAGTTGGTCTGTTCCAAGGAATCATTACAGGCAATTGTTTTAATACATTAGGTATTCTAGTTTTATACATTAGATAATAACTTCACCTGATCAGGAAAACATATTTCTGAGTCTCTTGATCCACTGAAGGGTGATAATTCGATTTTTTTTAAGAATCACTAGAAGAAGACTGGGAATAAACTAGTAATTTATTTCTTTACAAGCTATTATTGTGCTTCTGGAAAAATAACGCAGGTTTCAACAGACCATTTTGGTTAAAGCAAGATCCTTTTAGTCACAGATTGCAGCTTTATATTAAATAATTTTTTTTTTTAAGACACGTGTCTGAACTCTGCATATGTAGAAATATTGAAAGGAATTAAAGAGAGTGGCAGGAATGTAATTAACTTTTTTTTCTCAACCCTTATAATTTATAGTTGGTTTTTATTAATGCAACACAGAAAGGATAAACTGGTAGAAATGGATCACAATGGTCACAACAACTCCAGAAGACTACTGATGGGGGGAAGAGTGGCTGGAAAATTGCCCAGTGAAAAAGGACCCTGGGATGCTGTTGGCAGCAGCTGCACATGAGCCAGGGTGTGCCCAGG
The DNA here is from genome assembly GCA_037013685.1 of Acridotheres tristis. Classification (NCBI taxonomy): domain Eukaryota; kingdom Metazoa; phylum Chordata; class Aves; order Passeriformes; family Sturnidae; genus Acridotheres; species Acridotheres tristis. Next base: position 63,333,644 of record CM072919.1, on the reverse strand, counting down.
TGGCCAAGAAGGCCAATGGCATCCTGGGCTGGATCAGCAATAGTGTGGCCAGCAGGAGCAGGGCAGGGATTGTCCCCCTGTGCTGGGCACTGCTGAGGCCACACCTCGAGTGCTGTGTCCAGTTCTGGGCCCTCCCTGCAAGAAAGACCCTGAGGGGCTGGAGTGAGTGCAGAGAAGGAAACGGAGCTGGGGCAGGGTCTGGAGCACCAGTGCTGTGAGGAGCAGCTGAGGGAGCTGGGGGTGTTTATCCCAGAGAAAAGGAGCATCAGGGTGACATTATCACTCTCCACACCTGCCTGGAAGGAGGGTGGGGCCAGGTGAGGGTCAGCCCTCTCTCACAAGTAATAGGTGATAGGATGAGAGGAACTGTCCTCAAGCTGTGCCAGGAGAGTTTAAAATGGAAATTTATGAAAAATGTCTTCACTGAGAGAATTTTCAAGCATTGGGGCCAAGTTGCTTAGGGAAGTGGTAGAGTTATCCTAGCTGGAGATACTTAAAAGGCATGTAGATGTGGCACTTTGGAACATGGTTTGGTGGTAGACTTGGCAGTGCTGGGTTAACAGCTGGATTCATCACCACTATGTGAAGATGATGTCAGGGGAGGGGTCCCCACCTTTTTATTTAGGCAGGAATTTGCATGGAAATTTAGAAAGAATATTGGTTCCAAAATTAGTTATATACTGCGATCGCATAGGATTTCACAGAAGTACCACTTAAGGCTGTGCAGCAGGAAGTTCTTGTGGCCTTAATTAGCACAGTCTAGCAGGCACAAACAACATGTTCCAAACCTCATGTTTGACTTATGCCTATAAAAAAAGATTAAGCTGTGAAGAAATACAACTCAAATAACTGAAAGGAAGGGCACTGTAGCTTAAGTTCCTTGGTAGATGATGAAAGGTTTGAATGGAAATGTAGATGAGAGAAGACCAGAGCAATTAGCAGTACTAAACTAGTTACAGCTATGGAAAGGTGTGACATAATGTGAGTATAGATGCCATAAGGGCTATAAACAGATCAGTTATCCTTAACTGGGAACACAAACCAGACAGGAAAACAAACAAAAAAAGTAGAGCAATAGTCAGGAAAAAAGAAAAGGAAAAGGACATGGGCAATAAAGGTAAAAAAATAGGAGAAAAAGAAAGGTAGGAGAGAAATCTTGTTTAATAGTGAGGCAACTGATAACAGTTTATTTTTTGGTCTGGGATGGGGAGGCAGTTTGAATGGTGGGGAGTATGGTGAAGAGTGTGTATGGGAAAAGAAACTAGAGAGATATTTAGGGGAGACATTTTAAGGTCATTCATTTCTGTATATTGGCAGTAATCCATTGTGGAGAACAGACAGCTACTGTAGTTGTTAGTAAAGATAAATGTCATTGAATTATAGTTGAACATAATGGAAAAAGTTCATGTCTAGCCATTGTGTAAAATTAGGAGTGGGACATTCTGGCTGTGTGGGCTTGGTGAATGCCAGGTGCGTGGGTGAGTCGTGAGCATTGGGAAAGAGTGTCTTATTCAAGTGGTCTATTCACTTCTTACACCAGCACTGTAATGTCATCATTTTTTTCCTGCTTTGTCCGCTGAGTACAAACCAAATAATAGTAAACACTAAGTACCTTAGTGACTATCTCAGCACGTCCATATGTTTCTGCTTGCATATCCAGTGCAATGGCAGGGGGAAGTGACTCACCTTTAATGTGATGATTGTTCATAAAGGCCTGTGTAATCACACCTGCTAACAGCATGACATGACATTGCAGTGGGTCACAATGCACAACATGCTAGCCAGTCCAAACCAGTCATTCTGAGATTACAACTAGATTAAGTATTAAAGTCTTTATCTCTTCTGACATACAAAATTTTCTTTACTTAAAATGCATTATTTTTGCATATATGAACGTTTACTTGCCAGTAGTCTGAACAAAGTCATAGAGGAGGTGTTTCTCCCTCTATGCCTGTGCCATATAGCTGTTACTTTCCAAGTACCGTTTTCAGCCTGTTCTCACCTTTGGCTGTTTCCCCCTCATACTATTCTTTATATCACACACCCTATTTGTCCTTCTGCATGTATGTTTGAGAATGGCTCACCACTTTTCCAGGAACCTGATTCTTCTGTCATAACCATTAAATGTGTTAATAACCCTTTGCTGCAGATTGCACTGTCTTAATACAGAATTCAATTTACAAAGGCTACCATGAGTTATGCCTTATGTGATGAATGACCAATTGAAACAACTGGCCTACTCAGACAGGGACTTATAAAGAGCAGTTGGAGAATGAACTACACATAGCTAGCTAAAGGCAGAATTCTATAAAAAATCCGAAGGCCTATTATCTGCAAACATAGCTTAAGAACCTAAACATATAGAAACTAGCAGCACACTTACAGCAGCAACTGAAAAGCAGTTATATTTTCTAATGTAGTTTCTCCATATTTAAGCAAAATACATCAAGTTTAACAGTAGGTAGTAGGGAGAAACAAGGAGTAACCTAGATTACATTAGTAAAAAAATCTTTTTAAATTCCTTTAAAAGAAAAACCCTACAAACTAAATTATATCACTTACTTTCGCTGTAACAGCACAGAGAGAGAATTACAATCGGTAATTTGGGAGTGGATAGCTTAGAGGAAGTATGTCCTCCTCTCTAACATTCAAGGTGAGATCTGGTAGATCAGGTTAGGATACATTCCCTGCAGATTGACCATCACCACATCCTCCTGGTACTCCTTCCTTCTGGCGACAGAACAGTCACCTCACGTGTTTAAGACTTGAAATCATTTTGCTTTGCAGCTCCTTCCTGACCATTTCTGCTTGGCTTCGATTCTGCTCACTTTTTCTCGAAAGTGAGGAAGGGGATAGTGGTATGTAATTTAGGTAGGAGCACACACGTCTTTCATGATTCTCACTCTCTGATTTATGGTAGAAACAAATCCACTGTCCTTATGTCTCTGATTGTCAGATAATCAAATATCACTTGTAGAAAAGGAACATAAGAGATTTATAGAACATAGAAAAATAAACACTACAGTTATATTATTATAGCACAAAGGGAGACGTGCTGGGGGAGAGATGCCACCACAACAGAGGGAAAATCCTTATCTACAAGTTACTGCAAACTAGAAGATTATCAAAGGAGCTATCACTATATGATGCCTATATGTTTCATATAATTTTCTCAAGACATTTTCTGTCAGAGACAGTTGAGACACACTGTTGCCTTTACATGCTGCATCTATTCTTTATACTCACAGATTTCGTTTCTCAGATCTGGATTTTGCCTTCACAATAATTACCTCCCTCTGAAAACCACACCTTCCCCAATATGATCCTCAGGATGCGATCCCTACAAACTCCAGTGAAGAGGCCGATTTCCTTCCAGCCAGGCCCATCCCCTCGTATCAGAGGAACACAGTCACTTGGCTCCAGTTCCAACAATACATTATCACTTATTCCTGACATGAACACTTCACAATCTGTGTCACTTTCCGGCCACTCAGCCACCCTCTGCTTCTATGATTCAACTTCTGAAGGTTGCCGCCAGCCTGAATGCCTTCTCCGTGACAGCCACACAGTGTGTCCAACACGCTATAGGAACTACCCAGGCAAGAATGAGGTTCATATCTATGCCATGCTCAACTCTTGGATCTTGCATAAAGCAGCCAACTCAATTAAAATTGGCAAAAAAATCACCTGCAAATGAAGGAAAGCATGAATATACACATCTAATCTACACTTCTAATCTACACTTCTAATCTGCACTAAAGAAAATACAGTTTATTCCAAGCCAGACCAACCTGGAAGACAGTACTTCATTATATGGTCCGGCTACAGAAGACAAACACATCTGCTACTTCCTACCTTCTTGCATAAGCACTCTGAACAGTTCCATCATGGAGGAAACCCCTGTCACATTTTTTCCCAACCACCTAAATGTTGGCCTGCACCTAAAATAGGTCCACACTGGGCTCCATCCAGCCCTTTGTGATACCCCACCTACTGGTGTTAACATAAGAGCTGCTCCCAAACCAGAAGAACCTGGCATGGCAGGGGTTAATGGGGTGATGGGGAGGGGAGGGTGAGACTAAAGAAAATAGCCCGACACTCTTCTCAGCTTGTTTGATGGAGATGCGACCTGGCAGCATTGAAAAGCTTCAAGATTAATGGAGAAAAGGCGGAATCTGACAGCTTTTCCGCTGGTTTCACTCCTCCTGGGTGGGCCGATTGCTCTTGAATGTCACTTGCTACTTAATCTTGTGTATCTGAAACAGACTGATGTGTTTGGGGAGCCCTGCTTGCTCTGTATAGACATCAATTGGCAAGGCAGATAAAAGGAAACTGCATTGAATTACTCTCTTATGCCTTTTATAGAGCACTTTCTGACTACAAAATAATTAGTAGCCTCATCCAACGAAACCCATCGTAGTTAGGGTGCTTGTTAAACACCAAAAGTGAGGAGGAGAAAGTATTGCTTACTCTCTTCCAGCTCCTTCCTAGAGCTACCATCAAACCAAGATGTGTTTATACTCAAATGAAAACATCTGTAGCTAATATTGTCATTTAATATCACTTCACTGTCTGTGGGATGTTTGCATTTATTTTTTTCTGAATTATTTTTTTTGTTTGCACATTATCACTGCAGAGTTAATAATTTATGTGTTACATTCTTTCACTGCAGAGCAGAAAACCCTTAAGTACTCTTTAAAAATGTAATACATCTCCCACTCAGTGAACATGATACATTTTCCCTAGTAGTATATAAAGGAGAGCATGGGAGACTAAAACGTAAGGGTTTTTTTTTTTCCTCCATCTGCAGTGAAATCAGATGGCGACTGTCTTGCAAAAGACATTTGATTCTTTTTTTAATCCCTGAATTTCAAGTCAAGTTCTTCTATGTCTTTCACCCATGTCATATCATTTACAGCAACCTAGAAATAGTAACAAAATTTTAAAAGCAGCCTCTGATAGTTTGTAAAATTTGCTATATGTCCCAAACTGATTCTCATGCTATAAATCTGAATTTGTCCCTATTTGTTACTAAAACTTCATTTGGTGCTATACTAGTGGTATTGCACAAATCTGACATTGCTGGTCAAGTCTGCAGTCTGCAACACAGGCAAAACTCTGGCACTGTGTGAACTAAAAGTTAACATGTTAACTTTTTAGGCATCCAAATATTTAGGAGTGCTTTGTTCCCACACAAATTAGCTTCTGCCCTGTGATAGACAATTGTCTGAAATAGATGCACTGAGCCAATTTGACACAGGATGTATCTGTCATAAAATTCTATTTTTTTCCTTTTCAAACAACAGAAATAATCACAGTTTAGTCTTAAAACTGTGGATTGTGTCACACCACCTTCTAAGTAAGGAAAAAGTATTCCAGATTAAGCATCAGCACCACTACTGTTTTTCAACTGGAACCTAAAAAACAGTTAATAGGAGATGACTGTGCCTTCAGCAATTACATAGACCTGTTCAGTTGGCAGCGGGAGAGAAATAGCTCTGTTCTGTGCGGGTTTTTTACAATATTTTTCCTCAGACCTAAGTGGGCCTTTGTAGGAAGAAAGTGTGATTTTACACATACACTTATAACAAGGTGGAGGAATAGCAACCATTTCAGTGGGGTTTTTTTCATCCATCTAAATTTCTATGCCTTTCATAGGAAGATAGGAGACATAAACTGAATAATGAATCACTAAAGGGAAAGCATCACTAAACTCTGTATTATATTTATTTACTACTGTTTTTTAATAGGGGAATATGCAGACACTTTATTGTTTTTAAATGAGCAGCTGTTATTTTCTCATTTTTTCTCTTTCAGCTGCATGGGACTACCAGCAGTATAACATCTAATTTAAACAAACTTTAAAATTTTTAGAAGTTGTTTGAGAAATTTAAATTAGTGAAAACTTCATAAAGTCCAGCTGGTGATTTTTTTTAATGTTGGGCTAAGGATTGTGTTTTAATAAATGAAGAACAATTACACATTTAGAGTAAAAATCATATCAGTATCCGTTTTCTCATATTGACATTTCAAAGTTCAGATTAGCTCTCTGCTTTTTAGTTTGTTGCATACATTTCTCAGCCTTAAACCTCTAACAAACTTTGGTAAAAGAGGAACCAAGCTTAGTTATGATAATTTATAGAAAATGGATCCCATATCAAGTGTATGTTCACTTTATATAGATTCAGAAGTGAACAAAGAAACACTAATGAAAAAGAGGCTATTAGAACCTTTTGGCAATATTGTGAAAAACAATCAGCATGACATCCTAGAAACTAAAGGGTCTTCACATCATTTCCCTTCCCCCTCCCCCAGAAGAATGACATTTGCATTGTTTAAAAATACACTGGACTTTAAAGACATTTACTAAATTTTGTTGAAGGCTCTTAAACAAAATTCTTTCTGTAAATGTAGTCCAGCAAAATGCATATATTATTTGTCGGAATAAATCTTAATCTTTCTATATTTGGTTTTGTTTACTAAACTTCTTTCGGATTTTTAAGAGCACTGATCAAATTCTACATGCACATTTAACTTCACCAGTTAAGTTCATGAGACCTGGAAGAAATGAAGGTGAGCATGTGCACAATTTCTTACAGGACCCACATCTAACAAGTAAAACAACCTGAAACAAGAGATTCTGTTCTTTTTAAGGATTAAGACAGGACAATCTCTGTTAATTACGTGCATATCCTTTATCTGTAAAATTTGTCACTTGTTAACATCACACCAATGTTTTAACAAAGTAAGAGCAGGGGATGAATTACCTTAGGTAATTCATACAAAACATCTTTGCAGTTTATTGTCACATTTGGCCACAAAATGGAATTTCTTACCTAAAGATTCTTAGTGCAACATGTTGCAGCTATGCTTTGATATGCAGCCTAGTTCAAGCTACTTGAAATCGTGGGTCTCTAACACAATACACCACTGCATTCCCTGTGAGTCCTCTTCCATGCTATTTTGGTGCAGTGTTTGCTCCTACATCCTAGCAGGATCCAGGTGCAGTGTCTTGTAAGCCACTCCTATGTGCAGATACACACACACAGGTGCATAAAACAAAAACCAGAGAGAGCTTTGTTTTCCTTCCGCTGCTATTCCACGTGAAGATACAATCACAAACCAAGAATGCCTGGATGAACAACACTAGTGGTAAGCTTAAATGGCAGACAAAACAAGTCTGATCTGTTTATACTTTTGTACTACTACAGAAAAACAAGAGACTTCCAAGGTCGAGTTAGGCTTCACAGTGACACAGCCAAGGGCAACAGAGATGTTGTCTGGAGTTGTACTGTCAGATGGAAGGAGGCCTCCACATGCACCTCACAGCCCCTGTGCAGCCTCACTCCACCGCCCAGCACAGATATGACATCCTGGCAATTGCTGTTTCCTGTAAAGAAAAAACAACATCATTTTTTTCAGCCCACCACTCTATATTGAAGCCTGCGTGTTAAAAGCTAATTTCAAACTCCTGAAGGTTGATAAATCTAAAGGTAGAGCTTGTACTGTTGAAAACACCTTTGGCTATTATTCTGAGCTGGAAGCTGCCAGAATGGCATGACCTTCAGGATCCTGTCCTATCCCTCCAATTCCAATTGCATTATGTCATAGAGAGATGAGGAGACAAAGTGATCATGGTGCAAGAACTACTTTCTCTTTTGCCTAATAGGAATGTGCAGTTATGAAGACAAAGGTTATATTCACAGCATGGTGCTTTACAGAGATAGGACAATATTGTAGTCAATAAAATTTTTTCTCAGAACTTCCTTCATTGAAAGAATTCCACAAGAAAAATTTTCCCTTTGCAAAATGGGCTGAAATTCCATTTTTCCATTCTCTAGATATTTTTCATGACCCCCAAATTTTATTTTTCCCAGTGCTTCATCCTCAAAAAGCTTGCTAATATTTGTTTCAACTAAATTGCTTAAAATATGTTCACTTTTTTCAGGAGTTCCAAAGCAATATTGTTCCCTAATATTAAAAGAAAACGAAAGCTAGCATTACAAGTGTTGGAGGAATGACACAGTCATGGCTGAAAATGCATGTTAGAGCCAAGAGACAGCATCACATAAGCACGGATGGGCTGTAGGGTCCCAGACAGGACCTGGAGCTGGGGAAATCCCAAGTGGTGTCCTCCAGGCCTCCTCATGCTCCCCGTGTGACAGAAGGCAGCACCTCACAAACACTGGAAGGGAACCAGGGCTGAGAGAAAGGTGTGGGCACATTTGACCCTCATTCAGCATGAGAGAAAGCAGCACTAAGGCAACATCTCTCATCTTCCAAGCAGGGGACTGACAGTCCTTGTGTGAGGTCCAGCCTGCTGGAGTGGGGCAGGACAAAGGTGCTGGGTTTGGGGGAAAACAGTTGCTGTGGCCCATTTGTGTAATTGCTCAGATGGAGGATGGGTAAGTGTGGGTCTGTCAGAGAAAAGAGTGAAAACTTTGGAAGGGTAGGAAGGGGGGTCAAGCAGAAAGGCTGTGCATCACCAAGCACCCCTTAAATTTTGCAACACAAGCCAAAATATCACTTAGTTCTACGTACGTGAGAGTACTGAGACAATTAACAGGTTTTACACACAGGCATTAATGTAGACATTTTTTAAATGAAATAAACTATATGTAATTGTCCTAAGATATAATACTTTTTGTCAAGATTTGAACAAAGTGGGAAGATGACCAGGACTTGGCAACACTTGATTTTTTGCAATTTCTGTCCCCATAACTCCTCAGGCTGGGATTTTTTTCTCTCATCTTTTCAAAGGCCCCAGCCTATACCCAAGGTCTTGGCTCCCATCGTGTTGTTTTGGAAATATAAATCGAACCTCCTTTCTCGTGACTGCCAAGGAAGCAGGGCTCTTGCAGCCAGTTTCAGGAGCCCTTGCCCAGGTCCCATAGCTGCTGTGCTCCTTTTGAGGCCCAGCATGTGATCCAATATGCTTTACTCTGCTCCTGGCCACGGCTGCACTCAGTTGCTTTCCAACCCCCTGCTGCCTGACTCCATGGAGGAGTAGAGGGATCACGCCTTGGAATTCAATTACCTCCTCCCCATGGGGAAAGGAGAGGAGGTAAGAGGCAAGTCAGAGACAGAAAACAAAAGGTTGAGCAACTGCCTGCAGCAAAATGGGGAATTCCACGGGGGAATGCTGAATTTGGTGGCACCCTGAAGAAATGCCAAATTATGTAGCCATTGCTTTGCTGAGCACAGGGGCCCTGAGCCTCAGGGAACAGGATTAAGACAAATTGGATCAATTCACACAAGTTAGGGGCATTGTTTCAGATTCTCATTGGAGTCACACATGTGGCATTGCAATGGATTACACCATATATTTTTAAGTTATTCAAAACGAAAAGGTTATTTGTTTATTTTCCCATCTGAACAAAATTGTAAATTCCATTGCTATGAAATACATGAAGCTATTTTAACAAATCGTTGCTGCACATAAATTTTGCCAGTCATCTCACAGATTACTGATGATATTTTAATTAGGCTGTCCACTTTACTGAGACCAACTTTAAGTGAATCATAACTTGTCTAACTTTAAAATTCTTAACTCATTAACCTCCTCTTTTCTCCTCTCTTACTTTGCATCTGTATTTTATATATATATGTGTATTTTATTTGTGTATATATATATATATATTTGCTACAGCTACATATCTTTTTCACATGAGATGAATTTTACTGATAGTGATCAGCCTATGGTCCAGCAGGAGCCATCTGCAGTGCTGGTTTAATGCATACTGGTTCAAAAACCCCCCACACTGCAAAGCTGTGGTGCAGTGAAAACTCCCAGTGCTGGGTCTAGTTTTCTGAAGTGTTGCTGGGTAATGCTGCAACCACAGGCTTTGTCCCTTCTGCAGCTAGTGTGAAGCCAGCATGTATTTCACACTGTGCGTTGTGATCAGTGTGACAGAAATGTTCTGATGCGCATCAAATTAGGTGAATGAGCCAGGAGTGGTCTCGTTCTTACTTCAGAGACAAACTGCTGACTAAGACAAATTTATTTACTAAGACAAACTGCTGCAACTGCTTCTGTTTCTAAGATGTTCTGTGAAAAGTCATTTATCTGTCTTATCCAGAGGGAAAAAGAGCTTCCAACTCCTCAAGAATACTTTTCCCAAAGTAGGAAGTAGTGTCATGTCAGAGACTGGACATCAACATCAGGTTTTTATAGTGAAGCTTTTTTCTTACTGTGTGCTGTGAAAGCATGCAGGACAGAATAAAGTTTATTGCATTTGTGTTTAATACCTGATATTTAACACATCTTGAAGGATCATTTTCCCTGTTTTTATCTGGTTGGAAAATTTTTAATCTGGGGCAGGGAGAAACCCATTGCTCAACACTTTTCTGTTAGTTTTGCAGTTTTAGAAAAGATGTTGGTTATTCTTTTCTCAATCCCTGAGTAATGTTAGAGCTACCTACCTGATGAAGTGCCTTTTTACCTTTATCTCATTTCAGAGCTTTCACAATCAGCTTCATTCACTTTTCTTCATGATTCATCGTGTTTTATCTTCCAGGAGCAGAAGTAAGGCAGCTCTGGGATAGACACTGATGAGACTGGTTCTTCTGGTCATCTGCCAAAGTTTGTGGTTATCCAGTTTCAGAAGACAGTGAAAATCATGGCTGTTTATATCAGCCTTTAATTAAATTTACAGCAACCTCTAGAGTTTACTAATTTAACGTAGTTGCCTAAGTAAGAGTCCTATGTTTATCTCTGTTCCCATTACTGTTCAATATATTAAAGGTGTTGTGAGAATACACTATTCCTGCTCTCATACCTTCCACTTGTTCCTCACTGATGCTCACATTTTGTCTGTCTCAACTTCCACTGTTCTAGCAGCCACACAATGACTTTATTTTATAAACAGAGAAAATTTTTTACTCTCAGAACACATGATCACAGCTAAGTTCTCCGTGCCTGAGAAGGTGGTTTGTGATGGCTTTGCTGGCAAACTCATAACTTTGATGGTGAGATGTTAAATCCCCATTACATTAACCTAAATTCTGTCTCAAGTACTTGGAATACCACCAGGCCTTGCAGAACAGAATTTATTTTCTTTCTCTTTTCCCAAGTTTCCAGCACAGCCTGGAAGGGCAGCTGGCTCTGCCTTGGTGTATTAGAGGCACAGTGCATACTCAGCTGGCTGTTTGACAGAATTTGCTGGGCAAAGGCACAGAGGAGCAGCAGCATGGTACAGAAAGCTCTGATGAGCAGTGGGATAAAATAGAGGGAGTTTCTCCTATGCCTGAAGTCTGGTTTTGGTATAAAGTATTCCTTGCTTTCTCCACTTGTCTTGCTGATTTGCTTCCCTTGATGCCCTTCTCTTGATGCCCTCCTATGTTTCCTTTTTCATCCTCCTTTCCTCACCACCCTCTTCTGCTCTTTTCCACACCCTCTTCCCCCACCTGTATCCTCCATATCCTTTTTCTGCCTCTTCTAGAGTTACTCTGTGTGAGAAGCAGCCAGTACTTGGATTTCATGTGCAGTCCCTCATGCCAAGTGTCTGGTGCCAAAGCAAATGTCTGGTAAAAATGCTGGTCTGGCTTTGGGCTGGTGAGTGCTACAGGATGGGCTAAGAACTGCTGGGTGTTTGACTGGGGCTTGGCAGCAGCACCTGAGATACCTCTGCCCACCCCAGGTCACCACGCCTCCCCTCTTCACTACTCATGTCACATGGACAGGGCACGTTCCTTTACCTTTCAGCTTGGGACAGAGGAACTGCCATCTTCCCTTCCCACGGTATGGGATTTTAGAGGCCACCTTGGATTTACTGTTTGGTAAAAAGCTCTTTTTCCCAGGTATTTTTGCCAGTGCTTTTCTGATTTTTTTTTTTTTTTTTTTTTTTAATGCCTAGTAGAAAAGTTTATTAGAAGAGAAAATAAAGTCATCTTACATACTTTCTTCACTCCTTCTTTCGGGCATATTCTATTTCATACCACTTTTATTAACAAGATTATTACTGATAGTGGATGAATTATCTGGTAATCACAGCAGAATTTCTAGTACTGTTGACCCTAAAAAAGTCTCAATCTCCCACTACAGGACTATTTCACAGGCTGATCAGAAAGAAGGGTCTGCTCTTTGAACTGTTTTTTCTTAGTTAATCTGGTATTCAAACAAATTAAATTAATAAATTTAAATCTGATATGCTGATTTATTTTCAAGAGCAAGGTCTCACTTTGTAATATTTCTTGAGAAGATTGTGATTCCTCCTCAGTTTTATTTTCTGAGTTCCAGTCAGAGGTCGTATAAAAATAGCAACACATATAATAAGATGTTTTTTCTTCAAGCCATTATTCTTAATTACACACATCCTTGAACCATCCTTTTTTTTCCTTAATAGTTACACCAGTCTAATGTTTGTGCATTGTTATCATCTCTTCTATCAGTCTCATAGCTCCACATGTCTAACTCCCCTAATCTTCGTGGCAGGGAGGAGCAGTGGAGATTGCAATTGTTGTGTATCCCCTGGCAGCCTGACAGATGAAACAATCCCCACACAAGGCTCTGCTATCAGCCGGCTCCTCTCATTACCTGGCAGCAAACTGGCCGCCCCTGAGAGGCTGCTCGCCTACGAGAAACTCCGCCCTGGCAGCCCCACATGGGCTCAGGCCAGATTCCTGACTTCCCTGCTGGTCTCAGCTCAGCACTTTTACAGCTAACTAATTTTACAAGTGTCTTGCACTGATTGCACATATGCAATTGCACACTGAGTTGGGTCAGGGGACTCATCTGGCTGAAAAGTAATGTGGAAAAAGGAAACTGGTGTAAAAGAGGAGGAGAAAGGCAAAGCACTCAGCAGTGTAAACTGTGGAGGAACATGTGCTGGCCAGAGGGGCTCAGCCTCTGCTTAAAGTCACTGGCGGCAGGCTGTCCTCATCCTTCTGCAAGAAACCTTCCCCCAGTGCCAGCCCATGGTGGGAAGATTCCACACCCATGAGCTTTAAAAGTGGAAGGAAAATGGCACTTCCATAATAGGATATGCAATTACTCTTTAATATCACAACAGATAATACTACTGACGTGGATGTTCCTACCAAAAAATTATCTTGGACAAAACACTGCACCACTGCTCTCCACAACTTAACAGAAGGTGGACTTTCTCCAAACAGTGATTGAGGTCTGTCTCAGTTTTGCCAGAATGGGATAGTTGTGGCAAACAAAAGAGGCTACCTCCCCAAAAGTCCCCATTTCTCTAGCTTATAAAACAAAGTAGTTTAATTTCTGATGGCTCAAAGTGAGCATATATCGAGCCCATTAATAATACAAGGATGTCCAAGAAAAACTAGGAGAAAAGCATTAGGAAAAAAAAACCACCCTAAAACCTCCCAAAGAATCTAATCATGATAGGGTGAGAAAAGAATGTGGCTGTGGATTGATGGATGATGTGTAGATATTTTTTGTTAGAGACTTATGAAACAAGTAGAAAGTCCAGATGTTTCAGAGACAGTAAATAGTTCAATGTTTCTGAAATGGGTGTTGTCAAGGGAGAAAGTTAACACTGAGATGCCCAAATAGGTTATATCTTCCACTTGACTTTATTAGTTGGTTTAGCTGAGGTTTTCTTCTACAAAGAAAAGCGTTTTGAGCTTCATGTAAGATACTGGTTTTTAGTTTATTTAAACATCAGGCTGGCAGTTGTAACAAAATTGGATCCTAGTGTAGGACCAGGTTGCTGCTGCACATGACTTAGGGAGTGGTACAAGCAGCATGATTGTGGGCTGGTGTAATCTTCAGTCCAGTTTTATCTGTATTGCAGAAACCCAGAGGCTGGACACTTCACTCTAAGGCACAGAAATTGCTCTATATGCACACATTTCTAACTTAAAAGGTCACTTCCTATCCTCCCAGTTCCTTATAGATTTGCACATAGCCAATTCAGCTTGGAAACATTGTTCTGCACTTTTACTATCCCCATCTTTTGTTTCTCACTGTTTCTGTTGCTACATATCTTCAGCCTTGAAGAAACTCTAGTTCGCTCAGTCAGCTCACATTAGGGATTTAATTAAGATATAAACTTAAATCGCAGCTTTGAATTGTGATTTTCTCTGCTAATGCTTAAATTAGTAATAGTTCTTCAATACCATGACAACACCTAAGTAAGCACAGCTCTACAATAGATTTGTGTTGACATTTTATTTTGGTAGATTTTCAAACAGAGATCAAACCTTGCTTCCAGGCTTTGGTCCAGTCAATCCATTGGCTTCCCTAGTAGCAGCACACCTGGCAGAGTCTTCTGTAGTCTGCAGAAAGTTTTCTCCATCACTGCTGGGGTTTGGCGGCTGGTTCACTGTTCTTCTCAGCAGGCTCTTACTGCTTGGTGCCAGGATTTCATCTGCAGTCTCTGGGCTGTCCTTCACCAGCTCCACAGGGATTGAGGAACAACTCAGAAAGTTCTCAGAAACTTCCAGAAAGTACTCTGTGTCCTTCACAGATGTTCACAGGAATCTTTTTGAAACTCCCCACCAATTAATCTTGGGTAACTTCTTGACCTGATAGGCATTGGGTATTTTGACTTTTAGTCCTTTCTAGAAGAAGGGTTTTCAGACCCAACAGTCTTTACAAACTTTCATATTGCATCAGTGAATGCCCTTCCAATGGAAGATGCATATATACTCTTTCCCTGGGAAAAAAAAAGAAGAGTGAGCTGTAGTCGTTCCTTCATCATTTTGCAGGCTTTGTGCTATTCATGGCTCAGCACCCACCTTCAGAGTCTGTTCTCTCAGTTTACTGCAGCATACTCTGCACCTCCATTCACACCCCAAGGAGTCACAATTCCTTAAGATGAAGACATTATATTCTGTAAGTCAGATAGTTTATACTTTCTCCTTAGTATCTGCCTTTCTTCAAAGAATGTTAAGTCATTTATGAACACAAGGCAACTCATACTCATACCATCTGAGGTAGACTGGCAGGTTTTGCTGCTTCTTGTCCTCTACAAGGAAAATATGCTCAGAAATAGAATCTAATTTAAATTTTAAGATTTCTACCTATTTTAAAAAATCTTTTTCTAATTTCTAATGGCAATTCTGAAAAAACTTGTATCATAAATAATATTTTCCTTGGACCTGAGGTGTGGCATATGTATATGTGTGAGTATGTTGCATAAAGACAGATTCAGACCTCTTCCTTTTTATACAAAAATGTTGTTCCTCAGCATCTGAGAGTACCTGGAGCATTAGTAATGCAGAGTGCAGAACAAAAGACAGTATGTAGGCTTGAAGTGTGACCAGTGTATGCAAAATGTAATCATTGTTGGGACCACTAAAAATTGCATGACCAGCAATGATTTATTAGTAGTGCAGAATCCAGGGAAATACTCCCCTCTAAATTATTGTTTCTCTGGCTCTAAGCATTCAATACATTCCCATCTTGAGCCAGAGAATTTATTTTCTCCTCTCCTCTGTATTTGTCTGTGGTTTGCATTATCATTCACTAAATATACTTGGACATGACATTACTTTTCTTGAGCTACAGATTTGAAAACTTCTGTGACTCCCCCTTGACCCTCCATCATTTCAGGAATTTTATAATTAAATCAGTAACTCACACTCACATAATGAATAGGGCCTCTCTTTTTGGTGTTATATAAATTATATATTTTTCAAATAAGAATGGCAGAGTAACAAAAATTATCTAAAACTCACTAGATTGAAAGGCTTGAAATACATAATTTTCATGTTTACACAATTCCTCTCTTTCTGCTAGAAAATATATGAAAGTAAAGTGGATCATCTGCCATTGAGACAGTTTAATGGTAGATCTAAAATACAAAATCTGCCATTTTGTCTGAAAAGATACCATACTTCTGCCACCAACCATTTTCATTAACAGCTTACATGCTTTAGGGAAGTCTTTTTCTGTACTGATTACTCCAATTTTCAAGAAACCAGAGGAAGAAACATTTGGCATCAAGGGCCAAAAAGAACAAGTTACTTGGGTCTTAAATGAGCCAGACTAAAAAGTAGCTTATGTTGCCTAACCTATAACTACATGCTCAATTTTATAAGCCAGTGATGTCAGATTTGGTCAAAATTAAGTTTGTCTTGGCTGTGAATTTTGCTGAAGATGTTACCAACTATACTAAGGGTTGGGGAATCTGCTGACTGCAACTTTGAGAAAAAGAGGGGGCAGACTCAGCTTTCAGAGAAGCAATCCACAGAGGCACCCACTGATGTTTCATGGTGGCCTCTGCAGAGCTACAGCTAATTGTGAGATGTGCCCTACTATTGCTCTAACACCAATTAAGGAAAAGAAACAGCATACAAAGTGAAATTTCCAAAACTCAGAAAATCCATGTTTTACTGCTAAAGACAATGAATAAAGAGATTCCAGTGTGTGCTGGATCTAGACATGGATAGTTTGTGTAACCTCCTTTGCAAAGGAGGAGGAGGAAGAAGAGGCAGAAAATATCTTCCAGAAATAGGATAAGATGGGCCATCTAAAACCACAGACAAAGATATATCAGCTGAGCCAAAAAATCATTAATTGGGATGCTGGTCTGGGAGTTCATGGCTTTGTAGCCACGTAAAAGCCGGTGCTTGACTCTTACTCTTTCTTTTGCTAAGATGCTAGACAAGTTCATCTTTTGAAAATTAGCACATGTGACTAAATACACAATGATAAAAGCACTTATATTATTTCCATAAATTCCCCTGACAGCCATTTGAATGCAAATTGAGCAGAAACCCTGTTTAAATGAATTAACAAGGAAAGGCAGCGGGGGGATGTGGGGGAAGAAACAGGACTGAATACAGACATACTAGATACAACCTCTTAAAAATAGAGTTGGTTTATATTCAATACAATTGAAGAAGGCATTTCATACACCATTATTTAGGGTGAGGACTAAATAGGGTCAGAGGACTCAATTCATCCAGCTTGAGTACACAGATACAGTCAAGATAGGGAAACGTTTCATCTGTTTCAATACTGCAAACCAGGGACTGCCTGTTATGTGTTTGCTTTTTTGCTTTTGTCTCCATGAACAAAAGAAACAGCAAGGTCTTAATTGAAAAGATAACATCACAAAATTGAAATGATCCAGCATAAAAATTGTGCTACATGTTTAGAATCTGCAGCAAACTTATCTTATTTTGGTGAACCTCTGTTACTCTGCTTGCTGAGACCTAGCGTGGGCAAGCTGTAGAAGATTAATGACTGTTAGAAGATTTACAAGAAAGCTAAAATTAAGCAGGTAACCAGTTTACTTTATCTTGAAAACTGTGAAGTTAGATGAAAGTTTATACCACTTCAGAGTGCGGTAGATTATTTAGACTGTTTTTTTTCTGAGAAAGAGATGCACTGGTCAGTGCGAACTTTGGTTCCCAGTGCTGCTGCTCTACATTGCCATAGTGGAAACTGAAACTGTGACATTGGTGCTAACACTAGGAGCAGAAGATGAGGAGTAAGGGCAGAAATAAACTCCTCATAAACTCACCACCAAAGAAACCAGATGAAGACTGCAGGTTCACCTGAGAATTAGTCATCTCAAAGTATTTCATTGGAAAGTATTAGTGAAAATAATATGGATGGAAGTTAATCTTGTAAGAAGTTGTATGGAGAAAAAAACTCCAGCGGGAAACTGAAAGAAACAAGGCATATACTCTCTCCACATGTACCTAAAACAAGCATCACTGCAATATATCTGCATGCAGTCCTTTCAGATCATGAAGAGCATTAGGTAGGAACAGACCTATTGAAAAACCAAGGATGGATTGCAAGCAGTGGCACTAGTGACTCACTGTTGAACAGTGTTCAATTGCCATACAGCTCTGGTGAGTCAGGGATAACTGTACAGATGGATGTATCATGTTCAGAGGAGATATAATATCATGGCACATCTAATTTCCAAGTATATTTTCATTTGAAAATAAGTTACTTAATCATAAAAAAATTCCCTTTAAAGAAAATTTTAATTTCTTTCTCTATTTTTCCAATAAAATTGTAAATTATTTATAATTATTAACATAGTTCAAAATATTTCAGGCTGAAGTAGCCACAAAGCACAATTCAGTTTAAATAGAAACAGTTTGAACTTTGCCTCAAAATTAGAAAATTCCTGATTTGAATTATTGCAAAAAACAAATAACACATTTAAATAACTGTCCATCAATCTAATAGTGAGGGTTTGAAATAGGCAATAGAAAAGATTCCAAACTGTGAGGAGATATCCCTTTTTTATAGCTAACTGAGTTTGACTTCACATGGCTTAAAAGACATATGTGAATGTCTAGCTACAGCTGAAAGACATTAACTATATCTATATATATACTATATAACTATTTCTTCTACAGACCACTTAAAAAGATAAATCTATGAAATGTTTAGACAAAAGACTCTTTAAAATTAGTTTTTCATGGAAACCACCATTCAATTGTCATTTTAATGTGACCCAAGATGTAAATATACAATGCCTGTACCAGGTGAAATTACACTGTTGTACACATTGCCTACCTAAAATCAGAGTACTTCAATGCAAAACACCGATATTTTTCCCAAAAGACTCTCAGACAAAACTAAAACCCAAGCCATGCTGGGGACACAACCTTGTCTCCCCTGCAGAAGAGCTGCAGAGGAGAGTCATAACTGTTTGCAAGGTGCAAGAGGACTGCATGCTAGTTGTGATTAGTGAAATTGAGCCCCTTGTTACCAGACAAATTTCACTGAGTTGCCAAAGTGAAAGTGCCTTGGGAAGCTTAACATTAAAGGATTACAAACTTGCTTTGCTGGTCTCATCTGTGGGAGGCCTTAGTTGCATAGGGAAAGCACTGCAGTGAGAGCCTATGCTCAAGCACCAGCACTGCTTCAGAGTTCAGATGATCTTTAGGTCAAAATCATTCTGCATTTGATCTCTCTCTCTGCCAAATGGAAGATAAAAAAAGTCCTCACTTTTGTAAAGAATGGAGTGAGGCTTAATGCTGTGGGCTTGTAAAGCTATTTGAATAACAAAGGAAACAGAGCTATAGTAGAATAATGATGCTAAGTCAGGATGTTCTAACAACACAAAACTATGGCACTGATTAAATATTGATGTGAGAAAGAGAATTGGTAGAAATAGATCACTAAATCAGACAAAATGTCTTCCCATGAGAGCTAAAAACTAGTACTGCCCAGCCAGACATTCAAAGGCACTCCATGAAACCTAGATAAAAATGGGAAAATATTGACACAACTTCATCTGTTTTAACTGTTGTTCTATCTGGATTGCAAGATAGCTACAGGTCATGCAGCAGTTGCTGTCTGAAAATATGCATGCTTCAAACTATTACCTACACTTGTAAGCAACTGTTCATGTGTTGACAGTCTGAATGTCAGCAGCACAATGGGCCTCAGCTCATATCCAACAGACAACAGAGATTCTGTGGAAGGCTCCAGACAAAACTGGCATCCTTGAAAGACAGCACTACATCCTTAATACTCTGAACACTAAGTTGTATGTAAAATTCTAAAAATTGTCCTTTCTACCTGCAAGATTTCAATTGCTTGAGAAGGGGTGAGGCAATCTGAGATAAACAGTCAATTAAGAAAATATTTTCTAGAATTATTTTGAGATGTTGTCTGGAAATGGTCTGAGCAGAGCTACTGGTATTGTGCCATGTTGTTAAGGGAGCTAAATTGTGCTGTTAGGCAGCCTTTGTGCTGAACTGTGCCACAGACACCATCTTCAATGGAGAAGATTTTGTCTGCAGCCCAGTCACTGCTCAAGGCTTCATAGTCACTACGGCTGTATGAGAAGGAGGTATTGCACCTTTTGGATGTTGGGGCCTTACTCAGGATCTTGAAGATCAAGAAATGAAGCAGCAAATATATACAAGTTTAGTTGGTTTCTATGCTTTTAGCTGAATAGGTAAGGTGAGGACCAGTGTTCTGAACCAGTCAGTTTCTGGGCAGGCACCAAACCTACCTATTCAGGGAATGGCATAATGGCTTTGAGATGGAAAAAAAATAAAGTAAGCCTTCCTGTCCTGGGGAAAAAAGGCAAGCAGAGTGAAAAGATCAGTCAGAGAGAAAAAATTCACCACTTCTACCTGATCCTCAAGATCCACATCCATGATACCATGACCAAGGATTAGGGAGTTGTTTTGAAGGTCATGGATCAATAAACTAAGCCTCATGTTTCTGAACTACATTTGTCCTGTGTGAGGGAAGGTGATACTCTCCATCCCCTCTAGTCAGGTTATATAGATTTGCTAAATTCACACAGTACTCATTCTCTGCTAAGGAAATGCTCTCTTGCTCCAAATATTTTTGTCCTGTCTTTTCATTCATTGCAGACTTTTCATACACTGGACACTCATTCCATGCCATATAAATGCTGCAGATATGCAGTGAATTCACAGATGGAGGGGAAAAGGGATAATCCCAATGGTTTGTGAGACCATCAGCACCACAGGGAGCTGTAAGTCCCCATAAAAGTGTTGATAAACTGCTTTATCATGGAGGTAGGCCAGTCATGACCTGATTTTGACATCTGGGGAACTGCAGGAGGACGGGGAATTTTACTGGGCATCAAAACTAGACAATGCACTGTTTGGAAAGGTCTGCAACAGAGACATACAGAGAAATGAGGATAGATGACAAAATTTATAAATAAAGTTAATTATAGGTATGCATATCTGACACTAAAGTAGTTCCAGTAACAGATTCTCACACTTACATCCTTTGAAACATCAGTGTAATACTTTTCATTGTTTTTGAATATATTTTCTTTGAGTGAATTTTGAGCATATACAAGCACCTTTCCTACAGGGCTCTTTAACTGAGTTACTTTGGTAATATTTTTCTCTCTGAATTTTCTGTACTTTCAGTACAAGAAACTGAATCTGATATACTGTAGGCTTAAAGTAACCACAGAATACAGACATGCAGAACAGACACTGCTCAATAGAGGCAAGTCATTTTGACAGGTGAAGAAAAATCCAAGCAATTCTGAAGGAGAAATAAATATTGAAACAATTTATGTAGTCCAGCTATCACAGCCCATAAATGATTATATGAAAGAGATACTTTATAATAATGTATGTAGACAAGATTTTTCCTTTGTTCTGTAACCACAGATATGACTATAGTTTCCTCATAGGAAACCTTAAAATGGTGAAAAAAATTATGGCACTTACCTTACCATATGGAGGCCTACATATTTCAGTATAGTGGTGGTATCCAACATGCTTATCTGCACTCCCACTTGACTCTGCATCTGTCTAACTACCCAGGAGAGTGATGCATCTGGAAAGGTTGAATAGGCCAAGGGAGTTTACATGTATTTTGCAATGTTCTTGAGAAAATTTACTGGAGGGAGGTCAACATGTCTTTTTCCTTGTATCTCTTCGTATTAAATAAAAACACATTTTTTGTTATCTGAACATCCTGACATCTAGGTTTATCTGTTAGTTTGTTTGTTTTCACTAAGTATGCAGAAACGTATTTGAAAGTGTTTGCTTTTGAGAAACTTGTATGCAAGGGGAATGCTTGAGAGGGCGTAATATGTGGATTAGTACTGAGTAACAGATGTAGAGAAAAAACAGGTTTCTGATGGAACAGATTACAGCAGAAAATGCTTTTTGAAGAAGTTTGTGGAGTTGCAGTCCAAAAATTAGCATCTTTGTTATTTATGGTTGTGATTCATGGTAGCCTGTGACAGGATGCATGGGAATGGGGCACATCCCTGAGAGAAATGGTGGGGAGGGTTGAGCAGTGCCAGGGAAAAGGACTTGCCTGGGGGAGGGGAGCCCTTTCACATGCCTCCTCTGTCCGTGCAGCCGGCCAAGGCACAGGCTTTGATCTGCCCAGGATGACAGTGAGCCAAACTGTCCCTCATTCAAATGAATCCACCAGACAGTTGTGAGACATTCCTCAAAGGGTCACCAGCAAAGGGCTGCGGAGGAGGGCAGCTCTGGCCATGCTTCTGTATAACATCTCCTCACAGCCTCACCACCTGCTGCAATTTCCCCCCACATCAGGCTCAATTTGTATGCAAATCCTGCCTCATTTATTCTTGCTCCCTTCGGAAAGGACAAATTAAGTATAATAACTGTAATTGCTTTAATAACATGAAGAAAATGACACCTTTATGGGACCAATAATCAAAGACTGAGACTGTAATACAGCATGACAGGTGTGAAGGCATGCCACCAGCAGTGATTTTCCCATTTCAGTATTTCTTTCGTCGCCTTGAAAAGTGCTTGTCTCAGTAAGCCAGGCATGGCTGGTCCCTGGCTGTAAACCCCATACTGTTCCTGACAAGCCAGGAGGGGCTCCTGTGGTAGAGGCACCACTGGCAAGCAATGGCTCCACTGGAGCAGCGACTGCAGGTCATCAGCATCTGGCTCTGGAGGACGTGGGCTGGCATTACTTGGTGAGGTAGAGCTGCTGTGGAAGCCTCCTCAAACTGGTGTCTCCCCTCAGCTGTGCAGCAAACAAATATGGCTAATAGGTCACAGGCTCAGGCAGGTGACCATCCCTGAGGAGACCTCAGTGACATTCAGAATGGTGGCCCACACCTCAGGTTCACCTTCTTCATTCTTCATGCTGAACCTGACATTATCTAACTTAGGCAATTTTCTGGTTTAATTCTGACATTAGTAAATGAGAATCAACTTTCAGCATAGTCAGTTGGAGCAAGGCACCGTTGATCTTGGCTTTTAGTCATACTCAAAGCCATCTACTAACAGTTTTCTAGCTATTTGTATTGTAACCTGTAATTTTGATCATAAAAGAGAGTCTCAGAACTATCCTCCTGTAATAGTCCCTGCTTTGATGAAAGATAAACCCAGCATCAAAAATCAATTATTGCATGAACCAGAGTTCCCACCCAAAATAAGCAGGTACAGAAACACAAAAAAATGATGAGAAAATGAGCCTCGGTGCATACTCTGATGAAGCAAGTGTCTCCTGACAACCATGAATGAAGTGGTCCTTCAGTGCCAGGGGAATTCCAGACCTGCTTTACCAACAGCTCTAAGGATACACTTGTGTGATACGGGAGAGAGATGTGCAAACAGGTGTGAACATCAAGGGGTTTTAAAATGTTATATGTAGGTAGAAATTAAAAGGATCCACTCACTAACTGGAAACATTGACCTGTAGTGAACACCTTCTCAGGCCTTAATCAAGTTGAATGCAAAATGGTTCTCACAGACCAAGTGCTTGAGAACATGCTAGTCACTGGTATCCACAAAGTACTACACGTGAAAGAAAAAATGGTTTCTGTTTAATTGTTTTGAACCAAAACCTGAAAGCAAAACTGCTTTCTGAATCTCTCGTAAGCAAATAGAATAAGATTCATCATCTCACTGTAGTTTTACAGAAGATTTGTCCTCATTATTGAAAGTCTGGAAAAAAAGCTATTTCTAATCTACAAACACTACATGCATTTTCTTATGTCATCAATATATCTACATAGGAAGCCACCATATTTGACTTTGATACTTAAATTCTTCAGAGATCAAAAGTGAGTGCTAAAAATAAGCAAGATATTTATATAGCCCATAATATTAGAATCCTATATTACTGGGACTCTCAGCAGAGACAAGCCTGAACCAATATCTCAGGTCTGCACATCATACCAAGAAAAGAAAACAAATAAAGAGCTGATGTTCTGTCTCATATCTCATAGGGTTACCAGGAATGCTCCTGGTTCTGTTAAAGACTTTGGCGCATGGATGTTCCAAATGTTCCAAAAATTAAAAATTAAAAAAAAAAATCAAGAAAAGGAAAAGGCGCTCTCTTTAGTCTGAGAGTGAGCCCTGAAGTCATCCTGCAATGTCAATGAAGTGAGAGAACCCCAAAGAAAAAAGCCTCAGCAACATACTGCTATCTTTGGGTAAACATTTGTTTGCAATATAATTTAAAAATAATACTGTCAACTTCACTGATTGACGATTTCACCCCATTTATCACTGACAACCAGAATTATTTTTTCAGCTGTGGATCATGTTAATTGTGGAAGCTAATAGGAAGGAATGTGAGGTAAATGGTCTCAATACCTTTAGTATATGTGATGACTTTCACAGACTTGCAATACTGTATTTACTGTAACCAAAAGGTCATGCTCTATATCTTAAAGGCAAAAGTGAACTTCCATGCATCAACCATACTCCAGGCAAACCATGCAAAAATATTTTAGACAAAGCAATTAGTATTTTTAAAAATCAACCTTAGTTTCTAATACTGAAGGAAGTTTAATTCTTTCAATTCTAACACCCTTGTGTAAACCAGAGAGGATTACAGCTACTTAGTTGGCAAACGAAGTAATTTATTAAAAATGGACTAATGCTGTTATAACTCATATTACTGAAAATGAGTGCTAATTTCTTCTCTGCAGCAAGATAAATATTGAGAAAATTATGATATTGCATTTGTCATCCCACTGTTAGGGGGAAAAAAATAGTTTTCCAGATACTGCAGTTAATCAGTGTTAATTTTAAATGGTGCCAACCCCATTCACATCTTGAATCTCCAAGTCCTACAAAAATACTATATATGGCAATGCTATAATAAAATAGTTCTGATGTAGTTTGGCAAACAGATATTTGTTTTCACAAGCATTAAAACTTGATAGTGGCAGAAATGGGATCTTTGAAAGTTACAGTAATACAGCAATTTGGATATAAGTTTCTCTGAGGAAATGCTAGGATATGTGCTTTCAAATAAATGAGAGGATGACAAAAGAGAGAAAATGCTATTTTAGTGTATATTAACAGAACACAAAGTTGATTCATTTCTATAGATGAGATCTTTAAAGTGCCAAATCTAATGCACAGGAGGGATTATTGTTTTAAAAGGGCTATGTTGAAATTGATCAGCCCAAAATATAACCTACTATAAAATTAGACACTTTCTTTACAGAAAGCCTTTTTGATCCTGAAATATCTATCAACGTTCCTAATTCAAGACTGTCACATTGTGAAAACACCAAATACTTTGCTGTGTGATTGGCCTTGTTTTGGTTTTGCAACATTTGTATGCAAGTCATTATTTCCTCTCTCTGCATACCATCTCTGGGATTATGCTATTGAACAGCACCAGACCTTTTGTTTGGGATTTCCATGATTTAGCATTTCAGCTCGCAGTGTTTCATAACAAAGTTATGAGGCTCCTGTGCTTCAATGCTTCCTTAGAAAGATAGCAGCTCTTCATACATGGAAGTTGCAAAACTGCAAAAGGACTTTTTTGTCTTTTACTTATTGCAAGCAAATGCTTTCTAGTGCACACTGAAATGCAATAAATTATAGTTACATGGCATGGTAATAAAATGAACAACAGCATTTCACATTTGCAAGGTGATAGGTGAAAAAGAAATACTGTGGTGGCTGGTTTTATTTGTTGTCAGTTTTAGGTACAATTCATGCTTCTTGCTTCTTAGCAAGTGGGCAGGTTTCCAAATATATATATATATACATATACACATAGTTGTTTTGTTTTTATTTTCATATGTGAGAAAATGCTTCAGTGCTTAGAACTTAATTGGAACAGCTTTTTATTACAAATATAGTCTTTACCAAAACCAGCCTGGCTGAGACTGAGGGGAGATTTCATCCCAGTCTACAACTTCCTCATGAGGGGAAGCAGAGGGGCAGGCACTGATCTCTTCCCTGAGTGACCAGTGACAGGACCTGAGGGAATGGCTGGAAGCTGTGTCAGGGGAGGTTTGGGTTGGATATTAGGGAAAAGTTCTCCACCCAGAAGGTGTTTAGGCACTGGAACAGGCTCCCCAGGGAAATGGTCACAACATCAGCCTGACAGAGCTCAAGAAGCCTCTAGACAATGTTCTCAGGCACATGTTACCATTCTTGGGGATGGTACTGTGCAGGGCCAGGAGCTGGACTTGATGATCCTTGTGGGTTCCTTCCAACTCAGAATATTCTGTGATTCTGACTCTTTTCAGGCAAGGAGTGTCTCTCTTGACATAATCATTCCAAACCAGTATGGGGCCTTTTGCTTTCAGTTGGGTTTTCTGTAAACCAGACAACAAGATTAGAATACTTCTATTCTCTTCCAGTTTATTACCACAGGTAACTGGAGCTCCACAGACTACTGTTAGTACCAATACCAACATTCGCATATCTGCCTTTCCTAGGGAGACTCGGTGATTAAAAAATTAAGGTATTTTTCAGATATTATAAATGGAAATGCTGAACATGTTTGGTGCACAAACACACCTTCCACAAGCAAAGCTGTCCTGAATATATCCCATTAAAACCCACCAGAATACCACATTATATTTTCCTATGAAATTCAGTGAATGAACAAGTATTATATATAGCCTGTTTTGGTTCTCTAAACATAGCTGTGATAAAAGCTAAAATACATTATAAGCAGCTAGAATTAAGAATAAATGTCTCAGAACTATTTAAATTAAACTTCATCTTCAGTCAAACCCACACAATGAAATTAGTCAGTTCAGTCATGAGGGAAGAGGATTGAAAAGGGTAATGATTTTCTTCAGTTTCTTCACTTAAAAGAATTCAGTACAGCCTACTCGATTTCAGGGGTCCTTTTTAACTACAGATGCTGAAAAATGTATGGTTTTTGTTTTCATGTAGGATATGGGACTCCCTCTTATCCTCACGTTAACCTGGGCCCTGGATGACTAACCCTACAGCTGACACAAACAGATGTTTTTATTTGTTTAAACTATTAGGTCAAAGGGCTAATGAGCTAATGAAAATTCTTTTAAGAGCTATCAAATGAGGCATGATTAGCTGGTTTTCAGTTCCTATTTGTATGAAAGAAAAGAACTAAAAAGAATTGTCAGTTTACAAATCTTTCATTTCATTCCTAGTCTTGGTTAAGAGGCAGATTTATAAAACAGTGACATGAAAAAAGCATACCTCAGTGACTGTGTTAGCAGCTCCAGGCTGGTTTAGCAGTGGTGTTCTTCCATCAACTGTTACAACATGCATTGTGAGAGCACCTTCTACTCAAACAGTGTTTGATAGGATAACATTGAGCTGTTTCAGGAAGCTTCTATTTTTCCCAGAATATATTCCTTTGCTCAGCTTTGCTCATACTTTGCCACGTCGTTTATTTAAAAAGAATTTCTAGTCACACAAACATGTCCCTCAGTTTAATATTATGGAATAATTGTGCAGAGATTATTCCAATCTCTGTTTCACCAGTAAACCTGCAATATCTTTCAGATATACTTCTAGAGTAACAACATCTTGCTGTGGTAAGAAATCAGCTGATTTTTGGAAGTTTCTATTTCCTATGTATGTACATGAATGTGCAAATATGTATGATGTATCAATGGTTATACAGTAGTATTTGTTTCCAATTATGAGTAAATAACTTAACTTGAAGAATTCTAATCAAGGTAATATGCCATGCTCCCAAACTGGCACGAAAAAAAAGAACTTATCAAGTCAATTCTACACAGTGTTTATTTTCTTTTTTTTTCTTTTTTTTTTTTTTTTTTGATAGTGGAAATCATGTATAAATCACAAACAGTACAAGTTCCCCATGTAAGCAGTTGACCACTTGATTGGGTCAACTTCTGTTGATACTGTATTTTTAGTATAAAGTCAAGATAATATGGCAGTTAACTAATACTTTTGACTACAGTAAAGATACAAACTTTTGTAATATAAATTAATTGCCATTACAAAAAGGCAACTGTATTAAGTAATACGGTACAAAAATCTGCAACTTCTATAAATATAATGAAATGCAAGAAGTTAAACAAAATAATACATCACAGATTTTTGTATAGCGCATTTGAATAGGCAAGCTAAGATACACATGGAGCATTATACAGCAAGAAAGAATATCAAAACCCACTAAGACTTAACTTTTAAGCCATACAAATGCTAGAAGTACAAGTACAGGACACAACATGAAGCAGTTAAGATTACCAGCTCAGAGTGGGCAGACAAAGAAGCCTTACTGATGAGTTGTAAAGCATTAGGCAGCAGACAGAAGGTTGTCAAAACCAGCTGTTGTTGGATACTGATTGATAATGTTTTCATTCTGACGGCTGAGACACTGCAGACAGCCACAAGTCTGAGAAGAAGCCCAGTGTGGGCACACACACGTACACACACAAAGTAATTTAACAGATGGCTAAAGAACATTAAAGCACAATATCTTTTTTTTAAAAGACAATGTTCACTCCTTAATGAACTTGCATGGAAAGTAAAGCCTAGTGCCCAAGTTTATTCCACCTAAATGACAAACACATCTGAAAATATTAAAACAAACAAATAAACAAACAAAAACTAAAGCAGTTGAGATTGGTTATCTGAATGAAAATTGCATGATGCTTACATATTCTACCATAGCCAGAGCATTCAACAGCACTGCAGACAAGGGAGTGTGACATGAGCTGCTATGAACATTGTTATCCCCTCATAAAAAGGTGACATTGTTTATAGACATTAAAAAGGTACACATCTATAAGTCCATTACAACACAAAACCACAGAAGTACTACATTCAAAGTAAAGATAAGTGTTGGTCTTAGCCTTCAGCAGTTATGAGGTATTGTTTCAACCTGTGATGAGGAATGATCACTGTATTAGTAAGAAAAAGTTTACTCAAAATAATTCTGAAAATTAAAATCAAAAACTGCTTCTGTGCAGCTGAAATTTGCCTAAAGAAAAAAGATTGAAGTATCAAAAGGTCCTAGTCTAAGTGGCCACTGGCATACTCCAAAACCACATTATCATGGACTTCTTGGGCCTTTCCATGTAGCACCTTCAAACAGTGCATAGGTGGGAGATCACAACCAAAAGGAGCCACTAAAGTTTTTGGACCAGACAAACTCACTGATGGTAGAAATAAGTACAGTTTCAAGAATGCAATACAGTTGGGCTTATTTTCATTTTCTGTACCTTTTGGTCCATAACTAAATGAAAGCAGGGGAAAATAGTGAAAAAAATGTTATTTCACATCTTCTAACTGATGGCCAATGAAAAAGTAGTAAAAGCTTGGAATCCCTCATCTTGCCTTCCCAAACTGCCTGCCTTCTCTGGGAAATAATGCTCCTACTCCTCCTCCCCACTTATTTTTCATTGTCCCTAAAAAGAACAGAAAACTGGGGACCTGTGAAAACCTGGGGACTCTGAAGCCTTTAAGCTCATGTCAGTAAAGAAAGAGTTTGGAAATGTAAATTAGATCCAGTTCCTCTTTAAATCCAGGGAAAGAAACCTCCTTAGCCCCCACAAGAGAAACCGATGGGCAGCTGGGACCCAACTAAAGTGTGCAGAGAGAAGTGAATCAAAGCAGGGCTCCTCTGTGCTTTAAAATGAACAATTCCAGTTCTTGGTTGTTTCCAAGAGTATCAGCAGTGAGACGATTGACCTGGCAGGAAAGAGAATAAAAAACAAAGCAACAACATGCCCTTCAGGCTTCCTGCCTATTCCATCTCAAAATTAAACAGGGAGTTTTTACCAGTTTTCCCAGCTTCTTTTTGATAAGAGGAAGCAGTTAAAACAGTGGGAGCAATGCAAGAAATTTATGAAAATTGAAAAGTAAACTAAAATACCTATGAGAAACATTTTGTTTAACAAAGAGCAAAATTACAATTAATAGAGAAATGGCTTTTATGAGCCTTTAAAAGCTGATCTTTACAATTTTCTTATCCCCAAATAAACTAGTGAAAAATTACAATAAACTTCAAACAGAAGCTAAATGCTCAGAATAGAAAGATATGTTGCTTAAAGCCCTGAAAACAAGGCGTTATGTGTTTCAAGACAGAAGCAGAGTTGACGAGGATCTAACGACACCTCACTCGAGTTTGCAGACACTCATGCACAAGGGTAGCTGAATGTGCAAGGCACAGCATTCAAGGCGTGCACCAGTCCAGTGACTGATCTGCACATACCCTGCTGTCACTGTGAACCAGTGGCCGGGCACGTTTCTTTAATGAGCAAAATCAGTTTATGAGGTTTTCAAAAATCAAGAAAAGGCAGCCAAAATACTGCAAATCTACAATGGGGAAAACGGAAAGAGGAAAAGTGGACCGTGTTACATGAACCAAATCAACTTTTTCTAAATGTATTACAAATGTTGTTTCCAATGACTACTTTTTTGTCTTCTAAGTAACACAGCCCAGAGAAAGTTTGAAAGAACAAGATATAATCCCCTTGAAAAGAGAAGCTTATAGTACAAACACTGGAAGACCCTTAATTATGGGACAGATGCCTTCGCAATGTTACAATAACAGTAGTAGTCTATGAATGAGTGATAAAGGAAGTATTAAAATCACTAATACTTCTAACTAGTAATAAAGCCTCCACAAATAAACTAACAGATATTTGCCCTACTTTTTTTATGGAAAACTACTTTCAATGAAAACTATTACTTTATCCAACTTCTGTTTATTTCTAAAGTCTTTCATATACTTCTAAAAATCATTTTTACCTAGATCACCTGTTTATGTCAGTTACTTTCCCCAACTACTGTCATCTGTGCACATCTGTTCGTAAATTTTCTTTTCAGCAAACTTCCAGAAAAATACCATACTGCCTCTGGCAGGGTTATGCAGTGACTTTAAGAGAGGCTCAACTACCTTGTTGAGTCAACTATCTCAACTGTGTTTTCACTTAGCAAAACCTCAGGAATAACCTTTGCATTAACATGAAACTGCTTGCCTTTTAGGTATCCTATTAAGGTTCTCAGTGGCTGTGCTTTTCCATTATGTGAGGTCAATAAACGAGCTAAATTAGACTCCTAAATTCTTTAGACATTAGTTATTTTGTAAAATTCCAGGTAACACATGGAATTTCTCCTTTACGGACTAATGTTATTTTTGTGCGTGTAAAATTTTCTACCAAGGACGATCGCAATGCAAGAAAGCAACATGCAGTGTGCAGAAATAGTGGTAAACAAAGAGGAACTTCCTACTTCAGTAGTTAGACAACTTTACTGGAAATAGCTGTGCACCTGATTCACAGAACATTTATTTTAACCAAAGGACATTCTGCATTAACTCTGTATGAACAACATATCACAGCTCAGCCTTGATACTACACCATAATTAAGCTGTGACAGAGTGAGCAGGTACAGCGATGTGTGGGAACCTCTTCTTTCTCTTGGCTTTCACATTCTTGAAGGTTCGAAGTCTCTCTCTTCTAGCAAGTTTATTAGAAGGGAGAAGCTGTCTTTTACTGCCTCCATATCATCCAAGGAGCAGGGTCTAAGAATCCAGCGCTTTCCACGTGCAAGTGGCTCAAGTTCAAAATATTTTTTTATCTATTAAGAAAAAAAAGAGAGACCAATGTATTATATTATGACAACTCTCTGTCTCACATCTAAAAAAACCAAACAAAACTAAGCCAAACAAAAACATGTAAAAAAATCAGGATATTAATTTTTAGAATCTTACCCACAGCTGCTCTTATAATACAGGTTATATGACATGACCCGAAAGTGTTTTCTTTAGGGGTGAGTGACCTGCTTGGAAGCTACCATTCTACCCATACATTTAACAGCATGGGAGGTCTGAGGAAGAATTGTATTGACTTGAGGCAAACAGCAAAGCGCATGAAACATGTGCTCAAAAACATATCCAAAACAGCAAAATTAAATAAAAAATTTTAGGTTGTGCTTGTATTTCAATGTTAAAAATATATGTTTCATTATACTCTTATTGGTAAACACTTAAGATATAGAATTTGTCACCATACCACTGTAACTACACAAATTAAACATAAAAAATCAACAGATCTTAAAGAATCCTGTCGAACATCTGCTATTTCTCAAGCACAGCATCTCTCTGTGACCATGAAAAACCTACAAAAATAAAAATTCTTCAAAAATTACTCAGTTTTTCTAAAATTAAAAATAGAAAATTAACACACTAATGTCAGTTGGATAATAATAAGTATTATACATGAAATGTGATGCAGTTTCTTGGAAACAACAATCATTACTGACATTGCAGCAACTGTCAAGGCACAAATACAGACCCAGAAAGACTGAGAAAGGAAAGATTTCAATTCAGCAGTATACTCCAATTACTTTTCAAAATAGAAACTACAATATCAAAACATGTTTTTGATGTCTCTTAGAAGAGAACAGTAGCCTGTAGGTTATACTGGTCCACAGTTTACTGTTTTCATTAAAATTTTAACCTTTGAAGGTATTTGACCCAGAAATCTACTCATGTTTGACTTGTCCAATAGACTTCTAGTTTTTACATCCAAAACTATATCCCTCAATTCTTGCTACTGTCCATATATCAATGGAAATACTTAGTCCTGTCTTAGTTGGCACATTCTTCTTCATTGTAATTATTGCCAAATACTCCTAATTTTCTTTTAGCACAGAGTGCACTGTAAATATGCAGTGCAATTACAGGAACATTACTCACAACATGGTAGGCAGTAGAGACCCTAGACAAGCAACTGGAGACACACTGAGTAAGGTTCTGTATGCAGAAGGAATAAAAAGAGGAAGGGGAAAAAAAGGCTTTCAATGTCTCTACAAACTGCAACATCTCTGTGTAGCTTTTACAGTGTCTGCTGGTAGATAAATAACAAATTTTGTTTATCTATTGATGTATTCTAATAGAAGAAACCAAATTGAGTTATATAAACTCTCATAACTCAGAAATCCACCATGATCATGTGTCAGACAAGCTTTCTTATTTTTTAGAAAGAAATTTCAGCCAGAATGTTTAGTAACAAATCACAGGGGGGAAAAAAATGGTGGTTTTGAGATGAGAACTTCTGCTCAGCCAGAAATGACACTGTGAAAAATTTTAAATCTCTTTTCATCACAGCAGAATTATACCAATAACATTTGAAAATAAAGTGTGGTACTTGACATTCACTTCCCCTCAAACAAATTTTAGAAAACATACAAGTTGAAATAAATGGGGCTTCAACAAACCAGTATTTTAATATCAATATACCTACTTTTTAGCATTGCTGTCTCAGTGCCACACCAGTATCTGATATGTTAGCACAATTATATGTCAAAAAACCCAAAATACTAGTATCTATAAGGGATGTATTGCAACTTTCCCAGCAGCTTGAATTTACCCTTATTAATATACTGAGTTAATGGCACTGATCACAGTATTGGAAAAGCAGGGTAAGGAAGCTCTATTCAAGCAGCCTCCTTGAGGGGAGGAAATAAAAGTTGTATGGAAGGATAACAATGCAAGGTGTCAGTGCAGCTAGGGGATAGAGCTGCCCAGTGATGTTAAGCTGACAAATATGGCTGAGTAATCTAAGATGTTTGAGACCCACAATGCAGAAGATGTCCACCACACCCCCTCTACTGGAAGACTATTGCCATCAGACCCTAGAGCTCACTGAAGTCAGTCCACAACCTTCTTAGCACAGCCTCTTGAATTAGGGCTCTGCCATACGAAGGAAGGTCATTACATTGTAAGGACAGCATTTGGGTTTAAAAGTAGAAACACATGCTCAAGGAAATGATGGCAGTAAGCAGACTAGCACTGAGTCTTGTGCATTTGTGGGTAAATACAACACAATTTTACCAAAGCAGCTTCTAGCCAAGAAAAACACAATGCCTTTAAGCTATATTTGAGTGACTGCAGATGCCAACAGTATCAACTGATTTAGTGAAACAAATTTTGCAAATAAATTATTGGATACCCAAAGTTTATGAAAATGTATTTTTTTCTGTTTCTATCTGTAAAACCAAAAATGTTACTAAATTAATGATTTAGTAACATTTTCCACAGTAAGGAACAGTTCAGAGTATCTGCATTAATAGGTCCTAGATGAATGCTGAAATGAAAATGTTAAGCAGTTGTTTTTAAAATGTGAGGGTTTGATACTGGTATGAAAGCACAACTGCTTATATTCAAAAGTAAGAGCTATTTAAACCATACTTTCTGCAGGAAAAAAAAATTGATATTTGCTAGATGACTCATGCCTAATACAAATCTAGAAAAATAACACTAATTGGCTTACAAATAATAACTAACTAAACAGAAGTAGCACAGAAGTGATTTTTCACAACCCAAGGGACACTTTGTGGTGTGTTACTGTATTTCCTTATTTAAACTTCACACCACAATGGAGTTCACTAAACCTCAAGGTTTTGCAAGCAGGCTCTCTGGACGTTGAAACTTCCAGAAAGAAGTTTGCAGACACAAATATTTTCCAATTTACTATGATTTTTCCTCCCTTTAACTCAGAAGAAGTTATTCTGGTCTAAAAGCAAGTACTTTTTTTAGACTTGAACCATTTTTTACATGCAACAGATGAAATATGTGGGGATTGACACAATCAGATGTCCAATTCTTTTTATACAGTTGAGTTTTCCGCTGGAATGCACTCAGGTCTCCATCCATGTTTGGTTTTATAGTTCCTTTCTACCCCACTGACCATCATCTACACTCATTCCCTGCAGGTTTCCTAAGAGGATGTACACTGATCACCAAAATCGCCAGAGAAAGCTGAAATTCACTGAATACTCACACACCTAGGTAGCTCTTGCATAATCAGCAGTTACTATTTTACAGCTCCCTTCAATCATAGTAGCAGAAAGGAGTGGGTTCCTCAGAGAAGCTCTTCTGTCTCTACACAAACAGTGAAAAGCTTTCTGACTGTTCATGGATGCTGAAGTGAAATATAAAGACTCAAACATGTTTCAGAAGTCTGACGCATGAGATGAGCATTTACATACTGGCTTTACATTTTCAAGAGTTTACTTTGAGATTAGTAAATTTTTAGGATATAGTTTTAGAAGAAAATACAATCAGTCAGATCTAATTTTAAGACTACTTCACAAATTTTTACAGGATCTCACTCTATGTCTTGACTCCACATGGGGGCCTTATTTTATAGAGAACCTGACATTGTATTTATGCCACATTCTGAAGTCAATAAAATCTAACAATACACGTTTGCAATTTCCACTCTTCCCACACTCCACCTTCTAAGTCCTATTCTACTGGCACAATACACTAAACATATGGTTATCAAATGTTGCTTAACCTACGTGCTAGAAAAGTCAAGACACAATAAAAAGGATCAGTGCCCAGAACCTCAGCTGGTGTAAATTATCAATGCAGTGTGGAACTGATGTTACTAAATTGATATATGTAAGCTGAGTAACCAGGCCCTGCTGAAAGCTTTTCTATGTTCTATTACTGAACCTCATCATCTAGTCAGTTCACCACCCATGTGAACATAAGATCTATAGGAAAACTTAGATGTTTTAATATATGAGAAGAATAATCGCTATTATTCAACATTTTAGAAAAGCTGATTGAAAGCATTATTTTTAATTCAAATTCAAAATTATACTACCAAATTTCATCAATACAGAAAACTTCCAGCCCACTGTGACTAATTTGTTGTAAACAAATACAAAATTCAGATAGTCACTTACATTACCAGGCTGGTAAATGGAGAACTTAATGAATAAAATATTTTTTCATCCATTGATGTTTTATTGAAAAATTTCACTGGGACAAAAGAATTGTAACAAAACATGTATATTATATTCAATCACAGGCTGTCTGGTCTTGTCAGTGTCCCCACTAGACTAAATTTTTGAAAGACTTTCACAGGGTGAAAAGGGTGACTGGTGAAGGTATGAATTAAACTAAAATAATCTAATTTGCTGAATCCATAAGACATTAATCCATTCCAAATCTGCATGGATAACAAATAAAGTAATAATGAGAGATTGAAGTAGCCCATATTAACACTGAAAGTTTCACTGAGCTGTGATGCAGATAATATCTTTTCAGACATCAAAAAAATCTGCTTTTTGGAGCAACCATTCAGAAGATGCAGGAGAGGGAGGGAATTTTGCTTTTTTGCTTACTGGATCAACGAACAACAGAAAAGCTGCCTATAACAATTCATGCGCAAATTCAATATATTTGGAGAAGAGAAAAAGCCAAGAGTACTTTACTTTACATAGCATTAAGTTTTAAAAAGGGAAACTACATAAAATTTGGAACTTAAAGAAAATGAACTGTGCAGCTAAAAAAGTAAAATGCTTGCAGGTGGCACAGGAAAAATACCATAATTAGAGGCTCAGAGTATATTTATACTGCTTCAGAAGACTTTAAAATAAACAAAAAAAGCTTTCACCAACTGCAGTACAGAAAAGGATGGTATTAGAGGTAAAAGAAGTCATGTCTAAAAAAAGAGAAGAGAAAACAAAAGAAAGGAATTTCTGGCATATTAAATAGAAACCACAAATGTTGACCTACTAACCATAGAGTAGAACTCATTACTTAAGTCACCACTGATGCTAAAAAGTAAATTGAAATCCACCGCAGCTCCACTGTAAACTGCACAGCCTCCTGAGCTGCTACATGTACTTTTCTGCTGGTCCTTTTCTGAGTACAGTGATTTATAGGACGATGTGGAGAGGGCTGATAGCCACTTAATCTTAAATCAACTAGTTCAATCCACTGTCATACAGGAGTTAAGACATCCATGCTTTTCCTGAAAAATCTGCTAGAAAGCTTCTTATCTGACAGTCCACTTGGCTAAAGAGGACCTCCAATCTGAGCAGAGCAGCTGTAATGTGCACAACTCTCAGCCAAAGTTTTGTAATATTTATTCATCCTACAGAGACACTTCACTTCTCCTGAAAAGACACTTCACGTATGCCTGCTCGTATGCTTCTTCTTAACAGTGATCTCATCCTTGTCTAGAGGGATCCTTGTAATGCACCTATGCATCATAAGCACTCCTCCTAAAGCACCTGTACCTCATGTTTATTGATTCCATATGCAATATCTCTTACACAGCAGGGAGGGGAATGAAAGTGCCTCAGCTGATGAGAAGGGATGGTGATGTGCTGAGGTCTGGAGCAACCTATGCACAGGGTTACTCCCAGGAATGTCAGCTGAGGTCCAGCAACACTATCAGCCACAGAAATGCTTTTATACTCTAGCTCTTTGACAATACATATTTCACTGCTCACCAACTTTAATGTGCCAAGGAATCCAAAGTCTGTATGTACAATGTTAAAATTTTGCAATGAGTCCATTAAGTACATATTATGATAATCAGATAATCATGTAATTGAGCTGCCTTTTTTAAAAAACTTTAAAATATAACCTGCTAAAATCAAAAGAAAAAAATCTGTCTTCCTCAGCATTTCTGTGTGATAGCAGGGTAAGCAATTTCTCTAGACAAGATTACAAAACTATCAGAGGCCTTTTAATACATTTCACAAGTAGTGGTTAATGCTTTACAAATTGTAGTTTGTAAAGCTTCTCATTTTTTTTTTTTTCCAGATTTCGCCTTTCATAAAAGACTACCTGAAACACATCCAACTGAGCTTTGTAAGAGGGCCAGATTATATTTTTGGCTTCTAAGTCTTTACAAAGAGGAATACAGTCACTTAAAGTAATGTACACAGTGCCTTGTGCACATTTCCAGCCTTGTTATCTCCAGTGGTCACAAGTCACAACACTTTTCAGATTGCAAGTGATAGTGGGAAGAAATGTATTTTAAAGAAGATAATTAACTATTCAGAATTAAGAAATAGGATGCCTTACAAATCCGCAGAGCCACACAATTCCAAAGAGCACAGAGTATTTGCACATGCAAGCATGCGACAAGAAAAAGGGGAGTGAGCTAAAGACCTGGAAGGTTTCTAAAACAGAAAAGTTGGGATTTTTTTTTTTTATAAATAGACAGACTCATGTTACAATGGGTCTGGACAAATAAGATGGATGAGAGTGAGGACACAAAATTGCAGAGATTGAAGCAGTATCACTGAGATTTGTATGTGGACGAAGCAAAGATAGGCTTTGAGAAGCTACTAGGGTCCATCAACTCTTTGCACACACTCTTTATGTTGCCCCATAACAGTGAACTACAGTGTGTTAGATTTTTTTTGTTAGATTCTGTTATTTTGTACAAAAGAAATAGTAAATCATGTGCAGCTGTCAAAAACATACACCTATACTTTGTCTTCCATGCCTTATTCACCTAGGATATTCCTTTCATGTAAGCATGTGCTTTTCTTACAACTGGAAGAAATAGAAATAACATGAGAAGAGCAGCAGCATACCTATATGGAGAAAACCAGACTTCCAGATGAAGGTTCCTATAACCATATAACTAGAAAAAACAAGACAAGGGCTCACAATTATCCAACCCTGGAGTGAGTGAAACAGAATCTCAAATGATAAGGGCAACAACAAAAACAGAAAAGAAGATACTGTACAAAAATGCATGCAATGAAAGCATAGTAAAGTATTTTTCTTTAATGCTGCTTTAATTCTTTATTTTACTTCAAAGAATTACTCAGAAGTTACTGCTCTTTTCTGCTTTCTCTCTTACCCACTGTGTTTCATTAAGTACTTTGGGTTGTTACAGATACTGCCTGACAGTTATGCAGTTACAGGTAAAGCATTAGAGTATAATATCCCAAAGAGTAATGCTGAAAATGAGCCCTGGTTAAAGAAAGATATTTGGAGGACATCTAAAATTCACAAAACTTTTTTCCTCTACATAGAGCACAGACCCAAAAATGCCAACTTACCCTTTATAAGAACAATTTTCTATTTTAGTGTATTCTTAGCACATCCCAGTATATTCTTAAGCTGTATCAAAAATAACTGATTGAATATAAGATCAATTTAAACTTAGGATAACTCATTTAAATTACTGTTGTTGCCCTAATCTGTTAACAAAAAATATAGAATGGAACACATCCAAAGATAATTTTACAGGAAATCTACTGAAAGATTTTACTATACCAGCAGTCATCTCCTCTCTACCATCCCTCACTCAGGTTTGTTTTTGTTATAACTTCAGTTAAATAGCTTAAGGAGTACAAAAACTAGTAGAGACTCAACACTCAAGACCTTTAGGAAAAAACATCTTTCAGAGACTTACAGAGTTTTTGTAGCATCCTTTTTTTTTAATAGACTGCAGGTACTCATGGTTTACTTCAGAATATAAGACTACTGACAGAGTATGCTGATTTCAGCAGCAAAATATGCTAGTTTTATATACAGATTGTGGTTTGAACTAGGAACAAAATCTGAAACACAAGTACACAAGTGCTGAGATTTTACCCTCCCCAACCCAAAAAAGTTTACCTGCGATGTTGAATGTCAAAATAATCTTTAGAGTAAGAGAAGTCCAAAGATCAATCCTAATTACGACATTCTTTCTGCAAATAGCATGTCTTCTGTTCAGATAACAGTTAAACAGTATTTTCTGGAGAAGTGCATATGTGATGATTCATCTGCATTTGCCTGAACATGCACATAAATCTAGCACTTGAATAAATAACATCTGTATA
The DNA here is from genome assembly GCA_037013685.1 of Acridotheres tristis. NCBI lineage: Eukaryota > Metazoa > Chordata > Aves > Passeriformes > Sturnidae > Acridotheres > Acridotheres tristis. The sequence continues at coordinate 63,294,428 of CM072919.1, read as the reverse complement.
CTGTGCCCATGTCTGCAAAACACCAAAACACTGTATGGACCTGTACCCTTGTATCAGCTGCAAAGAACAGGATTTCTAAGGGCTTTGTGGTTGGCTCCCCACACTCACACTGCTAACACTGTTCCAAGAGTCAGATTGAGCACAAAAGAAAAGCCACTCAGCAGCTGCTGTGGCTCTGTGAGATGTGTGCTCCCACAAGCAGACACAGACAGCAGTTGTGCCTATTCCACTTGCTCCTTACCATCTGCAGAGCACAGAATATTAGTATAAGATGGTTCCAACCTTCCTTTGGGTCCTTTGCCAATGGAAGAATTATTTGTTATGAAAAGTCTGCGCAGAGGCAATGGAAGCTCTGAACTAACTGCAATTAACCATTTTTTGTTCAAAAGCAGAAACTGTCTAATCAATCCATTTGAAAAAGTTAACATAAAATACTTGTTAAGTAAGAATTGCTTCCAGAGGCCTAACCACTGCCAGGTTCAGTTTCTGGATATCAGAATGCCACAGGGTCTGCAACCCTCCCAGCTTCTCCAGCACCAGGAACTTCTGTGGGACCTCTTTCTGAGGATTTCTTTCTGTCCTATGGTTAGAAGATGCAAGCCTATACTTTGCGTTTTCTAGGTCCATGCCTCTGAGAAGATTAATGCCTTCAAACTCACAGCAAGCCACCACTTAAAACTACTATTCCAGGCAGTTCCAAACTCATCTATTTCTTGATACTTTTAAACTCTCCACCTAGAATTACGGAACAATCCCTCCAGGCTCTCTCACCAGGGCTTGCTGGAGTAAGGCCCTCTCCCTGCCTTCAGATTTATTCATAATGCAAAGGATACCAAGAGGAAAATTACACAGCTCAATTCAGACACAATCCTGTACACAGGAGAATATCCATGTGCAAAACAAATCTGTCACTCATCCTAAAATGATAAGAAATGCATGAGCAAACAGATACAGAAAAAAAAGTGAGCACTTAACAGCAAGAGAGGATGTGTTAAGTCAAGTGAATGGGAAGTAACATTAAAATACTAATGCCGAGATTTGCAATAGTGCTGGAAAAGACATGGATGACCAGACTTGGAGCAGATGGGTGAATACAATGAGATGCTGAAGAGGCATATTGTTCTTTTGACTCTAGAACTTAAAGGTAAAAGTTGAGAATCTGTTTTTTAATTGCCAGAGGAATTCCTTCTGTTATGATGGGTTGCAGCAGGAAATTCTACCATTCTGAAAAGTCTTTTAGTAAAAATATTCCATGGGAAGGGATAAGAGAATGAGTAATGAATACTTTTCTCTTATTGAATCATCACTTCCCTACATTATTATTGATCCACACTTCAAGGAAAGAGATTAAATAATAGGCAGTTGATCAAGAGTTGCACATACAAAGAAGAGAGAGACAGAGACGTCTCAGGAAGGGTATCAATTTTACATTAAAAAATCCAAACCAGCCCCAAAGTACCATAAAATGGCTCGCGTTGGAAGGAACCTTAAAGATCATCCTATTCCAACTCCATTGCTATGGGCTGAGAGATCTTCCACCAGACCAGGTTGCTCAAAGCCCCATCCCACCTTCAACACTTCTGGGGATGGAGCATCCACAGCTTCTCTGGGCAACCTGTTCCAATGTTTACCTCTCTCACACTAAAGTATTTCTTCTCAATACCTAATCTAAACCTGTTCTCTTTCATGTGAAAGCCATTCCCCCTTCTCTTATCATCACATGATCTTATAAAATGTCCCTCATCTCTCCAAAGAACGGACAATCTGACTGACAGCATTTGTAAAATTTAGGAGAGCTACTGAAAATAATATTGAAGGAGCATAGAACAGGTTTTCTAATAAAGCTATTGTTACTTTAAGTGACTTAAGGCTTTCCTTTGTACACACTAATTGTGGATTACCTTTGAAGTCATTGAAAAGCCAGTTTATTTTCTGAGGAAAAATTACTATGTCCTAGTAATGCCCCAATTATCATGACTATACCAGTGAAAAATAAAAGCAGATACTTGTCAAGTGATTCTAGCAGAAAGGGAAACCTGGCTTTTATAAGCTGACAGACAGTTCCTTCCCTCTACCTTTGGATGTGACTTGCAATTTTACTAACAGGCCCTAGTGTTACACCTGGGGTAAGCACTGCACTGAAAATGAAATCAAATATAGCAAACAAATAGCTGACACTAACTTTTTATGAGGATGAGAAGATTATTATCAGTTGACTAAAAGATCTTAATGCAACAATTTTTTCTCAGCATTCTCCATTAACCTTAGAGAGCTACCTATCTCTTCAAAATTGAGGTCTAATAGAGGTTCCAGTGTTTCTGACATGATTCAGAAACTTGCACATTTGCAATTTCTAATTGGGTTTACTTTACATTAGAAATCATCATAGGCTAAGTTTGCTGACCACTAGTGGCAAGGTAAAAGATTATGACCACTAGCTTTTACAGAACATATTCAAAATTTGTACCATTTTACCACTTGACAATAGTTCTTGATACTGAACTGTTATATATGTCTACAGCTAAAAAGACCTTAACTAAATACTCCCTTCCAAGCCAGGAAAGGTTCTTGAAGCTAACAAGTTGAAGTTTCGAGTTCACATATGAGAAACAACCAATTATCCTGTCTGAAACACAGGCTTGTAAAACTCTCAGTTACTTGTAAAACGGTCTGCTACACACGAGTAAGATGTTGTTTAAATGAGTTGTTTGACTAGATGCATTCACCATGAAATTGATTCTTTTAAAGCATTATTTTTAAGCTTGAAACAAGTTAACTGCGTAAACTGAAAATGGGAAAAAATCTGGCTTTATAAAGCATAGGTTGCAGTACGAGTTTAGTATTTTTTATGAGGTCGAGGGTTACTTGAATGAGAAACTCATCAAAAACAAATAGTCATTTGTGAGGCAGTAACTGAAAGGTTTAATACAATTAAACTATTCTGCTATTTCTATGCCAAGATGTGTAGTATATTGTTATATTACCACTGCCTGTGCAACTCCAAAGTATTACAAAGGCAATAAAACAACAAATAGAACATCTTTCAACCATAAACATCAAAAATAAATCTTAGATTTTTTCCTATAGTTTGAAAGTAGCACTACATCATAGCTTTTTTCTTGGCACTTCCAGTTAGATTTAGTATTACTAGCCTGTTATGCCTATTATTCAGCAGGCAGCATGAGAAGGGGATAACTAGCAATAGGTTACTGAATATTCTTAAATTTGCAGCTCAGAGACATCGTTTTCAGCTTTAGAGTGGTCCAGATTTCAAAGAAAAAGAAACAATTGCAAGGAGGTAATGGATTTAAATACATATATTAAAAAACCCTCACCACTATAAATAAGTTATTCAATAACATTTTAGATTTGAATGTTTAGTACAGTTCTATATAAACAGACAGATAGATCATGCCAGTTTTACTGAAAAGACTAGACATTGCAAACTAATGTTTTATGTTTGCTTCCATAACTGGAAAATGTTTCAATTGTTTTATAGTGAATCATTGTACTTATGGTATGCTGCTAATAATTCAGACACTTTAGTGACTTATAACAAAAAAGGTCTACTTGGTAAAGAGCTAGACTTTGAAATATTAATAATTTAATATTTCCAACTGTCCTCTCACTAAAGAAATCATCTCCTTACAAGATGAAGCACTAACAACAATTTTTTTAAAAATTAACATTACAAAGTGTTTTATAATTGCTCCAGAAAAGCGAGAAAAGATGCTATTCTGCCTACTGCAAAACTGTTTTGGAAATGGATCAAATTCCCAAGCCTTCAAAAAAATAAGTATTTGCACATTGTACAGCAATTTACTCAACATGCAGTGAAGAGTGCCACCAAGCACACTATTTTATGAGACCAGTTGTAGACAGATTAATAGAAAAGACAGTGTCATCATCATGTCAGTCAGGCCACAGGGAGTGCAGCAGGAATTGAAGAGGGTAAGTAGAGATCAGCCATATAAAATGGCTTCAGGTGATTTACAAGAAATAAAATATCCTGCTTCTAAAGATGTCTACTCCATGACAGCAGAAATGACATAATATTAGAACAATTCCAGTCCAGCTGGTAGTGTATCAGCTTGATGTTTGCCAGCTAGAAAGCACAAATCTGCAAAAGGAGTTGACAACATTTGAAGAAGAGTATACTGAAAAGTGAACAATGCTTAGAAAAATCAAGATTGAACAGTGACATCTGTTACAGAAAACAAAAAATGTTTCCTTTATTTCCTTGACAAGAGGTTTAAATGTATTAACAGGATCTATCAATAAAAAGAAGGTGTAGATTCAATCACGCAGGTTTAGATTAAAGACAAGCGTGAACAAACAAGTACAACTGGATCCTATAAAAAAATTCATTGGCCAGTGGTCTGATTAGATCTTCAGTCATTTGTGTAGGAGGAGAGAGAGCAATTCTGCTCATTTTATACAAAACATATGCAAGACTATAATGTTTCTAGTAGTATTTGAAAATTCCATTTTTAATTAAAATTTAATTAATTAAAAGTTGATATAGCTCACTTTTCTGAATTTTACCAGAACTGTTAAACAAAATACTAAGCGCTTTCCCTTTTAGTCTTGTCCATTTTTATGGATACAGTACATAAAGGCAAAAAGTCAATGAAACCATATTTGAAGTTATATTGTTCTAGTAATATAGCCCGGACACTCACAAATTCTTATTTCTGTGAACAAACTGTCAATTACTTTGCACAATGAATTTTCTAACATAAAGGGCAAACACAAACAGTTCAATTATTTGCTTTTCAGTATCCATAGTACATGATTGATCAGCTAAGTTGTTTGGTTTGCCTTCTTCCCTGGATGACATTTTAAAGCATGTCAGTAACAGACAGAAAACCCAATAAACAACAACACTCATGTTTGTGCACAAATACCCTGAATAATGTGCAACTTCTCATTCTCTATTTTCCTTTCACTACAAACATTCTGAGATATTAAGTTTATTATCAGTTATGCAGTTAATTCATGCTTGATACAACAGTGTAAGAAAGATACTGGATTGTACTTTAGATATCAACTACACCTTAGTCTACAAGCAGGAACATCTCAGCTTGTATTATATGAAAACATAATCATCATTATCATTAAAATGGCTGCACAAAAATGAACAGCTGAAGCAAAAGAAAAATACAATGCCTTGTTAATGTCCTATCTATCCAATACTTATGTCTTGTTAAGCTCCTCTAATATCTTGATGGGCTATAAAGAAGTAAAATCACTTGGAAAAAAATTTTATTAATAGAACAGTCCATCTCCCTATAACCAGTACCAATATGCAAAACACCCAATGAAACAGAAACTCATTTTATCAGAAAAAACCCCAAACATCTATGGTCTTATACTTTGCACAAACTTAGCACTTAAACTTTGCAAGACACTGTAACACCATAGTGATGTAGACCATTCTCTGTCTGGTACAGACAAATCTGGAACATTTTGAACCTAGATTGTGCTTAAAGCTGAGAACATTAAGTAGCAGGAAACAGCAAGGAGTAAAATTAGCAGAGACATCAAAAAGAAATGAAAAAACAATCCCTTTGCCTACAATTTCTAGCATTAATATATTTTACAGCCATGATCTAGGACACCTTCCTGAAGAAGGAAGCTAGTGCAAAGAAGTAGGGGTCAAACCTAGAGTGACATGGTTCACTGAATGACCAAAAAGAGGTTTACATATTTCCTTTATGGCTGCTGGCACTGGTTTTGGCTTAGAAGCCTATAAGGAACAAAGAGAGCTCTTATCCCTTCTGGAGCTATTCATATGTGATTAAGATCCAACAATACAGCACTTTGATCCACTGAGTTACAGAAAGATTGGATGTTTCCTGAAGAAGTCATTCCGGGTGAAAAGGAAGGAGAAGAAAAGAAGAAAATTTTCTTGATCAGGCCAAACTTACTGAGACAGCACTCTTCTCACATTTGACATTCATTGTACTCTCTTGAGAGTTTTGAAGCTTTGGAAAGATGACAGATGACTGAGGTAAGGAAAAGAGGAGTGAACTGTGGTATCAGTGTCTCAAACTCAAAGAATAAATGTAACTTTTTGAAGATGGAATAAGATTCATTTTCAAGAGTAGAAGATTGAGTTAGGTAATGTAAGGCATATTGCAACAAACAACAACACATAAATGTACAACCACTACAGCAAACTGGATGGCCTCTTTCATAGATGTGTTTGAAAAACTTGCAGCACCATAGTCGAAAATACATGCTTCCTCGTGCTGATGTAGCTGAAAACAGCAGGAGATATATGAGTAAGTCTATAAAAAAATCTCAGAGAATGAACACCTGGTTTCTTTAAAGTAATCTTTCTATCTTGACACCAGTATACTTCACATAACCCAAGAGAATTAAAGGCCTGTTTGAAGTTAGAAGAGCATGTTCTTGACACACCATTTGGAGGAGTATTTAGTTTTTTTCAACAGACATAAGTATTAAGCACAGGTGATGGATTCAGATCCACAGGAATGAACGGAGGCTGGAATGTCTAGACAACCAGGAAAGCATAACACAGGTGTGACAACTCTGCTTGACTATCACATTCCAACATTTTCAGTATAAACTAAATAACTTCCATCATCTGTTGATATAAAAGCAGAAGAGGGAAAACATATTTGGCTTTGTCTACTACAAATGTCTACTCCTAATAATTTATTTTGGAAGCTAACTCTCTTGTTCATATTTGGGTTGGATGCTTCTAAGTCCACCTGGGAATGGCTCAGCTCTCTGGCTATCCAGCACAACAGTTCTTAGTTCAGAAAACACTTCAAGTTATTTGTCAGTGAAATAGTCAGACTGGTCATACTTGAATGCTTTTCATGGGGCTGTCCTACCGGATGGCAGGTGATTTTTTTGCTAAAAAAACCAAAATCTTCACATTTTAAATTTAAAGACTAACTCCTTGAATCCTTTGCCAATGTATATGTTCTATGATTCCTCATGTAAAAAGCAAGCAAAACACATAATTTTTTCCCACATGATTTTTAAAAACCAACGATGTAGAGCTGCACTGACAACCAACTATCAAAGCCAGGAAAGCTGAGATGAAAGCAAAGGGAATCAACAATCCCTTTTAGGGTGGTAAGCCTAAAAGTAAAACCTATTGTCTCTTTTTGTCATAAAAGGAGATCTGCCACCAGTCTTGTACCATGAAAGAGTACTACCCTCTATAAACTACTCAGTTTCATAGTTCTATAATGCCAGATGCACATTAAATAAATCTTGAACTATTATGCGCTGTACACATGCATGGCAATTAAAGGCTAATATGCTCCTTAAAACAATATGACTAAAAAAATTATGTGAAAAAAGCATTTTCCATCTTTAAGAGATTGAGGTACAATTTACCTATTTTGGAGTTGAAGTTATAGAGAAGTTTTACTTTTCCTGATGCCCTAGGATTTTAGCTTTTATATTTTTCATATATTTGTAATCCCATAATTCTTTAGTGTATAACTCCAAACTCCATATACAGTGTTAGTTACTGTCTTCACATTCTGGTCAGACAAAACAATTCCTCTCTAATCCTGGGAATCAAGGACACCTTACTGTCCCAGGCCATGAGAAATGTAAACAAAAGTGAGTTGGGGAGAGCAAACTTGGGATAAATTACTTCATTTTCTGAAGCTGTAATTGGAAGGTTAACCCCCCATATGCAAATGGCCCAAACTTTTAAAAGTGTGAAAACTCGTGACCCATCATCCATTTTTGAGTGTAGGCCCTGGGTGGCCTGTCTGCACTAAATATACCTGAAGGTCCTTCAGTAAGTATAACCACTTTTTATTCTCTTAATTTCGTCTGGCCTCTGTTTTTGGGTAAGCCCAAAAAAGTATAATTGCACATCTGCAGTATAGCATGTTCAGCAGACAGCTGATCAGCAAAATATTCAGTAATTAATGTTTGATTACTCTGGTCTTCTGCTTCACAGAAGATAGTCTCTAATTAATAATTTAATTTTAATCAACTAATTAAAAATGTATTAGAGACCATTTGCTATTACAAGTCTATGAAAAGGAGACACTTTAACAAATCCATTAGACAGTACAAATAGAGTTTTTGGAACTATAGAACTGTAGACAAAAAAACAGTCTCTTTTGAAAAACTGACAGTGGGTTGTTCCCCAGGACTGACCTGTGAATTAGTAGAGGGGCAGGAGTCTGGACAACAGCACTCTCCCATGACATTTACAAAGCTGCAGTTCATCAATATCACTGCTAAGAGCAGAGCCTGGTCTGACAAACCAAAACAACTTATTGATCATACTTAGAATTGACAACAAAGGCACGAATTTTAATGGCAAGTAATCAGTTAAGCCAGTTGCTAATTACTGCTAACCTGCAACTGGACGCAGCAACACACCTGTGCTTTCAAAACTTCCTATGGCCACACACAGCTGAGATTTTGACAGCCCAAGTGTGACTGCTCTTCTTCACCTTTAGGAGTTTTCCACTTTTCTAAGCTGTCTGGACTGCAAAAGTACTCCATGTGTAATTGTGCAACAACTTTCATTATTTTCCTTATATTCTCTGTCTTGGAAAGTCCGTTTTGCTCTTTTCTAGTAACTGAGGAATTGATTCTTTGACATTAGCTTTCAAACAAACAAAAAAAAGCACTAACCTAAAGGTTGTTACAATAGATTATGATAATTAAAATTGCAGCGTACCACTGTACTGCTGTTGTAACCCTTCAAGAAACCGAGTTATGCCCAGCTTCTTGAAGAAGTTTTCTCAGAAAGCTCTCTAACTTCCTTCTTCATTTAAGTTCAAAGTAAAAGACATAGCATACTTTTGACTGAACTTGTCTAAAATACATGTGGCAGAGTAGAGCTTTCACTTGGAGAGCTGCCAGCCCACCTTTGGCTCCCAGTGACAACCAAACATCCAGCTGCACCTACGTTGAAGGATGAAAATTTGGCATATCAACAGCAGTCAAATAGGAAAAAGTTTACTCTCAGGCTCCATAGCTAATTGATCACCATTTTAGCTTTGGCTGGCCACCTGGAATAAGAGAGGCAAGTTTCCTCAGCCTTCACCAGCCATGAGCAAAGTCTGCTTCATTTCCTATTCAAATTTAACTGTAGCAGTAGAACAGTCCAAGGTGAATGCTGCAGGACTGAAGTCCTACACAAATGCTAAGTCACAAAGGGTGACTAGAGCTCCAGTTGTGGGCTTACATTAAAATCAAGTCAAGTATGACCAACAGAAATGAAAGAGATCTAAGGGGACTACACAGTTGTGAGGGTTTTTTGTTTGTTTTAATTTTGTTTAGGATTTTTAAGTGCTGGTGGGTTGTTTATTCAGGGGGAATTTTTTTCCTTTTTATTTGGTTGAAGTTTTTGGTTGGTTGAGGCTTTTTTCATTTTCTTGTTTCCATAATTCAGCTCAAAAGAGAACTCAGGAAGGTAGGAATAGATGAAAAAATGGTGAAGGAGGTAGACAGCAAAAGAAAGACATGTTCCATTAGAAATGGAGGAAAATAAACAGAACTCAGAGCAGAAAGTTCAGATCATGATTAGTTTCAGATTAATTTTGGTTACTAGAAATTGCAAGAGGTCAATATGAGCCATTATTGTATAAGAACTCCATCTTCATTAGAGCTTCTCATATCTCTCCAGTGTTTCCCATTCATTTCAGATGAAATATCTCATTCCATAAAGTCCAGATTTTGAGTCATAATACTGCTTTTAAAAAAATTAATTTTTAAATAGTTCTGAGATATTAAAGGAATGCCACACTACTCTCTGTCTTTCAGATGCACCTGAATCTGGAAAAGCTTCAATGTGAACAGAGTTTTTATAATTTATGCTTAATCGTTAATTCAATTACCAACTGCAAACCACTTTATTATCCCCTCTAGTTCAACAATACCACTGCCAAAAGCAAATCATCATGGTACACCTTGAAAGCATAGTTAATAAAACAATATGATAACATTTAACATTCTCATACCCAGTTACAGTATCTAATATTCAGCTAATGGAACAACTAAAATCCAACAGATAATCATATATAACATATATAGAGAGAAGGTAAAATATTTGAACCATGTCTTCAACAAATTAAAATTCAGATCTTGGAACATTTTTTTAAATGTAAATATAACTGTTGAGCACTATGAGGTCAGCAAATTTGGTTTCTCTACTTCTATATCACTTGGTTTAATTCTAAGGGCACACCTACTTTAAACAAGCCTTAGAATTAACACAAATTATAATAGTGGTACCTGCTCTCTTTCTTAAAAATACTATTGAATTCTTGAAGTTTTTTGTGTCATGCCGAAGAATACTATCTCATGCCCAAGACATTAATGAAGGAAATGTCATCTATTCCTGGTGAGAAATAAGTACTGTTTTCCCAGTTTTGCAGATGGAAAGCGGAAAGGAAAGATTATAATCCTGAAATGGCAAGTTACTTCACCAAGTGTTTGATTACCAGTTTTGAGTACTCAGATGGGTAAATACTTCACTTCTGACTTGCAAGCAATTTTTTCCAATTTTTCCCAGCCACCGCTGTCCCAAGTATGTTGGAATAAGCTGAGACAGGTAATGGCAAGACAGAAGAAAAACAACACTTCTTTTTAGGAACTGACACCAGCTCAGACTTGTTCTTTTCTGCGTCTGTGCCTTGGAGAAGTTCAGGAAATTTGTCATTTCTACATAGAAACCGTCTCCTAAAATAGACTCACTTACAAACAGGCTCTGGCAGCACCTGGATCTGGCATATCTTATGAGCCCAGAACGGGAATGACACAGGTGAGTTGGTGAGGAGCCGTGACAATTTTTTTGGGTTTTCCTTAGAACTCCTTGTTTTTTGGGAAAACATGGGGCATTATTAGTGTTTATCATCTAGCTATTCCGTAAGTTCCTTAGAGAGGAGTGAATACATACAAATTCTCAGTCAATTAACCTAGACAAAAGTTAGACTACCAGAGAGGGAACAACAGAAAAAGGTATGCAGGATTCGTTTTCTTGGAGGACAAAGGAGGACCTATCTCTCTTTAGATCATCTCTTTAGATGCACAGAATGGCCTGGGCTGGAAGGCACCTTAAAGATCATGTAGTTACAGCTGCCTTGCCATGATGAGGGATGCCACCCACTAGCCCAGGTTACTCAGAGCTCCATCCAACCTGGCCTTGAATATCTGACCAATCTGTTCCAGTGCTTCACCATCCCCACAGTAATTTCTTCCTAATACCTAATCTAAATCTGCTCTCTTCTCAGTTTAAAGTCATTCCCTCTTGTCATGTCACTACACGACCTTGTAAAATGTCCCTCTCCATTTTTCTTTAGGCTCCCTTCATGGACTGAAAGGACACAATTTGGTGACCTCAAAGATTTCTCATTTCCAGGCTGAAAAATCCCAATTCTTTTAACTTTCCACGTAACAGACATGTTCAAGCCCTCCAGTCATCTTGGTGGCCTCCTCTGGACTTTCTCCAGAACAAGCTGATGTCCTTCTTATGTTGAGGATCCCAGAGCTGGATGCAGCACTACAGGTGGGGTCTTGTGAAGGCACAGCAGAGGGGCAAAATCCCCTCCCTGCCCTGCTGCCCACGGGGCTCTGGATGCAGCCCAGGACACGTTTGGCTCTCTGGGCTGGGAGTGCCATGGCCAGGGCATGTCCAGCCTCTCACCCACAGCACCCCCAAGCCCTTCTGGGCAGGGCTGCTCTGGGGCTGTTCGTGCCCAGCCTGTGCTGATACCAGGGGTTGATCTGACCCGGTGCAGCACCAGCACTGGCCTTGTTAAATCTCATCAGATTCCCACAGGCCAACTTCTTGAGTTTGTACAGATCAAATGCTGAGAAAGAGAAAATTATAGTAATTTAGAATTATGAAAAAATTAGGATTTTTTACTATGTTTTTTCCCAATATTTACTAGTATAATTAATTTTACATTATAAACACAGTAAGCTTTCTCATCTACATGTCCCAACTTTTTTGCATAATTATGCTATGTCTATATTAAGTGTTCATTTTTTTCCCTTTCAGGTAAGTTTAAAAAAAATTCAGTGGGTTTAAAATAGAGTAAAACCAAGTTTCTACAAATAATATTTTGTTAGAAAATCTATCTCTTATTTTTATGGGTAAATTTATGCATAAAGAATTGCAGTATGCTGAACAACTTTTTGCCATTTCCTCTCATTAACAGCTATATTAGAAGTTCTGGTGCTACATATATGTCACATGTATAGCTGCTCAAAAGACAGCTAAGACTTCTGCTTGGCATGAAGCCAAGTAGACGAGATTCTAAAGCTCATTAACAGTGCATCATGACTGGGAATTAAACAATCTTGTGGAACCATAAACTGTCTAGAAACAAAATGAGAAAAATAATAAAATTGGATCAGAGGGTTTATATATTTTTATTAGTGCCTGGCAGCAGACTAGTAATAGGCCATTTAAATGTGTACAGCAATATAACTGTCTTGTGTCAGATGCACAGTGCTGAAAAAGTCTCCAGACAGTAGAGTATTCCTACTCTAGACAGTACAGTGATAATAATACCTCAAACAACCAACTAACCAACTAAAAAAACTACAGAAAAACCCAAAACAAAATCCTAATCCCCTAAAACCTGACTTGACTTAACACAGCTCTTATCAGTATTTATCAAGCTGAAATTCTCCGGAATGTGGAGATTTTCTAAAGGAATCAAAACCAAGTGTTTCCAGGCTATCAGTGTCAATAATTACATAGCAAGCAGTGCCAGAAGACTAGAATTCCCACATTAAAATCCCATCTAAAACATTCACAACATAACTACTCCACCAAATTCTGTTTAAATAAGGTAAAAATAGCTGTTCGATGCACAGCAAATTTGCACAGTCCAGAAGATGAATGCTTCAAGGTACAATTACTTCTCTGTCAGTGGTTGCAGAAAGTGTTTTGAAGTGCAGCTGGCCCAAGAATTTCATAGCAAATCTCAGGAATAAAATACTACTTTCTTGATAACAGAATATAAAATGAATATAGAGTAATATTTAAGTTAGATTTTATGTTTCCTAAAACACTCGTCCTGAGAAGCAGATTTTTTGGTTGCAAAGTCCTGTGTTTAAATACCAAAATGACTATATTTAGAAAACCGAGGATATTTAAGAAGTTCTAGAATCTCTTTTTGGCTTTCCCATTTAAGTTTAGTGATACTACAAACCTAATATTAATTAATTTTAGCTACCAATACGTTTGAGAAGTTTGTGGATGTAGAGTTAATGAACACAACTGAAGATTTTCCAAGTAAACACAAACAGAAAGTCAGAACTTTAGCTGATTATGGAAACATTAACGGTAGGTTTTTGTTGTCCTCCTCGCCCACTAAAATGGTCTTACTGTTTACTTGTTAAGATATTTATATATATTTATACAAAATTTAAAGATAGAAAGCAAAAACTTCAAAGAAAAAGGAGAAAATAAACACAGCTTGTTTATCCCTCTTCATTCTTTCCCCTCTCCCCCTCAGTCAAGGGCCTTTCCTGTGCTTACCTTGTTCTGATCTTTCAAATCCACCCAACTGGACAAGAACCATCTGCTGCAGCACCACAGCCCACAAGGCCAGGAATAGCATGGAGCACCATAGCATCACTTAGCCCACAGGCTGTTTTCTCACGACTGCTGAAAACATGTCCAACAGCCAGGTCATACTGCCTTCCATCTCCCACAGAACAGATTGCAGTGACTCAGGATCCTTATGGGTCAGAAGTCCACTGGGCCAACCTGCTGCTGCTGTACACAGAACTAATTCACCCTCTTACAGCCACTCCACCAAGCCTATTTTCAAATAGTTTAAATGCATTCTGGCAGACAGCTATGACAAATAAATGCCTTTTAGCAGCACACTGAAATGAAGCTTGGGACATTCAATGAAAACAGACAATTCAGTGCAATTCAGTTTAACACTAGGCAACTTGCTTTTCTTAACATGCTTTTTTCCAAATGATGCTTCACCAAACTACAGCAAGTGCTGTAGCGGTATCACACTTTCTCTGCATTTCTTGAGGACCGCTTAGAATTATACCCGGGGTCCTAACACCTTGTTGTGCAAAAACAGTTTCTTTTAGTGATTTGATTAATCCATTCTAGGTCAGTAAAGCATGTACACATTCATGATAGTTGACTTCACAAGCTGACTAAAAAAATGATACAGAGAAGGGGAGGGGTTAATGCCAGCAACAGAAGAACTTTAAATAACACAAATTAATAAACTCTATAGCAGAAGAATCCAATGTATTAATTATAATGTATGCTTCTTTTTTGTTTCCTGATTACTATGTAGTAGAACTTATTTTGGCAATTAAAACATAGTAAGATAGATATTTATGTACTGAGCTTCCCTTACGTTCTTCTCATCCTCTCCCTAAACACACAAACTAAGAAGACACAAATTAACTAAACTGCAAAAAGTCCAAACAATTCCTAAAATAGTCTCAAAACCATTTGCTTGAAAAAGATTCAGGTACCACCTGAAGTCAACAGAGGAGCTTTCCTATTGGTACCTTATAAGGAAGCAACTGAGATGTGAAATCTTCATACAAAAAGATGGCTATATTAAGCAAGATAAATAGCATTGTCTTTCCTTGCTGTTATTCTTCACTGTTCACCACAGCCTTACTCTGATAATAATACTGATAGCAGTATGAAAAATGCATTGAAACCCTCTGATATAAAGCAACATCGTGACTACCTAATTAGTACCATAAATATTACATATTTTTCCAATTCAAAATATAAACCTTAGTTCCATAAAACTTTTGTATTATATTAAACCAAGTTTGAGATACATGAATTGAAGTACAGGACCAGTGAAACACCTTGTTTCCCTACTTTGAAAAATATTTAAAAGTCAATATAAAATTCTTGAACATCACAACAAGACTGATTTCAACACAGTATAGTAATAATGATAGCATAAGAATCAGTAAAAGGAGGCAAGAAGAAAAACAGAGGACATTATTTCTCCAAGCAATTGTGATGTATAACAAAGGACCAAAGGAAAGTGATTGGTAGCATCAAGACAAGTAATAAATCTAAATAGTCTGTGAAGTCACCATACTCTGCACACCTCCACTGTAAATTGCAAATTACTTTCAGTAGTGCTTTTTTCTTCCTGAAAGGTGTTCCAGCAGCTTCAAACAGAAAAGTAGTTAAAAAAACAGTCACAATTTTGCTGTCTTCTTGCCAGAGCCTTTTGCTGTTGACAGATGTTTCCCTAATAGCTATAGCAAAGGTGATTTGTAGGAAAGATGAAGACTTGATGCTTTCCTAGCTTGTCTGTACACAAATTTCAGGAAAGGTGGGAAAAGCTCTTCATCCTCCTTTCTTCATTCCTCCTTTCTGAGGAGAAAAGACCAGTGGCAGTTGTACCTTCAGACAATGATGCTCTTTTGCCCACCCAAAGATCTGTGGCTCTTAAACACTACAGCTTACATGGCTCTTTACTGACAGCAGCCTTCTCCTTTCAAAGGTAAAAATAATCCGGTGCTAATGGAAATAGTGTAATGTACTTAGAAACCAACTAGATACCATGGGTCACAAAGAAACTTGTAGGCAATTGGCTGAAAGCCAGAAGGAGCTGGAGCTGGTGCCTCTTTCTACTTCTCCTACTGGAGAATCAGGATGATACTTTGTTCACACCAGGACTACTGAGGCATGCAGAAAGGTAGAGCACAAGTCAGCCAGCAGAGTGAAAACAGACAGCTACTGAAGGAAGAACTGCTCATAAACATCATGAACCCTGTGTTCTCCTGCTCCCTGTGAGGGCAACTGCAAGTTCAACTGCAAGCATTCACATGTGAAGCTCTGCCAGGATATGCTTGCTTACAGACTGCTCATGCAACAGCAGTATGACTGAGTGCAAAAAGCTCTCAACTGAGAACAAAGAGATCTTAAGTAAAAAGAGAGAAATGTCAAACTGAAGAGACTGAGCTTTTTTCTAATGGGAATATCCCCATGGAAATTCCTCCAAATCTAATATGCAAGACCACACTCTTTTTAACTAAGAGTCGAGGAGGCTCATTTAAATAATCTGCCCAGAAAAATAAACCCCAACAAAACAAAGATGAACATACATAGAAAGTTCATTAAAAGATACTACCTGTGAATGAACAAATCAACTATTGCAAAAAACTGATCTACAGAAATAAAGACGAGCATTTTTCTTAATTTCAAGATCCAGACATTGGTTCTTTGATTTGTCAAACAAATACAGCACTTTCCAGAGTCAAAGTGCTTAGTAAGTCTTTCATGGTCAGCATTTGCCATAGAAAAGTTCTCTCAAGCTGGGTATCAAAAGAAGATAACTGAGAGCAAACACAATAAGGAACCACTAAAAACCACTAGGTCTCAATGACCTATTTGGCATTAAACAAAAATTGTGATAAAGGCAGTCAGATAGAGAAGCCTTCAATTACTACAACCACATAATTCTTTGTGCATTGCCTTGCACATCTTCCCAACTGGATCCTATTCATTTCTTAAAGGATCGCCAGCAAATTAAACAGAATCAGAATTAAATAGACCACCAAGTAAAATTTCCATATGCACTATAGATTATAAGGACATGCTGAACTCCAAATATTTAAAATGTACCATTAAAACATAAAAGAATTGAAGATATTTAAGGATCAGAGGTAGGACGCTTATCATCTTTATTCACTTGTTTAAGAGCTTTGCTGAATTAAGGCTTAAACACTAATAAATATTATTGATGGCTGATTCCTAAAAGAACTCTTGCTGAATCTTACTCTTTTGCCTTACCACCGAAGTATCTGCATGTGCTTCAAACTGCCTGATGGCCCATTTTTGGCTCTCCACACTTGGTACTAAGCTCTGTGAAGCACATCTTTCACAAAGACACTGCAGAAAAATCTGTAGAACTTTAACAGCCATCAATGTTAAGAGCACAATATCACATGATTGACATTAATATTTCACCAATATGGAATGCCAAAAATAATCAGAAATTTATACAGGCTCGATTTCTCAAATGAGGTGCTTACAGTTACATTCCTAACCCAGATTTGAATGTTGACTTTGAATGCTGACTTAGTTTTCAGATGCATTGAGAACTTGCAAAGCTCAGGGTTTCAGATTTGTTGAAGTACCTAAATACAAATTATGTAACATAATTGAAGATTAGGCTGACTGCTTCAAAATTTTGTTGATGAGAAAATTAAAATTGGTCACTACTTTATTCCAATGAAACAACCAACAGAAGCACACAAAATCGTGCGGTGACTGTGGCTTATAGCAGTCTAGAACCACAGCACCGTAGCTACATGAAACCAAAATAATGGTAGCTAGAAAGCCACTTTCAAAAGTATTCTCTACAGCTAGTTTTCAACATGGAAAGGGAAAGAAATAGCACTGATGTTCTTTGTTGTACCCAATTTTGAACCATTTTTTTGGGAAGATGATTGTAAATCAATTGGCCAGAGAAAACATTTCCATAGATGGCCACATCTGAAATGCATCCACTATGCAAAAACTAAAAATAAAACAGAATTATGCATCAAACTAATGTAAGTACTATCTATTACAAAGTGCAAAAAGAATGCAGCTCACATTAAACACAAACCATAGCATGCTCAAAAAGAAGACTATGCTATCTTACCTGCTACCAACTGAAAATGTAAAACAAATTACAATTTTAAAAAATTATTACACAAAAGTCACCTAGACATAGGTCCACATAGACTTCAGTTAATTTGGTCACTGTCATTTGTTGTTGATGAAAAAGATTATCAGAGAAACAGAAACTTACAGAGGGAAATGTGCCAGAAGCATAAGCCCTCTCTCCCACATACCAACAAGATCCTATCTCATGTACTTACTGGAAGCTGCACACACAGGGCAGAACCTTAGTACAGGTTCCAAAAAAGCAAATTAACAAACTCTTTCTCAAAATAAGTAATTGAACAAACAATTCAGAAAGGAGAGAGGAGTAATTTCTACAAAAGAGAGAAATTCTGTTCAATGTGTCATCACTGGCCACTAAAATCACCTACCAATAATCATCAATGCCTGACAAAGTATGATTCTGTAATCTAATAAAATTGCAGCAGGATGGAAAATGATATAGAGGCAGCAATATTTTCCCTTAGAAACAACAATAACAGTGCAGCTGCAGTAGGCATGTTCTCAGATATTTTTTCTTTACATTTATTTATATATTAGAAAACCCAAACCCTTTCACTTTACTTTAGGAAAGAGAATGTTTTTCTCCTTCATATGCAAATGTACATCTATCTACATATAAACAATTTCCCATGGAGCTGAGGGGGAAAATTCTCTCCCTCCTACAATTTCCTTTTTCACCCCCAAATGTCATATTATACATAACAGCAAGTTACACATATGTATAGAGTAATAAATGACTTCATGCACTGTTGTATCAGAAGACACATGGAATCTTTGTAGTAGTCGTAATAAAACGCCATTTTTAGGATAGCCCACATACTTGAGCATTTGCTTCACTTTCATCTGCCAAAAAAATGTAATAGGATGTTTGATGCTCAGCACTATTTTTTTATTCTTATCTGTAACTGGAATTACAAAACATTTAATTAGGAGAATATATACTTTAAAACATAACTTATGGAGAAGCAACTTCACTGCTTTCACTATATCTGTTTACTCTTACACAAGCCACACACAACATGTAACAAATGGATAAAGCTCAATGAAGGGAAATTAGACATCTAAAACCAAATACAACCTGACTGATCAGACTCATGTAGTTAAACAAGACTGCATGTTGCAAATTTTGTCTCCCCAGCTAGTATATTTGGTGTCTAAATTTCCATCAATGCAACAATCTACCTACTCATGAACATGGGTCCTTTAAAAGGATTTCCCACACACAAAATACAACCAAACTGTGAAACTCGCTGCCACAGAATGCTGTGGATGTCAGAAGCATAAATACATTCAACATTTAATTTGAGAAATTAATGGAAGCAGCATTCTTTCAGTTGGAAAATTATAAATTCAACACTGCATAATTAGGAAGTACCTAAAGATCACTTGAAACCAGGATAGGATGATGGGTGAAACATCACTGTGTACCTACACTGGTATAATTTTACTGCAAGCCAACCATGGTCAGAAAGGGGCACTGGGAAAAATGATCCTCTGGTGTGACTCAATCCAGCAGTTTGTGTCTTGTAGCTCCATACCAAAGCTTTTCTTTGAAACACTATCTACTTCCATTCTGTGTATCATACCTAGATCTTTTAAATATAAACTGAAACAAACATCAGAGTGATTAATTGTCTAGTGAAGCCAATGCACAGAGAACTGCATGAACCTGCTATTTATGGAGTTTGTATATTCATACTGCACTAAGAACTCTGTATACCTGTCTTTACATTGTCTTGCAAATCAAAACACCCATATTAAACTTATATTAGGAAAAGTGTTAATAATATTTTAAAGCAAGAAATTATTTAGAATCATTTAAAAAACAATTTCCATTATCAGAAGGCATCCTTGCCATAATTTAAGTCCAAGATAAGATGTTTCTACTTTAAAAACAAGAATGCCCCATACTTTCTGAATACACAAAATAATGCTGAAGTATCTAAGACAGTTACAGAAGTTTTTGGATGAGACGGCATATAAAAACACTCATTACAAGAGCAAAAGACCTTGGAGTATGGAAAATGTCTTTACTTAATGGCATCATACATCAGTTTCCTTAAGCAAGAAAATACAACAAAATTCCCTATGTAAGATTTGAATGCAAATGAAAAGCAACCTTTATAAAATCAGATTTTAAAAATCCAATTAATTTTAAGCAAGAACATTATACTCAGAAGGTAGAAGCGAAGCACAGTTTTGATTAAAAACAAAATAGAATTCCTTTAAAAGAGAAAAACCTTAGCCAGAGCAATGCCAAAGCAACATAATATAGCAAATGGTCTTGTGGGGCTACACTCCTCTCATAATCTAATGTAAATAAGGAAAATTATCAGTTTAAGAAAAGAGAGCTGGAAGTCAGAGTTGGTGACTTTGGTTTTCCAAATTTGATGAGGAAAAATTAAAAAAAAACCATGAAATAATGGAATGGTATTAAGATCTATTTTTTTAAACAAGGGAGCCAACTAACTGAATGTAATGAAATAAAAGTTAAAAAAGATAGAAAATCATTAGCAAAAATACTAACTCTTGAACACCAATTGCAGATTTCTACCAACATAAAATAGCTATAAAATTTCAAAAGGAGTGTGAGGCTGAACCATCAAAAGTGTAAAAATCCCTGCACTTCAGGGGAGGATTGCAAGCTTGAGCCAATAGGGTGCAGCTCATTTATGAGTAGTTTAGCAAAGAAGGAGGGAACATTCCTCAGGTATAAGCCACTAGTAATTAGGCTACTATATGATGCTCATGGAAGCTTTTAGGTTTCTATCACATAGCATAGCATTCTATCTAGTTTATATTATTAGTTTATAATTATTAACATTACTTTAGTAGAAACCAATAGTAATATGTGCTTTAACCTGGTACTCTGGATGGTTGCCTGTTGGACTTGACTTTCAGAGGCTTTTTGAGTGCAGCATATTTGACATTGTGTGAAAGGCCATAAATAGTTTTAACATCACTCAAAACTACCAAAATATATCCACAGATGAGCTACAAAATAAAGTGGAGGAACTCATGCAGACAATACAACCTTGGCAGTCAGCAAAGCTTAGACCTCCCAAACTTCTTGGTTGTTTTTCCACTTGCTTTGGGTATATAAAAAAAGAGGAAAACACAACCTTTTAAAATTTACAGACTGCTATTAGGTTTCTTAGCAGTCAGCCATGGGTCAGTTATGGGAAGATTATTTTCACATGATGGATAACAGAAGTAAACTAAATTTATGAAAAGCATTAGGTGGGAATCTAGACTAAATCTTACCTTGTCTTCATCAACAACAAGCTTGGGAATTAAACAGATTATAAATATTTAGTATTAAAAAAAAAGTAAAGCCATGCAATTTTACATAGGATCTCAGTAGGGAGTCAGTGTGGGCCAAGAGGAAGTACAGGACTGCTCACCATGTCCCTTGACCATGTCCCCTGGATTCTATTTTTTTCTATCTTTATTTGGTGTATGGGCATAAAATCTTAAGGTGACTAAAAACCTCTGACTGATAGAGATATCCAGTGGCATGAGGTCAAGTATTGGCAGATTAATGGATCTCCAACATTACCAAATTTTTTGCACGCTAATTTTATACAGCAATAGAACAAACCAAAAAGTTCCATTAAAATAAGTGCTTGAGCAAAACTCTTGTTATTATATAATCTTAAAATAATGTTAAGAAGTCATACATTTTCTCTCACATATCTCCATGCCCTCAAACCTGTTCCCAGTATTTTCATGTGGCTTTTTCAGCACAGCTTCAAATCACAGATTTTTGTGATTAAAAGCATTTTTCCCTTCAGAAGGACTTTTCCAAATCACACAATACATAGATACCTGCACAAAATAAGATCTTATTATATTAGCAAATATACTTTTGAAATAAAAAGTTCAGTTACAAACCAGTAGAAATGACCACCTTAGTATTTCAAGAGCACTCTTTAGGGTATGGAATAACTGAGTACTCCATATTTTTAAATACTTGCTCTTAGTTCTGTAGATCTAACCATCTGTACCACTGTCAAATGTTTTGGATAAGTAAGTTTTGCATGGTTATCTTATTTTCAGCAGAGGCAACTAGAAACTGTATTTCTCTGTCGGTACCACGTAGGTAATACTTTGACCGACCTTTCAGAAGACAAAATTACTTCATCAAATTAATTAATGAAATTATTTGAAAACTTGAAGCCTTACAAAGAAACTTCTCATTAGAACCTAAGAGGAACAGTGGTACAATGTAATAATCCCCTAAATGTACAGTCTTCAGCTGACCAGAACAGCTTTTCATGCACTAGGAGATAGTGGCATGTTTCAGCAATCTCCTTTCTAAAGACTTAGTATCACCACAAAGCATATGGCTAAGGATCAATGCAATGAGATCAGACTGTTCATTGAGTTACACAGAGATCTCATTCATCTTTGTTTTTGGAAGGCAGAGTTAGGTAGGCTGTATTTTCACATTAACAACTGCAGAGCACTCCAAAATCCTGGCATGGCCAATGACATGGAAGTTTCAGGTCCTATGATTTATTATCCTCCAGTACACATAAATTAGTGTGTGTAGATTGAATCCTTTCACTTCAACTAAAGTAGATATTGCAAAATAGCTTTCACTGACAGATTTTTTTCTTCATCTATTTTTAAAAAATTAATTTACAAGTCATTATGAATTTGCTTAGCATATATGTATATTCACAGACATACTCCATTCATCCATTTGGCAGAAATTGAGACAAGAAACAGCTAAAAAAGTTCTACAGTGCATTTGTGTATTACATCCCTGTATTCAACAGGTAAACCTATATCTAATAATAAATACTGAATAAGAATAGAATGAGTGCATATGTGTAGATGATAAATTTGATTACAAAGCACAAAAAATTTACTGAAGGTCATAGCAAAGTGCTTTCATTTCTCAGTTTCTTTTATGCATGGGTAGACTTACAATGATTTTTATTCAATTAGATCTTTAATACAACAGGTTTAAAAGTCAAACTGGGAAGAATAAAAGTATGAAAAAACCACATTTGTGAAAACGGAACTTCAGCATGGTGTCGCATGCAATCCAGGGAAATTACACACAGAATAATACTGCACCATTTTTCCCAACAGAGTTAACCACCAAAATACCTTCCCTTGCAGTTTATACAAAGGCCAGACACAAGGAAAAATGCACAAAGTATGACATTAGCCATACTGAAGTTATTAATGGAATAAATGCAGCAGTTAGAGACCCTCTGAAGATAAAAGCATCACTCTCTCCCATCTCTGGAATTCTGCCCAAATCACAGCCATATTTTCATATTTGTCAGCCTTTTTTCCCCTGTAATGAAAGAGTTTCCTTCATAATAGTAAATAAAAATTAAGTGTTCCTTCTGTGCTTCAAAGCAAAATGGTTTCAGTATGATGCAGACAGTACAGTGTGCATCTTTCTAAGGAAAGATTTACTGCTTCAATTTAAATTTAACATTTTGTATTGCTTCAGGGTTAAAAATACTAGGACATGTAATCATGCAGAAATCTATTTCTTACAAGCGAATTGGTTGCTTTTTCTGGTATCTAGCTCTATGTTTGAGAAGGGTCACATTTACTCATTAATCCTCAGAGAAATAGATTTTATAATGTAAACATATGTGCTGTAAAACTAAGTCTTGCATAGTCAACAGTAAAATAATCTTGAAAATTTCAGTGTAGAATGTTAACTAGACTTTGGTCTTAAAATTCCTTCTGCGGGAAAAGTAACTGAGCTAGAAAGAACAGTTATGTCAATCACTGATTTGACAGACTGACAGTTACATCAGTTATGACAATTTCTGGTCTTACCGACAATCCACAGAGTTTCTGTACCGATCATAGCTATTATTGTTTGAAATAGAACCAAACTTTAAAGCAAGATATCTGGTTTAGTTTTAAAAATTGCAGAAGCTTTGACACAGGAAAAAGCCACTGTGGAACAAAAAATTATGTTTTCAAGCATCATGCTGACAGTTTACTCTGGCCTAAGACAAATTCAAGACAGTTTACATCCTCTGAGAACTAACTTCATTTAGGTTATTTTGTGCCTGCTGAGGGCTAAGTGAGCATGGACTACGATCATGAATGACCTGACCTGCAGCAAGTTCATATCGCACTGTCTTTCCTCCCATCCCCACCAAGTACGTCCTGAAGCATGCAAAATTATTTCTGTATGTAACTCCCTCACATTCAAAATCCCTTCTATTCAAAATCTTCCACACGTTCACTTAAAAATGACAGTAATTTCTGGTTAATTTATTTGTTTATATGAGACACAGATTCTTTAATTAATAGTAAGTGATTTTGCTGTATCTCAGATCAGATATTCTTAACACTTGACTCTGAAAAAGTTTCCAGATCTGTTAGAAATGGAGCAGAAACCATCAGGAAGTATTTGGACCTATAAAGACAATGCTTTCTTTAGCTGAATGGGGAATTGCAGTTTCAGTCTTTGGTATTCAAAGACAACTTTACTGTTACCATTGCCCAAGAAAGTCCTGTTGCCTTAAGGCAAAGCTGAAGAATCAGGGAGAACACAGAAATGCCAATGTTACAAACCACATATCTCTTTGTCTGTGCAATGTTTCATCTTATCATGATTGCACATGAAGTTAAATAATATTCTTAAGTGGTATTGTTCATTTTCTAAATAACCTCTCTGATAAAAAGAAAGGGGGGGAGAAAAAAAAATGTGGCTAGATAGTGTAAACCTTTAAATCTCTTTTGGATTCCTTTTCTACATACTGTAACAGTGAGCTATTTTCTGTCCTCCCACTCTCACCCAGAAGCAATGTCTGCTTGTCACTTAGATAGCTGCTCATGAAAGATATAAGTAGTAACAAGTTGTTGATTTCAATATTTAATTTATTGCCAAGACTAGAAGCAATAAGCAAAAATCTGTTTGACTACAAGCAGACAGCAAACTAAATACCACCACAAACAAGCCTGTATCTTTTAAGTGTAACTTAACCACAACTTATAGCTCTTTATGCAGCAAGTCCTTACATAACGAATGTCCAAGGAAGCTGGAGTGTCTCTACACTGTCCTGGATATGGAGTCTCTTGACATAATGCAATCGAACGGTTTCTTGCTTGCTACACCTATAATTCTTTTAATTATTAGCAAATTTGTTGTTACACTGTGACTATGCAAGGCTATGCAAGGCAGCACACATGCATGCTTTCCTCTAGCACACGTTTTTTGGGGGTTTGCAGTCTGAATCTCAAGTACAAAGGTGAAGAGACTTTCCAGGTCTAAGAAGACTTGCAGAACGTTACCCAGATGTGATGTAACAGGACTAGAAGGACACATATTATGGATTTTGAAAGGACTTACTCACTGTTATGCATCTCTTTCAATGTGTGAGGGAAGAGCAATGTCAACTATCCTTATAAGCTAAGAGGATTTACAGCTACAAGTAATTATTTCTTTATATTTTCTTTCAAAGTAATAAGCAAAAGATTACATTTTTAAACTGCTAATTTTTTGCATATTTTCCAAGTGTTGTATCAGGTAATGTATGTTATTTTTGATCTGAGCCCAACTGACATTTATTTGAATCTTCAAACACTTTTTGTTAGGTATCTATGTCATATTAAATGTTCAATTTGGTAATAAGCACAAATTTCCTGAGCTGAGGTTGTATTCAACCACGGTGCATGCTCTACAGATCACAATAACACATTAAATAAAAGCTGTTTTTAAAAGTTCCTGGACTGAGTCTAATATTTTTAATTTTATTTGCAAAATAAAAACATGAAAAAATACGAATATGAGCAAATGGGTTATCAAAAGTTTTCAATCTGTATAAATTTCCTCTATATCCAGAATGAAGGCAGATTCCACATTACTAATAGTGTACAAGTCTTAGTGTGGATGTAGGAAAATAAATCTAAAGTCCACAAAATCTCTACAAGCTCTTTTAATTCCTGCAATAAATTTAGTAAGATAAACATAGGGGCAATGAGAAAACTGCATTGCAATATTGATGGAGCATTGCCAGTTGCTGCTCTCATTTAAATGGGGATCTTTTGTTTGAGTTCCTCTGTTGCTCAGTGCTAGAACAAACTGCCTAGACAAGTTCCAAGCCTTCAGGTGTTCCATAGGCCAAAGACAATATTTTAAATACCACCCCAAGAACACCACCAGCACTATTAACTTACGATTTTATCACGAGTCTCGGGATATTTGTTGATTTTTTTTCCACATCCCAGTTTCCAGAGCCACACAGTGACAAGAAAACCCTACTTGCTGAATTAAATGAAAAGTGTTGTTGGAGATATATATATTTAAATAAGCAGCCTACCAGGTTCCTTACCAGCTTTGGGTTATGAAGGTGGGTTAAAATGCAATTCAATAAAATTCATGTTGCAAACATCTAATCACAAGCAGACAGAAGTCTGCACTACAGTGCTCCACGCTCCGTCTTCTACAAAAATACAGATGGAAAAATGTTTTTTTTGGCCATTGATCGACTTGATCATTGCCAACATCCAGAAATCTAGCAGGATTTGTAGCTCATGAATACTTCTACCAAATTTTCTGGTAGTTTCCCTTAAACTAGAACCAGTATTTTCTTTCTTTTCTTTTGATTGAGCTTCTGCCAACCAACTTACTTTTGTGCATCAACCAGTCCTCCAAAATACAGTGACAGACTGCCGAGACCGTCTTAAAAGCATAAAGCTCGTGTTGATAGGATTATGACAGCAACAAGCCTGTAGCTCTCTATTCCTGTACGATTTTGATGCCAGGAGAGTTCCCCTAAGAGAGAAGAACTTCTTCAAACTCCCTGGGGGAATGTTTTGCAGGAAAGGAACACTTGAAATTTGATTTGTCCACTGAATGAACAGCACTAAAAGCCTGTTTGAATGCTAAAACAAATACATGAAGTACAGCACAGCCAAGTAATTCTACTTTATAAATCATATCGTTTTCATTTCCTGAATTCATAACCACAGTGATGCAATAATGGAAACTTTTGCATGTTTATAAGTTAGATGATCTACAATCATTCCCTACAGTAAGCACTAGTAATTTCTGACTATTAAAATAATGGTTATATTCTATTGCTACAGTTTGCTTAACATTGTAAGGTGAGTTTTCTATTTCACAAACCGTATTACATTGGCAACAAGATTTCTGACCTTAGCCAACAGTATTGGATGTGATTAATTTCTAACATTCTTTATGGAAGTCAAAATAAATATCCACTCAGTTTTCTTTGTTTGCCTTCTCAACATCCTAAGCTGGCTGGCCTTCTTACAAAGTCATGTTGGTTTTCCCTAATTAACTTTTTTTTTTTTTAATGTTTGAATTACATCCAGTTAGATGGATTAGTTAGTAATTTCAACTCCCTTTCATCTTACATTAATTCCTAATTGTAGCATTTCATTTAAATAACAATACCACATTATATTTTCAATTAAACCATCAATTAAAATAGACTGTTCAGACTTACAACAAAAGTCATTGATGTGGCAAATAATCATGGGAAAAATGAAGATACTTTTTACACAAGTCTACAAACAAAGTACTGTATTATAGAATCAGATCTTAAAACACTACCACATCTGATCAAGAAAGTTAATATATACCATTTTAGAATATTTAGAGGAATTGCTTTAGGATATTATTTTGTAACCCTTCTTTTTTAAATTAGCCTCCATCTCAGTATCTTGGGCTGCTTGGAGGTAGAAGTTAATTTGCTCTCTCAGCTTCTGCCATAGATTCCTCACCTATGTAATTAACAAAATTGCTGAAAAGATACTTTGCAGATTTTCTGGAGTTTTTCTGAAGGAGAACAAACCTGCACTTTTGTAGAATAACACACAAAGTAGCCGTGCAAGATTGGATTCTACTCTTCACACTTCTAACTAATATTCACGCATCTGCTTCACACCTTCAGTGTAGTAGCTGCTTTCCAGACACTTGAGAAGGGCAGCCTGTTATCTTTCAGAGAGCAGATCAAACTAGATGTGCCATTTAAGCAAAACAACCATAGAATAGCTTGCTGGAAGTAACAACCACACTATGAGGCTCAACTATGAGGCTCAACAGATGAGATGCAATGAAGAAATTCTGTCTATACAATTTGCTTCATCCATTTCTTTTCATAATTAACTTTAATCTTTGCGTCCTATGTTTCATTCTTGATTTGTTTAATTGGCTGAAGTCTAAAATGGCCTCCAGCTGTCTAGACCATAGAACTAATAATGCAACCCAGCACTAGCTCAAAGTACAGTGCCTCAAGTTTTGCTCCTGGAGATTTACATGAGCAGTTATTCACACTGCTTTCTAGTTCGTCTTTGCAAGGTACTTCCTGTTCTACTTGTTTTAATTGCCTGTAATTCTACCAAAGCATTACCTGACTACCAGTGTATTTACCATAAATATACATTTGTTTTGCAAACAATTACAGTTTTTCTTAGTGTAGGTCTTCCATCATTCTGCTCTTTCATTGACTTATAAGGTATATTTGATGTCCTTCCATGATGTTAATTACATTATTGTGTATATTTGCTTCAGTATAATGAAATATCTTTCTCTTTCTTTCTCTCTCTCCTCCTCTCCCACATCATAATTTTTCTTTATTAGGGTGCATGACCCTATGGCTTAGGAGTAGAAGATTTCTGCATGTTTCATCTTAACTTTCCCATAAACTAGCTGTGCTGGAAATGTTGTGTGTTACATTTATTTTTTAGAGTCAGTTCTCTGTAGCATTTCAGTAGTTATTTAAATTTTATATCTAATAACAATGTGATTTTAATAATATATAGTTATATATTTTGATTTTTTTCAACCAAAACACAACTTACTATAGCTCCTAAAGCGTTTCATACATTTTTTTATTTTCTGACATAGAAGATACAATTGGGCTGTGTACCTATGTCTTGGGCTGTCTACACAAACATTCTCACAGCTTCATTTCACCATTTACATCAACAAATCGTCCCTTTGAAATGCCAATCCCTGAACACTTTCAAAAGGTTCTTTGATAAGGATCTAAGTCAAATTAGTTGTCTCCCTCTCTCTCTTTCAAGGAGACTTGATACACTAAGAGACTTCACTCAACTGACTCTATCCACCCAGTAATTTGGCAGATGTGGTGTGCCACCAGTATATTAAACCTCCAAGTCTCATGAAGATCAGCAAGCATGCAGAGCACTGTAATCACATTAACTGACCCATTCTCTTAAAGAATGAAGCCTAGATCCAAACCTCATTAGAAACTGAAGAAGCCACAGAGGGATTTAACAGCATATGTACTTTAACTACAGAAAAGCCAGAGATAATCCCCAGATCAGTTTTAAGATTCAAGTCCATTAGAAGTCTGTACCTTAGACTCCTTCCAAGGTTTTTATCATCTTCAGATTTTTAATGTAGCATCTGCAGATTGTGCATCTCACTTCTAGTTTCCTTTCTTGTTTTTGTCTGCTTATCTATACTGTTTAATAATTTGAAAGTTTATTTTCTTGGATTTCTATATCCATGAAGAGAGTCACCCTTCTGTATGACTCTCTCTCCATTACTAAGCAGTAAAACCTCAATGACGCTTTCAATAAATTTTCCTTCAGCTTGTTTTCATTCCTTTTGATGATATCTGACAAATCTCTTCATATTCCCTTTCAGTACAACTCTCCACAGGTTAGGACTTCTGTCCTATCTGTATTTAATAATTCTCAGTTATATTTACTAGATATAAAACTTATCTTTACATGTCCCAGAAAGCCCATCCTATTTTCTTCCAGATTATTCTTTCTATTTGATCCTTCCTACTCTTCCATTATCTCCATACATTGTCAAAATCTTTTGGACAGTCTGTAAAAGGGATTATTCACTTTCATGATATTGTTATTTGTACTTGCTTAAAAGTACAAGCTTACCACATATCAGTTGTGCAATCCTCCCTCACTTCAATTTTATTCATTTTTTTCTTTTTTCTTGGGCCTCTCCATAGAATTATTTCCTCTTCACATTTTACATGTTCTCATGATTAATTTTTTCAGCAACAAAATTCAGACAATAAGAAAATAAAACTAAAAAGAAATACCTCAAGTCTGCTCAGGAAAAAAAGTTCAACCTTAATCTAATATTGAATCTCTGTATAAATAACTGTAGTAAGGTGAACGGGGTAGAAAACTATTTTAAGAAAAAGATTACTTCAAACATGGCCGAAATAGTGAAGATAAAGATGCAAATCTAAGCACAATTCTCAATAAGATCAGGTAAAATGCACAAGAAAACCCAGAAAAATTATACTTGATCATTAATAACATCTGAGCACCTCTACGAAAATTTCCAGACGTTTACCACTTACTTTTAGAGTGTCAGTCTTAAGGTATAATGAGTTAAAAAATAAGTTGAAAACAGAATTAAAAACCTAAAATGCCTCCAGTCGACACAAAGATGATAGGGGACAAAGTAGGAGCATCCAAAAATATAAGTCTTCACCTTTGTATAAAAACACTAGGAAAATAAAAACGTTTTTGAATGGTAAGGAATCTCATAAGAAATAAAGCTGATAAAAAGTTCAGTCTGCCATGGCAAAATAGTCAATAAAATATGTACTATAAAACTCCATGTAAATTGCTACTATTTGTGATAATCAGGAATACTGAAATAGAAGAGAAAGTAGCAGTCAGCCACAGTATTTATCTCAGACTGTAATGAACTTCATTTCAATTAAAATATTATCAGAAAGACATACCATTTTATTATTAATAAAAATTGCCTTTATGGAATAGCGATTCTATCCCCGGTACTTAGAGTGCTCATTACATATAACTGTAACAGCATAATCCTTCCCAAGTATTGTATTTTGCAAAGGAAGAGGCTGAAGTCTCAATTTGAAGCTATAATAGTAGTCCTAATCAACATCTAAAAGTTAAGTAATTTAATACATAACAGATTTAAAATGTGTTGCTTGATTCTATGGAATTAAAAATAGTGGTGGGATAGATTTACCTGGAGATTACTTAAGTGGGCAGGAAGCAAGATCAGGAGTCTCCAGACCTCCTGGGGCACTTAAGCAAGAATGGAGAAAGAAGACTTGCATTTAAATAATGCAGCTGGGAATGAGACAGGAACTTCTCAAAGTGTTAACGGATTAAAGGAAGAACAGAGTGAAAGAAGCTGCAGAAGTTAATATACACTTAATATATATATTAATATATCTTAATATATATAAGAGTACACACATACTGAAAGAGCTAGTCTACTCAGAACATCAAAAACAGTTTCAGGACGTAAAACATGGCTGACACGAAAGGACTTATAGCTCTGAATATTACTACCACACTTTGAATTTCCTTCAAATTAGGGGCTGACTCACAGCAGCTGCTTTATACAATTCAAAGCTTTATTTAGTTTTGATAACGATAATATATATTTTTAAAATATCTTCCATTCGTGTTGGAAAAATTGCCAAGTTTTGTATCAAGAACATCATCTGGGCTCTCTACCATATGGAAATACAAATCAAATCAAAATAGAGAGCTGACTTTCTTCAGACACTTTTGGAGTCAATCCTGGATGGTAACTAACTATTCCTGATTATGATGCCGAATGGAACAGATAGAATTAAGTCAAAAAGAGCTAAAAATTATATCATCAAGTCTAGCACTAATAGAAATCTTAGAATTGTGCCTATTTTCAGGAGCTGCAGAGTACAATGCGGGTTTTTTAATTTTTACATTCAAAGGATATTTTCCAATTTAAATACCTGACAATTACTTTAGACCTTTGTAAGCTTTACTTAAGCTACTGCATACTTGGACCCAACACAGTACCCTTCTCTCTTTCTGCTGAAGCCATTTTCTAATCAAAGTAAAAGTATAAATCAGAAACGAGTTTCCAAATATTAGATTGGAAGAAAAAAAGTCTGCAGTAAGTATTAATAGAACTACTTACTTTAATGAAGCTCAAAAATAATTTACTGCTATCAGTTTTGGTTATTTTTTTAGGGAAGAGAGGGAAGTAGCTAGAAAAACAGTATGATCAATTTATAACGAACAGAAAGAACATAATCATCACCCCTGACTCTTTACACGGGAGTGTTTTGCCAAATCACTTTCTAGGGCTCTAAAATGGATATGAAAATAAAGAATAACCCTTTATCTACTAATATGATATCTTGATTTTAAAATACACATCATATTAATTCACTGTAGTGGGTGTAAATTTTTTTCTACAGACAAATAATGCCTACGGCCAACATGAGAAATTGGCATTTAGATCTAAATCCTAAATTCTATGACATATGTTTTTATTTTGAGTTTTCCCCCCATCCCTGATTCAAAGCACTGGCAAGAGAAATTACATCAACAGATTTTTGGCACAGCCATGACAGATCCCACATTACAATGAGAAAAAAAATTCCCCCAAAAACTATGTGCGACATTTTCTCTTGGAGACCAATGAAAGTCCAGCATTACTAAAACATGACATGCCAGACTTTCAATATTACTCAACTGAATACATAAAACTCCTAAATGACATGCAGAGTAAGAATGCAGTCCACAGATTTAAGGTTCAGAGGGACAATCAGAGCACTCAATCTGTGTAACACACACATGGCATTTCAGGTGGTATTTCATGTTATCACTACAATGACTTGTATGACTTATAACTCATGGACTGCATTCCTCACAATTCAAACAATTGGAGATAAAGGCAATGTGCTGCACTCCAGTTTCTCAGAGGTGCAATGAGATATCATCCAGAAGTGTTAGGCATGGGAATGCTGGAAGAGAAATTGAGAAGGAAACAGAAGCAAAGTACTTTAGCTAATGCTAGCATCTCAAGTCAGCTTATAGTACAAACACAGAAAACTATATTTCAGGTTGCCATGGTAACAACCACCAGATTAGAAAGTTTTCACCAGATTTGCTTTTTTTGTTTGAAAGGAATAGAAAAACCCCATGACTGTCATGAATACCCTGGAATAATCTCTACATAAGCAGAAATCCAGGTCAGAAAACACAATTAAAGTATGCACTGTGTATATGAATAACCCATACTTTTATCCCAAAGTACTTAGCCTGATCCATATAGTTTCCCAAACAAACTGCTGTTGTATCACAAGAGCAGGAAATTGAGAGATGAACATGTGGAGGCCTCTTTCAGCACGCACACGGACTACAAGACCTTTGAGCTGCAAAGGAAAGCCAACTAGGATAAAATGTGTATCTGAGAACAGTGTTCTGCATGCAGATGGCTCCTTCCATTCCTGAAACGCAGTCTTGGACGACCAGCAAACTGCTGGCTGTGAGCTCAGCTGATGTCCTCTGCTGAGCACACAATGCCTTCACTGCAGTGTGTCTCAGGCTTGGTGGAAGTACGTGGCTTTTAGTCCATTTGTTCACACAATCACCCCTAGGGCCAAATATGAAGTATGCTTCTAGGGTCCCAACAATAAAAACCAGAAATATGTGAACAACGGTGCTTGTCATACCACCACAACATACAGATTTACAACACCAAGGAAAAAACTCCAGCAATCTTGGTTAAGTTTTAGCTTTTTTTAGAATACCACAAAATAAATTCTTCAGCCTTTCTCTTGCTCTCTACAGAATTTTGAACACTTCGTGATCCTATCAGAGGCTGTGACATTAGCTAAGTGTATTTGCATTGTGCCAGCCAGTGTGTAAATGCCCACATACTGTAAGACTGCTCAGAAAAATTTATTTGTGACAAAATACCCAAACCTTTTTTATTCGCATCAAGCAACTCAAAATTCTTGCAACATCCCATTTCGATCAGAAATGAAAATAGTGACGTTGATAGGCAGTATTGTACCTTCAAGTTTTATGCTCTGAGCCTATCAAACAGCTGTAATAACACTTTTGTCAGTGTAATTACACTTTTTGTTGTCCAGTTTGAAATTCTTAATGTCTCTGTCAGTTCTGGATGTGTTTTTCTCTTCTTTCATATAATTTAAAAGGGAAGTACTACCAGACAAGGGCAGATAAAAGAAATGGAAGTTGCAAAAGAAGCTCAGGTTGACTAGAGGACAGGTAATCATATTTACAAGTAACACTGATAATCAGATTTTAAGAGTTCTGACTAACATAGTTAGATACCTCTCATTTATTTACATATTTCAATGCTACTTTACATCTAGTAAGGGCAAGAAATTTGAGTAAGCACACAGACAAGCAGATACACAAATGAATATCTGCACTATGTTCAGGGGTTCAAGAAGTATGTGATCAAGCATAATTCTATTTCCAGCATGCCTAATGAAGGGGCTGTAATGATAAAAGCATAGGAAAAAAACCCTTGCCTTGACAAAATGAATCCACCAAAATTATAATTAAGAAAAAAATATTTTCTAAGCAACTCTACACTTAAGAGAAAAGGACAAGACTGAAAACTTGCTTTCAATACCACAAAACTAAACCTTAAAAAAAACCAAAAATAACAGAAAGGCTATAATATGGGCAGTAATTCTACCAGTTGTATCTGAAAGTACTTTTCTGATGTAGAAAGTAATTCCAGAAAGTGCCGAATGGCCCCTTCTTCCTATGCCATTCTCTTCAGACCAGATTGACTCCATTTGCAATGATGAGCTTAAATTTCAAGAATTCATCTTCTAGGCTCTTTCATGAAATACTAGCCCAATGAAACTGAAATTTCAATCTGCACATTTCTGTCAAATAATAATGATAATTTAAATTAAAAAACAAAATGGGATACATGAAGTTTAAGGTACCACTCAGTCAAACTCAGCCTGGAATGCTGCTCATCCAAAAGACAACGTGTACTTTGTGGAGTCGTTTGCAAACTGACTGACCTTTGGTAGGACAAATGTCAAGCCAGATTTGTATTGAAACTGTGGAGTTAACAGGAAAAGAAATTGAAATTAAAATATGTATTTTTTTATAAGGCAAGCGGATGCGACACTGAGTACAGACAAGGAACAGATCTGTTGAGTAAGGTGACATTTTACATAGCCACTTTTCAAAGTAGAACTACATTTTAAGGGTTTTTGCATATGTTTTACCTAGAGACCTCTGTGATGATGTGCCAATATCAACTTCCCTTTCTCTTTAGTTGCCAGTTTTATTTGATTTTTTTCTTCAGATATGTGCCAACTAGTTCGACTTGTTTAACAACATTTTTTTTTAATCAGCTGGCTTGATGGAATGTTGAACTGATGCATGTGTGGGTGTGCTTATAATGCATGTAAAAATGCATTAAAGTAATATAAAGGGTCTGTTTTAAGCCTATAAAAGTAAAAAAAATTAAGCACGAAGGCCAAATACTAAAGCAGACACCTCTTTATACACCATAATACCTTACAAAACCAACCACCTAACTTGCATAGAAAGTGCTGTGGAAGTGGAAGTGCTATGTTCATTTAATACAGCTGTGGTTTATATGGTTGAACTCCAAACCTAATGGAATATCACAAGCCATGTTATTATTTAATGGAAGGAGTCAGATTTGCAAAATGTCATATTTGCAAATATCATAATATGTCATAAAATTATGCAATCTAATATATTTGATCGTTATATATATTGGATCGTGCACCAAAAAGAAGTTCTTTCCAGAAAAATAGTTTAATAAAACGCTGATGACATGAGGGTAATCAAGCAAAACAATAAAATCAGGATGTCAGCTGGGGATATACTGTTAATGAAATCAAAGTTGCATCCTGATCTGGAAAAGCTTTAAGATTTCCTTATTAAGTCTGCTTGAGGCACAAAAGCTTGCCTGTTTCAGACTTAGATCTCCAAGTTGTCATAAGCAGCAATTAGAAATCCCTTAGGAAATTTCTGTTGCATTGTCTGACCTTAATGTTTGTAACTGAAAAGAACTATATGATGAGAATAGATGCATAAATCTAGTGAGAGAGACAAGCTCTCAACAGTCCATACCTCCACCTAACCCTGGTAAATCACACTAACTGTAAGTTTCACACTTATGATATAAACTATTTTGTACTATTTTCATGAAATATTAAACAATAAATCACCAATTAATAGAAAGGCTTGGGTCAGAAGAGACCTTAAAGATCATCTCGCTCCAGCCTCCTGCCACAGGCAGACCACCTTCAACTAGATCACATTGCTCAAAGGTGTAGCTTCTGAAGTTCTTAAAATTCAATTGGATTCATTTTTGACAACTGATAAAATGCCAGATTCTTCTTGTTCATATTGGGAGTGAGAGAGTAGAGCTAACGGGAGGTTTTGGGGAAAACTTGTTAGATTTTACAACTCTAACACTCACTTCAAGACACTTGGATGATCAGCATTACTTTGATGAAGAGCAGCTATTTGTGCAAGTCCTACCTTGTGCTTAGGTGCAACTTCTATTCTGCTAGCAGAGTAACAACCTTGTTTGCTAAAGGAAGTGGAAGAGTTTTTTCATCTTCATATAAAAATAATTGTTCAGAAGAAACCTCCCTACCAGGTCTCTGTCTTCTGCCATATCTCTGTCATCTGAATATTTTCACTATGTCTGAAGTATGGTCAGATTCTTTTGATCTTCTCTAATGACTCTAATTTCTCCATTTTTCATCTATACCAGCTGTCTCAAAGAATCTTTTTGTTGTTGTTGTTCCATTAAGTGTATTGCTGCAGTTTTCACAAGAAAAGTGAACAAAAAAAGCCACCCACATCACCTGCCTGGTCCTGCCTTTTGGAAAATCACCACTGGCTTTACCTACTTCAGCTACTAATGATTTTGTGAGGCTGGCAAGAGCAGTAGGGTCCTGATTTTTTAATCACTACTTGATTTTTTTTTTCCATTATGTGTGGGGAATTAATTTGCTTAAATCAAACTTTCTTGGTAAGTAGGAGGTATCTTGCATCAAAGACATTTTAGGAGTCCTCCCAACTCAGTAATTCTGCTTGCCTCTACCTGCCTCACTATAAGTGAATTTGTGAGGAAAAAATGATGCTTAAGAGCTTGTCTAAACCTGATTGAAGACACATGGACAAAAGAAAATGGTAGTCAGTGGAATTTTTTTTTACTTTACTCTTGTTGGCATTGTTTGCCTTTTGCTGTCATTCACCCAACAGTGGATCCAAAAAGTAGTAACTTGAGATTTCACTCATGCACTACTTCAGCAGAAGTTCCTGCCACATGGAGTTCATAGGAAGGTCTCAAGAGATGTAGTAGTTGGCCCAGATTGGCCCTTTGTGTTTATATACATTCCTTCTTTGTAAAAAATAGAAAGTTCCCTCAAACACTCCTCAGTGATTGCAGACGCTGACCTAGCAAGTTGGAAAGATAATTTGCTAACAAATGAAGTGTTAGTCATAAAAAGTTGTCTATGCTCATCTGTTAGAGCTGTAAGGCTCTATGGACTGTTATTTTTAAACACCTGAATACTCAAAAAGTATAGTATAGCTTAAAAATAAGAGTAATTCCTGCAATATTATACACCTATTCAGATTGCATGCGTTCTTTGACATTTTGTCTTTATTGATGCAGGGTTGATCTTTTACCAGTCCGTTTATATGCCTTTGGTAAACTTCATCTATATTTGATGACCACGGCTGCATAACCCCCTGCTTTGACACGGCTGATCGCGTACCACCTGCACCAGCAATTCATCCAGCACCAGCCAACTAGCACACTCCACAGAGAGGGCTTTGCAGGTGTCCATTAACCATGGAAGAAAAACCAGACTCAAAAATTCAGATTTGTACTGTGGTGGTAGCTAAATCTCACCCTGACTTTTGCTCAATATTCGAAATTTTCATGCCAATTTGACTGCTTGAATCTCAATATCTTGAGTAGAATGCTTTCTGTATCACTCCAGAAGGCGAGGGGACATAACCATCTATGTAAAACCATTCAAACAAATAACTTGGTCATCACAGTTGTAATTAGATTAAATTTAAATTTAAACCGCTCTCTTCTAGTAAGTACAGCAGATTAACACTAAAATGGTTTTAGTTGAGTAAGATGTACTGACAGAGATACTAGAGGATGCCACTGTCATTTCACAAAACAATCCTCGCTTATGTTAATTCTTTGCAATTTGATCAAAAATACTTCACCATTTCAATTTAAGACATATTCCTCTTATAATTATGCTTCTTTGACAAGCAACGTAATCACTCACCTCTGCCAAGAGTAAATGAAGCTATGCTCAACCTCCATGCAGTTGAAATACAGTATCACGTGCAGTTTCTAAAGCACGTCTCTCAAAATTTGTATCTATTCCTTGTCCAAACCAATACTTAGATATGACTATTCAACCAGCATTTCTGTAAAGGATACAACTATAATAAAAAAAGTATAACCCAGATGTCAGAATCAAAAAGCACATTTGATATAAAAGGGTGGGAAGTTTAATATATTTTTCACTCCTATTAATGCCAGACTTAAATTTATGTCAGAACTATCCAAGCTATCAACATGTGAAGATGTCAATCAAAAGAAACTTTTTTCCTATGGTTTAGTACAATGAACTGGAATGAATGAAATGACATTGAAATGTTCAATTTAGGTTTTTTAACTACAGATTTCTCAATTTTTTTTTTCCCGTAAAGTGAGATACCTGACAATCTATACTTAATACTACGTTGCATAAAAATTGGCCTTTTTAAATTATAGAATATAAAAATGAAGGAAATAAAATTCTCAACTATTTCATGCCATGTACAAGCACTTATTTTTTGAAATTTATATGTCTGCCTCCAAAATACATAGCCTATATTCTAAGTTAAATGAGCAAAGCCAGATGTATTAAGAATTTACTTTACATTTAGTTCTAACTCAGAAATTAGTTCAGATATTAGCAATTTTCCTTTTGTTAATGAACATACTTTTCCCGCTTTCTTTTATGGACATTTTATTTTGATTCTTGAAAAACAAAAATCACTTTCAGTTCCAGGAAAATATATTAGGCACTCAGAGGGTATTGGTCAGGGGTCTAAAGCAATATAATTACTTTTAAAAACTCTAATCATTGAATTTCAGGCATTTTTTTATCCAAGTGGCAAATACATTAACAACTGACTGAATTCTTCAAGGTTGCACAAAAAAAGAGCTACGTGATGCATTTGCTAAAAAAGGAAATATTTGGGAGAGTTGGGTGGGAAGAACCTACCAGAGAACCGGAGTCAGCAACAGATGGTAGATAAAGGAGGAAATAATCCATAAAACCTATCTGCATAAACAAAACAAGACATACTTTTTCCTGCAGAAGCTCATAGCACATTTCTTACTAGACAAAACATTAGTGTTTTAGCTGAGGTGGAAAATTAACAAAACTAAACCAAACAGAACGAGCCTGACATCAAGGTGCTAAGTGCAACCTGCATTCAGAGTCTGTCCTGCAGCAAATGTTTAAAAGAAAAGGACTGCTTTATGCTGAACAGCAGTATCTTGGAAACGTATCCTCAGAGTAAGAGTCAAACAACAAAGTTTTATCAGAAAGCTTTTACCAACCTCCTTATCATTCATGTCAAGTAGCTACAAATGAAAGGAGTAGGAAAAAGGATGTTGTGCCTGGGGACACTAAGGACTTGATCAACCCTTTACTGTGCTGCAGATTTGAATAATAAAGAGATTTTCCCTAAACTCTCATCACAGATACTAGTAGTAATGACTCTATACTACTTCAACGTAAAAAATCAAAATAAATGACTGAACAAGTATATTTGATAATTTAGCAAATTGAAGTTTAAGGACATTAATAAATCTAAAAGTCCTACTCCTATTTTTTGCTAACAGTTTAACAAAGTTATATATTTCTAATAAAAGGAATGTTCTTTGATTTTCAAAGACAGACAATTTTTTTGGGGAAGGATAAAAACCTAACTCAGAATTATCATTCCTTTATGTTTTAAGTAGCAGATTACAATAGTATCCACGTAACCATACAAGTGGTTCTCTTTTAAAGAAAGTCCATGGCCTGAGGCAAAGGTAAGTGAGAAAATACAGGTCAAGAGGAGGAGCACAGGAGAGGGAGTGCATTGTTACTGCCTGGCTGCCACTAGAGAGACCCCTGCGAGCTTTGCACTTGCCCCTGGCGAGGGCAGAGGCACATGGGAAATATTACATTTTCAAGGTGGAAGACCAGGATGTCTGGGATAAAATTGTTATGAAAACAAGACAAAAACTGGCAGGTAACAATTACGTAAGAGCAGCAGTGCTCCCCCAGCTTCCCTAGGACCAATGCAGGGCATACGCTGAACTGAAAGCGGAAGGTAAGCACAGTTCAGAGGAGGAGTGCATCTCTGCTCTGCTCAGCTTCTAGCTAAAGCTTGGAGGTAGGTATGGCCTCCTCTGCTCCAACCTGGTGCAGCCTCACCTCGACTTCTGCGTGCAGCTTTAGGCACTGCCATATAAAAAAGACATTGGGCTATAGACAGTGTCCAAAGAAGAGCAATAAAGATGGTGAAGAGCCTTGAGGGGAAACTGTACGAGGAGTGACTGAGGCCACTTGGTCTGTGCAGCCTGGAGAAGAGGAGCCTGAGGGAAGATCTCATTGCAGTTCCACCTTCCTTGGGAGGGGAAGAGGAGGGGCAGGCACTGATCTCTGCTCTGCGCTGACCAGTGATAGCACATAAGGGCATGACGTGAAGCTGTGTCAGGGGAGGTTTAGCTCTATATTAGGAAAAGGTTCTTCACCCAGGAGTTCTTTGGGCAGTGGAACAGGCTCCCAGGAAGTGGTCACAGCACCAGCCTGACAGAGTTCAAGAGGCATTTGGGCAATGCTTTCAGGCACATGGCACCATTCTTGAGGATGGTCCTGTGCAGGGCCAGGAGCTGGACTAGATAATCCTGATGGGTCCCTTCTAAGTCAGCTTATTCTGTAATTCTATGTCTCTGTGGATAACTGGGCTGGCAAGAATGGAAATATCAATGGTTTGCTAGTCATGCTGGACAGCAGAAAGTCAAAAATACCATCTAACATATCCTCAAATAAATCGCAGAAAATCTAAAATACCTTTTTGAAATAAAAAGAATAGCTGATGTGGTCACTAATATCAGACAAGGGTCCATACTTTCAAGCTACACCATACAAAGAAACTGGAAACAGCATCCATACAGTCATGTCAAACAGGGCCAGATCTCCTGGCTTGCTCACCTGTATGACAACGACATCTGTCATCTCACAACTCCCCATCAAAACAAACCAGTCTGGACCAAGACAAAGTCATGCAAGCCTGAGTTTAAAAAGAACCTTTCCCAACTTGGAAAAGAAACAAATTAAACCCATATGGTACATATGAATCAAGCATTTCCATAAGCAGTTGAAAGAGTAAAATTTGGTTTTCTGTGTCCTGCACTGATTCTTTGTTATTGAGGTGAACTTGTTTTTCAGAAGACTGCACAGAGATGTTGAAGTTGGACAAGAGTCAAAAGTTATTGCTAGTAGGGCACACAAGCAGGCTCTCACATGCAGAAAACACCATCACATGAGCTTTGTTTTCTTGGGAAACCACATTCAAAAACAATTCCTCAAAGGATATTTATTTTAAAGCAAAACCTCACTTGTGACATGACAATAATAAAGAATCACATACTTTAATAATGAGAGTTCACACCACACTCCTGGGACAAAAATCCTGTTCCAGGGAGTAGAAAATTTGAAGGAAAAAAGCCATCTTGCTGCAATTTTCTAAGGCATTGAGGCATTCCTAAGGCTGAATTAATTTCTAATTCAGAATTAAATACTGGTACTACTAAATACTAAATGGTAAATACTCCTTCTATTGAAGGAGCACTGAGATTCACTGATTTGGTGCTCCAGAACTCAACTCTCTTAAATTAATTCATCTGAAACTCATACTGTCCTCCAAGTACTATGTTAAAGAAGATTGTAAAGAAGAAAAAAGGTGTTCAAACAAAAAGTCGTTCTTCAGCTTTTCAACTGATTGCCAACTTCACTGTCATACCTCCTGTATTAAATTTTCAGTCATATTCGGGTTCAGAGAAGAAAACAAAATTGTACCTTATCACTCAAAAGATTTTAGTCTATAAAGGTCATGTCTTACTTAGCATACAAAAATTTAGTAGGAAAAAAAACTTACAATAGTTTTGTCAGAAGTTTTCTTTTTTTTTTTTTTTGTTACAGTATTTGGAAATTTTACAGCAATTATTTCAAAAACTGAGATTGTGGGAGTCTTGGCTACAAAAGAATATCATTCCCTACTGGCTAGAGTAAGTTGCTAGATTTAAATTTTTTTTGTTGTTTTGAAGTACAACATTTCAGCTGTTTGAATAGTTTTGTTTCATCTTCTGTATTACTTTACTGCAGAGAACAATCTTTTCAATATAAAATAAAGCAAAGTACTGGACTTTTTTAGAGCCGTACCATTAAACTGACCAGTTCACACAACATATTTCAGTTTCAACAAAAGATTTATTTCTATTGTAAACAAAAACTTTTCAATATAATAATTTGGTGGATTTTTTCAAGTTTTTTCAAGACCGAAGCCACTCAAGCTTCCTGACCATTGTACCCAAATACAGCATCAAGCAGGATGAAGAACTAGTATGCAGCAGGTGCAATAACCCAACCAAAAAGACATCTGCCACTAGTAGGTTTACAGTTACTATTAACCCAGAAGCTGCAAATATGCCATTGCTAGAGGACACACTGGCATGTCTAGAAAAGGTTTCCTAGTTGCCTAATAATTAAATTTAAAAGTTTCATTAATAAAACAGTTGAGAATATGTCTTATAACACTTGTAAAATTATTAAGACTGATAAAATGTAGACTGCTGCTGGTTTTAATATTTATTAACCCAAAATATATTTAATATTACTAAAGTCCTATTCAATTTTTTTCTAGATCATAGGAGCCAAAAGAAGTTTCTGCTACAAACATAGATTTATATGTCATCCTTAAAATCAGTGAGATGCTGTTGTCAAAAATAACAGCCATTACCCAAGAGGATATGGCTATGTAAACACAGGCAAGCCCTACAGTAGCAATAATAGCCCTACAGTAGCAATAATAACCCCCCCAAAATACAGAAACAAAGATAAGGAACTATGCAGTAGTTACAAAATGAAGACTTTGTGGGTATAGGAGAAAACAAAGTCCTGTACTGATCCTTAGACAGCATCATCTTTCTTCTAACAGGAGGGGAGGCAATGACTTATTAACAAGAATAACACTTAACAATTTTTCCTGCTCGTCATGGCAAGTGCCATAATAACAGCAATTTCTTTAAGAATGTTTTTTGCAGAATAGAGCATGACACATTGAAAATATTAGAATCCAGGTTTCTTTCAAGATGTCATAAGAAACATACCACCTCAAGCGTTCAGTATCTTGCTCATCTAGTATTATTGTTCTTCCTGGAAACGAGATTCAGTTACATGTTAAGAAAAGCTTATGGGATGATTTTCTAAAGCAAGCAGCTTGCAACTGAGAAATGCATACTCAAGACAAAAAGACTTAATAAAGGTCAAAGGTTCAGATAAATTCTGCCTTTTGGCATAAGCATTAGGTGTATTAAAAAGTATTCAAAGGGACTTCAGTCACTTTTATGCTCAAGTAAGATCAATTTATAGTATTAAACACATCTGTTCTAGTATCTTTAGTAACTATGTTTACATAACAAGCATTTTCTGTCACAGAATATTATAAAACTAGTATCACTTATTCAAGGATTTGAATTCCCTAGGAAATTATGTGGGGCCAAACAGTATTATACAGTTTTTCATAAGTGTTTATGGCAGAACTTCAACTACTTTCCTGTTAATGAAGTGTCCAGAGTGTTTTTTTTCCATGTTTATCTTAAAAACATTAGTTTTCAGAAATTAGAAACATGTGACAATAATGACTTCTGCATACTGCCAGAAGCTAAATGCAGTCTTTATAATGAGAAAGATTAATAATAACTTATGTCCCAGTAAATCAGTTAGATTCACAAAACAAGAATGTTTTCACCAGCAGCACTGAAAATACTGAAGACTAACAAATAACCTCTCACAGCTCAAAGAGCCAGAGAACACCTCTTCTGCAAAACAGTCAACACAGTACTTTTTTGGAGTTCAAAGACTTACCAAATAGTAAGTGCTCACTTTCATAGAAGTGGCAAAATGTCCATATTCTGACGTCTTCCTCAGGAACAGTATTAAATAAAATTTTATTAGACATCCTAAATTCACAGAGCAGTCACTAGCATAATTTGTGGGTTGACAAGTAGGTTCAAATTCTCACTGTACCCAAAACTTACTCTACATTTCAGTTTAGAAGCAGAATATCCACTGCATAAGATCTACACATAATTCTATACACATGCAAAGGGTATCGTGAGGATATCTGCATGCTACTTTTTTTAGCAGAGTAGAAATGTTCACTGTGTCCAGCCTTACTGACCATACTTATCTCAGGCTCCATAGCAATGCAAAAAAGCTCTCTTCAAAACAGCTTTTCTTTCAAAAAATTGCTTTTTGTTTTTTCATATCTCCAACTTGAACTACACACACACACAGAGTTCAATGTGCAGCACACATAATTTAAATTATGGCATATAGGGAAGCTCAGAGAACATGGATACTACAGAGAGTGACCTAGGCAGTTCTTAAACTCACTCCCGAGTTTTGCTGAGTAACCTACAGATGATGCAAAAGGAAGTGTGTTATGTGTAGATTGGGTAGGCAAGGGAAAGGATTCATTACAGTTTGCCTGACCTTTTTTCCACAGAAGTTTTGGGTTTTTATTTTTTGTAGGTTTATTTGTTTGGGAGGCAAGTGTGCAGGTGCCAACTCTTTAAACATCTCTAAAAGACAATGGACAAAAACTAGAAACTGCTGACCTTCCAAGCATAGCAGACTGTGGTTCAACATAGCAGCACCCAGCTACAGAGTACTCTGTGGGGCTGAGAACTGCAGAAGGCAGCCCAGTGCCTGTGCTGGGCAGTGCCTGTACAGATAGTGCTGCCTGTAGCTGAGCTCCACGAGAAGACTGATATGTTAACTCGGCTGTCACTGCCACCTGCCAGCTTCTTCCCTGGCATGTCAGAGCTTTTCTCTCCCTAGAATATGCTGGCATAACTGCTTGAGCAATTATTTGCCTAAATAGTTCAGTTAGAATTGCTTGGGCAAGCTTTGACATCTACAGTATAGTTTTAAAACTATTTTTTTGCAAAATTTTAAGCCTGGAGATGATATGGGAGTAATGAGCAATCACATGGCTTATGTGATGGATATTAGCTTGCAGCAGAGACAGTGTCA
The DNA here is from genome assembly GCA_037013685.1 of Acridotheres tristis. Taxonomy (NCBI): domain Eukaryota; kingdom Metazoa; phylum Chordata; class Aves; order Passeriformes; family Sturnidae; genus Acridotheres; species Acridotheres tristis. Next base: position 63,249,593 of record CM072919.1, on the reverse strand, counting down.
GGGAATCCTGGAGCAGAGAGGCAAACAGAGTGAGCAGAGTGAGATGGAATAACTGGATAAATTCTCTCTGCTCAGCTGTAGAAGAGGATCAGCAGCCAGACAGGGAAGATGAAGGGGAAGGAAGGTAAAAGCTGAAGACCATTGGCACGTACCAGCAGCAACCCAGCACTGATAGGACAGCTCAAGGCCTTCAAAGCTGGTCCAGGCATAGAGCTGGGATCCTTGGAAGGGCTGCCAGCAGAGCAGCCCCATGTCCTACAGCTACAAGCCACTCAGCTTGCTGAATGCCAGAGTAGTTTGTGGCTGATAATGTCAAAGAGCCATTATTGTGTCAGTCCCCATGCTCATAAGGAACCAGCAGCTGACATCCATCATCAAGCACAAAAACACACAATTACTGCCTCCGTTGAGAGAGACCTGGGCAACTCAAGTAACAAATGCTTTCCTGTTTGCTGGCTATTGTATTTAATACAGCACTTTATACAAGTATGATCTAATATATTGTGAGATTTGGGACATAGTGTTACTATGGTTATAACCTCCTTTGCTTTCTTCCCCTTGCAGGGGGAGGGCAACAAATTTCACGCAAAAAAATTAAAAGTAGAGCAGGAAATTATTGTTCACAGATATTAACTGGTCCAACTCTGGACTGTCTTAACATAATTCTTTTTCTCCATCATAAATGAAAGCTTATTAAGGGTTAGAAGAAAACAAATGATCATGGGTACATAGACTGGTGGATAAACTTACTTTTGCTGGTTAGGATGGAAAACTTCTGAGGCCCAATCCTCACCTTAAGCTGTTTACTATGTAGCTTGCCAATCGTTTAACACTATTACAATTAGATTTATACTACCTTGCCAGACAAAATACACAAGGAATTAACTGGAATCATTACAAATGGATAGTTTTTCCCCTTTTTTGTTTTAAAAAAACAAGTTACCCAGTTGCCAGAACCATATTTAAAATGGAACATCTACCAAGAGCTCTATATAGCCCTCATAAATTCTGTTCATCGATCTGAAACCAATCAGAACAAGTCTATTTAGGAATATGGCTGAGATATATTTTAATCCATAAGTAATATATAAAACGGCCTAGGGAGGATTTTAAAAGGGAGTTCATTTACATGGGTAAGAAATTTTGCACTGGCAAATAGAAATGGTTGAAAACAATGCAATTTTCTTTGGATAAAAGATCATTCTATTGTCCAGTGTGGGTATTTTAAAGAAAACCAAAGAGACTGAAATTATTGGCTCAGTTTAGAAATTATGACATTGAACAAATCAAAGTCAAAAAAATAAAAGCCCAAAACAATACTGGGAGATGAGAGGTCTGGTCAGGTTTTAGACAGACTATCCAAACAGCTGGAAAAGATGTAGATTCTCTGAGGGAAATTTGTAATGTATTTGACTCATGTTTTTGTGGAACTGTGGATTATCCTAAGGGGTTTGAAAGAAGAAACATATGCCAAAAAGTTACAAACATTATCTGGAAAATTATAGTATTTTAGTAGTTTTCCAACATAGCCAGCAACAGAAATTAAAGTTTTAAAATAATGAAAGAAAAAGTAAAACAATAATCAGTAGGGTGATTAAAATGAGAGATTACCTATTGATGAAGGGGATTCTTCTGTTTTGTTTTCACAAAATACAAATAGGTTCATGTTTCCAAAAACTAAGCTTTTTTTAAAAGACATGTTCTCAGGATTGAATTTTTAAAAATATTACAAACTCCTTTCTGATTTTCGCAATTTTTTCATCCCTTAAAATGACAGAACAAAAATAAAATTCATCATTAATACAACTCTTACTGGCTGCTTTTTCAAGTCACATATGTACTACACTCTGTAAGTGACAGACTACCCGTAACATGTGTAATACTGTCTCCTCAAGTAAATCTGTTTTATAATGATTATGACTTTACAAACTATTTATTTTTAGAGACTTGCAATATGCTTCCTCTCACCATTTTCAAGTACTTCATAAAACTGGTAATTACGGAGATATTTTGTGTCTTTGCATGATTACATCTTCTCATGTTAGAAGCCAGTTTCATGTAATTAAAGATGGAGCTGGAATGGCTCACAATGTCACTTTTCCAGACAAAGGTTGCTAACTTCCCTGAAATCTGTCAAATTCAAACAACTAGTGTGTGACATCTTACTAATTACTAATAATTTACTAATTACTATATCAGTAATAAAAGCAAATATTTAGAAACTACTCCAAGTAACTGCTTCTTGTCTCAAATAAAAGGCTTAGGGTTTTTTATTTCTACTTTAGTGACCCAGCATTTAACATTTGGGAGGAGTACTAGGTACTTGTGGAAGAATAATGCAGAATTTGCAAATCTTGCAAAAGAATTCAATAGACAGGGGCCCGTGACAGACGAGTCTCTGTGTAAAAGGGTGTGTGCATTGCACCTGATCAATGACAGCTGGGGAGAGATGTAATGGGCACTCAGGACTTGGCATGGGACACCATGTCACAACAGAATCCCCAAACACAGGGCCCTGGGGGAGCTGACACACACCTCCTTTGCACAGGTATCACAGCCTCACACATCAATGGAGCTGACAATTAAAATACACCATTTCCCAAACAACTGTGTCCAAGCTGATGGAAGCCACAGAGAGCAAGTGAGACTGTGACGTGGAAATGGCAAGCAGCACTAAGAATTCATTTGGAGTGATTAATATGCAATTTCACGACTCTCAGCACAAGAAACTTGATGAATCTCAATATGCCAGAGCAAGATGCAAATTATATCTGAGTCAGGCAAATAATGTATTCATTAAATTACTGATCAAACTAAAGCCAGCTTTGAACACAAGAAATTTTGATCCCCTTCTACTATCGGAAACCTTCAGCTGCACCTCCTGAGATGGGCTGCTGGGGGTTGGTCCATGTTGGTAGTTCCACATTAGAGGTTTCTAGCACAGGAGGGATTCTTAGGTGTAGGTGACTAAACCTGCTCCTCATTGGTAGAGTCATACTGCTGGACTAACCCAACATGTGGCACAAAGACCAAAGCATCATTGCACATAAATGAGTAATACCAATCCTGAGTAAAATTCAGAAAGTTGAGCACATGGAAGGAGGTTGTAAGAGCCCAATTCTGTTCCCAGAAAAATTCAAAAGTGTTTCTGCCTTTAATTTTTGTTTGGAGGACACAGCTCTGCAGAAGAATAATCAAGTTCAAATTGTTTGCAAGCTTAACAGTTTTAAGGCTGAATGATGAACACATCCAAACCTTCGGGGAAAAATCCTGCTTGCTTTTTTAGTCCAAAAATGACAATTAGATTTTAAGCGGCACAGTTGAGCAGATCCAAACACCAGTTTAAAATTCAATCCAGAATCCAGAACATAGCAGCCAACTGAGAAGCATCTGGGGACATCCTGAACAGACCAAAGAATTTATAACACAAACCCAGCATTTATTTAATAATCATAATAAATGTACCAAAATACATTAATATAAAGGCCAAGAAAGTAATTGCATTTACCCAGATGCAAAAGTCTAACTAAATTCTACTTCAAATCCATTACATTTGAGAAAGTCTGAAACTAGGTTTTCACTTCACCTTCAAAAATTATTGATCAAGCAGAATTTTAATTTTCAGTAGATATTGAGTAAAAAACATGAAATGAGAAGAGTTCTGCTAGAGGAAGACCTGTATCTACTTACAAATGACAGTTTGGTGGTTTCTTCCAGCACCCAAATAAAGAAATACAGATTCACAAATGAAATCTTTAAAAAGAACATGTCTTTACTGTGTTTTTAATTTAAGCTGCATCTCAATGTTGGATCTGTTACAGAAGCAGAGGCAGTCTTTTTAAGATGTGCTTAAAAGCTCATGCACAAATATTTCTCCTTTTCAGTAATCAGATGGGTTTGCTTTAAGACAATAAGACGTGACAGGTAGCACATTTGCGGGAGATCAGTGATTCCCTTGGTTGCTCTGCAAGATGCAGGTCTAAAGACATAGTGACATCAACCAGCCGAGAAATGCAGTAATCCCTTGGGACTAGCTGTCATGTCTCATTGTCCTTATGAAAGAAAAATGGTAAACAAGGAAGCCAGTCTGCAATTATGAATTTATGGATGTTTGTTAATGAGTATTTCAGACCTAGTCAGCTCCTTTTGGAGTATTTTTCAAATTTCACAGGCTGTTTCAGAATAGTCCTTCAAAACTCATTAAAAATGCCACCATCATTAGATTATGCAAGAAAAAATCCACATTAAAATGTTAACACATATACAATTCGAAAACCTGGGGAGCACACCCTTCCCTCTAATTTCCAGGCATCAGCTCTTTCCAGTAAACAAATAATCCAGGGATGAGAAAAAGGAGATGGAGAAAAGGGTTTAATTCGTAATGGTACGAAAAAGAATGACCTAAGGATTTTAAGGACCAAATTTAATATATGGTTTAAGCCACACAGACAAAAATGAAGTATCGGGAATCATATATTATGATATATGCTAAGGGAATCCTTCAGAAAAATTGCCAGACAATTACACAAAAAGATAATGAGGATAAGATGACACAATTTGAATATAGATCACCCAGACAGACACCCTCTTGGCCATTTACTAACTCCAGACAGTTTGCAGCAGTTCTCTTACCCTCAATATCCCCAAAATCAGGGAAATCACCCAGCTTAAAAAAAAAAAAAAGGTATTCTTAAAAAAATCTTTTTCTTAATAATATTAAATTAAGTATTATTTTAAAAATAGAACTTAACTAGAGCAGGAAAATATTAAGAGAGAGAAACACTGATGATTTATAATGAGTACTGGTACCAGACAGGGGAGTAGGCTTGGGATGGCAGTGGATAAGCAGTTCATAAAAGTGTCTTGGGCTACAGGTCATATACAATATAACACAATATCTTTTTTATGGGAGAGATTTACTTGCATGTCTGCTTAATGCTTTGCTGCATGCCTGGGTATACAAACGATCCTTTAGAGAGGTATAGTGCTGTTTCATATATTGTGTTTAACAGTATCCAGGCATCAGTCTGCAGCTGGAGTTTTATAATTGATCAGAACATATTTTCCCCAAATAAAACTAATTTTTCCACAATTTGTTGAACAACAAAGGCCAACATCTACTGAACTATCTGACAAAGCCTTAAGTGCAGTGTGTCCCTGAAAAAGAGAAGCAGATAACAGAACAGTGCTTACTGCCAACAGCTGAGATCCAACTAAGTTAATAAGTTTTATCTGAAGTCACATTTTATTTTGCTGCTTTGGGGAAACCCATTGCTACTCATCTATTTGACACATTTGCCTTCTTGCTGATTAACCCAGATGCTGTACATTTCACAGTTCAAACTAATTTCTGAGCACCATGCCAGTGGGCTCATAGACATGATGCCATTCTGATGCAAGGACCCAAGAAGCTCAGTTTACTCCTCTGTGTTCAGTATACAACTTCAAAAGGCGGTAAGAGAGGAAGACTGCAGCACTGCAGCTGCAATATATTTCTACTCACCAGTGAACCCTCTCTCCTCAAGTGCATCTCTGCAGACTCTTCATCTAAGAGTACGCTCAGTACTCACACCCCCACAGGCTGAGCAGAGTTCAGTTGGGAGGTTGGTGTCCAAGCTCAAGCGACTTTGATAGAGCCACATAAGCACCGAGTGAAAATGAGAGATTGATCTTCCTCTAGCAGTCTTGCAAGTCTCTGATGTGCATTATTTCACATGTTCAGGCTGCCAAAGTGGCCGCTGCTTCAGCTCAGCATGTCACAAAACCTTGTCACCAACTGCTTCGGAAGCACTACTGCCCATACAGTTTAAAGACATAGGGCACAGTGCTGTTCCACATCTATTCACATTTAGATATATCTATGGCAATACAAAAAGTTGTCTGATCCAAATATAAACATTTCTATGCAGCACTAATGTAAGTGACCCAAAGAGGAGACTGATTACGTTTCTAAAATTATCTTAATTATATAATCATGGCAAACTCAAAGAAAAAATGATACATATATTTGGAACATTTAATGTGCAATTACATGGATTATGATTTTTTTAAATGAAGGAATTAAAGTAGGCTAAAAATACTAATAACATATATTTTAGAATTTAAAAAATAAAATTATTGTGAATGATCCAAAACAAGACCAAGGATTTTACATTTGTGTAAGTGACACTATTTTATTTAGGTCCAAGATATCACAGGAAGATTAATAAAATATTTAAGGATGCTGGTTTATAATGATTAACATGACATATCCCAACTCTTGCATAGCTTTTGATGTAGGTACCAAGCATTTTTCTCTTTTGCACTTCAGATATAAACAGAACCAAGGAAAATGAGATACCTTCTTGCTCAACAGTTGTATCTGTAGACAGTTACTGTGCTGCAGATGTTTCTACTGTCATTAAACACTCTCATTTGAGGAAGATAAAATAACAATTGTATATGCTTTAGTATATGTCAGCTTAAAGAAAAGGTTAGCTTGAACTCTCTTCATCAGTAGATTACACCAGCACATTTTTCTTTGCTTCAAAAACAAAGAGGAGTACTTGCAGTGCTTGATATGTCATTGCCTTTCAGGGCCAATAATCAGTGTTTTGTGGGGTAACTTCTCAAACAGCGTATGGCTGCTCCCCATAAAACCTGACTTGACTGCATTTTCATTTTGGTTGTTGCAATTATATTTTCAAGTTGAAGACAGTAAAATAGATGGTCTTTTTTTTAGTACAACAAACACACTACCTTCTCTTGGTACCAGGGACCAAAGCTATGAAGATATATCTATTCTTGTAAATAAAATTAATTTAAAAAGAAAAATTAATAGTATCATCCCCAAAGCGAGTTATAATCAGGTGACCTACGAGTCCAGGATTTTAGGAAAATGAAGCTAAGAGTCTGCAGCTGCTAAAGTAAAACCTTTCTTTTCACAGGGCATCAATATCTCTCCCTTTTCTCATATCTCAAATACAGAATTACATCTTCTTGAACTGCTAGTATCTGCTTTATTTTCAGCTCCCAGAGATATTGGTCAGGAGCCATTCATAGTCTCAGTGGATTTTTGGAGTGGGAGTGGACGTTTCACTTAAACAAGGATCTACAACAGTAAATGCATAGTGTACACACTCGAGTTGTACTGGCTTGAGAAATAATACAGTTAAAGAGTTACCAAGATCTTAGCATTGTCATTTTCCCCCCTCAGAACAGGTGAAATTATTGTGAACAGTAGGAGCTGTGCACTGTCAAATCTTCCTATTTAAATCAAAACCTTTATTCCTAACTTCAAGGATGATGAATAACTTGTTGAAGGCATATGATTACAGACTCAAGACAAACCTTATAGGGAAAACCTGCCTCTACAGTTTTTGATCACTTTGACTTAATCAAGCTACAGAGAATGTTCTTGTCAGTGATCAGCACGGTCTTTGCAGACACAGTGCATCATAAGAAACAAAAGCAGAGTTACCGAATGGAAACCGTCTAGACAGTCAGCAGAAACTTGAGCATTAGCAGGAGGCATCAGCATGTCTCTGAGCCACGACAAGGGAGGATTTTGCTTTTTCCCTAGAGAGACTTCTCTCTTGAGCACAATTCCCACCTGTGAACAAAATGTATAATCTCTTCAGGTTTCTAAGTGCTTGTCAGATCATTTCTACTGTGTGAGCTCAGACCACACGAGCAAGAGACCAAATCCCTATTTTGAGGACACAGCCACAGCATTCAACTACTCACACCACACAGCTTGGCTGCTGCTATAGCAGCAGGCATGGAAAAAAAAAAGTGAGGGGAGCAAAGGGCTCTCATTTCACATCCCGCCTTCACTCTTCTTCGGAAGAAAGGGATGATAGCATAATGATTCCCGAATGTCTTAAAGAAGGAAATGTAACAGTGTCCTAAATTTCCTAATAACTCAAGCATCAGATTACTTCAATTCTAATCACCATTTCTTTATTATAGAGAAACCTGTAACTTAATAGCAGTGGAACCACATGGAAAATAAACTGAGAGGAATGTTGATATTTAAAAAACTATAAGCAAATAAGTATAATTTGATTCGGGTTTTATTTTTGTTTCTCTTTTCCTTTGTAATTTTTAAAAAGGCCGGTTTGGTTTCCGTGAGTATATTTCTTTTGCAAAAATTGATTATACAGATGTTTATGAATTTAGAAAAGTAAAGCAAGGGTGTTGCAAATCAGGCTTGGGAAAAATCATCACAGACTGCTTTCATCAACTGCAACACAGAAACACTTTAATACTGACCCTTCACCAACTATAAACTATAGGAAGTATCCAGTGCATTAGCTGTTTCCTGCTGATACCTAAAGTTTAAACATTTGTGCACAGAATGAGAACTTGACAGTCAGCTGACTATAAAAATGGGTTTGGGGTAGATTGCTTTGGTTGTAGTAATGCTATTAAACCTATTCGTTTTTATTAACATTAGCATAATATTTAGTATATTTGAATTCTTTTTTTTTTTTAATCCAAAAAGTCAGCAGCTTACTACCACTGTCAGTTAAAATGATGCTAGTCCCAGTGGCAGCATGCCTAACCTCAAAATTATTGAGGTTCATTACAGCAAGCAAGCCACTAAATCTCCTCAGTGTCCAGTGGGGACAATCAGAATTGTGCTGATTGAGAGGAATCTACAAGGATACAAAAGGGTCACCACACCTAAACAAACATTGTGGCTGAAGGCAATTTCAAACTTTATATATTTTGTAAACTAGAGAGACTTCTTTTTCCAGGGAAAAGTAAAATGAGATTCAAGTCTTCCCATTTATTTTCTCTTAAATCATCTGGTTTTCTAGTATTTATTCTTTACACTCTGCCAAGCAATATTATAATTTACAGAAGTTTTTGCTGATAGAAAAAAACCTGGAAGCCCTCTCCAATGCCAAGCGACAGCAGTTTAGAGTGTTTAACTGGTGAGTAATGCACTGATGAAATACCGCAATGCAAATTTTTTTCAAAATATTTAGGACTTAGAGATTACTTGCGGAAATGGTAATGTTTCCTAACAAATCAAGTGTTTCAAGAACAGACCACCCAAATGTATTATCATAAAAAGAAGTCAGTTACTTAATTACATAATAGAATGACACATTTCTACGTTACTTCTCTATTCTACATTTTTTAATTCTTTTTTTTTTTTTTAACAAAATGTATCCTCTCTAGAGAGTGAAAGATTTACAACAGGAGGCGGGTTGAATTAATTTGCTAGTAACCAACTTCCTCATGTTCCAATTACTTTGGAAATAGTTTAGCTTGAACCATGATACTGTACATACAGCACATGGGAATGAAAACACTACCCCTTTTCCGCATCTGAAATGGCTTTACTTAGACCACCTACACTGACTTAAACTGTGTGCGCTCTCAAATAAATTTAAAAATCATAGAATCATAGACTTGTTTAGGTTGGAAAAGACCTTTAAGATCATTGAGTCCAACCACTAACCTAGCACTGTCAAGTCCACCACTTATGGACCACTTCTCCAGTGCTTGACAACCACTTAGGTAAAGAAATTTTTCCTAGTATCCAATCTAAACCTCCCCTGGCACAACTTTGAGGGCATTTCCTAGCATCCTGTCACCTGTTATCTAGGAGAAGAGGCCAATCCCCACATCACTTCAACCTCTTCTCAGGCAGCTGTGGAAAGTGATAATGTCACCCTGATCCTCCTTTTCTCCAGGATAAACACCCCCAGCTCCCTCAGCTGCTCCTCACAGCACTGGTGCTCCAGACCCTGCCCCAGCTCCGTTCCCTTCTCTGCACTCACTCCATATCCCTGCCCTGCTCCTGCTGGCCACACTATTGCTGATCCAGCCCAGGATGCCATTGGCCTTCTTGGCCACCTGGGCACACCCTGGCTCATGGTCAGTCACTGTCACCAGCACCCCCAGGTCCTTTCCAGCCACTCTGTGCCAGCCTGTGGCACTGCCTGGGGTTGTTGTGACCCAAGGGCAGGACCTGGCACTGGGCCTTGTTGAACCTCAAGCTTGATCCAGCCTGCCCAGATCCTCTGCAGAGCCTTCCTGCCCTCCAGCAGATCAACACTCTCACCCAACTTAGTATCTGCTACAAAGCGACTGAGGACACACTTGATCCCATCATCCAGATCATTGGTAAAGAGGTTAAACAAGACTGGTCTTGACACTGAGCCCTGGGGAACCCCAATAGTGACCAACTGAATGTAACCCCATTCATCACCACCCTCTGGGCCCAGCCATCCAGACAGTTTTTCACCCAGTGAAGAGTACACCTGTCCCAGCCATGAGAAGCCAGCTTCTCTAGACAGTGATGTGGAAAATAGTGTGAAAGGCTTTACTGAAGTCCAGGTAGACAATAGCCACAGCCTTTCCCTCATTCACCAGGCACGTAGGCTGGTCATAGAAGGAGATCAGCAAGGACCTCTGACTAAGCAGAGAAATCCTTAGGGCTTCCTAAACCCATTCTGCCGGGGCCTGATACCTGGCATATTCTGTATGATGGCAGTCAAATTATCTGCTCCATGACCTTTCCAGGGAATGGTGATTCTTCTTAGTCCTACGTTTGTTGCTAAGGTATTTATAGAAACATTGTAAGTGCCTTTTATGTCAGTAGTCAGATTAAGCTCTAGTTGGGCTTTGGGCCTTCTAATTTTCTCCCTGCGTAACCTCACAACATCCTTGTAGGCGCCCCTCAGTCTCTAACAGATTCCCTGCCAGATATCTGCCTTGTATCTTTCCCTGATCCTTACTCATTAATACTCAATCCTCTTGTCACCATTGTTGAGACCTAGACAATCAAAATATGCCCTAAAGTAGAGGCCTACCTCATTGCCTCTCATTTCTTGCCAATCTGTTCTGAAGAGTTTATAGCCCTCTACTACAGCACTCTAGCTGTGCAAGTCTTCCCACCATGTTTCCATTATGGTTTTTGTGCTGTGCAAAGGCTTCCATCTCCTGTTCATTGCCCGTGCTGTGTGCATTGGTGCACATGTACTTGGACTATTGATCCCACTACCTTTTGGGGGAAAGAAGCCCTAAGTCCTTTGTGAACCTAAGGTCTACAGTTTCTAACACATCAATAACCCTTGTGCCTTTGCTGCCACATAGATCTCCATCCTCCACTGAGAGAGGAGACCAAAGGACTTTGCTAGGACACTTCCATTCATTCAACATATTTTATATCACTTCAACTTTTGGTCAAGAACTACTGTATTTCTGCTGTAGGAGCAAAAGTGAGATATTTCTGGAGTTACTTCACAGATTTTACAACCAACCACCTAAATATCATATTTTTCAGATTCTCAACTAGTCTTTGACAAAACATTCAGCTCAAGATTGCTTAAGCAATAAAAGGTGAACTAGAAATAATTTACAAAAAAATTAACCTACATGTTGATGTGGCACGCTTTATTTATGCCAGTCTGCTAACTTCCAGCAGTCAGCAATTCACATCAAGTATTTTTAACACAAAATAAACACACGGTTCATATTCAGATTTCATAAAGTCTTCACAAATACTCCCTTGGTACACACAACTCTTGTTTATATCTTAATTATCCTCAAAATGAGGAAAAATATATTTGTAAAATGTACGCAGCAATGATATGTCTGAATGGTCATAGTTACCCAATAGAAACATGCCTTAAATACTGGAGAGCCTTGTGAATATTAAGCAGAAACAAATTGTATTTTCTGTTTGAGAGCAAAGTGCTGAAACAACTGCTTTGTACTTCACTACCTATAAGCCATATTGTGTGTTCATCACCATTTTACAGAATAGTAAAGTCTACTAAAGGGACTATCAGTATCTGATGAGAAAGCAATATGTATTGGCAATCCATTAGAAAAGGGTAACAAAAGGACAAAGTATTTAAATAATTGAATTTCACAGCAGATAACTTTAGTGGGTGTCATAAAACATGCTATATCTGTAAAAACATGAACATACTGAAGGGGAACATGGAATAAAACTGGATCAGAGGTGCTCTGGCAAAGAAAGCAGGGAAAGAATAGGGATTTTGTAAAAGAATTCAGCACTAGTCCTTCTCCTTTTCTGGGCAATTACCCTACATGTCCTTCTGGGACTGTGACATTTATTTTTTTCTTTTTCATATTATTGCACTGCAGGCCTACCATTTATTTTAACGTATTTCAGTGGGTGATTCTGTACTTTCCTTGGGTGGCTGTCCCATTGGTGTACTTCTATGAATCTGAATTTCAGAGGATCCCATACCTCATCTGAAACTAATCTACTGTGCAAAGAAACTTCTACTTATCTCCTCACTGCACTAAAACTGTTTAAACCAGATGTGTCAAAGTTATTCTGCAAGAAGGGGCTGAATTCCACATTTAATTATGCCCCACGGAGCAGGTCATAAACCTCATGCTATCACTGACAAACTGTTTTTGATCCCCCTTGAAGAGAAGCTGCTTTGTCCCAATGACTAAACACAAAAAACAGACCTATACAAAAAATAAAAAATGTTTTAGACTTGCTTTGCAAACACAAGGAAAATAACTGGAGAAGAAAATGGTATTAGATGTTAATGTAGCATTGACTGACAAACAGTATAATGGGACAGAAAACAGCTAGCAGTGTGGAAGCAGAACTAGTGCAAGTTTTCACTTCTTGGGAAGTATCCCATTTGCCTCATTCTGCAACAGAATGACTTGAAGAAGTTTACAGCCTTCCCATATTATAGTGCACTAGAACAAACATCTCTCTCTGAAAAGAAAGGAAGGGACATTGAAAGATGCAGAATTTCACTGATTCTGTTTACAGCAAAGATATCTTTATCTTCCAGCTCCAATAGCAGTGTTAGTACCACCACTGAGAACAAAAATCTGCAGCTTAGAAAAGAGAAAAAAATTGGACAAGGACATGGCTGGCAGAAAAAAATAAGAAAAAAAAAATCAAAATGGCTTGTTGAATCCAGTACCTAACTTAAACTTTCTCCATCTTTTCAACCCATTTATCACTGTATTTGTTTGAGAATTTTTCATACCTCTCTATAGTACATAGCTCCCAGCTGATCATCACTACTTCATACCTTATTTGTTGTTGACAGCCTCCCCTAGAATCTGTTTCTTCTTAAATTATCAGCTGGTTTGAGCAAAAAAAGTCATATTTTTTTTCTAATATTGATGGACTGCATGACTTTGGGCTGCTACTTTTTGAACACTTTCTACAACAAATCATGTGACTTGGACTGGCAGAATTTAAACCCTCCTATATTTTGAAAACTTACCACAGGCCTTTCAGAAGCAATGCTAGCTCACTCTTTATTAGGTATGTAAATAAAAACCCTTTGCTTTTCGTGGATGAGGGCAGTCATGCCATCCAGTTTTCTCTCTAGTTTCCACGTTTTATCCACAGGCTATCACCTGTGATATTCTGCTAACAGCAAAAAGATATACATTACGAGAATGAGACAGAAAAGACTCTTTTAAAATTATCTTGGAAACAGCAGAAAGAACAGAGAAGTGCACAGTATTGTCAAGAGTTACATTAGGACGTCATGCAAGCATTGCTGCCTAGTGTGTATGTGTGGTACAGAACATTTCACTCGAGTGCAGGAGAGCTTCAGCCTGAGCTCAACTTGATAGCTTCAGCTAGGCTTCCTTCAGGCAGCATGCCCATTAGCCTGTAATCTATCATAACTAAACTGTACTCCTCAGGTACTTCCTATACACTACAGCCAAGAATGAAAAATTCCCAGTTTAAGTTACGCATGGGTTCAAAATGTTGAGGAAGTTTCAGTTACATAATAGCTACTTACCAAGGCTGAAATCTGTGGCCTGGCAGAGCATTTGCCTTGAGCAGAAAGTTTTGTCCATTATTCACTGGTAGAAATCAAGATCTCAGTCAAGTTCTGTTCATGGGCATCAGGGAATCTGCAGAAGCTCTGTAGCTCACTCAGTGTGACTTCAGGCAGAAGCCTGGAATAACACCATTACCTGGCAGGTTAGCTGTGGCTTTATCTCCCTGAGTCTTGAAAATCTCTGCAGGGAGACTCCATAACTCCTCTGTCTGAGTGCAACCATGTTCTGCTGGGGAAGATCCTCTCCCAGTGTCCAGACTGAGCCACCCAACACACAATTTCTGGCTATTATTCCTTATGCCACCTGGCTTTACCAAGAAGAGTTTGATTTTGTTATCTTTCTAACTGCTTCTCAAGTATTCTTACTGCATTTTAGCGTTCTCTTTGCCAGACTAGAGAAGCCCAGCTTCTTTGTAGTCTCTCTTATTTAGAAGGTGGGTCCTGGTTACTCTGGCAGCTTGCCACTGGACCCTCCTCACTTTCTCCGCATCACTGCTGACTTGAGGAGTCCCTATCTGAAATGCAGTATCCACAGAGGAAGACAAAGGGCACAGCAACTTGTGTGCAGCTCTGCAGAACTGCTGCTAACACCCAGAACAAAATTTGGACAACTCATTCATGGTACTAATCACTCATGTGCAATCTGTGCAATGAAAATGTAACCAGAAAGAGAGAGATCCAGATGGTAGTGGCTAGATCTGAAATGTAATTAGTTCAGTCAATACAGTAGTGTATTTTTAGATCTTCCACTAGTCAAAACAAGAGATGTTGCTCAAGCAAATTTAACATTGCTTAAAAAGCCCAAAAAACAACAAAAAAAAACCCACCCCAAAAAATATAAACCAAACAAAACAAAACAACAAAAAAAGAGATTGCAAAAACTGTTTGCATGTCAATTCTGTAGAGACTTTTCTGACAACTTAGGCAAGAGCTGGAAAGCATATTCTAATTCATACAATGGCTAAAGGTAAGAGCACTGCCAGAAAATATGATTTGGAACAATTCTTGGAATACAGAGGTTCATCTGTTTTGCAAAAGAAAGAATCAGAAGCACATAAGTATAAGCAGCTATTTTAAAGTTGCCAATTAAGCAAGGACACCAATAGCTAACAGATGCAGTTATTTGCAAATGGTTTCAGCAAAACATACATACTGCATATGACAAACCCTGATTGAAACTTGTGTCCCGGTAGAGACACGACTACAATACAGACATATCTATTAAACTCAGCATTCGTCTGAGGGCTATTACATTAGCTATTTAATTTGTATTTCAGTAACAATATCTTTCAGATGCAAAGTTGGAATGTAGAAAAATTAATCTAGATTGTCATTTCCCAGAACTATTTAAACCACTCAACAGAAAACCTGCCTTTGGAATTTTTCAGTGTGGACTAAGAAAAACTGTTCCTACTCTGAAGGATCTCTTTCCAAAAAACAGACCTAATTGTTTCCAAACACACCTCAGAACACTGAGGAAACCCAAACCTTCACGAAGCAGTTTAAACACTGTGGCTTTGATTATCATTGACACATAACATCTATTACATTATTTAGGTCTGTTTTGATAAGTGCTACACAAACACAGTAAGAGTGAAAACACAAGAGGAACACATATCATCTGGGAGGAAAGAAAAGAAGGAGACACCAGCCAAGTAACAAATGGCTACTTCATGTCCCGAGCTGTGTAATTGGCAACTTCAAGAAGAAGGACCCTGGGAGCAGGGTATGAAGTTCCAGAAGAAGGGCAGCTAAATGGAACATCCCTATGAGCAGGCCATCACAAGGAAAAGGTACTGTAAGGAAAATCAAAAAGACTCATACTGGAGAACAAGAAAACTAGTGAAAAGCTAGATGAGTGCATTCTACTTATAAAACAATATTGTTAAGTTTAAAATAATTTTTTTCCACTTGAGAAATATGAGTCCAAGGGCTTTTTATGGAGAGAGGCCAACACCAAGAGGAAAAAACCCAACAAAAACTACACAAAGCCACCCCATCTCCCTCAAGAAATGAGACAAGACAGTAAAGAACTGGGTTAACCATTTCAAGAAGTGCATAAGGTAAGCTACAGTGTTTTACGTTATGTTGCATTTCAGTGGTTAGAAATCTTCACTGGAGTGGTGAAGAGTCCCATTGGCTCAATACTGAATAGCGGTGGTAGCCAAGATAACAGTGATAAACCACTTTAAAATGTCTGATGTACCACAAGAGAGCTGTATTTCAATGACATCAAAAATACATGGCAAACCAACCATTAAAATCATTCATTCAAAACACAATTTGACAGTTTTCATGGGGCCAGTTTAAGATTATGGATTTTTATTTATTTAAGCATTTTTGTGAAGTGACAAGCCCCTTCATGCATAGCCTGAACTATGATCACTTTCTAAATTACTGCAAACACAGTTCAGATTTTGTTGTTTTCATCTTTTGCTTTCACTTTTTGCCCAAAACATTTTATGAAATATTCTTAGTTTCTGCCACCTTCTACCCATATTAAGCAACCTAGGATTGTAAACGAGTGCAGAATTTTCCTGCTGAATGCAGCATATTCTCCACTCCCCTAATCGTGCAGAACCTCCTCCATCTCACATCTGCAGGGCTGGAGCATTGCCAGTGGCAGGTCTGTTCTTCACGGCATCATTCCTTCAGTGCCTCTGGGGATTTTCTGCAGAAGATAATTTTGACCATATCTTACTAAACGTTGATGCCCTTTGATGGCATCAGGTTGATAGTTTGATAGCCTGTGCAAATTTGGTCGACTGTCTTGTTTAATTTCTAGAATTGCTGGCATTCTCAGTAATAAAGAAACAAACCCCTTGATTCATACTACCATGATGACTTGCAATTTTGGCAGCTCTGCAGTTCAGATCCAAGGCTGAAGTGGCACAGGAGTAAAACCACTGTTTCCTGTTCCTGCAAATTGGCTTTTGAAGTCATGGCTGTAACACACTGGGAAGACTGCTTCTGGGCATAAACACAGGAGAGTTTTTAGGACTAACCACCATGCTCACTCCACAGTGCCTGAACCAAGATTAAAATAATATTTGCATCAAGAGAAACTATAGCTGTAAAGAGGGCTAATTTTGTGCTAGCATGGTTGGAATATTATACCTGAACTTGCTCAGAAAGTATGTACTTTCCTTTAACACAAAATTAGCTTTGGGTGTAACTATTATTTGTTTTTCAGCAGAACCTACAAACAACTTCTATTTGCTTGCCCCTAAATGTAACAAAAAGATGTCCTCCACACCCATGCAGTTTAATTTTAGCAGCCAGAGGCTTCTGAAAGACCCAGGTGAGCTAAGAGCTGGCTCTCATCTTCCTCCAACCACAAATGGACAGGTGGAAAGTCCTAAAGAAGGAACAACCCTAATCCTATTACTCTTTTGCTGCTTCCACACCATGCCAGCCAAGCACCTCAACTGCAGTCACATTCACTGTCTCCCTCTTGCGGGATTAATGGCCCTTTCCTTGTTACTGTCAGAAGATAGTACTCCCATCAGGAAACTTCCTTTGCTCTAGCTAGTGTCAGATTTATCTGACATTACTGATTTTTCGCTTCTCCGTTTTTGCTTTCTGGCAGGACTTTACAATATTTTAAAACTTAAAAATCACTTGCTAAATACTGTTCATGATTACTCATTCATTCTGCAAGATTATCATATTTCAAGCACTGCTCCAATTCCACTAGATACTGAAAATCACTTGGGAATATCTGAATTAATATTTTCCACCATATGAATAAGAGAAACAAATAATTTTAAAGAAAATTCATTTATATACTTAATCTTTACTTTTCATTTTTTGTAAATTAGATTTGGAATATTTTTATAAATTTTAACATTCTTCTGTTTCAAATGAGAAACTAATGGTTTTGTAGGTATTAAACCAAAAATTTTGGCTGAACTGCTAATAACTGAATAGCTGAGTTTGTGTGTGTGTATATATATATTGTGTGTGTGTGTTTGTGTGTGTGTGTGTGTGTACACATGCATGCACAAAAAGGCAACACCCTGAGGTTAAATTATCTCTACAAAAAGATTCTCCTTTATTATTTTTTATCATGGTAGAATCTACAAACCCCACTAGAGACTGGGGCCCCACTGCATGATGTGCTGTACAGACATCTATTAGAACTCAGTTACAGCCCAAGAGAGTTTACAAATGTGTATTCCTCCTATGATGCACATAAATACAGTGTGGCTGTTCAGTTCTTCAAAACTAGCCTGAATAATACCCTTGAGAGCACAGACTATCAAGAAATTACTATGATTTGAGTTTGACTATTCATGTATTTTTTCAAGACTAAGTAGCACTTCAGTTTAAAAACATTTTGAGTAACCTATTAAAAGACAAACATCAAATGGACTTTTAACACTTTTATAAAAGAAAGCCCAACTAAAAACTAATCCATTTTTCAACTGCTGAAGCAGTCAAAAAAGGAGTGCTGTTGCAATGGCAAACTTTTTTTCCACATGGAAAGAGGTGGGGTAAACATTTCAGTTTAGCTTTAAGCCAAAGAAATTAAATCAGCCTTTCACACTGTCAAGAATAAAAAATAACTTGGTGGGTCTTCTCTGTTTCACCCATCTCACAGTGGTTTTAATGTTGCACATTGACAACGACAACAGCTCATCTGACACACACACACACTCATTAATTATTCAGTTTTACTGCATTGCGTGATGCACAGATGTTGACTTGCACCCATTGCAACAGATACTGCACATACAGAACAGAGGCTCAGTCCCACAGCTTAAAATGCATTGAAAAACAAAAACAGCAGATGGATGCAGACAAATTCCAAAAATGAGATAAAGCTGGTCAGAATATTCTCAGCACAGAGGGAGATAACTGGATCTTCTATATCTGTCTATATAAAACAGATATATAGGGCAAATTTCTTTTGAGGCATACACAGAGGATGAAGATGCTTGTTTAAGTGTTAGGCCAGCAATGGACTTTATCATCATAAACAGAACACTTCACATGGGCCTGCAAACATTCCTATTTAAATGTTGCTTTTCATAAGAACTGAAGTAATGAATAAAGACTCTCTCTTAATATGCAATTGGATTTCATGAGGAATCCCCAACCAATAAGTCCTCTTCTTTTTTTTCCAACCACTAAAAAAGACCCCAAATCAACCAAATGCCCCCCTCCCCACCCCCGCAAAAACCAACAAAAACTAAAACCAACCACCCACTGAACAAAACCCCTCAATGCCTCAACAGCATTCATCAGACAAATGGGTACCATGTATGGATCCTGTGTATTTCTAAATATTACAGTGGCAGTGACAGGAATATCAAAACATAATTTTAAGAGCATATGAATAAAAAGATTCACAAGAGTCTTATCATGATGATTTTTTACTGGAAAGCTACTGACAGATTCCCTCTGATTTGATTTCAGGTTTGTATGAGTAAGCTACTGAGTTGGTAGCCCTTTAAGTAAAAATCTTTAAGGTAAACTGGGAGCAGTCGTTAATGTAAATACAACACAACTGTTCACAAACTTATCCACTGGAAATTATTCACATTTTTGCCATTTCCTGCCCAAAGGCAGCACCTCTTGTTAATTTACTAAGTGCTACACTCCAAAATTAATTAAGTTAATGGCATCAAGGATACTAAAACATAAAATGTTTACCATCAAACAATATAAATATTAAAATTATTAAATAAATTAAAAGATTAAGGTCCCTAGGATCAGAGAGGAGAGGTCTGTAACTTTGCTTTTCATCTGTGTATTTCTCCCTCCCTTCTCTTTTTCACTTATCTTGCTCCTTTTCCACCATCTTCCAGAACTCAACAGGAGATCAAAGGATGTTCCACCCATAGTAAATCAAGCTAGTGGCTGCCAGTCTGGAGAACACAGCCAAGCCACAACTGCAGGGGAAATGAACATAACTGCACTAACATCAGCAACAGAGGTTAATAATTTTTAAAGGACAGAAGTCCCATTTTCACTGGTTTCACAATTACAAAAATGGAGTCTATGGTTTAGACATCCAACAACAAGGTTAAAACATATTATTCACTTTTTAAAAATAACTTAGAAGCTGTTTTCATTGTTTTAGGAAAACACTGTTTTTGAAAGTTGTTCTTTTTAAATGTTTAAGTATATATCCAGCATGATTCAGTCTAATTTCTATTAACATGTCTGCAAGTGTAACAATATCCGTATCCTTTTCAAGCTGTTTGAATGTGGGATTTTTTCCAGCGTTTTCTTTAAAAGTTTAGCTGGCTGTTTTATAATTTGTCACCTTTTGTCTTCTTTCAGCAGTATGTCATTAAGTCTTTAATTTGGCGTTTCCTGTTGTCTGCAGAGGGATATATGCTGTTTTAAATCCAAAGGACTGCAGACATAGATGGTGGGTAAAATCTGTGAACCATAAGTAAATTCTTATAAGGAACATACAAAAAAGATTGTTCTTCAGTCAGACTTAAGCCATTACTTTCTTCAAAAGAAGAAAAGACGCAAGTTAAGAAAAAGGCACCGCCAAAGACCTTCTGCCCAAATGTGCATCTCCATGAAGTTTCCTGCTGAGTGCATATGAATGCACAGCGATCTGGGAAAAGGATCCAAATAGGATTTCAAACATCCAAAAATTTTAACTCAAACATTTAGGTATTTCGCCATGCTGCTATTCATTCATTCACTGATTTTTTTTGTCTTAGTTTAAAGAGATGCTAAACAAAAGGAGAAGAGCTCTACATGTATTTACATTCCAAAACTAAGCTCCCCTTACCACCCCCCTAGTCTGTCATCCCTTCATAGCTAAACAAACCGTAAAGTCTAGCCCTATGTCCTTGAAGCAAAGTCACAAACACAGTAACAGAAAAGTTTGGTCTTTCAAGAAAAAAAAAGACAAAAAGCGGTTTTAATCTATTATAGCTGCCCATGCTGTTTTGACACCACATTCAGATAATATGTGCAGACCGAACTGGTGGAGGAGTAAGATCAATTTCTTTATTATTTTGGCTCTTACTAAGCTTTGTTCTTTGACAATTTCCCAGTCATGAATAGCTATTCCTGTCCTACTGCTAAGACTTGCTCTTAGATACAAGTGATACGTTTACCAAAACAATTTCGCAAACAAAACCAGAGGCTAAATATTTTACCATGTAAAAGGCAGGCAAGGCCAGTGGTTGGCTCTCTGCAGCTGAGGGGTTTCCATGTAGATGAAGCCTGACAGACCCAGCCGCCTGTGCCACAAGCAGCTGCAGGGCCCTCTTAGAAGCCACTGTATGCTTCAGCCAGGGCAGGTGACATGCTGCAAACACCAAAACCTGCCAAGTCTTCCCCGTTTCTGACACAACAATACTTTTCACACAGTACACACATACAGGCAAGGGGCTTTATCTTTCCCAATGAGGTGAGAACCTAAACAACATGAGAAAGGCACATCATTCCATTGAGAAACTCCACAGTACTCTGTTTGTGCTCTTACAGCACATGTGCTGTCTCCAGTGGAAGAGGCAGCAATACCCCATTTGAAGCAGAGCAAAGCATGAGAACAGTGTGAAAGACTCAGTGAATTACAAAGAAAGTTCCTTAACATGGACAACACATTTAACCCACCTTCTCTAAATGGATTCATAACGAATTATACTGTCTTCTGTTTGTGAATAATATTTTAAACTTTACTATAGTATATACAGATAAAAGAGTTAAACATGTGAATTTTACTATAAAGTTATTAATTCTTATAGTGAAGATGCAAAATGACATATTAGAATAATATATCTACAGAACAAGGCCTCCGATGAGAGTGACAAACATTATTTTGGAAGCACAAAATTGCATCTTCTAACATTACAAGAATCTGTTGAGATCATTGTGACAAGGATGATAATTTGAGTTATATCCTGTTCCGTTTCAGTTCTTCTGGTGAAACATTGCTAAGCATCACCTTTTTGAGCATTAAACATGCAACAAATTTTTTCCTAGGCTGCTGCTAAAATATATTAGACTTTCTGACCACGTCCATGATATGTGTTTTGCTTTGTTATTCACATCCACCCTTAAAAGCTGAAGGATTCCAGAACCTGACTTTCCATCTGGCTTGTTTGGAAAAGTTCTGGCCTTTTCTGTGCCAAAAATACAGGAGTTTTATGATCTTGAAATGTACAGGTTGAATTCATTTCTGCTATCAAGTATGAGGCAGAAATTTATAATCAATGTTTATACAGTGTATTTAACTGTCATGACCAGCATTGTTATATTCATATCATTTTTAAGAGCCTTCATTTGTATGCTTATTATTTCATAAATATACTTTAAAGGTTTTCTGTAGCTGTATGATGTCATGAACCCAAAAGGAAAATTCACCTGGAAATGGTCAAAATTGCTGCAAAGACAAATCTATATGGGAGGGTATTCCGAAAACATAGAAGTACTACAACTATTCTGTTCAACTCCCCCACAGACTTTTATTAAAAGTTTTCCTGGGTTTAGCTAAATCCACTTTCAAAGTGGACTAAAAATACACTCTTAACATCCTCTGAGAGCTACTGTAGAAGAGCTATTCCTTGACAGATATTTTGGGTTAGTTCTTCATGTAGACAAGCCTTGTGTGATACCTTTCTTGGCATAGTTCCTAATGTTACATCATCTACCACAATGCTTCAGTTTTTTGTAAACAACTTTGTGGGTAGACACAGGTATTCTTTATCCCAAGTCCTCTAAACTCTTATAGACTTCTCATCCATAGAAGGCTTTGTGTATATAAACAGTTTTTCATCAAACATTTGTATAGAAAATGTGAACTCTGAACATTCCTTCATACCCTGAAGATTGCCACTAATATTCTTCCTTTGTACAAGGAAATTTTCCATCCAAATTAAAAAGAAAGTTCCCTAGCTGTATTATTTTTAAACAACAAATACTGAAACTTGCTCTTTCAATATAGGAAATTATGCATTTACAACTCCAGAAACACATAATCTTTAGGACTCAACTTGAAATTCTTCTTTTTCCCCACCTTTATAATAGAAAATTACCTATTCTGATATAGTAGTTGTACTGCTAATCCAAAACATAACAGGGTGCATAAAACCTGTTCTGTGATGATAGAAAACATGTGCAACTGTGCAGATACATCCATCAAAAGAGAGGCTTCCAGTAACTTTAAGACAGAAAACAGCAAACTCTAGACTCTAAAGGGAAAACAAAAGAAATAAAATGTAATTTCACACTTTGTCAAATGAGAAACTACAAAATAGGTAAGATGTCTCTCTCTTTTCAAAAGCAACCAACTTTGCCAGCCAGCCCACTCCAGTCAAAGTAATAGAACATACCACTAGGTAGCCTTCATTTCCCGTGTAATAACCCTGTCTCATCCTTATCTGCCAGGATTATTAACATTGTATTAAAAGATTATTTTATTTCACTTGAAAGTTTGAAATCTTTAATATGGAATAGCAATAATTACTTGTGTTTCACATATATCATCAAATATATCCCAACATACATTAAAGATGCAACAAAATCACTATTTTACTATCTCCATAAACAATTTCAAGAGACATTGGCAAACCACTGTTGTTTTGGGACATGCTAAACTAAGTCTGAGCACACAAAAAGCAGGTCTGCTGGAAATCAATAATTCAGTCTCAGAGGATAGCAAGGCCAAAAGATGTAAAACCATTTATTAAAGTAATGTCCTCAACATGACAACAAACAGGGCATTGCACAAAACAAAACTCTTCTGGACATCATCACAAGGCTGTTCATGACCTGGTTAGGGAAGGTGCTCAAAGGCATGACGTGGGAAGCCTTGAAAAAAGATACATGCAGTCATACACCATGACAAAGTGATTATTTTTTTGGACTCTACAGTCTGCATGATTTCCATCTGCTGTTTATTTGTTCTCTTCACCCTCATCCACTCATTTACATTTTGTTAGAAATAGACACATTTTATGTCTAGCTGTTTTACAATCCAGTTTTGTTCTCTTGCTTTCCTCTTTTAATTCAAACTCTTAAAGGCCTCTAGATTTTTCTACCAGCTTTTTTTCTACACTGTCAACCTGGTTGCTAAAGTGCAGAATACTACCACGGCAGTTCTAACTCTCAAATCTAATAATTGAAGCTTTCTCTTCTTGCATCCAGCCTCCCAGACACATCATTCCACTGAACTTTTTCATCTGGCCTATAGGATTTTGATGTATTTGTAGGTGACAGAAACATACACAGTGCAAGAATGCAAACCCAAAGTATCCAACTAGCACATTCCCTGTGAAAGAACACATTCGTATTAGTCAGCAGTGGCACTGCTTATTGGCTTATTCTTCCTCTAATTAAAAAAAAAATATTTCCATGAATCCATTGCTATTTCTGGGTCCAAGCTAGCTTGAACATCACTCCTTTGCAGTTCCTATCAATAGATTGTGCATCAAATCAGTTGCCAGAATACTGTCTCTGTCTCACTATTTAAAACAAGATTAGAGCTCTTCCTCTAAAACCCAAGTCTTAGCAGTGAAGTCCCTTCACACGTTAACAAGGCAACTCCACACTGATAGACACCCTTTGTTCCTGAAATTTAAATAATGTTATAAAAGCAAGTACTCAGAATTTAGTAAAATTGGGAAGGGGGGGAGGGGGAGGGTGAGTGGACCTGCTTATAGAGCCTGAATTTTGTCCTCTCAACTGCCATTGAAATACAAAAATAATTCCATTCATCAGTAGGGTCCTATTTTCTGTAAAGATGTTTCCTTGATTCCAGACAGCCTCCAGAGAATGAGTTCTTCATCTCTATGTGCAAGTTAGACCTAATGAAGAAAGCATAACCCATGCAATTTGCATGACACTCTGTGACAAAAGCAGAGATTTGCTTTTGTATCTTCCAATTAGAAAGAGAGAAGATCTTAATTTTAGTTTAATTTTTTTTGCACTGGAATTCAACATTACCATAAGGCAGTTAATTACAGTGGGAACAATGCATGGGGCAAAACAGACTGAGAACCCCTTGTTTTGGAGTTTTAGTCCTGGTTTAAGGACCACAGTGTTCAGGCACCTTCAGAAGAAGGATTCAGAGCAAGTAGCCTTGGGTAGGTCAGAATTCTTTCCTTGGTAAAGAGTGATTAGGAAAACACAGATTATTAACATCCGTCAGCAGACATGACACCTGATCTCATGCTTTACTGATTACCTGCCCCAGGACACCTTTGTCTGGGCCAAAGGGTATTTAGAGGGAGGAAAGCAGCTGCAGCCGTAGCCACCACTATTTTATCTGCGTCCCGTCTGGAGTTTAAATTGTGTGTGTCATACTGACGCAAGACACTAAGATGGTTCAAGTGTTGTGCTAATAATGCTTAGTGATTTTGGCAGAAATCCAGGAACACCCTGTACAAAGGAAAAGCTAGACAGACTATGACAATTTTCAAAGCTTTATAACTTGCTCAACTCTCCAAAACTTTCAAGGAGCTAGCAAAAGACTCTCCCCACTTTCTACCTTTCTTTTTCAGGAAAGGAAGTAGCTGAAAGCAAAAAAAGAGATCCTTTCGAACCAGGAAGCATTAATATTGAAAGAAGTACCAATAGCAAAACAAATTTGCACTTCCTCTGAAAAATTCAGACACCATCTGCATGATAAAACAGCAGCAAAACTCCCTCATAATAGTCAGTTATCAGTTTGCAAAACCCTTATGAGGCTTCATCATGTAAAATCCCAGTTTTACAGTTCGGGTAAGACATTTTTTAAAAAGCCAGAAGTTGTTTTAAATGTGAGGACCTCCTAACGTGAACTTGTTCCACTGGTAATAAATCCATCTATCAAGATCACTGCTTAGAATAGCTAATTGTATAGAGGTCCTCATAACTCTGAAACATCATGTACAGTACTAGACATAAACAGAGTTCACCTGAATCTTCAGGAGACTATCGCTATCTCACTTCATATACAGAGTCCTTAATCACAAACTTTTACTACGTGCCAAACTTTTGCAAGGCATTTGAATTCAGAAGGAGAAAAAAACTCATTTAATTACAGAAGCTATCAGTTTAACGATAGGAAATACATTACTGCACAATAGTCTGGAACAGTTGGCCAAGCCATCGGAAAGCTATGATTTTTAAGAAATGTTTTCTCTATATAAGCCTTGAACTGACCTAGATAGAACCTTAAACAGAACCGGAATTATTCTGTAAACTTTTAAAGGTCTCGCCTGCAGAAATACATTTGCACAACCATCATCTCAAAGTTGTGTCTAGTCCAAACTTCAACAAATTGACAAACACCATAAGTGTTCCCAGAAAAGAAATTTGTTTAGAAGTTTCAAATCCAGGTACTTTAATGCCTGGTGAGTGAGCTTGAGCAGTTTCATTATCAGTTCTCAGGAGGAAACCAACAAAGACAAAAGTTGTTCTACACTGTGCAGAAATAGGTTGTGAGAAAGAAAGCATTAAGCTAACTCAAGCATTGGACTGATTGCCAACAGCGCCAATAGACTAATCTATTGAACTTTGACAAGTCTCTAAATTCAAAATGTAAAATGCAAGGACAGCCACTGTATATGGCAAAAAGCAAAAACACAGGACTTAAGATTAATAACAAATACCTCGAAATCTGTGTCAAGCATTTCGTTTCAGACAAGAAAAAAATTTCTTCTTATGTTCCTAATTTGTCAGTACATAAAGCACAGGTAGTATTCTTACCACCTGTCATACGTGATTCAGTTCTTAAAGTGGGCTCTGTATGCATAGCAGTAGGTTTAAGAGGAAAAGAAAAAACTAAGATGATCATGACTCTTTACCCCTAAATAAAAAGAAAGCAAAAACAAAAACTAGTATGGAATACAAGCCTTAAGCATTTTCAAATCTTTACTCTATTCATAAATAATCTGTGTGGATGAACCTACAGTATGAAAATCTTCTTCAGAAGATAAATAGACATATTATGAACAGTGAATAAAGCCCATGAATTTTCAGTCACCTAGCAGGCGAGGCTTTAAGTGGTGTTTTTATAACTAATTTATTTCCCAATATCTTGTATTGTACATCAACTCTTTGTATTCAGTTAAAATCTGACAATTTTATTTTAAAAAAATGCTTATGAAACATATCGTGCCTTGAAAATGAAACTCCAGCACAATAGATCTGTCTTCACTCTCTGAATTATTCACAGACAATATCCTGTTCATCTCAATACAATTTTATTCTTACAAAAAGCAAACAATACAACTGGTTTAGGGGCTGGGGGGAGAGCTGCATCCCATCTTGTCCTAACCAGTCCAGAGCAATTCTACATGGGGAGATTCCTCTGGATATTATTTAGACTTCCTTAATGAAATTCAGGTGTAATCCCTAAGGCTCTATAGCAAAGAGTATCTTTAACTCAACTACAGAATACAGTATTTGCCAAAAGGAGATTAATTATATTTAGATGTGTCTACTATGAATACCAACAAGTCTCTTTAAAATACATGTCAAAATTCATTGAACTGAAAATTCAGTAATGAACAAAATATAAGCAATTTATAAAATACACTGGGAAATCCAATGTAAAAAGACCTTGTTTACATTAGTTTTAATTCTAATAAAGTCAGTCACAATATGAACGCCCTCTCTAGCCCATAGAAAATACTTACAGCAAGGAAAATGTTCAGTTCTGCTCCCAGATTACCACAATGCAATCTCTGGTGTAATCCACAGAGGTTTTCCACCAGCACGCTATGGGGCCCAAAATGTGCCTTTTAATTTGTTTCCTCTCAGACCTTTCCTAACAGAAAGTTTTATCCATCAATACTATTTTGGTAAAGCTTTATGTTTCTTCAATAGTTTTCATGCAGTCTAGATTAGGAGCAGAGTCAAGCCCTACATCTCATTTGAGCAAGCATCTTCTCCAGAAGCTTCAGCCTTTATATTTTAAAAAATTATTATTCTGTTAATACTTTCAGCTGTCAATACACCCTCTCTCCACCTAGGACCATGATGTACTCAGAGCATTCCAGTAGTCCACAGAGTCTGAGACTACTTTTTGTTGCCAGACAGAGTAGATGAATAAGAAAAGTAAAAATATTGACTAAAGGAAAACAGACTAATATTTCTAAATATAAAATAGTGAACGGACATATACTAAACTGCCGATCATCCCTTCTTTTGAATCAGGAGGATAAGGGAAATTATGTTTGGAGTGTGCTGCACATTTCAGGCAAATATCCTCAAAACCTGTCAGTATCTCAACTTCAGGTTTCCAAAATCCTGAGCATAGGGAGATACTGAGCAAAACAGTCATTCTGCAGAAAGAAAGCAATCAACCCAGTGACAAACGGGGCAAATGAGGCACTTATAGAGTCAGTTAATATATATGCTTTTGCATGGAAACTCAGTGCCAAGAAAAAAAGCTACATCATCTAGAAATGCCAGATATTTTGGTAACTAAATCAACTTTCTGTTTACTTACACAGGCACTGCATTAGCTAATGCAAGTGTCTAAAACCCAATAAGCAGTGATACACTAACTGCAGCCCTATCTGTGTCCAGATTTTAAACAGTTTAAAATCATAGGGGAAGAAAAAAACACAGAAGAATCAATGCTGACAGTCCTTGATTATCTTAGCACAAACTATTAATTATTAAAACCTTTATTTACTGAAAAAATGAAACAATATCTTCACTTCTTTCATCACCTTGGTGTGTTTATTTTTCTTTTCTAAACACTTCAGACTTGATCCACTTACCTGATTGTATTGATGCATGCTCATGAATGGTGTGGCTGTGGGGACAGCTCTCTTACACTAAGACAGCAGAAAAAGCCTCAAAGGAATAATGCAGCAGAAATACTTGTCTAGACATAGGAAAGTTAATTTAACATTGAAATGTAATTTAATAAGCTTTGGACACAAATCCTTTAAAAAGCTACGCTGCAAGTTTTGTGTTGCATCTACATTTATAATTGTGTTACAATTCCATATTTTGAATATTTTCTATTACACAAGTTACCAAGGCAGGTTAAGTCTGACTGAAGAGGTAATTTATGTGCTTTAAAATCTTCAGTATTGTTAACATCACGAAAAGCCTCTATATTCCTGGCCCACCTAATTTTTCAGTTTTAGCAACTGATCTCTCACCATAACACTTTTCTTCCTACAGACCTTTGTGAAGATTCACAGTGATCTGTGCTAATAAAGACTTTTGTGTATAATGGAACAGTAGATCACTGAGAATTGATTTTGATTTTAAAAACAAGAAGAATAAAGCAATTCATGTTCTTTCATAGAAGAATAATGTATTCCTGCACCCTGTAGTACAAAACCACAGAAAAACAAATAGATGAGAAGTCAGCAGGAAAACAAGAAAAAAGTAGTAGTAGCTATTACTTATGGAGTTCTCTTGCCTCTCATTTATATATGAATGAGCAAACTGTCCTATTAAGAGAAGTTTTTTTCCCAGTTCATGTGTTAATTTTATAGTTTGTCAAATTCTAGGAGGAGAATCTTAATACAGACCAGACAGAAAGACCTTACTCACTGAAAAGGGAACCATTCCAAACTGGAAGGGAACTGCAAGGGTGATCAGAAGGGTGCTCTGCTTAAGCACCACAACTATAGAGAGATGTACTCCTGATGACCAAGGAAATGACCAGGTGAAGAAAAAGACCTTATCTCTGTTCTTCTCAAATTTCAGGTCCGGGAATAACTAACCTAATTTATGTACATATCTGAATGTCAAATTCTTCAGGCTGACAGAACAAAAAAAAGTATTCATACATTATTCTAATTGACAAATGCTTTTAGAACTCGTAAACTGGTAATTAATCAAATTGTCAAAATAATATTGGAACATGCCATTTTTGATTTTTATCTACACACAGAGGAAAGTTTTGTCACCCAATTATTTTATCAAATACCCTTAAATTTTGCATTTATTCTTACTCTGACAGCTACAGTATGTCCCAGCTTGTAAAAAAAACCTAACAAACATTGTGGCAAAAAGGAATTGAGGGAACAGACACCACCTAACAAACCCATTTCATGCAGTACAGCCAGTAAAAGTAATTACACAATAATGTAATATGTTAAATCCAAAACCAACCAGTTTTCACTGGATGGTCTTCAAACTTCTAAAAGTAACCTGCAAAACAAGAAAGATTGTACACGGAGTCTTATACAAGGACTAAAAGAGTAACAATATTACTCCCTTAATATTATTACCTCTTATTTATTTAAAAGAACAATGTATTTTATTACTCTTTATATGGCAAGACTAGGACATTTTTATAGACTGCATCCTTTAACTACTTAACTTTAAATACAGTATTTAAGTTTTCATTTCTCTGGGTTTTTTTTCTGAAGAAATCTACCCACATTTGCCAGGAGTAAGCTTGGAGTTTCATAAGGTTTTTGTGATGCACCCTTGTACAGCAGTAAACAAGGAGTATTTGAGATGAATTCTTGAAGCATGCCATAGTTTATAAAAACCGTGAAGAAATCAAAGCAGGCTTTTTAAAAATGCAGGCAAGCTCAAAAATGAGAAGTAGAGATGACCTACCCTTCTCTTGCCCAAATGGGGCATCTAGGGAATGTGGCATCCTCCTCCTGTTAGGGAGATTGTCACCTTGTCTTATTTCCTACCTCCCTGGGAACTTCCTTATGGGCTGTGTCTGGAAACATATGTAGTGAGCAATAAAAGGCTAATGAAAAAACTCATCCTCTTACTGAGTTTCAAAGCATCTTCTTTTTGCCAAGGTCAATAAGAGGAACACTCAAGGCTTTAATAGCAACTACCCTATTTTTCACTTTTTTAACCAAAAGTCCAGTATGTTTGATGAGAGAATAAAGGCAGGAAAACAAACTGGAACAAGCTACTTTTTAGGGGAAGACTAGGGAGAAAAGAAGAGCTGCTTTCTTTAAAAACCATGTTAATAAGATATCTTTGTTAAGTTAATAAAAAAAAATAAAATATAAACCAAACAAACCAACCAACCAAATAGCCAACCAACCAAACCAATCCAAGTTCCTTTTTTTAGTTACATGTGAATTTCCCATATTCATATACTGAAGGTTTACATACAGCTCTGACCATCAGCATCTGATGCTGCAGCCCTCTCACTGCCAAGGATACCAGTGGGATTGATTCTTATTCACCCAGTTGCCTATTCCAACATGTGCAGGACTTAGTTTTCTCTGAGATACTAGTAACAGGATCTTTAGTATAAACCAGCCAAATAACTTTAGAAGTCCAGTCTCAAACAACCCACAGGTAAAAGGGATGCACATTAATAAATGGTCATGCTCCACAGCAACGGTAGCCTGTGCACAGACAGCCCAGACCTCTTGCTCATTCATTTGTTTTTACCTGGATAGCTACACCATTGTACTGCATTTATCTGTACCCTGATTCTACATAGTCTTCTCACACAAACATCCTGCAGACAAAATGCTACTCTCAGACCAAAGGCAGGAAAAAAAATCTAAGATCTGTTATCTCTGGTTTTCTACAATTTCTCCCTTTCTTGTCACTTTGACATTATCTTATGATAGACACAATTCCTGGCCATAAAGATGTTAGCTGTCATCTAGCATACCCTTTACAAAAGAAAATTAAAAAGGGGGAGGCAGGGGGGCTGCTGCATGTTCTTCCAGTACTTTTTCCTGTAAGGATAACTGAAAATTATGGAGAACCGTGGTAGTTCCTTCTAGAAACTGCAGGCATGATCCTAGAATACTGCCACTGGGCATTTCTACAGAAAACCTGAAAAATCTAAATGTAATCACAGTTATAGTTCTTTAAAATTTACTGTTTATCTGCATGTTCAGAAAGGTCTTGCTTCCACCGTGTGGGGCAGGGCAGAGCCGTAAGTTGTGGTGCTCCAGCCAGATCATCACACATTTGGTTCTGCAATATAAAAAAACTTCACACCACTCCAGGACAACATAACAGGGAAGACCTGAAATCCTTTAAACTGGTAATGAAAAACAGTGAAATAATAACTGTGATCCTTCAGTACTATTCAGGAACTTGTATTTTAATAACACCTAGAATTCCACCTAAGTGTGATCACTGTAGAACACATATTCTATATTTAATCCTCCCCATCCTAGGACCTTGAAATCTATGAACTGCAACTGATTCTATCTAAGAGCTCTCCGGGAGAATACCTGTATGGACTATTAAACCATAATGCTCCATTCTCAGGACTGAGTCCTGAACATGGACTATTATAGTTCACCTTGTCCTGGAATTTATTTAACTCAACATGTCCTTATTAAAAGGATTTTTTGGGGTATGTTTTTCTGCTGACAATTTTTCTAAAGCATGCAGGACTTTTTATTTTAGATTTAACATTTTTTGAATACACTTCACAGTTTTTGTAATGCATACAAATACATATTGATAATGGAAATTGACAACCTTACCTCAATGCCACAGAAGAAATAATTTCAGTCACTATATAAATGGTTCTGCTTCTGGATGGTAAGGACTGATCAGATTCCCAGAATAACTGCAGAATATATTTCACCATGATTTTAAAAGGATTCCACCCTCTTAATTAAGCCAAGCGAAAAACACTTTCAAGTTGTCTTCAAAATGAGGAAGGCAGAAAACATGAGATTTTTGTAATGGGTCCTGTATAAACTGAAGCATTTCTGAAATGTTTTTGCATACTATTGTATAGTATGAGGTAGTATGGAAAGCAGTAGCACTGGAACTGCTTGTCTTATATGATAGCCTAAAACACTAAACACATTGGAAAAAAAGGTCACTAACTAAGACTTTATCTTAGCAACTGTTTCTATGATAGCTATGGGAACAAACTTAGGTGCATTTAGAGAAGGGTATCACCATTTGTGAGCACACAAGGGTATTAAAACAAGTATCTATACAATTTTTAGATGCATTTTTCTTGTTTTGGAAAGAAACCAGACTACCCAATCTACTTCATAGGGCTTGACACAACTTAAATATACCATAACATTATGTGCCTAATTATTTTGTCATTAAAAAACTTGTCCACCATGTTCTCTTTGCTTTTCTTTTTTAAGCAGAACTGAATGCAGTTTGGTGACACCTTGATAATATTTAGTAAGAAACATATAATTTGATACTGAAGTATTTATTACTCTTTGCTTCAAGACAGAACTTGAAGTCTGGACTTTTTAGCACTTAGTTAAATATTAGATGATTACCTCATTTAAATGACAGCGTAATTATGGAAAATACGTAAAAGGAATTAGCTTGGACACATCACCAGCATCTTGAAAATGTGTTAAATGATTATGACAGACATTGCTTGACATGGCTAATAAGTCAGACGGACATAAGTTATTTCATTGCATACTAATGCTGATGGCCTTAAAACTAAATTTTTAAAAGTATAAATAACATACATTTATTTATATACAATATATACACAAACATTTTTTCCAGCTGAGTTAATGAATATTTAAGAGTTAATTTTCTACAATAGAAATGTACAACTTCATTAGAAAATTCAGCTAGGTAGAAATACTAAGTACACAGAAAATAGTAACTTCTAAGTGTATCTAAGCAACTAGTATTCTCAGACACTGGAAAACAAACTGTTATCCAGTAAAGTGTTTACTTCTTTACTAAACTGTAGTCAATCTGTAGATGAAAGTATTTTCACAGTTCATCAGACATCATGAGATGCAAAAGTGAGAAAAAAAAAGGATGGTCCAAATCTGACAGGCTAAGAAAGTTGTTCTGTTTTTCCTTCTTCCAGAGACCTGAGGTGTCAAAGAAAACACTAACTTGATTGGAAAATAGAACTCTTTCTTTTTATGGCTTAAAAATAATAATCATATAATAGCAGATAGTAGTCATGTGAGCTTGCTGCAAAATATCTTCTTGTCTGTAGTGAAAGATCTTCACTCTTGTAAAACTACCAGAATGATGCAGTATATGTCTACCATTAACAAAACACAGAATGGCAGGCAGTGAAATCTTTACTACATGTCAAATTACTATGAGATTTAAAGTCAAAATATGAAACTCTTACTTGGATAAATTGAAGAAGTACTCTGTTTGTGGGGGAGGGGGAAGAATGGGACAGGACTCATTCACACTGACTAAACACTTTTGGTTTATTTGGGGTATCTGGATACTTAAGAAAGAAATTGTGACAAAAAGGTGATGACAAAGTTATATAATAGGAAACTGTTTGGGTTTTTGAGGGGGTTTCTTTGTTTGGTTTGGGGTTTACCTATTTATTTGTTTGTTTATAAACTAATTACTGGCAACAACTGATGAGAGAGAATTGGAGGACAGTGATATCTCTTAATGTTTCCTGCAACTAATTGTTCCCAGCAACTAAGGAAAGAATTTAAACCTCTACACAAAAGATAGATTCAACTGCCTTTTTCCTTAAATATTTTCAGTGATTGAAACCTGAATATACACTAAGACAACCAACAAATACATTCCAAATCTAAACTACAGGGATTAACTTGTTAATTCACATTTTAAAAAACCCACGTATGTGATATTCTATGTACTCAGCACATCCGTTGCCATTAAGTTTTGCTCCCTCTCATAATTTTGAAGGACTTCAAAATGCATACTCTATGATTTCCCTCATTATAAAAGACGTAGTTTTATATGATATTACAATTACAACTAAAAAGTGCTTGGCAGAAATGTTAGTAGGTTATTTATCTATTTAGGTCTCTTTGTCCAAGGAATATTTTCTACAGATTTTCCTTTTGCACTTATTCTAGTATCAGTTCCCCAAACAGAATGAATTTGGTCAGTTCCCTCGAAGTCAACAAAACATTGTTTGTTTTCTTTAAAAAAATCTATTTGCCTGAGGAATTCAGAGCCCAAAATCTAGTTCTTAAGAAAATATTATTGCTGCAAGTAAGGTTTTCTGGTAACAAAAAAAATAAGGACTTCAGGCTAATGGAATAAACTGTGGTAATTTAAATAATGATTTCCCTATATTGCTCTTAATGAAAGGAGCAGAGGTGTTGCTGGTGTGATTTTACCACAGTTACAAGGGAACGGGGAGCTTCAGCCGATGCGTCACTTCAGCCAGCACTAAACAGAGATCCTAGACAACCTTTCTTTAGGCAAGTCTGTAAGTTTGTCATTGCACCTCGTCTTTCCCTTACCCCAGCCTACTACTTGGCTCTTCACCACAGTTTGAAAGGAAGAATGTTCAGTTCCCTTGCAGAACTACTGGGAGTAATTTTTCACTGTATTTTGGAAACACTGAAGAAAATGCAATAAAAGCGTGTCAAACAGCTACAGCAAAGTATCTTTAAGGACACATATTTTGCTTACCCTTCCCAATACAACGTAACTTCTTACAATAAGATTCTTGAATTTGTCCTGCTCTGGTTTTAAAGATTGTAGTTCTTGTGCTTTACACTATTTCTCCTCCAACACCTTCAATATAATTTCAGAAAAGAATCCCACAAAATGAGACATCTTCTAACGTCATTAATACTAATTTCAACTACTACACAAATCAAAACAGACCCTTCCTTAATTATTAGTCTTCAATAATTCATAAAGAGTTCTTTCACAGCCTACATGTACCTCACTGGGCTGTACATATAAAGCCCTGTTACTCTTCCCTCACAAACCAGTCCCAGCATTCTCTTTTACATGGGGTCAATTTGCATGCAAGAATGCAGGGGGTTATTGCCCAGCTACCAAGATGTTTGAAAGCATCTGTTTGAGAGATGCAAGGTGATCTTGAATACTGTTGCATACTTCATTTTTGGGTAGGTCAGATATGTTTCACTTCCTGAGTGAGATTTATTGGCAGCTACTACCAGGATTTCTTAATATTTGCTAAAGGCTTCAACTACATATGCCTAGTGTTTACTCCTACCGTTTTTTTAAGGAGTTGTTATGGATACATTTCCCTAAGTTAATTATCTGTTTGCTCATCCATTAGCAGTAGCATATATATATTTAAAGGAACCTGTTAATAAATTGCCTATCTCCAACTTATAAACTTGGATCTAAAATACTCCGAGTCTTTTGAAGAAATACACAATGACAAGCATGATGACTACATATTTTCACAAGCTGCTACTGACAAGCCCTTTTCCAGCACTGGATATTTCCAGGAATTTTCTTCAAAACTCAAGACAGCCACTGCTGTGTATTAAAAGCCATACCTGTTACTAAAATACATTTTTCTCTCATGGCAAAGTGCACTACCATCAGTCAGATGATAATCAACTTCATAAATTATTACCAAAATATTTAATCAGCATTTAAGTCTTGGCAATTTTTGAAGCATTTTATCCTTGGAAGTCAATACTTGCTCTGAGAATTAACAGATATATAGAAGAAAAACTGCAAGTAGTACAAATGACTCTTACATATATATACTATTCTTCACTCCTATATTCTCCATAAGCTGGTCATTTTCTTCCCTTGTCAGTTTACACTTCTTCCTCTCCTGGACAGCTTTCAACTATGTGACAATGAAAAAATCAAGTACCAAAATAGCAACAGCTACATATCTTTTGTATGACAGTGTAATTTCTTCTGCCTTAAGGCAGTGTCTAGCATTGAAATCAAAGCCTGTTTACTTCTAACTTATGTATATTACACCAAAGACTTAACTCTTGCTTACATAAAACTTGCAGAAAGACCAACTTACTCACAACGGTTCTATTTCGTTTTTAGAGTCCAAGCCAGCCATATATTTCACAGCCAAGGCAGTGACAGTAGTTGAACAGAACTCTGATTCTCATGCAAAAGAACAGAGAAGTTCAAGCCCTACTGCTACTTGTATTCCTATACATAAGAAACAAGAAAGCAATGTCTACACATATTTACTCTTTTAGGTTTTGAAACTGCTTAGAATGGTGACAAGTTTAATATCTTAAAATAACTTATCTTCAAGAGTTTTAAAAACAGTTTTTATT
Organism: Acridotheres tristis; assembly: GCA_037013685.1. NCBI lineage: Eukaryota > Metazoa > Chordata > Aves > Passeriformes > Sturnidae > Acridotheres > Acridotheres tristis. The sequence continues at coordinate 63,212,920 of CM072919.1, read as the reverse complement.
CTTAAAGTCCAATGTATTTGAAACAGATCTTCCACAGTTTAATTAAAATCTAATACTTGTATGACAGGGTCTTGGAAATAGGTATGCTCATCTGAATTGGGATGCATGATTCTGATAGTCACATGAGAATCAAAGGGAGAGAACTTCAACTAAAATGAACAACAACTAAAATGAGCAAATGAAACCGCAGCAATAAAACTGTGACCTCCTAAATAGCAAAAAAGTAAAATTATTAGCTTCACATATTTTACACACATCTGCAAGATATTAGGAGAGAGTTGAGAGGGCAACAGCATTCACGCAGAAGTCGTGCAGGTTAGAAGCACAGCACTCCGTGTATGCTGCTGGCTACATAATTCAGCACACGTGAGCAGTTCCTCCTGTTGCCCATGAAAGTGTTTGTTGCATAACCAAATGAAGCCACTACCTGTTCATTGTCACCCAGCATGGAATGGTACCACACTGTATTTATTTAGCTGAAATGGTTCATATACAACAAACCTTTCAGAAACATCTGTAACTGTAAATTAAACATGTCCATAAGTAACTTCCAGGGAACTGAAGCCAACTGGTACAAAACGAGATGTGTCTAGGGTGGTAAACTCCCTTAGTCTGCAAAATAGAGTGGCCTCACAGAAATGATCTTTAGGGAATGATCCTTGGAACACTGACTACCAAACAGTGTCCAGAAATTAGCTCAGTGGTTTTGGCATCAAGTTAATCAGGATATTTTTCTGTAAAACTTTTACTATGGACATAGCCAAGGAAATTCAAAATGTCCCCAGGTCTAGTCTGCAGCTAAAGAGAAGTGCAACCCATCTTCAGCTGGTAAAGGGGAAATAGTTCAAAATAATTTTAATTAAAAACAGGCAAAATTGGAGCTCAAACCAGAGGAAACAGATACTACTTTGTTATTGCAGTGAGAAGGCAGCTGTTTTTATCTCTGAGGAGGACGTCTGGTTAAAAATGTCCACAAACACAATGCAGACAGGCAAAGAAACAACCCTATCCCTGTGTTCATAAACTACACAGCTACCTGACTTACCATGGTTACTTCATGTTCCCACATCAGATGACATGGTTATGCTACTTTGAGAGACTTGTCCTATCCTACCCTATTTCCTCAGTCTGGCAATCAGGTCTCAGGAACAAGATGGGGACAAATGATAACTGAATCACCATCCAGGAACCATTAGGAAATAATCATGACCTTCACACTGCAAATTCTAAAGATCTGATGAAGCCACAGGCTCAGTGAAAAATGTATCTCACATCATGGTACAAAAGGAAATACTCCCAGCTGTGGCTGAGTCATACAAAGAATGCAGCTCACAAAAGTGCATTTCTGTTGGGCACATTTCTCTGTCCTTCTATTAGTAGTTCAGGTATGTAACTTGAGGCTTGTTCTATGAAATTCCTTAAGGATATAGTATTTACATTTCATGACACAGCAGATAAAAGTGGAAGTTTCCACATATCTGCACTATACAATGTTATCCACTATATTAGGAAACTCCTCCACTGTCCTTTGGCAGATCTCTGTTTTGCCATTGGTTATATTCTATTTTACACAAAGTAGTTTAATTAACTTATATAAACTCAGTTTTCTCTAGCAAATTTTACATGCTTGGAAGCCAAAAATCTGTGTCTTTTTTCAACAACTAAAATTCTACAGTGAAGCCCTTTATCTGTAATAATTGACAGAAATTATACATGTACAAAATAATTTTAATCAACAACACTTATCTACAAGTATTCCACACAAGTGTTTTTCTAGCTAGCCACCTTAATGAGCACTGCCTCCTAGAATTAATCAAAATAAAAAAATATATTCTTTACCTATTGCTATAAAGACTAATTTTATATTGTTATGTTGAAAATAAACCCCACATCTTCTATGTATTCAAGCATTCTTGAAACAAGCACTGGTTTTATGGCACATTTCCAATGCCCAAGCAAACAAGATGTGCAAACATCTTTTGTTATACATGGAAATTAGGATAATTTCCACAGCTAGCAATTGGTCCTTCAAGCAACTATCAATATGTTAGGCTGAAAGATAATTTTTACACTCTAAGGCAACTTCATAAATTATATTATGGCAATTCTTTAAACAGTTTTAAATATAAATGCTGTCTAAAAATCAGTCCACTAAAATTGCTCTTAATTCTCCAACTCTTCTGGAATAACTTTTTTTCTTTGACATCTACAGTGAACATAAAATCCTGGAAAAAGAATCCTGAAACTACATGAGTATCTCACATGGCCATCTCTAATTTAATGAAGTCAGCCTACATGAGTAAAAGAATGAAACAAGCTTGACACTATCAAGAAGTGTTTAACTCAGAACTACAAGCCTAATCTTTTGCTATCTCACATGCACTAGCTGAGCACCTATAAAGAAGGCACAACTTGATTCATAATAGATTTGGATTTCAACTTACTAGGTCTCAGAGAGCAAACATTATCATCAAGAATTTCCAGAAAGGAAGACCTACAACCTTGGTTCATGTAACAGTCTTTATGAGGTTGTACTCTAAGAAATACCTAAACCTTTTAAATATATCAAAGCTTATAAATATCTCCCGTCAAAATGTCTGTTTGAGATTGAGAGTTTCAGTTTTCACAGAATGGATCGGACTGGAAGGGCCCACAGTGCACCCTCCGGTCCAAACTTTCTGCTCAAGCAAGGTCATCCTGGAGCACATGGCACAGGATTGTGTCCAGATGGTTCTGGAATATCTCCAGGAAGGGAGACTCCACAATCTCTCTGGACAATCCATTCCAGTCCATGGTTACCCACAAAGTAAAGAATTTCTTCCCCATGTTCAGGTGGAACTTCCTGTGCATCAGTTTCTGCCCCTTGCCTCCTGCCCTGCTGCTCAGCACCACCGAGCAGAGCCTGCTCCTTTTCCTGAGCCCTTCCTGCAGACACTGACACACACTGATGAGGTGCCCTCTCAGTCATCTCTTCTTGAGGCTGAACAGGCCCAGCTCCAGCCTTTCCCCATAACAGAAAAATTCCAGTCTCTTAATTGTCCTGAGCTGGATGCACTCCAGGACCTCTGTGTCTCTCATGTCCTGAGGAGTCCAGAACTGGACACAGCTCTCCAGATGAGGCCCCACCAGGGCTGATCTGGAGTTTCTTGTGGTTTTTTTCTTATTTCAGCCATTCAAATTATTGAAATCTGACACTTGACCCGGCAATTTTTTAACATCATGTAGCTCATTTTTAAAACTAGGTAAGTGCATTTTTATAGAATGAACAAATTATACAGCATCAAAAATAACAACTATACATGACTGTGGCATACAGAGTATTATTCCCTACACCTAGAAGGTTAGGCTGATGAAATAGAAATATGAACAGTCTAGAGTGTGACATTTTTAGTGATTAATCTACAATTTCAGAGAGTAAAAAAAAAGTCAAGGGCTTTTTCAGTCACAGGACATTTATTTCTGTGTTCCAAAACTGTTATTTTAATATAAATAAACTATTCCAAGATTTCATTTTTTCTTTATATTAGAATAGCTAATTTCAGAATTTAAACTATGTCTTAAGCATAATGCAGGGGCGCCCTCAGGTTTTGGTCTAATTATTTTACATCATGTGTGAAGTACAGGTATACTGAAGCAGAGGCAGTGATGCAATCACACAATTTTTAAAATACTACAACAACAGAAATTCCTGTATTAAGACTACATTATCAGTAAGTCTTCCTTCTGCTGGGTCACAGGATTCAAAAATTAACATCAAGGCTCTGACATTGAGTAAAGTCTCAGCTTTCATCTAATTCAGATGACCTCTTCAAAGCTTCATTATAAGATTTAATTGCACTAATTAACAGAGATCAGAGTCAATTAGCTATCTGCAGGCTGCACATCACATCACAAGGCACCTATGCTTGCAGTGATGCTGCATGACAGGAAACTAGATCAATTAATGTAACACAACACTTGTTTTCTTCCCCAAATGTATATCTCCAGATTTTGGATGCCTCTGTGCAAATGTTGTCAAGGCTGCTAAACCCAGCAATAGCTAAGTAATGTTAAAGCTCTTTATAAATACGAATTACTCGAGTTTTTAGTTATAACAAGAACTTCCAAAAAAGCACAAGAAAAACAGTAATAAAAAACACAACCTATCAATGTCCTTTTAACATTCCAATATGAAGGATCAAGCTTCCTACACAGCTACATTTTTAACTTCAGCAGATATTCTGGAAAAGTAAATAATAAAGTAATAAACTTTTTTACACTGCAGACATCCACCAATCTCTCTGTAAAATGCACCTTTTCCCTGAACCTGTGCTGGATAGCAATAGCACACACAGCCTAAGCTCTGCATTCAGACCATGGAAGTTTCCCTTCACAAATGGCTGCACTTCTGAGGCAGCACAGACACTCATCTGTCAGTCCTGAGCTTTGCAAAACATTTGTTTCTTTGAATGCAGTGTAACCTTCTGGTCTCTACTAATTACAGGCTCAGAGACCAGTAGTAGAAATGTCTCTTCACAGTATGTATCAAGTAACGGCATCAATTAAAACAGTGGCTCCAACTTTCAGATGGGACAAGACATGCCTAAATAACCAAGATTTTCATTTTGCTCCATTAGAATATGCACAGAAATATAATCCTAAACGGTTATACATATTTTGTACTAGTACATTGCAATGACCATTATTTAAGTATCCAAAGTCTATCTTGAAGGCTGGCCTGTGCTTTAACCATGTATAGCCAAGTCATGACTTGAGACCAAGAGAAGAGTGCCTGCAGTGTGTATGTGCCATGTGTGTGCAATGTGCCAGGACATCCTGAGCCCAGTGGCACAAGCATGACACCTGGTCTGCTGATAGTCCTCCTGCAGCTGGAAAACTGCGCAGACATGCTTGTCATCTTTGGATGATTTTACACATTATTTCTTATTTGATCGTAAATATTATAAGATAATATATGGTGGAACACTGAAAACTGGTTGTTGCAGGGAACTTCTGAGTGCTTTTTATTTTCTTTGCTTTACATCATATGGAAATTAAGCTGGCTCGTATTCTACATAATAAATGCCATATCAAGTTCTCTTATAAGTGGGACCCAGTGAAATTCTTATAAATCAGGAAACCACTGAGATGCCACAAAGCCACTACTTTAAGTAATGAGGCTGAGTTTACAGAACTATTATGCAATATGACATGGGTGCAAAAATCACTTGTGTATGTTTTTAATGAATAGATAACAATAAACTCAAGAATATTTTTCTGCTGATATTAATGTACATGCATATTTCAATAATAATGATAAATATTGATATGGCTTTCTGTATTCTTATATAGATATAAATGAAAAATTAAACTATATTGATAATGATTCAAATTGAGAAAGGGATCAAAGAGATCTAGCCAAAGCAAACAGAAGGCTTCACATAAGGTGAGATGCCTCCAGTTACAATAAATGCACATCAATGGCTTCTGAAAAGAATAAGATCAAATACACATATTTGACTGAGCTCTAAACTGCCTATCAGCTTCTCAACTAGGGCAAGAGCTGAAGACTGTGGAGCCAGCCAGGACAATCAAGTGCATTCCTTCTCTCCTGCAGGTAATAACAATCCATGTTCCCACTTGGAAAACTGACGAAAATACATCTTTAAAAGTAGTTTGATCTGTTGACCTGAGATTATCATTGACCTTGACCATGACTGTACGTTTATTACTTCAAGAACCTTGGGAAACACTTATATGTGAACATTTCCAACTTTGCTTTGCCAACCAAGTCTTGGCACACTGCATCTCCACAAAGTCCACCAAGGTAGCAGGTTCTAAAAAAGGGAGACAACCAGAAAAAAAGAGACTAGAACCTAAGCGGAACTTTTCCTTGGGAAAGTTGTACTACTTTGGTATTGATATGGACCACAAAATACCCTTTCTGCAAATAAAGAAAACACAGTAAAAATCAATGAGATTAGAGTATGCTAGGAAGGCTTAAGGAGAAAAGAAGGGACATAGGAACCCAGGGAAAGAACAACCATGTCAGAAACTCCACCATAAAAATCCCTTGTCCTGTCTATTGTCCATCATACATATAAAACCAAATGAAAGTCAGAATCACAGAATGGATTAGGTTGGAGACCATTGAGTCCAACCTATGACCAAACACTACTATGTCAACTAGATCAACTAGTGCCATGTCCAGTTTTTCCTTTAAACACTTCCAGGAACAGTGACTCCATCACCCCACTAGGCAGTCCATTCCAGCATCTAATCAGCCTTTCTGTGAATTCTTCCTAGAGCAGAGCCAAGAGACAAACTATTTTAAAAACACAAAGCCTGCCAGAGTTAAAAAAATGTTTAGACAATGCTCTCAGTCACATGGAGTGTTTCTTGGGGCTGTCCTGTGCAGGGCCAGGAACTGGACTTCAATGACTATTGTGAGTGTCTTCCAAGTCAGGACATTCTACAATTATATAATGAACAAAAGTTGGGGCTTGGTGATTACTTATTTCTCAAACCCCGCTCTTGTGGCCCACACCCCCCCCACACCCCCCCCCCCACAGTTCAGGTAACACAGCAATTAAATTAACTACAGTTCCTTAGAGCATTTACTCTGGGCTTTGATCACTGTACCCAAAAATTTCTGTCCAGTTCTGTTCCATCTTTACCCTTCCAAAAGAACCTAAGCAGGGATCTTCTCACACCCAGTGAGATGCTATTTCTCTTCTCCATGTCAGAACTGGGCAGAGAGGAGAAGAGCAGCCAAGCAGCTGCACAACTGCAATAAAAGCAATTGACTGATCTCTTCAAAAAACTTTTCCCTCTATTATTTTCTAAAATCTGAACCTTGTGTATTTTGCTTCGTTTTAAGAATCCTTAAGTATGTTCATGAAAAACTTTCTTAGAAGAGCAGATTTCCATGACATGCGATTTTAAGAGAAGCTAATACTACTAAAATTCAATCAAAATTCATACTGAAAGATATATTTAACCTTATTCTAAAAACTTCTTGAATGAATCAGATTACATTCACAAGTCATAATTTAGCTTCCACCGTACATATCTATCATTTCTGCCTGATTGCAAAATCTTGCTCAATTTGCTCAAAGTTTACAGTAGTCTACATTTTACTGAGAGAAGAAGGGAGGTTTGGGAGATAAAGAGATGGAAGAATAGAGGCCTGTTAACCGGTCTTTATTTTCCTGTGTATTTTGGTAATTTTTTATATTCATGAATATTCTTCTAGGTGATAAAAGGAAAACGGATAGTGGAAATTTTTTTCCCCTGTATTAAAAAAAATAATTACTGTAGATTACCAAATCATTAGAAATCTCTGAGAGGAGATATATGAATAGTTTGGTCTTAATTGCAATTACTATCGATTAGTACTCCTGCTGGGAGTACTCCTGTTTTCCCTTTTATGTTATCTAGGAGGAGCTGATTAGGTGATCAGTCCTCAAATTTTCTCTTAATCCTCTAAAATCTCCTGTTCTTCCAAAGTTCCTATCTTCTTTTCTTGCCGCCTTGTTCATATGAAACTGGAAAGTAGCTTTCTTCAGGATGCTATAATGTCAAACAGTCAAAACTGGCACGATAATGTGATTTTTCCTGTCACTAGTGGAGTTTCAGTGTCTTAAAAGAATTGAAAACAACAATCAACCCAACAATTAACCTCCAATTAACACCCAAATCCCTCCACAAACAACTGAAACAACAACAACAAAAACTTGCAAAAAACTTTCTTAGCTCTATTAATGAGATACTCTATGTTGAAAGCAATAGGATTTGAAAATATTGGGAAAATTAAGACTGTTAAATCTACTGTGCACAATACATAAATACTTTGAAAATAAAAATAAAATTAAAAATAAAATACAATTTTAAAAAGACTGATTCTGAGAGATAAATAAGGCCTGGGATTTCCCTGATTTCTTCCAAGTTATCCTCTCTTTAGGGACCTCTCCCTCACACAGAGGAAAGAAGACTAAAACCAAGATGAATGACACAGTTAGACTGAAGTGATTCTGTCCCAAGTTTTTTGCTCTACTACACATTCCCGCACCAGGAATTCAACCACCAGTTAAATGCTTGACCTGTATGCAACAAAGAAGCATGAACATAGGATTTCTTCTCAGAGAAAAATTCCATCCAAACAATTAAAGCATCTATGTGTGGCATTCACTCCTTGCTTCATCTTGAATAAGGTGAAGATGCTCTCAGAAAAGCTTAACCTTTCCAGAATAGCAGTAGAGGACGTCAAAGGAGTTAAGGTTTCCATATACTAAATCACAGATTTTCTTGTGTAAAGTGCAAGTTCTATAAGACTAGCAAAAAGACCAGAAATGAAGACCAGCACAGACTTGTACAGGAAGACAAGTAGTTTTTTATAAAAGCACACATCTTTTCAACACAGGAAAACTCATGCTAGATGTTACAGGTTTAGGCCTCCATTATAATCTCAATCTCCTTTACTTCTAGGAAAAAGGGTCAAAATTCTTTATGTGATGTTATTTGTACAAATTTCAGTTTTCCTGGTATTTTCCTACTTCTTTAGAAGAATGTTGCTACCTAAACATCTGTTGTTTTCTCTGTAATATAATGAGCAATATTTTATGGGCTGTATATTCCTCTAGAAATATTGTATATGTCTGCAGTTATATATACTTTTTGAAGGGAAGAGTGAAAAGTATACTGCTTATTTTCCTTACACTTGACTGTGTCTTATGTTTCTCATGATGAAGAACAGGACCAGCAAAGTCTACATACATTGTAAAGGCCTGTTGAAAAACTACTCACTTCACGATCTAAACTGCTTGCAATAGTAGATTATCTGATTAAAGCTCCTCTAACATAAATATATAGATGTATCTTGCCTACAGGCATAAATGAGACTGCATCTGCAAACGTACAATAATGGTTATCTATTGGTCTCTTTCACAGCTCAATAACATGCACTAGAGAAGCATTTTAATAAATTCATCTGCCTTTTGTAGTTCAGGGGAAGGGGGGAAAGAAAGAGAAAATGCAGACATCTCTAGTTTTCGTGTAAGCCAACAATTTTTAAAGGGTCTATTACAGTATACTTGGCTCCTGACAAACTACTCAAGAACCTGTCATATAACATGCCAAGTTCTTTTAAACCTCTGAACAGGTTTATTATTACTGCTCTACAAAGTCTGCAACAAGTCTTGGCAGACCTACCACTCAGCAAGAAGAACACTAGACCAGATGTGTTTAGAATTCAAAAGTGCAAAGTTGCCATTTTCCATTTACAAGTCACCTTTAATCTTTTCAACTAACCTTTCAAACTAAAGTCAATCCAGGGTCTTGCCTACTTTAGCAAGACAGATAGATGGAAATGTAATGAGAGAGTTTAGTTGTAAGGCTAGCTCTTCATGGGCCAAAACCACTTTTCTAGTACTTTAATTAGTCTTTGGGTAAATGTAACTGAGGACCAACTGAAGTGATTAAATGCTGCTGGGCCACAGAACTATGGTGCACAGATATACACTATTCCAGATTATATTGACTGCAGCACTGTCTGGAAGATATATGTAAACACTCACACATATCCAGATTAATTTTGAATGATCTTTCCTCTCCTCCATACACCCCCTTTCCACCGCAGACTCCCCAAAACCATCAAAACTGACAAAACTGTCACATTAGAAGTGGCCAGGGTGTCATTGATACCAACCAAATGATCAGTGATAAGAATTTCAAAATAAGGATTTCAAAATGCCGCAATCATAAATTTTCAGATAGTCACGTAAGGTAATACTGTAGTAAGATTTATGAGTCTGCTTTTTTCCAGAAGACTTTCTGGTCACAGAATTAAGACAGAAATAGCTTAAGAAAGAAAATTAAATAAGATTCCAAAGCAAAATTCTTTGCATAACAATGACAGCTCTATCATATTCAGGACTCAACTAATCAGAACAGAAGAGATTTTTTCATATAAGACATATGTCTGTGGCTTGTGGAGGTTAAAGGACTCCCAGAGGTTTAGAAAACTAGCTAAGATACAAAAAATGGAAAATATCACAATATTTCATAAAGTGCAAACATCAACACATATCTGAGAATTCACAGTAGCATTTTCTGAAAAGAAAACACGTCTTTTCTCCCATGGAATTCTCTTGAAGAGAAGCAGTTCTCTTCAATCTGAAGTGATCAAATAACAAAGAATATATTTTAGTAAATAATTTTAAAACTGAGGTAAAGTGCTACACTAAATGCACATTAATAAAGGAGTGAATTAATCCCTGAAATATGTTGCCTGAAGGAATATCGCAAATTACAATTTTTTTGGTAATGTGTGAGGTTTTGGGTTTTGTTTTGATTTTTTTTAATGAGTGTGTGTATATGTGCATGAATTTCACATCATCTGCTAGGGATTATAACAAAGGACAAAACACCAAGAAACAATGAGAGAATAAAGCTTCGATAGTTTCTCAATCCCAAAGTATATAAATTTCAAAACACATCATTTACACTTCTGAAGAAAGTTTACATTGCAAGGAATAACTGTTGAAATAGGTTAGGTTTCCTTTCAGGTGCAAACTGCTGGTTTGCTATAGGATACATAGATTCCACAGTATTTCTCAAGTGCAAAATGCTGTGCCTTTGTAAGAAACAATGATAATATCTTCAGCAAATGTGCTTCCCTGTATTTTGCATGCTACTGTCATCAGACAAGTAAATATTACATAACTTTAAAAATTGGTCATAAATTGCATTCTCTAGAAAACAGCTCCATATGACGATCAATTCTCAGAAGCAGCTAAGAACACATCATGCAGCTTTGATTTTGGTGTTTGACTTGTTTGTTTTGAAAAGACAGTTTCTAACAGAGTAGTTATAGCACTGTATAATGAGCACAGGGTTTCAAGCAGCAATGGATCAATGTTAATCTACGATCAACTTATGTAAGGCCCTAGCAACTTCAGATGATTTTGAAATATTAACCAACACCCAACAAACTTGGCTGAAGAGGCTTCCCAACCTTCCTGCTTACTGCTGGCATTTGCATAGCAGTACTCATCCATACCATATCCCCACAGCCTGTATCTTTGAGAACTTCAGCAGTGTAATACCTCGGAGCACTGAATCAGTATTTCAATTTAGACCATGTGAATTAGTTTAAAACGGTTAAGCTGAAATTTAAACAGCAAACTTTACAAACAAGGAGCGTGTTTCTACAAACTAGGGAGTGTCTTCAGACCATTTCAGCAAATATACCTTCTAACATGGTCTTATATAGCTGCATTACCTTATCTAGCATGACAACCCAATTTCAGGACATTATGTAAGCATTCTGTTTCTTCCTAGTACAAACCAAGATGAGCTGCTCAAATGTGGATGTCCTTATGGAAATAAGAATCACACAGTTGGTGCTCTCAACAGCTTATATACACCTATTCTCATCTTAATGACAAAGATCAGCAGTTGGAAAGGTCATGACTGAGACCTCCCAGGATGATGAAGAAGAGCAGCTAATCATGCCACAAATTATGCAACTGCTGGGGGGGAAGTTCAAAAAACCAAAGTAGATAGCTACAAAGACAGGCCTATGTACAACAGATAGATATCTATATAACTGTAGGGATAAATACTTACCTGTATGCACAGGAACATCAGACAGCGCCAGACACCCTTCTCCTCAGGGAAAACTCAGAACCATGAGACACTGTGTATTTTGCTCTACATGACCACCATATACCTTCCTATATACCTCCAAGGTGAACACTGGGATATGACTCAGAGATTGATGAATGTGAGATTATCCATGCTAATATTCTGATAACATTATTCAATGAGGTGAAAGGATAAGTTTATAGGAAGCAAAGGGGGGTTATTTCAAAATTTTGGGGTAAACTCATTGGACAGAAACTCTTTTTACATAGGAATTTTTCCACTTGGGTCATGTACTTCTAATCAATAAGTAACTTTCTGAAGACAGTCAAAGAACAAACATACATTGCAAAACATGCCATAAAATGGGAGTTGCTGCTTCCGATGATATGATGAAATATTCCAAATGACACAAATGTCCTCCTACAAATCTTTCTGAACTTAATGCCAGGACATGTTTGGTTACTGCTTGTCAAGTTCATTTTCTCCTTTCAACAAGCACCTCATACAAAAAAAATCCTTATTAATTAATGTTATTATTCCATAGCAACTTCCTTTACACAGTCACAACAAAGATGTGTCCCATCATAATGAGATTACGTAAAATATGCATCCACCTTAGTTGTATAACACCGCCTAAGACTGGCTTTAAATATGCTTCTTTTACCAACAGTTTTCTCCTGAAACTACATGCTTTTTTGGATAATAAAAAACTGAAGTTGCCTTCTTCAGTTTAAGAAAGCTGTTTTTATGGTCTTGCTGCTTCTTATCTCCTTAAAGGAGTTATTAGCATTATTCAGAAAGATAATTGTTAAAGAACATTTAACTGTTTAACAATACTCAACAGACAGTTGATTATAGAAAGACATGTCAGTGCACATATGGCAGGCGGATAAATTATGCACATCTGGATTACTTTTGGCAAGAAACACAACTAAGTGTCTAACGCCAAGTTTAGCAATCTGTCACTATCAATATGTGCATTTATTTAAAGACATCAAGGATTCAAAGTTATATTTTCTATTTCTTCATAAAAGTTCCAGCTCTTCACGAGACAGCAAAACAGGTGACAAAACACATTGCTTAAATTGCCAAAGGCTGTATAAACAGGGAAAAATTTTAACTTACCATGCTTACAGGAGTAGCCAGATTTTCAAATCAACTTTGCTATTCACCAGTTCATATTAGCATTTAATATATAAAATGGGTATATAGTCAAGTTCTGAATACCTAGCCTCAAAACTTAGATGAAATTTTGCTAAGTTTCAAGAAAAAGAAATAGTATGTAGCTATCAGAAAAGTTTCAATTGTTACCTTGTTTGTACAGTAACTGATTATTTTTTTTGATAGCTTAATGAGAAAATATATCTAACAATATTGCTCAAAACAAAGTAATTTAGCAGTGGGAAGAACTTACACCATACTGAAAGGCAAGCACAAAACTGAAGGCTGAGAAGTCATGTCTATTCTTAATTCAAATCTAACTGTAACTGAAAAAGGAAAGTACAATTGATATGGATTAACATATGCTACAGAAAACAATAGTTCCATATAAAAAATTATCAAAAAGCTAGAGTAATTTTTTCCCAAAAGAACAGAAAGAATGATCAAAATAAAAATAAATAAATCCATATAAATCCGTTATAAATCCATAAGTATCTTAAGATTATAAAAATCGAAATCAAATTTTGTGGCAAAATGCTTAGTTGCTTTCTTACACATTAAATCATTCAGCTTATACTAAAAAAAGGGAGAAGGGAAAGAAGTATTACCACTGTCTATCATTTTTAATGTAAAAGAAAAGCCACAAAAACATGTTGTAAGAATTTCAAGACTACTCATTTCTTAAAAGAAGGTGAACACCCCTTAGCCTGATGGTGCTGTTTCCTTGGTATAAGAAAATCCACTCAGGTTTAGCTCAATGATCAGAAGACTCATCCATAGTCCTCTTATGATTTCCATCTCTGAAGGGAATTAAACCTCATTCTGTCTCACACTAGATGTATGGAGATGATGTATGGAGATGTATGGAGAGACAACATTAAGCCCACATAAATAAGTTTAACTTTTGTAATCATATTAATATATGAATAGATGGAAAATAGAAAAGTTCTGATAAACAGTTGTAATAGAGCCTTAATTACATTCACAAGAACTTGAAATTATTTGAGACAGATCATAACATTTATTCCAAATACCTATTCAAAGTATTAGTATTCGCTATACCAAAATATAAAAATCTCATTATATATTTGAAAACCTGAAACCTTGGCATATTTTCAAGAAAAGTAGTAACATTTTATTTCATACAGACACAGAGGAAAACAAGTAGCCACAATATTTAAAATTTTTAAAAATTAACTGATTCACCACCTTACTGAACACCATATGTGCAGCTCTGAGTGAGTTTTAACCTAGCCAAACATAAGAAAGAGAAACTGGAAGAAATCAGTAGAAACAGTAGAATTATCTGCCTTCCTGATAAGAAATTCCTCCTGAGGTAAAGGTATTACACTGTTAGGGTTACTGGGACAACAGATTTCATACCAGCCTTGGGACAAACATACCAGGCAGCATGAATTCACCCAGGTCTTTGAGAATTTCACTTAGATGGATTTTTGTTTGTCTTTTCATTTGTACTTTCCTGCTAGTTCACCTTCTAATGGATAACAGTACCTGCTTCTCATAATACATAATCTCCTTCTCTTGTCTCCAGTACCTCTAAAATTTTCACTCTTCTTCACAAGTACTCAAAGTAAATATGCAAAATTTGGCACAGACACTTCCCATCACAGGAGTTGAGAAATTCTCCTGACAAGCATGCACAGGGCAATATTTTAAGCAGATGATTAATTAAATCAAACTGAAAATATCTTAAAAAGGATAAGTGAAAAGGGTTTGTTTACTAGGACAAAATTCTTGAACAGTACTGAAATGAATAAATACCAAGCTGAACAGTCACTGGTTAGGTACTGACAACACAATAGTTTACACTCCCTATTAGGCACTTGACATGGATTACTTACATGCCAGCTAAAATAAATGGACATGGAACTTGATAACTTCAGTTGTCCTATATTGCACTTTCAAATTCTTTCAGCAGATCAGCAATGGTTTGTACTGTGTAACAGTGGCTCTTTCTTTGCATATATATGTTCAGACTCAACCGAATTTACCTGTGTCTAGACACACTGAAATGTCTTGAATGTTGAACTCTCTACCAGCAGAGGGGGAACCTCTATTGTAATTTCATTCTTTCAACACAGTCTTAAAGGCAGACTTCTAAATCTGCTGTTTAGCTTCTAGTGCATTCTTTTTACAAACCTCACATACACGACTAAGTTAATACTCCTACTTCCCATGGGCATTCAAGACACAAGACTCAAATTGATTGACTGTGCTTGTTGCTTTGATCACATCATGAGACAGCATTTCTAAAGCTACTTCTGTAATTTTAGCCTATACCAGCGTGACTGTAGGTTAAGGGAACTTTCAGGGACACATTCATATTTTTCTCGATCCTTGCTTTAAATTACCTCTTACCAATATGAATAACTCATTTCACTGTCATGATCTTATAGAGCTTTTTTTTGTAGAGAAGAAACTTCATCTTTCACAGAAATTAATGCTCCTTCTTGTACTTGAATTTCCAAGATATTCAAAACTTCGGATCTTCATTATCATTTAGAGCACTTACAAGACTCTTCTATATGGACGTAAGCTGCAGACCAGAAAAAACCTACTCCCACAAACTCTTACATACCAAGACAACAGCAAATACAAGAAATGAACCTATATTTCATACATCTTAGTAATTGTAATGACTTCTCCTTCTATGCTTAATTCTCATCTTAATTTCTTTCCCTCAAAAGACCTCCTCAGATTAAAGCAAACTGTATTAGTTATCCAACAACTAATGGACCACTAATTCTTATGCTCAGGAAATATTATATTATGGTATTCTGTTGAAAATAAAACCTCTTTCTCCAAATAACTACTGAAAAATTGGACAGTGGGCATTTGCTGGAGAATCCTCAAGGTGGAAGCCTTAAATATAGAAGCAACTTTAGAATTAAAATATTTCAAGCATACAAAGGTTTTATTTCATTTATGTATTTTCATTTACATACCCACAAAAGATGCTCTAGATTGGAGTCATCATGAAACAGTAGTAGGCGATATAAAACAAGAAACAGAGATCTAATGTAATTCAAGAAAATATTGTAAACAGATACTCTCTTGTTTTAAGGGCAAAACATTTTAAGGGCAAAACATTTTTCTCACTAGAAGACAAGTGCCAAAAAAAGAAAAAATAAAATATCTAAATCCCTGACTAACTTTGCCAAAATCTAATCTGAGTGCTTACATTGTGCTCAAACAAAACTTTGATCATAAATTTCTTTTCAGAGACCAAAATGAATGACAATAGGAAAGCAGGTTTCTATGGCAGGGCAGCTCTGTTAAAGCTTTCAATAACCATGTCAGCTCCCAGGGGCTTTAATTTGCTTCTGTGGTGGCCTTTGTTTTTATCTTTAAAGAATTCAGAAACTACATGACATACATGTACTTATTTTTTTTTCAGTATCCTTTGGTAAAATTCTAATTGCTCTCAAATACACATTTCTGAGGGATGATGGTCACCGGAGCAGATTTGCAGAGCACGAGACAGGTGAGAATCTCAGCCTCTGACAAGGAGTCCCAAACGCTGACAATTTCAATTCTTTTGGGGAGGTGAACAGGCAAGCACAGCTCTAATTTTCTGCTCTTTAGTATTCTTCTTTCCACTCAATGCTTGGTGACATTAGCTGGCACACCCTGTCTGTCAATATTTTTTTTTTTTCTGCAGAAGTAGTTTCATGGGGGAAAAAAAGAAAGAAAAGGAATTTTCTAGGCCTCTAGTTTGCTTTTCTCCTCTTCATCTCTTCTCCCTTGTTATTTGCCTCTTAAACTTAAGATGAAAACCTCGGGTCTGCAAAGACAAGCAGGAGCTTACTACTGCATGACAAAAAAACCCCCTCTTGTATTTTCTAACAATAGCCTGCCAGCCTCAGAAACAGACTACAAGAGACATGTGATTGGCCCTTCTAAAGCAAAACTTTGGATAGTATCTGTAAATAATATTTTCGTAGTGTTACGAAATAACAAAAAGCTGATAGAGCCCTAAAATATAGTGCCGTAGTACAGGAAAATCTTTCAGGAGCTACTACCAAACACACAATTTAAAAAAGTAAAATTGAGTGATTAGAAGGGTTGTATTGATCCATCCTTGCAATAGAAAAGTATGATGATAAAGTTTAATTTTGGAAATTTTCCTCAGTGCCTGAAAGCTCATGACCAGAAAGCTTATGGTGGTGATAGCCATAATTCCTCCTTTGCAGGAACAGCAAATATATTCCACTAAATGGGTAGATAAAGCCAGGCTGGATGGTGCCCTGAGCAACCTGGGCTAGTGTTTGGCACACCTGCCCATATCAGGGGTGTTGGAATGGGTGATTTTTATGGTCCCTTCCAAACCAGGCCATTCTATGATATCTAGCAATCCAAACTAAAATCAGAGAGGTTTTAAATAATAAGGTGACAGAACCAAACTCTTTTTGAAAATCTTTCAATAGCCAAGAAATAAACATTTGCTCAACAAGAACAGACTTCAGTTTTCCTCTTATAAGCAGAAATTTAGATTTTCAGAGTGGTTTTGAGTAAGATAGTTATAAACATCCTGGTAATGAATAATCACATCTGTCCCAGCAAAAAAAGCTGCAATTAAGAAAACATTTCACTATTTCTGAACACTGCACAAAGCAGAGAGACAACTGTGATAGAGACTGTTAGACTGATGATCCTGATGAGTCCTATCACTGTTATAGAGAGAGGGTAGTTGTCCAGAGTGCAGTCAGCTGAAAAATGCTATATTTGCGGAATCCTGTGGTGTTTTGCAGGATTTCTGGCAGATTTTTTCCACATTTCAGTAGAACTACATCAGTTTCTTGGTGAGTCTTTTGTGGAGCTCAAATAGAAAATTCCTGTAATAGGTACAAGGTTGCCACAAATTTCAAGTAGCAATATTTTTTGCAGTCTTTAACAAAACTTCTGAAATGCGTCACTGGTTTAAATTAAGGACCTGATAAAGGAACATTTAAGCTCCCTAGAAGAGACCTGCGATTCAAATTTACAACTTCTTTTCATGGGTAGAAAAATTCAGAATTTTATCAAAACTTGGAAACAACTCCACTGAACAAACTGGCTGACACTATTTTTTGCACATTAATAAAAATTAAAGAGTTGTTATCTCTTACAAATTGCATTCTGTATATTCATACTAACAGTCTGAATAATTGCCCCGAGACTCTGACTTAGGAATTCTGAAACACTTCCAAATAGAAACAATTTCTTTTTGCACACAAGATGAATCAATACTCTATTAAGAACATAAAATCAAACAAAAGAAATGGAAACAACTGAAATAATCTAAATAGTAACAGGAAATTTTAAATCTCTAAGGTAAGGAGAATTATGGCCTTTGACTTAGATTAATTAGAAGATGCTCTATATTTTCTATGTCTCAGGAAACACAAGCATGTTATTTCAGAACTTGCAAGTGCTATATTTATTTCCAATTCTTACAATAAAAGAGAATACAAATTGATATCAAAGAAATCAAAATCTTTTTCAAAGCATCAAGAAAGGTTTTGAATGACAATGTTGAAGTGTCAGAGAACATCACTACCTCTTTCAATTAATTTGCAGCTATTGCTCTCCAGCAGGTTATAAAGTGATTATATAGTTATATAAGTACACTAGAAACTGTATTTTGAACACAAATTAAAAATTAAATGCCATTTTAATTTTAAAAAATAATTTTTCAGATGCATGAAAATAACCTAATAAGTTTTGGCAGATTTTTTCAGCATTTGATGTATTTTAGTCTAATACTGTGAGTGTCTGGCAGATAATTCTGAGCAGACAAGTCAACTCTTCTTTCATTGCCTGATCACAATAACCTGGCAATACACACTGTATTCTCAATCACTCCCAGTTAGCTGTTGCAAGTTCTCAGAATGCTTGAAATCGTGCTTTTCAGAAAACGTAAGTTGAAATGATTGCAAAGAAAGGACCAGAAGACCATCATACTTGTTTATTGTTTAAATTATTTGCATTACTCCTACAGTGAGAGAAAACAATACTGTGACCACAACAGCAACATATGTGTGGTGTAGGACTCTCTATGACCACAGTTCTTATGACTGACACCACGTTTCTTTAATTTGTGTACATCAGGTTCTATGCATATAAAAGCACTGTGAAGCAGCCTGAATAACAAGCCTGTCAGAAATGCAGAAAATTAGAAGTATTCAATTATTAGAATGATAACACCAGTCAGTGCTAGTAGTCTTATTTTCTTTTATTTGTCCGAACTTTTGCATTAAGCTCTTAATTCCTGCTTAAGATACAAACTCTCATTGGAATCACTAATAATTAAAAGGCCATTAGCTTTGTGGTTGTATCTAACAAGTATACCAATGCTTAAATTACTGTAAAATTAATGGCAGACTGCTTCCATATCTCAGAGATGACAAGCAATTACATTAAAAGACTGACATGCTCCAATACTACACTATTACTTCAGTTAAACATGTAGGTAAAGGGAGAAGATGCATGAAAAAGACCCAGACATCCTCCCATCTAAAAATCCTGAAGGAAGGGGCAGTGTAACTCCAGTCATCTCCGGTATAGCAACTTATAACTGAGGTCTCTCTTTAAATCAGATTTTACTACTATGAGAAGAAAATAGGGTAGAAAGAACAGAACCACAATTATGAATCTGAACCTTCCTGAGAAGGGCAGTTTTGCAAAATATTTTGTATCCAATAAGCTAGATTTCTAGTCTCCCTTCTGGCATGCTTCTACCTAGGACAATAGTCAAGTTTCTCCTCTTTCATTGTATCTGATTCCTCCCTCCAACCCCTCTCTGTCAGAATGGTCTCTGTTTTAGGGCTCAGATACATATGCTACTTGTTTTGTCCTCAAATGCCTTAGGGAGATTCAGACCCATGCACATCCTGATCAATATTACACAGAAGAGGATTTAAACACCAGACCACGACTGAACCAAACTAACACAAAGAGTCCCTGCATGCTCTACTGCCAGACAGGAGATTTTTAAATTCCCTCTCAGCTAGGTTCTGCCAGAAGTGGAGAAAATGCTTTGCCATCGTTTGAATGCAGTCCACTTCTACAGCTTCCATCCCTCTGCACATGGGTCAGGGATTGATGATCTGATGCCTTTTACATGCACAAAAAAAATCAGCCAAACAGTAAAGCCTAAGCTTTACTACCCACAAGTGCAGACCCTTTGAGCTTTGACACAATTTGGTTACTAACAGCCTGCAAGTATATTCCTAACTAAACCCTGCTGTCAAGTAAATATCAACAAACCAACATGTAACAAAACAAAAAACTTAATTCAATGTTCCTGATTTCAAAACAGGCAGTTCTTCAGTCAATAAACATTTCTTCTAATGCTACAAGTAAGTGAAAGGTGACTAACAGGCAAAAGGCTTTTTAAATGTCTGGCAAGTTTGGAGAGCGTTTGGAGGCAACAAGCTTGCCAGAAACTGCTGGCAAGCGCACTCTCTACAACAGCCAGCAATAGATATCCAAGCATGCATTTTTGCTTCCTTTCCCAGACATAGTATTACCACCCCCACCTTTTTATTTATGCAGGGAAAGGGTGGCATTATTGAATTTGTTTTCTTAGTTAAGCAAACTTTTTTCCTATTGCACAGAAGGAACGACTTCCAAAAGGAGA
The DNA here is from genome assembly GCA_037013685.1 of Acridotheres tristis. Lineage (NCBI taxonomy): Eukaryota > Metazoa > Chordata > Aves > Passeriformes > Sturnidae > Acridotheres > Acridotheres tristis. The sequence continues at coordinate 63,192,492 of CM072919.1, read as the reverse complement.
GGTAGCCAAATACATCTGGGGAACATTTTAAGCCCATTTTACAGGTACTAAAAATTGAATTGTCAGAGTCCATTGGCAGAACATAACACTTCACTTTTATGCAACATATTAGCTACTGCATTCCCAGCTTAGAACAGTTTGAGAGTTATACCTCTCAAACATAGCCCTGAGATGCAAATACTGTCTTCAGAGAAATGTAAGGCACACCCACTTTCTTTAGAAAACGAACACCTGCAACTACTTTTATATCTTACTTTTTTACTTTTTCTGTTTTGCTAAACTTAGTGTTTGCACCCTACCCATGATGAGGATTAAATAATAACTACTTCACACTATTAAGGATTTTATAGTGGATAACCCATGGGAACTGTAGCCTAACCTGCAGGAAGGTTTTGCTGGAAGTTTTATAACACAACATTTAGATAAAACGGAAAAACTTCTCATGTTGCATTCTAGCGCCTATATCAAAAGTTAAAAGAATGTCTGTCTTAAAAGAAATGCTTTCTAAAAATGCAACTATGAACTGGTGAAAAAAATTTCCAAAAGTCTGCATTTGGCTATATTCCTTCTTCTTTTGTTAGCTGTCTTCCTGAAACAAGCAACAATATTACCATAAAAAAAAAAAGAACTTAGTCATTTCATATAATACCTGGCAAGTTTATGTGAAAACAGTTTATGCTGCAGCAAACTTTTTGTGTTACTTAAAAGCATTTCCAAGTACAAACCCGCAAAAGCTACTCACATCTTAAGGAAAGCTAAGAAAATTTCCCTGTTTCTTCAGATGAGTAAGTAATATTTACTCTTCCAGAGCCTATGACTGGCAGTATCAATAGTATACTCTTGGACAGACTTTTTTTTTATAAGCCAATTTAGAAATACTGCTCCAGTGTCTTGATTCCTAAACACACCCTCACAAAAATAAGTCCAGCAAGATGACATTAGTCTCTTCTCACTGACCAAATGCTTTGTAATAAGCAGATTGGCGGAGATGACTTAATTCAGACACACTGAGTAACTGAATAATTAAATCAAATAGAAGAGCTAATAAAGAGTTCATAGAGACTGCAAAGACAACATTATTTAGGGAATGGAGAAAGCAAATGGAAAGAGAATACTCATAAGGCTTAAAATATGCCTTGATTCAGTATTCTGATTTGTTAAACATTTTCCCATCATTTTATGCCCTAATAAGTTTCCATTGTCTAACATGACCTAAAGCTACAGAGAAAGCTAGCTCAATGCAGTTTCCTAGAATATATCTCCATCAAGTTGCTGCTACTAACTATCAGTTAAAATAATCAAGAAAATGGAAGCATACATACCACGGCAAATTTTTTTGAGACTAGTCTTTGGGTATAGTAACAACTAAGCCACTTTGAACATCATGCTGTTTCAAAATAAACTAATCTTATTTCAAATACTACTAATAAGTGAATTTTACAATGTGTTAAAAACAGGACTGACATACTGTGAAATTATTTGAAAAATGCAGCACTGAATATAAAAAAATATATTTTGTTACCCACATTCAACTGTTACTTAAACCTCAGGTTATCAGGAGGCAAAACTATACCATATTTCCACTGTAAACAAAAGAAGACCAAGATAAACCAAAAATAATCTGGCACCATATATTAACACATAATCCAATACAAGTTAAAACCAAAAGTTAATGTTCAACGTGAACACTGAAGCCTGACATCCCGTTGTCTTCTCTTCAACAAAGAAGAAACACTCCCTTAAGTGTCAGTGAAAATATTTGAATGATCAGTGGGAACATAACCCGTGAAGTCAGGTAAGAAATATAGTCTTAATTATGGGTCAGGTCTTCTCAGCTGTTTAATTCATGTATTTCTAAGTGCAACAAGACACAGGGATCAAGACAACCACCTCTGTCTATGCGGTACAATCTAAAAGTTAACACAGTTGTATGGCAATAGTGAAAACCTGACTTTTGACAGCCAACAGGAGTAAGAATCAATTAGTGAAACTTCTGGTAGCAGACAGAAAAAGTAACTTATCCCTAAGACCACCCATTTGTTTTACTACCTACTGCTAAAATGCATAATGATAATATAGCTAAAAGGCTGCACTTTGATTTTCAGTAAATCCAGCCAGATCAGAAATAGCAATAACAAGAGTTTGCTATGAGTTAAAGGCTATCAATGCCACTGCTTGTACTATTCAACTCATGGAAATTCAGGCCACTGCCAAATAAGTGAATGAAACAGAACAGTAAATGTAATTTCAGGAATAGGTAGCTTCAACTTTTTGTTTTTGCAATTGCAAAGCAGAAGGCTGTCAAGTCCAATTCAAGTGTTCAGAAGCAAGCTTTACTATTAGGAGAAATAACTTTTTAGTACATAAAGAAAATTTTTGTGTGTGTCTTCATTTGTAAATGTAAATTTAAGATAAATCTATGCTTATTTCAAGACCAAAGGCATGAAGATTAATATTCACTCCAAAAGAAACAAACAAGGATATGAGGGCAAAAATATCATAACATGCTGCAGAAGATTAAAAATCTACATTCTTGGGCAAGCAGAGCTAAAATGTTATTTTTATACACATATGCATGTGTGTATATACATATGTGTATGGATTAATTAAATACAAATAAAAATTATATATTATACAAACACGTGTGCACATACACTCTACAGATCTCAAAATAAGCAGCACGGGCACATAATTAAGGGGTCCCCAGGGCTCATAAAGAAAGTGCAACGACCTTGTTAGTGTTTGGCCTTTCTTTCGCACCCAGTCTCATTGTAAAACAGTCAACCATGAAAGTACTTTAAAAAGCTGATTTTCTTTTTATTTACAGCATGATTTTATAATGTACCATTCATGTTTTATAGAAGCTGGTACTTCTATATATCTTTCTGCCAAATTCAACATGAACCACAAACTTTCTAATTTACAACTTTCAGAAATTTGAATGCTTTTGAATACCGGGATTTTCAACTTTGCAATTTAATGACAACCCTGCCTTTGGCCTTTCCTGACCTGTTGTGAAGTAAATCAGGCACACTAATGTGGGCTAACAAGTCTTTTTCACACTGTTCGATCACCCTGCATCTTTTTTCTCAGCAGACACCGCCTCTCTCCCACTCTCTGTCTAGCCATCCTCCCTCAAAGCAAACAAAATGGTCACTGTAACCCTGCATTACTGCTCATTAGATCACAGGTTAGTCAAGTGGAACTGCCCGAGGTTCCCAAAGGAGAGCTATACTTCAAAAATCTGTCCATGTCAAATGAAGAAAAAACCCCTGAGCGTGGGGTCACCCAGATCAATGATCAAAAGAGACTGAGAATAGTGGAGGGAAAAAAAGAAAAAAAAAAAAAAAAAAAAAAAAAAGAAAAAGAAAAAAAAAAGAAAAAGAAAAAAAGGAAAAAAAGAAGAAAAAAAGCCCTTTTTTTGTAAAAAAACAGCCTTCTGTATAATAAATCAGAATAGAAAAATACTAAGCTTTCCCCCTCCTTTAACAACAGCTCATTTCAGCCTTAAAATGTTTTTCTTGCTTTTCAGAAGATTTTATAAGAGTATTTTTAAAGTGTTAAGATTGAGGTTTCAATAAAACTCAAACTTACTTTAAGAAAATTAGCAATATAATGGAATATAATAGAGTTTTTTCTCTCCATCACATAAATACTTAGCTATTCCAAAACGAGTCAACAACAATTTTCGTCCAATTATGACTCCAATTTAAACAAATCATACGTTCTGAACTTCATGAGAAATGACACAGGTAGCATGACCACAAAAAAAGGTAGTCAAGCAAAACTACATAGTCTGAACTCTTCTGGTACATGACAGATGTGCAGACACATGCAATACTTCAAGAATGTGCTGTACCATTTCTGTAGCCTCTGTTCATCTTTTAAGTACATAGGGCAAATTTTTAGTAACAACCACAAAAAAAAAAAAAAGCCCAAACCGAATTAAACAAATATTTTAAATATAGTAATAATTTTAAGTAATACATTTTGATTCACAGATCAAATTACTCAATGAAGAGTACGACTGTTTAATAAGGTTCTGTGCATACACAGATTACAGATATCACATGCACTAATAATGCTTATTGATAATGAGTTATGTATTTCTAAAACAACAAATATATACTGTGCCACTAATGAAGACGCTGATGCAGCTAAAGGGACCTGATTGTTTCCTGCAATATTGGTGACAGAGCATCTTTTTGTTTACAGCTCTGAAAAGATTTCTTCTCCTGCCCTAGAGTGACTCAAATTTCACTTTCTTACTCCCTTTATCCTCAGCCATGAGTAAAGGCATAATTAACAACAAGGAACAAAGGTAAACAAATTGGAACAGAATATCTGTAGTAGATTTGTAGTTAATACACGGTCTGCTATAAAAGCATTACTCCAACAGAACAAAGCTATAGGAAATCAAAGGAAAGAAATCCTTAACGTACTTAAATGAGTCATATAATGTAGTAAACAATTTCCTAGCATTTATTACCAGAGTAACATAGAAAACGATACTGTAAATGCTACAATAGCACATTACAAAAAAATACTGAAAAACAATTTACAGAATAAGCTTGTATTGACAGGAAGAAAGAGGGAATATGTTATTTTTAAATAAATAATGCAATTGCAGCAAATATATAACAATATATGCAGTAATCTCAATTATCCATCTCTGTAGATATGTGTGGATGAAATGAACAGTCTTTTAAGCAAAGCTCATTGACTAATGCAGGTTGGGCTTTTTGTTGATTTTTGTTTAATCAGCTTGCTAGATGCCTCACACGTCTATTAATAGGCAATAGATGACTATTAATACTTGAAATGGAACTCCAGCATGCATTAACTTTAAAGAGGCCCACACATTCATATACTGAGTCCTTACTTTTAAGACAGTATTAATACAGCACAGGCTTTTGGACCCTTCCAACTTCACATCTAATCAGAATCTGAACAACTAAATATAACAGAAAAGATCAGAAAAAGTAAAGATATTGAAAAATATGTAGTCACAGCTATGGATTTATTCAATAAACTGTTAATTCTGTTTTTGAAAACAGTAGGAAAAATATAAGGATGATGTGTGTAAATCGGAATAATAAACATATTTTCAAGTAAAAATTGCTTAAATTTGCCCTTTTTTAATATGTTATTTAGTTAATTTGTATGATCCTTCACAAAGTTCTTTTCTAGACTAACTCAAATTTCAGGCTGTTCAGATTCTAACAGAAGTTACTGTTTCATGTCAGACTGCTGTAATAGATTTTCTAAACATTTAAATTATTTTGAGAAAACATTTATGCTTATAAAGATTCCAGCATGACTAATGATATGCTGCAGTATCAACAAATCATCATTAGAATAACGCCGTTATATTCAAAACCCTGCTTCTAGTCTTATGAAGACGATTGTTCCCAGATGCTAGAGTGGATAATTCACATTTCTTCAGAAGCATGTCTGCATCTGCTGCTGAATCACTGCAAGAAGCGGATGGGAAAATGGCTTCCTCTTTTTGAGCCAAATGTCATTATGCACTGAACAGAAGTGGTTTCTGAGGAAATAATGGACACTCTTCTCAGCCTATATCACTATAGAAGAAGGCATTCAATGGGTCCAATTTTCTTTAAGCAAAAATTCACAGTATTGCATCCTCATCATCCCTGAACTGTGGGGCCCTTCATTACTTTTGAATTTGCAGAACTCTATTCCATTCTTCAGTTTTGTTTGAACCCTAGAATACTCTCTACTCATCTCTTCTGCTTCACTGCTAATAAAGTCTTCAGAAGTAACAGGGAAAGTAGAACATGAGACTTGTCAGCAGTCCCTTTCCCTTCCTCCTGTTACTCCTTCTCTCTGGTTCGTTCCATTTGCAAAAACCATAGTGTCCTGTCCAGCAATCAAGCTCACAACAATCTTTGATTTTTGTCTTCCACAACATCCAGAGAGCACCCAAGATTTTTCCAGGAGTATATTGGCTTGAAAGAGTCCCAGGGTAAAAAAAATGAGTTCAAAAGCGAAAATAAATAGGTAGGAATTTAATCTCACCTTACAGTAGTGTTTCCTACCTGACCTTTGACAATTGTAGCATTGTTTCAGTAACATCCAGAACACTGATGCAAAGATGATCCTTTTCCCATCCTGTCACTTGGGAACACATCATTTTTTCATCAATTCTTACATACATGCCAACATCTCCATCTCCAGAGGTTTATGGTTTGTTTTCGCTCATAGGAATTTTACACTCAAACATCTAAAGAAGAACCAGCCTCTGATGGGCCAATGACACATCAATTTTCAGGTTTGTTTTCCCTCATGCTGCAGCTCATATTCAAGAGAAATTCTTCTCAAGCATCTTCAGAAATCTTGAGTTTGATAAGGAACAGAAAGCCTCCCATGCTTAGGCTGAGTTCTGAGCACCTTGTATTTGATGCAGGTTTTAAGAAACTCTGCATACACATATTTCCAGCAAGGTCTTCAGGGCATTAGTAATTACAGACAATAATAACCTAAGCTGTGTCACAGTGCAGGTAGTACTGATGCAGCTGAAAATGTTCTCCTTTTGTGGCACATAATTAAAATTCAACTTGAAATACTTATATAGATATAAAATGGATAGATTTTCTCCTGCTGTGGTTATTACTGAACTTCCCTGACATGACCAATAAAGATGCTCACCATGATTTCCCATGTGTGTGACTGTCTAATTCCTGCAGAATGAACTGTGGCCAGAAATTAATTTCATACACTGCATACGTACTCTAATGGAATGAAGATTATGTGATCACAATCAACTTGAAAACCACTTCTTTTTGAACTCACTTCTGTTATTTTGAGTACCAAATATAAATTATGTAGTTCAACTACAAAAATTACCTTTTCCTTGCTAAGTACAAGGTTCACAGCATATTTGACTTGCTTTTAACCAGCAAACTTATTTTAGCACTGAAGAGGAAAATAGAAAATAGAAGGATAAGTCCTCTTCTTTTAAAAAGCAGGAGCTTGTATTATTGAGCTCAAGATTTTATTCTGATACATACACACACATATATCCATATAAGATGGATGTTTGAAAGAAAAACACACACTAAATCACTTTTACAATAGAAGAGTTTTCACAAACTTGATCCAATGCGTTACTAAATACTTTTCCATTCTTTTTCAACTGATCCTGAGACCATTTTTGCTAAAATGGTAGAGTTGTATTTGGAAAGTATTTATATGGCCACTATTGTGTTCCATTTGTAATAGTTATTAATTCTGAAGGAAATACATCTTCTATTGTTCATGTAAGATGTCACTAACAGCAATTAAATTTTTGAGCATTCAAGAATTCCCCAGAACGGCAATATCACAGACAGAGGCTCAAAAGGGTCATAATGATTGTGTGGTCAGATTTGTATCCAACAGGCCTCAGGATTTCATTTAATTCCCTAATAAAGTACACCAATTTTTTACCAAGCAAAAAAGGTTTCGTAAAAAGCTGTGCTCTTTTCTAACAGTCTTTACTGAATATATATAAGCATTTGTAAGTATACAAATATTTATTAAAAACATTTACTAAAATATGCATATAGGTTTGTATCTGAAAGCACTTTAAACTTTTATAAATTTACTTTTTATTTATAGAGACTATACTCTGTCTTTACAGTCATTGTGTTCAGTTCTGCAAGTACAGCCAACTCCTTCTCTTTGAGTAACATTTTCTCTCTTCTTTCTTTGCTTGGAAGTCAACAAAGACTCTAAATTTTCAAAGCACATAGTGAAAATAAATGCTTCTTTTCTACCTCTCTCTCAAGTCCAGTAACACCTGCTCTAGAACATTCATTTTTAAGTAAGAGGGAAAAACTATTTTCCAGTATTTTCTGTATAATCTTCCTTTCTGTGATTCACTGTAGGGAGATAAGAAAAAAAACATGAGAAGTAACATGGTAGATAGGAGTGTCTAACTCTCACTGGATTAGAATTCCACACCTCCAACTTTCTGCATCAGTTCTAGTTTTACACCTTCCTCCTACCTCTTGTTTGTGCCTGTACAACAATTATCCAATTGTCTTCTCATCTGAGTTTATTTAAAAATAAGACCTTGAGGAAGGATGGTAGTTTAGTAATTTTAGGTCCAAACCAGTTCATCACATGGTCATACCGTCAGACTGTCATACCTGGAAGACGGAAGAGCATTGAAACACAAATTCATGTAAAGAAAAGGTGTGGTTACTGTTTGGATTCAGTCTTGCAACTACATGAAATTCCTTGCTGTTCACATTTATTTATATTGCTTATCTTTTTATATTGCATTTTTTATATATTATTTTTATTACAGGATCCTTTTTATATCTAAAAAGTTTTCCTAATAGGTATGAAGAAATTTTTAATCAGAATGATAGTTCATAGGAGAAATGCAAATAGGAGTTAGTTCTGCATTGTTCTAAATGGGACAAAACTAATATTGTCTAAACAACAGTTTAATAATATTCTCTTCTCCTGCAAATGTGTTCATAACTGAAGTCTGACAAATAGCTCTTCTGTTCCCTCAAAGGCCACAGTTGTGAAGGGAGCAGCCAATACTCAAAATAGCAGAGTCCAGCTCCAAAACAATCTTCAAATATCAGGGGATACACCTTGGACGAAAAGAAGTATTTGCAGTGAGGGGATTGCAAATATTAAGGTCACTAAGGTCACTATGATCTCAAAAACAGGGTAGGAATCTATATTTTGGCTATTTACTGCAGTAATCTGAAGATAAATCATCTCAGAAACAGTTCCTTGAGGAACCAAAAATCTGTCCCCGATTTAACTTTGCTCTGGATGTCTCTGTCACAAAGCACACAGATTTGCAACAGCTGGTCTTTGAAAACTCAAATTTGAGAGTCTTGACCAGGGTGAGGATGGGACAGACTGCAGAGAAAGCTTTCATTTTCACTCTTGGTTGTAGGCTAAACTTTTGCAGTACCTGCTCCTGGAGAAAACATTTGCTCAAAACTGTTAGCTAAGATACTGCATACTCTCTGAATCTAAATCTCTTTAGGTGTCACTGTTCAATGAAGTTTTTCAGATTGCTAGTAATGACATCTATAATTCATACACTGAAAAGGTTTCCAAAGAGAAACCATTTTCCCCTAACTAGCAGAAACCACAAACAGCATGAATTATGGAAAAACAGTACAAAGACATTGGAATATAAAGAAGTGATTACATCCTGAAATTGAGCCTATGATACATAACCAGCTCAGATCATTGGCAGGCCCAGAAAGTCCAGTTTGCAGCATGCCCAGATCCCCACCACCAGTAAGAGCCTCCACAGCTGCTGGCAAACCTAAGCATTCTCCTACAATGGTTTTTCAGCTTTAAGATATTTAAGGCTTCAAGAAGACATTGTTTATGTGTTTATAAATAATTATTTCTAGACATTGTTTATACAAAATTATTTCTAGACATAAACAACATAGAAGATATTGGCAGAGTAATAGATAACAGCCCTCACAGCCCTAAGATGGCTTTTTTCATAAGGAGAGTCAACTTCCACTATTCTGCTAGCAGAAATCCCAATTAAGCACTCTCAGTGATTCAAAATCCATATATTCTCAAATAGATAAATACATCACAATCTATGTAAATATGCAACAAACCTTTCACACTCACTTTTGAAAATATTGTTTGCATTTTAAAGATTCTTAAATCTTTAAATCTTGGTCTATCAAAGAAAAAAAGGAAAATCAAAACGACTGCCCTACGGAGTTTCACAGCCCCATCAATTCAACTTTAAAGTAAGATCTTGTATAGAAGAAAAAAACCCCAGCTCTTGTGATCAGCACCAGCTTTCCACACTATTCTTTTCCTGACAACTATATTTAAAACAACAGTATAATCTTAAAATAGGCCGAGAATAAGTTGATTTACTGTAAACTAGTAAGTCTATATTAAAAAGTTCTAGCATTTTTTAAAATGGGAATTTAGAACAGATCTTCAGTGATTTTTTCTGTTACTAGTGCTCACCAATTTGAATATATGAAAGAAATGTATTAGTTGCCTCAATTTTTGGATAACTGAAGAAAAACCCACCAACAGGTTATACTCTATGAATGTCTTCACATATGGTCTTAGAACAGAATAGTTCAAATGGAGTGGACCTACACTTATCATCTAATGTACTTACAATCTTCAAAAGAGCCTTAAATACAAAAACAGAACCACCTGAAAGTCAACACACTGCCAAACAAGTAGCTGCTTCACCAGTGAACTGGAAAAACTAGTTCAATTTGGTTCTTCCTTTGGCCAGTCCTACATGGCTTCCAAGAGTCCTGAACAGAATCAGACGAGCATCCAGAATAGCCTGCTCCTAAAAATATAGTGGTTTCGGACAACTTCCAACACATGCAGCTCCTAACTGCTGCTCTGGCCTGGGAGAAAAGTAGCTCTCTTTGCACACTGGTTCAACTCACAAGAATCCACTGCAATATCCAGGTTCTGATACTCATACACAAAGTAGCAGACATCCCAAAATAAAAATTAACAAGTTGACAATCACAGTTATGCCTGTTTCCTTTTAAAGCACTTTGAAACACTTTTATTATCACCATTACTCTCCTGCAATATTTTAAGCCTGTAAGAGAAATCTGACTAATGAAAACCAGTTTCAATAATCAAAAGTACTTTTGTGTGGAAAAGCAAAAGCACATTCTGTCAGGAATATACTTATTTTAAAAAACATATAATTAGGTAAACTGTTTTGGAACCGAACCCTGTATTTTGGAAACCATGGCCAAACTGATATGCCACCACTTTCCCTCACATGCTGAGTAACTAAATTTATCTTTCATTTGTAAAAGTTTTTATTTACTATTTCATAAAGTTTCCAAAATTATAGTCAGAACTGACTTATGATTAATTCTTTATTACTGTAATTTTAATCTAAGATAAGGTTATTCTGGAGCAAACTGATTGAAACAAAAACTGTTGTATCAGTTTTACTTCCTGGTTAATTTATGCAGGCTTTATTTCAGCATGGCTCAGTTGAAATCACTTAGTAGATATTTGAAAACATCTAAATAAGTGCTATTGTCATAGGAAAAACTTACAAATATCTTTGATATGGGAAGATAGAATAATCACCATAGAAGTCTACATGAGAGAAATATTAGGGACATTTTCATTTATAGTTTCTACAATGAAATGCCATGCCAAGTTTACTTTCTTGATTTCATTTTAAAATCAAAATATAGCAAGGAAACAGCTAACTAGCAACAGAACTCAGGGAAAAAAAAGATTACATTTACTGATTAGTATTTCAGCTTGACTTCTATAATTTTCCCTGATCACTTCAGGAATATGAAGTATTTTCTGCAAAATGAATTAGGTTAAATTGCATTTCATATATTAAGCAAGTTATTTGGATATTCTTGCAAGTATCTATTATAGCTGTGAATTGAACTATTCATGACATTGCTTATTATTTACAGCATGTAGATTTTACAGTACCATTTCTACCTAAACAATGCATGGAAAATAACACATTAAATAAAGTACAACATTTTGAAAAACTGAAGCAACTGCACTTCCCAACAAAAAATATAACTAACATCTGCTGCAGAAACTGCTTGGCACTTGCACAGTTTTGTGAAGAATTTTTGTTGTAGATAAATATTTTTCTACATTTCCTATTATGCACCACTTAACTCAGACATTTTCCTTAATTATACTCCAAGGAGTCCTTTCATATCCATTAAAGAAAGGCAATTTGTTGCCTAAAAGAATGCATACATATTTTTAAATTTCAACTGTGATTTATCTGTCTTCTGACACATGAAAAAGTCAAGAAAATACCTATAATTAATGGACTTAGTTCTGAAAAAATGTCTAATAAAACTCCCAATCCGCAACATATTACATTTGTTATATGCTTTAATATGTTGGTTTTATATAACAATGATCTTACAATTCACCATTTTACTTCTATCCACATCTCAATAATAAGGAAAATAGCACAGCAAAGCCTTTAGGAAAGCAAAAAATAACCATTTTAACATGGTAAAAATGACTGAATAAGGCTTCTACTTTGTATACACAGCAAACACAGATCAACATTTTTTCAGGGACAATATAACAACTTTGTGACATTTTCTGTCTCTCTCTTTTTTCTTTTCATTTTTTTGTTCTTTTAATTTTCCTTTTCACTACCCCTAATTTAAGAATTTCAAAATCACTGAGCTCTTGATACAGTGTGGGGTTTTTTTCCTGAAAATATGCATGTACTGTGCACATTTAACAAAACTGTAGTATTCCGTATTTCATACACACATTAGCAATCAAGACTTATCTGCTATGATAATAAACTGTAACATTTTTTATTTAAAACATGCAGTAGAAACCCATTTAAATTCTATTATAAGCATACAGAGATCTATTACCCTACTGAGATTTCAAGCAACTGGTAATGAAGAATGAGGTGAAAATTAGGGTACTGCCAATAAAAGAAAAGAAATGTTAAATCTAAATACACAAAAAATTCAATTCAGGCCCAAAAGCCCATCCACATGGGCTCAGCTGCAAAATGAGAGAGTTACAAGTATAATTTGCTGTAAAGCAAACCAACTGGCATTGCATTCATTATTAATATGAAATTGGACAAAGAACATTTCTTAAATTTTATTTGCTATCAAAAACTTCACTTAATATTGAACCAAATTTGGCCCCTTTAAAAATTCAAAATACTTAAAATAATAAATACTTAAATCATGTAAGAAACAGCCCTTCTGTTGATGAAAAATGTGATCTGTATTGCTCTATGAAAAAATTAAAGCCAGGGAACATAGACTATATTTGGATGATAAAATCAAATCAGTTTTGCTCTCAGGATATTGTCATTTTTTAAGTGGGAGATTTAGGACTGTATGCTTTGCTTTTATGCTGTATAATAAACTGGGCCAAATTATTAAACCTACATATCAAAATCTGTATTACATTTCCTTTAAATATTCAGAACGTCTTTCTATGTCTGTTTTTCATATAAACAAGATCTAGAACTTATAGGTTCTATCCCTGCATAATTTTGGGGGTTTTTTTAATGTAACTTGATATATTAAATCAAATTCCTTTTTCTTCCTTTTTCCAAAGAATTAATTCTCAAAGAAAAGGACCAACAATTAAAAAAATACTTCATAGTGCAGTTTACACAGCTGTCACAATCTCTTCTTAAAAACACTGCTATGCTCGAATAGCATTAACACCACTTCCTAGCATATAATAAACTTAATTTCTTTTTAGTCAGAAAGGAGAATCAAATAGCAATAAAGAAGTAAAGGCTGTATGTTCAACTATTCTGTACTAAGAGCAGCTACTCTACAGATTTTTTCCGAGGTGAAAGTCCAAAACTTCAACATTCAGAAAAAGAAAATCTAAGAAAGAATCTGTTTAAATACAAAGCAGCAACACAGTAAGATGCTGAAACAGTTTTCGCTCTGCTGCACTCACAGAACAAACTGATTTAATATATAATCTCTAAGAGGAGGAGTCCTTTAAATGACATTTATGAACAGAATGACAAAACCAGATTTTAACTTCTTCCTACAATTTCAGAAGTAATTTTCAGAATTTCCTCAAATGTATCTGACATGATAGGAATGTAGACAAGACAAATTTCTCAGAATCTGAAGAGCAAAAGGTACACTGAATAGAACAATTACACAATTTACTGTATGATAGCTAGAAATTAGACGAAAACATTGCTCCTTGGAACAGGAAGAACAGAACCAATTAAGGACTTCAGAACAGGAATTGCAACTCTGACTTCACATCAGTACACAGCAGCCCAGAAAAAGCTTTTACATAAAAATGACAACATATGGCCGTAATGTATTGCTTTAAGCAGTTGAAAAGAATGGAGTAATGGAACAGTGCAAAATTAAAACTAATAGCAAATAAAAACCCAAGCCAAACAAAAAATCACTGTCCCAGCAGCTTTTCATAAGAGTAGTTTTAAAAACATCTTTTCTCCCTTAAGCAAAATATGGTGAAAGCAGAAGATCTGTTTGTATCCAAGTATTACTTGTCTGTTTTCCAGAACAACTAAGCCTGTATAGAGTGCAGTGGACTAAGTTTTTAGGGACTGAGACTGTTCCTGGTCTGCATACTTACAGTAAAGAAGAAACTGAGGCCAGTCCTTAACCAAGATGTCAGGGTAATAAGTGAGAGTGGATCAGTGGTGTACAGAAAGTAAATACAAACAGGCAAGAAGCTGCCACATTAACATACCTCTTGTACTGAGCGAGCTGCTGGCTTGTCTTGGTGATTGGCCAGTATTAAAAACGGCAAAGTACATAACTGTGGGTGCTGGAGAGCAGAATGCAGCTCATTCCTAGCAGTTTCTAGATCATCTTCAGAGGAGGCGCTGTCTAGTACAAATATTACCCCTTGGGATCCTTGGTAGTAACGACTCCAGTATTTCCTGATATTGTCAGCTCCTTTCAAAACAATAATGAGAACTAATTAAAACAAGAATAGTTTAACAAATGCAACACTTGTAAATGAAAATAAACCCTCTACTTAGAATTAACCACATTTTTTCTCTTAACCATCATTAAAAGAATAAAAAGGAAAAAAAAGAGCAATTAAAAAATCCGACATATACACCACCAATGTCAAATCCACATTGCTTAAATAAGGAAGGAAGCTCACTCAATGCAGCTTTCTTCCATTAAACCTTCTGCTGTATTAATGAGTACTGGCAGAACTACCATGCTTACAGTACCACACAGCCTAATCCTTTACCTTCTCACTGGAATATCTTGGCACTAATACCTAAATCTTTACCTATTCTTTTTCACTTTGCCCTGCAGCTCCTTGTCATAACCTGCAGCTTCTGTCATGGCAGTTGCTCATTTCTGATGAGGCTTTCTAGTTCATCTCCAAACCATCAGGCAACCACTTCATAATTGGGGAAAAAAGGTGTCAGGAAAGCCTATTAAAGTAATTAGATACTTAATGAGGAGAATGATGATACAATAGTGAGTTGAACAGTGAATGAAGAGCTATGGTGACAACATGCAAAGGCATTCAGTTCAACTACTTTTGCTCTGTCAACCACACTAAGGATTCTGGAAGAGCCCAACAGCAGACACATGAGTGACTGTATTGGCTTATATGCCACAGTAATTTTTAGGACACAGTTCAGCAGCACTCAGCCATCTCAACAGAAGCCAAGCACTAAGGTTATCAACAGAAAGCTTTTGTCTCCCCTGGAGAGCAGCATATGTTGTAGCAATGAGGTAGGAAAAAAAAAATTGTATTTGACAGCTGTCAAACTATCTAAACTATGATTTGGATATGGGCTATTCATTCTATGTCTGGATCTGGCACTACACTCATGGGGACAAACACTAAACAGTGAACAGCAGCAGCAATAGTCTAGTACAAAACTTGACATGTCTGCCAGACAGTGACTTGCAGAAATGTGCAGAAGGTACCTTTTACAGACACTTGTCTTATTTTGAGACAGGGAAAAGTGAACTTCCATATATACACAAGAACCAAGAGCTGAAAAGAATAAAATTCCACTTTTCAGTGAAACAAAATGACACAAAATTTCTGAGCAACATAATGAGATTTTAATGCAACATAATGGCCATAATACTGATGCAACACTTAAAATATTAAATTAATTTACACATTGTGCAACAAAAAAACACTAAGCAGAAGTGAAGGAAGAAATAAATTTTTTCCCCATCAAATTTAGGTATGCAACTCAAGAGTATTCAAATCTCACCTACTGGAGTTACTCTCATCTTTTTACTAGTCACACTGGAACCCTGAACACTTTCTTTTCCTGCATCTTCCCCCAGCACAAGCTATCAACAGATAAACACACACACTTTTTCCTACAGAGAATACTGACATCATACCTAATAATTTTTTTCTGCAAGAAACCTACAGTTGACTAATTAAAGGCAAATGGTCACGGGACTTGTTTAATCTCTCTGTTAATTTAACCAGACTCAAAATAACAATGCACAAACAGGGTGGATGTTTTATTTATTTTATCATCCAGATCTGAAGACTAATATTATATATACAGAAGAGGTCTTGCATTGAAAGCTAATTCTATGTTTCTGCAGCACATGAATATCTGTCAACTGTACTTATAAAGAATTTTATAGCATCTATTAGATGCCCCAGTCTTTCCAAACAGCTGTCTACTTCAGAACCAAGTAGAGCAAGCTGCCAGAGGGACACTATTTACATAGCCACACACAGCAGTGTTGCAGGCATCTGAAGTATCATATTACTTTAAAAACTAGTAGAGAATCATTTTCTATGAACTTAAACACTAAGACCACAATCAGTTCTTTGAAGGCATTTTTTTTCCTAGCAACATAACATCCGTCTTATTTGCTCTAAGCATCAGTCACCTACTTTTCAATCACATTTCACTGCTAGAATCTGAGTCTTATCTTTGTAACCATACTCACTCTAAAAAGAAAATCTGTGGTGAACTGCAGAGCATTTGACCTCTTGTATGCAGGCACTTGCAAAAAAGCAGCTCGTGGATCCCTGCATGGGACATTGAAGCCAGAAAAGGAGTATGCTGATTTCCTGACCTTATGGTCCTGTCATTTTGGTTCACGTTCTTTTAGCAGCTCAACTTTGTTCCTCCATGTGAGCTGTCCCAAAAGAATCACCACCAAAGTATAGAAGTCCTTTTCTCTCCAGCCCTGGTCAGTCACCATGGCATAGTCATAAGAACCAACTTACAACTTCTCGTGAAACTCGGTATTTTCTTTGGGATCTTCCATTACTCTAATGACATGCCCTGAAATTGCTGACACTTCAATTCTGAGGAAATCACCTGAGGTTTAAGAATAAAAATAATTTGCACTAAGCAGACAAGAAAAAAGACTGATAAAACATGCAAGTTAGGGTGCCATTTCAAACTATTTTTCTGGCAATGCACCTGAAAAATAATTCTTGGCATTAATAAGCTATCAGCGGCTGGAAGTCACAATTTCTACAAGACAAATAACCTGATATTCTTTTGCCTTAACTCTTCATATCCAGGGAACAGAATCTGCTCTCAGCTTCTTTCCTCAGAGCAGTGAGGAAACACTGGGCAGGAAACACTTGTTTATGAATAGTGTTTCAGCCATTCATACTTTGTGGCATGACAAATACAGCGTTAGAAAGCAAGCAGGTTTTTTTTAGGTGCAGTTTAACAAAATTATCCTCTTAATTAATTTTTTCATCTATTCCAAAGGTTTCAAAGACAGGAAGATTCAAAGTCTGAGTTCTTTGGAAATCCAGAATATAATGTGTACCCATTAGACATGAGAAGACTGATGTGATAAAAGCAGGAATTTAAACTGGTACCCAAAACATCCCATCAAACAATAGCAACACATAGAATAAGCACTTAGGTTTGTCAGCCTGCTATCATGTGTTTCTCTAACAGCTTTGAACCATATGCCTGTTTCTCCAACCAATTATCTGCCTAAACTAAGTTTTTTTTTAAAAATGGGGAAAAAAAATCTCTAAAACATCAGAAAGACATAATCCACATTAGACCTAAGAAACGTGCTATGTGACAGGTTCACCAAAATGTGGCATTCAGGGTAGCAGCTTCCTTAAATACAAGCAAGAGCCACTACTTATGGCGAAGCAGATGATTTGTTTCCCTCAGCAATGAAGGAACTTACAGGAGTGGGTTGAGTCCCGTGATGTGACTAAAACATGCAATTTACAAATAAACTAGAGGAAAAAACCCCACCAAAATCCAAACTACGACACAATCACATACTAGTCAATCAAACAGTAGGCTTGAATTACTTTATAACAGGAAAAAAACAAACTTCTCCTTACAGAAAAATAACAGGATGCTGCAATTAAAAACCCCAACCATTTAGCATTACTACAGGACAGGTTTACTCAACTAACTGTAATTTTAATGACCTTTATTTTAATATTTTTAAATATCATATAAATATTATTTTATCATCAGTCAAAGGAATAGTGTGTCCATATTAACACCGCTAATTATTTTTATCAGTGCTAACAGTACCCCTTAGGAGCTGGGAGGACAATTTTGAGTTATGTGCAGTTTAACATGCACCTGAACCAGTACACACAAGTACAAGTACACACTCCTTTAAATATTATGCAAAACACAGAGCTGCAAATCTTCCTTTCAGCTATGAATACTTCTAGCTACATCTTCATTCATAGTGGTGGTTTAAAGTTACCTTCAATTCCCTCCTTTTCAGTACTTTCAGGAGAAACAGATCATAGCATTACTGAAAAAATTCACTGAAAGAAATTATCACGTGTCAAATTTTTTATTTGTTAGACGTGCAGCAACTCCCCATTGAGAGCACAATGAATGTGACAGAGCCCTTGCTTCAACACCCTCCAGTCTGCAAATGAAAGCTCTTATTAACCTCAAAATACATCACATATCTGGAGAAGTTATAGTCTTAAACAGAGCAAAAACCATTTTTTTTCCTTCCCATCAGAAACAGTTAACTTGAGGACACGAAAGAATGCAGGCTGCAAACAGATTTTCTACCACTTCAAATATATCACCCACTCACCTACATACTCTGAAGGTTTTATAGTTAATTAAAATATTATATAAATCATTCTTCTACTGATATTAAACAGAACATTTCTAACAAGCATAAAGGTAAAAAAATGCCAAGGACTCTGCCACAAAATCTTTTTGCTTGCATCACTGGCCCATGGGTGGGGGAGAAAGAAAGAAGGGACCATTCTTACCTATTCTTTCAAAATCTGTACATATACCCTAGTTTCTCACCCCAAGAAAACCTTTGGAAATACATGTTTCTAAATGTTTCTATGTAGCGTTTATACCTTCATTTCAAATCCTATCCTCACTAGTTAAACTGATGTATTTTCCGGAGTAGTCAAGATGCCTGAAACCTTAGAAATCTTAACATGTTCAAGAGATATGGTTGCTCCTTATCTATCTTGGGCAGGTTTCTCAGTATTCCACGCTTGAATAAATCCTGTATACAGTTTTTGTTGTTGTTGATTTTGAGGTTTTTATATGTGTTAGCTCCCTTTTATTACAAACAAATTTATAAATTCTGTATAAGATAACCTGCTATGAATGTGCATGGAATTTGCCCCATCTGACAGAGACATCCACACAGATATATAAACATTTTCATGAATGTAATGTCAGTTATCATTCTATGGCTACTTTGTATGGTTATTGTGACAACACAGATGCTAAATTAAAACCTTCTCCCTTTTCAAAAGTCCCAGACCTTCTGCTTCCTAGGGTCTAAGACCAAGTGATCATAGCCTACTTTCTCTAGGTTTTCAGGCAGTGCACTCCTACAATGCACAAAACACAGCAGCAGGAAATTGGCATATTTTCCCAAGAAAAAGGAATATTTTGAGATTGCCAAATCAGCTATATTCACTGCAGCAATTCAAATACAGTATGAAAAAAACAGTATAGAAGGAGAAAAAAAGACAAAAATGTTGAGGCAAAAATTTTCTGTCTTTGTATTCAAAACATACAAAATCAGAAATGCATGTAAGTTTATGGTACTTTAATTTTCTTATCAAACCAAAGTTTATGGAAACCATCTCTGTCATCTCTTGCCTGCCTTCCAGGCTTTTCCAGTGAGATTAATCTGGAAGTCAAGCCTTCAGTATTTTCCTTATTAGCTAACTTAAGTGCTGTTTCCATCTTTGCATCTCCACCTTACTCTGAGATTTAAATCTGTTGGAACAACATTCAGGTTTCAAGCACTTGGAAGTTTCAAAAACATTATACTTATACTTGCCTGCAAAAAGTCAGTTTGATCTACTTGGGTGTGTGTATTATACTACCATGTTAAAATAAGACTTGCAATTTGAAACAAATATCTCTACTCAAGAACATAAAATTCATTATAAAGCTCATTTTAAAAAAATTTAAATTAATTTAAAATAAAGTGAAGGATATGTGTACCCTGCAATATGCTTTAATATCTATTTTAGCCCAATATCTAAAGATTTAATAGTTTGCTGCCGCTCTTTTTCTTTTTCTAAATGAGTTTTATATTGTTTGTTTTTTAAATTCACAAACACACAGTATGCCCTCTAGGGCTAGCAAAGACTGGTTGGCAACCGGATAATCCGCATCTGTGTCAATCTAGAGGAGTCTGAGACAGTCATGGTCTCAGAAGCAGTGGCACAACTCCACAGTAAGACTGCTGCCAGCACCCAGCAAGGTTCAAAAGTACCCTCCCCTGAGCTGCAGTCACAGCTTTGATAACAGTGCAGCTAACCTCAATAACCTAAATGAAGTTCAAAGCACTTCTCTATGGCACTTCAAACTAGTAGGCATACAAAGGAAGCAGCAAGTCTGCCACAGCTGTGTATTTCTGTTTAGCCTTTTTGCTAATTGGCCAACAGAAGTTTAAAGCTTTAGCTGTCTAGAATCAAAGACAAAACTTTTTTTTTTTTTGGGGGGGGCGGGGTAGGGGGAAATGGTTCTAAAATATTTGTATCATTTCTGATACTTAACTAAGCTGCTAGGTTCTATCCTTTGATTCTGCCTGAAGAAAATGGCATTGCAAGCCCAACAGGAGACAGACTTTTAAACAAACCAAATGTTCCGTTTTTCTCTCCACAAAATATCTCAAAAACAAAAATAACCAGTCCCCACCCACAAAAACCTTAATTAGGAAATTCTGTATTTTGCCTATCCTATTTACACAGCTGTGATAGGCATTGTTTGCACGGTTCCTACTCGCAGTGAGACAAACTTCAGGTTGTCTTTTCACACTGCAAATATCTAATTGTAGCAAAAGCACAGTGTTTCCAAGGAATAGTGGTAAGATCACTATGCTGAATTAGAGTTTCCTTAGACTCACAGTAAAGACATCCATAAGCGGGTGTAAATGATTTTTTTTATCTATGAAAAGAGTAAACTGTGTGACAGAGCCTGAGTTTGGGCACCATTTGAACAGCAGGCTGAGTATGATTGATAGCAAACAGATCTAACTTTAACGCTTTTGGAAATCCACACTGTGATGCACAGCATGGACAGCTCAACAGGGTCATCTAAAAATTTCATCTGCTAAGACATTCTATAAACTGTTTGATGCAGTATGTCACAGATGGCATTGCATGTACTCCACAACCAGATTTTGTAGAGGTGTCAAGTGCCTTTTAGCCAAGTACAGTATGGAGATTTCATTGCTTTGTGCTATTTCACCACTGTGTACATGACTTAATCTGGCATTTACTTGTGGGATCAGTTTTCTGATGACTAACTTGATGAAATGTTAGCTGCTCTATGTTGCTAGAAGGATGTTCAGTACTCTACTTCTTTGCTCTGTAGCAAGGGAAGAGAGAAATTTCCAAAAATATTTAAATTTTAAATTCTAATTAATAGAGCATTATTTTCTCCCACATCAGCCATTCTTTTCACCAGGCAGATACTACCTGACAACTGTTGCTGTCTTCTCCAGAATTTCATATTTTCCATTCAACTTGGACTGCACAACAGTGTGGCTTCTCCTCCTACTCTCTTTTCTGCTGCTCTTTACTTCCAAATTAAGACAAAATACACATGCTTTGTTTAACCAAACCTATTTAAAGCTATTTGTTCTCAAGCTTTCACCTAGACAATTAATTTAACTGGCCTGAGAACGTGAATTTATAACTTTGGTAATCAAGCTTAAGAAGTAACAGCAGTGAAGAGGCAAGTTCTCATCTCTTCCTGGGCAAGCTCAACCAACTGGACACAAGAGCATTCCTGATACTAAACGCTCCACTCTTGCTATGTATTTAACAGACTTTTGTCTTAAATGAATTTTCTAGTATGACTACACAACATGTACTCTCTATGTTTGAGAAAACGGCTTTAGGGTGTGTCACAAAACCTAATACAAACATATAAAGATATAATAAATAAAATATGTTAAATAATTATTAAACCCTATATCATGCTGTTAGTATTTTTAAACTTTGTAAGAAGACGAGCTGCTCACAACCAGAATAATTCTTTTAAATTTGACTTGGCTCATTATTTGGCATCTCACTTGTAGTTTCTAAGTTTTCTGCTTTTACAAGACACCAAATTTAATTATTAAATAATCCATTCTAAAAAGACAACTGAAAATTCTTAGTTGTCTATCAGGATGGAGCTTAAATCTTGATACAGGCCTGAATAAATATCTAAACCACAACTTTATATGCTGTTTTGACAGCATTACAACAGCAAATGACTAAAAAAACAGAGAATAAATGGTGCTTTCAGCTGCTGTGTCTCCAGGTTGGAATCTGTTAGAACCAAAGAAAAAGCTTCCTATTGCCTTTACATCTCCATTATCTATCTTGTGAACCAACCTCAGCATTCAGCATCCCAAACTTTTTTCAGAAAAACACTGTAAGAATCTTCCGAACAACATGATCATTCTCCTTATTTTTACAGTGTTCTCCCGCTCTTCTCTATGTTCATCATATACAATGTCATCCTTAGTTCCCACAAAAAATTATTGCACCATAAGAGGAAATCATCATAACTGTAGTTTCTTTCCATACCATTACTTAGCTGAGATGCATAATAAAAAGACACATATTTCCAATTGTCTTGGTAATAGTACATTCTGGAAGAATGTGGACTAGAGCATGGCACATCTTCATGATAATTTAAATTATAGCTTCTATTTCATAGGCCAAATTTTTTGGGGGAAATGGTAATTTTTTAGCTTCTTGGGGATAAGGAAGGGATTATTAGTACAGCAAAATAGCAACTAAGAGAACAGGCAGTTCATCTTGGTCAGCAAATAAAGTAAGACTTTCTTTTCAAGTAATTTAAGAAAATCTAATGTTAGATTTGAAAGTTCTCTCTATACTCTTACTTTTTCAGGATCAAATGCTTTGTTTAAAAACCAAAACATTTCTCATTTTTCAAACTGGATTAACCCTTTATTTTCTGTTAGGACTGCAAATTCCTGTCTTAGGAAACAAAAACAATTAAAAAACAAACAAACAAACAGAAATTGGGTCCTATTTTTAATATTCTAGAATCATGTACTTCAAAGAAAAACTTCTGCAAAGAGAGCACAAGAAACTTTGCTCCCTGTCCCTAAATGTTAAAGGAGGATGAAGAGAAAATCACTCCTTGAACAGATTAAAGAAGAGACTATGTTCTATATACTTTGCCTGAAAATTTGCAATCCCTGTAGAAATGAAGAAATAAAACCTGGCTTCATTATCAGCTTTGGAGACAACCAGCACAGTAAAAACTCGCACCATCTTTGACCTCAAGGAAGAATACTACTTCAATGAAACAGAAAGGATACTACACAGTCAGCATCTGTTTCACATAAATGCTTGGCTGCTGAATATAAGAACCTTAAGCAGTATAACTTCTGCTGTGTTTTAAATACTGGCTGTTAATATGTTATTGTATGATGACATATGAAGATTTCTGTTACCTAAACCTAAAAATACAAAGCAACAAAAATTAAAACCATATAGAACTTCACTCTGTAAATAACGTGTAACAAAAGGCAGTGGTTGTTAAGAAAAGATGCCTTCCTTCAAGTTTCCGAGATCAAATGTCCGGACAAGACCTCCACACTACAATAAAGAGAAATTATATAACAATAGCATAACAACAGAAGGCAAAACACAGAAATAAGACCAAAAAATCCAGCAATCAGCCAACATCAGAAAGAGAAATTCCAAAATAAAATTTAACACTTATATCTTGGGGTGACAAATGTAGAATGTTTTGGTTTATTTTCATATAGGAGCAAGAGAGAAACCATGTCTACTCCAGAAAGTTCAGGTTTTACCCTCATCAAACAGGAACATATTTCTCACCTAAAAGGTTAAATGCTGACTAGAGAATCACAGAATGATTTAGGTTTGAAAAGACCTCTAAGATCATTAAGTACAACCTTTGACCTATTACCACCTTGTAAACTAGATCACGGTACTAAGTGCCATGTCCAGTTGTTTCGTGAACACTTCCAGGGATGGTGACTCCGTCAGCAGTCATTCCAATGTTTAACAATTGTTTTCATGAAGAAATTCTTCCTGATGTCCAGCCTTAACCTCTGTTGGTGGAGCTTGAAGCCATGTCCTCTCATCCTGTTGCTGGCTGACAGGAAGAAGAGAGTGATCCCCACCTGGCCACACCCTCCTTCCAGGCAGGTGTGGAGAGTGATAATGTCACCCTGATCCTCCTTTTCTCTGGGATAAACACCCCCAGCTCCCTCAGCTGCTCCTCACAGCACTGGTGCTCCAGACCCTGCCCCAGCTCCGTTCCCTTCTCTGCACTCACTCCAGCCCCTCAGGGTCTTTCTTGCAGGGAGGGCCCAGAACTGGACACAGCACTCGAGGTGTGGCCTCAGCAGTGCCCAGCACAGGGGGACAATCCCTGCCCTGCTCCTGCTGGCCACACTATTGCTGATCCAGCCCAGGATGCCATTGGCCTTCTTGGCCACCTGGGCACACCCTGGCTCATGTTCTGTCACTGTCACCAGCACCCCCAGGTCCTTTCCAGCCACTCTGTGCCAGCCTGTGGCACTGCCTGGGGTTGTTGTGACCCAAGGGCAGGACGTGGCACTGGGCCTTGTTGAACCTCACACCATTGGCCTCAGCCATGATCCAGCCTGCCCAGATCCCTCTGCAGAGCCTTCCTGCCCTCCAGCAGATCAACACTCCCACCCAACTCAGTGTCATATGCAAACTGAGAATGCACTTGGTCCCCTTGTCTGTACCATTAATAAAGATATTAAACAAAACTGGGACCAATAATGAGTCCTGGGGATCACCACTAGTGACCACCAACTTTTGGAACAAAACAAACTTTTAGAAGCTTGCTTTTGCTCTCTTACCTAGACAATGAAAAGGTAACAGAACTAGCATTTTTCTGCAATATTCCATATAAGAAATCAGATTACATAATCTTTAAACACAGACATGGAAACACCCATATTCAAACGGAAAAGGAAGTAAAAGGCATAGTAAAAATTCTGACAGTCCCTCTGTCTTTGAGAAGAGATAAATGGATGAAAACAACAAATCAAGTATTCTGGATTATTCCTCATCATAAGCCAAAACTCTCCACTACGATAAGATTACTCAAAATACACATACCTGCAAAAATGTCATATGATCAAAAAAGGTTAAGAGACTTAAACAAGGATCTGCTATAGAATACACAGATTCAATTCTTGATTAAAAATTGTATTTACTTACATGAATTATATATTTCATATAGCTTAGGTTGCAGAATGTATAAACTAGATTTCAAATAGTTCACCCTATTTTTAAAAAAATCCAAAAAGTGACATTATGACTAAGTGCACATAATGCACATAACACACTCGAGCAGTATCTACACTATCCCTGAGGAGTGGTCCCTTTATGAAAGAAAACTTACTGGTTTTTGGGTTTTTTTACAGAATACATGCTCAAACAGGAACATCTATGTTTATATCCATGGACCAGTGGTAGTAAAGAGGAAATGCTATGCCTTCCACATGTGCTCATTTCAAAGCCTTCTTGAAACAAGTTCAGGTAAGACAGCTACCATGCAACTAGATCTCCTGAAGCTTTCCTCAAGAACCAAGTCAAATTCTACCCCAGATCATTTAAGAGAGGTTACAAGCTTGTTAAAAAATCTAATAAACATCCTCAATATTAAGCCTACTCTATTTACATAAATAATAAAAAAAAGATATACAGAACTTCTAGAATATGAAGAAGATTTTAGTGGGTTTTAAATTAGAAGAACATTAGACTCCACAAGAACTCTCACCAGGAGAGTGTTTTCTTGCTTATAACAAACAACCTTACTTGAGGCTCAGTCAGAATTGGGAGCCAAATAGGTTGTCTGTATATAGAAATTTTTTTAAATCCTAAAACCATAAAACAACCCTTGCTCCAGAATCCAAAAAATGCAACAAGAGAACAGTTCTCAAAGAATATAACTCATTAAAAGTTGGCTGCATTTGCGATACTTTCAGTGGTGCAGTAAATATATTGGTTTTGACAAATGTTCACATAGTTACCTGAGCCAGTTCTCAAAAGTGAAAGTTTATACATAAAATAAACACAAGGAACATACATTTCCTTGAGTTGCTACATGAGCCATACTAAAATTACAGTCTAGTTTGTATTTCTTTATAATTTAACCACTGCAATCCAAGAAATTACATTAAGGAGATACACCACACGCCTTACATTCCTCCTGCTTTTCACCCTTTGTTTTTTGAGATCAGTATTTGTATAACTTTTCTCAGCTTTATCTGCTGAGATTTTTAACTGCAGCTGTAGCAATCTATAATTTTAAAATTTAAAATAACTAATAATTTAAAAGAACTGACAGTTTAGAGATTTAGACATTGCATGTTTTATGAACAAAGGAATAAATACCATACCTCCAAGTTCTTTTACGTTCAAAATTGCATTCTGGAATGGCACTGCTTTTATACTAAAACCTAAGAAAGAGAAATAAAGAGCATTAGTAAGCTATTTGTTAAAAGAACTATTTGAAATTAATTGATATATATTCAGAAAAAACTTTTTCCATCAAAAACCAGGATTTAGCCTGAGAAATTCTGTTTCGATGTGTTTAAAAAGTCAGTTATATGGGGATGGGGTAAGAGGTGGAGGAGTGCCATGGAGTAGAACAAGAATAAACCAGGATAAGCAATGCAATTTTCAGTTATAAGTTCCTGGCACATAAAATTTAGCACAAAACTTCCATCCAGACCATATAGCAGAATACATTTCTATAAAATCATCTTTTAGTGCATCTAGAGATAAAGTGGATAATTCAGACTACCAATAATATGAAGTGATCATTCTGCAAGTTTTAGGAGACCTTGAAGACAACACACAATTCAAATCATTGTATTCTTCCATTTAAACTTCAAAGGTGTTGGCTGTACCTGGATTATTAATCCTTTCTATAAATGTTATTTTAATGGAAAGATCCTTCTACAGACCTTAATTGGATGTATTAAAATGGTCATAAGCACACCGGAAACATCTATGAATCCTCTATTACCTTGATCTTTGCTTAAAACTTAAATAAAAATTTAAAAACCAAACAAACAAAAATCCACCACCAAAATGTGACTTAATTGAAAATGCAAGCAGACAAGAGAAAGAGAATGTGAAAGGCTCCCAGCCATATCAATGTATTATACACTTTATTTATAAATTTTGCACGTTCAGTGCATACATATATATAAGTGTACATAATACTTTACATGGGAAAAATTATGTCTGCTCTTTCAGCAAAAAATATCCAGACAGAAATTAAATTAATTTCCGTCTAACACAGTAGCTTCAACATGATTACATACCTGTGAACTGAGTAAAGAAGTTTTGAGAAAATGTGTTTTAGTTCACATTTATTGGCTACCATTAACCGAAACAAGATGGTTTTTCTCCCTGGTTAGACCAATAAGATGTTACAGTACTCCTACTATGCTTAGTGCTAGATGTAATAGAGGAAAGTACAAGAAAATCTGAAGGAAATAATTATGAAATATTTTAAGAATTGTTGCCTTAAAAGAAATCTTAAACCCTTCCTAGAAAAAAGGAAGAAATGAAAAGGACTTGAGTGGGATTTATGAAAAAAGCAAAAAGATATGTTATAGCTTGAAACCTGAGCGGAGAAGTTGTCACATTGTATTCTTAGATTCTCCAAAATATTGTTTGATATGCCACATTTAAGAAGATTTATTATAAGCTGCATACTCTAGATGTGCATCATTTTGATTTGCCTTCCTCGTATTCTCCAGAGTTGGTTTTCATTCCTCAAATTGCCAAATAATATAATGGTATTTTATTGCATCTCTGTATAAAAACAAAATCAATTTCATTTTTAATTAATGGTATTTTCATTAATTCCTCTGATAGCTCCATGCTTCAATTTATATTGCTATTACTATTCCTTTCAGGGTCTAAAGTGTTAAAGTATAATTTTTTTCTAATTTCTAATGAGAGATAAAGCTCAAGAGAGGGATAATTTTTTTAAAAGGCTCATTACTCTACAATTTCCTTTAAACTTTTTGAGTTAGTCACCTTTTCACAACCAGCTATCAGATCTCTGTAACATTGCCAGTAACACCACTATAGAGGCCACAGGTTAATTATTCACATTATTCATATTATTTTCTTGTACCTGTTTTACATTTTACTTACAGTTGTATTAAATAATCTAATGTTCTTGCAAACTAAGAATACGTACACTGAAAACCAGTTAGGGTTGCTAAGGCACAATCATAAAATTCAAGCCCATGAACCACAGCTACAACACAAAGCCATGTAACTGTAAACACAAGGTACTTGCACAACACTTAGTATCAGTTTCATCAGCAAATCAACCTTAATAATTGCTGCAGCCACTGAACTAGATTTCTTCAACCCCCATGACCTAACCTGCCCTCTTTCTGAACTTTTAAGCTAGGTATTCCCTCTTCTTACTTCACATGCTTGTTTCTGGTTTTTCTGGTGCTGTTTTGTTCTTGGTTTGATTTTTGTTGGTTGCTTTGTTTTGTTTTGGGGTTCTTTCAATCAAAACATGCTTTTCAGTATTAGGCATTCTGGTTCATCATTATCAAGATGCCTATTCAAATATTTTGGACTTGAGATACCTCTTGTCTGTGGTTATACTATCTGTTTTTATGTATCTTCTCATTACCACTGAAACTTTCTATAAATTGATCCTTTGATTACAATCTGCCCTTACTACATAAACAAGCTCGTTGCTCATCTAAAACTCTGGGATTATCACAAAAAAATAATTACATTTATTCTTTTCGTTGGTAGAATATACCACAAGGCAGCAGGGATCAAGTATGTACAGAAATAAATCCCAATTTAAGTTTCAGAGTATCACTGTCCATGTTCTCCTCCTTTCTCTCCAATATATAGTGAGACTGTAGCCGTGGAAAGGGGTTTTAACCCTTTAAGTGCGGCAGAAATAAAATGCACAGCTACATGGTCGTCTTTCACGACAGGAAGAAAAAGTTTATTCAGAAACACACTTGGTTTTAAAGCACGATTTGCAATTCCAAGAGTAGGGAAATGGTGATTGGCTCAGAGAGAAGACACCCCATTGCCAGGGCCTGGTCATGCACCACAACAGGTGTTCTATCTTGTTATTAATTCCTTTTTATTTTGACCAAATTATCACTCTGGGAGAAATTCTCCCTAGCCTTGAGCTGGACCAAATTATCGGCTGGGAACAGAGCTGAAAAGCTCCAGCCTGGAATATTTTTCAGGCTGTAATTTTTTTACTTTCTCTATATGTGTCCTATGTGAGACTGTCTAAAAATCAAAGTAAAATGAGAAGAAAGAGACATTTTAATGTGTGTCTACAGTACAGTGCTACTGTATGCTATGGTTCTGCTTCATTAGACCACACGGATTTGACTTTTAACATATTCCAAGTTGTATGTGTTCATGAACATTCCCCAATGTATAAACAAATACTGAAAGAGCGTTGTGGTAGTTCCAAAGTGATCCATTAGGATCAAGAGCAAGATAAGTAGGCTGAAGTTCTCTACAGCTTTTGCTATGTGTTTTATAAGTCATCTTCGGGCAATATTCCAACACACCATGGAACAAAGGCAGCATCCTACCTGTGGTAGACACGATATTCTCTGGGCTTTCGCTGCAGAGCTGAGACAGAAGACTTGTCTTGCCAGAACCAGAGAGACCTATGCAAACCAAGTCATACTCAGGTCGTGGTGGTGGAGGTCCCTTGCAGCAAAGTGCTCTAAAACACTGCCAGGGTAAGGCAAAACAAACAAAACAAAACAGAAGGGAGGAAAAAAAAAAAAAAAGAAAGAAAAGGAAGAGGTTACTTCTCTTTTTGGGCAAATGTTTATTCATTTAACCTTCTAAGAAGGAAGTTTATAAACTTAAAGGCATTGGATAGAAGCAAATTATTATTCCAACTTAGTATTTTGACTAAGTCAACAATTAATAGACTAAGATCACCTCAACTAAATCTAGAAAAACTTTCTAAGAAAACAAATATACATGTTAACTTTTCACCTAAACCTCAAAAAGCTGTGAGGAATATGACATCCATTTCCCAAGTAGCACTAACCATTCACACCACGAGATAGGCACGTGCCCTATGCAGCTCTGCAGTTTATTATGCATGAGTTTCCTTCCTCTGCCAATTCCATGCAATACCTGGTATGAATATCAGAGCCAATCCTCAGCTGCTGACCAGGCTCTACCTGTTGTCACAGAAAAAAATCAGAGACCTTTGTTCCACTAATGTCCTTTCTGTGGTTGCTTTTTCATGCATTTTAGCTCAGAATAACAGCTGTTAAATGGTACAGCTTGTAAGTAAATAAATAAATAAACAAATAAATCTTGCTGGACATAGATTTAGTAAAAAACAGATAGGTCTCTCACTTTCCCTGGAGAAGTATAAATTAATCACAATGTAAACAAATAAAAATCTCTTACACAAAGCCTACTTCAGATTTCTGCTCACTTCTCCTACACAGTTTTGCCAAAAGTAGGCCAGGTTCATCTAAAAGGTTCCTTAGGCCCTCACTAAGTTCTTCAGTTCCTTGTTTATATTCAATTTAGAAATTTTTAATGTAAAAATCTAAAAGCATACAATTCCAGGAAAGCTAGGAAGTTTAAATTTTATGTAGAGAGCATAATTACCCACTAATTTCCAAGGTAGACTTCCAACACCCAATATATATATATAAATAACTTTTTCCCCAGTATCTGCCACCTTTATATCAAAGGACAACATCTGCTCTAATAGGGAAGGGAAAACATGTCTGTGCAATCAGCCCTTTCTCACACATTCTGTTTTTACATAGTCCCAGCTCTTTATTTCCATCTCAACCACAAGTCTGCACTGCACTGATTGTGGGATAAGAAATCCTGCCTTTACAACCTTAACCTAGTTTGTCTTGACAACTGCCCAGGTTTTCTCACTGAGGGCTACTGGAGGAGAAGAGAAACTGAACTGATGTCAGTAAGGCTCTAATGCAAACAGTGGGGTCTGACCCTGTGAGCAAGTCGTCCAGTGAGAATGTGATTATAAAAGGACAGCTCACTCAACGCAGAACTTTAATTGGATTCTCTCAGTATAGTTGGTAAGCTATTACACATGCTGCCAAAACAGTTTTCATTGCTTTGAAGAAGCAAAACATAAATTCAGTGAAAACTACAAAACTACTTAAGCATCTTTTAAAAGAGTGAAACCAAATACTTTGGAAGAAGTAAGAATATGTACAATAATATTTTAGCTAAATAAAGGCAGCAGATTTTAAAAATAATAGTTTTGCCTCTATCAAGATTTGAATCAAAAAATTGTTATCTTAAGAAGGTTTGCACTTTTATGTGTCCATACCTTAAAGGAATAAAGTTGCCTTCTATCTTTATTTACTGATGTTCTATTAAATTACTGGTTTATACTTATCTCACAGGTTCTACAAAGCCATAGCAAACTATTCTACTGTGGTACTTAAGTGAGAAAGACCAACTGAGTTCATTGAACAAGATAAATTCCTTTAAATAGAGCTTCCACTTAATGGATATTAAGCTGAAGGCCACATAAAATCCTTCAGAGCTGGCCAGAACTCTTGAGGCTGTGTGTCAGACCCTCTACAGCTAGTCTTTAAAAGGATTCAATTTGTCCCTGTCATCATGCCATCTTTGCAACAACCTCTTGATGTCACATTGAAAAGTATAAAGGAATAGATGAGCTGATGGAATTCTGTGCTTCTCTGTCCAGCCACTGTGCTGGTTCTTATGCAACCAGACACTTTCGAGCCCTGACAACATCTAATAACACATAGTTCTGTGAAAGACAATTTCTGCTCTCTGCAGAATATATATGGAGGCTCTGTGGGTGACAAGACAGGTTTTGTGAACTTCAGGATCTCTCTACCACAAACTAACTCCTTAAGTTTAACTTGGTCTGGAGAGTCTTTATGTGTTGTGGATGAAACACATGATCAAAAACTCAGGTCAGATTGCATCTCCAAAGTAGCATATGTTGACTCACCACCCTGTCACTTATCCTTCACTACTAAGTATAGTTAGGCATAAAAATTTCAGACAGATCCTTAGAAAACAGGAAAACATGGCTCCCTCCAGACCATTCCTGTATTTTATTTGATATGATTCCTCTGTCTTTGCTATATTCATAACTTTGTCCTTCAGCTAGGCTAATTTCCTTCAGTAAATTGGTTTAGTTGTAATGAAAACAATTTTTTAATATTCCAGCGTCAAAAGCTGCTGAAACTTAAGCTATTGTGTATAGCAGATAGCAGTAGCTGAGATGAGAAATTCTAGAGCACATTGTAGGGGATACTTGTAAAAACAGATTTAGACTTTATAAACTTGTTTCGCAATGCTACTTACTCAAGTTCAATGAACATCTTTCCCATTGGAAATATCACTACACAAACAGTCTGATCACTCTCTTCCTGTTCACTCAGAAGCCTAAAGTTACCTGCTCCCTAACAAAGTCGAGGCCATTTAAGCATCCGTTATAGAGACTAAACATTTATTGTCACAACTGAGGCAGCTGCATCTAGTAGCTACACAGTATCTGTGCGGAGCAGAAATTCAAAAATCACCATGCAAATAAAATTGCATCTTATATTCTGCATTTTATTACAGACAGGAAATGGATCGTGAAATATTTTATAACCATGGACTAGAGTTACACATTATTTAAGATGTCGTCACATATTACAGTGCACTCTGAAAACCACAGAACTGCAAGAAATGTGTACCAGTAACTAAAGAAGTCATTCCAGAATTCCAAAACACAAATATATCAAAAACATTGAGAGAGTTGCTCAATTCACAACTAGTGGTCAGTTCTTTCCCAAACCAGCATACTTTCCACTCCAGTTAGTCAACCCAAAAGACATAAAAGAAACTTGAATTAACTTGCCAGACATGGACCTGGAAGTCTCCTCCATTGATTCCCAAACCTGATTTGCTCGATGGGCAATAAAATCCTGCTTTTTAGGTATTACGAAACAAACTCTAAACCCAAACAGTGCCTCTTAGAGGAAGTGTCAGAGCAGATAGAAAACACTGGAGTACTGCAAATACAGGGTCAAGCAGACTTAGCTGGCACAGTCACTGAAAGGTTGCTTGGGATATGGTAATAATGTATTCAGACCCCACTAGCAACAAAAATGGAACATTTTTTTGAGCCTTCTCATCCTATCAGGGTAAGACCTTACTTAGTATAAAGGAAATGACATGTCAAATGTCAGCTTTCATAACTTTTGAGAAT
This sequence comes from Acridotheres tristis, assembly GCA_037013685.1. Classification (NCBI taxonomy): domain Eukaryota; kingdom Metazoa; phylum Chordata; class Aves; order Passeriformes; family Sturnidae; genus Acridotheres; species Acridotheres tristis. The sequence continues at coordinate 63,159,212 of CM072919.1, read as the reverse complement.
ATCACACTCAAAGCAATAGCCACTGGATGGGGAAAACAGGCATGCAAAGAGAGGCAAGCATGGAGAGTCAGGAGTTCATTGTGATGAACAAACATATTTTTAATTACTGAAAATAAAACAATACCTTTTAATCCTTAATTACAGTACCTTTTAAAAAATGTATGCATTTAATCAGTTTTTGAAAAAAAGAATGGATTTATCCAGGAAACTGGGAGTAATAGGTGCTGCAGTCTGCAGAAATCTTTGCAATATTCAGCAGCACTGTTACTTCTATTTTAATTGTCAGTGTGTATGAATGCTGCATGTGCATGTATAATGATTTATAAGAGTTAAGAGAAGAAACTAGCCAGTTCTACTGCTCTTCACAGATTTCTAACCCAATCAGATGATTCTGGGTTTTAGGCAGATCAGTATTTATGCTGATATCCTAGACAGTGTCCCTTTAAAGCCCTATGGAGATTTCTTCTGGGAAAAGCATATTGTGTTTGTAGCAGGGATGGCCAAACACTTCTGATATATATGCTGCTCTGAGATTACAGATTGAAGCTCTGGGCAGCAAATATCCCTGAATTAGTACTCTCTACAACATATTAAACTGCCTCCAGCTGTTGAGTCTGTCTTTGCCTACTCATTGTACTTCTCGTTTCACTCTCCTTTTTGGGGTGAAATACTCCATTATTTCTGCTTTGTTCTGGACCCATCTCCTGTCTGTTTCTTTTGTTGCCACTATTTAATAGGGACAAACAGAAGCAAGGGATTTCATGCTTAGTTGGTTAAATACACATACTCTTATGGAAAAATACCCTAAGTTAGTGCAGCACTAATGCTAACAAACCAAGCATTCAGAACTCTTGAAATACAGAATTAAGGTTGAAAGCTCAACCCTAACTCTGCTCCCTTCCCCCCTCTTGGTTATACTTATGGATATGGTCTCCTTTTACAATTTATTTTTCGTTTAAGGTATCTTTGAACAAACAGACTTCTAGTACTTGCACACACTTATATCCAGAGGACTAGTTAATCATCTGAAGCTGCTGATAAAACTGATAAAATTTATTTTAAAGAGCAAAATTTGCACACAGTAGGTTCCATAGCTCTAAAGTTGAGAAACCTCAAACATTGAAGAGATAATGTGAAGGGGGGGGGCACAGTGACACAAGACAGACAGTTATGTTAACAATAGGAAACAACTGGGAACTGAATGCAAGTAATAAAACACACAAGGCACCAGAATGAAATTATACACTGTGCAGGGATGGGGGCGTGAAGGATAGATATAAATAAATTAAACTTTAACTGTATGAATACTTTAAATTAGTACAACAAAATTCCATTCATTTCACAGCGTGAGCTAAAGTTGCAGGCTCCTCAGTTTCCACACCGCTGTACAGGCGCTTATACCTCTAGAAAAAAACATCAACAGGGTTCATCTTCATCTATATGACTTCAGTAATAAGGACAAAATCTAGGATTGCTGTCCATTTTGTGCTTACCAAAAGACATGAATGTAAATGCATGAAGCCACTACCAGCCTGAGTGATGTTCAGCACAGATAAAAACCCCAGCATCATGACTAGACACCTTCTCTGACTGTTCACAACCTCATTAAGCAGTGACCACTATACTCAAGATCCTCCACCCAAATACAGGGTAAGAATCCAAACTCTAGTGGAAGGCTCAAGGTCTCCTAACCTGCTACACCATTCCTCACACAGGATCTCTAGTTTAACCTGGCTAGATAGTGAGTGGTCAGCCCACAGACGGAACCAAAAGCACTCCTCCTCCACATGCATCTACTCCTCTTCAACTTTATATCAGCCTGTGCTGTAGAAAAACCAACAAGTATAGGCATTAAAGACTGTATAACATTAAAAAGGACAGAAGAAAACAATTCCTCGAGGAAGTAAGGCAGTTTGAAAGAGTAAACAGTTCTGGTGATATTCTACCTCACAGAAATCATAGAATCATAGATTCTATAATTAGTTGGGTTGGAAAGGACCATAAGGATCATCTATACCTAGCTGCCCTGCAAGGGACTGAGACACTTTCCACTAGACAAGACTGTTCAAAGCCTCACCCAACTTCCTAGGATGAATCACCACAGCTCTCTGGACAACCTGCTTCAGGGTCTCACCACCCTCACAGCAAAGAATTTCTTCCTAACACCTTGTATAAATCTACCCTCTTTTAGTTTAAAACCACTCCCCCTTGTCCTATTCCCCATGCCCTTGTCAAAAGTCCCTCATAGCTTTCTTGGATGCTCCTTTCAGGTGCTGGAAGGTGCTATAAGATCTTCTGAAGCATCTTCTTCTCCAGGATGAGTGAGCCCAGCTCTCTCAGCCTGTCTTTGTAAGAGAGGTGCTCAGGCCTCCTTGTTCAGGCCTCCTCTGGACCCACTCCAACAGCTCCATGTCCTCCCTGTGCTGGGGACCTCAGGGCTGGATGTAGCAAGTGGGGTCTCACCAGAGCAGAGGAGAAAGGCACAATCCCGTTCCCCTGCCCTGCTGCCCACACTGCTCTGGATGCAGCCCAGGACAGTTTGGTTCTTTGGGTGTGAGTGCTCATGGCTGGGTCATGTCCAGCCTCTCATTCACCAGCACCCTCAAGTTCTGGCCAGGGCTGCTCACAATCTATTCTGTGCTCACAACCTTTTCTCTGCCAGAGGTGCTTGGGATTGTCTTGCCCCAGGTGCACAACCTTGTACTTGACCCTGTTTTTCATGTGGTTCACACAGATCCTTCTCTACTACAGGAGATGAAGTAGGAACATATGGTCTAGAGCAGGAAGCTCAAATTCTGCCTTCTGGCTGTGAAGAAATACATTTGGATTCATTGGTTGAAATTGTTTACCATCCCCTATCAAAAGCTTCTTGGTATTTCAGAAGAGTCAGATTCTAGAACCTCTAAAGAAGCAATAGTCTTAAAAAAACTTTCTACATCCCTGGTAGTGCTAGATGTCATAAGACACAGGCTCAAGCACTAGAACCAGACAAATTACGCTGACATATTAATGTTTCAACTTATTTGATAACTCTGCTACCAAGAGAGAAGGCTTAGAGGAAATACAGTTAAGAATAAAGAACTGGATGACTTCTGACAAGCCAGATACAACACTGCCATTCAAAGCATACAATTTCAAAGGACTACATGGTCATGATAATACAATTACAATGGGTCAAATTGCAGGAGATAATTTGTTTTATCTGATATCAGATGAACTGCTCTTAGATGAAGGCTTGACCCAAAGTTCAGGAATCATAAAAATTCAATAAAAGCAGTCAAAGATATAACTTCCCTGGAAGAAGCTGTAAGGCAACAGGAGTCCTTTCCCTACCATCAGCCAAAATAAACCACAAACATCACATCCAAAAGGGAAAATGAGCCTCTCTGACCTTAATCTTTTGCATACTCCCTATAAAATCAAAATCAAATTATGATTCTCCTTTACATTCACACTAGAAGAACGAATGAAGTAATAAATATCAAGTTGTAGATGTACTCAGATATTCAGTGAACTAGTATGATTTAAAAGCCTACATAAAATTAAATGTCAGACAGCTATGATAAACCAAACCTGAGTCAGCAAACAGTTATAAGCAAATGCACAGGTGGTACTCTGAACAGAAGACAATCACTAGCTTCACTGCAGTGTCAAATCAAGCTCCAAGGGGGCTTTTGGACACTTCTAAGTTCCATCAAGTGTAGAATTATTGCTGAAGTTGTTTCCTCTCTGACAGTTTGTTTTCCACTTGTTTTATTGCACAAGAGTAATTCATTCAATCCACCCGTCCATTCACATTTAACAGCAAGAGACAAAGGCAACAAAAAAGATGAATGAAAGCCTTTGCAAAGAGTTTGTTTCACAACTTAAGGAAACACAACCACACTAAAAAAAGCCCTGAAGAATCATCAAAAATACCAGCAAAAAAGGCAGTAGCAGCACCACCCGAATGTGCAAAAGTTAAGGACATGACACCTCCTGTCACTTCTAATTTCTGGTAAGGATAAAAGATGTACATATTTTTTTCTTCATACACCCCCTCAAAAAAACCACACAAATAACAACTAAAACAAAATCACACCTTTGAGCTTTCAGGTTTGCTAAAAGTCATTTCCGCACAGTTTCTGAACCAAACCATAAAAAGCTTTTCCATTATTTATGTGCACTATAAGATGGGTTACCAAACAACTTTTTTTTCAGCATAGAATGAGTAATTCTGTTCTGTTCACATGGGATCACAAAAGCAGACTACTTGGTGCTCTTATATTTTTTCTGAGTTGACTATATGCCACCTACATGCAACAGCATGCTTTGTTTCTTTTTTCTCCTCAAAAACTATTCACAAGTACACAAGACCTTGATCATTCATGTTCAACATACATGGCACACATAGGACTACTTTGGTAACAATATCAAAAGGAGGATTTATCTAAACAGTAGAGTGACATCTTCAAGCCTCATGCCAGAAAGGGTCAAGGGGAAAAAAATCAGAGAAATATATCTGGTGCAAAGAGAAATCTAGCTAGATGGAGGTAAATGAAGACTTGCATTGTAGTCCATGCATTTAAAAAGTAAAGAACAAGAAAAGCTACTGCTGCTGTCCTACTCTTAAAATTTGCGGGCAAGAGCACACTAAGAGGGTAAGTGCCATCATGCCCTGTGAAGTGAAACTACTGAAATTTTCAAAAGGATCTATGTTGCAAAGTGGTCTCCAAAAAAATCAGTTAAGATAAATAAACTCAAATTCATTTGAAACATAATTGAAAAAAACATGAGAATAGCCAAGTGCAAACAAGAGAAGTATGTCCCCATGCACTAATAGCCAGAAGACCTCAAGGGGGATTCAGGTGACACCAGTGAATAAATCCCTGAAAAAAGTGACAAGATCTGAATTCTTCCATCCAATGTATCAGTAACATTACAAGAACAGGCAAACTCTACTGTATTTTTCCCAATCAGTTTCATCCATAGCTTCCAGAGTTGTTTGGCATCATAATCATAAATAAAAGAAAATAGTTCCTGGGCTGAGTGTGTTTCTCTTGAGTATCAAAAAGCAAAGTAACCTAGAGAAACTCTAAGTGTTTTGAGGGAAAAAGAAGAAATTACTAATGTTTACTTGAGGCAAAGTTTCCTCTGAGATTAAGCCCCAAGACATATCTTGATCCTTCTTATGAAAGATTTCAAAACTAACATTTGACATCAAATCTAAGAGAAAAGAGAAGAAATCTCTGAGGACAGCAGTCCAGACTGTTTTCTATAAAGTCTAGTCTTACTGAACAAGTTCATAGCAGAGATAGAATAGTCAGTATCAATCAAAGTTAAAAAAAAAAAAAAAAAAGTGCAAAAAAATCCCAAACTAAATCAAACAAATAAAAAACCAACAACAAACACAAACAAGCAAACAAAAAAACCAAAAAAAAAACAAAAACAGAGAAGAAAAGGACACATTGACATTCAGGGTTTGGGGGAAGACATAAACAGGAGAGTTTAGAATCAATTTGCAAAATACCATAAAGCAAAATTAAACACTATCATGATAGTGTGACAATACATTAAGAAGCAAAGTACAGTTTCAACTGTGACTATTAAACCTGCTCAGGAATCCCTGCTGCTCTTTGTTCATGCAGTACACTGAGCACACCATAGCAAATTTAGGCATAACCAAAACAAGAAATGTTTGACTGCCCTAAAATTACCAAGAGATAAGGAAAGCAGATACAAGTAGAAACTGATGCAACAAAAGTTACTAAAATAGAAACAGTGTATGCACTTAATATCTAAATAGCATTACTAGTATATACAATCCAACAAGAAGTAATTGGAGGATTTATGTAACAGAAGGAGGTGGACAGAACAAGGACAGCCTGATTTTGCAGACTCTGCAAGTCTTCTGGCCAAAGAATTCTTCTGCTTGGAACACTAAAGACAAGACTGCTTTTCAACACCAGAAAATGGAGTAGGAATTATACCCGTACTGGTACATCATAAATGGGAGATCCAATAGACTATTACCAGTTCATGGCATTACCAGTCTTCCATGCTGAATTTGAAACACTAGGTAATTGCAGGCTATAAGTATCTCTTATTCATTAGGCTAGGCTCCCTATTAATGATTTCAATCTTATGTGGCCTTTTCCTCTTACTTTCCCTGTACACTATATTTATAAAAAATGAGAAACTTCAAGAGAATACCTGTTTTGACCAAAAGACACAAGGGAATATGAAACATGTAGTAACATATACAGGAACTTCTCTTCCCTCCCCCTTATAGAGCGTAACAGTTTTACTTGGCTAGCGCAGAACATTACTACCATGGGAGGAAACAGACCAACCCACACAAAAACATTAATCCAAAATATACAATTAGAGGAAGGCATATGAATCTCAAGTACCATTAAAAATTCTTCAAATTTTAATCAATGAGAATCACTTGGAATGCAGAACAGGTTTAGCCTCTATCAAACTCTTAATGAGTTAGGTTTGAGAAACTTCAGCCATTGAAAACATCTCATGCTCCAACACAGGAATTTCACATTTCTCCTGTCTCCAGCTGCAATTTTTATTTTTTTTTTCTGCCTACATATCTACCATGGAGTTTCTCAGCTGACACTCTGCTGATGAAGACTCCATTGGCTATTTTGTTCATTAAGAACTGCAAAATCAGAACTGAAATTTACTATTCCTGAGCATGCATATAAATAAAGGATTACACAGCCTTTAAATTATTTTAAAGAAAATGTCAAGAGATGCCCTACTTCTAGTGCCTGAAAGTTTGGGCAACACAACTCAGTTTGAGATGGGGATTTTCAGCAGATAGGGAAGGGAATAGATCCTACAGAGAAATGTGTCAACTATAGATGAGTTTGCATTGTTAAAAAAAACCTAAACAAAACCAAATAAAAAAAGTAAAACACAAAAACTCATACAACAACCACACAAACGGAATTTTTTTCTTTTCTTTTAGTAAGTATTGACCTAATGCCTATTCATCTTCTTGAGTCAGGTGGGGAAAAAAAAAAAAACAAACAAATAAATGGCAAAGAATATTCTGTAGACAAATTTTGGACACACAGATTATGTTGCCTTTGAAAAGCCGTGGCTGAATTTTAACATTTTTTCGGTGAAAATGGAAGCTGGCAAGAACCAGCTTTACTTTTTTTTTTTTTTTTTTTTTTTTGTGAAGACACCCATTATTGTGTTTTTGCTCAGAAACAGCCTTCCATAAAGCTATGCAGACTCACAGATATGTCAGTGTGCTTGTTCTGTGGTGCTGACAGCGCAAACCAAGAAATTTCTCCTGGTGAAATAACCACCACTTTTTATCAATTAAGAGGCACGAAACACTTCAATCCACAAGAGTGTATCAGAACTGCTGAAAACCTTTTAAAGGGAATTAAATTTTTCTCCTATGAGTAGGTGCAGCCTCCAGTCAGTTCTAGGAAACCAACACTTTTAAAGGGAGTAAAAGCCCTCTGCCTGAACCCTTCCTGTGCAATCTGTTTCCCAATGATACTGCTTTTCTTTGAAAGTGAGATTAATGTCTTGGGTTTTTTCAGATAATTATTATGCAACAGCTCCATAAAAATTTTTCTCATTTAAAAAAGCAACAGGTTGTTACTTAAGAATATGCCTGATGTTTATGAATACAATCACAAATCCAAGCAGAAATACACTTAACACGTTGTTCAGATAAGTAGCACAGCACAGCTTGAGTACAGCTCTGGGATGCCTAGTTCCTCAGCTGAGTAAATCCTTAGCTGTGGGAGATTTAATACATGTTCTAAGGAGGCTGCAGACACTTCAGTAAGAACTGACTCACTGCTTCTTACGGGAACAAAAACTTTATCTTTTATTCTAGATCAGCATAAATCTAGCCAAGCTAGGAAACTCCTTTTTGCTGGCTAGAGTCAAAAAATCACTGAGGACCAGGGAGAATAGCCATAATGATGAGAGTCTATCAGAGAAACACAAGCAATCTGTAGCTGGTAGCATAATTCAGAGCAAGACAATGAATAAAAACAGGCTTAAGAAAAGGAAGACAATTGTCTTTTAGAGACTAAGACATACAATTGGTTGCAAAAGCAGTACACTGGCTTTAACTCAACTTTTTATTTTAAGGATCTTAAATTTTTATATTCAGTTTCCTAAAGACTGGTAGATTACTAAAGAATTGTAATAAGGAACTGGAAGCTGTGGTTTTGTAATATAAAGGTATAATAAACTTTAACAGTAACACTTCAACTGCCTATTACCTACCAAATACCAATATTTTTGAAACTCGGGAAACATATAGAGAGTGAGAAAAGATGCACACAGTTCTATTCAAGCCACATAGATTTTTTCACTGAAGAGGATGCTTTCACAGCTCACAAGTAATTCTTCAAAGCAATTTATTACAATGAAAAGAAACAACAAGGTGTGAGATACATCATACCATTTTATAGAAGAACTAAGGAGTGTAGCATACTTTGATTATGTTATTGGGGAATAAAGTTACAAAGTGTAGTATGTCAGAAGAAACTAACTGGTCTAAAGCATGTCAAAAATCACAGTAACTGAAAAAGCACTGGAAGAATTTTATTTCCAGCAATATAGGCCTCTTTATTTCTTGAAACATGTAATTGATCAAGTTTCCTCATCTTTGCAAGAAATTCTTAAGATTATGCTGTCAAAATTATTGCCAGAAAAGCATACAATCACAAATAATGTCTTAAAGAGATCAATGCTTAATAAGGGAGAGATGGAAATCTATAAAAGCAAGGAAAGAGACATTAAACCTTGGTTTCCTAGTGCACTGCACACAATCCTTATCTGATACCTGGAGGTAGAATCATCATGCACATAGATGAAATTTTACATGAGATGTTTGGAGAATAGAGTGAAGAACAGGCTGTTGGTGTTCTTCTGTATTAGAAACACTACCTCTGTAGACCAGTAGGAAGCAAAAACTTCCCAGATCCCACAGTCCACAGAATAAGAGCTGATAGTGAGGCATCAGCTCTACGTACAACCTTGGACAACCTAGCTTGGACTTGTATAGCTGAGCAGGAAGGACCGTCTGGAAATAGATATTGAACCAAAGGAATTAAAAGAGGAGATCCTCCAAGATTGCAGTCACTTCCAGTTCTGCCAGGTCAAGAGCAGAAAGATCAGATTTTGAAGTACTTATTGCAAAATAATGTTTTCTACTCATTTTATACAAGCATTTTATAAAGCCTATATAAATGAGGAAAAAAATGCTGTTTGCATTCTGTGACAAGTCAAAATTTCTGATGCCCAAAGGATAGCACAAGCCGCTAGATCTCCAGCAACAGAGAAAAGGCAAATTATGTTAGGTCACTATCCTCAACTGATGTGTACCAAGAAAATCAAATTTTAAAATATGGAGCAACATATCCAAAAAAGCATAAGACTGACCATTCCTCAATACGCACCAGCTGGACAGAATGATGAAGAAGAAGTTCTTCTGTCACTATTAACCATACTGATCAAATCTGAAAATTTTCTTACAGCTACTGTCTTTCCTATTGAATTTTCCAAGTTCCTTATCACAGGAAACTAAAATATCTCAGACCTCTCTTAAAGCATTAAGTGTTCTCTCTCCAAACTCAGAAATAATTTGATGGAAAACAACAAAATATCTAGGCCTATGGTCCAAAATTAAGTAAATCATGTGAAATTCTAGTAAATATATGCTATCTTGAGTCATATTCCTAAAAAAACCTCTCAAAGGTCTTTGATATTAGGAGGTCAACTATGATTTCCAAAACTAATGTTCTTTTGCCTAAATTTTCAAACTGATGTTAGCAGTAAATTAGTTTATGTTTAAGTTTATTCTTAGAAACAAGTTTTATTAAACCTATTTTTAAATGTACTTAAATTCACTAAGTTGAAGCTAATGTAAAACTGAGAGAAAGAGCAGGGGAAAAAAACTACAAAAACCAGCAGGAAGGGGAAGGACATGTTGCTAACAATGTATTACTTCTAGTGAAATACAACTGAAGTTCAACATAATTCAAGCCACAGTGCCAAGTGTGTAAAGTAGCCAAGAGTCTCAGTTCCATACACCACAACAAAAGCAATAATTACATGACTATTTTTTCATTTTGTTCAGAAATGGAATTTAGTTGCAGCTCAGCCTATATGTACTTCAAAAGAAAACTATCCTTCTGCATGGAAACATACTTTAAAGCAACGACAAAATGCAAATTTCAGAGCTAGTTTTGTTTTTAAAGGCATCAAAAATATGAGAACACGATTGTGATGCCCATCGAGCATGAGGGAACTAGAGCAATTTAAAGTAGGTTATTGTAAGAGGACACAACTGAGCTGAGAAGTCTCATATTTGACTTGAGTCCAGAAACAGGAATCAAAATGAACTATTAAGCTGTAGTCTAAATGTTTGAAGATTTTTTTCAGCTGGGGACATTATACAGCCTTAAATGGTAAAAACAGTTAGGTCCTATCCCAATAAAAATCCTTGGAAAAATAATCTTCTACAAATAAGATGAAGATAAAGTTCCAACAGACCATAAATTGATTTGGAAATGTCCACATTAAAAAAATCACATTGACAGCAATAAGCACAACATTCAACAATATGAAACCAGGTAAATATTTCTGCACCAAGCATACATATGAAGTCCATTGTAAAAACATTAAAACCTACTTGGACTTCCAGGCACACTGAAGTATTTTAATGACAAATGTATCATGATTCTTCTTCCCGCTGTCTCCTGCATTTCTCTTCTGCTAAACCTTACATTCCAGCCTAATAGCAATATATTTTCTCCTCCAATCAACCATACCATTCAGTGGTATTTCCTAGAAAAATTTTTCTTGTGTGTCAGATAAATACAGAAGAAAATCCTTCAGGGACAGTTTCATATACCACAGATGCCAGTTGAAATAATATGGAACGAAGAAATTAAAAATTTCCTTAGCCTATCAGCACAGAAAATGTGGTAGAAGTCCATATTTTAGCAAAATTTAACTATATCAAGCATGTGGCTTGGACTTAATTCCACAATTTTAAAGCTGTGTGGGTTCAGAAGCATCTGAAAGAGAAGTCATGCAGTGGGAAAGACCAACTGCAAAAAAAAACAAACTGAAAAAGTTTACATGCAAGAAGCAGCATGATGGTATTGCATTATGGTACTATCATGAATGTGCAGCTCATATGTGGCATTTCAGGATAGCAAAGTCCTCTTCATAATTTTCTGGTTAAAAAGAATTTGGTGCTGCCTGGCTAGAGAAAAACAGTGACAAAAAAGGTTACCTTGCAGGTGCCACACAGGATATCATTCATAGTAAACAAAAACTTATTTCCTGGAGAAATTGCTGAACTTCTATCAACAAATAAATACCCCATTAAATTAAACTACACATGACAAAGAACTGTGTGAATTGGCAGTGCAACTCGATCACTAATGTGTTCTCATACAATTCTGTGCTTCCCACATTTTCAGGAATTAGACCTGCAAGTTTCCCCATTTTTACATATGTTCAAAGAATTTAACATTATTAGACTGTCATAAATGACTTAAGATTTTTGGCAGGCCATCTGCTGTAATAGCTTTGAATTTCCCTAAAGTGCATATTGTGGATGACTTATTTTAACAAGAATTAACACTACCTTGAGGATCAGACAAAATCTAAACTCTTAACTCCTTTGCATCTCTAACATGCCAAGTAAAGGTCAGTGTTATATATTTGTTATGTGCTTAAGGTAGATTAAGATGCATGACATGATACATATATTGGACATTCTTTTGATCTTAATTTGAAACTATTAATCCTTCTAAAGCAGAGTAACATTATCTCCACACACTTGTACTATATACTTTGTATCTCTGGTCAGCAGAGTCAGAACTCTAGAAAGTTTCAAATGAGTACTTTTCCAGTCATATTAGTGTTAAAAATTAAGCAAGATTGCTCATGCTTGCCATTCCACAAATTCCAAATATATTTGAAAAGTCATACTACTCCTATTCTGCATTCCAAATTCCTGCAATATTCATTAGTCTCAGTGACCATCACGAGTGGAAGACCTATTTGCTCATAACGTTTCCTGTGTTGGTTGCACTCTAGATCTACTTTTTTACTGTAGCATACTGGAGAACTTAATCAATCTTCCCAGAAAGAATGTCAGCAACTAGAGCTATTTCAGTGGCTCATTAGCTAGTTATTAGAAACAGACTTCATCACTGATATCTTAGGACAGTGAAAACAAAAACCAGATTGCATGGATTTGTTTTTAAAGAATTTGATGTCATCATTTTTGCCATTATAAATTGATACTGAAAACAAATATTGGTAAAGAAAGCAAACATCCTATACTTTCTGGATTTCTCCATTGACCACACATAGGGAAAAATATTGCTCCAACACTACAAAACACTCCTCTTCCAATACAGACATAACATTATTTTTAAAAAGAACTAAAAAAAACCCTTTGATTTTCTATTCTATCAAAGGGAGAAATCTCAGTTTACAGTTTCCCAACCATGTTTTCCCCTTAAAAAAAATGAAAAATGAAAAAATGATCCCGCAGTTTTCAACCACTTTACACTGCAGATCATGTGGCAGAAATGTCAGCCATACCCTTCAGCATTTCCTGCTCATTAGCTTGGGTATTCTCCACGTTGTAAATGAATGGGCACATAACTCTGTTCATTCCCAACACTTGCAGCAGGCTGGAAAGTTTCATTCAGAAATGTAAGGATCTAAAAGTTCTAGAGGCATTCAACATTATGGAAGTGAAGACTCCTGAATTACTTCACTGGATTTTTATACCCCATCTAGTAAAAGCAGTCTGTTCTTTACCAGCTGAGCCAATATTCAAATAATTTCTTTTCAATATAATTTATATTCGTGGTTCTGTAGGAAGAGACTTTGGAATATGGCATCAAGTTCCAATTAGTTTTTTCTGTACTTTTCTATAGCCTGATAATGCCAGTGCTTAACTCACTTCAGTCCATGCTTCCATCCAAACAACCAAGAAAAAAAATTTCAATACTGAAGAGATGCTATTACCTACTTGTGCTTATCCTACAGTCACATCTTCCCATGTTAAGCTGTACTGCATGGTAAGGGTCAAGTTTTTATTTTCAGTATCAACATATACTATGCATATGTAGGGCCCATCCAAATGAACATACGAAGAGAAAGAGAACCTTCCCAATGGTGTAGCCTCATTCCTTCAGGGGGATTTGCTCATTTGTTGTTTGCGGGGGGGGAATATTTTTTCCTTTTGCAATTGCCAATTTTAAACCCTAGGAGGCTAGGGCTTCGAAACCTGACTACTGAAAGGACTGACATATCTCAAAGAATGTAGGAGGAATTTGATTAGGCTTTTTTATTGGGAACTATTTGTAGTACTCCTAGATGCTTACATAGTAACAGTAGCTAAAAACTCTAGCCATCTTTGGCTGTCCAGGAGACTGCACCCCTTCTTCAGGAATGTGGATTCAAGCATAGTTATCCATGTATTCATCGCCCCTAGGCTGAGTATCACTGAGCGCTACACCCCAGGGATGAGGCGTTCCAACTGAATCAACAGGCACCCTGCCCTGGGAAGCGGCACGCGGAGATTGCTCACCCGCGCCAGGCGGCCCGCTGGTCTGCGAGCAGATTCTTTCCAAGATCGGGTGCTTGATTTCATGATAACGCGTGGGAGGGGATCCGTTTCTCCATGAACTTCTCTGATGATGGCAGTTGAGAGATCATTGCTATGGGCCAAATCAGGGGAGGGAGGCTCACTTCCACCGCAGCTGACTTCAGCAGTGAAATACTTGTGGTAGTGTCTCAACCGCAAGACGATTATTAGTTCAGCAAAATTTCCTCTGCGATAGCATTGTGATTATAGGAATGGGTTCAATGCCCACAAAGAGAAAAAGTAAAGAACCATCTCAGAGTACCATACTGAATTTCACTAGGCACTTGTATCACATTACCATGCATTTTGAACAGAACATTTGAGCAACATTTTTGTCTTAACAAAAAATAGTATTTAAGAAGTTGCACAGAAAGCTTTCAAAAATGAAAAAGATGCTGCTTTACATACAAGTAAGAGTAGGGTGGGACAAAAAAAATTCAACAGACTTCTTTTATCCAATTCTGTTTTCAGCTGGAACAGAGGTAACACAAATAAGTAGATCAATCAAGGCAGAAACCATTCTGAAGTTCAGATGTCTTCCCAGTCCCAGCAACTCCTAGTTTTCTCTCTAATGAACAAGACATTCACTTTAGTAAACAGTACTTTTTGTTAGTCAAGTCTTGTATTACAAAATAATTTCTGTCCTTGATGCTAGATTTTTAATACTGGCTATTCACATGCAGCTCTGCACATCAAAAATGCTACTGTACCACTGCAGAAAATTAACTACCTAAGGCACACATTTTAGAAAGCAACCATTGTAGATACTGTGCAAGACAGCAAAAGCTCCAGTGCATCCAGATCAGGCAGAGGAAGAGAACATGACACAGTCCCTTTTTAAAAGTGGGGGTCCACCGATTTAAAAATAAAACAAGTAATGTGCTTTACACAGGCCCTAGACAGCTCAAATGACAGTGTGGAGCTACACACAGACAAGTGATACTTAAGCCTTTCAGGTAATGCACAAAAAGAAAGCAAACATGATTTAAGAAGTGGATTCCTAGCACTTCCATACATTACATACATACATCATGCAAGTTAGCTTAACTCAGTGAACTTTCACACACAGATTAGTGCTTATGTACCTCAAGTGTTTTCAAATTAATTTTAATTACACTGCAAATTGTGCACAGGCTAGACTGCAGCTCAGCATGTATTCATGTAACATGTAGCTCAACTCATATTTCTTTATGACTGTCAAAAAGTCATAACGAAACAAAAGAGAAATATATGAACCACTTACCTACTTGATAGCCATTAAAGAAAAATCTATCTGTGGAACAGAGAAAATAAAGACATCTGTTTTCATAGAGCTGGATATTTTAACATCAATTTCAGGCTGCCCTGCTATGTAAAAACAGTAGCACATTAACATGTTGCTGTCTTTTGGTTCTGTTGATTTTTAGTGTCTTTATGGATAACCTAAGTTTCCTACATGAAATTAAAATCAGTCTCTCAACTCTAAGCCTTAAATGTAGCAGCATGTATAAAATGAATAAACCCATTTCTCTTTGTTACTTGCAGAGACATTAATTTCCCTCTTTCAGAACAGGCATTTGTTAATGCAAATGCATCAAGACATCACATTTTTTCCTTATGTTTCAGATGACAATACTGGCCAAAGTACAAATTTCTATTTTTTCAAATTTATTTTGTACTTCTACTACACGTGGCATATCAAATGTGCCAGCTCTCAAAAATCACAGTACAGTCTTGAGCTGCACCCTCTGCTAAAGGAAATCTCACTTACAAAATCTAAGAAAGCCACAGCAGTATAAACACATAATAATCTTCGAGTCAATCTAAAGCAATTGAGATATCCAGATAAATGTCCTGGGAACTTTCTGAAGGGATGCATGCAGCTGTAAATGGAGTGAGGACAAGAAACAATGGACAAATTGAAGCCCAAGAGGTTCAGACAGGATTGAAGAAAATACTTTTTACCCATGGGAACAGTCCAGCACTGCCCAGACAGGCTCCACAGCCCTTATCTTTGACGGTTTCTTCCACTTGGTTTCAAGACCAGAACTAAGCCGAACAAAGCCTTTAGCAGCCTAGTCAGACCTTAAGCTGACCCTTCTTTGACCAAAAAGTTAGACTACAGCCCTTGCAAGATCCCTTCCTACCTCAGTTGTCCTGTGAAAGCAACACAAATTCTACAGTGTCTTTCTGTGATATTTCATCTATACAAGTCTTAAGTGACAACACTTTCCGATAAACAGTTTGGAATTCAACAGTGCTCTTAAAAATCTACTATCACAGGGGAGGGCCCTCAAAAATCCTGAACAGTTTATTAATTTGAATAGACTTCCACAGACTGCTTGTAGGCATGTTGATTCACTGCCACTTTTGCCCAGGTGCTCAAACCAAAGCACCCACACCAACTTAGTCACAGGGTGAGTAGTCAGTACCCAATTTATTGTTTCTTTACCAGTGAAAACATCTCTAGAGGTGTATCACAATGGCCAGGGTGTTTTTTGCTTCGTCTTTACAGTCAGGGGAAAAGAGAACCCTCTCACACAGTAACTGGAAAGGAATCATCAAGCATCTGCCTGTATTTCTGGGAGAGCTGTGGGACAGCTCTGAAGGACTGCCAGATCTACTTACTCAGTATCCTCATTTGCACGATGGGCAGGTTGCCAGACTCAGTTAAACAATACCTGAGGTCTAGTTTATATTCCCACCTAGGCCAGATAGCTGGGATTTAAAACACTTGCAAGTTTGGGTGTGAGGGCGGTATGTGTTGACAAGGGAATTAGGCCATGGCTCTACAGGATTTCTCTTCTGATGCGAGATTAGCTCAAGCAGCTCCACTCTCCCCCTCACCCGATTTTGCTAAATGTCTGCACAGATGGAGGAGTGACGGGCAGAACTGGAAACTGCACTGCCTCTGGGGTGCAGGTAATGGACCTGGGATTCAGAGGGGTGGCCCAGGCAGAGTCCAGCAGCAGAGTGCCCTGATTCTGCTGTTTAGGCAGGCAAGTTGCAAAAAGCTTCTGCCTTTGGGCTGGCAGGGACAGGCTAGTCTCCATTTATTTTAAAATCAGGCCCCTCTCAGCTGCTCACCTGCTTTTCATCACTTACTCCACTTCTCTGCCCCCATGTCTCACATACCAGTTGCCATAGTTTGTTTCTTCCCCACTCCCACTTCTCTCTTCACTTTGTCAGAAGAGAGGGGAGATGGAAGCACCTTCTTTCCCAGTTCACCACCTGTCAAAAAAAACTCTTAAAAAAAACCAGAAAACCAGTGATTCACTCAAGCACAAAGCCAACAAAAAGTTCTAAATCTTGCTGCTTGCACATCTTCTGAGTTAGGAAACATGGGTGGCCCACCTCTTTCTAGAAGGGTGTATTGTGGCCATTGTGATGGCAGTACTCAGCTCCACCACCCAGCAGCTCTTAAGTTTTCCTTCTCCACTCCAGCCACGTGCTCACAGAGCAAACTGTCCTTTGTTGTGGTACCAGGGGTCTTTGCCTCTCAGAACTCACAAGAAGTTGTAATGCACTGACCTCAGGCAGCACAACACACCATCCTGGTAGGAACCTGGCCAGCCCACTACTTGATTATCAGTCCCTCTGTTACTTTTTGTAAATTTAGACTGCCCCGAAAATGAGACTTAGGGGGTTGAGAGAAACCAAAACACACACACGCAAAAATGTGAACCTTTTAGCCCATCTCCGACAAATTCACTTGCAATGACCAACAAAGTTATGTTAAACCACATTAATTAAAGTAAGCAATGCTTATATAAATAGTCTCATTATCTTGTATATAAGCAAGTAGAAGTAGCTGTAGAAGTAAAAATTCTTCAAAATTTAAACTATACAAAATTTTTAAGCTGATTGATACAAGTTAAGGCAGCATGAAGTAATACTTCATTCCACATTTTCAATATAGCAAAACAAAAGCAGAAGTATGCTGGAAGAAAAGTCTCAATTCTTCAACTTCTAAGAAAAATTTTGCATCTAAAGCCTCTAGTATTCCAGTGTACCATGAACAAGGAATAAAAAAGTAACCAAGTATAATTTACTGGTCTTGAAAATTTAAAAATAAATAAATAAAAACCTATATTTATTGCTTGTAGATACATGTTTCACAATATGCAGTTAAAATCAGAATAAAATTATAGTGAAGTTACAGTGTTTACTCAATTATTTAAATGCTGTATTAATACTAGATAATTTTAAGTTAATACGGAAAAATATCAGGTTAATTAAAATATCTGAATGCAATATACGCTTACTTTAATAAAACTAGAGCACAGGAAAGAAAATCAGAATCAAGAATATTTCTCTTACTCTGCTTAAAAGGCAGAGTGAAAAATATGCTGCCACTGAGACAGGAGAAGGTAAAACAAGAGACAAAGTTTGACAAACTATTAGACCCAACAGCCATAGATGATATCCCTAAGAAATATGAAAAGAGAAAAAAAAAAAAAGTAAAGAAAGAACAGCCCTATGTCTTCTTTGCATAAAACGAATTCCTATTCTCCTGTTATATTTGTTTCTTTGATATTTAATATTCTTTTCACTAAAGGACTTAGAGAGGAAAGTTGTGTAACAGTCAAACACGCTCAGAATTCATACATCACAGAAATCTACCAAAAAACACAAACAAGTATTATACCATCAAAGTCTCTGATCACAGATTTACAAAGTATAAACTATCTGCTTTTTCCAAGATTTGGTAATACACTGCTGCTATGTAGCAGAGGTTATGAGTCCCCAGAACAGTGCACAGGGAACACTTTTCCTGGAGCTGATTCTTGTCAATTAGTGTTTACATATTTAATTTTATTTGCATATATACCAGAGATATTTACTTTCTTCTAATGTCACATAGCTCATTAAAGCAAGAAAAATAGCAATAGTAGAGGATAAAGCTATCTGTAAAATGGCTTTATATTTAATTGAATTCTTGTTCTGATTCATGATCAGTAATAATTATTCCTGGGAGATTAAGAGAGACTTATAAACACATAATAATCTTCGAGAGAGGAGAGACTTTCCAAAGCACATACCACAGAGAGACTTGCAAATTAATTCAAGTATTGTGTAAAATTGTTTCTTCTTTAAGCGGTAGTGCTTCTCAAATATATAGTTTATTATAACATCTGGATCCTTTCATCATCCCATTACTCCCTTTGCTATTCTTGAAATATCCTTGTAACAGGAAAACACTTTCAAAACATGCTCTGGCATGTTAAAGCCCAGAGCTTGCCACTGCAATTCAGATATTTTAAATTTACACCACCTCTTGTTTCCACCATCAAATGTACCAGCATGTCTTAGCATAATTTAAAATTTCCCCAACACTCCTGCTTAGCATTCCCACTGCAACACAAATTACTGATGCCCAAAAAAAAATAGAAACAAAAAGGTACTTCAAAACATTTGGCTTATTTTAAATATGCTCTCCTCAAAATCATCTCTCCCCTGGTCAACCATCAGTGGTTCTTACATTGCATAGTAGCTATGACCCCTACGTTTGAGGTGGCATGATCAAAGGAGCGCTGGCCAGACTTGGAAAAACATTTCCACTGAGAATGGACATACTGCCTGTCAAAAGGTTATTCCCACTGCGTACAGAGAGCAGCTCATATTACTGCAGTGTAACATGAAAGTGCAAAATCTAGCCGTAGTAATCCACATACATGTTTTTCTTTCTAAAAAGGGCATATGGGAGACACTGGTTAGAACAGAACATCCGTATTATCATTTGAAGGGAGGAGATGGACTGGCAAGGAAAAGCTTCCCTAATCAATCCAGCTGTAGGAATGAGCCTCTTAAAAAAATACTTTAAAAATTCTGCCTCTTACCATAGCAATTACTTTTCTTCAGTTGCTTTCCATCCCTTTAGTTAAAAATTTATATATGCAAATATACATCTACATATAGATAATCACACATACATATGATCAGACTTTACACACTGCGGAAGACAAAATAACTTCGGAGGCGTAAATCTTGATGTCAATGACAGGAAGGCTTTGGTGAACCATTACCATAAATCTGACAAACGCTAATTTGATGGGTGGCTGTATCTGTCTGCTGCAAGACCAGTCTAGACAGTCTATTGAGAAATCCTAAAACACAACTGTTTGTTCCCTGTAACACCATCTGGATATGGCAATAAGAGCCGACCCAGTGCCATTCACACATGGATCAAAGCACATGCTAATGCCATCATGAAGTCATACACATAAAAAATTCAATCTGAGAACTCTATGCAATTTTCCTAAGTCCTCAGTGAAGAAACCTCAGACTTAGCACAACTCAAGCTAAGTGCATGAAGAGGGGGAGAGGGTGGAAAAAAAGAAGAGAATATTTAATGAGCTTGGCCTTCCCGAGGAATGTTAGGCCACCCATTGTATTGGAAAAGGCTCATGTCACACTTCAGTCATGGCACCCATCAGGGTGCCCCTTTACAAAAATTGATCCGGAGGTTTTTGTAATTACCTGTTTCAAACAGAAAGAGTGCCCAGAAAAAGGAGAAGGTTTCTGAGGTGTAAATCTTGCATTTTCTTATTTAAGACAGAGCTGGCAGAATTTGCAATATAGCAGACAATATTGAAAACCCCTCTCTCATTAAACTGCACCATGGCACTAGATCAAAGCACCAAGGGCCCCCTATTGAACTTCTCTAAATATTACAAACCTAAGAGCAAGCCTGGCTATGCAAAAACTAAAAGTAAAGCCAATCTTTTCCTGCTTCCTAAAAAACAAATCACAGCTTTCCATGACACAGCTTAAATAGGTAAACATACTACATAGCATACCACAAACTTTAAATTGTCAAAGCTTCATCTACTACAAAAAGAAAACAAAAACAAAAAACAAAGATTACTGTGGGCTTTTTTTTCTGCAAAGCTCACTTCTGACAGTTTCTGGGGTGCTTTTTTAATACTGCCCTTCAAAAGGTTCTTGTATTTTTTTTAATGCAATGCATTATATAACCAATTCAATAATCTGCACAAAACATTTGGCTTTGTCATCAAATTCACCATTTTTTTTCTGTTAAGTATCCACTAATACTAGGCTTCCAGCAATTATATTGTTCCCAGCTTTTTGACCACTGAAACTGTATTTCTTATTTAACTCAGTTTTCTTTTTATGATGTATAAGTTTACAGCAAAACGTCCTTAGTCTTTCTGGAAAAACTGTGTGCGAAGTTGGTTTGCTGATCCTGAAGATGTATCAAGTCAGGCAGCAAAGGCAGGTTTTAACAACCATTTTGATACAAGTCCCATCTTTAAAAGCTGACATCCTCTCATTTAAGTCTTTTTCTCTAATCTTTTGAAAGCAATCTGAATGCTGTTGGACTGCAATGATTCTTGTGGGTCCCTTTCAACTCATATATTCTGTGACTCTATACTGTTATGGTGGTGTTTCATATTTAAAACATTGTAAGATTACAATCCTAGCTCCTTAAATACTTTTCTTTGTAAATTAATAAAAAAGACAAGTAGCAAAATTTACTTCTGCCACCATAAGCAGCTCAACGGAAGTTAAATAACTAATAAAACTGCATTTTAGACTTTTATAAACTGATGTTAGTAATTTCCTTATTGACAAAACACAGAACTAGCATGTTAACATGAATGACCTGTCATAATACACTGCATCCCTAAAAGTTTCATAAAATCACTGCAGAAAAACAAACTCCATAGTTACTTCAAAGACCCTGCAAAAATCCTGCATATCTGTACACAAACACACTAAAATCACTCAAAATAAACTTCCAAACACAATTTAACTCACTCTAACTTGAAAAAATATTTGTAAGAGTAGGTATGAAGTCACAACAGCTATATTGTAGTCCATCACTGAAATAGAACTGCAAAAAAAAAGTACACTACAGTCCTAAAGATGTTTTAATTCAGTATTTCTATGGAAATTAAAATTATCTTAACATTTAAAAATCTATCTATATATACAGGTTTCAATAACAACTTCAGAAGAGAAACAAGTTCAGACTGTTACAGAGATGAAATAGTCTGAGGAACTTTCTGCTACCATGCCATGAGAGAATCAATTACAATAACCATTTTTAGTGACATGGATTAAAAGATTAGAATTCCAATAAAACAAACAAAAAATTCTTTTAAAAAAATAAAATTTAAAAAAAAAGGGCGGGGAGCAGAAAGAAAATTATTGTTGCAATCAGATGACTTTAAGGCAAAAAAATAAGTGATCAAGTAGTCTTTCCGTTTAAAGTGTGTTCATGGATAAACAGAAAATCTCCACAAAGATTTCCGGTACTAGAAAAGCCAAGAGATTGGCCCTGACTTATGACTCAAAAGACTGATACACTATGAGTCATCAAGTTTTCAGACCATAGAGATATTTCAATATGGGGAAGTGGGAGATTTACAGGAATAAAGTGTGCTTCACTAACCAACACTTGTTTCTGCAGAAAGCAAGTATTTCCCCTTGAGGAAAAAAAAGTTGGAAACATGTATATATCACAGTAATTTCTCATTACCTTTGCAATGGTATTAAATGGCATCGTATTAGGATTAGACTTTTTCATGTCTGGATCATGTACAAAACAGATAACTGAAGAGCACACATGCACGTAGTATTTGTTTAGAAAAACACACAATCTCCAGTCTCCTCCAAAGTTCTACACGGAGAATTGTCTTAAGAGAACTAACCTAAATTTAGGCAGAACAATATATGCCCTAACTGTCAATGTTTCAGCAGCAGACACGTAGCGAAGGGCATGTTTCGCAGGACTTAAAACTTCCAAGGACGCCCCATCTCGCTGTGCAGCGGGACAGCACTGCCATCTACTGCTCGCTGCCGCACCACCACCGCTAAAGCGCCGCCAGCTTGAAAACAACACCTCTCACAGGAAAGACAGGAACTTGGGAAGCCCGTCCCAGGGAAGACACCTGCACCACTGACTCCTTTAGCGATTCTATAGTTCTACATAATACGAAACAAAAGGCTGTGTTTCTTTACTCGAATGTCTCACAGAGCACAGAATGAACTGGAGCACAGCGGGAAGAGAGCTGCAGCTGCTCCCCAGAGGGAGTCACCAGGTAGCTGTGCAGTGCCCTCTCCTGCTTTCCCACCAACGCAGCTGTATGCTTCCTGAACACGGAGTCCTTTTTCCATTTTCCAGTCCTTTTCAGAGTACAGACATTAATCCGTTTGTATCCTGAGAAGCTATCCATTTTCATACATACACAAACATTACAAGACTACACAAATTACATATCCAGCGTTGTAAGCAAAACAATAATTAATTTTTCCAATTTTAGCACAACAAATTTATTTCTCCTAAATGTTTACAGACTCGAGTCTTTTTAAAATAATTGTGGATAATCCATGGACTAAGTAATAAAAAGGTATTTCATTCAGCTGCTTAAAGGAGTTCCTAGGAAATTACTGACATGTTCAAATTTTTCAACCACAATCTTGACACAACAAAGAATTTAGTAGAATATAAATACGAGGACATATTTGTGCCACTGCCTTTCTAACTGAAAGAAATTAAGTCCACCTCGTAAGCTTGACAAGCTTTGTAGAATCCATCCTCAAAAGTGCTATTCCCACTAACAACAAATTTGGATTCACTGGAAACTGAGGCACAAAATTTGAAGAAAAGAGACTAGGGATTTTGTTAATGGAGCACACCTCACATGGTAATAATGATGATGAAACTACTGAAACATAATCTGTAAGTACATTGAAGACTAATTGAACCACCTCATTCCAATAAAGCAAGAAGCTAAGACTGTTTTGAAGGATACAAATAGCCATGCAATCACTTCAATCACAAGGCAAGTGTCATATAATTACAGTACATAGTTACTCAAGTCTCCAGGATTCTATGACAATAAAAGGTTACCTGTTACCATATGTGGTAATTTGAACTTGACAAGTTATAGAGGTGAAAAACAACTGTGGTGAGAATAAAAAGCTAAGAATTGTGAAATCTGTAATTAGAATATTGTGAAGTTACACAGACACTAATTTGCTGTTGCTTTGTGGTGTTTGGGGATTTTGTTTCTGTATAGCAGTCTATCAAAATGTGAACGGCTTTTCAGAAACTTCAAGAATTTTAAGATCTTAAAATACCCTCCCAAAACCCTCTGCAAACACTCTTCTTCTCTTTCTTCTTAAAACAATTCTTCAGAGAATGTGCAAATATACTTGCTCTGCAGAACCCACAAAAGCATGTCACAGCATTTTTGTCACAGTAGACAAAAAGATATACAGATTAATTTCTTCACGGGTGACATTATACTGGAGATTTGCAGCAGGCCACTCAAACAGGAAGACAAAGCTGATTACATCTTCTACAGAAATACAGGAGCAGCCTCATATTCACATGTTCTGGTCCTCATGGGGAACTTCAACCTCCCCAATATCTGTTGGAGGAACAACACAGCAGAGCATAAGCAATCCAGGAAGTTCTTGGAATGTGTTGGTGGTAACTTCCTTCTCAAGTGACAGGTAGCCTGGGAGGAATACCAAGTAACCAAGAATCACATTAGGAAAGCTATAAACCTCATATAACTAAATCTGATCAAGGACATCAAGAGCATACTTGAGTGACTGATAAAAAGAAGATTGGGGAAAATATAGTACCTATCCAGAAAGCAATGAGCAAGAACAAGGAGAAGGCTGAATTACTCAATGACTTTGTTGCTTTCAATCTTCACTGAAAAATGTTCCAGCCATACTGCTCAAGTAGCAGAAGGAAAAGGCAGGGACTGGGAGAATGTAGAATCATTCACCCACCGTACAAGATGATCAGGTTCAACACCATCTGAGGAACCTGAAAGTAGATAAGCCCATGGAACCTGGTATTGTACATCCACAGGTCCTGAGGGAGTGGCCAAGGAAGTGGCTAAGCTGGTGTGAAACATATTTGAGAGGTCATGGCAGCTCAGTAAAGCTCCCACTAACTAGAAAAGGGGAAATAGTCCCCGTTTCTAAAAGGGAAATAAGGAAGTCATGGGAAACTACAGGGCTGAGAGTGCCACCTCAGTTCCCAGCAAGACTGTGGAGCAGATTCTCCTGAAAACTACGCTAATGCACAAAGAAAATAAGGAGGTGAATGGTAATATCCAGCACATCTTCCTAAAGTATAAATCATGCCTGACAAATCTGGTGGCCTTCTTTGACAGGATTAGGGATGGGTGGTGGATGAGGGAAGAACAACTTACATCATCCACCTGAACTTGTGCAAAGCATTTGACTATCGTACATGATAACACTGTCCCTAAACTGGGGAGAATGGATTTGATAAGTGGACCATTCAGTGAGTAAGGAATTAGCTGGTTGGCCACACAAAGTGGAGTGTAACAAGTGCTATTCCTCACAGGTGGTATTGGGACCAGCTTGGCTGAAAACCTTTAGTGGCAACATGGATGGTGAGATGGAGTGTACCTTTAGCAAGTTTGTCAACACCACCAAACAGTGCAGTGCAGGTGACACGCAGGAGGGAAGGGATGACATCCAGAAAGGTCTTGACAGTCTTGAGAAGAGGACCTCTGCCAGCTGCATGAAATTCAACAAAGCCAAGTACAAAGTGCTGCATCTGGCCTGGGGGAACCCCAAGCACAAATACAAGCTGAGCACAAAATAGATTGAGAGCAGTGTGGGATATCTGGTAGCCGAAAAGCTCAATATGACCCAGCAATACTCACGGCTCAAAAAAGCCAATAATGTCCTGGACTGCATCCAGTGAAGTGAGCAGCAGGGCGAAGGAGAGGATTCTGCTCCTCCACTGTGCCCTCATGAAACCCCACCCGGAGCACTGCACATAGCACTGGGGCACCCAATATAAGAAGGACACAGACCTCTTAGAGCAGACCCAGGAAGGGTCACAAAAATGCTCAGAGGGCTGGAGCACCTGTCCTATAGGTAGGTTGAGAGAGCTGGGTCTGTTGTCCAGAAAAGAAAAGGCTCCGGGGAGGCCTTTATAGCACCTTCAGTACCTGAAGGGGCCTACAGGAAAGCTGGAGAAGGACTTTTGACAAAGGCATGTAGTGACAGGACAAGGGGGAATCGCTTCAAACTGAAAGAGCATAGATTTATGCCTCGTATCAGTAAGAAACTCTTTACTGTGAGGCTGGTGAGGTACTGGAACAGGTTGCCCAGAGAACCTGGGGACAACCCATCCCTAGAAGTGTTCAAAAGAACGCTAGGTGGGGATTTGTTTAGTGGAAGGTGCACTGGCCCACACCAAGGGGATGGAAGTAAATTATCTTATTGATCTCTTCTAACCCAAACCATCCTATGGCTATATGAACTGGAAAGCTAAAGAAACTCAATTTTCATACAGTTCCCATCAGGAAGTGCTGACCACATTAATCATTCTATCTCTCCAACAGATTTGCAAACAGATTTTAAGATACAAGCCAGTAGACTGTCAAATTTAACCTGAAGAATTGATTTGGAACATAAATTAACACAAATTAACTTTCAGATTTTATATATGCAAATTATTACCTTTTTCTTACAAGCTACTTTTTTACTTGAAGTCACTGGTGAACAAGGGTATGCTGGCTTTTGCTGGGGTAGAGTTAATTTTCTTGCCAGTGGCTGGCATGGGACTGTGTTTTGGATTTGTGCTGAACACAAGATTGATAATATAGAGATGTTTTTGCTATTGCTCAGAGGAGCTCACACAGAGCCAAGGCCTTTTCTGCTTCTCATACTGCTACACTGGTGAGGGGACTGGGAGTGCCTGGGAGGCTGGGAGGAGACACAGCCAGGACAGGTGACCCCCACTGATCACTGGGGTTAACCCCCATGGCTGGGGTTAAACCAAAACAAAGGGATAAAGGTAAACACTATAAACACTACCTTTAAAGAGACACTTAATACTTTGGTAACAGAAAAGACATCATGCTCATATATAGAGAGGGGGGAATAAGAAGGAATGGGAGGACATTTGGAATGATGGTGTTTGTCTTCCCAAGGCACTTGTGTGTGATGTTCTCCCAGAGATGGATGAAAACCTGCCTGCCCATGGGAAGCAGTGAATTAATTCCTTGTTTGCTCTGCCAGGGTGTGCATCTTTTTCTTTCCCTATTAAACTATCTTTATCTCTAACCCACGAGTTCTCCAGCTTTTACCCTGCTGATTCTCCTCCCGATCCTGATGGTGGAGCAGTGAGCAGGAAGCTGCCTGGGCTTAGACGCAGGCTGGGGTTAAACCACAACAAAGGGATAAAGATAAACCCTACCTGATGCTTCTTTTGGTAGTTCCCCATTTTTATATCTGAAAAAAAGATTATCCACTTTACATCTACCATAAGTTACTTATAAATCTGAAGCCTAATAATTAAATTCTTTACTGTTCTTTACACCAGTAAAAGGAAACAAGTTCCTCCACATGCAAAGTTCTTCTCTCTCCAAAGTGAGCATCTAAGGTCACAGGTCCAGGATGCTCATACTGAAAATTACTTCAGCTAGTTTATTTTTCTTACACAAAAGATACTAATTCATCTTTGGCAGCCTGACTAAAATCATCTCACTTCATTAACAGGGTATCAGCTGTTCCCTCCTCATAAAATGATTTCTGGGAACTAATACTGAAAGAAAATTATGTAAGTTGAAAAAGAACAGAAAGATAATAGCTAGAATTGTTAAACCAGCAGTCTTTAAGGTGTCCTCTAGTTCTGGGGGAAAAAAAATGCATTATTCGATGGAAATTGTAGCATTCCTGAAAATAACAAAGAAAGGCATAAGTTTAGTACACACAACTGTCTGAGAAAAAGTAAACAACATTCTTATGATGATGATTTGATAGTTTTCATTCCAATCGATGTTAAACAGTGGCTATTAACTGGACACTCACATCAGCAAAGCTGGATAGCTTGGATTCAAGCATGCTGAGAAATGGCATAAGTACCAGCTAGACTGGTAGTGCTTGCTGTCATTAAGGTTTGAAAAACTGAAATTGGAAAAGTTCACAAGAACAGCAAGAACAGAACTGCTATGTCAATATTTACAAAAGACAAATTGGATGCACTAAATAATTATGTCTGTCAGCCTAAAGAAGATTTTGTGAAGAAATAATAATTTTTATGCAGTGAAATAGCTGATGAGCGATTTGATTATGAACAATTAAATTAAATTACACAATGAATGCCAATCAACAGGTCTACAGACAATAGACTTACTGTTCTTAAACAGGGTGTAAAAAAGTATGCCTTTATGTAATATTCTTAGTATTCTGTAATACCCTACAGTGCCAAAATGAGTGTATTTTCCTTAACCCACTTGAAAAATCCAATACCAACAAAACACTTTTAAAACTATGTAAATTTATTTGATTTATGGGCTCCTGGTATGGGCTCCTGGCTATACCTTTAAACCAGGCACTTTCATGCAGTGATGCATTTCTACTGTGGTCACACAGGACCTAGCCCATACTGTCTCATATTTAAGAGCACCCAACTCAAAGAAGCATTGAGATCATCTGAAACAGTGAAAGAACACTGGGAAAAAAAATGAAGACCACAGTTTTTTGATATATTACTAGGTGTCCAAGAACACAGCAAAACATGAAAGAGACACTGCTTGAATTAATCTGTGGAAGGTAATTCTGTTTAAAGTGACTGAATGTGCACTGGGTTTCTTAGAGAGAAGACTGCAGAAAGCAAATGGCAGGCCACATTGACTGTTCTGAGCACAGGTAATGAACATCAGGCCTAGCAACAAAGTTGTGCACATTTCTATCTAGATATTAAAAAGGTGATAGTACTTTCTGCCCTGGGAAATAAAGCCTCTGAAAAATGCTTGTGGGCATGGTAATTAAATTTGCACAGGGCATCCATAAAGATCAGTTATAGCCTCAAAGCACCGATGTCTTCTTTGGAAATTAGGGAATTACTAAACTGGAAAAGTAAGAAACTATGAAGTCTGCAGTTGACACAAGAGCAATCCCACAGCATTGCTGTTGTTTGTCCTGATGTCTGCAAAGCAGAGTGTTCAATATGGAGAAAAACAGGATCAAATAGGTCATGGAAGAGTCAATAAAATGGAATGGTGAAAGAGCAGAAAAAAAATCTCAGATAATTCAGGG
Organism: Acridotheres tristis; assembly: GCA_037013685.1. Taxonomy (NCBI): domain Eukaryota; kingdom Metazoa; phylum Chordata; class Aves; order Passeriformes; family Sturnidae; genus Acridotheres; species Acridotheres tristis. Next base: position 63,130,501 of record CM072919.1, on the reverse strand, counting down.
ATTGAGGAACTCATAAATTCACCTTATAAGATAAAGAGTAAGAGCAATCTTCCTCAAAACACACAAAGGACGACCAAAACATGACACAGACATTCATTAAAGGAGAGGCAATTAAACACTAGAACTTCTCGCATAGAGTATAGTGAATCTTTTACTACTGAAAATACTCAAATCAGAATTAGATCTTTTGACCTTCACCCTAAAACACTGTTGTAATTTAGAGGATATCTGAAGATTTATTATGAATAAACATGATCAGAACAAACCTTTCTGGGATTGCATCTATTCATTTGGATATCCCACGTGTATTTTCTGAACAGCTAGTAACCATGGCTTTATTAAAAGAGTGAGAAGACAGTGCACATCCTTGAGATGAGTAGTTCCATGCTTGGTTCCACCAGGGCCACTATGGGCTGTTCAACATTTCACAGAGCTGACAGAAGCATATATTATGCTGAAGCATGTCAGACAGAGATAGCTCACATTCAGAGAAATAGCTGACACAGATAACACAGAGTTCACTGAATTACAACTGCTATAGGCTGATTTCAGCTTATTAATCTTAAGGAGTTCAGAGAGAACAGCATAAAGTACAAAACCAGTATAACTCCAGCAGATTCTTTTCAATGCTGAGAATATACACCTCTTTCAGGAGGACTCTAGTGCATGTCAGACACAAGAAAAGCAAACCTTTCCATAGGATGTCCTCTGGGACAGAGCAACAGAAAAGGTTTTCTGCTTACCTAGCCTGTCACAGGGACTTTGAAATATGCAGAAGCAGAAATCACTTCTGCAAGACGAATAAAAGAAAGGAGGCAGAGGGGGAACACCACCCTTTTGTAATTCTCACTTTCTCTCCCTGCTATAGATAAGAAGCCAGCCACTGGTTAAGGAAAAGAAGGAGACCTGCAGATGTTGAAAGTGAGATGGTCACTACTCCTGCTACAACTGAGTCGACACAGTATGATCCTTTGCAGCTGGACACAAATGAGGAAGCATTTTGCTCATCCACTCCCACATGTCAAATGGACTAAGTCTGGAAGACAGAGCCAAAAGATGGAACATACTGACTTCAGTGTATCTCATCTGGCTGTCTGCTTCAGAAAGCTTTTTGTAAACTTTAAATTCTTGTTCTGTGTTTGCTGCATTTCACCAAATTCTACAGAAAATGCAATCAGATTTCAATGGAAGAAATTCAATTTTGCTTGCAAGCATCACTCCAGAGAACTTCAAGTGCAAAAGCTGAGATATGCTGTTCACCTCTCACATGTAGTAAAGGATTCTCAAGGCTAACTTATGCTGCTGGTCACATGTATGCAACCCCTCTGATTTTAACAGACGTGCCCAACTCTGACTAGAGGTCACTGAACTGAACACCAGCAGCAGTTTAGTCAGTGAAGAGACCTGAGAGCAGAGAGAGCTGTTTGACTTAAATAGCTTTTATTTACTCCATTTTGAAAAGTAGCAAACAGTCTTTTTTTCTGTTTAGATCCAAAAATATTCTATATGTCCGTATAAACAGATTTGTAAAGTCTGCACTGACTCAAGCATTGAAATGGCTCCTTGTAGATGACCATGTTTTAGTTTAGACAGCTTTTATTCAAACCAATGCAGTAGGGGAAATTCATCATAAGTGCGGTGAGCTTGAAAGAAAGACACCAAAATTGTCATTCAGAAAAAGATCAATTTCTGCTGAAACCACACTTCCTTTTCCCATATGGGAACATACTATAGAGAACCTAACGACTGAGAAAACATTTCAGAGGAGAGTGTGTATACACACCCACACTGGAACAGATTACCAATTGTTAGACTAGTGAAGGCAAGCATTTTTCTCTAAAGCAATCTCTTCTCCTCTCAGGAGATAAATCTTAGGCAAACAATGCTTGCTAGCAATGAAAACATAAGATGTCAACAGCTTTGTAGTTTGTTATGTTATTTAATATCAAGTTTGTGCAAAGCACAGTGTGGGAATTAAAAAAAAAAAAAAGACTAAAAAAATGCAGAAAGTAATTTTGAATGTTGTCAGGTCAAATTCAGAACATATTAGTTAGAAAAGCCTGGAATGATTCTGAACTACATAAAGTCTGTAGGAGTCTTGGAGATGTTCTCATGAGCTAAACAGGCATAAACAAAAGACAGCCTTAAATACGAGATAAATCTGAGTTTAAATTGAGCCAAGATGGATAAAAAGAAAATAAAACAAACAAATTCTACCTGACCTGAAACTCTCAAGTAAGCCACAACACAAATGTCAGCCCTCTCTAAAGAACTGCAAAATGAAACAGATGTGGCTAAATAGACAACACAGTATTCTAAGAAAACTCTCCCTGGAAATTCGGTTTACATTTAATAACTTCCATATAAAAATCATATAAGGCACACTTTTTCCATGGCAAGCCTTAAATATGATAAATTTCTTCCAGTAATGATAAGTTGTTTCTGTTTCAGGTAACACTTTGCAGATAGAAGAAGTGTACTCCTACCTTGCACAGTTTTATATTACTATTTAGGGATTATTTAGCACACATTAGTGCTGCAGAATATCCTTCAGCTCCCACATGTAGCAAAATCAACAGCATGGCATTTGTCTAAGATGAAAAGACTGAGACTTATAAATGATCTGGAAAAATACAAAGAGTAATGCCCAGAAATATGATAGAGGACATCTCTGAACAAAATTTGGCACAAATTTCTAACAAAACTTGTGTCTTGATGACTGATGACACAGGTATCTTAGACATAACAACACAGTTCAAGCCAACAGTCCTCCTTTGAGCATGAAGCCAAACTAAAAGAACAGCTTATAAAAATTTCCCAGCAACTTATATTGATCCAGGTGATTCAAAGTTGGCACGGGAATGCTGTTTTGGTGAACATCCTGATTTGGATCAGACGCTTCTAAGACTAATATGAATAGAGCATCAGCTTCACATGAACAAGGAAAAAGTTTTTAACATGCAGGCAAGACTTATCTGGTAAATGCCAGAAGTGCAAGAGCATTCATGGAAGCCTCATGAAGACCGACCCACTCTCATTCAAGACCAAGAATACAATTTCAATAGTACTTTCTGAATATTTAATATCATCTGATGAGAAAAGGCTTTTGTTGTTTTTGTTTTTAGAACAGCTAAATAAAGGTTATCAGAAAAACACAGGGCAAAGATGGATTCAGAAGAAATTACTGAGCCATCCAACAAGGCATGAAAGAACTGCAAGACCTGAAACATCACAAACCTGTAAGAGCCAAAAAACCAACACTTCCCTCTTGCTAACACTGCAGCTTATATAATCAATACAGGAATTGCATAAGCAGAAAAAAAACCCTCTATTTTAAAAACTGATCAGTTTTCTGGGCTTAAATTTTTAGTCCAGTTTAACTCTAGCATTAAAATTTCTCTGAGTTACAGTATTCTATATTCATTGTTGTACTTCTCCTCTGTTTCTCCAACCATCAGCCATTAAAAGGAGCTAAGAGAAACAGATGATAAACACCAGGTGGGGAAAACCCAGAAGCCCTAGCAAGTACAAAGGAATAAGGCTTGTGGAAACTTGATGTTGGCAAATTAAGTTTTCACTCAGCAGCTGAACAAATTCTCTAAGGTCTCCACTATAGATAATGTCATAATCTCTCAAAATAAGTCCCAAGACTTCACTATTCCCTTTCAAAGAAATTAAAAGATTTGCATTAAGAAACATTTTTCAATACATTGTTCATTCGCAACAGGTTAATATGAACAGAACGCCCTTGTACTTTCCAGTAGACAGTACTTTCCTTTGTTCTAGCTGTCCTTTCACTATTTTCTACAAAACTTTTAAATCTAACCTTTTCATGTAAAACTTTCTTGAAATCTTAAGAACAACACCAATACAAACTTCATTACCCGGCAGCAAATAAAATGCTTACAGTGCTTCTACAAACATGTACACATTATTGGTTTGTGAAATTATCTAAGAGGTGCTATACAGAGCATTTACAGTCAACATACAGGCTGATGGCCTTTTCCTCCATAGTATGAAGCAAAAGCATACATGGAGTGGACCCCTTTTAGTCTCTATTAACTCAAAGAGGTGCAGCAAAAGATATCATGAGACATCTAGCTCTCAATGATGTCGAAAGGGTAGGCTCACCCCCTTCTGTGTCCATTCTGCACTGCACATTCCTGCCTCTCACATGCCATCAGCCCTTGGTGCTAATTTAGTCTCTGACATAGACCATTCATGTACACAGAAACCATCCATATGGGTGAAAAACACAAAACAGTTTGAAAACCTGGCAAAAAAGTAAACAGGATAATAAAAGTAGCACATGCACGTGCTTAATCTCCCATGTCAAACCAAATAGAAAGCTGGAGGTGGTCATAAACATCAAAGCAAAATTCCCTTTTCAGCAGCACACTGGTTCCTGGCAGCTCAACTGTCCCCTGGAGTCTTACTTTAACCACTGCCTCATTTTACAGGTTTGAACATTTACCTAGAAAAGAATTTCAAAAATATCACGATAGCAATCCATAACATTATAAACAAAGTCGGTATTTCAATGAAACAAGATCTCCAGGCTCTAGCTCACAACTACCTAGACACTTGTGCTAATTCTCATTCCTTTGAGTCTAAAAACTTATTCCTAGTTGATCAACGAAATCTTAATAAAAGAGTTAAGAACTCTTGATCTTCATTTGCCTTTCCTCCTCCATCCTCTTCCCCCAGATAAACCACGCTCTTTCACATTTGGAGCCACTGCTGAATTTTAAGTGATGGCTTGTTTGTTTGCATCCTGAGGTTTTTTCTAGGCTCTGCTTGTTCTCAAATATATCCGGAATCTCCCCTCTCTGTAGTTCTTGGCATTCATCATCTTTCTGCATGAGCTTTGCAATATAAGACCTAAAGTGTGACAATTCAGAACCTGCCTCGGTCAATGACACAACTGTCTAACCAGAAGGGATTTACTCTGTTTCTCCTTGCAAACCAGACAAATCTATCTTCCTGGCATGTCTTTTTTCAGAGTGCCTAACAGCTTAAACAAGATAATGGAAATGCCAGAATGGCAAACAGAGGAGTAAAGGAGTAAATTTTTGCCTCAAAAATCTTGCACCTATTTCAAATAATTAGCTATGTAAAAACAACCCTGCTTTGAAAAGTCACAGTGACAGTTTTGCTCTTTCTCTTTTGCAAATACTCCGTAACTGGAAACAGAAGATAGATAAGGTTCTCTGGGGAAAAATGCACAATGATCTGGAGATGATGCACTTGTAAAAACAGTAACTATGCTAAATGAGTGGCTACTTCAAAATAAACAAACAAAATTCCTCCCTCCAGAAACGTACAATACAGCAAAACCCCACTGCTACAAGATACTAGAGAACACAGTAACTGACATGACTCAAGTAGGTTCTACCCATTTACCCACCAGCAAACCCATTTAGAGAGCTGCAATACTGGGAAAAAGACAAACAGATTTTAAGGAAAACAAATGTTTAAACCCCAAATCTAACCAAATTAGGCACTGTGAAAAATCCTCATAAACTACCACGAGTTCACATGGGGAATTTTTTATATTTTTACTGAATGTTGGAGACCCCCAAACAGATCGCAGATACAAAGTATGACAGTTTTTATGTTCTTATCTCCCACACAAATGCCACAGGGAGTAACTATTCTACTACGCATTAGTCACGTGCCCACAAGTGCTTTGTTTCTACAAATACCAAATTTTAAAAACCCAAACACAAAAAAAACCTAAGGCAAATCACATAGAGCCGAACAGATGTACAGATTTGCAGGACAACTGCAAACAAAACTGACCACTGTGGATCATCCCTAGTATCCTCCTTCCTCTCTTTTCTCCGCAGTTTAGCCAAGGGGGGAGATTGCTGTGGATTGTCACTCTTCCTGTAGGGCAGCAGCATTGCAGAAAGTGGTTGTCTCTTGACTTCCCACAGGATAAAACCCTAGAAATGTTGGGGGCTGAAGGTAGAAATGTTGCCTTTCTGTTCTTACATTTGACATCACTCTGCCCTGACACTTGTACACTGCTATCACTATGTCTCTCAGGTGTCAGGCTCAGGCATTCATTCACTCACCCAAAACTTCCACTGTGCAGGAAGTGTCTGTTTTCCATAACGTGCTACACTGTGCCATTTCACACACTCCAAGAGAACTACTCCAAATTAGTTCTCATACTCTTCCTTTCTGCAGCCTTGGCTACTATTGCCAGCCTTGTAGTCCCCCTGTAGTCTTGGACTCACAGGGTCAGGCCATCCTTGTTCTCCTGAACAAACAGGTGTGCTTACTCCAAGCTTTATTCATTGCTCCATCCAGAATGCTGTGCCTCAGACCACAAAGTCTCCCAGTAATTGCTTTAGATGCTTGCAAGTCCAAGGATTGTCCTGTATTGCACTGAAGGCATGATAATAGTCAGGAAAACAGTGGAGAGAAAACCTGAACAAAATCTGCTCTCTCACCATCTCACATACACACACTCACTTCCCTCCATCTGCTTGACTTCAGGAAAATTCCTGCACTAGTCCCAGTCTCAGACTTCTCCTCATAATAGAACCCTCGGTCACACCCTCCTGTTGGCAGGGATCTAAAATTTACTCATTCCCAGTAGGAATGAAGGCACCGTGTCTTAAACGCGTCATAAAATTAAGACTGCATACAAGACAGCAACGCGGCAGGGCAGCTCTTCGCTGGAACGTGAATCCTGCTCTTAGCTGCAGCTGGGAAGGTTTTCCCTCAGCAGTACCACCGCACCTGGGCTGCACTCACTCACTCACTCACTCACTCACTCCACTCACTCACTCCGGTCTGACGGGCCCTGAGGCGGGCGGCAGCGGCCGCGGCCGCTCGGGGACGGCGCTGCTCCGCGCCGCCCGCCAGGGGGCGCCACCCGCTAGGGGGCGCCGCCGCGGAGGGCGCCCCCCGGTGGGCGACGGGGGAACTGCGCCTCGCCAGCCCCGCGCTGCCCGACAGGACACGGCGGGACACGGCCGGGATACGGCAGGATCGGACACGGCCGGGATACGGCGGGACACAGCCGGGATACGGCGGGACACAGCCGGGATACGGCGGGACACAGCCGGGATACGGCGGGACACAGCCGGGATACGGCGGGATCGGACACGGCCGGGATACGGCGGGATCGGACACGGCCGGGATACGGCGGGACGCGGCCGGACCGGACACGGCCACCGCCGGCGCACAGGCGTCCCCGGCGCGCATGGCGCTTCTGTCCTGCTGCCGCGACTTTCACACTCCTGCGTTACCACGCAGGCTGCCAGACCCGGGTCGGGCTTCCAAAAGAACCCAGCAGCTTAGTTATCCATAAGGAAAGCGATGGATCCCGTAGAGATCGGAGGGAACCGGGCGCGGGCGTTGCGGGCAACACACGCCACAGGAATTGAGGTTGAAAGGAAAAATACTTTGTTTTCTGTGGGTTTGGGTTGTTTTGGGGTTTTTTTTGGCGGGGGACGTATATACTAACACAACTAACAGACTTTAAACAAACCTCCATAAAAATACATTTAATTGATAACACTTGTGAACAGCAATTTCAGTGGTCTGTTGCCAGACTGGAGCCGACTTTTCTGAAAGACAGAGCTGGTACTGAGGCAAAGGCTACTTAGAAGACACACTTGCTGAATTCCCTCTATACCTTTGCTGGAGTGAATTTGTGAGTGTACTTACTGTTCTTAAGTAATTTTCTGATGCTACTGCCTCCTAGCTCTTCCTAACAAAACAGATCTGTAACTCAAAACAATATCTGTTACACAGGCAATTCTAAAACCAACTACAGAAATTCAGTGTAACCAAGTTCAGAAAATTTAAGACAATCATGCAAACCTATATACTGTATATATGTATATATATACTGTATATGTAGAAGAAACACTTTTCATTCAATTTGCTGAGAAAGAAAGTGGGCAAGTTTTATTAACATTTTCTAAAAATGGTCTCTTGGGTTTTACCTGTCAGTATCAGAAAACCACTGAAGTAAAGATACAAGGATTTCCTCCCATAATAAGCCTGAAAAGTCCAATAACCACCTTGACTTTCACTTACAACCGAAAACATGTTATTGTGTGCATCTGAACCAACTACACACATAAGTCATATTCAGGCACATTCTTTAAAGATTAGAACAATGCTGAGGGAATATAAGAAGTAGTTAGAAAATAGACTAAAAGTTGATGTTTTGGAAGACCTAACTTGAAGATTGCCTCTTTGCTGTGCTTCAGCTCTTTCTGCTATGCTACAGCTTTCAGACACATTGCCTTCCCTTTCAGAAAAACTGCTGTCCTCACTACTGTGCCAAAAAGGTCACCCATAGACTGTTACAAGGAGAATTTCCAGCAGTGTGGGAGGACACTAATGGGTTGTGTAAGAGACTGTGGCCCTCAGAAAGGCTGCACTCAATGGTGACTGAGACAGAGGTGGGGGGAAAGGTCCCAAGCAATGCCATCTTCAAAAGGCCCCAGAAGAACTGTCCAAGGACCTACAAGGTTATCAGTCTAGATTTGGTTCCTGGGAAAGTCACAGAGTAGGACCTCTACAAGAAGAAAAGGATTACAGTCTTAAGCAGACAACTTAGGATGGGTAAAAACAGATTGGATGATTGGCTTAGAGGCAGCAGTTAATGTCTTGTACTCTACCAGGACTGCAGTAACAAAGTGGAGTACTACAGAAGCAAATCGGTGACCAGTCCTTCCTCAGTGGCATGGCAGAAGTCACACTTGTCAAGTTTGCAGATGACATCAAACTGGGAGGAAAAGCCAATGCGCTGGAGAGGGCTGCCATCCAGAGGGACCTGGGTAAGGTGGAGGAAGGTGGGGAAAGCCCTGTGCAGCTCAGCATGGAGAAAAGCCCTGCCTGCAGGAAGTCAGAGCCTTAGGCAGCAGTGCAGGCTAGACATGGCTTGCCTGGGCAGCAGCTCTGCAGAAAAGGCCTCGGGGCTGGCAGCAACCAAGGGCAGCAGTATCCATCACTACAGCAGTAGGGCACAACCAGGAGATAGAGGAAAAGGGATGGTTCTCCATTGATTCAGTACTATTTAGACAACACCAAGATCAGATACTGAGTTCTTGGTTTGGGCTCCCCACTGCAGGACTCCAACTTGCCAAACTGGTGTGAGCCCAACACAGGCTCACCTGAATGCTCAGGGACCAAAGCACCTGCACAGTGAGGTGACCCTGATGCACAGGGTTACCTCAGCCTGGGGAAGGGAAGGCTTCTGAAGCACCTCAGAGCAGCCCTCTTCTGCCTACAGACAGGTCACTGACAATAAAGAGTCAGGCTGTGTCATGGTGGCTGAATGACATACATCAGGCACAAGCTGAAAGACAGCAAATTCAAACTGGAGATAAAGAGAAGCCTTTCACCTACAGGAATGGTGCAGCAGTGGTCCAGGTTGCACAGAAATGCTGTGTGGTCCCTGCTCTTGGAAGGTTTAAAGACAGACAGGAAAGAGCCCTGAGCCATGTGGTCTGGCATCTTTGCTGACCTTGCTTTGAGAACAAAGTCAGACTAGAGACACCCAAGATTTTTCCATCCTTACCTGTAGTGTCTTCAGAGCTGGCCAGCTGCAACACAAAACTGAAAGTCTAGTGAGCTCTTTAACTTTTCATTTACATTCATCTTGTTAATTTAGTGGGTGGCCAGATTCCTACAAATCAAATCTATAAGATGACAGCACCTTTTCAAACCTACTTTCAGGGAAGAAAGACACAGAAAAGTGATTTGAATCCCTAAGCTTGCATGTTATCATCTTCCATGATTTTGGAGACCAGGGAGGATGGGCTTTCATAAGAAACATTACACTCTGCATTACATATGGTCATCAGAAGTATGAAAATAACTGCATGACTCTTCAAGAAGATAATACAGTAACAAAACTAAATAATGTGCAAAAGCTCAGTGCTAGTCTCTACCTGCAGCCAGCACAAAACTCACATTTAAGAAAATCACTACTGGACACAAAAGCATACAGTTTTTTTGGAACCAAAATTAAATTCCCTCTTTAAAATGGGGAGAAAAAAAAATCAGTTCCAGAACTATTTACAGGCAGAGTAGTAACAAGAGGACCTGCATTCACCTGTACCAGAGAAAACAGGAAGCAGATGTGCTGCTGGCATGCAGAGTGATGACAGAGTCCCTGTGTTAGCAAAACAAATTCCCAATGCTGCAGCAAAAGGTATATCATAATTCTTAAAAAAACAGCAAAGAACATGTAAGTTTCCCCCAAACCACCAGTCATTAGCAAAACCCCAATGTTTGCTTTTCAAAATGCCTGCTGTGTGCACTCCTTATGACAGATTACTGAACGGAGGAGTTGATTCTTTTATAAGTAAATTCATTAAAACTTTGTACATGCTACTAAGTTCTTCACATGAGAAGTGGTATATGAAATAGGTGTTGTTCCTCCAGTCTCCACAGTAAGGTGGGAAGGCTTTGAGGGGGAACAGCATTTAGCTAAGAAGCATGCTGTAGAGCAGTCCGACAAGGGGCTGTGCGAAACAGTCAAAAGCCAAAAGTTTCCAAGATGGCTGTAAATTACAGGAGTATCATATTTTGAAAAACAAGTGGAAGGGACTGCATAAATGCTAACCATTATTAAGAATAGCTCTGAAAATACCAACCTATCATTTCCACAACAGACAAATCCTCAACAGTTCAAGGAAGGCTCACAAAGAGGAATGGCTACCACAAAACCACTGATAACTCAGGTTTACCAACTACTGGGCATTATATTATCAACCCCCACTAGATATGGTTACACAGATTGCCAAAGCTTGAAAGAATCACCATCTCATCTGGTTATTAACCTCAAGACTCTGCAGGTCTAACATCCAGAAGCAGAGCTACAGTAACAGCCCCACTTGTGCATCATCATCTTGAGCTCCATCCACACTAAGGTACACTACATAACATACATCCATTATGGTCTGGGCTAAAAAAGGTGCCACTGGAAAATGAGATCTGCTAGTGAAGGAAATGAGAAATTAAATTTAGCATTTGACCTTCCTGTACTTCACTTAGGCTCTATCTACACATAAATATACAATTCAAATTACAGTTAGTAATTACATACAAAACATTGCAAGAAGTCAACACGTTAAGACCCAGAAGAAAGGTTGTCTTCTTCCATAGCTGCACAAAGTCTAGGCAATTACCGGTTTTTCATGCTGTAGCCAAAGTAAAAGATCCTGAAAGTTACCTTTTGTAGAATGTTCTGCTTTGCCAATGGAAAAAATTTCCAAGATATGCAAACAACTGCAGGGGGAAAAAAAGGTGTACAAATACATACATCACTCCTACAAATCAGTCTACCACATATACTGTCTATAGCTACTGATCTGTTTTTCCCCTCTCACACTGATATTCTTCCTTTCCTATTTTCTTTGCTAGCTTCAATAAGTATTTCAGGTACGCTTAATACACCAGTGAAGAACTACATGTGCATGTGGAAAAACAGCTTTACAGATAGCAATACTGGAACAGTAGAAATCTTAAAACCCTATACAGTGTTAAAAATCGTAAAAATACTTTCAGATTTTAATCTGGGGCAATGCAGAAGCATGAGCAGATGGCTATTGACTGAAGGAAATCCCCATTTTCCTACTTCATTTCTCCTAGTTGTTCCCTTACCCTATGCCTCCTATGTCTTGCATGACAGAAGCAGAAGATCAGACATCTATCTGTCAACAAATTTTATTATCTACCAACAAACATCTATTCTCACATTCAGTCTTAATTTATCACTTCCCTGCAGCTGCAAGATTGCAGCAGACAGAAACTTCTTGTCTGGTTGGGCTCTCATGTACCTTTAGGGCACACCCAAGCATGTGTTGACCACCAAAAAACATTGGGGAACGGAAGACCTCCTTTCACAATGTCAAGACATGGTGACCAAATCCAATTCTGTGCCAGATAGGAATAAAATTCTATGTGCATAAACCATCTTTTTCCAAGCCCAACTTTTCCACTCCAGTAAAACAGTGGGATAATGGGAATTTTCCATGCTGTTTCCTGTTACACATCTATTTTCTGTTCCACAGAAACCTGTTTGGTTTTTGGGATTTTTTAAATTCTCTCAGAAATTAAAAAAATTCACTCAAAATGCAAGAAAACAAATAATTTACACAACATTTGCACACAAATCCTGGGAAAAGTATATGAGCACAGTGAATAAAATTAAAAGTAATTTGCTGCCACATATCATTATGTGGATCAATCATTATATGGTGCATTGCTGGCCTTTGCTGTACACTCTGCACACCACACAATGCTGGATGGTGCCAGAGGATCAGGTGGTATCATAAACACCAACCTCAGATTTGAGGTGACAAAGTCTCTGGTAATGATTTTGATTTGTCCTTCTTAAGTCTTTTGACAGTGAAGACAAAGGCACTGCAACAATCCTGGACTTACATAGGATAAATTACAGCATGTTTAGTCTGTTTTACAAGTATATAGATTATACAACATTGTTTGTTGTAGAAATTTGAACAAGACAAAAGATTTTTTCATTACAATCAGAAGACTGCCAGCTTGGCAAATGTAATTCTATCACTGCTGCCACGGAGTGGCTCTGTTAGAACATTTACTCATTTCAAAGATAGATGCTATTTTAGATACCAAATAGGAGTATGATTTAGCTGGAGCATGACTTAGAGAAGAACTAGTCATTGCTACAGCCAGCATTATGGATATGTAGCAGAAGAGATTACATGTTCCAAGAGGATGAGAATTCTGGGGGGAAAACTGAGACAAAAAAAATGAGTGAGTCCAAAACTGGGCAATAACTTATTACACAGTTTAGACTTCAGCTACTTTATGCTCTGTTTCATAATTTAAGACGTTTTACAACATGAATAAATAAAATTCAGCATTTGTGAGGTACCCTGACAGTTGCCATGACTGCCACAGAAAGACCCACAAAAGCATAATCAAGGTGTATTTTCAGTAAGCTTTCTGCAAAATTCCTCAAAGCTGAGGAAATCCAAGTCATCATGACAGAAAAAAAAAAGCCTTGTATGGATGACTAATTGGTTAAGTGTCAGAACAGAGGGTCAATTCTGCAGTGCAGGGAGGCCACTTGCAAAATTTCTCAAGGAACTGTGATGGAACTCCTGTGGCAAAGGTAAGCAGCAAGAAACATCCAGTTACTCAAAATAGTACAGGATAAAGCTTCATGGAGGGACAATGTAAAACTGAACAGAGAGAATGGAAGGTGATATTGAACAAATAAAGTGATCTACATGTAGGGAAAAAAACAGCAGTCCTAATAAATTTATATGGTCTATTGTTCAGAAAAGGGATCTGGGGTTATGACAATCCCTTTAAAACTGTTTAGTCCCTGATTTAAAAAAAAATATAATTAACGACCAGAACATCACCAAGCCATTGTATAAATCTGTGTTTCAATGTAACCATACTTATACCTAAGATTGTATTTTTTCTTCTCTTTTTATCAAAAACGTTAACAGATGTGGGAAAAGCTCCTGAAAGGACAAAAAAGCATGATAAAAATCTGGGATAATTTTTCCTACAAGCAATCTTAAACATAAGCACTCTTAGTTTCTTTATTCAGGAAAAGAGAATTTTAGAGAGGTCTGACACATATATGAAGGTTTAGGTGGGTTCTAGAGGGTGTGGTAAAGGTAACTGCAAACATCTCTTCCCATACAAGGATTAAGGGCCATTGAGTACAGCTCATCAGACGCAACTTCAGAAGGACATGAGTGTTCACTGTGGAACTGGTAGGTCACTTGAAGAACCACCAGCTCATTTGCAAAAGAGCCTATGTATTCTCCCTGACTTCTTGAAGAAGCTAGACGTATTCAGAGATGCAAATCTGATGATGATAAAAGAACACGAGCCACAACAAACTCCAAAATCTCCTGGGCTTAAAAGAGTTGCAAACTTGTATCAGGTAACATTAATGCATACACATTTCCTGTTCTTATAACTTCATAGGAATTTGTTTATGGCTATTGTAAAACACGTTGCTGGTCAAGCAATGTATTTGGACTGACCTAACCTGGACATCTTTGTGTTCTAATTCTACCTTCCGAACAGACAGCAAAAAAGAATTTGAGGCAACAACATCTGACTCGGTTTTTCTCAACAATTATTAGCAGCAGCTAATTAAATTACCACCACCCATCCTGTGCAATGAATGACTCATGGGTTTAGTGGGGAAAGGAAAAAAGAAAACAAAGCAATGTTAGGTAATTAAAGACTATACCAAAACACACATGAAACACAGAAGGCAAATTAGGCAGGATTATCTTGCTTGCATATTTCCCAATCTGTGATAGCCTGGCTTTGCAACCAGACAATTCTAGTCTCCTAAATTTCAAATGGTCTGGAAGAGTTTGAGGTATGGGTCTTTTGAGGGAGAATATCACTCATATGTCTGATTTCAAGAAATACCTGAAGAATCTCCACTTGCTTTCCTGGAAAGACACAATGCATAAATTATCAAAGACAGTGCTTTAAACTAAACTGGGTGACTTGGGCTTGAGCACTCTAACTATGTTCTAGCAGCTAAGACAGGCAACCACATTTCTCTCCATCCATTCCAGGCAGATCAAAGGTGCATTTGACTATAGCTTTAGATGATAATGAAGAAGAAATCAGATGTCAGCACACTGACAGGGAAGTGGTTTTTGTCATCAGTATCAGAACATCCCACGCATATCTGTCAGTTCCAAAGATGCTGCTGCAAAAGTCCTTCTGTACCTTCAGCACTGGATCATAACCAGAAGGTTATGGCTGATTATGTGTTAAAATTAGGCTCAGTTGTACTAATAGGTACATCTGTCAAACGTGAGGCAAGACGAATTATTTTTTTTTTAATCCTAGGATAGAACCTTCAGCAGTGAGTAGAAAATGCTAACAGGGCTAAGTATAAATAGATTGCAATTTCACAAAATCTGATTGTTTTTTAGGAACAGACATTTACAGATTGTGTTTTACTAAGTGTCCTGTTTTAGGGTAAATTTGGGAGACAACTTCCAAAGGGCCACCCGGAAGCAAACCTGAGCGGCCCCTCCCCCAGCCGGGAAGAAATTTCTTCAGAGAGAAGTGGAATAAAACCAGTTTATTCTACAGGCACAGCACTGCCCATCACAAAAAAAAAAAAAAAAAAAAACGATACCGAACAAGAAAACCTCTCGCTGCTCTGAAGAGATGGCAAATTCAGAAAGTCTCTCTCCTGTGGGGGTAGCTCGGCTCAGTCTGGAAAACGGCGCTGCCCAGGCCAGGCCCCGGGGCCGCAGGTGCGAGCTCCGGCTGCTCCCCCGGGCCCCCAGTCCAGAGCAGGCTCAAATAATTCCAGGAAAAAGGGAAAAAACAACTTTCCGGGGAACTTCTCTGCTTCAGTTAGTCAGAAACTAATTAAAAGCAAAGGAGAGCTCTCTCTGCTCTCCAGGTGACACAGTCCAGAAGGACGAGCCGATGAAACTCCTATCTCTGTGTTTTGAAAACAGCCGCCTCAGACATTCCACCGCTTCTCCTCCCCCCTCCTTCACTCTCAAATCCAGCCTTAGAGGTATAAAACTTATTTCTGGGCTAAACAGACAAATGGGGATACAATTCAACATGACAAAGTCACCCTAGGACAGTAAAGAAAAGTAAAACACAGATTGCCATACAAATTTCCAAAAAATAGAGAACATACTCTTAAGCTGCACCAGGGAAAGTTCAGGTTGGACATCAGGAGGAATTACTTCACAAGAGGGTTGTCAAGGATTGAAACAGCCTGGCCAAGGAGGTGCAGAGTCACCATCCCTGGAAGCATTTAAGGAAAGACTGGATATGGCACTTATTGCCATGGTCTAGTTGACAAGGTGCTCTCTAGGATCTCAAAGGTCTTTTCCAGCCTAATTGATTCTGTGATTCTATGTCTGTCAGTGGCTGCTAAGACAAAATGTACAGAAGAGAACAGAAGTATGCATGTGTGAGACTGAAATATTGTTTGTAGACTACCTCATGAAAACCTGAGGTTTAATGTCTTCCCTAGAAATGTCTGCTGTTCAAGGCAAATATAATTAAATACCCATATAAACATTTAGCCCTTCAAATGCTATTAAACTCCAACATGATCTTACAGCATCAACCTCCTCTACATACTACAAAAATTGTACAATTCTCTACAAAAATTATTTTTCCTCTTTCATGTAATTATTCTAAGAAGAGAGTCCCAGATTCTGCAGCGGCCTCTGAAATCCAAATGGGAAAGATTGAAAAACTGTCAGATTTTTTGTTTTTAAACAGAACTGGAGATATTTTATTTACATACGTTTTTAGCAGAGAGATGGAAAAAGACCTCTCTCATGCTTTAGGTGAAGGAAAAACAGTTGTTTATCAAACTGCATCACTATCCTGCTACTACCACGTTTGCATCTTTTCCAAAGAAAGGACCAGTAAGCTTTATCCAGTTATGGCAGTCCACTCCACTAATTGTCATAGCTTTGTCACTTCTCAGTTTGCATGTCAAGATAACACACACAAAATATGCTGCTGAATATTCCATACAATCCCTCTGTTCTAGTCTTCACATGTAGCTATTTTGTTCAACATGCATTCATGCTGTACTGGTCATTTACTTCAAATTCACTAAAATATGAAGCACTTAATTGTTAAGTGGATACAGACCTCTCCTTTGCAACCCAGCTAATCTGTTCTCTTTTTAATTGCACTACACCCAATTTCTGGGTTGCATTAACTTCCTCCTTTGAACTGGTATCTAGGAAATCTCTTCATGTGCAGTTTAGATAACACTGATTTACAATTAAATTGGTTTACACACCAAGGCTGTGTCAGACTATATTTCTTTAACATTCAATTCAATGTCATTTCCCAAGAGTCCACTTGCTGTCTGAATTACAGCTTCCAAATAATGTATTAGTATCACAAACTTATGATACAGTCTGTGCTTTTGACATCTGACAAAAGACAAAATAGTATTTTAATATTATTTTTATGTCCAGAGTCTGCCAGTCAACAGATTCAATAATACTAATTCAGATTTGAACCACACAATTCACAGTAGCTACTGAAGCACTTACATTATCCAGGGAACAACCATATACCTTTAGCTGGCAACAGCTCAGCCACTTCAGGGCAAGGTGTGAACTTCGACACCTACATCCAGGAACTGCAGCTGTTTCTCGTTCTCCTGACCTGGAGGAAACAAGCTACTGCTAGCAGATAAAGTAAAGATAAATAACCATTGGTAATGTAGGCTCTTGCTAGACAGTGCTGGGAAATGGAGAAGACTAGTCTGCAAGATTTTTTTGAGAAACACCAGTAAAATTTAAGGAGAACTGGTAATATTTGCTTCTTTTAAATTCTCCATGATTTTCTGCAAAAGGCTTGGAGACATTAGGAAAAATAAACTAATATAATGTTTAATAGCTGAATGTCCACTTCAAAAATAAGGGCAGAGAAGAACCATACAGTCTCACAGTAACTAAACTCACAGTCCTGGAATAGAGGGGGCAATCATATGGACTTCTCAGATAGCAATTGAGTGGTTTATAACCATTCTCTAAAGCATAGCAGGATTTTTCTCAGTAATTTTTAATGAAACCATATATACCGTGAGTGATAAACTCTTCTGAGTTTTAATAAGCAAACATTGCTTTGCAACCAGAGTGTGTTAAGCCCTCAGGCAATACCCACATGGTACAGAAGCACGTAGTCTTTACAAAATAGATCTGTAGGACATGTTTCTTATGGCCAGTCATGCAGCAAGACAACTGAAGCAGACAAATTTTACAAAATATGGTATGAAACAGTCAAATTAGTAATGCACAGGCATAAGCCAAAATAATGACTGGGACTCAGGAAGAAAAAAAAAACATGTCTACATGAGCAATTTGCTTACAACAGGTATTGCCACGGCTTCTGGTAATAATTTTCCAAAAAAGTGTAATTATGCATAGTTTAAAGATGGAAATGATCACCAGAGTTTTCAATCATTAATGTGTATGCCATTATTTAAATATTATTATAAAACAGACCCTGAGACATCAATCATGCTAAATTACTTTAGCCACCAGTTGCCTCAATCAAATGCCCCAAAGAATTGACAGCAGGAGGCTATTATCAACACCTGAGCTCCACATTTAGGGTGCAGAGCAGGTAAAATTACCAGCTCATAGGCAAACCACCTCCCAACATAGTGGAAATCAAGGAAGCAACACAGGCCAGACAGTCTGATCTCAGAAAAAAAAACATATTCTTGATCTCAAATCCACCAATCAAATGGAATTCAGTCATATAAATCAGAAATCAAGCACTAAGAAACCTGATACCACTGTCCTCCATTCTCCGTATTCCTTCCAATGCCTTAGAAAAGGCTTTCATAAAACTAACAAATTGCTTGGCAGAAGAATATGCATCGTCCCCAATTCCCAAAGATGACCAGATAAAAGGCTGAAACACAAATTTGCTTCCTGCTGCCTCTCATTTCCCTCTTTTTTGTTTTTATTTGGGGAAAGTAGGTGGGGTAGTTCATGTTTTGAGCTAGAATCATCTTCAGATTTCATTAAAAAATTTCTCTAGGAATACATATTACCACATTCTGAGAACCACAGCCCTTAAATTAGGAAAGGTTTTACTGTAGACTGAAGAAAACCAATCAGCAGTGTGTATTCAAAAAGCTGAGAGTAAGAACTCACAGCAGCTTCAGAGAGGCGTGAGAGGTATTCAGTACAAACTACATAGAAGGTTGTCCTGCAGTGACTTTATAATGCTTGTATATGAATCATCTGTTCTGTTTATGTTGGATACTAAATTCTGCAGCTTTAAGACTGGTTCCAGGAGTAAAGGAGGAAAGAAAAGGTGCAAAGTTTGTTATCAGAGACTGCACTTGCTCCCCCACATCCTACACACAGACTGTGTTGTCTGCAGTGGACAGCAGGAGAGAGCTCTCCTTGCTCTTAGTTTTTGGCTAGCTGAAACAGAAAAATTCCCTAAACTGTAGGGACTGTAAACTGTAAACCCACTTTTGGTAAACTCAAGATTCAGCATTGTGCTGACTCTTCCTACTTCCAGTGGGAACACAGGACTAGACAGGAGCGTTGTTGAGTCACTAATTTCCATCTTCCACAAGTGTAGGTATCCAAATAAAGATTTATTCATTTAAAGATTTAAAGATATGGAAAATCTCAATCTTGAAGATTCACTTTGTTCTGTTCTCCTAACCCCTGGACATATTGTGAGCTTTAAGTCATCTCTCAGTTCCTCATAGCACATTAAAGATTGCCAAAAAGAAATTCCAAAGTCACAAAACTAGCACTTCTCCAGAAAATAAAAAGGATAAATTGCCAATCTTTTGAGCTTGCCAACGCCGAAAAAGTCTTTGAGGAATAATTTCTCAGTCAGAAAATGTTTTAGGAAAAAAAATTAAACCAACAGATAACAACTGAAGAGTGAAAGAGAACTTTTAGCAGTCAGCAGCTTATAGAAGACACAGAACAGCAGCTTACAGAAGACACTAACAAGTCAGGGCTTAGACAAGGAACTGGCTTAAAAGAAGGACCCTTTAAAAAAAAGAGGAGAATTTAAAAAAAAAATAAGGCAGGTAAGAATGGAAAGAGAACAGAAACAAACTTCATAGACATTCCTACTGACATTTTGCAGACCAAGCATTTGAGGCAATAAGCATTAAATTTGTAACAGTTAGAAGAAACCACCATATAAAAGGCAGAGAAAGGATAAGTGCACATTGCATGCATACACCTCTTGTGTCTGACTCTCCCCAAAATCTCTTGTCTATACAAAACAGAGGGGCAGTAATACAGAATGATTTTGATCCACAGACAAAACAGGTTAGCTTGAGTGTCACAAGTGACCTCCTGTTTAAGCATAGTTCAAGAAGTAGATTATTTCTCCAAGCAGATGACTGAGTGAAGCAGAAGTTGAGCCACAGAAATGCAAAAATAAGCACATAAATCCCTAACACATGTAAGACAAATGTAGAAGGCAAAGCACAAAGCCCTTACAGCAGAGAGGGTAATCCTGGTTCCCCTCAACAATTCAGATACTCATAAGAAAGAACCAGGGATTATAAATTAGTCCTGACTAGAAGGAGAAACTACTTCTGCTGAGACCATGGTCCATCTTGAAAGGAATTATACAAGAAATTAACAAACCTATAAGATTTTCCAGGAGTAGTATTGCTGTGAGAATTACCTCAAATTTTACTAGTTAAAGACAAATGGGAGGAAAAAACATTTTAGCTAGTTAACTTTACAAAATAAGATAATATAGGAGAATATAAAAGAATAAAATATACAAAGCCTGTTGTGTGGCAACACATTCAAAGCAAGAAACAACTTAATACAAACTATGCTGCCAAAAAAAAACAACACCCACTGTGCCCAAATTCACTCCCACTGTGTTTTAAATCTGAAGACACTCCAGTGATTCAAAAGTAACCTGTCTGAACAAGATGTTATAAAATGTCAACAAGACTGACAAACATTTCTTTCTTGCCTTCATACAAAGGTATTGCCCAACTCTCCTATCATAGCCAATCAAAGGTTTTAATATTTTCTTCAGGTTACATCAACCGTGATTTCTGCCCTCAAGGTAGGACAGTATACAGATGAAGATTAAACAGTCAAGCATACTGCCAGAATTAGAAGTGGTTTCACATCCTGCTACTGCCTGTCTGTTAAATCTCTGTGGTAGCTTCACAAAGGATTTCCCCGTTGCTATGTAGAAAGTGCATGTCAGCAACGTGACTTGACTATATGGAACAAACCACAGATAAACTACTGAGCAGGCACATTTAAACAAAACAAAAATAAGGGGGCTTAAGGTGATAGAGTGATTATTGTTACAATAAATTAGCATGCAATTTTTGAGGAAAGTTTCATTGAAATTGTATTCACCTTGTATTCAAGAATAGGAATGCTCTAAAAAGACAGAATCTAAACATTTGTTTTATTAACAGCATGCATGCAAGAAGTCTCTACTCCAATACCTGATCACCTTCTTGCTCAACCATGAATACTTTGCAGAGTTGAGAAAAGTCAGAATGATTTTAGATTAAGAAAAAAAGATGCTATTAGCAAAAAGAAATTACAACACCTTGGAAAAAGAGGTTTTAAATACTTTTTTAAATTGTATGAATTCTTCTTAAGCACCATCCGGAAACTAGTGAAGAAACTGTTTCTGAAAGGAAACTGGATTTCTCAATATACAAGAAGCCGTGTGTGAGAAAGCTCCACCAAAATAAGTTTGTATTGAATTATTATTTATATCTACATCCTGTTTAGCCATTTAGAAAAAAAAAGTTTAGTTCATGTTCCATAGATCCCTTTGTGTAGAGCTTTAAAAAGGCTTCTGCTAAAATAGGGAGGGCCCCCAAACTTATATCCTCCAATTCACACTCTGTGGCAACTCAGAACTTTCAACCTGCATTTCCCCAACAAGAATAAAGTCATGCTTATCGTTTCCTCACGAAGCAGTTGGTTTTAAGCTTTAAACAAATAAAGGGAATATTGAACTATAGAAAAAAATAGCCATGCTATTGTTTATAGGTCTATGTAGCTTGATCAAAATACTTGACTGAGACAAACCCAGAGTTTTGCCAGAGAAGGTTATTGTTTGCCAAGCTATAGCTGTTTTTTACACCTTTCTGCATGTTCCCAAGACACACAGCCTTTAGAAAAGGCAGAATTGAGAAATGCCTAAGGACGCTTTCCTGGCTTCATTATGGCAGCACTGCCCTGAAATGTAATTGAGGCCTGCTTGCACTTTGGACACTTGCCTACTTAAAGTGACAGATTACCTCAAAAAGTTACAGCTTACATTCAGGCACTCCTCATCTTCAGCTCTTTCTACAGGACAAAAAGTACTCCAGATACATGCACTCATCTGATACAAGCTAGCACAGGACATCTCTGGACCTGCATATAACTGCTTTTAATTTCTCTTTTACTATTGTTGGCAACAAGTAGAATGTCATATGCTAGAATAATACTGTATTTCAGCACAAAAAAAATACGATTTGAAGTTCAAGCTGTATAAAAGACCAAGAGAAGCCTTATCTGCTGGGGCATGGGGGAGGAGAAAACCCCAAGAAGTTCCAACAAAACACACCAAGACAAATCAACCCTCAAAAATATTGAATCACAGCTGAAGTCCTCAACATATAGAGATTGTTTCTTTAAATTATCTTAATGTCACAATCACTGTAAAGTATATTTCATACTATTAACCATCATTATGAAAGCATTCTGCTTTCAGTTTTTTTGAATAAAAAACATGTATGATGCTGAATTCTACAAATATAATGTTTTCTTTTCTTACAAAGGTACTTCTAAGACAGAAATTGTATATAGCCTCCTGCTCAAATTATTATTATTCTCATGTGACTTCTTTGAAAACAGGCTGACTTGTATACTTGGGCTTTATTTTAAATAAGCATGCCATTCAAAATTCGGTATTATAATAGTATCTAACAGTACAATTTACTTCTGTTTAAATTTTACAGAACAGGAACTACCCCAAAACCAAATTACTTACAAATGTTGCTCAAAAATATGGCAGTAGAAATGTATTGTTTGAAAATTAGTTTTCATTCCTGTGGTTTTCATTTTTCTGGGTTTGGTTTTACTCCATTTGAGAACTTATTCCTCATTTCCACCATGTAATTAATTTTTTTTTTTTTTACTTCTCCCTAAACAGCTTCTTCTCCTTGCTCTGAACTTCATTCCACTTCAGTTTTAAACAGGGGAATTAACATTAAGTTTCCTACAAAATGGAGAAGTTAAACATTAATTTCACCTCATAAGACAGTTAGGACCTGCTGGTCAGAAACTGTATATGAGTATTTCAAAGATATGATAGTCTAAAACCAGCTGCACAGTATCTTGTCTTGCAAACATACTGAACCAGCTCGATTTGACATAGCTCAGCTTTGCCATTTTGATAGTGACAGCACTGAAATAAAAAAAAAAATCACATAACTTGATAAGGACTGCTATTTGCCCCTTTATCTCACAGGGGCAATCTAAAACTGGTGGGGGAAATCAAGAAATTGTCTTCAATAAAAAATTACTACCTTTCCACCTGATTTTTAACTTCTAATTCAGGTAAGTAGGACCATATCATTAAAGTACAAATTAAGGGAAAACCTAGAAAACGGATAATTTTGTAGTCTAATACTATGTTACTAAAACTTTAAGTTATAAAATACAGCAAGAACTGTCTGAAGATAAAGTTGAAGAGAGTCCTGGTACTGGCAGCTAATCATTCGCCTTCGGTGACACACAACCAGAATGTGAAACAAAGTTACAATTTGTTCAAATATTCAGCAGTTAAAAAGAAAGAAAAAAAAGAAAGAATACTACATTTCATGAAAATCACATATACTGGCTCAGCCCTATAGACACATTTCCAAGTTTTAGCACCTTCCTGAGTGTTAAATCACAAGTAGAATGAGTTTTACCTGTAAAAGATCATAGTAAACAGCTTCACTTGAGTTATTTGGTCTGTAATATTAAAAAAATAATAAAACTGTATACTAAACCAAAAATAACTAACTAACTAAATAAATAAAGACATAAATAAGAGGGAGAGTGATGAGGGGCAATGGCTTGAAATAAAAGAGAAGGGGTTTAGTTAGATGTTAGGAAGAAATTGTTTACTGTGAGGGTGGTGAAATACTGGCACAGGTTGCCCAGAAAAGCTGTGGATGCCCCATCCCTGGAAATGTCCAAGGCCAGGCTGGATGGGGCTCTGAGCAGCCTGGGATAGTGGAAGGTGTCCCTGCCCATGGAAGGGC
Source organism: Acridotheres tristis (assembly GCA_037013685.1). Classification (NCBI taxonomy): domain Eukaryota; kingdom Metazoa; phylum Chordata; class Aves; order Passeriformes; family Sturnidae; genus Acridotheres; species Acridotheres tristis. The sequence continues at coordinate 63,106,692 of CM072919.1, read as the reverse complement.
TTTTGGAACTGGATGATCTTTAATGTTTCTCCCTGTTGGAAATTACACCAAGTTTAAAATTTTTTATATAACTTTAGTCAGAGCTTTTGTTCACCTTTGCCCAGGGTAAAGGGCTTTAAGTTTCTTTTCAAAGGACTGTTTCACCATTGGAGGCCTAATGACCTTAACATGTCAGCAGACTGGGAGTAACACAGAAGAGACACAAAAGGGCCATTAACGAACATGGGCTCCAAACATCACCTCTGGCATGGCTGGAGACTCCTGGTCTGGGAAAAGATAGGTAAGAAAACAAAGACTGAGAACCTTATTAACACTGAAGGTGAAGGGATCAATAACCAGTAGAAAACCAAATACTAAGAACTCTATAACTTAGGACCAACCAACATTGAACCAATTAATTTCTTTGGGTTTTGACTGTATAAGTATGTGAAAAATGCAGTAAAAATTATATTGTGATTGAATTATTTTCTCTGCATAACCCAGGCAACATGGGGATGAAATTGTTTCCATTGCACATCCTGGCCAGAATAAAATAATGCTTTAATTCTCTAACACTAAAAATGTTGGCGAGTTTTTGTTGCCTGTGCAGTTTTAGTGACACCAAGCCTTTTTATGGTTCTATCATAAAACAGATAAAATTCTATCATAAAATTATGAAATGCAAGTAATTAAGGACTGAAATCTAATTACATAACAAGTCATATTCCCTGTAAACCAAAAACCATCCAGTGATGGATGCATTTTGAAATGGGTTTTTTAGTTCAAAGTTTACTATTATACATAGGAAAGAATCTTAGAACGATTTACATTAGAGAAGGATTTTATGCTCTTTAAGTCCAAGCATTAACCCAGCACAGCTAAGTTCACCACTAAAACATGACACTTAGTCTCACATCTACACAACTTTTAAATACCACAAGGGTTGGTGAATCAGCCACTTGCCTGGGAAGCCTGTTCCAAAGCTTGATTACCCTTTCCACGATGGAATTTTGATGGCAGGTATTAGTGGATATTAAGGACAAATAGTGAATATTAGGAACAGATTTTCCAAATAGCCAGTCTAAACTTCCCCGGCACAGATTTAAAGTAATTTCTTCTTATCTCATTGGTTGTTAGAGAAGAGGCTGACCCCCCCCAGCCACACCCTCCTTCCAGGCAGGTGTAGGGAGTGATAATGTCTCTCCTGAGCCTCCTTTTCTCCAGGATAAACACCCCCAGCTCCCTCAGCTGCTCCTCACAGCACTGGTGCTCCAGACCCTGCCCCAGCTCCGTTCCCTTCTCTGCACTCACTCCAGCCCCTCAGGGTCTTTCTTGCAGGGAGGGCCCAGAACTGGACACAGCACTCGAGGTGTGGCCTCAGCAGTGCCCAGCACAGGGGGACAATCCCTGCCCTGCTCCTGCTGGCCACACTATTGCTGATCCAGCCCAGGATGCCATTGGCCTTCTTGGCCACCTGGGCACACCCTGGCTCGTGGTCAGTCACTGTCACCAGCACCCCCAGGTCCTTTCCAGCCACTCTGTGCCAGCCTGTGGCACTGCCTGGGGTTGTTGTGACCCAAGGGCAGGACCTGGCACTGGGCCTTGTTGAACCTCACACCATTGGCCTCAGCCATGATCCAGCCTGCCCAGATCCCTCTGCAGAGCCTTCCTGCCCTCCAGCAGATGAACATTCACACTCGGTGTGATCTGGGAAGGGCCTGAGGACACTCAATCCCCTCATCCAGATCATGGATAAGGATATGAAAAGGAGGTGCCCCCAGTACTGAGCTCTGGGGAACCCCACCCATGACTGGCTGCCAGCTGAATCTAACTCCCCTCACCACCAGTCTCTGGGCCCAGTCATCCAGGCAGTTTTTAATCCAGCAAAGAGTGCACCTTTTTGCTGCATGTAAGACAAAGAATGACAGAATGGTTTGGGTTGGAAAGTACCATTAAGATTACCTAGTTCCAACCTCCATCCCAAGGGCAGGGCTAGCTTCCACTAGACCAGGTTGCTCAAAGCCCCATGTAACCTTGTGCTAAAAGATTTAAACTGAAGCAAGAAAGATTAACAGGAAATATAGGCTAGATCTTAGAAAAACAATGTGTAGAAAGTAGGGCTAGTGGAGTTCAAGAATAGTTTGTCAGAAGAGATTGTGGAACCTGATGTGGTGTTTTTTAAGAGAAGCAGTCTGGTCAGAACTGGTTTGGTCATAGTTCATTCTGCCTCTGAGCCAGCAATTAATTAGATGACTCTCACTCTTTTCAGCTCTATTTGTTATGATGTTATCATGTGAACATGAAAAACAGAAACATTTATGCATTAAGGGAGACTCCCTATTTCTGAGGCTTCTTATACTTCACCAATCTGTGCCATGAAGTCTTGCATCAGCAACACATAAATCCATTAAGTCATCTCTCTATAAAACACTTCTCTCTAAGCACTTCTAAAGTATATTTCAAGCTTGTCAAACCTAAAATACCTATTAAAAAGACCTTTACAGAAAGACTTTTTTTCATAGCCCAAAATAATCTTGGAAAGCCCCACCAAGACTCAAAGCCTATTCTTCAAATAAGGAGTCGGTTTTCAGGACAAAACACAGACAAAGCCAGCAGAAAGTTACTTAAGTCAATTTAAGAGCTAAGGTATGCAGCAGTGTTCAGCGCTTAAACACCAACACAGACACCTGCAATAGCTCAACATACTGAGCATATAATTGCAAAAATTTATATACCACTTTTATAATTTCTTTTCAGTCCTCTACTGAATACCTTATCCTTAAGAAACTAAGTCCTTCCTTGTGGCAGTTGTTACAGTGAGCGGGTAATACACATGCTGAAATATAAGACAAGCAGCTTTTCTTAACAAAAATATTCTGGCAATGAGAGCAGCAGGGAATCAAAACCAGAAAATCTTGAACCCTGGTCACACACAATATCACAGTTAACATCTATGGGGAAAAAATGGTTATTTCTTTAGAATCAAATGCTAAGAGAAAAATAGATGCCAGCTTACCTGGTGCACATATCTCATATAAAGCAGCCTTGTAAAGAAAGCTTGAAAGAAGTCAGAGGAAGACAGAGAAGTGACAACATGAAATTAAGAGGCATTCTTTGCCATATTATTCAAGACCTTGAGCAGATTACTAACATCCTCCTTCCTCAGAAAAGAGCTTCCTACATTACAGAATTTTGAAAGAGAAAATCCTTAACTCCCATAAATGAAGACACAAAACCCCTCTTTTCTGAATACCATACTAGAATTCACAAACAAATTTCCAATCACAACAAATTCTAATTACATTCCAATTTGAATGACAAAAAGAGCAGAAGGGTTATATAAGTATTTAAATACTTAAAGAAGTATAAGGCACCCAAGGCATGCACTGTGATTCAGAACCACAAGATCTTGCCTAGAACTTGCTGTGGAGTATGAGTAAATTCTTTACATTTTACACCTCACTTCAGCCTGCTGAAAAACAAAATAGCTTCTGTCTCATTGGGAAGGCAAAGTTGAGCCACTATCTGTGAGATTTGGGAATACAAACATAGCGAATAATAAAAATATCATGAGTTAGAGTTCCACAGGCATTTCCAAATACATTCAGACTTTGTACTTACTAAGAACTTTATTCATATTCTCCATCTAGAGCTGAATTATCAACCACTAAATTATTATTGGAGAGCGATAGCTTATAAAAAATTAATGCTACATTACAGGCTTAGCACAAAACACACCTAAAACAACAGTTTCTTTTATTGTGGTTTTCTTGCTCATTATCCAATAGTCCTAGAGCCTTGATTCAGCTTAGTTTACTCCATAGTTGTTTTTCGGGTTTTCTAGTTGTTTGGAGTTGGGTTTTTAGCTGGATGGTTAGTTTTCCTCTTTTTTTCTTTTTCAATATACCTTCTTATTTATGGGTTATTTGGATTGAAAACTCTTTTATGATCCCTATATTATTCTTTCCTGCAAGGCTGAGGTCCAGTATTTGGCGGTCTCACCTACTGTGGCCACTGCTTCTTAATCTGGTATGACAAGGTGTGAATTTCCACACTTGATCCCTTTCAGAGTCATCTTCTTGTTCAAAGTCAAGTCAGTCAAGTCAAGGCACAGTGAAAAGCATTTTAGAACCACTGAAAGTAAGAGTTACTTCCTTCTAACATCCCACAATATGACCCAATCTGCTCTCGAGCCTCTCTCTTAGTAGATTCATTCTCTTTTATGGCCAATAAATTCAAGCAGAGAAAAAAAACAGCATACAACTCTTATGAAAAAAAAGGCAAAAGCATCTGAAACGTAAGTCTTGATGTCAATAACTAGAAGTCTTTGTCAAGCCTTAGTCAACACATTTGCTTCCCTTTCCCTTCATGGTTCCAGATCTTTTGCCCAAAAGGATTCAACTTCACAACAAATCCCACCTCTTTTTCCACACATAGACAAGAAGTGCACTTGGCAAGATCTTGCACGGTATCCAAATACACTGATGTGTTTGAGGTAATCCCTGCCTGCCTGTAGCTTGCTTGTCACAGCAGAGACTTGAGTCAGTATGGAACAGAGTATCAATTTCTGTCTGGCCTCTAGGTATGACCCTGTACATAAGTATTCCAGAGAATTGCACTGGAATGTCTTCCGCTCAATCCAAGATGACAACAAAATGAAGTAAGCAGATCTCCAAGACAACATAAGCACAACACAGCACTGGTTAAGAAACAAAACCTTGCATTTTGGAAATGTGTGTACTTTTAGAATTAGGGTACTGTCTTGGTTTGAAAGACAGGTATTTGCTAAGGAAAGGCGAGAACTCCTTTCCTGAGATGGAGAGTGCAACTCTCTCTCTCCCTTCCAATTATTATAGTTTGAAATCAGAGGCTTTCAGGCAGAAGATATGGGGATAGGAATAACAGTTCTTTACTGATATCTAACAAGGCAAAATAGCAGAAACAACAACAGCTATAAAAATTGACAACAGAACAGAACAGTGTAGCTCAGTCCCAGTCTCTTTTGGCCAAGGCCTCTCCCTGCGCTCAGTTCCCGGTGCTGTGGGCAGGGCAGGGCCCGCAGCTGAAGGGGCTGGGGGATGGCGGCAGCGCCCAGGGCTGAGAGGGATGGGGGAGAGACTCCCCCCTCACGGTGCCGGTCGTGGTGCTCGGCAGAGTGTCCAGAGGTAGTAGGATGAAGTGGAAAGGCAGCAGAGCGATGTCCAACGGCAGGGAGCGTGGCTCCTGGCGTTGGGATGGCGGGGAGGACACTAGGTAGGAGCCCAGCCATCTTCCTTCCACTCCACCAGCGAGAGAGAGAGAGCCCAGACCCCTCTCCCACCTTTCCTTTTCCAGTGTCCCCCTATCCCCCACCCCCCTGCAAGAGAAAACTATTACTACTAAGGTGTAGCCACAAATACTTAGCATAACAATAGGAAAAATTTCGCAGAAAGAAAAGGGAACAATTCAACCTCCGACAGGTACAAATAATTATCTTCCATTGGGTAAAGTGTATGTTGTCTAACTACATTACAGTGTAAAGAGTAGTTTAAAAAAATCCATGATTAATGGAATTTGAGGCAAAGATAAGCAAAAAATTGGGTCGTAGGTTTTGCCTGAGATGCAACATTTATTAATGTTGAGGACATCTTCCACTAGACCAGATTGCTCAACGCCCTATCCAACCAGTTCTTGATTACTTCCAGGGATGGGACATTCACAGCCTCTCAGGGCAACCTGTACCAGGGCCTCACCATCTTCACAGCAAATAGTTTTTCCCTAATATCGAGCCTAAATTTGTCCTCTTTCAGTTCAAAGCCATTCCCCCTTCTCCTATCACTACATGCCCTTTTAAAAGTCACAGTTACAGCATGGAAACATGTTGGCTTGTTTTGAAAAAGAAACTACTGGAATACTGTGGATCTGTTCAACATGCTGCCAGCATGTGCCCAAGGCTGAAATGAAGTTTTGAAAATGCTACTGAGCAGCTACTCTCTGCTCTGTTATCTCCATCCTGTTGGAAGCCCAGGAAACACACAGCAGATTTGTGCATCCCTGTCTCAAATGACACTTTGATTTGGAGAAGAGGAGGAAAAAAGGACATTTCATTCCCTTGGCTGTTGCTGCTTTCCTTACTCTAATTTTTTAAAAAAACCTCTTTCAGATGAGAAGCTCTACAGGATTGGAGATCCACCAACCTTATTTTTCTGTAATGTGTAAAGGTCCCAGTATATGAATCAAGAAGCATTTTGACAACACACATGCTGGCATTTTTTGAGTTGTCCTGTGCAGTGTCAGAAGTTTGACTCAATGATCTTTATGATCCAACATAGGACATTCCATGATAAAATAATTGCATGACAAATAATTTGTGTTTGTGAGGTCCTAAGGACACCAGAAGGATTGAGTGAAACAAGGTAGATCACTGGTAGCATTAAATAAAGCTAAAATAAATCAAGTTGTAAGTTTAGGAAGCCTTGGGACAAACATTGCTGCGGAGGTAGCAGATTTTTGCCTGCATTGACACAGGCAATTGTGATGATACCAGAAACAGAATTTTAAAATCGTGGCTACAACACACCATGTCACAGCTGTATGTAGCCTTTGCTTTCCCTGACAAAATACATTCTTACACCACTTCTCAAATTTTTACTGTTTCCTAAAAGTCTATTGCCCAAAATGGCATTCACGATCCTAGTAACACTTGCTTACTTAAAAGCTTCCATTTGAAATTTAAGTATATATAGTCATAGTAGTGGAACCATAGTATGAATTTATGGCATCTATTAAACACTGTTGTTTTCTACTCTTAAACAACATAATACCCAGCAATATAAACCCAGTAAAAATTCAATATAGTTTTGTACTATATAAATCCTTGCCATAAAAATGAAATGGCACTCAAAGGTTTTCATATAACAAAATATAACTAGTTTTATGATTTGTGTGCAGTATAACCAAACTGATCAAAATACAAACACTGTAATAGAAGGCAGATCTAGAAGCACCATTTACTTTAAAAGGCTCTAAAGGATGCTGTAAGAACAGCCTTTCCAAGAGCATTTATGGATTTAATTACACATGGAAACAAACTACTTTGAAGACAGCAGGCTGTAATTATAAAGAAGCTGTAGCAACAGATACTCAAACCACTTTGAAAACTAACGTCAATACCTAGGCAAATATCTTCTACTTTAAGGTGAGAAGAAAAACTAAAAACATCATAGATATACATACAGTGATGGTAAGAATTAGAAGTGTCTTTCCACAAAAAAAAAAAAAAAACAACTAAGTCATTAACAGATTAAATTTTGTGGCATTTGATGCACTTCCTTTTTTTTAAATCTTCTATCCACTCGTGTGACTTCTTCCCTTATCAGATACCTATTCTTGAACAAACAAAAAGGATGTCTTCAGAAAACAGAGTTGAACTATTTACAGTAGCAATCATAATAGTAACTTATCATTGATGCCCTCAGGACACAGCGCATGCATGTTCACAGGAAAAAGCAATCTTCTCTCACTCTAAGACGAACAGACAACTTTTGAGCTCACAGAACATACGTTTAGGACCTGCAGAACAGGTAATTTCCCACATCTTCTGTAATATGGCATTTGTGAAAGATGCAATTATTCTGTAAGCATAATTTCTAGTGCTCTGTCGTTGTCCAATTGCTGTCAAAGACAAATACAGACTAACAATGAATCTTTACAAGTCATATTCACTCAAAAGCAACAGAGTTTTTGGCAAGATTATGACTAAAAAAAAACCCCAAAACAATAAAAAACCCTGCAGCTACAAGTAAAATATTATGAGTGATATATATTACTGTTGCTCCCTATTTCCACTTGCAGATCACCTATTAGATTCTTACTTATCCAACTGTGCAAAGTAGAGGATGTGACTGCATGCACACAGACAGCAGGGCATGCAACTTTGACCATAATCACAGGGAGCTTGCTTTTCATCACTGCTTAGAATTGCCCAGTCAGGAATCCTTGCAAATGAATTTGTTTTTGCACATCTCCTTGCTATGCATGGTCCCAGCTTCTGGATTACAGAATGTGAAAGAAAAAATTCACTGAAGAGACACTTCTAGTTTTTTCATCCTCTCAAGTGATTTGCAATTTGCAATAGTGTGGTTACTGCACTGCAAAGAGAGAGAAAAGACAGCAACACACACGGACCTCTTTTGGGGAAAAAAGCCAACTTTATTGTACAGACAGCCCGTATTTAAAGTGTGTTACGTGCAGCTAGGACAGGACTGTAGTTCATCGGACAATTGGGACAAACATCCCTGGGACAGCATGTCTGGATGTCCCATGGGAAAGACACCAGGTGTTAATCTTTATTATGAATTCCTTTCTGTTTTTCACCATGTTATCACTCTGGGAGACTGCCTCCTTAACTGAAGCTGTAGTCAGCTTGTCAGCCTGGGAATGGACCTGAGAGTCAGGGGAAATCCAGGCCTGAGAAGAATTGCCAAACTGCAATTTCCTAGCTCTCTAAATGTGTGTGTCCACACAATAGATTTGCAATTTGCCACTAATTCCACATGCTCCCATGCTATCTTTCGAAGTCCACAATCTCAGGGCACCTTGGATTTCAAACAGGTCATTTTTTCATAGGAGATTGTCAGAATTCTGAATATATTTACTTTGCAATGTACTTACATGTTACATTTTAAAGTTATTATATTCAATTAAATTTTCTTTTTTAATTTATATAATTAAAGAGGCTACATCCAAAAAAGGATATGCTCAGCAGAGGCCATCAGAAAAATTCCATATTCATACCACCACCCCCTGCATCACTTGAGCCTAACAAGAGTAATTTATTTTCCATGTGGAGCACCATGAAGGCAAAATACAACATTTTGACAACACATTACACAACTTTTTTCTGAACAGGCAGCAAGAGTGAGGATTAGGAATCCAGACTTCCAAAGGGAAGAAGCAAAACAGCACTTATGTACAAGGATAACTAACCCCACAGCTTTCGTAAATGCAAATTGAACAGCACCTTGTCTTAAGGGAAAAGATTGTAGACTTTTGTAATGATGATCTGGGCTTTTTCTCTTGTCCTCCCTAAAGCTAATGGCCTGTGGAAAAACACTGCTGTTCTCTACAGCAGGAAGGAGCCATGGACAGCAGAGACAAATCAGATGGAATGAAACCTAGTCCAAGTCCCTAGTCCAGGAAAAAGCTCTATTCTAACTTGCAAGTTTGTCCAACAGAGATTCTGACAAAAATTAACAAGCTAATTTGGCAAACCCTACATGTCCCAGTGAAATCTATTACTAATTGTCAGAGGTTCTCAAAGAGCTGGAAACCCAGTGTCTATCACTGAGCAGCCCAGGGAAGCAGTGCTGTCGCAGCAGCATTGGCTGCACCAAGCTGCTGAGCTCTTTGAGCAGTAACATGAGCTCTGGCACGAGGAGAGTGACTCTCAGCAATGTCAGCACAGTTCACCTTAACCAACAAACTCTGTGGAGAGACAGGGAAGAAAATTGTATTCTGGGCCACACTCTTGGCCCAGCGTTGATGTTTTCCCCCTTCACCTTAGTTTTCTCATTTGAAAAAATGTTACAACTGTTCCTTTATTTCAGGACATGTAGAAAGGATATTCTCAGCTCATAGTACAAAACCCAAGATGTATCTAACATTCACATGGCACAGAGTGACACATGGATCAGGACAGTCTTCCCCTCTTTCTCCTGTTTAGGTTGGTAGCAACACAAATCACAACTAGCATGGTCCAAGCAGCCTGACTACAGGTTTGCAGCCACAAAGCAGGCACAGTCCCACCCAGTGCAAGTCACTGCCAAGACTGGAGTGATAGCAAGAACCTTTTATTTAAGGCTGGAAATTAAAAACATTTAGACCTTTCCTTTCCAACAGTCTATCCACAGAATATCAGCAGTGACTGTGAATGGAATTATCCACATTTCCCCAAGGGTAGCACATAAAAGGACTTTTTCCTGCTGCACTTTTGGGCTTTTGTTTTGCTGCTCATGTCAAGGACACGACATGGGAAAGGGAGGAGTAGACAGGATATTCTAAATGAACACTGTTATTACTTTAACTTAGTATTTTCCAATGGGAAACTATGTCAGGGAGGGGAAGAGTCTCATAGGAAGCTTTCCACACTCACAGGCTGGCTCCAGGAACCTCCCAGGCATGTTCCCATGATTACCTCCTATTTCATGACTGTCTTTAGTTATTAGTTCAGTTGGTTTCTCTTCTTTTAACAGCATCCTCTCCACCACTTCATGAGTAATGTTATTTCTGTTTTCTTCTAGCATTAGACAAATTCCTTAGCACAACAGCTGATTCCAGTCAAACCATTTGAAGACATGAATTCATTTATTATAAACAAAGACAAATGTAAGTAAGTCCAAAGTAAACCAGAAAACTAAAAGCACATTTCCATCGTTTACTATACTTACCATATACAAACTATAACAAGCAAAGCTGTAAAAATGTGTGATTTATTTCCACTTCTCATTGCGCAAATTCAAACCAACAGGCTACTAAAACTGAAGTGTTGGTTACTCATTAGTTCAGGAAGAAGATACCAACATTGATGTAATGTTGCCACAGTGCATCACTTTTGCCATACCCAGCATTTTAAAGCAGAAGGAGCTGCAGGGAGCTTTCTGTTATCCTTACGTTGCTTTGAAACAAAATTATATGTCTACTGACGCCATATTTTGAAACCAAGAAAAACATACTTTCTAATTTCCTGAAACAGGAAAATGCATTTTTCCAGTATTTTTCCTTCTAATATACACCAGTAAAAGACTATGCTTCCTCTAGGCCTCCTTAGGTATTTGTGCATGGTTCTCACCCCTGTAGAGGCTTCTTTCCTTGTTTTTCTATCCAAAACAACAAGTGATGTGAAAATTACATTTTATATTTATATTTAAAGGTTAGAGACAGAAAGAATGCCTTGTTATCCCTATTGAAAAAAGCTTTAAATTATGTGCAAATAGATGAAAAGAAAAAAGTCTCAAGGGCTAGTACACAATATCAGAGAACTTTCCATAGTATATGTGTAGGCACACAAACATGCACAAAGTTTCCAAGATGGAGTCCTAAATATGTACAAAGGTAGCAAGCATTCTATCATAAAAACTGGTTTAAAAGACAAAAAAAATTTGGACTATTTTCTCTCTGAGGTTCATATAGGTAGAATTCTCCATCATTATTTTAAGATTGTTTTCTTAACCATTTATCTGGTTAAGAAAATGAAATCAGAAACAGAAAGGAAATAAATTTTAACCTTTGTTACAAGCTGACATATGCTTACAGTCTCCACAGTCAGGCAGATTCACAAATTTATCTGCCTGTTCCCACACATCCAATTGACACATCTGATGCAGACACTAGTATGGTGGAAGAAGCAGAAACATGCACCTGAAAAACCGGTACTTCTGAGAGAAGCTACTAGCTATGTGAAATATGTTGAGTTTTGTTTTCATTGGTTGGTTGATTTCTTAATCCCAAAATTTTCATTTGAGTTTATGATAATGTTTTCCTTTTAGAAGGAAGCATCTATCAGTTTCAGATCCCTACAAATATTTATATTGTTTTTATATTAACCATCTCTTCTTTGCTCCTCCTCCCTTCAAGGGTATACACTTTAAAGTAATCTAGTTAATTCACTCAAAATAGGCATTACATCTCCTTCTGTATTCTTGTAAAGATGTAGGTTTTCACCTAGCTGAAGGAAGCACACACTGTTTTGCCATAGATCACTATATAAACTCTTCCTCCATCTCATAATCCGTACACGCCATAAAAACAGGAAGCCTATTTAATGGTGTAGTACAGTTGATGTAATGGGTGCTTTAGAGTGTTACTGATAAGCAGCTTGATGAGCGTTACTTGCAGCACTGTACCATGAGGACATGCAGAACAGGAAGTGTCCAAGTAACTCAGTACAAGCTGAACACATGGTGCAGCTATGGACTGACATCTGAGAGACTGCTTAGATTTTGGATAAAAATCAATTAACTAGTAAACAGAAAATCGATTGAATCTGCAAAATAGCATGCAGCAGAAAGCGCAAGACCTAAGGAATTAATTAGAAGGGAAATACGAACTGGAGTTTTGTGGTTTGCTTCTTGACATCAGTATGGACCACACAATAGCTGATAGCTGCCAGACTGCTGACACACTTGAGCAACAAATGTAGTGACAGAGTTACAAGCACAAGCAGGGCATGGTGCAGAGGCAGAAACTATAACACTGTGATTCTGCACAGCTCTCACTTCAGCAGGCCTCTCTGTTTACTATCATACTAAAGCTGTCCAAACCTACCCTCCAGTCAGATCATCTCACCTTTCCAATGACAGCCATTTTTATGTAAGCAAGTACTCTTTGCACCTAGCGTTGTCCTAAAGGAACTATTTTAGCCTTCAAGTGCACTTTACATGGGACCCATGCCTTGCCCTGTACACTGTGGCCACAACACTACATCTCCGGATGCTCTGAAGCCTAGTCATCATCCTCCTCACTATCCTTCCTTAAGTACCAGCAGTCAATGAAATTAATCTTCTTCAGCATTTTAATAAGTGAAGCTAGCTCTGTTTATTCTGCAGTTTAAAACATTTGATAAAATTAAGTATTTTGCTGCCCGAAGATACCAGTTAGACAGCTATCACTATAACTGCAGCCATCACAACAACTTAGCAGGGCGCTCTGGAATACAGACAACACTTGACCTATTTTAAACTAAAACAGAACCAATTACTGTCAGAGGATGTACTTTGCTGTACGTTTTACCTGCTTATACTCAGCCCTGCAATACACACGCATTTATACTTGGACATTCCCTCAAATTAATTTGAACAGCTTGCTCGCACCTTCTAAAGAACTGGCAGACCATTTGAGTACCTTGCAGCCATTGAAACCTCAGACTGTAACCTTCTCTGGTCCTTAAGATAGTATAATCTTATCACACCGGAATTTTTAGACAGAAAGTCTTCCTAAGAAATTTAAGTACCATAAGGAAATATGACTTTGACTCTTCTTTTCTACCATTTAAAAGAATTCCAGATGCTGAAAACAGAAAGCAGGCAAACATCATGGGAGAAAAAAAAGCTTCAAGCAGATATTAAACACTACCTGGAACCAAATTCTATGAACAAAAGCAAATGTTAAGCTTTGAGATTCTGTCTTCAAATAATACTTACTGATGGCACATAGCCCTCATCACTGTTGTTCAAAACTCACCTATACTTTTGACTGTATGAAATGGTACATTCCAGGCTTCCTCCTGAAAAGCATTAACAGAAGGAGCAGCATTCCCACTCCAAAAGCTCCAAGATATGAAGCCTGATTTGAGCAACTGAGTCTTATACATTGTGTAAGCTCTGTTTACACTACATTATTGTAATGTATTCATTAAAATTAATTTATATAAAACCCCATTCATCTAACTGTTCTCCTCATGAATTAGAACAACTGGGAGCAGAAAAAAATGCTAGCATATTTGAGACACATACTTGAAGTAAGCTTCTTATTTCCTTTATATAATGTTTGGTAAGTTTAACTTAACAACATTTCCAAAATGTTCAGGCTCTCCAGACAAAATTTAAAATATGTGCATTTAGCTAACATGTTTTAATATGTGACATTACTCAAACATCATAGGTATTTAATGGCAAATGTACATAAACCCTCCAGCAATTACATTACACAAGAATTCTCAGCAACTAACGCACATGAATTCTAAACTTTCTTGTATCTCAGGAGGCTGGCTAAATTTTTCTTTACCTTTTTTAACTGAAGTGGAAGATACTTTTTCTCTTCTGGTTTTAGTAAATCTTTGACAGGACAAAAATCTACTGTAGTCTGTTTATGCAAACTAGCATGACAAATCCCTTTTTATATCTGCATTACTTAAATCCAATCCTAAAAAACTTAAGTAACTTCTTTTCACTCAAATGGCATTAACACTAACAAAAAATAGTTAGTTAGAACATTGCCTTACCGTGTAAATGCCAATTCTACAAACAGCAAATGAGAGCTGGATACATTCAGACATAGTCTAAAGGAATTAAAATAAAGACATTATCAAGAATGCTATTTATTAAGAACTACTTTTCTTCCCATCTCTCCCCTCTACCCTGAAAGAAACACCCTCTTCAAGGCTGTATTAAAGAACCTGAGAAAAATGCCATATAAATTCAGGTTATACAGATATATACTACCCTTCATACAGAAGCAGCTAAGTGTAGAGGTGTCAACACCTTCACACGTACTAGTTCAGTATTTCATTATAGGTCTCAAATTACCTAATGATTCCCCAAATGCCTGTAAACAACATCAATGGTTTGCATGTAAGCTTTCAGTCTCTTTTTTTTTTAAATCTACTCTGATTTTAAAACAATCTGCAAGAATCATTTTAATGGAGTGCTTTTTGGCCTCTTAGTGGACTGTAAAGAGCTTCTGTGTTTATATGTTACAGTTTTTCTCTCCCTTTATCATCACTGAAACTGTCTTCCTCTATATACCAGAAGAATGCATATAATTTAAAGTTTGCACATTTCTGGAGCCTTGTTACTTTAGTTTTCTGGTATTTTACATGAAAATAAAACATTTTATTTAATCTGTTCTTATAGCTGGGAATAATCATATTGAAAGTTTTTACCCTCAACTTGCTCAACTTCCAATCTGCTGTGATGCCACAATTCTATGTCTTCTGCAGTCACCCAGAGAGGCTGAGGATGGACTACGAATTTCTGATGAAACAGATGAAAAACACCTTCTTTAATTAGCACAACAAAGCCAGGAAATAAATGCAGCTCTCCAACACCAAAATAAAAACTACTGTATGTTTGCCATATTTCCTATACAACTAGGTAAAATAAACTAAGCTTACAATGATTTATTCAGAAGAGTAATTGAGGAATTACTTTATAAAAGGTATTTGAAAGACAAAACTTAAAACCTTCAAGTGGAACATTTTTATCACGTTTAACAAGTTCACACATTATCTAAGATAAAGTGCTGGATGATACAGACTTCAAACATACCAGTCAAAACATCTTTTCAGCATCTGCTTTCTAATTTTGCCTCCCTCCCTCCAAAAAACCAGAAAATCCTTTAATTGAAATACCCATTTCGTTAGAATTGAGATATTAAAAAAATCAAAATAACAAATCTTATGAATTATAAGCAATAAAAAAAATGTGTAGCAAGATTTTTCTTTTGCTGTTAACTGTTACATCTGAATTTTAAACAAAGAGTATTTCACTAAACTGTCTGAAAGTCAAAAAGCACAGCACAAAAATCTGAAAGCAATCTTCAACAGCACAGTTGATTTTCTTTTCTTGCTGGAAGTAATCTAGCATGCTATTAACAACAAGGAAATGCTGAATCAAAACACCATTTCAATTCAAGGAGATTTTTTTTTTCCAGCTTTAACACCAAACATCCAAGTCTATCTATTGTGCTCTGAGCTTCCCCCAGAAAGAAAAAAGTGACAGAGAAATAGGAACTGACTTCAAGAAATCCTACAGTTACACAAAGTGGTGGGGCAGGGTCATAAGCCATACCCCTTCTGACAGTATTTGCAGACCTTGTTCCAAAGGTTTCAGGGATGGATGACTTCCCCAAGCAATTTAGTCCAGTGCTTCATTACCCTCTGTACTAGAAAGTTTCCTAATGTTTAACCTTGGTCTGTGGCAATTTAAGCCCACACTTAAACACTGGGTGATACATTGAATGATTTGCATTTTCAGTATCCTGGCAGAATCAATGTTGCCGGCAGACACAACTTTATATACAAAGTAAATTATTATTTCAGCTTGCAAGAGAAGTAAACGTGCAGCAGCAGCAAACCATTATAGTTTCTCCATGTATACAGTTTGCTTTTATTCTAGACAAGCATAGCATTATAAATTGTTTCTTTTTCAAATTTTTCTTCAGTACTTCCAGGCTATACATTAGTGGGAGAGCTAAGCTGCTACTCAAATTCTCCAGCAAGCTCCTGTAGGTCCTTGCTTCAGAAAAATAAAACAACCTGTGTTACATCCTAACATCTAACATCCTGTGTTACCTTATTTATCTGTTGTTGGGTTTGCTACTGTCAACGTTCTGAAACCATAGGCTATTATTATAAGGCATAAATTCTGTCACATACAGTACCAGTGAACGTTTCCCTTATGCATTTCCCAGTGAAATATTATGATAATTCCTCCTTCTAGCCTCCAAGATAATCCTTATAAACTACACTCTGTTGTGGCAAAAGAGTCATTAAACCCAATGTTACTATTAATCTAATTAATCTAACTACTCTAATTAAACTAAACTAATAATAATATCTATTATATTTACCTAGCCTTCCTTCTGAAAATTTATATTGCCTCCCAGTAGTATTTCAGTTTAATCCTTGAAAAAGTGACAGGAATTTATTTAAATAATTAAAGGTTTAGTGATACTATCCTTCAGACTATCACTCCGACCACTGAATTAAGATAGAGATGATAATCTGTTGCTGCAATGGGAAGTTTATTCTTGATACTTGTAATCTTTCATTGCTTGCTTCATTGTGCAACTCACTTGGGACCATAAAATTGGGCAACAAAACAATTGTTGAAAAATTTGCATATAATTTACTTACAGTTTATTGTTGCTTTCTGAAAGGATTTTACACGGTAAGCATGAAAATAGAAGAAAAAAATGTAAAAATATACCTACAAATACTATGAAAGAAAGATACCTTGTTTGACACAATTCTACAAAGACTAATTCTTCACAGAAGCAGCTTCACATGTCTAAAGCAAAAAAAACACAGTCATCAGATCAAATATGTCAAACAATATATGCATGCATCTTTGCCAAAAAGCACCCTTCTGCCTAGGCAAAGGGTTATCTCATAAACATTAAATAATTTCTCCCACTGGAAATCAAACTCATGCCTAACTTTCCTACTGACCCAAGACTTTGTTATTTTAACCGTACCTTGTAAAAATGTGGCTGTTTATAATAACTTAGAAAGATATCTGCCCTGCAGCTGTGCAACATTGAATTCAAAACAAGCATCTGTTCTATTTTTTTCGTCTATCAGTACAAATATCAGTAAAAACAATTTCAGTATTTGGTGTTTAAAACAAAAAAACTCATTCAGCTCTGATACAGGCACACAGACTGCAACTCACAAAGCCATTGCTTTAAAAAACATCTATTTTGTCAGCAAATACAAGATTAAATCCCTACTCATAATATTTACAAGAGACCAGATTATGAAAATATTAATTAGAGCATGTTCTGCAACTGATGACTTCCAAGCAAGCACCGAGTTAAAAGCACTAGCCCCAAGAACCTTGGTGGGCAAAAGGGGAGGGCAATCCTAATCAAGTCCTCAGAAAAGAACCAAAAGGCTCAACACCTGACAGAACTGCAGGAGCTAGTCAATTCTGACACCCCACAGAGATACTCACCTTGACCTCATTCACTGTGACATAATCCTAAATAAATCACAGCACTGAATATAACTCCAAGACCACAAGAATAGAAAGCAACACAAAAAAAGGAAGATGCTAGAGGGTTTTTTCTGATGATATGTTTCTTTAATACACTGAAGATCAAGGCACACTTCTGCTCATTTATAATGAAGAGATACAACACAGTAATGACTTGGAATTGCTGGATCTTCCAGGAAAAAGTTTTTCCACCTGTATTCTTATCTGCATCTTTTTCAGTGTATAAGATTGTAAAAATTAGCAGTACAAGTGTATAAAATATGCAGGTTTCAAGGTACCTTTATGTATGGAGCCTGAAATGAATTCTCAGGGTTTATATGTTTTAAGGAGCATGTGGGTACCCCAAAGCACACGCAACAACACTACAGTAAAGGTAGCAGGAACTCCGATCAGAGCTGCTGTTTGCTAACCTTGCGTACTTAACTACAACTAGTAACTCCAAGGCTCCCTTTCTGCACAAGATGTCACAGCTCTCTAGCACATTCCATTAATAACACTTCTAATTTAAACTAACTGAATTCTTTTTAATACTGTTTCAGGGATAAAAGACACAAAAAATATCTTCATATTCTCCTTTAATGCTGAATAATTAGATTTCTAAAATACCAGGTTTTTTGTACATAATAATTAGAAAAAAAATCTTAGTTTACAGACTAGAAGAAACCTGATGTTGATGGAAAAGCAATGATATGTGAACAGGAAATAGGACTAGATCCAAGAACTCTCTTGTCATCATAACATGTAATCGAGTGGATGCACCAGAGAACAATGCTCTCCTCTCTTTTAGGCAATATTATCAGTAGAACAGTTTTCCATTACTGTTTCCAGGACTGCAGTGGCTCAGGCAGTGAAAGATGCAGATTAGTGAGCAGAAAATTAATAGCTGCAAGAACAGCATAGACGTTTCTCAAGAATTCTGGACCTTTTCTCCAATCTTGCTGAAACCTGAAATTATGCAAGTTTCTAGGCAAGAAGAAAGCACTGAGAAAAGAGATCACTCATTGTAGAGTGCATCATCTCTCTACATAGGCTGTCTATACAGTTTCGGGTTCACTCAGTGTTGTGGGCCTTACATAAAAAGTCATAAATTTGTTAAAACACAGATGTCGGAATGCCAATAGACTTTCCTCATACATCAAGGCAGCACCTCCAAGCATAAGGAATCCATTAGCTACATGGCCCTGGAGCAGATTAAGTGTCTTCATAAATACCACTGAATTAAAAAGTCTCACCTCCTGTGCAGTCAACACAATTGTGATTACACTGGAGAGCACTCCTGGACACCATTCAGAATATCTCAATTTTCTAACTGCAATTTCCTGTTCCAGAACTGATTCTAGCTGTTCTCTCAATGTGGAGGAATAATGGATACACAACAAAGCATCAGGTCATCCAGGGAATCATACCTCATGGGCCTATCCTTATGTTCCAGTAATCACAACTTCAGGATTTCCTACCATCACACCTGAAAATCATGTTTAATACCCACCCACAATGAATCTGTCTTTGAAGACTCTGTACAAATTCCTGGTCTGCTCATTTTGACCTCCCTAACATTACTGCATAAGTGAGAATTCAACTACACTCACATGAAAACACAGTTCCTGGATTTTAACTGTCAGTGAGTTTTCCTATAGGGAAAAAATTGCTTATTGCCTAGTTACCCCTTCTTTGTGATTTCAAAGACATCTAGTACGAAGACATCTCTTCATACCAGTCAGCTGTATCTTCTTCAGACTGAAGGGCTACAACTATTTATGGCTGCTTGTATGGAAGCAACTGCTTTTCTTCAATTACCACATCATTTTTCTCTGTATTTTCTTTGGTTTTTCAATATTCGTCCTGAGATGATGCACCAGAAATGTAGTATGTAAGACAAGATAAAACCTTACATTTAAGCAGTGCAAAAATGAGATCTTTCCCTCTTTTTCCTTCTTAATACTCTAAATTTGTTGACAGTTGTCTGGGTTGAGATGACATTTTGACAAAGGATCCTCCTTCCCTTTTCTGGGCGCTGATAATATTTTAGGGCCTACCCATGTATCTGTACTGCCATATGACTTCTATAAATATATGCAACTTTGCATGTATCAACACTGAATTTCATCTGCCATGTTATTACAAATATCAAAAGAGATACTACCGTTTTTTCCTGGGTTCAACATGCATTCTTAATATTCGTGTCTGCTTCAGCATACACAGCTTATACAACTAAACACAAACATGAAATTTCCTTGCAATTTCTGCATTCACTTTTCCCTCTTATTCACTGCCAGAGCTGTGCTCTCAATGATTATTTGTATTTCTCATGAAATTTGTATTACAGATTACAAAATGATTACTTCATTTTTAATTGCTTTTAAATTTTTCACCTCTATTAGAGTGAAAATCATATAAAGGAAGACCAGGCAATAGTTGTTTTAAAAGCTAATAAAATGTGGAAAACAGATGTTTCGTCCATACAAAAGCTCCAAGTCATAACAAAAGAAGAAATCTGCAAACTTACTTCCCCCATATCAACAGTTCCTAGTGGATCTTGGATGCCATCTTGCTTACTCAGACTCTCCAGTGCCAAAAGCTAAAGTGGGTCCTGTGAACAAAGTTTTCTTCTGTTGCTCCACCAAAACATAGAGCAGAGCATCAAAGATCCATGTTCTTCCTACTGTTTGTTCTTATAAGCAACAAAGCTCAAGGGCAGGACTGCATCTAGCAAAAGAGCACTTGTCAGCTACATTCCCTGCTTGTGTCTCTTCCTCAGATAGAAGGAACAAAGTTACACACTCGTTGGCAATTAATTTAGTCACCTTACCAGGTTGCCAGAGAGAAAAAATAAATTCTGTATGCTGAAGAGCTCTGGCCTGAGATAAGCCATCTTCTATTAGATTGCAAATACCCTACTTATGTCCACGAGGACTTTTATATAGTCACAGACAGTTTGCACTTCAGAAAGTTATGCTGCACACTCAGTGGAAAACAGCAAAACCAACATACTGCAGAGCAGCATGAGCCAAAACACAAAGAAGAGCAAGATTTTAAATACTGTTGCGGTTTCTTCGTAGGGCTCTTTGGGCCCGCGTTTGTGGTTTTAAACTAAATGCTTCTTTTATTATTGGAGAGCTAATATCCTCATACAGTCACAAAACTTCAGAACTCAGTTTAAGAGAATAAACAGCACAAGCTGGCAAAATTAAAAAACATGAGCTGATGATACTGACAACAAGCCAAAAATGTTAATCAGCATATGGTATTAGAAGGAATATTTTGTCCTTACTAAATGCAGATATTCTCACTTATTAAAAGCTTGCATTTCTAACCTTTTGTGAAATTCATTACCATGTTGCCTCAAGCTTGGAGGTCTGACTGAAGAATTCAGGAGCAGCACACTGCAGAGCAACATGGTGTGGTAGTACATAGCAAGAGCTGGCATTGAAGACCAAGTATTCTTACTACATAGTTCAGACTAGTCCTTCTGATCTAGGCCTGTGGTGTAAAAACTTATTAGTGAAGTAAATCTTTCCATCTGGTTTCATTGGAAAAATATTAAGTTCATGCCATCTGTGATCACTCTGCAATGCAAGTGTAAGCATTACCTTCTTCAATTAGAAGATTCACATCTGATCCAAACACTAATACGGTTGTATGCACTCTTACAGCTGTTGTCTTCTTTCCAGCATTCAGCTATATCTTTATTTTGAAACAACTGTCAGACTCGTCATCCCTGTATCTAATCAGCTTCCCAAACTGAAGGGAGGATAATAAAATAAAAGCCGTTATGCTCTACAGAAGGCATAAATTTTCAAGACTGTTATAGCTGATAGATGACTCAACATAGGGCCCAAATAATCCTTATTGTTACATGATGAAGGGCAGAATTCATATGAGAGGGGTGTGAAGCAAACAGTAAGAGGACACGGCCCTATGTATGGGAACCGCGGCTGCTCATGTTGCAAGGCAATGTATCAAAATCACATATGTGCCTCAGAAGAAAAATACAGTTTCTAGTATGGACCTTTACCCATTTTTCATTCTTCAAAGGACAATACCTATGTGTTTACGAAGTTTCAGTGAAGTAAAACTCTTACCTTCAAACACATGCCTCTATAACGCATTTGTGGTATAAGAAAAAATGTTTTCTATGACCTGTGGATACCAAACAATGGAACTGGTAACAGCAACGGAAAGACAGGATCTGAAATATACCAGAATCACTAAGTGATCTTGATCTATCCCATATTACACTTTCTGAATCTAACCTGTCCAATTAAATTAAAGAGTCTGTTTAAAAGAAAGGTCTTAAAAGTAAGCAAACTAAGAAAAGTTACTCAGAAAAATTTATTTTTTAATTTTAATATCACCTGACACTTGAAGAACATCAGTTTGATGTATGCAGCTTTCCCCAACCAAGACTTTGTCTGAACACTAACAATCTAGAATGCGCAGTCAAGACTGTTCAGAAACCAAGCAGAAACTCTTAAGTCACTGTGAGACCTATTCACATAGTCATCCAAAATTTGAAAATTTAGTTCAATTTACTCAAAAACTTACCAAATTTTAGGTTTCATGTGCACGCATACAGGAGTAAAATAATTTATATGGTCCGCTAACACACACACAAAACACAAAATAAACCCAGCAAAACTTGTTATAGTTAAAAGAAACCCATCTCCAACAAAGCAACAAGGACTCTAACACTCTAGGAGTGTGCACTCCCTTGACATTGCAGAACTCATGTTCCTGTTTAACTCCTCAGAAAAGGGACAAAAAAAATTACAAAAAAAAAAAATTACTAAAGCTGAAGCAGTTGATCATTGAAGAAGAGTTATCTTCAATTTCAGGTCGGAATATTCTCTTCAATACCTGCCCAAGAAATATTTTTATATACAACTAAGTACATAGCATCTTGGGATATAATTTAGGGATAAGGTATCACAACAAAAATGCTAAAAATACAAAACTGAACAGGCTATCAATTTTTTTTCTTATAGACCTCTTAGGCCCATACAACACCTTTCTTTTGTGAAGAGACAGATTCAAATTTCTACATCACTCTCTCAACCAGTTTTTAAAAATTCTACACAGATCAGGCTAATACATTGAACAGAATCATGTAAGAATTTTACCTAGTGCAGAGAATGCCTCTGAAGAAGTGTATTGTGAAAGTCTACTCAGGAGTTTAAAATCTGCATTGTAATTGTAGCACAAAAGAAAAACCAAAGCATAGCATTTTTATTGTTTCCCCACAAGTTCTCCAAGCAAACACTGTAAGACTGGTCACATGCCATGCTTTTCACAAGATGCATCATGGCATAACTTCTTAAATTAAGCATAGTCTGCTGAACAGAGGCCAACCAACACAAATCTCTGAATACACTAAAATCCTTCCAGACACAATGTAGCAAGAATGAAGAAGGTTGAAGACAGTACCCTGGATTATGCAGTCACAAAAAACTTACAAATCTACATTGACACAGTTGTGTTCACATACTATATTTTAAGAGTTCACTAAATACAAGGAGAGCAACACATATAAGTAAAACGTGTCTCTGAGTGAAGATGTATTCTTTTTTAGAGGTTGAACTTGATTTAGCCATGTTGATTAAAACAAACAAACCACACCACTCCTAACATCATAATTATATCAACACAAAAATAAAAGAGGCACCAGGCTGAAGGCATCTTCCAGCTATCAAAGCTACAGAGGCCAGTGATATTTTTTTGTTACAATGTAAAACTGCAAAAATAGCCCAGAGCATCACAGAAGATACTCTTTTAGTACTGACTTATTATCAAATGGCATTAGCTATAAATCAAGGATCACACTCTAAGTCGAGGAGGCTCTATTCAGATTCTGGGTATCTGCTCATAAAAGTTTCAAGCCATAGTCCAGGCTGGCTCCAACTGACTTCACTCTGAGAAGGCTTTGAATGCTTTCAATAACCTGATGATATTGGAAGGTGCGTCAGATGTTCAGTATTTCTTGGGATCAGCTTCTTAACGTAGAAAAGACATCTCCAATGTAGGTCCTACCTAGATAAAATCAGGAGAAGAACCTTCCTATGCAAGTTTGGGAAGAGCTGGCTGAGGGTAGACTCCTTGTGGAGAGGGACTGACTCCTGAGTTCACGCTCCAGCAAACCTGACCTCACCTGCCCTCACCTCCTTCCACTAAACCCCCTCACTCAGCCCCACTGATAACCAAAACTCTGTCAAATACTCTGTGTCTCAGCACTACTGCAAGCATACACAACTCATTCTTTGCTCTCTGCCTCACACTTCAAACACAAGAGAAAACCTCACTGCCTGCAGGCTGCAACAGGTGCCCAATATGAAGAACCAGCAAAAGGACCTTCTGTTTGTGTTTTCATGCCCATGTACGTGCAAGAACCCAACATAAATGCATAAAACAGAAAATTTATACAAGTACAAACATGTACAGCTCTTTTTGCTTTGGAAATAATGACAATTGTTCTTCAGCCATAGGTTAACGTTCACAGTGTAACTTAAGTCTTGCACAGATAAAGAGTAGGCCCATCTTTCCACCAGGGCAGACTGTGACAACAGGCTGAAAACAGGTGTACACAACTAGCTGCCTAACTCACCATCGCTTTTTTTTTTTCATTAGAGCAGACTTTCTGAGGTGCCTGAACTCATGATCAATGAGGTTTTTAGAACTGACACCATAAAAGGCCACACAACAAAAGAGAGGTAGAGGAGTAGAGGACCAGCTGAAGAATAAGAGTCAGAGGAAGAAAAAAAAAAAAAAAAAAAGAAGAGCTATTTAATCCCCTCCCCCCTTTAGTTAATACAAAAACATGCTCTCAGTTTGCAAGGCTTATTAAATTTATTGTTCTCAGAGTGATTGGCCTTCCACACAACAGCCTGTAGCAGTCACAAAGGTTAATGCAAGCATTTCAAAAAGTATACAGAATGGCCAGTTTCATCTGGACATTAGTTTATAAAGGGAAAAAAATCTAAGAAACAGCTCCAGGCTCTCAAGGAGCTAAGAGGCTGCACTTGATACCCAGCAAGTTTATTATCAGTATTTCATTAACCAGGTTCTTAAAGAGACGTCTGCCTACCTTTCCAGCCACAGAGAACTCATTTTCTAGCATCTCTCTGTAGTATTCAAATTCAGAGAGGCAAGCCTAAAACATTTTTAGGAGGTGTGAGGGTCAACAAACCAAAATAAATTTTAGCTACATAGACACAAGAATAGTAACGTATGAATTTAATGTATGTATGAATTTAATTAATTTAATTTCTGCTTTAGTGAGCTGCCAGAAAAGGAAAAGCCAGCCACTGCATGCAGCTCTTATCTCAGCATGGCAAATATTCTGTTCATTAAAAAGAGCATCTCCAGAGATTCTACTGCATTTGATGAGCCTGTCTTGAAAACCTATAACCATGAGCATCCCGTACGAAAAAGTATGAATGACAGAGTCAAGATTCTGATTCTAAATAATACTTCCTGGTTGCACTTGACACCAACAATGAACAGGGATGGCCAGAAGATGCCTGCTCTTCATTGCCCCGGCCGACGCTTCGCAGCACTTCACGGTGAAGGAGTGGGCACCAGTTCACAGCACAGGGCTCGAAGCAACGTGCCTGGAGCAATGGGATGCCAACAGGACTGGAGCGATGGGATGTGCTCGTTACGCCCCCCCACTGCTAGGCTGAAAAGACCAGGTAAGCAGGTACCATACTAAAACAAAGCCACCTGCTCATTAGCCAGCCGTGCCAAGGGGCTTTTGCTCGCCGAGGGTGAGCGGGTGAGCGCAAACACAGCCACGACCCCGGCTGAGGTGCACGCCCGCGATACGATCTTTCACAGACGAATGAAGCCAATATTCATTAAAGAGCCATAAACACTACCCCCGAATACCAGCTGCCCGGGCGCTCGGCTGATCCGCCCGCGGTAGCCATTTAGTTCACTGGAGCGTGCCCTAAGCTCCAGCATTTAGGAAAAAAACAGCGACCCGGGTCACGGCTTTAGCAACCTAATAGCGGCCAAATGAGCGGGGCCCGGCCGCTTTATCGCCCGTTAACAGCCCGGCGGGCCGGGCTCGGCAGCGCGGGCGGACCCGGCTGCCTCCGGCCCCGGGCTGTCCCCCGCACCCCGCCGCGCCGCGGACGCCGCCCCAGCAGCTCCGTAAGATGTCCGACGGTCCGCTGCCGCCGGGAACCTACCAGGTAATCCATGTACCGGGGTGGCGCCGGGCGCCTGGCTGCCGAGCTCTCCGGAGGGGCCGCGGGCGCCCGCCCGGCTGACAGCGGCGCTGGGCCAGCGGGGGCAGCGCGGGCGCGGAGCAGCGGCGGGGCCGGCGGCGCGGGGCGCTCGGCGCGGCGGGGCCGGGCGGGCGCGCCGGGGACGGGCGGGGGGCGCGGGCGCTGCCCCGGCGGCGCTGTCAGAGCCGCGCTGCCGCCCGCACCTCGCGGCGGAGGGAGCGGGGCAGGGGCGGGCAGGGGCGGGACGCGCCGTCAGCTGATCGCACACGTGGGGGCGCGGCCAGGCCGCCCTTAAAGGCGTAGGAGCGTTGGCCGCTCTCGGCGCTCTGTCCTCCCGCAGCGCAGCGCGTCCCAGAGAAAGGCGACGGAGCTGGGGAACGCACTGCAGCACAGTCCTGGGAGGAGTGCCTGGGGGAGCTGGCGGTGTTCAGCGCAGGGAGAAGGAGGCCCAGGGTTGACCCTCTACAACCGCCTGAAAGGAAACTGCAGGGAGCTGGAGGTCGGTCTCTTCCCCCAGGCAGCCAGTGACTGGACGAGAGGACATGGTCTGTCTCGCCATATGGTCTTAAGCAACGCCAGGGGGTGTTTAGGTTGGACATCAGGAAGAATTTCTTCACAGCAGGGGTGATTAGATACTAGAACGGGCTGCCCAGGGAGGCTGAGGAGGCACCATCGCTGGAGGTGGTTAAGAAAAGACTGGACATGGCACTTGGGGTCATGGTCTAGCTGAGATCGTGGTGATTGGACTCGATGATCTCACAGGGTTCTTTCCCAATCTAATTGATTCTGTGACAATTTCCCTAAGCACCCGTGAAAGCAACGCCCATATATCTACTGCAACTTGACATCCTAACCTGGAGGCTTTTCCACAAATTTGTGGTGTTTAGCAGGAATGCCTGACTCCTGCAGAAATTGAGGGAAACTTCTCCATGTGTGTGACAGTGGGATAGGAAATCTAAAAATGAGGCATCAAGTGAAAGAATAAGGGGGAGGAAACCCTTGGTAGTAGTTAACAGAACTAGGAGAATAGGTAAGGAGCTAGAAGCAAAAAGGTATAAATGAGGAGTTGCCAGCAACTGGGAACCAGTATTTGTAAGACTGTTGGTAAGCACTTCACCTAGATCTAGTAAACTGGTGTGGGGGAAGGGAAATTACAATTGCTGCTATGAATTTTGTAACTAATTAAGGCCTGTTGTGGACAGTCTTAGTTACTATATCCGGAGAGTGTTGGTAAGATGTTCCCCTTGTGCCTGCCCAAAACACATCATGTCAATGCATAATTAATTTTCCTTATTCATCTAGTCTAGAAAAAATTGATTCCTTTGGCAGTACGTACTTTACTTTGGGATTCAATATCAAATATATCTGCACAGCAAATTAAGTTTAATTTAGATGAGAGCAAATGATTTTTTTTAAATTTTCAATCATTTAGAAGTTCACTAATTTTAGTGCTTTAATAGATAATGGGTGGAAGGAGGGATAGAGCTTGGCCCTCCCTGCTATTCAGAATTTTGACTGCTTTCCATGTAGTCACAACCATTGCTGGCAACTGTCACCTGATCCTGAAACGTCGTTTTGACAGGAGGAACTACCGTGTAAAGACTGCTTTAGCCACTATAGGGATGATTAAAGTAGGCCTCTCAATAATGTAACAAGGAGCTGCAAGAAAATCTGATTTCATCATACTTCTGTCATCACATGTGATTTTTAACATTTTGCAGTGCTTTCCCCTTAACCTTTAAAACCCTTTATTTCTTCTTTTTAGCAGTAATACATAATTCTTGAGACTTGCTGCCTTTTGATGCTCCTCTGAATGAAGGGCGACTGAAATGAGAACATCAAGAACAAGCAGATATTTCAGAACTGTTTCCTGTGAGACAAATAGGAAAGGACTGAGAATTATTTCTTCTATAGCTGATTGAGAAGAAAATAGAATCTATGTGTAGACAGTTGCTGCAGAGATGCTGCTGCGATAGGAAAAGAAGTAATTGGTTTTCATTGCAAAAAGGAAGATGCAGCTACTGGAAAATAATGGGAAGGATATTTGAACATGGGCGGACATTACAAGCAAAACTAGTAGAATTTCTGAAAGTAGCCATGAGTTATAATAACATTTCTTAGATGTAGTTTAGTTTAGTTACTTAGCACTGATGTACATCTGGAGAAAAATAACTAGAAGACCCCTCTGTTTTATATGAAGCTCACAGATCTTATTATGAAGATGCAGTATGTTTACATACCCAAGGAAAAATGTTTATTCTATTTTATAAATATGATTTTCTTTCTAGTTTATAAACAAGACCTCATGATCTGAACACAAAATCGGTTTTTAAAAATCAAGAATTTTTTCATGTATACATTGAAAATTCCACAAACTTGATCAAGAGAGAAGCTAAGCTTAAATTAACATATTAGTCATTCTGTTCACTGTAAACACATTATTCCTTTGGCCATTGCATAGCCTTATGGTACCTTAATTTTATTAAATAAAGTGCAGATTAACATTGAACAATAGCACAATATAAGCAGAATACAAGTACTATAACACATGCCTTTCAGATGCATAGCAGTCATGATGTTGCTAAGATTTTTCTAGCAAGTTCTCTAAGATTTCTTTCATTTTAAATTAAGTTCAGTTTCTTATTGGAATATATACCTAATGCAGTGTTAGTTGTCTTCATAAAGAAGCTTGTCAGCAGGAACTCATATGTCAGGAAGGAAAAGATCAAAGTATTTAAATGGAGCAAACGTCAGGTCTTGGCTGTGAGGTAATTAGTCTGGTTCCAAAAATGGAAGCGAGCTTATGCACAGAAGCACAAGTTTATCTTCAGTGAAATCCTGTCACAAAAATAATTTTCTGTAAACTTGTATGGAAAATAATCAATCTGGGGCTCAGACTTTGACCCTGAGAAGTGCTGAGTACAACATTTTATCATTCATTGCTTGTCAGTGCAATTTAATGATTCTGAGCATTTTAACCTAAGAGTAGCACCTGACAAATAAAAGTTTCCGTAGCACTAGCAGTTAGCAAATTCTGACGGTGGATTTGACATTAAAATGTGCTTGTTACTTAGTAGATATCAGCAACATGGGAACATTAAATGTAAATGCTAATGAATATGCCTATTTCCAAACATATTTGAACGGAATTAGTATATTTTTTTTAGAATTGTATAGCCAGCTGTATATATGACAAACTGTCCAAACAAACTGGTAAACAACTTGAATGACAGGCATAATACATCTTTTAGTCGTATTGCTTTTATTTCCGATCTCATTAGTTAAATAGATTCTGTCAAGATAATACTTGTGTAGAAGTCCTGTAGAAAGCAGTGCTGCTATTCATCCAGTAGATGTACATAAGTATAGTGTTGGCACACCATGGTTTGAATGACCTGGAAACTGAGTATTTTACAAAAGGTGCCCTAAAACAAAAAGACGGAGTAGCACATCAGTGACTGAGACAATCTGAACCACTTTACCACACGAGCATAATTTAATTCATTAAGAGGACAAAGTGCATGATATATTTGTCCTCCCATTGCTCTCTGCATCCCACCCAATTTTTAATAGGAGAAAGGTAAGTGATTATTTTTTTATTAGCAAGAAGGTGGTTGTACCAGGTTGTACTGATACAAGAAGCCTTGATAGCTCTAAGAATATTAATTACTGGAGGGGAGAGTGGCACGATATTTTACCCTTCTAATTAAAGAAGCAAAGCATTTATTATCTTTGAAAGTACTGAAAGAGGCTAACTTACTCATACTTACCAAAATTGGTTTTCCATGGTAACAGGTTGTTACAGCAGACATGCACAAACTCTCCTGTTGGCAGGTCATAGGATAGTTACCAGGAAAGCAAAACATAATTTTTACCTTCAGGTTAATACCATATACTTACTCAGGAAAAATGAAATCTGTAGAAAAAAACCTCACATAAAAATATGGAGTTCTTTGACTCAGGATGCTCATACAGTAATATAAAGGTTCCCAAATGCTACAAAATCTCTATATTTGTTATGGCTAGAAATTTAGAATTGAATGCTTTAGAAGGTACAAACTGTGGTTAGTTCAAGAATACAAATGATGTGATAAAACAGTCTCTGACTTCACTGGCAGAACAGACAAGAAGTCGGACCAAATAGGAAGTTAAGATTAGTTAGAAGAGTTCTGTTGTTCAGCAGCTGGAAAACTTATAGGAAAAAAATATTTGAATGGTCTAATAATAATAGATTTCTAAGTATATATTTTAACAATAAATGTGTGTGGCCAATTGTGACCAAGAGTATTTCCTAGAAATATCCAGAAGGGCATAAAAATGTAAAAGGAGCTGGGCAGAGAAATGAAAGAATGAGGTTTTCATTAGGAGAGTTTGAATATTAAATAGATGCCAAGAGCAGTCAGCAGTTTTATTTGCAGCTCAAATTTCAGTAAGTAACTTGGAGCCTGCTGTTAATCAAACTCATGTAACTTACAGGGAAAGGAAGAAAGTGCTCTGAGTAAATAATGCTTGAAACAATTTGCAACTCTTTATCTGAGTATTGACAAATGTCAACATGCACAGATACTACAGCCAAAGGTGAATGAACACTATGAGAGAAGCAAAACCTCTCAGCCAAAAATCTTTCTCTTTGCTTTAATGCTTTGTTACCTTCTGGCATTTTGGTCATCATGTGTACTATGGTTATATACATAATACACTTTTTTTCTGTAAAAGAACACATGGATATGAAAACAAGCACACAGATTTTGAAAAGGATTTTTCACCTGTTCTCCCTCTCCTTGTTTCCTGAAATATTTGGCTGACCTTCAGGTAACCTCACTGGCAAAATAACAACAGGCAGTCGAAAAGCAAAGGTTAATGGTAGAACAAGGTCAAAAGTAAAAACTAGTTTCACACTGTAGTTACATTGGTATAAATTTAGTATAATTATAATGAATAATTAATTTAAATCTATGGGATATGAATAAAGTGATTGTAATATTACAGTTGATTTTATGTAGGTTATTTACTACTTCCTGTGCACGAAAAATGTTACTGTTGATAAAATTATGCAAAAAAATTTGCATGAGGAAATTTGAATAGATTATATTGCCAAGCAGGCTGGAATTTGCATATTATATTTTTCAATTTCTATGTCACCTTAGCTCAAGTTGGTAGTGCTGTAGACTCATTTTTAATTTCATTGCTGTTCTATGTTAGGTTTTTAAACAGTCACACAGCAATAAAAGATGTAATTAAGAGTCCCAGTCGTAAATTGGTAACCTTGTTCGAATTATTAGCAGAATTTGAAGACTAAGTGGCCACAGATATCTGCCTTAGTAGCAGAGTTTCTGTGTTTAAGAAAATGAGGAATTTAGAAGTCTTAGACTCAGGGCTTTAAGATTTCTTCTCATATACACTTAGGAAAACATTTGCTGTCTTTGTGAGATTTCTTTCTTGTGAAATACAGAAAACCATGATCTTGTGAGGATTAAAAAAATAAATTCATAGTTCTGATCAGGTTTAATTCTCTATTGCTTGTGCCACTGTGGAAACCTTCGAGATGGATTGGAAGTTGTACCTTACCTTCATGTCCCTGCTAGGAATAAAAAAGACAAACCCTAAGAAATCTAGTCCCATTTTTCATAATGTCTGGTTTCCTGGGATAAACTGAACCTTTCAATTTTTGTGACTTAAGTGTGGTACATTTTATGAGGACTTCAATTTTGCTCAAAGTTTGTAGTACATTTGTTTCTAATATTGCTTACAAAGTATTCAAATATTTATCTCTCATGTTCAGATTGTTTTGCCTTTTTTCGGAATGAATATGTAAATAGAAACAGTACCATTAGATTCTGTGGTCTTTGCTCGAGTGTTAACATGCAAATACATTTGTCCATTTGTAGCTTTTTCTTTTGTTTCCGTGATGAGAGCTCTATTAAGCTAGAATTACACTTCTATACTCCAAATTTACCCCTAAAAATGAGAGACATAATACTTGGTCTCTTTAAAATTATAAAATGAGCTGGGTTTGGATCCAGTTCTTACAGCCTCCCACCTTTTAACTTGGGCTCAGAAAATTCTTCTTATGTTCATAAGTTTTCAAACCACTGTCTTACTAAGGTGTGAAAAAAATGTTATTGCTTTACTAAAAGAAAATGTATCTTATGGCCTACATAATGCCTCTGTTGTGTTTGAAGATTAACAGTGCCCATCCCACAGGTCTGCGTGTCCAAAGGAGAAGAAGGTTATGACACAAAGCTCTGCAGGGACCTGGAACATGGGTGACTGTGAATTTTAAAGTCTCAAAGCGAATGAAGGTACAGATAATTCCAAAATAAAACAAATTGCAATTTCCATATGACCTTGTCTTTCATATTTATATTGAACGTGTTATCCCATCTTACATATTTCAGTGGTGTCTTCCTTAATAGTCATGTCTTCCCAAGAAGTCAGTGTGACTACAAACTCATAAAACTAAACTTTGCTTGTAGTCTAAGTACAGCATATATATATGAAATATGCTTGGCAAAGCATTGCAGCAATATGTGTAGATGACCATTTCATCTTTTGCTGGATATAATGAACATCAGATACAAAGTCTCTGTAGTTCAAGGTTTTTCTACATTTAAACTTACTTTGCTTCTGAGTATTAAATGAAAAGAAAAAATGTTTTCCAGCAAAAATAATAAAATAAATGCTAAAATTAATTAAGAAATCATGTCTTGGTACGGACATACTTTTGTGTCAGGTTTTAGTCTCATACAGGTAGTACATTAAGAAGAGAAAGGACAAAGTAGTAACACATGCCTTAGAGTCTGAATGCCAGTTACCAGTTCACACAAATGTAATTCTTTTATTCATATTAGCCAATTTAAACTATGCAGGCATGTGAACACAAGTTATAATTAAACCTGCATTTTGCTATACAACATATCCTTAAGGAGCTCTTTTTTTCTTAAAGCGCATCCTTTAAGATGCGCATTGAAGGTCTACTGGCAATTTTTATAGAAGAAGATATTAAACAGGTACTTCTATTTTTTTCTTATCTCTGCTTTACTTAAAAATCCACAGGTCAAGTTTTCACTATTTGTTTTGTATCACAGATTTTAAAGAAGCCATTCTATTAGTATGAGTGGAAATAAGAAAGGAGTCCTCTGCAAAATGGATGATCTTCATAATGAGAATTGTGAAGTTACAGGCAGAAATCTACTTTAAAAACCATAAATAATATTTGCATCCTCAGCATAATCTTCATAATTATAGAAATAGTGAGAATATAATCTCTCTGGAAGGGCGGACCCTTTGCCTCAGAAAAAGTAGAAAGGCTTATACTCATCTTTACAAAGATGCTATACTTGATTTGAAGACGTAATTTATGTTTCTACTAAAATCACTTTTTTCAATAGAAGCAAGACACCGGCTTTCATGTAAAGGGTATTTTGTTCAGAAGTTTTCTTGGCAATTGAACTGGATTTTCATAGGTCTTATGCATTCAGTTCTACAGCTAGGCAGACTTGAAAGGAAAATATAGCTCTTAAATGCTGGCTACCCAGCATACCTCATCCACGGCAAAGAGGGAAATGTAAAGCAAACAAGTGAAGTAGCTTAGATGTGTTTATCCAATCAAAACTAAAAGGAAATTTGGTGACATAATTACTTATCTCATAATTACCACATTGATCAAAAGATGTGTTTTGCACTTTGACCATGTAGTCTGTGTGGTTTTGGAGTACATATTTTATCTTTGAATATAGGCTAAATTAGCATGACAAGATCTGACACTGTTACTTTCTGCATGGAAGATTTTTCAGTGAGAGAAAACAAGACACCATCTGTTTGGACATGGGCAGCTGACCCCGAAATGCCATTGCTCTGACAGCTCTCTGCTGTATCTTGTTCCCAGCCCAGAAGATACTTCCAGTAACACTGCTCCCGAATGACTGGAAGCTACCATCCAAGATTATAACAGCACAAAGTGTGCCTTCTGAATCCTTTAAGCACAGAGAAATGGCAACAAGAATTGGGATAAAGTGAGATGTGACAATGGGATTCTGCTTGTTTAAATTCTTTGTCTTACAGAATTCCATAGGAGAAATAGAATTAAAATTTTGTCCCTTAGACCAAAATAGCCACCTGGAAGGGGTCATAGAGAGGATTTATGAAGTCTCAGAAGGTCAAGATTGATTTACAATAAATGGAAAAAAATCAGTATTGAGTTCTGTGGTGGAGAAGTGACAAAGCTCAATAAGTGTATTTGAGAGTTTCATTCTTTGCAACTCCTTGAAAGCAGGGGAAGAATAATTGGAATTGGCTTTAGGACATTTCAGCGGGAAGGATGACTGGAAAAAGTCAGGTCTGTGGAAAGGGGTGGGATTATAGAAAAACGAACCCTCAGCATATCTTGCAAAACAGGTCACAAACATACTGCTATTTACTTTGGTGATGCCTGAAAGTTACACTTGCCCATTGCCAATGGCATTGGTGAGAAAAGCCTCCATAGATTTCAGTTAATTTCCATGAATAAAAATGGAATGATTTTTTTAGCAAGTCCTGTTTTCCCTTGGGTATCTGGAGGAAGGTCAAGGAACTCTCTAATGCCCATTGCTACTTTTTATAGAGCTTTTTGGATGCTGCTGGTAGTTGTACAGTTGTACCTTTAAGATGACTCAGTTAGTTGCTAGAACTTATAACAATATATAAATTGTTTATGTTCTTCTTTATTCCTCCTTGTAGAATAAAACTTCTAAGAAATGTTTCTTTCCCTCCTAAACAATGAAAAATAATAAAGTAAAATGCATGGAATCCTTTGGAGAAAAATATGAGTAGGTAAAAATAAAAGACATTATTGACTGAACCAGCTGGACAGAAATAAGCTATTTAAACAATTTAATTCTGCTTATTGGGCTGTGTAAAATTAGGTATAAAAAACAGCTAAAGGCAATGTCTGTTGTAACTCCCTAGTATATTAACTAAGAAATTTAATCTTTTTAAGGGTGTGAGAGCTATCTAACCATTTCTCCATAAAAAGCATGGAGCAAGGGTTATTGCCATTTAACAAAGGACCAAGTGATTCTGTGCCCTGGAGAAGATGGTGACTGACAGGAAAGGATTCAGTGCAGAAAGAGACTATGGGCTCTGCTGTCTTACTTTTTTTCCTGGGAAGATGTACCAAATGAATAGAGATGTTAATTCAAAATTATAGTAAATGTGAACTTGCTCTTACTACAGGCAATATTAGGTCTGCATTAACTGATTTTGTCTGAGATAACCACAATTAGTTACTGCATTTAATACCACAGAATTCGTACATTATGAAACTCAGTATTTTCCACCTAAAGGAATTATAAGGGATAATGGAGGTGCTAAATATTTCATATTGAATATCAGTAGGGAACCCTGAAAGAGTTATCCAGGCAGAAGCAAGTTGCTGTGAATCAGGCTATCTCTCAGCATTCCTCATCACTGCCACTCACTTTTCAGGCTTTACTAACCTTCTTTGGGATTCAGGATGGGGAAATGTGTGCTAGATTTCTGTCAGGATAAGGCTCCCTGCTGACAGACTTTGTACAAAGGTCTGTATCATTAAATATGCATTAAGTTTTGAAGAGACTCAGGCATGAAACTAATTCCATATACCTTATAGTAAAATGTAATTGCAGACTATTAATAGGCAGAATGTTCATTTTATAGTCTCCTATTTTATACAAATTCTAAATGACTGATTAAAATTCCATGTTATTATTTACAGGAAACCGCAATTATATAGTTAATATATACTGAGAATTAATCACAGGGTTGTAGCAATGGTAATCCTGGGTAAAACGCAATTCTTTGTTGTATGTTTTTCACATTTGCAATTTTACATATTAGTAGATTCAGTCCCTTATGTCTCTTACTTTCACTGCAACATTTTTTCTTATTTATGTCCATCTATGTGGCTGAGGCTTATTTTTTTAGTCTTTCTACAGTATAGGTATTATCGAAATAAATATTTAATCCTTTTGTCCCTTTGCTCCTTTTCAGTCCAAAGGAATGCAAAATTCAATTTTAATATGAACTTTGCCCAAGAGAGGGCTGAAAAGTTGAGTGTTAATTGAGTAGTTAATTTTAAATTGAACTCAAGCAATTTCATTCTGTAAAAGCTTTTCTTAGAAAAAATCCATTAATAGTACTATAGTACAAGTCTATGAAGAGGCACTCTCTGTATTTTCTTCGTAAACTAATGCTCTGCAGGTGAGTAAAACAAAAGCAATAGCCTTGCAAAGGACAAAATAGTTATATTTACTTTATCAACAGCAACAAATCTGCTGAAAGCTTCTAAATTTCTATTCAAGTGCAACTCTTTGATAAACTTTAATTACTATGTGTTTTCTTATTTTCTGTGTACCCACTCTCCACTTGCTGTATCCCTGTAATATCAGATACACTACAAGGGTGCCCAAGCAGACACCCACTAGCAAGTGACATATTCGGTGCCACAGTAGGGAAGCTGGGAAGGCTTCCCCCTTTCATTAAGTCTGCTTTTAAACCTGAGTCAGCAACCTGTTCTTTGGTTTCATCAGGAATGTTAAAGGTATGTTCACATTAAACTGACTTTATTCTTTGTCAGTATTGATACACCTTCATACTTCCAATTTTTGTGATCCTTTTTGTTTGCTCTTTTTCCTCTGAAAGCTTCAGATGTTATTTTGTGTTTTTGCATGTGTGTATTAGAAGATACTCTTTCTCCTAAAAATAGTAATAATCTAAACAAAGCTATGATGCTGATACTTCTTCCTGTGCTCTTTAAAAGTGGAATAAAAAGTCTGTGATTTTCCAGAAGCCAAAGAGAAAAACCTGCCCTACAGACAAGAACCAAATTGGATTTCTTATCTCCCGAGGCAGTGCCCTAACCAAAGTCCAGCCATCCTTTCTTGCTAATGTCTTGGCAGCTGGATTATAAACCTATCTTTTCAGTAGCAAAACTAGTTAGTGATAATCATCTCAATCTATGCTGCAGACATGCTAAGAGGCAGTCTTGTGTATCAGCTGCATTAGAGACAAGAGTATGGGAATAAAAACAACAGTGAGCATACACTCTTGAAAATGCATTTCCACTCAGGCAATTTACTGTGTCTGGATGAGGGTCAAAAGACAGCACATGAATTCAGCCAGTTCAGTGCAATTCTTTCATCAATCCTTCGTGCAATTAGAAATCCAAAGGAGAGGGGAAATAAGACAACAGTGTGACTATTCAGAGTCCATATTGAAGAATTCTTGCTTAGGAATAAACTTCGTTTGTCTTGAGGATGGAAAAAACTGGCAAGAAGCTGTGCTATGAAGAAATGTAAATAATGGCCCTGAGATTGGCTCCATTGTCTAGAGCATGGTGCTATTAACTCCAATGTTGTGGGTTCAATCCCTGTTACGGACTATGTAATTAAGAGTTGGACTTGATGATTCTCATGGGTCATCTCCCACACAGAAAAGTTCTGTGCATCACAGTTTCAACGATGCTGATGGTTCTGTCAGCCAAACTGTATCTTATGAATAAAAAAATAACCAGGAAAACAGGTTGAAATATGGTAAGGTTGTGTAAAGGCTCTTTAAGGGCCAAGTATTTTATGTGGTAACTATAAATTTCAGCTCTTGAAGCAAGTCTAAAGCATGCTTTACAGGGCTGTTTGATTCCCATTAACCTATTTTAGATTTTTCCAGTGAGGGACAGGCCAGCAGCCAGAGTATAGGTGCCTTGCCTTTAACCCATCTGAAGAATATGTGAGAAGGAATGCCTGTTGTATTTTATTTCTGGTTTACTTCAGCCTGAAGGATATTGATAGATCTGGATCATATACTATTTTTACAGTCCTGGATAAACAACAAACAACTTTTCTGTGTAATTAACATGAAATTTGATCTCTTCCTTTTATGTGCAGGGTTTAAGAATAAAATGGAGGTGAATTTGTTAATTAATTAACATGCAATTCTGTTAATACATACTCAGAGAATTAAAGCTAAATATAGTTCTTATTCTGAACATTTAAAACACCAAACTAGCGGTACTAAATTATGCAGATACTGGGAGATTCTTTCAAGTAAAGCTGTTTATATTGTGAACAAAAAGTACTGTCCATTTGTGCTTAGAGCAAATTATTCTTATTTGTGTTGATCACTGATCCTTCATTTTCACCCTGCTCAGCAGTTCAGCGTGCATATTAATCCTTTGTCTTAGAACTGAGCCATAGGCAAAAGTAATGTTTTTTACTTATTCACTGTTTTAATGGCTAGCTTTCAGAAGACTAAGACATGTTACTGCATACAAACATATATTGGTAAAAGTCCCAATAAATTCTGTGGTATATAAATAGACTTCCAATTTAAACATTTTAACTCAGGTCTTATCAAATCTTGCCTACACTTCCTAATATCATTCTGCTGCAGATGGGGAAGTTCTGGTGTATCTCTGCTGGGACAGAAAACACTCGATAGATTCAGTCTCTACACAGGGAAGTGCCAAGAGGTTTCAATTTACCACATCAGCTGACTAATAATGCTCAAGGAAGAGAAGCAGACAGAAGTCACAGTGTACTCAGATCTAACTTCACTTTTGAAAACCGTACATTACTATCTGAATAGTTTTTAATAAATGCATTGTGTCTTTCTGCATATCTCACACCCTTATAGCAAATTGTGTCTCATGCTGAAAAACAAAGAAGAACAGAAATCCAACAATTGTGGCTGTAGTGCAGTAAATTTTTAAAACACTTAGAAAGAAAATGCTAAATTTCAGATTTCCTGTGCATGTTTATTTCAGCCTGCACGTGCCTGTATATTATAATATGCTGTCCAATTACATAACTCTACTGTATATTTTCCACTTGACTACTATATCAGAATTAAATTTTCCTCCTTTTTCACTTTTTAGTAAAGAATTATTGTTGCATGTGGCCTAATGTTTTTATTATGCTTTTTTACTCACCACTTGACAAATTCTGAGGACAGAAATCTTTTTAGTTTTGGAGGTTTTTTGTCACATAATCTGACACTATCTTCTAAAAACAGATACTATGTGTCTGTGATTCTATGATTCTATGGTACTAATCAGTTCGTTTTCACAACAATCCACTAAGATGAGAGATTATTATTGCTTTCTTTCAGAAGCAGGAATGAGGCACAGAAAGTTAAAAGTTTAAGTACCTATTGATTTTGGGTACCTAATATAAAGCAGAAAGAATTCTGTAATATTAAATATCAAGTAGCTACTGGCCAGACCACTTTTAATATTTCCTGGAAGTACAGCTCTGAGTGCCTAACACTGCTGTAGGTCTTGACATTCCAGCTCAGACCTGCTGTAAAGGAACAAAGCATGGGCTAATGGAGCAGGTAGCCAGCCCTTCTCCCCACATCTGGAGGTAATAACTGCAGGGGTTTGTATCCAATAACACAAGGCATCAGCCCAATTGTTTCAAACATGTAGGCAGTCAACTCCATATTAGTTGGTACAAAAGGCAGAGCTGATATGCGGCAGCCTCATATTCCAGCCAGTTTGGAGTTGGAAGAACAACACTTAATGAACTGATCCACATAAGAGATGGGAACATAAAGGGTAACAAGCTGTTGGAGGCAAGTGACTGCAGTAACTACATTTTGGAAGGCCCTAATGGCTTTTTGCCTGCTCAAGTGGGACTGAAGTTTGCAAGTGGTCATGCACCTGACATGTAATTGGTAGCAAGCATGCTTTGTAACCACATTATCTAGTTGTTTAATGCTTGCTTCACACTTGGATAAGGAAAAAAAATACACATTTGAAATTAGTGTGAGATATTTGAGACCAAGAAATTAAAATTATTATCAGAGTATGTAAAGTGTATATAAAGACTAAAGAAATTGAACTACTGAGAAAAAAATACTAACATCATGATTCTACATAATGAGAATGTAGAACTGCAGCAGTAGAATAACTAATAACACACTTTTCCAGATTGCAGAACAGCTTGATGTCTTTTTATGGGATCAACAGGATGCGTTTTTGACTCTGGGAACAATAGGAACAGGAAACTGTATTTGATCTCCCAAAATAGCAGAGGTTTCTTGCACTATTTAAGTACCTAAACTTAGGATGCTGGTTTCCTATGGTTCTAGACGAGACATTAGATTACAGAATTACCAGTTCTTTGTCTATTGGTCCCACATCTCTATTGCGCTGCAGTCTGTGCATGTTAGCCCTTCCACAACTATAGTTCATAGAAGAACTCATTACTATTATTTGCTCACTGATGGCTAACTGCTCTCTATGGCTTACTATACAAAGGAAGAATGAAGCATGATTTGGCATCTGATTTGGACCTGACTCTTGTTCCTGAGCAGAAAAGGGGCCTGTCTCCAAACTACACAGATTGAGGTGGGAGAACTAAATGAAGAACAATATCAACTATAACTATATCAAAGTAAGGAGCAACTAGAAAGCATCCCTTCCTTCACTAGGTCATGTTCTTAACCCTAAAATATTGTACATTAAAAAAAAAAGAAAAGCCATTGCCAAAAAAATCTTACATTGCACCAGTGGAAAAAAAATGCCATAGGCTGTGAACCACTGGTATGTGATTTAATAGTCTGTCATTGTTCTTAATCCTGTTATTGTTTTCTTTGCTATTTGTTTCCACAGCAGAATTCCAGCAGTGGTAGAAAATGAATAGTGGTGAGACAGCTTGGAGTCTATCCGAAACTGTCTGGTGGTTCTTTCTGCCCTGGATTTTTGCTAGAATAAGATTTAATCCTGCAGACTTTACTTTGCTGATATCCTCAGTGAATGCCCTGGGATTAGCACTGAGAGTAGGGAGTTGACAAATTGGACAGATAACCACGAATTATTCAACATCCAGCTGCCTTCAGCTACTATCACTCAGTACAGCTTGCTGAATGACAGCTTGCTTGTACACTAATAACCAAATTTCCTTGTGTTTAGAACATTTTGTCTTTCATTCTACTTTAACCTTCTTTATCCATCCATCAGTCATTCTCTTTGTAAAACTGAGTATGTTCTGAATCGATAGCAAAATGCCAAAAATGGTAAGTCCTTTGACTGTATGTCAAAGCCCCCTCTGTGGTTTTGCTTATGATTAACTCTTCTGAATTATTTTCCTGTGGCTTTGTGCATCCCTGCACAAAGAAGCCCCTCTTCACTTTATCACCCACAGAGTCCATAACCTGCTATCTCTAAGTACCTTTAACTGGCCCCAAAGAAAGCTACAACCTATACGGAATAGCTAAGCAAACACTTATGCCCAGTAAATACATGAATTCTTTTTTAAAACTTGTCTCCAAGAATAAGTAATCACATTCAAGTACAGTTGTACTAATTACTAATTATTAATATTTGACTGCAAAACTACCCCATTAGCCTGCACAGACTTAACTTACCTCCTTGGTAGAGCAAAGATTAATATGGGAGAAGGAGCTTCTACTGTGAAAATAAAATGGTTTCTAT
Organism: Acridotheres tristis; assembly: GCA_037013685.1. Taxonomy (NCBI): domain Eukaryota; kingdom Metazoa; phylum Chordata; class Aves; order Passeriformes; family Sturnidae; genus Acridotheres; species Acridotheres tristis. Next base: position 63,065,563 of record CM072919.1, on the reverse strand, counting down.
AATATATGAGTTACATCTGCCTTTATAAATATTATTGTTCTCTCATGATCTTACTACAAACATTTTATTTCTTGCAGAGCATGCTATGTAAACATAAACTTTAGCAAAATAAAGTTTAATTAAGGATCTTCTGACCTTCAGTAGAACAACACACAAGCAACAGATTTTCACAGCAGCTCTGATCTGTGTTATATAAAAATAACCATATTGACAAATATGCGTTGGGAGGAAAGTATTGTAGCAAGGGAGAGAAAGTGCTACCTTACCTACTAACCAGGTTTCTGGTCATGTTAAATAAATGTTTACATGTACAGAGATCTTTGCTTAGAGGGTATGGCAAAGACCAAGTGAGATTCTGCCAGTATTTTATATGATACAAAGGCTTTTTTTAAGAGGAAAAACAAATCTTCATTTTTTTCCCAACATATGTAGCATGGGGTCTTTGCAAATAATCAAGTGTACAAAGCAGATCAGAAAACATTTTTAGGTTTTTAAAATTCTAACGTGTAAACAGAAGGTCAAATAAGAGAGAGGAGAAAAAAGAGCTCTAAATTTCAGATCTAACAATCATTTAAAGCATTAATGACTCACATATGTGGAATAACCTACCTATCCATGTCCTGTAAACCAACATTCACAGTAAATTAATTGGTAACCTTAAAAAAAAGTCTGGCCAAGTTCTGTCTTCTGACATGAATGCATACCAGGAAAGAAAACATAATTTCAGAAGTAATATGGATGATAGTGCTAAGATTCAGGATGTAAATTCTGCACTGATACACACTTAAGTGCAAGTCAAGTAAAGATAAAAGATGATGTAGTTTCTATATCAGAATTTGTTCCTCATACTTAACTGAAAAGGATTTCTAGCAGCAGATTTTACCACTTCTGTAGCCTTCCTGGCATTGCCAAAGTCAGGAAATTAGGACAATATGAGACTACTGCTCTAATTCCATCACTAAAGGAGATAACATTTCTGATACAGGAGCAGATTTTGGTTGGCTTTCACCATGTGGAGAGGCACAGTGAGACAGTATTTTTGCCAATGAATAACTCGCTTTCCTACTAAGACTGGAATTTCATATTATCCACTAAGTCACCGTATGAAGACAATAGCATTTAGACACCATCAATTCCCTATCAGTCACTCTGAGATTTCAGGGTAAGCCTTCCACACCCATTACTTACCCAGTCAGTCTCCAGCTGCTCCTTGTCACCTAAAGATACTTGACACAGTAGTTAATTCCCAGGGTACGTTGATATCAAACAGCATATTTATGCCGTTCCAGATAGGAATTGTTCACTAACCACAGCAAACTCTTCCTTCACAAATCCCAGCAGTTTCTTTTTGAAGATTTCCTACCCTAGGATCAGCAGCCAAACATGTTGACATTCAGCCTCAATGGGTTCTTGGCTGAGTTTTCAAGGATTCTTTGAACACAGAACTTCTTAAACCTCAAAATTAATTTAGTAAGTTCAAATATTTTCTGGTATGCAATTACTTCAACAAATATATCCAGAAGATCAGTACACTACATATCTTCACTTTGTTCTTAAGAAAAAGAGGCAAACAAGCATAAAAAAACAAAAGGAGATGAGGTGTGTTTTGTACTAATTACATGTTAGCATGTTTTATGTGTAATGTAGGACCTAGACAGCACATAATTTTAAAGAGCATAAATTTTGCTACTTCCAGATTTTCATAGGTTAGATTTTCAGTACTTGTATTATTTTTGCTAAAGTGGTCCACGTGAAAGCATACACAGCTGCAGATGTCCCCATGGATAGGAGTTTCACATGTTAAATGTGTATGTCATCACTAGTCATGAAATTTTAACAGGTCCAAAGTGAATACACGAGTCTTACTGTACTTCATTGCCTTGTGTTATTCCTATCGAGTCTCAAGTAAAACCTTCAGTGAGGCAGAAGAGGAGGAAACTTGAAAACTGGTATTCTTGGAACACTAGTTGATTTTTAACAGCTGAAAAGTAAGACTGTTTCTACAGCAGGAATGCTTTGGATCCTGACTTTCAGTAGCAAAACAGAGCTTTCGACCCTCTAAGGCACATTATTCTCTTTTAATTGTTCATTTCATCTCTACTGTTTTGGCTGCAAGAATTGAACAGATTATCACTCTAAAGAGTTTGCTTTCTATAGGAATTCCTCAGAATTTGTGAGGCACAGATGCATTTGCCTCTAGCATACATACAAATATTTTAAAACAAGCCATGTGAGTAACAAAGCAAATTTGTGTAAAAAGTTGCATGACATCACTTTAAAGTAACTTTTATATTTATAAAGTAACTTTTTGTATTTCATTCCTTCACTGTTCTGTAAAGCTGTTGCTCCAGCAGCAGCTGCTGTGGTCTTGTCAACCTTCATCTGCTTCATCCTCATCCTTCATTTGCTCTTCTATCATCTCGACACATTAAGAAAAAACAATCTTGCAATAGTGGTTGCAATGTGTCAAAATGATAGTCCATTCCATGATTACTTATATTTCTTACAATACTTCCTAACAAATGAGCAAACACTTGATTCTTAGTTCAGAAGCTAGGATTAGTTTTCCACTTCTTAAGAGGCCTATAAGTTACAAGAAAGCATCAGTGCCCTGGAGAGATTTTCCAAGAGGTTAAGCAGATCTAGCCTTTTCCAGGTTTTGAAGGACATGACCCACAAACAGAAGTCTCCCTTCAGTAAAGCTTGCTATGTAACAACACAGTCTTTACTACTTGCAAGAATTTTTATAACACAGCAAGAAGTCTTGCTGCAGAAAGAATTATGTTGTGATTCACTGACCAATATAAACACCATGTGATTGGAATGAGACATCACTAAAAAAAAAAAATCCTCAATATTTATTGAAAACAGAACACTTAGTATCTGCTGATTAGGCACTTGCAGGACTTGAGGTTACATTACTGATTTCTTCAGTGCTTACACATATCCAGATCTAACAATACAGCTAAAAAGACAGCTCATAGCTTTAAGGAGCAATGGATTCAAAGCAATGGACGAGATGGTAATTTCTCACTCTAACAAATATATTAAATTACATGTAGAAAGTAGCTCTTTACCATGGAGTTTTCATATGTATCACCCCATGCTACATTGTCACATACATTTTGTTTTACTGTCTAGCTCTTTGGTACCACCATAAAGCTTGCATATCCCTATTGAGCATAACAGAGCACTGGTAAAACCCAGGAAGTCCTACTTGCTTTTTCATTTCATATGTATTGCAACGTCTGACAATATCTCTTTTGAATGACGTGAAGTGGATCATGAGCAGCATCCCTGGGTGCTTTGGTAAAAGTAACTACAGTGCTTCATCTACATTAATTTGGATAATTACATGGCCCTGATGTGAATTTAGCCTGTTAGCTTCTATAAGAGTTCTTGTTCAAGTCAGCCTGCCAGCCTTTTCACACTTTTCCCCCTTTCAGCAGTTACTGAATTTCAATGGTAGTTGAAATACAAATTTCTCTTTGGGGAATCAAGCACAGAGAATTGTGACAGGGCAATCTACTATTTTAAAGTAGTGTCAAGCGGGATGAACCTGTATTTATTTAAGAAATGCATCAAAAATGTGTTACTCTCCTGATTTTTTGCACCTTTGATTTTTGCAGTTGAAAATATAGCTTTACCAGGATGCCTACTTCATATATTTAATAGCATCACAGAATCATAGAAAGGTTTGGGTTGAAAGAAACATTAAAAATCATCTAGTTCTAACAGCCCTGCCACGGGCAGGGATGCCACCCACTTAATCAGATTGCTCAAAGTCCCATCCAATATGCCTTGAATGCTTCCAAGGACGGGGGCATCCACAACTTCTCCAGACAACCTGTTTCAGGGTTTCACAAGCCACACAGTAATGAATTCCTTTCAAATATCTAATCTAAACCTACTTTCTTATAGTTCAAAGCCACTCCCTCTTGTCTTACCACTACAAGTCCTTGTCAAAAATTTCTCACCAGCTATCTTGTAAGCCTTCTTTACATACCGGAAGGCCACAAAAAGGTGTCCCTGGAAGCTTCTCTTTTCCACGGTGAAAAACCCCAACTCCTCAACTGTCTCAGCCTATCTCTACAGGAGAGGTTCTCCAGCCCTGTGATCACCTTGCTGGCCCTCCTCTTGTTGGATCCACTCCAACAGCTCTGTGCACTTTTCATGCTGAGGGGCTCAGAGTTGGACCCAGCACTACAGGCAGAGGGAGAGAATCCCCTCCCTCGACCTGCAGGCCACGCTGCTTTGGATGCAGCCCAGGACGGGAATCACATATTTTTTCCGCCACTCTCTTCCAAAATACTGAGAAAGTAGGTTATATCAGCCTGAAAGACGTTTTAGGTTTTATCCTGCGTTTCCTTGCAGAGGTGCGCGGCCGGGCCGGGCCGGGTCGTGCTGTCCCCGCGCTGTCGCCGCTGCCCGGCCTGGCCAGCAGATGTCGCTGTGCCCCGCGGATCCGGTGCCGCGCGCTCCCGGCCGGCCGTGCCCGCGCATCCCGGACCGTCCGGGAAAGCCCGCGGGAGAGACGGGCACCGGGAACACCGGCGGGGGCTGCCGAGCTACCCGGCTGCTGCTTCGGAAGAACAGCTCTGCACCGCTTTCCCAGGGCAGCCGGCGGGCTCCTACCCTTCGCAGGCATGGTAAAATCGGGAAAAAAACCCTGAAGCACCGAGCTGGTGATTTCGGACGTGGATCCTGCTTCTGTCGGATCAGCTCTGAAGGTTAAAAAGACCACGGTAATCAATTGTTATGTATTGCTGGATCGAATCCTGCCAAAGGTATTTGAAGAGTAGGGCACCATCAGCCTCAGTGTTACAGCAACGCATCCATGTTTAAATTTGAAAGCCGAAAAGGGTGTTTGTGTGTTCCACTTGGCATACTCCCCATGTCAGTAACAAAGAGATAAGAAGCATTGTGTTAATTCATGAGCCCACAGGTGACAAACTGAGAGAAGGAACTGAACAGAGGACAGGGCAGGATGGGAAAACAGAAACAGGCTCCATGAAATAGGCTTCATTATCAAAATCTCTCTGATTTCTTGTCCTACAGAGTAGAAAGGGATCCTATAACCTTCTGCAGCATTTTGCATACAACATGAATTTAAAGGGTATTCAAAGCATCTTTCGTGCTAATGAAACCAGACAGTTGCAAGTATGCTTAACAGAGACATTTGAAAGACTAACACAGCTGTTTCTGGGAATAGATACAGCTGTCCCACAGTGACTTGCAGTGAGATGGTGACTTCTGTATTCATTTGAAGCATGGAAGTATATACTTTTCCTGAGATTATGGGAAAAATAAAACAAAATTCAAAAGTGATATTCATATACAGTGCATTTATTAATGAAGTGCAAAACTGAAGTAAAATAAGTCATGCTATCATCGCAGAATTAATTAGGGAGAGCAATAGCTTTCAGCAGTCTGTATAAGCATAATATCACAACCAGCCAGGCATACTGCTTCACTTTAGCGTTAAAGTTTCCTCATCAAGTGAATAATTTGCTAGCAAAAGAGAAAACAGCTGCTGAACAAATAATAGGCAATGCTCCAGGTTGGTTTTATCACTATTTTGGTCAGTCATACATTCAGAATTGCATTTTTAAATTATTTCTGGAGGACAGTTTAACAGGAGAAGAGCCAATAGTAAAATAAAGTAGCCTACTCCTTACAATACTCCTCTATCACAATACTCGATTAAACAGTTGGCCATTAACGTAAGTTATCTTGAACTTTTGAAGATTTCCTTACCTCCCAATGCAGCCTTTCTAAGTTTAAAATAAAATGGCAGCCTTAAAGCTTTAATTACACATAAATCTGGAAATCCTGGCCTGCGATTAATGCAATAAAGAAGTCAATGGCTGATAAACATTGAAGTTTAATTGCCTCTTTCTTCATTACTTCATTAGCAACCAAAGATCCCATATTAACTATGGTAAAGGAATGTAAGGACAGGAGAGAGACAAACTCAAAACAACAATAGAAGGAATAAAAGTATCTTAAATGATTATTTCTAGCACTAGGACAACTCTTACTGTACTAACAAATCAAATAAAAAAATCTTCACCATCAGTTGCCATAACACATTCTGCTTTACATTACCAAGCTCAGCTAGAGCAATTTTCTAGCAAACATACTAAAATTTAGAAATTATTTTCTCTCTTTATCACACTTTTCCCTTAATAGTTTGTTAAACAAACTATTGACCTCTGTAGGCATTATCTGCCCTGCAATCATAGAGTAGCAAGAAGATGACAAGCCAGAGGTTGTAGAAGTTCCTTCTCTGGAGATACTTGAAAAGCACCTGGATGTGATCCTGTGCAACCTGTTCTAGGCTAATCTGATTTAGCAGGGGGTTGGTCTGGATGATCTCCAGATCTCCAGAGGTCACTTCCATTCCCAAACATTTTGTGATTCCATAATTACACCTCAGACAGTCTCAGAGGTCACCAGTCCTGCTTTGCAGATACATGAAGTAGATGAAATCACAGGTTCAATCTTCTGTTAAGCAACAGAAGATGAAGATTACTTGGACAATGGACAGCATTAAGGACTATAATTGTCTTTTCTATGCTGGTGGGGGAAAATAACTACGCTCTTCTGGAAGCTCTGAAATACGAACTTTCATTGTAGCTCTCTCTGCACTCTTGTATCTGATTCCTTGACATGCTGGAGACATCTCTGCTGCGTTTGTAGGTCACTAAGATTGCAGCCCTTCAGGCTCCCCCTTTTTGGGCAGAGACGGTTTCCTCCTCCCACCAATAACACGGTGTCCTGGGGTGACCATGCCCAAATTTCACCTATGCACAGCTTCTGCAAAAATGTCCAATGCCCTTGCTAACTTTACAGTTTAGCTAACCTGAAATCTGCTCCATTCCTGCTGCCAAGGCAATTAAACCAATTCCCCCACTAGCTCCACATTTCAATTAGAAGAAATACAGAGTTTGTACTTAGTGCCATATATCCTTTGGAAAAACAAAAGTATTGAGCTTCCATTTAAACAAAAAATCTTTCACATTATTTGTGTAATCATTATTCATAATTATAAACAGCACAATTTTGCAGTAACAAAGAGGTGCATTAAAATTTTGCATTTACAATTCCTGCATGAAAGCCGTGCATGTGTTGAAGCCACTCAAGACTGCAGCACTATAAATAGTGCTCTATTGTTAGTGGATAAAAGATGAAACAAGTCTCACAGCACTGGAACACAGGACACTGTATTAAATGTTAAGCTCTGCCCGTTCTAAAAGTGAAAGGCAACATCAACTGATAGACTGGCCTGTGGGTAAGACACACGGCTGGAAGAGCTCAGTCTGACTCTGCAGCTTCCCGACACAGCAGGAGCAGCAGCTGATCTTTCTGCCTCAGCAATGGCAGAAGCTGTCATAAGACACTGGGTGGAAACTCCTGCACGCTACCAGGAGCAGTTTGTTGACCAAGAGCTGGAAGCACACAGACTGAACCACCTTTTATATGCTTTGCCGGGCCCTGCCACCACTGCACTGAGCACCCAAAGGTGTGCCACTGAAAGCACGACTGGGGCCGGGAAGAGTGGCCAGGAGAATGAAAACACACACTTTCGGGTCTTGCTGGACGTTGTGCAGTTCCGCCCTGAAGATATCATTATCCAGACTTTCGAAGGCTGGCTCCTGATTAAAGCTCAGCACGGACCCAGGATGGACGAACATGGTTTCATATCCAGAAGCTTTACCAGACAATACAAATTACCTGACGGAGTGGAGAACAAAGACTTGTCTGCACTTTTCTGCCATGATGGCATTTTGGTTGTTGAAATGAAGAACTCAGTGGAAAAGAATTAGAATCATGTCTATAGTTATCGGTGAGATAAAATCATTCTTAATGTAACAATATCAGTCATGCAATGCTGTAGGGTGTAATAAGCATGTAGCTGCATTTATTAAAGAAAAGTAAATTCTTTGTATATATGTTTCTGTATTCTCAGTTTACTGTTTGATGTGAAATGTTATACTGCTTGCCTCCAGCTACAGACAGGTTGAAAACCCAGGTTTTTTGAACAGTAGTAAACTTCAGCTAGTCTCAGCAGGAGAAAAAAAAATCTATTTGATAACATATTGAAAATAGAGCACAGTTTTGAGTCAAGTAGCAGGACTTGTATTTCTAAGGAATAAGCATTTGTCATACGTAGTCATAAACATTAAAGAAGGAATGGAAAAGTTGTGAATCTAATGGAAATTTATATACCAAAAAAATCTGTTTTCTAATTTTTGATTAAATTATTCTCTCTGTAAAAGCAAATGAACTGAAAGACACCATCAAGAGAAAAATCCCTATTTCCACAGTTCAAGCTTCTATACAAAAAACTCTTAAGAGATTACTGTTTAGAAGTGTGTTGCATGTTTCAGACCATAGGAAAAAAGAATTTAATTGCTTGACTTGCTTGAAAACACAATAAATAGAAATCATACTTTCTGTCAAAGTAATTTGAAAGAAAACCTTTAAAGACATTTTAGAAAATTGGTTTTGTTTAACATAACAATGGAAGAAAAATATTTTGCTTAGAAAATCACCAAATTCTTCTTTGTGAAACCACAGTAATAAAAAGACCTTGCTCTTACACAAATGCCTTTTTTCTTACACATTTTAGGCAGACTTGTTATTTAATCAGATGAGTATTTAATTGTCCATGTTGCTTGACAATTTAGGCTGAAATCGCACAACTCTGTCTATAAGAGCAAATTTTTCTGCCAATGATAATCTCCCTTTCGCCATAGGAACACATGCTCTACATGAATCTAATTTTAAATACAGGGGTTCCTTACTGCAGACACAGCTTTAGTTTCTGTTCCAGTGTCTCACATTTCATAAGAGTGGCGAGATGAAAAAAATATCCATCTTCTATATCTAGCATGTGGTCTACTCAATATTAAAAAGAAATAATGCTATGGATTTGTAAATACTCACACATTTGAGGGTAACTGCATCTGCAAGTCAAACTGCCTCCTTTTATGTGTATTCAGATGACTATGACTGGTGTGCTATGAATAGTAAAGGAATGTGGAATGGAAAGTGCCAAGTTAAATACAGACGCTTTATCACAGCCATCTGCTGTTTGGACAAATCAAAAACATATTCAAATGAAACTGAATACAAATACAATTTTAAGAATACAAGAAAACTATGATGAACAAAACCTGGGCTCTTACCGGCTGAAGCTAGAGAGTTCCTTTAGTTTCAAGTGAGAATCCTAAGCTTGCATGTCTGCACATGTCCTTTTATGAGAAAGATTTACATTACTGTTGTTTAGATTTCAAGATATTTGAAGAAATTATTTTAGAAAACTGGGTAGTACAATTCTTGTATTTTACCTATTAATTGTGCTAAAACTCACAAAAAATTTGTACAAGAAAGGCAGAATAAAATCTGAACTGTAAATTTCCATCACATGCAATTATCTTTTTAATATACCAGAAGTCAAAAGTGTAATGTTTTCTAACAAACTAAACCAAATATAAAACATATGTCCCTTCATTTCCACTCAACCCCACACTTTTTCCCCATATTGCCTGTGTACAATTTACATATTGGTTTAAGATGAAATAGCAAATCAGATCTAGATTTCTACATCTAGGAGCTTCATCAGCAACATGGTAGAAGATGTAACATGGATTTAAGAAACTGAATTCTATATACAGGTCTGGATTTAAACTTTACAGGCCAGATTTATAAAAGCTGTACAAGCTTAAACCCACGGTTTCTACACCGCCTTATGGTACAACTATTGGGATAGTGTTCAGGATGACAAGTTAGCAATCTGCTTTGGTGATTTTTGTTTAAAGAGAGTTTTGTAAATTTTATCACTTAAACTTACAGTTATTATAAAAACTATTCTAGGAATGATTGCAGTGATGATATTCATAGCCCTACAGACAAGAAAGATGTTCTAAACAAAAAAAAAAAAAAAAACAAAACAAAAAAAACCATAACAGATTTAATTATTTCAAATTAGATCACGATTAAACTACTGGAAACTTGGCAAGGAATTAGACCATACAACCAAAATCATATAATCTCTTCTACATATGTCAATACCATGGTTGCACACAGGCTTGCTTATGTACCCAGGCCTGCCTCACAAAATTAGATGGAAAATGTGATGTCTGACTGTTCTGTATTGCAGGTCTCTCTGCATCAGTCTGTGCCCAAGTCTGTACTTGCTCACAATGTCATCAGTCAGAAATCACTGGAACACCTTGACCCAGACATGGCACGGATGCACCTAGCCAAACTGTACCTTCTCTTGTAAACAGATCTTTACAAAAGCCTACATCCATCCTCCTTGGTAAATGGGAACTTCCCCTGACCTGGCACTTGAGTGTTCATGTAACAGGGGCCACACTGCAGTGTAGACCTGCCACTGAATTCCTGGATTTTAGCACCAAGAAGAGCATAGGAAAATGTTTACCTCCTTTTTTTAGTGGTGATTTATCAGAAGATCTTGGACGGATGATTTTTATGTGTTTACCAGAACAACCTCAAAGTACTTGGCAGACTGTTTCTGAATAATCTGGAAAGAGCTGTTCTCACATATTTTATATGATATTTTACTTTTATAATCTGATTAGAACTGAATGTGACTGTCACATAGAAAGGTGTTAATATTGCTCATGGGCAGCAGTCTGAGATATTAATCAACAGCAAAGTATTTCAGAACAGCTATGTGGAAGGGGCTGACAGCTGGTCTGTGAGCCAGAGGAGTGAGCTAACAGAAGAAATTGGTAAAATTCATATTTACCCATGAAGGGAAGAATAAGACAAGGTTCACATGGGAACCTAGAGAACAGAAATAATCACTGGACACCTGCAGTTAGAAAAACAGGACTATTATCTGTAAAATTCTTGTAAAAAGCCTGCCCAAAACCAGGGATGCTAATACTGCTTTGTACCAAATGGCCATGATGAGCTGTGTTATTTTAACCAATGAATGAAGTATGCACTGTATTAAAGAATGTATAAAAGAGAACACGCAGCCATAATAAAAAAGCTATTTTACCTGCTGCTACGTGTTGCTATGTGTGTCGTGTCCATCCGAACAGCAACACAGCTACAACTTAAGACAGGTTTAAGACATGCTGATGTGATTAAATTAGGAACCATGAAATTGGCTGTCTATAAAATTCTGGCCCAGAATAAGTGATAAGTCTGTGCAAGCCTTGCAGACCAAGTGTTGCCAAGCCTTCTCAGTTCCCAACAAGGAGGGATTACCTTTGTAATTGATCAAACTGCTCCTCCAAATGGATAAAGATGATTTCATGCATGAATCTAAGCACTGTGAAAAATGCCTTCATGGAGCAGGAAATGTATCAATATGGCACTAGTCTCCAAAAACAAGGTAAAAATAAATTTATGTAAGAGAAAGCCCAAAAATGCCTTTCGTTGCCTTGCTGCCTTTTTATAGTATCTGCTGCACCCAGGGCATTTGAGATCTCTCTATAGACTCCAGTACTGGCAATACAGTGAACCAAGACTGATATGATACTCACCAGTCACTCAGTAATGACTTAGCTGCAGCATTGGAAAAAAGAAAAGGAAATCTCTGGAGTATCATGGTGGCAACACTCCCGCCCAGAGGGCAAGGTCTCACATTCCTGACTTACTTCAGGAATCAAAACTAGCCAGGAATCAAAATGTCCCTTTTTAACCTGAGTAACAGTACAAGTCTGGTTTTTAAAGTGAATAGAAATATTTCTGAAAATATTAGGTACACCTTCTGTTGTTTGAAAGAGATGCAGACCTCTGTCTTGCTGACTACCAGAGACAGTGGCTGGCCCCTCTCACCCAGAGGACAGCAGCTCAATAGCCCTATGCTGTGAGCACAGAAGTTAGGTCAAAAGAATTACACCTGTACACTACATCGGAGTAGTGAACTGGCCCCACCTGTGCTAACCCTGGAGCCAGACTACTGTCCCTGTGTGCCAGCAAATCCACACCACAGCCCTATAGCAGCTACTGTCAAGAAAATATACTCAATCCCAAGTCAAAACCAGTAGATATATATAAAGAGATTTGAAGACATAATATTTAAACCTTCTACAATAAATATTTGACTTTTTTCTAAAATAAGCATTTTTAGGGGCTGAGAAAGACATTTCAAAATTACTTTAAAAATTTTTGATTTTTAATAGAAAAGGAACACATACATGGACTGAACTCTTGGCATGCTAGGCTGAAAGAGTACCTTCAGCTACTATTTTCAGTTACGTTTCTTTCCAATTGCACATCTCTTTAATTTTTTTATCTATTAATTGTACATCATGTACATCATGTACATCATGTAAGTACATAGCATGTCAGAATGTCCAGAAGTTTCATTTGTTCTTAGAAGAGTCGGACAACATGGGGACGAAAGTAGAAGTGGTTTACTGAATCAATATAAACTAGCTAACTTATGTAGTTGTCCCTCTCACTGGCTCTGCATGGAGTTGGTTTGGTCCTGCAAGATTTTCTCAGTCAGGTGCCAATGTGCAGTCTGCAGGGATGGCTGGAACCCTTCCCTCTACCACCACAGTACCAGGAGTAGAAGCTGGCTGCTCCTGCAGCTGACTGAGAGATTCAGAGGGACCCATGAGTAGCTCTCTGCGTGTGTCTAACTTGCTACAAGAGGTAAGATGGGATCTGAGAATGTTTTGGGTTCCAGTGACACTAACTCCTTTATTTTTAGTTCCACTCCTCATCTTCCAGGATATACCATTCTCCTCTCAGCCTGGACACAGGAGTCATCTGTTCCACAGACAGCACAGCAGTACACTGGAGTAAGCACAAAGAGCAGACATGGCTTGTGTCTGTGAATAAGCTAATTTGGAATTTGGATGTTTGGTTTAAACAAGTCCAACTCTTGACTAAAAATGATTCCATTTATCATAGCTATAATGAAAAATTAATTAAGGGGAATGATTTTCAGAGCAGAGTGTGACTAATAAAATAACAATATAATTCTTGTACTCTGTTTTACAAGGCAGACAGAAGCTCATAAGCTACCTGCACTAGTGACAGCTGTATGCATTTTAATAGCAGTTCAATTATATTTTGCAACTTTACCACAATTAGCCAAGCACTGGTGGCATGATTAGTATGTACTGTATAAGACACACCATAAATACAGACCCTGCCTTAATGTATATATGGAGCCTCAGGACTCGATCCCGGAATGAAATTGCAAGACTCAATACAGATTAGGAGACTATGAGACAACTAAGTGGAGAAATATGAACTCTAGACCCTATCATAATAACCATAGGAATATTTAACTTAAACCTTCTAGAAACCTCAGTCTGAAATGGCTACAGTGTCGAGACAGATAAGGTTTCCAGATTTATTTTATTCCAGATTTAAAGGTCAGAAGGATCAGTGATGATCCCTAGTGACACCCCGAACAGAATGCACATTATCTCACTTGGTAATTTCCTCATGAAGCCAGCCCATAATATGTTTGAAAAAGAACGCATATTTAAGCAAGAGAAAAAATCTTTATTTCAAGACTTCAGTTGATGGGAAAACTCGTCATACTCCTCCATCAGTCATTCAAGTGTTAATAATCATCATGGCCTACAAAGGGCAGGTTTTCCCTAGGCCTCCGAGATTCGTTCAGTGACAATTTTATTATTTTATCAATTTTATAATTTTAAAACTAAAGGTAATACTCTGGACAGTTCTTGGGACAGTCTTTCTACTATCCTGTTTTTATGAGTTACAAAGATATAAAAGCACAATGCTTTACTAAACACCCTCATTAGCTACTAATAGAACACAAATTCACCAACATGAAAAAACTGTTAAGCACAATTTTTCCACATAAAGCAGAAATACATATTGAATAACTTTGCATATATTTAATACATTTTTACCTTATGGATACCTGTATCATCATTGGTAATTTTGCCATCTTCATGTCCTACTCACTAAACTATTGCTAGGATTGTGTTCCTTGTTGAATAAGTCCTGACTTCCCGCTGACCAAATAATTTTTAATATACTTTGAGCTTTTTCTTGTATCAACTGACATTGCTTGCTACCGACTTCGTATTTTTTCTATTCTACTTTCCCTTGCCCGTTTGTAACAATGTATTTCAACTTTGGATAATTCTGCTTATATGAGCACAGTTCTATATGGGTAGCAATAAACTCTAAAATGCATACAGAAATACCAGAGCCAGGTTCTGACACAGTTTCTCTTAGGAAATTATAACCTCTTAAAATTTTACTAATGGTGTGGGATGCTCAATATGTCTCTGCATTGAACTCCCTCCTAAAACAAATGTTCAAAACAAGGAAGCACCAGGCTGCACCACCTGTGATGGGGAATTCATGCCATTCACTTTCTCAGAAGTACATGGCCCTAAGCAAGAATCTTCTTCACCACCTCAATATTTGCAGGCCCTATGTTCTCCAAAAGATCAGCAAAACACAGAGGCTAAAACAGTGTCATTTTCAGTCACTAAGCTTCTCAGAACTCCCAATTCTTGAGCTGGCACAGAAAAATGAGTAACTCCTTGGCCATCCTTTGATAGTCCATGTCCTCAAGCAACAACATGAACAAAATTTTTCTCCTTGAAGATAAAACAACAATCTCACCCAAATATTAATTAACCTTACTGTAAATGCCACTGTGTTCTAATATAGAATGCACTGTATCAGCTTAAACACAAGCTCTGAGAAAATAAAAGATACTTTGATGGTCAAAATGCCACCAAAACTCGTCTGTTGCCTAAGTCATTGAGCACTTGTCCAGGCACAGACTGAGAAGTCACTCTCATAAAATTCAACGATGGACAGTAAAACTCATAGTGTTAAGGCTCATCCATCCTGATCCATTGACAGGTATAACTGAGGAGATGCCAGCAACTAGTCCTGCACTCTGCAACCAGCCTAGGCGAGGCACCTTTCTGCACTGACCATAGCAACTTCAGGACTAACCAGAGCAAGTTCAGCCCAAGTTCTGAGGATTTTTAGATTCCATCAGCATTTATTTTCCCACTATAAACCTCAGCGTTAACATAAGCATAGAGCCTGCTAAGGAGGTCCACTCTGCAATTTCTTTGCTGTGAGTGAAGACAGGGACATATGCTTTTGGGAAATTAATGAATGCTCAATTCTTCATTCTCACTATATTGTGACTTACCCATTCTATACAATGGGTTTATTGCTGGGATAACTTTACTTTCATGCCACATTTATATGGTACATGGATATAATGCTGGTCTCAACATCAGCTACCCACTTAGCTCTCGGTCCTTGCTTTTTATCAACTATTTGTTCTCACTAAAAGTATCAGATTGATAAATGTAAGATTGAGTCCTCAAGGACTTATGCAGCTCAGGACAAAGTACAGCAGGCTCATTCATGCAATTTGGTGTCTCAGCCTTATTCAGCAGGTAAATTCTGCCTGTGTGCATGCTCAGGGACTGGCAGTTGACATGGGCCCATTTGCCCATAACCATGAAAGACTCAGCACTGCCAGAATGTCTGCCTAGCCCCTCTCGCCCCTGCCACAGCACGGAAAAACTGCACACTGAACGGAGTGATCCTGACAGTATCCTTAGATGGTTTGAAACATTATCCCTTCAGACAGGAAATGGAGACAGACACACATTCCAAGGAATATTAAATGGAGAGTGGAGAATAACTGAGTAACAGCCACCTATTACACAGACTGGGGCTCAGATAGCTAATACATATAGCAAAGGCAAAGCAAAAACATCAGTGTTTCTGATCAATTATCTCTAATTTCACACAACCTATTCTGAAAAAAGCGATGCAATTTTTGTTTAATTCATTCTTGAGATTGAAAAATATTTTGCTTTCTTATATACCTCACTGCATCTTTTTCTAAATTTCAGTTTACAGAACACTATAAAGTGTCTTCATTTTGCTCCGTTTTATGCTTTCATATAACATTTTATAAAACATTTCAAATAAAATCTTATTCCAGCCTCCAGAAACTGAAAGAAATACCACTAGAATAACATTTTTGTCAAATTTATTGCATTTTCTTTACTGATTTGGTAGTTGAAAGTCTTTACTTGACTTTCGTTTTTTACTTTTAGCAAGTGAAGTGTTTAAACAATTTTGTGTTTAAAATCATTTTGTGCCCTCTAGTGGCAGCCCTGCCAGGCACCCGAACTGTGACTTCCCTCTCAAAGATGACACAAAAATGGAAGAAAAACAGTTTATTCCCCCTATTAAGTGAAATCTGTATGATTTTTTAAATCTGCATTATTTTAAGAAATTACATTCTGCTCTAATTATGAGGTAGTACCACGAGCTAAAAATACACCACAAAGATCAAAACCCCCAAAAAATCACATACTGTGTAAGCATTTTACCAAATTTGCTCCTAGAAATTATATTGATAAAAACTGACCTATTTGTAGCCATTTCCTTGCACAAAGCACTATTCTGTGTATTTCCTATTAGAACATTTTTCAATGTCTAGACACATGGTTTTTCCAGTGTCTACAAGGAGTATCAACATAAAGAAAAGGCTTAGTGCTTTCATCTTTTCTTATGAAAATTCACTTTGCTTTTCTTAGTAAAATAGCAAAGTATAGCACAGAGGAAGAGTAACAAAATAAAGATGGAAAGATTTGACACCTTCAATGAAAAGCAACACAGGGCAATATAAGCTTCCACTACATTTGAATTCAGAGCCTCTATTCATTCACTTTTTCTTAATTCAAGATAAATTAAATCCATACATTTTCTAAAAAATGTTTAAATGTTTCCAAATTTTTTACTATAACTTTCTGCACCCAATCAGCAAAACAATCATGCTGCTTTCAAGTATCTCTTTTAGCACATTAATGGTGTCTTGAGACAACTGACTTACACATAATGAGATATCCCATGTAAAGTTTTTGGTAGCCATTTGGTTTTAGTCCGGCTTTCAGCTTTACTCTCTCAAATTACAGGTCCCTAGGAACACAGTAAATAATAGACATTTTCACTGAATTATAGGTTATTAGTCTTTATAATAACATTCACTTTGCCTCTGCAAATTCAATTCCCAATGAAGATGGTTGAAATTCCTGACCAAGCAAAGCATTGAGATACATGCTTTGTGCAGCTAAAATGCTCCAAGTCACTGTGTGCCATTCTTACTTTGAAACTGCTGTTTCTCCTAGTCCAAACAGCAAGAAACAAAGCTCAATAAATCCAGTTCTTCTGCTTGGCACTGTAGATGGTTATTGAGGAGTTTGGAAGCTGTTTTTTTTCAAACATTTAAAAAATGTTTGTTAGAATGGCTTCTAATTTTGTAGGTTAGCTTTCTCGGAAATAACAATTGATGGTTTTAAAATGTTATTTATAATATCCACAACAGAGTGCCTCAGCACTGTGGTAATCAGAGTTGGCTCACTGGTGGGAAAGGATGGAAAACGTCATTTGCAACCTTTTTATTGTTCCAAATTCTCTTTGCAGTTTTGATCACTAGGAAAATAACATAGCACACATTTTCCTTTCATATTTTTGCCTTATTGAAAGCATTAGTGCCGGAAAAAAACATGATTCAATGTCACATAACTTAATTTTTGTTAAAGTCTTCAGATAAAACTGAAAGATCTTAGAGAATAACTATTTTAAAAATTGCACCTATATAATGATGAAATACTATTTTCATTAGCTTCATAGATCTTACACCTTCAAATTCTCCTGGTAGCAGTTTTTGTCCCTGTTGGACTTGACACCTTTGCTTCTGTTCATTTGAGAGGCAAACATCAAGCCAACACTTACTAGAGAAAACCAGGCCAAAGCAGAGGAAGTAGGACAGCTGCTACCTCCACCAGACCCAAGGAAGCAATGCAGATGCCCAGCCCAAAGTTGTCCCTTTGTCCTGCCCTGGCTATGACAGCCACAGCCTGACAGCCACTGTCAGCATGGCCACTTGGAGCAGGAAAATCCCCTTCCTGAACCAGCTCTGCACCTGTGTGTCACTCCAGGTTCTCCAGTGAGAGCAAATCTTAAATATCTATTTAAAACAAATCAACTGGTCAGCATCATGTCTAGTACCATTCACTCCATGTGACAAAAGATTCTTGTCTATTTAGAGAGAACAATATTAATCATTAAGAACATTGAATTCTAGATGAATAGGAGTGAAAAGTTTAGAAAGGGAGTTGTATCAGGTGCAGTCAAATACATATAGTGTAATAAGTAGCATAGAGAAGGCAGATCAAGGGTTATTCTTCTGTAGTTTAACCTGTGAGGATTCACACGAATGCACAAGATTTCCCAGATCAATGTTAGCAGTAACTTTGGAAGGAATACAAAATCCCAATCCCTAATCTTGATCTGCAGAAGTCAGAATCTGAGATTAAATCTAAAACCAAGGTCAAAGTGATCCACATCTACCTCCTAGTGGGGTTTTAGTCCTTACTCTGAGTTGGCCACGTGGGTGGAGAGCAGCATGGTGGGCTGTGGGCCAACTGCCACAGCAATCTCTGTGCTTTGCAGAAGAGAGTCAGACCTTTGTGAAAGGCAGACACTGACAGTGCACCAGCTGCAGGGATAGAATGCTGACTGACTGAAAAAGAGCTTTGGTGGTTCAAAAAACACTAACAGGTGCTGATGCAGGGCTTGAGGATCCCCTCAGGGCCTGCTGGTTGGGGGTGAGTGATCATGACCAGGCCAGGTCAGGACGTTTCTACCAGCTGCCAGCTCTCTCTCGGGAAGACAACTGATGCATCTCACCTTAGCACTGCTGTAGATACCCAGAACTGCTCTCTGTAAACTTGCTGCAACACAAATGTGTTCCACAAAGTTCGCCACTGAGGAGCTGAGGTTGAATTATGTGTTTCTTTGGGCACTGTATTCACTAATTAAAACAGACTTCTTGTTCTGAGCATTCATTAAAGGAGTTTGGGACTAACATGCTGGACTGGGGTGAGCTGACGTACAAAAAAAAAAAATAAAAATGAGTGGACAAACTGAGCAAGAATAACAGGAAAGTACAGGAAAGTACCGTGATAATATGTGCGCTAATTCTGGAGAAAATGAAAGTTGAAAGAAAAAGTGTAAAAAGTAAGTCCCAGGTATCAAACACTAAAACTAGCAACGATACGAAACAGCGGGTCTTGTAGCATTCCAGGGATTCGCTCCCAGGTGAAGACAAATTATTTGACACAAAGATCTATGAAATAACATCCCTAAACTATGGCAGAGAAATAAACAAGATATCTGGATGCTAATGGGAAAATATGAAGAACTGGGGACCAGAAACTTGAACATCTACTCTGAAAAACTTATTACTCGTGAACTGCCAGAAATTTTGAGAGAAACTTGTACCTAGGGATCCAATGAGAGGACAAAGATGATTAACGGGATGGGATCCATATGACTGGACAACAAAGACCAGGAGCAACAGGTAGGGAAATAACCACGCGGGGAAAACAGCACCTCGACCGGACTGAGGCTGTTCCACAGAAAATCAACATCAGCAGCACGACTACATTTTTTGCGAAGGCTAAAACACTCGTTACCCACGAGCAGAACGCACCCTGACATTCTTTTTCTCTGGACGCAGCAGGCAGCCGGGGGAGCGCCACCAGCACCTGCGTGGCGCAGCGGACGCACCGGGGCGCGGGGAGGAGACCCGAGGGCTCGGGAAGCTTCCCGGCCGGACGCGGGGAAGCCCTGACGCGCCTTCGAGGGGTCGGGAGGCGCCGGCGGCGATCGAGCGGCGGAGACCCGGCGGGGGCCCGGGGGAGGCCCGGCGGGGCCGGGAGACACCCGCAGGGACACCGGGCCCGGAGGCGTGAGGACCGCGGGACGCGCCCGGCGAGGCCCCCCGGCAGGGGGCGCAGGGGGAAGGGCGGGGGGGTTATCGATGGGGGCGGCCGCTCTGCGCTCGGCTGCTCCGCCCTGCCGCTCGGCTCTGGATTAGCGCAACTGGCGACGTGGGACGGCCCGGCCCGGCCCCGCGCCCGCCGCCGGCTCCGGGAGCGGCACCGGGAGCGGCACCGGGCAGGCCGCCGACGGGAAGAGGAGCCCGAGGGCGGCGGCATTCTGGTGCTGCAGCCCCGCCAGCGAGTCGCGGTGAGGGGGCGGCGATGGCGCTGCGGGCGCGGGCGCTGTACGACTTCAGGTCGGAGAACCCGGGTGAGATTTCGCTCCGGGAGCACGAGGTGCTGAGCCTGTGCAGCGAGCAGGATATCGAGGGGTGGCTGGAGGGCGTCAACAGCCGCGGGGACCGCGGGCTCTTCCCGGCTTCTTACGTGCAGGTGATCCGCGCCCCCGCCGCCGAGCCGCCGCCGCCCGCCCGCTACGCAAACGTCCCCATCGGCGGATTCGAGCCGCTGCCGCCCCCCGCCGCCTTCAAGCCGGCGGCGCAGCAGCCCCCGCCCGAGCCCTTCCCGCCGCCCCCCGCCGGGTATCCCTTCCCGCCCTACGGCGGCTCCTACCAGCCCAGCCAGGGCAGCGATGACGACTGGGACGATGACTGGGACGACAGCTCCACGGTGGCCGACGAGCCGGGCGCCCTGGGCAGCTCCTACCCCGATTACGAGACGGCGGGCGGCGGCGCCCCGGGCCGATACCGCCTGTCCACCCGCTCCGAGCCGTCCCTGGGCCCCCGCGGCGCGGGGCACCCACCTGGACACCCGCACCCGCCCGGCGGCGGCGGCACCGCCAAGAGCTCGGCCACGGTGAGCCGCAATCTCAATCGTTTCTCCACCTTCGTCAAGTCCGGCGGAGAGGCCTTCGTGCTGGGCGAGGCGTCGGGCTTCGTGAAGGACGGGGACAAGCTGTGCGTGGTGCTGGGCCCCAGGGGTCCCGAGTGGCAAGAGAACCCCTACCCCTTCCAGTGCTCCATCGAGGATCCCACCAAACAGACCAAATTCAAGGGCATGAAGAGCTACATCGCCTACAAGCTGGTGCCCAGCCACACCGGGCAGCAGGTGCACCGCCGCTACAAGCACTTTGACTGGCTCTATGGGCGCCTGGCTGAGAAGTTCCCTGTCATCTCCGTGCCTCACTTGCCAGAGAAGCAGGCCACTGGCCGCTTTGAGGAGGACTTCATCTCTAAACGTCGCAAAGGCCTGGCCTGGTGGATGGACCACATGTGCAGCCACCCGGTGCTGGCTCAGTGTGATGCCTTCCAGCACTTCCTCACCTGTCCCAGCACGGATGAGAAGGCCTGGAAGCAGGGCAAGCGCAAGGCTGAGAAGGATGAGATGGTGGGTGCCAACTTTTTTCTGACTATCAGTGTCCCCACAGGCCCTGGGGCCAGCCTGGACTTGCAGGAAGTGGAAAGCCAGGTGGATGGCTTCAAAGCCTTCACCAAGAAAATGGATGAGAGTGCCCTGCAACTTAATCACACGGCCAACGAGTTTGCCCGCAAGCAAGTCACTGGTTTCAAGAAGGAATACCAGAAGGTGGGGCACTCCTTCAAGTGCCTCAGCCAGGCATTTGAGCTGGACCAGCAGGCCTTTTCAGCTGGCCTCAACCAAGCCATAGCCTTCACTGCAGAAGCCTATGATGCCATCGGGGACCTCTTTGCAGATCAGCCCCGGCAGGACCTAGATCCTGTGATGGATTTGTTAGCGCTATATCAGGGCCATTTGGCCAACTTTCCAGACATCATCCATGTGCAGAAAGGTAAGACCCGTATGTGTTTTCTGAAACAATTTAAGTTTTATGTATCAGTGGTGTGCAATCTGTATAGGAACCAGGGTCTGAATTTGCTCTGTCTGGCTTGCTGGCCTTGCGTTCAATCTTCCTGTGTTTATTCAGGTAAACTCTCACTAGAAATACTAAAAACACATCAGTGGCAATTTCGTTTTGTGCCAAAGACCTAAACAGTTGGGCGTTTTGTTGGTCAGAGGTTGCTGTGTTTGGCTGCATATCTCTGAAAGTGACCACGTCTAACTAAACTGCCTGTATATTAAAGATTATTGAGCTTGTTTACAAACCCTGGAAATCAAGTGGTATTGAAACAGAGGTATTACTCTG
Organism: Acridotheres tristis; assembly: GCA_037013685.1. Classification (NCBI taxonomy): domain Eukaryota; kingdom Metazoa; phylum Chordata; class Aves; order Passeriformes; family Sturnidae; genus Acridotheres; species Acridotheres tristis. The sequence continues at coordinate 63,043,573 of CM072919.1, read as the reverse complement.
AGATACGTGAGCTATCCTAACTGTCTTGTCTGTTAGGTAATGAATATGAGGTAATACGAGGATGCAGGTACTCCTCTGATTGACCACTCTGTTCAAGGTGCACGTGGAGGTGTGTGTTTTGCAGCATTAGTCTGATGAGATGATTAAGGCTGCTGGGACATCTTTGTTCAGCCGAGCATCTTGTGGTGTCTTTGAAAGAGTAATGGTCAGCTACAGTGTTCTTAGTTGGAGTTTTTCAGCCTTTGCCCTTATCGTCATGAGCAGATGCTCCTCACCTATTATCCTTTCAGAATCTTTCCAGCTGAAACACACTATCCAGGTTCATTGCTAGTTGTAAGGTGCTTTGTGATCTGTCAGAAAGAAACTCAAAAACAACAAAAAAAATGCTATATAACTAACGACACTTGTTCAGATAAACATGAGTTTGTAGTACTGTATATGTGGAGATTCTGCTGTTAAATTATTGACAGTCATATATTCTTTACCATTACAAGTAGGTAAGTCCATAATTAATTCTTTTTTTTTTGTTATCTTTCTAACCTGTAGTTTTCAACTCAAAGTTCAGGAGGGTGTGGGGATTTAAGCTGTAAAATAGACCAAGAAAACATCACATATGCTCTGCAGAAATGGGTATCTGTAAGTTACCCAAGAAAATGCATGAGCTTGTAGAAAATTATTTTGGAGATTAATAAGTAGTGTTCTGCATCCCAAGTGAATTGTTCACCCAGGGCAAATCAGTCTTTTTATTTTTACATGGCATTTCCAGGGGGTTTGCATCTGGAACAGTACATTAAGTTTGGTAAAAAAAGAGTTGGAAAAGTTTTTTCGACAGAGCAAAAAGACAGATGTCCAGAGGTATGCATTGCTGGGAACATATGAGGAAAGAGAGTTGCTACAAAATTGTTGTTATTTAAGAAAATAAGCTTTTCTTAAAATTGCATGCATCAAAGTCAGATTTCCATTCTGCTATCAAATACCAAAAACTGTGAGTGGAAACTTAAAAAATCTTAATTTTATTTTGAAGAAGAAAGGGAGATGTGAAGGTTAACATTTGAGGAGTTGCTTTGCTAGCTGCTGTGGTATTATATTTTGATAACAGCTTTAAAATATTTTAGATTTGGAGAGATGAGTGGCCTTGGCAATGCCTCATGTCTGGGAGCAAAGCATGTTAAAGTGAGTTGTCATCTAACAGGATTATCTGTAAGCTTCTGGAAAAAATAAAGGATGGATATTTTTAATAGATGGAAAAATACAGCAGATTATATATACTATTTAAATTATACATCCTCAAGCTTTAAGGTTATATATGGAGGTTTTCACTGAAGTTTTTTTGGAGGCAAGCTTTTGAAGAGAGGATTGGGAATAAGATATATGCTGAAACCATCCTTATTTCTTTTGTAGTTCTATTTGAATTTACACTTACTGGTTAAGTTTACCTTGCTGAACTGCCAAAGGTTCGTGTAAATAGCTAGAGCAGTGCATGAGCATAAAGTATGTGGAGTTGGTTTCAGGCTAGAACGCTGTCCTGGAGCAGATTGGAGAAATGTTCAGCTCTCCTGCATGCAGCTATTAAGGCTCCAGCACCTCTGAGCTAGCATTGTGTATCTTCCATGGTACATTCTAGTCATAGCAATATGGCAGGGGCTTGAGAGGTTGGTCTCGTGGATGTCCATGGTCATGACAGGAGCTGAGTTTTGTGGGTTGAGTGTTTGTTGTTGTTGTTACATGACAGCAAATTAGAGGAAGGCTGAGTCATGTTTTGCACTCCATATATTGCTGGTTTATTACTCTTAAGAGGTACTTTTAAAAAGGTACAGCTTTTCAATTCCAATCTGTAAACTTCAGATGAAAATATGAATTGTTTGGTGTTCTAGCAGCATAAAGGCTTTATTTTAAGTTTACTGTCTGGGATGGTTGTTGCCAGTTTTGAGAAATAATATTGTTCCTACAGATTATACAAATATCTGTTTGTATAGTCAAAAGCTATGAAACTGTGTTTATGATAAGAAATATCCGAAAAATAGAGTTGATATGTCTTTCTTCAAGGGTTTTATTTTCTAGTGTACAACCTCATTGAGCAGTAAAATGAGACCAAAGCGCCCTTATAAATGGCAGAAGCAGAAGCCTGACTGATACCTCGATTAGATGGCCATGCCTTTAAAATTATGAACCCTGAAATTAGGACTAGTGCTCCTTTTTTTGCTGCATAATGAAAATATATTGTTTGCTTTGGATAAAACCCAGTCATATTCCCTTGGACCTGAGAAGGATGGAAGAGCAGAGGCAGTTGTACCAAAACATGACTGTGTTTGCTCACAGAGCTGGAGAACCATGAGTGTGAGAATGATCAACTCCTGCTTGACCTTCCCAGCTTAAACTGGATCCCTGCAAATCTATGGGGCCTGGTAAGATTCATCCAAGAATCCTCAAAGAGCTGGGCGATGTCATTGCAAAACTCCTCTCAGTGATTTTTGAGCAGTCTTGGAAATCCTGAGAGGTCCCAGCTGGCTGGAAGCTGGCAAACGTTGTCCCAGTTCTCAAGAAAGGCAGGAAGGAGGACCCCTTCCACAGGCCTGCCAGTCTCACTTCAGTGCCCAGTAAAGTCATGGAAAAGATTACTCTGGAAGGTGTTGGAAAACACCCAAAAGATAATGGTGTCCTTGGTCACACCCAGCACGGCTTCATAAGAATAAAGTCCTGCTTATTGAGTCTTCCTTTTATGACAAGATAATCCACACATTTGATCAAGGAAAGCCAACTGATGTGATATTTTTGTATTTCAGTAAAGGTTTCATTGCTCTCTCTCACTGTATCCTGGAAAAAATGTCCAGCTCACAGCTGGACAAACATATTATGGGATGGGTGAGAACTGGCTCATGGGTTGGGCACAAAGGGTTGCAGTGAATGAGGTGACACCAGTCTGGTGACCTGTCACTATTGGGGTTCCCCAGGACTCCATCCTCAGCCCTGTGCTCTTCAACAGCTTCAGACACAGTTTGACTCAGGACTGGAAGAGACACTAAGCATGTTCCCAGGCAATACAAATCTGGGAGGGGCTGTTGACTCCCTCAGAGGGAGGGAGGCCCTGCAAAGAGACCCCGACAGATTAGAGATGGGCAATCATCAACCATGTGAAATTCAACAAGGGCTGGTGCCAGATTCTGTACCCGGGATGGGGCAGCCCTGGATGTACAGGCAGACTGGGCAATGAGAGGCTGGAGAGCAGTGCCATGGAAAGGGCCCTGGGGTTCTGGTCCATGGCAAGCTGAACATGAGCCAGCAGTGCCCTGGCAGCCAGGAGGGCCAAGCGTGTCCTGGGGGCATCAGCGACAGCATCAGCAGCCAGGCAAGGGAGGGGATTGTCCTGCTGTGCTCTGCACTGAGTGCTGAGGGCTGTTCTGGGTGCCACAGTATAAGACAGTAAACTGCTAGAGTGCATATCCATGGGAGGGCCATGAGGATGTTGAAGGTTCTGGAGGGGAAGCCTGATGAGGAATAGCTGAGGTCACTTGGTCTGAGGAGACTGAAGGGAGACCTCATTGCAGCCTGCAAGTTCCTTGGGAGGGGAAGAGGAAGGGCAGGTGCTGATCTCTGTGACTGGTGACAATGACCCAAGGGAACGGCCTGGAGTTTTGTCAGGAGAGGTTGAGGCTGGATATTAGGAAGAGGTTCTTCACCCAGACAATTTTTGGGCACTAGAGCAGGCCCACAGGAGGGAAGTAGTCCAAGCACCAAGCCAGATAGATTTCAAGAAGCATTTGGACAATACCCTTAGGCACCTGGTGTGACTCTTGGGATGTCCTGAATAGGGCTAAGAGTTGAATGCAGTGGTAGCTGTGGGTCTGTTCCAACTTGGCATATTCTGTGATTCTGTAATTTCAACTGTCTTGTCCTGTTATGCTTTTGCTGTACTGCAGTTAGCTGAAGAGCTGCTGAATATGATTTCTAAGTGCGTTTTGTGCTATGGACTGAGAACTCTACATGTCTGAAGTTTTGTTTAAAAACTTTCTGCAGCTTCTGCAAAAAGAGCCACAGAGATAGAAGTTTCTCTCTGTGTGGGCTTTGTCTTTTTCTCTAGAATTATGAACCATGTAAGCCTTGCTGTTGCTTTGTCTGCATCTTACCAAGAAAATATGTTAACTGTTGTGCTTTTAATTGTTTTGGGATTCAGGTCTTTCTGCCTTCTGTGCTGAGGACATCATATGTGATCTGATTTGTGAAATTTGTGTAAAATGTGTACCAACAGACTGTGGAAATATTTTCAAACTGTTCATTATCTTATTAATATTGTTCATTGGTATTTTATGAAATGTCAATAGCTTCAATAGGAGATTTTAGAAGATTCCTTTTCCTCTTTTCTTTTACAAGAGTCCTTTTATTTCATCTTGAGTTCCTAGTGTTTTAGGTATTTTCTGTAGGGAAGGAAGAGTTAAAGTTCCTGCTGCATGAGAGACGGAGAAGTATTTGAACATTTCTGTACCACATGCCAGTCAAGGATCAACAGGTTAATGCTTCTGAGACCTTTATTGGTTTCATATGCACCCTAGTCCAGGTCTGATGATTCATTCAATGGAGCCCTATAGCAAAGAGTGTACCCAGTTGGAAACATCACATTTCTATCTGGAAATACTTGGGTTGAGAGTCCCACTGAGGCTGGCATAGAGCATATTAGTACCAAGGCATATGTCCCTTACAACAGCTTGTTCTATAGGTTTTGCTTGGAAAACTAAGTGATTAGGGAAAACTGGTGCCTGGATAAGGTAGACCATGGCAGAGTGTTGTCTCAAGCTTCTAAACACCCCAATACTTTCATAAATCTAGCCCTCAACGCCTTGTAGGTAAATGCTTCTAATGTGCTTGCATGAAAATATTCTTGAGTACGTATGGGTGGGGTTTTGGAATGGAAGATACATATTACACCGATACAGTTGTACACAGTTTTCTTTAGCCTCTGGCAAAACATTTGCAGAAGAGGGATATTAAGTACCAGAGGCTCAAAAAATTAAGCTGCATTTTGTAAATTTCTGTTGCAGAACTGGTGTATCTTTCAAGAAATACTGGTTCCGTTTTTTTAATTTTGAGAAGCAAGGCAGCTTCCCATTTGTAATGGATAATACCTTCTCTTTTATGCATTTAAAGTCTGCTTGGGGAAATTCCCTAGGCATTCTTCGTGAAATAATTTCTACGTATTAATTGCTAAAGCTTCGCTCAACTTGATGAATCTTCCTACTTCTGTAATCTTCAACACAAATGCTCACTGCAGGCCCATGCAAGTTCAAGTTCAGAAAATTCAAGCACTTGTGGGAATTGGAGGCAGCATATATTAGTATTCTAGCTCATTCTTGTCTGGCTGTTTTGTCTTCATTTTTGGTTAGTGAGAGTAGAGAAGTTTGAGTGAGTTTTAAGTTTCTTTCTTTCAAGTTTTGTTTTAGGCATTACTATAATTGGCCTCTTGTGGTTTATGAAGGTGGAAGAAATACTGGCTAACATGCTGTTTCATCTCTGCTTTCCAGATTTCTTCTCTCTTAACATTATGAGTTAATGTTTGACAAACTTCTGGTTATGGTTTTTACAAAAGGGATCTGAAAAAGTGTTCTAAATATTTCCCGATATACAGGCAATTCCATTTCCTTTCCGTGCTAGAATTTAAGAGAATTATTTTTAAAAACACCTGAATGATTAATTGTTTCTTGGGCACTGTTTGTGAAAAGTAAAATAAGGCAAATTGTCTTATTTACTTGAAGCAAACTTTATACTAGACATAGGCTTTAAAGAATGCACTTACTATGTTTTTAGAATATCTTACAAAACTGTAGGTGAAAAATCTATCCAGATGGAAGTGCATCAAAATTTAAAGCTCCAGAAAACCCAAAGAGCACTGAAACCTGGTACTCTCTAACATTTTCCATTTCCTTCTCCCTCCTCCCCCCAGAAAGAAGAAGTGGTATTTGAATTAATGAATAAATCAGACTGGTTAGTATTGTCACTAAAACTTTATATCACAGTATAAAAGCAGTGGTTTTTTCTCATGCTTACTTCCTAAACTCTTCAATTTGTTGTGCAGAAATGGTTTTTCTCATCACTGTTTTTCCTTTTATCCACCTTTAAGGGTTTTTTCTTCCTCTGTCCCTCAAATGCATACACTTTGCATAGGCTTCAACTCAGGTAACTGCTGGGTAAGAGTTAGGCATGTAATCTTAGCCAGATGACCCTTGTAGCAGTAAAAAGAGATGGGCATTTCATCTGTGTAAGAGTTTTGGTGGGAAAGGATGTATTACTCCAGGATTACTTCTATTTTTTTGCCATGTCCGCCTCCCCATAGCTGTTACAGTGATGATGTAACATTGCTTGCTGCTGCATGACCCAATGTTGTCTCACAATATTTGAAGGTAATCTTAAGGAAATGGAGCTAAAATGTGAAATAATCTTCACATTTAGAAACTGTATAAAATTACAGCTCCTTAGTTGGTGTGAAGTCAGAGGACAGGAGTAAACAACTAAAATTGAGCAATGGCTTTACTTGAAGCAGGAAGAGGAATAAAAGGACTTCTATGCCCTGTCTGTCTGAAAGATGCATGCATGGGTCTTCCTGGTGTATGGCTCTTTTTTCTTTTCCACTCCTGGACAATCTCTGTGGCTTGCTAGGGGGGCAAGATTAATGCTGTTGTGATGGATCTTTTTCCTCTTACCTTTTGAAATTAGTCTGGTATCATACACCTTCAGTAACAGAAAGACATTTCATGGCTAATAAAACACCAGTGGGTTGGTTTTTTTTCAAAACCTGCTGGTATCAGAGGAAGACCATAGCTGTTCCTACCATGGGAGAGACTATATGCATTACTGCACACCAGAAAGTCTGTCCAGTCTACCCTCTTAGTCCTAACAGGAGAAGTTTTGATTGGAGCTCACACCTCTAGCTTTGACTACAGGCAAGTGCATGTTTAAATAAATATAAATTTGCATCAGATTTTTAGTCAGATCACAGAAAATACCCCATGCTATGTGCTCACCACAAGCATTAAGGCCTTGTCTGTTGGGGTGGCCTTGTGAGCAGCTAGGGAGTAGCAGAACAGTGTAGACATTGAAGATTTAGAATTTATATTGTAGAAAGAGGAAGTCATTCTACTTCAAAATCAAAGCAATGCCTTTTGAGAGACACATGAAGAATCTATGTTGTGGCATGATTCTCCTGAAGCTCGGAGTGCTCCTAGTCTGGCTGATAGGGCTAACATCGAAATATGGAAGACAAGAATTGGTAGACAGAAAATGGAAAGAAGCTCCCAGAGCTCTTCCAGTTCTTTGTTAGCACATTATCAAAGAAAATCAAGCTGACTGACTTTTTATTTTGTAAGTCACCTTTGAAACAAGGACATGTTTCAGCCTTTCCAGCAACTTTCCATGACTTCATTGTTAGACTTTGTTTGAACAGTTGAAATGCCAAGTCAGTAAGTGCAGACTGCATAAACATATCCAGCTGGCACCTTATGTATTTTTAATTGCCTGGTTCGAATAACATAGAATTTGAAAATTTTGATTGTAAAAAAACCAGCAAATTATATTTGGCTGAGTCCCCAAACATGAGCCTTATCAGAACACTAGAGTAAATAAATGGCACATGCTTTCTTATGCAGTCTTGTTTGTATCTCTTGTGATAGCCATGAGGACTTAAATAAAATGGAGAAAAACCCCAAGCAGTCCACCAACATTTGAACAATCTGTTCAATTCTTGCCAGTGATTTTGGGTGTTTACTGTAGCAGAACAGGAAGAAGTGAGTTGTTTCAGCCTTTGTTTTAAGTAGGTACACAACATGGGTGGACAACTTCTGCAATCATAATGAACTAAGCTACACTTTTTATGCCTACATGCAGTTCATTCTTTAACAATGTGAAAAGCAGGTTCATTCTGTGATTTGGAGTTTACATTGCTTTGTTGTCCAATGGTAAAAAGCAACTTAATATTCTAATTTTTTTTAGAATTTTTGTGATTTTGAATCTTTATATGCATCAATAACTAATGCTGCCTTACTAGCAGTATACAAAAGAAGCTTTTCTTTTAAGTAATGTGAATATAGTGTTATAATTTTCACATGTTCCGTTCTTGTATTATATAACATATTGTAATTGGTTGCATTAATGATGGCTTGCCTTGGGTATTTTTTTCTGCAACAGGAATTCTACTTCCTTTTGTTCCTATAGAGAAACTGCAACATTCATAAATCTAAGAGAGGGCAATTAAAGGGTACTAGGATAAAGTAAACCAGTATCTGCCTTTCATTTGCATCTTGACTCTTTTCCTATGAATTTATGGGTTTTTTGCTCATCTTAGGACAGTAATAGAGTTAAGCAGGTGATAATAGACAAGCAAACACTGTATGTTGTATTTGTTCTTTGCTTCCCTTTTAGCCTTAAGAGAAAACAACATCTAGGAGCAGATGTTTTGTTGTGCCCCAATAAAGCAGTGATGTAAGAGTCAGTGGAACCTGCATTTTTATTTACTTCTCTCGGTAATAGTGTATGGATGTTGATACCTGTCCATCTATATCCCATGAATCTTACAAAAATTTTGAAAGAAGTCAGCATTTAATGTAGTAGTGCTTTTACCCATTTTGGAGAGGAGATGAAGACATTTCTGCTCATTTGTTGTTAACCATTTCTACCTAAAATTAATTTATTTTGTCCATGGACAGCATAATTTCTGATGGTTGTTGTCTTGAAGTCAGCAGTATGAACAGGATGTTTACAAAATCTGTTAAAAATCTGTAGCATCTTTCTAACATAATGCTTGTTTCTAGCATCCTAATTGGGAAAAAATTAGTGTTCAAAAGCTGTGACAACCAAACTGTAATAGACCAACTCCAATTCTGGTAAAGCAGAGTTCTGTATTAAAAAGTGTGTTTGATGCCCTAGTTAGATGTAAACTAATGAGAAGTACTAAAACTTACTGAAAGGTTTCATCTTGGTACTTCTGCAAATTGCAATTGCTTAAATTTTCAAGTGTAGTCTGAAAAGCATGGCTTACTCTAAGGGGCAAATGTACTGTGTTTCTGGTGAACAGCCTAGTTTATATTTCGCTCTTTTCTGTCCCCCTAGTCTGCACTGCCAGCTGAAACTACACCAAAGAAAAACTCTTTTAAATGGTAAATGTGAGTGCCAAAAAGTACAGAGTGCCATTGAACTGGGCAAACCTAGCATTAGTTAGCATTTGCCTCTCAGGCAGTAGTGCAAAATATTATATTTGTGATAATAGATAGCTGTACATGTAGTTTAACTGGATTTTATTGTCAAATGAGTCCTGGTGGACTTCCTTTCAGACATGACTTTAGGTGCTTGTAAAGTCAAGACTATCCACAAACACAGTTTAAACATGCTTTAGTGCCTAAAAAAAGGTCATTTGTTTGCTTAGAAGACTGCTAGTGTACAATGCATCAAAAGATAACAGTTGTAACATCTCTGCATTCTAGATTTGAATGGAAAATATTAATCTCATTTTGCACATTTTTTAATATGTGGCTACCTAGCATTATGTTTTGTTGGGGTTTTAAAAATTTTTCTTAATAATGGCATTATGTGAGGTGGTAGACTCATTAAAATGGTAATTCTATTTCTTTCATTTACTCAACTGTGTTGCTCTTGTTTTCTGTTATCAACCCCTCCAAAGCTATGGCATCTGCTCACATAGCAGTGTGGTGTAGCAGGGCCCAGCAAGACATTTGTACTGGGGGTGCTGCACACCAAAGCTCGTAGAGTCCTCTGGGGTACCCTGGAACTGAAATGCACATTGACAATGTGGAGATTCAAATATTATTTCAGTAGAGTAATCATTTTGCACTCTCTGAACATGCATAGGTATGATTACAGTCCTTGTAGATTTGGATAAATAAATTAGCTTTATATGCTCTTCATCTGTGTGTGTACACTGACAGATGTATGCTCAATGAGTCTAATCAGATCTTAATAATCATATTACTTAAAATATTAAAAATATCAGACATTAGTTAGACTACCAGTAACCCTGGTAGTTTTGAAAAATTGACATTTTACAATGTGCATTCTAGCATCATTCTTAATTTGGTTTGTGTTAATTAAATCAATTCATCAGTTTAGCCATCAGATGAGGTTACAGCTAATTAACGTTCTGAAATATCTAGCAAAGACTGTTTTGTGTGTGAGCTCCAGAGTTGTATAGATTAAAAAGTGACTTCATTTTGAACTGAAGAATGTGGTTTTTAGTGTCAGCTTTCAATAAGCTTTGCAACAGGGTAACTGAAAGAACAAATAATTATGTCTAATTTTAATAACTGTATAGTCAATGTTGATCTAGATGTCAGCAGAGTGCTGTAATTTATAACCTAAATTTACAGGATTGTACTATGTTATCTGGGTTTTTTTTGAGCAATGGGCAACAAAACAATGAAAAACAAAGTTCAATTCTTTAACTACGGTTAGGCTGCAGTTTTAAAACCATAATAGCCATTTTCATGTATGTACAGAAACTCTATAATACAGTTTGATGTATGTAAGTTTTATACTTCTGACATTTCACTATGGAAAAGGGAGTGTTGTTAAAATAGCTTTGTGCCCTTAAGAAGAATAATATAGTCTTTTAAACGCAAAAACTGCATTTGAAAACTGTTGTGTTAGCACTTACCAAAAGCAAGTGGTAGAATTTTTCCTTTGGTTTTGAAAATCACTTTTTTTTTTGGTGTAAAACTTTGAAACTGGATTTTTAAAAAGCAACTTATTCCAACATTAATAACTCTAATGGTACTTTTTTCCACTGACATTTCTTTTAGTTCAGTCTCCTCTGAAAAAGTCTTCTGGTTTTAATTTCAGGCAGATTCCTATTATGCTGCTTTCCATTATAAATCTTGGCCAGAAAATGTAAAGAATTTGCAGAATCTCAGTGTAGGCTTCTTTTGTTAATCAGCGCCCAGAGCATTCTTAAGAAAATAATCTGTCAATGTAGCAAAATCTCTGTTCTGTTGCAAACTATTTCACTTTCAATTGAGAGGAAGAATTTGGGGATTTTTTTCAGAGCTGGATTTCACACTATGTGTTATCTCATTGTCATGGTTTGAGCACAGCTGGTAATTAAGCACCGCTCGCTCAACTCTTTGCTCTTCCCCACCCCACCCTTAGTGAAATGGGGAGGACACTTGAAGTAAAACTTCTGTGTTGAGATAAGAACAGTTTAATAATTGATACTAATGGAAAATGCAATAATAATGGTAAATAATAATAGTGATCATAAAAAGGAAACAAACAGATGATGCACAATGCAACTGCTCACCACCCACTGACCGATGACCAGATCTGCTGTTCTTCTGAGTGACTCCCTGTTCTGGTTTAAGGCAAATTTGGGAGAAAACTTCTGAATGGGGTTTTAGGAAACAGATTCAAGTAGTTTCTTATTTAACTGGTTCAGGGAAATATTTCTTTGGAGAGAAGGGAAAAAAACCTGTTTATTTAACAGGCAAAGCACTTTCCAGCACAAAAATGACTAATACTAAACAACAAAACCTTTTGCTGCTCTGAAGAGATGACAGATTCAGAAGAGTCCCTTCCGTGGGTTGCAGCCCGGCTCACTCAGGCTGTTCTCAGTCCCTCCTGTGCTGGGAAATGCCACAGCCCAGGCCGGGCCTGGTGGGCCACAGGTGTGAGCTCTTGCTGCTCCCCTGGGTTTTCAGTCCAGAGCAGGTTCAAACAGTTCCAAGAAAAAGGGGAAAAAAAAAAAAAAAACCAAACAATGCAGTTCAGGGAGCTTTTCTCCCTCTGCTAGCCAGAAATTAAGAGTAAAAGAGAGCTCTCTCCTGCTGTCCATTGCAGACGGCACAGTTTGTGTGTAGGATGTGGGGGAGCAAGTGCAGTCTCTGATAACAAACTTTGCACCTTTTCTTTTCCCCTTCACTCCTGGAACCAGTCTTAAAGCTGCAGAACTCAATATTCAACGCCAACAGAACAGACGATTGAGGATTCAAGCACCATAAAGTCACCCCAAGACACTCCCCCCAGTTTATATCCTGGGCATGACTTCTGTGGTGTGGAATATTCCTTTGGTCAGTTCCAATCACCTGCCCAACCATGCTCCTTCCAGTTTTCTTTTGTGCACCTTCTCACTGGCAGAACATGAGACTAGGAGGGAGGAAAATAAAGTCCTTGACTTGGAATAAACACGCCTTAGCAAAAACCCAAACATCAGTGTGTTATCAGCACCAGTCTCATTCTAATCCAAAACACAGCGCTGTAACAGTACTGAGAAGAAATTAACTCTACCCTAGCTGAAACCAGGATACTTATTAAATGCTTCTGCAATTTCCCTTGTGCTGGAGCTAATGATGGTGTAACCCAGGGCTGACCTGGATCACATCACTAAGCCACTGATAAAGCTAAGGCATCACCTCTCTCCCCAGGCCACTTGCATTCTTTTATTGGATTAGTCATTTGAGACATCTTGTAACAACATCTTTGCTAGTTCTGAAGTAAGAGAGACAACCATGTAGACCAACTTGTTCTGGCACTACTCTGCTGGATTAGAAATAATGTTTCCAAGCACGTGAACTGCCCAGAGTTTGCTTTTTCAAATCTTTTAGCAAAGATCTGTAGTTAAATAATCTCATCATTAAGTAAGGAAAAAGAAAATATTTCTAGTTATGTTATTACATCTTTTTATGAAAGCAGCATCATGAATATTTTTTTTCCTTTTCCATTAGAGATGGTTTCTTAGATTTCTTATAAGAAAAGTAAAGGGACAAGTTCAAAGTTCTCTCTTCATTAAGGTGCTTTGAAGGATACATCATGCATCCTATTGGAGTATTTCATATGCTGGACAGATGAATGGTGTAGAAATGTATGTTGTTTTACCTTCCAATAAGTATTGCACTAAATGTTATTTTGCAGCTTGCTGATAATAGAAAGATGAAATATTTATTGCATAGATAATTTTATTTGTATGAGATTTCTGAGGTACAGCTGCTGAGAGATTCCAAAAAAATGTGTTTGCTCTGTTTTAGTATAACTCATCACTGAAGTGAAAGAGATGTTTTAATAGCTGCAATGATACAGGTATTACAATCATAGGATATAAAAAATTAACCTACTGGCTCTTACGAGCAGGGTGAGTTTTCAAGTTGAATATTTTGAAGTGAGATACTGAAGACTTTCATATATTGGTGACTTAAGGATTCTTGAGACAAACTGTGAATTTCAAACCCCAGTGACTTCAACGGGTGCTTACCACTGCTTCAGGTGCTGTGTTCAGCAGTGTTGAACTAATGCTTCTTTATGTTTCATCCATATGCAGCATTACTCTACACAGTTAAATTGCTGCTACAGCAATGTGCTGTTTGTGTTTTTTAAGAATGGAGTAAGCCCTGCCATGAAACAGATGTCATTGTAGTAAACACTGTGCAAATAGAGAGCAAAAGAAGGACTCCTGCCCTGAAATATTCTTTGTATGGATTAATAGCTTTGGACACAGCTGATATTTAGCTCCTGTCTCTTGCATGCAGCACTCAAGAGCTGGTGTTTGGGTATTTTGAGAAGAGGTGGAAAGGGGAAGATGGCACATCCTTTGCAGGTATCTCTGCTCTTTGGCTTCTGATTGTGCATGCTGGCATGCACAAGGGAGGCCTGCCTTTCCTAGGGAGATGAAGGAGTTGAGTGAAAAGCAGTCTGGATTGCAGTCTGCAAGAGAGGAACCCCAAAACTTTTTCCTTCTGGCCACATTGCAGGCTGCAACTTGGACTTAGAGACACATAAACATTAGCATGTGTTCATAGTAATACACATGTACTTCCTGTGTAGAGGGAGATTGAGTGTATGGGTCCATACCCCTCCTTAGCTGACATTTTACACAATCTCAAAACATTTGTTACTAGAATAAAACTGTGGATGATGTGAAAATAGATTGTTTGACCCAAACCTAAATGCTTTCAGGTTCAGGATTTTTTTTTCCAGAATGTATATAATTCTTCCGACCTTATAGCAATCTCATGTTTGCACGAGTAGCTGACTGTCTCAATGTACTTCTTTTTTTCCCTCATAACTCCTCAGCACCCATTTAAGTTGCTGTTAGAACGCTGTGTTTTATGGCTTGAAATTGTTTATTTCTGTGGAGAACTCTACATTGTCCCTATTTTCTTGGCTTCTATCACAATGTACACTAGTACAGATTTTGCTAGCACAAATGTCCCTTGTTAAAAGTGTCGTATTTCAAAACAGGGACTGAAATCTGAGTCTCTTTTAAACTCTTAGCTTCTGTGAGCATTGGAGTCTGTTTACTGTAAGGCTTTGGGCAGTGACAAATAATATTTGTGTAAGCTTTCCCCCAACTTTAAGGCCAGAAATAGATACAGCACAGTTTTTTGCATCATTTTTAATCCAGGCCCTCTTTTCTTGTTTGAAGGCTGCTCCTGGTCACTGGAAATGACTTCTGAGAGAAGGTCTTTAAAGGCATGAGCAAGATTGAGCAAATCTGTACATCTGGATTGAAAAAAAGCCCAAGAATTTATTTTTATGTATTCCATCCCTCTGGGAACAGTGCACTGGTGTATATTTATCCCAGGCATGTACTCTTCAGGAGGCTTCCTTGAGCTAATATGCATTGGGAGGTGGAGGAAGGAGGTGGCTCCTTCTGTTTCTTTTTCCTAAAATATGTTTTAGCTGTTTCTCAAACTGCTGTGATTCAGCCTTCTTTTTTAAAAAAAGTCTTGCTTTTTTTGAGTGCCCAAACCAATACTAGGTATTCACTAAAATCAGAAACCATGAGAAATTTCTGCAAGTGTGCTTCTGGACCGGTGGGCCTTGCTCACCCCACCATCCCACAGAAGGACGGCAGCAAGGAGCTGTGAGGTGCTGGATTAGGCACTGAGTGTGATGGATTGATTCGTAAGGATGGAGTTGGAAGAGTTCATGGTGTACAGCCTGGGGTGCAGCAGGTCCAGAGTTATGAGCTGTGAGTTTTTAGGGGTTACCATCACCTAGTGAGACAACTCTGCACAAGACCCTTCTCTTCAAGAGGGATGTGCACAAGAGGCTGCTCTCCAGTCCCCAATTCCCTGATCTCCTGCTCACTATAGGATGAATATGGAACCTTCCACATCAATACATCTCTGTTCTATCTCAGGGTTTTGCTCATATAGATTAAAATACGAAAAGTGTAGATTATGGAAAGGTGTTTGGAGGAAATTTGGGAATTTTTTTGTTGTTTTTTGTTTTTTGAACTGCTTTCAAAGCCATGAAAACTAATCACTTTTTTGCTTGGATTTGCTAAACTAAGTCTTGCAAACTTCAGTAGATGCTGAACAGCTAAAAAAATGACATTTTAAAACAAATAATTATTCTTGGAGTAAAACACATGGGCTTGGGAGACTTTGTCTCTATGTTTAGGGAGAATTCTTTGATTGTCCTAAAATAAGGTAAAATTTCCACTCTATGTAGTTATTTTAGTATTAATTATATTACTAATAATTAAAAGGCATTTCATTTAAAGGCATTTCAATAAACCCCCAGCATATGAAAGTATAGCTTTATACTTAAGCATTTGTGTGAGCTTTGTCATTTATTGCTGACATCTGGTTATGGTCTGTCCAAGTTTTAAAGGAAATTCCACTACAGGACCAGTATGATCCGTATGCATTAATAAAGTAGTGTTAATGATTGTACTGTCCTTTTCCCACTGGATTCCTTCACTAATTATAAATTCTTTTCTTTTCTTTTTTCTTTTCCTTTTCTTTCTTTAGCAGAAAATTGCATAGTATATCTAGTCTGGAGGGCAGTCATGTTTGGTAATGTATGTTTTTTATTGGTGTAAAATAATCTGAAGATTATACATGCTCCAGAGCTCAATTATGCTTTCAGCTGCTGATGCTGTGAATTTCAGTATTTCTTTTCCAGTTTGGTCATTTTAGAAATAACATCTAAAGCTGTTTCCCACATCACAACTGAAGAGTTGTCATGTTTATTTAACCAGCTGCATCTGGCTTCCAGTAAGTCCCAAATTTCAGTTTTTCACAGCTGTACATGGATTCCTGTCGTGCCCACAGAGCACAGAAAAATTTTTTACTAAGCCTAAATTTGTTGAAAGAAATGTTCTTTTTATAGGAGAAGGGATTAAGTGTTTTTCAGATCATATCCTATCTCACAAATTCCTTATTCCATAGAGGACAACACACAGATCTTCTGGCAGTGTCCCTGCTGGCACTACTGCATGTAGAAAAGGTTTTTCAGTGGTGTTTTTGGGGCCAAGCTGGAGATGATGAGGTCAATCAGCAGAAGCAGCCAGTGCCAAGCTGTTAGCACCGTCATGCCATGGGAGTCAGGAAGGTGTGGAACACTGCCTCTGCCTCGCAGCCCCCAGAGACAGACACTGCCCTTGGCCTTCAGGCAGCACGCTGTAGTCACATGTAAGAAGTGTAATCTGAAAAGAGAGTTATGACATTACAAATATCTAAAGGAGCCAGAATCTCGTGAGGTGATAAAAACTGCACGTCTGATTTGGTTTAGTTATATGAATAAAATAAGTATGCAATGTTTAAGGCAAAAAAGTTGCTCTGTGGGAAGTTGAGTCCAATAATATTAATATCTTAAGATGTATCTTGGTATTCTGTCGTTTTATGGGTCTCCTTTGGGTAGGTCTGTTTAGGATGATACTTTGCTTCTTTGCTTTTGTAGGATGCGTGTGCCTTAATTAGCTATTGGGATGGGAGAATTGTCAGTTTTGTAACTCTCCTTTTCTACTGCCTTTTACAGCGCGGCATAAGCATAAGGTCTACTTGGACATTTGTGACTTTGAGATAAACTTTTAAATTCTCTAATAATCAATAATTAGTTTTGGGATATCTCTGGTGTAAAAGCAAAAGCATGTATTGACAAGATTTTGTGTATTAAGATACATTTTGACATTTCACAAGGATTGGGAAAAGGGATATTTCACAGTCTGGTTCTTAACAAGGTTATTTTTCTGGTCTTTATGTAGGCTTTAATTAATCTGACTAGTTTTGTCATGCTTTCATTAACTCTTCTACTGGTATAACGATTACTTATTCTGAAAGACACTATCTGATTTTTAAGGTTGGATGTTTTTGTAACTTTTGCATGCTCGAGCCTTAAAAAGATGTTGAGTTTTATTTTTTACACTGGATTCATTGGTTTGTGGTTTTTCTTACATGGAAAAGCTTTTGTTTTTTTCCTTTTCATTCACACATATGTATATGCACACCTATAAATACACTGCGAATAAGCCTTATACAAATCCTTGTTATTAAATAACTTGTTAAAGTTCAGTAGTCGACTCTACATGGTCCTCACAGTTCAACTGTTTCATTTTGTTCTTTACACAGGAGCCCTTACCAAAGTAAAGGAGAGTAAGCGGCACGTGGAAGAGGGGAAGATGGAGCTCCAAAAAGCTGAGGGCATTCAAGAACGTTGTAACATTATTTCTTTTGCAACCCTTGCAGAAATTAATCATTTCCACAAAATTCGTGTGAGGGACTTTAAATCACAGATGCAGCATTTTTTGCAACAGCAAATACTCTTTTTTCAAAAAGTGACACAAAAGCTAGAAGAAGCTCTTCACAAGTATGACAGTGTTTAGTCTCTGGTTTGTAGACTTTGCTCAGCATGAACGTGACCCAGGCAGCAAAGCACCTGCTGCTGAAGAGCTGTTGCCGGTGGTAGATGGCGGTACAAGGATGGGTTTGTGTTCACCTGGAACCTGGTTTAATCTCTGGTTATGTAGAAAGGAAACAGTTATAGGGCTATGTAGTAGAAACAGTACCACGCATTGTAACTAAGTTATACTGTGTATGCCTACACCATTGTAACTTTTTTGAAATAATGAGTATACTATTTGCCTTATTGCTTTTTGAAATACGGTATCTTAGTGCATACTTAGTAGACCTCAAAGCCCTTTGGGTATTTAAGGAAGTTGGCTGGGTAAAAGCCTGCTTCAGATGCCTTTTACTTTCCTAGATTTGGATTTCCTAAATTCAAACAATTCTCTGTTTACAGACTCCTACTAGAGCAGCTATGTGATTCTGTGCCTTTAGACTCTATTCCTTTTCTAGTAAGTCACATTTTTATGATTAAATGAATGAAGGGTTGATGCTTATGGCAGGAACTGATGATGAAGCCTCACACTGACTGGAAAAAAATCAGCTGCGAATCCAGTTTGCATAGCAAGTACTTTCTTATTACAAATGTTGGCTCAAAAGGGAAAAGTTAAATTTATTCACATTTTCCCTGGAAATTGAGACTACTTGTTAAACGTACTAGGATGTTAAGCACATGTACAAAAATACACCACTTAATTCCCTTTCTGAAATAAGTAATACAGTGAGGGGTGGGGTTGGTTGTTTTTTTGGTATATAGCATTACTGTAAGTGGAAATTTGAAGAGCTAGCCTAATAAAAATTGCCTATTTCAAGGGGATATTAATGCATGCTATGTGGCTGCAATATCTTTTTTAAGTTTTTTGAAATTATTTGCTCTTTGTTCAGTTGCTGATTCAATTTAACTTCAGACTTTCATCTGCATTGCCAGTTGTCTGAGTTGAAACTCCACTGTGATTCATTAGTTTACTAAGTTAAAAGTTTTTGGGGATTTTCAGTAATATAAATGGTCTGAAGTCTTGGCTGAACTGACTTGGAAAACAGGTGGCACTTTTATGTTTGTAACACTCAAGAATTAACAATTGTCTTAATTTTTGTATAAATATTTTTGACAAACAGGGTGCATTTATATATATGTAAACGCTATCTTTTAAAGAGGTTTATGGCTTATTTCTCTTGAATTAAGTCTGAAGTCTGTATTTCTTACCTGTTGGTTTCCTTCTTATAGGTCAGTATAGAAGATGTTTTTTGTTTATCTTATCTTTTTTCTCCTAAACAAAAATAACAAAACTTTGCGAGGAAGCAAAATGTTTATTTTTTTTTTGTTTAATTGAATTAATCAAAAATAGCTTAAATAAATGAAAGCCTGGAAAAGGAAGTTGAGCAACGGTTACCATAAAGTACAAATCATTCCTCACCTATGCAGCAGAAATGTGCAGTTCTTTGATATGATCATGTGAGTTTCTGTAGTTTAACCCCATACATCTGTATCAGAGAAATAACATGTAAGAATGTAGTTTTGGTTCCAAGATTCGTCTCCAAATGTTTGGAGATGGCTGTTTTGCACAAGCTGTGTTTGGTGGTGCTTCTAGTATATACACAAAGCAGTAAAATACAGAATAATGAAGGGGGAAAGCAAGTGTTTGTAAAAGAAAGGACAATCAGTGAGGAAAGACTCCATTTGCAGCCTGTTGAAACAGTTCTGCAAACAAGATTGACCATGAAATAAGGACCACAGTCATAGGGCTGACTTGCTCTTTATCTTCCTCATGGTGTCTCATTCTACATTCAAAACTCACCACTTCCTCAAACAGTTCTTCCCAACAGTACTCCTGCTTTCCCATACGTCATTTAATTATGTGACAGAGTGATGAACTAGGTTTGAGCTGAGTTCCATGGCTAATGTTTGCTTAAGCCAGATACTGTTTTAGTAAATGTCTCTACAGTAATTAGATCAGTTTACAGTCAAACTGATTCTACATGGAGGTATTAAGACCTGTTCAGAAATTGATCTTGGTTCAGTTGAATTATTTTAGGAGGTTAGTATTAATGACATGTTCATGTCCGGGAGGAAATTAAGCTGTGATATGTATTCTTACAACGTTATAAGACAGGTACAGTTTTCCCTAATAAACTGTCATAGCCTTCACCTTACTTTCTCATTTGTGAATTTATTTGGGCACAGGAAAAGTAGGTGTAGTAATCAGTTAAATTTGATATGCCAGAAAATCTTGTCTGGAATCCTGGTTTAAATTGTTGCAGAGTGCAGAAAGGTTCAAGTCTACACCTATATTAGCATTTTCCTCTTCTCCTCAGTCATTATAGAGTTGAACTGGCTGATGGGTGGAGCACAAGGAGTTACAGTAAAGGGTGTTGCATCAGGCTGGTGAATGGTCACCAGTGGGGGTTCCACAGAGCTTGATTTTAGGCCCTGTGCTCTTCACTGCCTTCATAAATCACTTGGACACAGAACTCAAAGAGGTACTAAGTTTGATGATGAGACTAAGTTGGGAGTGACTGTGAATTGCCTTAAAGGCAGAGAAGCCCCATAGAGAGACATGGACAAATCAGAGGGATGGGCAGTCATCAACCATGTGAAATTCAACAAGGGCTGGTGCCAGATTGTGCCCCAGGGATGGGGCAGCCCTGGATGTACAGGCAGACTGGGCAATGAGAGGCTGGAGAGCAGTGCCATGGAAAGGGCCCTGGGGTTCTGGTCCATGGCAAGTTGAACATGAGCCAGCAGTGCCCTGGCAGCCAGGAGGGCCAAGCGTGTCCTGGGGGCATCAGGGACAGCATCAGCAGCCAGGCAAGGCAGGGGATTGTCCTGCTGTGCTCTGCACTGAGTGCTGAGGGCTGTTCTGGGTGCCACAGTGTAAGACAATAAACTACTAGAGAACGTATCCATGGGAGGGCCATGAGGATGTTGAAGGTTCTGGAGGGGAAGCCACAGGAGGAGCAGCTGAGGTCGCTTGGTCTGTGGAGCCTGGAGAAGAGGAGACTGAGAGGTGACTTTACTGTGCTCTTCAGCATCCTCATGAGGGAAAGAGAAAGGGCAGGCACTGATCCCATCTCTATGGTGACTGGTGACATGGCCCAAGGGAATGGCCTGAAGTTATGTCAGGGCAGGTTTGGGTTGGATATTAAGAAAAAGTTCTTCACCCAGAGGATGTTTGGACACTGGAACAGGCTTATGAGGGAAGCTTGGTCCAAGCACCAAGCCTGACAGAGTTCAAGAAGTGTTTGGACAATGCTCTTGGGCATATGGTGTGACTTGGGGATTCCTGTCAGGAGTCAGTTTCCTCAGGGCCAGGAGTTGGACTTGATGATCCTGATGAGTGTCTTCCAGCTCAGCATATTCTATGAGTTTATGTAGGTAGCCTGAACTCCATTAATGCTTGCTGCATTATACAAGAACTACAGTATTAATTGTATTTGGATCAAGTATGACATTGACCACTTATGGCTGACTGACTACTGAGTGGTGTGATCTGGGATCCAAGTGTACTCTAACAGTAATGTGAATGTATATTGTGTGGGACTATGGAAGCACCAAAGGAAATCTAACCATTTAAATAAATAAATGTGAAAGAAAGCAAATTTGCTCTGTATCATAAACACTTTTGTTTCATGTGATTCATGTAACTTGTTTTTGTTTCATCACAGTTTTTGTGTTGATAAGTAGTAAGAATCCAGTATGCTTGTTGGGGTTGGAAACCTGCAAGAAGATCCTCTGAGGTATTGTTAAATGCTGAGTCCTGTGAAAACTGAAATGAATCCATCAGGGTAATATATCTATGCAGAATCACCAGCAAGTGGAGTGTGAACAATATTTCTGTTTAAATTGTAGGGTTTATAGTTAGAAATTAGCAGCATACTAGAATTGTTAGATGTTTGATTCCTATCCCTTTTCTTTTGTGATATTTGCAGAAGTGAGTTGCCCCTATGATTTGTGCGTGTTCTCTACATTCTCGCTACCTTCTTTCAGGGGCCAGTTGCATGGTACACCTCATTTATAAGTGTTGTAAGACCTGGCTTAGAGGGGTCAATAGAATAATTGTGCAGTGATGAAACATGCAAGACAAGCACCAACAGAACCTGGGAAAAAAAAGCAAAAATATGTTGCGAATAAAATTGGCTTGGTTATACAAAACTTTAATCAGCTGCCTGCACTGAAAATACCTACATTACTTGGTGATGCACAGGTATCTTTTTGTTGAATTATAAGATATGGTTGCCAGTACCTGATTATTTTTCCAGACCTTCACCATACAAGCTAGCATCTTTCATGCTGGTTGTCTGCTGCAACCTGAATTCCTCTGGGAAGCTTAAGTGAGAATTGTTCAGCTATTTCTCAAAAGGAGTTCATAAAAAAATTTAAAAGGGAGTTTTCTTTTTAAATTCTGTAAACAATTTGGCTAGAAATCTTCAGTTCTTTCATACTTTGGAGAAAGGACTTGATATTTGGCAGACTCATCATCTTTTACAACCTTAGATGTGCTTTCTGCACAGTCTATGAAAATTTGTCCATCTATTTCCAAGTTATACTTAAGTTTCTCTGGGCCCTGCTGTGCTCAGTTTTGACAGATACATTTTCTGTACCTCCCCTTTGCGCCAGGCAATCTTCATTCTAACCTTAAGTCAGCAGCAGCTAGGTGAGGCTTTGTCTAAATTCTTTTTCCCCTTCATTCGGAGGGGGCTGTACATCTCAGAGCACACGCTGCATAAAGACGCTGTCAATAGGTGCTGCCAGCACTTTCAGCATGGCCGTGGGAGAAGAGGAGCAGCAGCCTGGAACACAGGTTTGATGTTGTACCTGGCAGCGACAATGTGGATGTCAGAGGTAGTTGAAGAGGAGCTGGAAGGTAAGAAAATGGTGAGGAGAGAAAGCCCTGTGACTACAAAATCCTGTTCCTCCAGTGCCTAATTATTACCTTGGGCTTCCAAAGCATCTGAGGCCTTTTGCTGTTTCTAAATTGCCATCATGAGCAGGCAGAAATGAGTAACTTTAGTTCTGCTGGTGGTGAGGACAGCAACGTTTTGTTTCCATCGTTAGAGGTTACTTTCTTTGCTTGGTGGTCTCATGGGCAGTTGAAAACTTTTGAAGAGCTATAGATTTCAGGGCTGGATGAGATGCCATCATTCAGTCAGCACAGTGGGTATCAGTGTGGCCTCACATATTCTGTTATATGCTTTTTTCTTGGGAAGAGGAGATCAACTTAGGAAATTGTGCACATAAAAAACCCCTGTATTAAGGAATACTAAGATCAATAATTCCGTTTAAAAAAAAGAAAAAATTAAAAAATATTTCAGAATTTAAGTTGCCTGTGGTAAATACTATATCAAGACACCTCATGAGACGTGGTCGAAGAACTTTTTGCACCGTTTCCCTTCCCGATTAAGTGCGCATGATAAAATGCATTGTCCTAGTCATCTTAAGTTCTTTCAGGGAGGTTGTTGTCTGGCTGATCCTTACTTCTGTTACAGAATCAGTTGTACTCTGCACAGTGAGAAAGACTGGCAGACTGGAGATCAGGTGCAGGTGGCTGTCAGCCTGCAGAGAGGTCGACTCTGTCCCTGTCTCTACCCAGGCTCTGTGCAATATAAGCCATGTGAGATAAATCATTTATATGCCCACCATTTTGTGTAGGCTTGAGTTAAACCCAGGATCTACACTGAATAAAGTGCTGGGAATTCACAGTTTTCACTGAAGGTTATGTACATTCTGCTTTGGATAAAGGAAATGCTTCAAAATACAAAGTTGTCTGGAAAAAAATAATCAGGTATTCATTTCTTTAGGTAGACCAGCACAAATTGGAGAACATTTGTAATCCATTAGCAGCAAAAGAGGAATAGTAAACCCAGATCATAATGTTGGAATTTTGCAAATGTAAGTATAAACGCCTTGAAATTAGTTTTTAGATATTGATTTATTTTAAAAAATCCCTCATGAGAAAATTAATATTTAGCCTTCAGAATGAGCTGTGAGTGTTATTTAGGAAATATGGATTGGGCCACATGTAGAGTAGCAAGGATTCTCAGGAACTGTTCATTCCGTGAATGGAATAATAAAGGCCTTCTCAGATTAATCATATAGTGATCATGTCACTGGAGCACATTTTGGAAGTATATTCACAGGAAAGCTGAATTAGCCACATGGGCTAACTTACTTCTGGCATTTCTTAAGGCTTGAGATGCTGTTTTGTAATTCAGTAATTTCTCAGTGTAACACAGTGCAGTGTAGTATTATACATAGAAAAGTAAATTGTGTAATATATGTAAGTAATGTAATTTCGGTGTACTTCAGACTCGCAGTTGGCAGCAAAGCTCAGGCATGCCCTGAGTTAATTTAAATACGAATTACTTTTAGATACAGTAAAACTCTTAATTGTCTAAAGTTAAAAGGCGTCTCCTGTACTGATTGACTGATAGGCTTGCCATTTGGCAACTCTTTTTAAAACTAAGCACTTAATTTGGTCTCACTTTGAAATCAATGGGGTTTTTTTGCTTGACTCCGCTGGGAGGAATATCAGGCTCAGTGAGTTGAAATTACATCCCTCTATCAACTCAGAAGTTTTCATTCCCCTCCTGTGCTCATTTACACCTGAATCTAACATACAGAATTTTGAAGTTGCCTGTCAAAAAGCTCTATCCTGCAATTTTAATCAAAACCATCCCCTGTTTTTGGGAATATGACATTAACAATTGAAATGAAGAATGGTACTGCTTTTGGTTTCAAAATACATTTCCAAGCAGCATGAAAACGTTCTGTGAGAATATAAAATCAGGAATTTTGAATTTCATTTTTTATCTCTTGAGCATTTTAG
Source organism: Acridotheres tristis (assembly GCA_037013685.1). Taxonomy (NCBI): domain Eukaryota; kingdom Metazoa; phylum Chordata; class Aves; order Passeriformes; family Sturnidae; genus Acridotheres; species Acridotheres tristis. The sequence goes on along the minus strand of CM072919.1, from coordinate 63,019,137 downwards.
CTGGCATTAACAACTAATATTTTATGGAGAAAATAATGCTGCACAGGAGGAGCATGACATAAATACATTAAAAATTGTAGAGCTAGGTGAGGCAATACAAAGTTTTATTTGTAAGGAGTTAAGGTGACTGTATTTCTGTTGGTATACCGCATGCTATTTTTTAAGATCTCTTTGGGAACAGTCAGTTCTTTATAATTAAATATGAAGATGGTGAAATAATGTTGTAAGTCCCTAGCCCTCAGGTAAGGGTTGCAGGAGACGCTTAGTTCCTTCACTGTCCCTGAGGGGCACTTCACTGGCTCCTGTCCTGCAGGAGGCTGCCATACCCATCGCCTCCACCCCAACACTTCACTTCTAAGGTGACTGGGGAAAGAGCCACAAACAGCAGTTCAGTTTCTCAGGCAATTTCTGGTTGCAAACACGTTAACAATGTTGCAAAACAGCACTTGCAAAATAAGAGTTGTCAGAGTCCCCCAGTGCCATCCTGGCAGAGTGCTGCCACATTCAGCATTTTTCATTTTACTTTGCTTAGAGAAATGTTGCAGGCAAGAAGACTACCCCAATTTTTAAATCAAAGGAATTTAAGACCATGTTACGGATTCGATTGCTGTGTCAATTCTGTGCCAGTGCTTATCTATCAAGGGTAGATTTAATTTCATATGATTGTAAGAAATACAGAGTTTTTGAGAACTTTGTTTTGAGATAACCTTGTTTGCTTGCCTCCTTATTCAGGATCTGTGAAGCAAGCTTATCAGAGGGAAAGTCCCTGCTGTCAGAATGTGGTACCAGGTCTGCTTTGTGCCCTATGGGTAACTGCTGTGTAGAAACAGTCTGTCCAATAGAGTAATGCAAACCAGACTGGATGTGCTAATGAAAAATTGCTAGTTGCTAAGAAAAGCATGCCTTCTCAAGCTCAATTACCTTCTCTGGCAGTGTCTTCAATTTCAAACTTGTAGTGTATGCAGCTTCTTTTCTTCTCCTTGCTGCTGCCTCCCTGAGAGTCACTTGTGAATAAGTACAGGCAGTTGCTCTCAGACAGCTCGGACTGTTCCGTAGGCAACATCCATTCAGAAGCTGTAGCTGAAAGGCAGCTTTATCTCTGCTTCAGGGTAAATAGAGTGGCAAGGTACCTTTAAGCTCCGTTTTAAGTGACATGAAAGTCAGATGTAAAAATGAAGCTGTGATGATACACATTAGACCTTGTATAAGAATGTTGCCAATGCGTCATCCTGCAGTGGTCTGCAGCTCAGCGGTGAGCTTGTCCTATTCTGCTGGTCTTTTCCCCCAGGTGGTTGTCTGCAACAACACTTCAGTCTCTCAGTGTCTCAAGGAGGTAAGTTTCTGGGCTCTGCTGTCCATACCCCCACAGCACATGCAGTGACAAGAAAGTGTGTCTCAGTTCAAGAACCAGTTGCTCACACTTTGAACCGCAGTTAAGGAGTGTATTTGGTTGAGCAATATGAATCCCTGTGCCTGGGAGTGGGGAGGAAAGAATTTTAACTGCTCACAGTAGGAACCAGATAAAGGGCAGACTCTGTACCTTGCAACATTGCTCAATGTATCAGTGTGGTAAGGAAAACCTGTCTGGAACTTGTTGGGGCAGGAATATGAGAAGAAAGGGGGGAATAATTGTGTCTTTCCTCATAGTCCAAATATAGACTGTGGAGCTGTTTGTTGACAGCCAAAGAGAGAAGCTGAAGGATGCTGCAGGTTTCTCTTTGGATCTTTCTAAATTGTGAGTGCCCAGTGGGTGAAGTATCCTGCAGAAGGCAGTTGTGGCTATTTTCTCTTTAGAATCACTATTACTTGGTCTAAAACACAGGAGCAGCCCTGCCAGGCGGAACCTCTGGCAGTAAATGCTCAAAGGGCTTCAAAGTCATCTCACAACTTCCCTTGCATTCTTCTACACTTGGAGACCAGAGGGGAAGGACAAGCCTTAGCACACACTTATCACAGATGCTTGTTCCCGAGGCATGTGTTCCTGAATCTCTGAGGCCAAAGGAGCTGGGATTCCCTTACACGTGGGTGAAACCACTTCACTGCTATCCAGGACATTGTGCAGGAGGCAGCGACATTCACACTGGCATCAGTCAGGGCTCAGCATTACCTTGTTCCTTAGCAGGACGCTGTAGGTGCCCACCTCCCAAAGAGTCCTCTGGGATGTTAGTCCCCAAGATATAAAAACTTTCATATGAAGCTGTACAGGAAGGACATAAGCTCTCAAGGGCCTGAGTGCTTGTGACCCCAGTGCTCATTCCTTCCACTGTCTACTTCTATATGTTCCTTTGCCTCTACCCCTGGGAAATGTGTATGCGAATTGTTCAGGGAGTCAAGTCATGCAATGCAGAGATCCTCTCCATAAGCCAGGGACCTTAAGCTAGGTTTACAGGATCTGCATTCCTTATGGACCTTAAACAGCTATCTGCTTGGATAGTCAGAAAATTTCATTCAAAATATACCTAAAGTAGATTAGCTATACCACGTTAAAACCTTATCTTCATGTGCTCATTCAGGATTCATGCTATTCCCATTTAGCCTTATTTGCTCACATACTGAAATAAAGTAAATCAAATTAGGCTTAATACTGAACAAGAATGCCCAGTGTTTGCATAGGGAAGTATGCAGCTCTAATACCTAAATTCCCATATGTAGCTTACACATGCAAACTAGTCTGAAAATTTTTGCACAGAAAAAATACCAAATAATTTCCTGCATATTCTAGAATTTATACAAAATCTGAACAACTTTTCTCACTCCTAGCATCTTTTCTAAACTGGATTAGAGGCTAACACTGCTCTAGTATAGGAGCAGTGTCTAGTCTAGTAGAAGCTACAGCTGCCTATCCACAGGAATCCCAAAACCAGAAAAGGCATGGTGAGAAAAGGCTTTTCGAGCCTACATGGTTCTCAGCATTGGTGCAATACACCACCTCGTGTGAGGCATGACATGCCTTCTGCCCTTTACACCATACCATGCCATCCGTCTGCTAACAACCTTCTGCTGAACCGTATTCCCACTGACCAGTCACTGTCCCCACTGCCCGAGGGAAGAAAAAGCATAACAAAGGAAAACAGGCAAAACCAGGTTGATAAGGTTAAACTCTTGTCTGTGATCTGTTGCAATTGGCAATGTTACCTACATGTTTATGTGTAGGACTGACTCAACGTTTTTTTATTATTGGTGCATAAGGCATGTTCTGTCTGAAACAACTCTATTTTTGTATAAACTTACTATGCATGTATTCTTTCTACATTGAATCTATACTCCAGTTGGACTGGCTCCATTCTTAGAACTTGTATTAAAAATTCATGAAAACTTTTGCCAAGATTTTACCTGTCAGATACTTTTTTTTCTCTTGTGAATAGCTGTCACTGAAATATTGTTTCAGTGGTTAATTTGAACTTTCTGGCTCATTTTTAATTCCTGCTCAAATGTTTGTAATTTCATAGTCTGACAGTGAGCAGAACCTAATCTCTATCGGTGGGGAGATAATGCAAGCTGGCTTTTCCTATCTGAGAATCGTGATGAGCAACACTAAGGAGCCCAAAACAGAGGTGTGTCCCAGAGTGTAGTGAACCCAGTATATGAGCTGTTGCCATGAGCTGCAAAACAAGAATGTTTGGGGCTACATTCAAGGAGGCATCTGATTTTCAGATTATATATTTAATATACCTTCATTAGCCATCTCTTAATCCTGAAAGTGCCTAATTCCATAACTACTTACATTTTCATGTTTATGTTTTTGGAACTGATGCAATGCAGGTGTGCTTTGCACCTCCCTCAAGGTTGCTAAGGTCTTTGTAAGGTCAAATACCTCATTGCTAAAGGTGCCTGTAAAATTCATCAGCACAGATTTTCTGGACCTTGCTCTACCTGAGTTTCTTAGAGTAGTGATGGTATTGCTAGAGGCCATCTGAAGGAGAGCAAGGTCTAGATTATGCATCTGCCCCCTAAGTGCAGTGTCCAGAAACTGAAAGTTTAAACTGTGTTTGATTTATTCTGTTTGATCCTGCAGGCTTTTCTCTGGTAGGAGAGATCATGGTTTCAGAGGGTGGAGTCCCAACACTTATCAGCTAAGCTGAGAGCCTCTCTTTAGGAATTCAGAGTGCAAGGTGCATTTGAACTTAGACTCACTTGGAAATGCTGGCTATTTGTTTTCCTTTATACTGTCTTTCACAGAATCACAGATTTATTAGGGTTGGAAGGGACCTCAGGAGACCCTTCAGTCCAACCCTCTGCAAAGGCAATGTCACCAAGAGAGGTGACACAAGAACATGTCTTGGTGGGTTTTGAACGTCTCCAGTGAAGGACACTCCATGACTTCCCTGGGCGGCCTGCTCCAGTGTCACCCTCAATGTAAAGAAGCTTTCTTCATGTTGAGGTCGAACTTGTGTTTTAGTTCATGGCCACTGTTCCTTGTCCTGTCACTGGGTACCACCAAAAATCTGGCACCATCCTCTTGGCACTTGCCTTAGTGATGTTTAGGTGCTTTTATAATCTTAGATAGATTTATGTGCATCTCAGTCTTCTCTTTTCCAAACAGTCCCAGCTCCCTCAGTCTCATAAGGAGATGCTCCAGACCCCTCCTCATCTTCCTGGCCCTTTGCTGGACCCTCTCCAGTTGCTTCTTGTCTGTCTGGTACTGAGAACTGGACATTTCAGATGTGGTCTCACCAGGGCCTGGTAGAGGGGCAGGATCACCTCCCTCAACCAGCTGGCCACACATATCCAGATGCACCCCAGGATCCCACAGGGCCTGCTGGCTGCAAGGACACAGAGCTGGATCGTTGTCAACTTGTCACCCACTAGGACACCAGGACTCTGCAGAGCTGCTCTTTAGTGGGGCAGCACCAGCCTGAACTGATATTTGGGGTTATTCCTCCCCAGGTGCAGGATTCTGCACTTGCCCTTGTTGAACCTCACTAGGGTTTTCTCCACCCAACCATTGAGCCTATCCAGGTCCCACTGAATGATCCTAATAGTCAATACTTAACATATGAATTGTGGTGATCTTGAATGGTGCTAGCTCAGGCAGTAAGCACTTCTGAAACCAGTTACAAGGTTTTGAGTGTCACAATCACTAGAAAATGAGGCTGAATTAGGGTAAACCACAAACTGCAACACAGTCTTTCCCATCTTCTTCAAGATATGTATTTATAACAAAATAGGTTAATTGTCAGCATGTTTTGAAGTGGTCTCTATGCCTGTGTCAGTGCTTGCTGATACGGGTGTCACAGAACAGTAGAAGGTATCTACTTTCAGGCTGGAAGAAAACAAAGGATAACAAACACGCTTGCTAAGTTCTTGCACATTCATTTATCAACACATATGAGGAAACTGGCATCCTTCAATAAAATGAAAATATTCAAATCCTGTTGACAGCAGGATCTTCCAGCTATGATTTGTTGGATATTTATTGCCCACACTGATGGTAGGCAGCAGAAGGCTACTTTTTCATTAATGGCACCTCACCAAAAAAAAAACAAAAAAAAAAAAAAAAAGAGGAAGCCAAATAGACAAAAATCACAAAACACAGAAACACACGAAGAAACAAACAGATATTTATTTAAATGAGTCTATAACACACTGATGCATCTCTTCATTCAGGTTATAATTTCATGTGTTAACTAGAATTATAAACATCACGTCAGTATACCTATATCTCCTGTTCAGTGCTGAGTATTTGGGTCGTTTTGTCATTCTCTTCTGCTAATTGTTTTGTGACTCACAGACTTTGAAGTAGTGTATTTTCTCTCTTATCATACAAGCTGGAAGAGTGCCCAAAGCATATTAGCTCATCAGCCAGCCATTTGTACCTGCTGCTCACTGTCTGCTACTGTTAAATATATGCTAATGATGCTATCTGAGCCTTGGGATGAGTGTGTAAATTGTGCTCCTGGCAGGGAAATGAATGCTACTTAGAAAGGTGACAAAGAAAGCAGCTGCTTTTAGATGAGATGAATCACCACATTATATATTACTCTAGGGTAATAAATTATATTTTCAGTCTTTAATTCATTTTTTGGAAATGTGATTATAGGGCAACTGTAGCATGTGAGAAACCTTTTAAAGTCTCCTTAGGTGAAATAAAGAGACTATAATAGATTTATTTTCTTTAACAAACTGATGTTTAAATATATACGAATCTGTTACAATGTGAGTTTTTTAGAGGCCTTTTCACATATTGTGTTGTCATTTAAAAAGTGCAGCCTTTGAATACTATATAAGACTTTTTTCCCCTTTCTTTATATTACTCTTCAATAACAGTGCACAATGTTCAGCATGTCTGAATTACTTATGTATAAGATATATCAAAAGCAGTGGAATAATATGAGAGCAAATCAAGGTTATTTGAAATTCCAGTGTGCTGTAAAATAATGCAGCCTCTGTTAAATATGTTTGGTATGAAAGAAAAATTTAAGCCAACTGTAAGTACAGCTGGAGTTGGAATTGTTTAAACATTTTTGAAAGATTATTAAGACATGTAAATGACTGTCTGAAAACTTGGGTTCTGAATTTGAGAAAGATGCAGAGGAATAGAGGTGGGGATAATTTTAGAAAGCACGGCCGTTCCTCTTTCTTTAGTGTTTTTGTAGTGCCAGGACAGGCCATGAAAATGCCCTTCCAAAGTGCTTTTTCATGCCCTATCCTATCCCCTCAAACTAAAACAGGAACAGAAGAAGTGAAGAGAATTGACCAGACACACAGAGTGGGTATTTTGGCTGTCTGCCCACAAAGTCAGCGATGGGCATCCCAGGGCACAGACACTGCTCTCCCCTGCCTGGCTGCAGCTCCCAGTGCCAGGCAGTGCCACACGCTGGACTGGGAGGCAGAGTCCAGCGTGGGGGGAACTCCTACAGCAGTCTGCAAATGAACTATGCTCTTGTCCAGACCCAGAACTGGCTAATCACTGGGGCCTGGGCTGACACTGGGTACCCTGAGGTACAGAATTGCCGTCTCATGGGAAGGCCAGCTCTAGTTCTTAAACTCTGTTCACATGAAGTGTCCTAAATATGCTGGATCAGTGAAACTGATCAGACAATCTGGGAAAAAGCAAAGTCTTGTCAGGAAAATTAATCCACAAACACCAGAGGTTTATGTCCAAAAAGGAGACAGAGGAGTCCTTTTTGCTTTATTCGAATAAAGGGAGAGGCCATGGGACATTCCCCTGGGATCTCTCAGATTTTTGGAGGACGCAGCCTCCTTTTTATCCTATTTTCCCGGCCGCATTTCCCTCTGTCTTTCCCCATTGGCTGAGGTACTTGAGAGGCACAGACTTCCCGGAACGCCTGATACCTGAAATTCCCCTCTAATGTATAACCCTCCCTTTTAATTTTTAATTCTTATAGAATTCATAGTTTTCCCCCCGTTGCTTCTTTCATCTTTCTATATTCAATTTCAATTATCCGCAGCCCTACAGTTTGTTTGTAAAGGCAAATATCTTTTTCCATTCATCAATCGGTGGAATCCATCCCATTGTTTCTTTTATCTCTCAGTGCTAGCCTTATCTACAGGCTGATCCACAGCTCATTTGTAAAGACAAATTCAACATTCCTCTCAGTCTTAATGATTTCTGGGTAAGGCATAGAATTTTCTTTCGTATGCTAAACCACTGGAAATAGAAACTTTTTAATTTGTCCTTGCTAAGGATGAAACAACATGAAAGGACTTTTGAAATTATTTATATTTAGCCATAATAAAATACTTATCAAAAAGCAATGGCCAAAAATATGTGCAGGAAGTGTGACTGAGAAATACAAAAAACATGTAAAGAAGTAAACTTAAGACACCAGGTATTTCAGCCCCACAAACATCCCAGACCATGAGAGCACAACAGTGGCGGGAGTCATCTTAACCCACAGTCATTCTGGCAACAGGAGCTGTGCTTAACCTTTTAAAGACAGCACCAAAATTCACCACATGGATTTTCACAGAATCACAGAAGGATTGGAGGATCTTGAGTTGGAAGGAACCCACAAAGGTCATCAAGACCGACTCCTGGCCCTTACACACCATCCCCAAGAGTCACACTGTGCGCCTGAGAGCATTGTGCAAACTCTTTTAAAGCTCTGTCAGGCTGGTGCTGTGACCACTGCCCCGGGGAGCCTGTTCAGTGCCCAAAAACCCTCTGGGGGAAGAATCTTTTCCTGATATCACATCTCAACCTCCCCTGAGAAGAACTGCAGGTCATTTGTGTGCTATCACTGGTCAGAGCAGAGCAGAGATCGGTGCCTGCCCCTCCTCTTCTCCCTCCCAAGGAAGGTGGAACTGCAATGAGACCTTCCCTCAGGCTCCTCTTCTCCAGGCTGCACAGACCAGATTAGCTCAGCTGCTCCTACAATCCAGCAGCATTAAAAGAAAACCCAAGCTTTCTCAGTCCCTGCACATACATGATGGCTGGAAGATGACTGTGAAATGTTTGAGTTCTTTGTGAATGTGCTGCTATTAGACAGTGATTACAAAAACTTAAATATCTCCAGAGACAGCATCTCTCTGCTGTGTAACCCTGCAATGCAGTCCAGCAAGAACCCATGAGCTCTGCAGGGGCTTTCCAAGGCCTCAGGACTGAGTCCTCAGGCTTGCTCTGTCGGAGTACCTCTTGACTTGCCTGCAGCTGTTCTGCTTTGTTTAGCCTCCAGTTACCCAGATGCCTATGGCTAGTTCCCTCTACTTGTGTTTATCCTTGCGTGGTACAATCATGGTTTCATATAGCTGACAGTAGCAAGCAGTGGTGCTGTGTTAAATGAGATGTTTAAGACTCTGACACACAATATAGGGCAAAGAAATAGGGGTGTGGTATGACAGCAGAGCATTTGAGAAGTGGAGATAAGAGTCCATCACAGAGGTTTAGGAGGATGGAGCAGTAAGAGATGGGCCACAGGCTTGGCAGTGGAGACTCATCAATTGCCCATTTTAGAAATATGGATCCTGATCTGGAAAAATCTAATTTTACAGCTAACAAAGGGAACAAGGAAATAATATCTAACATACATAAATAGCACTACATGCAGTAAAAACACTTGTAAAATGAAGCCACAGACCAGGAAAGCAAAAGAAAGGTATAAAACTGCTTTGGAAGACATGAAAAAAAATCCTTATCCCAAGTGCATGTCAGAGAAGGAAGAAGAATCCAACACCATGACCATCACATTCCTCACAGTGATTGACTCCAGGGGCTATGGTTGACACTGTTATCCTCTCCAGCTGGTCCAGAGTTCCTGAAGGTCCAGAGGAAAGTGGAAGAGTGAGCATATGTCCAAGGAAAGGGGTAGAAAATATTAAATGTGTTTAATTTTATTATTGCTATGATTGAGACTTTTACTGTATAGAAGTGCTCTAACTACATTCCTTATCTCACTTCCCCTGCAATAACAACACCTACATTCTTGAATTGTAGATTAATCAATGATTCTTGAAGTAGACCATTAAGATTTTTGTTGCAGTAACAATAAATTCTTGGCTTTACTTATATATGTGTCATGCTTTCTCTTAATCCACAAAGAAGATTCTGAGCTTAATGGTGTATTATTTCCCACACAGAAGGTGAAGAGATGTTTATTGGCAACTTGGGGGTTCCTAAGACAAGGTAGGTCAGCCCTCTGAGCTCATTTCCCAGTACTGACACTGCATGGCTATACTGAAGCTAGCACCCTTTAAAAGTGATTTGCCAGGTCTAATTTTCAATTTGTAAATTCTTTTGCAGACACTCTTTCCTGAAGGAACAAGATGTTTCCAGTCAAGAGCCTCTTTGGGAAACCATGGCTGTTGCTCAGTTTGGGTGAGCCCCTCCCTCCTGCTGAGTCCTGCCTGTTCCCTTTCTGGCCCTATCTGGTCTATCTGGGTCATCCCTAACACTGACCACCAACCCTGGCCCATATCGGAGTGAAAGCCACGGGAGAAAAGGACAAATTTAACTTAAATCATTTTGGGAGGAACAGACATGGTAATAACCATGCCAGTCCCTGTTTGTGGGAATGGGAGGGCAGAGATTTAACAGCCATGGGAGACACCTGGCCTTGAGGGCAATGTGTTTTGTCTTTTCACCGGTTCTGCCTCAAGAGCTGTTACCCACAACAGTTATCTCATGGTAAAAATACGACTTTCTTACCAATAAAGGCACCATACTGAAGGTGTCAAGTTAGGGTCACCAAAAGGTAATTTTGACCATGTCTGAAAGACTTCTACCTCCGTTTCCTGAAATGATGTGTTTATATATTAAGCTGAGATTAACTGTGAAAAACACTACTCTGCAGCCATAAGCATCAGAGGACCAGGGAACAGCTTGAAATGCCAGAGAACAGTGGAAAAATCCTTATGGTTTTGGCAGAAGGAGATGGATGTGGGAAGAGAAGTTTTAATTACGGATACCATCTGATGGTAGTTTTACCAGGAAATAACTGTATATTTATATTTTTAAAGGCAGGTTTCCAGCCTAATAATACTACTCTTGCTGTCTGCTGGGGGTTGCTGTGCCTATGAGAGCCCCACACACTGGGAACAACTTGCCATAAAGGAGGAACTGTGCTACCATGCAGAAGTGAAGGCTTTACTCAAACAGATAAACTCAAATTGTAGGTACATGGAAACCAGCACACACATATGTTAGCAGGGACAGAACAAGGTTGCAATGGAATAAGCCTTTATTTTATATTGCTTTTCCTGTTGTCTGAAATATCAGGACCATGATTGCAAGTTATGAATGCCTGTGTAGTTACACACGCATCCATATATTCACATTCATTCTCTGTACTTTGAAAATAGCTACTCATGCAAAGTAAATTCTTATGCATAATAATAACCACCAGAAGATGCACACTATTCTAATTACTGACTGCTCACAATGATATGTCCTGCAGCAAATCCACTGCACAAATTTTCTGTTTGTTTCCCTTCAAGTACACACAGTTTAAATCTTGTACTGATTTATAGTTTCCTAGATTTAGAAGATAATTACACCAACGTATATGTTGCCATATCTTGTATGCACAGTGCTTTGAGAAAGCACCAGAATTAAAAGCAGTATCTTCAGTCTGCTCTGAGTATAGTGGGTTTTGATGTATTTCTGAAAAAAAATCCACTTGTCTCAGAACTTGGTGCAAAGTGATAGAATACACACTATCTAGCCTGAAATGTGTTATCTGCATCCATATTGACTTAAGAAAGGTTTTCTCTCTGAATTTCAGTGCCACATCCAGACACCTCTTGAACACTTTCAGAGATGGTGATCCCACCTGGATTGGAGGGCAGTTCAACTTGTTCAGGGTCACACAACAACAGCATAAGAGTCTCCGCAGTCAAGTGTGTTACCTGCTGCCAGCAACTGCTGGAACCTGTGAAGGACTCATGCTCACAGTTTACGGAATATATCCTTTATTTATATAAATAGAAAATTGCGGCGTATTAAAGTTCAGAGATTGATGGTGATAGTATCTGCCTGTAAAAATATACTCAAAGCAATACACAGACAATCTCTAATCACCAATAAAAGTGAAGTCCAGATAATAATTCAGCATGCATGAAGTGCAATTCTTACCCAATAGGTATCCCTATGGGGAAAGACCCCTATGGAGATAAGTCACCCTCTTAACTTATCCCAGAAGGTATGGTAGAGTTTTCTTTTACTTCTCCCCATTTTTAACTTACTTTTATACTGCTTTTGCATTTTAGGAGATCTTGAGTGACTCATCATGCATCATGTTCACTGTGAAGTGGTTGCACTTGGGAAGTGGGTAATCCTATTCAGGGAGTAGCATCTGCATTTCACCCTATAATTTCTGTACTGTTATAACTTCTGCTAGAATGTGAATATGATTTCCATGTTTTCTCTAATTTTAGCCCCAGTCATTTTCCAACACCTTCCCTGATGCAATTTAAAGATATTTACTCTTATCCTTTCACTTGAGACATGGCAGAAGAGACTGACACCCACCTGGCTATCAGCTCCTTTCAGGCAGTTGTAGAGAGTGATAAGGTCTCCCCTGAGCCTCCTTTTCTGCACGATAAAGAACTCAAACTACCCCTGCAGCTCCTTATAGGACTCACTTTCTAGACCCTTCACCTCTCAGCTCTATTGCCCTTTTCTTGTCTCTTTCCCTCACTCTAGCACAATGTCCTTCCTAAACTGAGTGGCCCAGAACTGGACACAGCACTCGAGGTGTGGCCTCAGCAGTGCCCAGCACAGGGGGACAATCCCTGCCCTGCTCCTGCTGGCCACACTATTGCTGATCCAGCCCAGGATGCCATTGGCCTTCTTGGCCACCTGGGCACACCCTGGCTCATGGTCAGTCACTGTCACCAGCACCCCCAGGTCCTTTCCAGCCACTCTGTGCCAGCCTGTGGCACTGCCTGGGGTTGTTGTGACCCAAGGGCAGGACCTGGCACTGGGCCTTGTTGAACTTCACACCATTGGCCTCAGCCATGATCCAGCCTGCCCAGATCCCTCTGCAGAGCCTTCCTGCCCTCCAGCACATCAACACTCCCACCCAACTCAGTATCATCTGCAAACTGACTGAGGATGCACTCAATCCCCTTGTCCACATTGTCGATGTCATTAATAAACAGGACTGGTCCTAGCACTGAGCCCCTGGGAAACACCTCTAGTGACTGACTTCCAACTGGATTTATTTCCACTAACCAGCATAAAATCCTTTCTGTTATGGCTGAGTGTATTTTTTATTCGTTACTGAAACAACAACCCTCCAAATTTATCTTTATTTAGGGCCTATTAGTGATTTCTATATCTGGACAGGTAAATAATCACTGAATTTAAATTTGTATTTTAACCAAGAGACACAAGAATGAGATAAAAATGTCTTCTGTGCTTTTTACAAATCTAATTGAAGGCATCTGGGACAAATGGCTTCCATATATTTCCACTAGATTTGAAAGACCCCGTCTCATACCGTAAATTTTGAGGCCCTAGTGCAGTTATTATCATGATGGTTTAAAATTATAAGAGGGACAGTGATCATAAATGCAGCAAATAACACTTGGAAGAGAGAAAACTGAACAACAACTCATAAGGTCTGGGATATGAAAAAATCTTTCTCAACTGCTTCTTCAGGACATAATGGGGGCAGTTGCATCCCAAGAAGTGCACAGGTTTTTCTCCAGTTGCATTACTTTGATTAAAGTTTTCACCTCTTCCTTCCTTATCTTTCAAAGTGGTTTTACACTTTGTTAATTTTCTGAAAGTTTATTACCCAAAAGTTATCTATCAGTAAGAAAATTCTGTGTTTCTATTAGGTGTAAAAGTATTTGAATCTCAGCAGAACAGAATTTGAACAGATTTTTTTCTGAAGCACAAGACAGGGATCTGCCACCACATGATAATACCAAGTAAATCACAGAATCAAAGAATAGCCTGAGTTGGAAGGTCCTCACATAGAACATTGAAGTCAAACTTCAAGAATCCAAGAATCACACCAGGTGCCTGACAGCATCGTCCAAGTCTTTTGTAGGATAGAGTGCTGGATTGAAAAGTTGATATGCCATTCCATAAAGATACAGCTGAGATGTATGGGAGTATAAAGAATGTTATGTTGAAAACAGATTATGCCTTACCATTCCACTTCATTGCATTGCTGAGGTAGCCTGTCTTTAAATTCAGAGAGGTTTGTACTAGCTGAGTGTCTCAGTGGATATCACGGAGATGAGGATTCAGGAGTGACCTGTTGCACATATGCACAAGAAGGGTCTCTAAAAACAGCGACTTTCCAGGGCCAAACACAGATATGAAGTATGTTTTCCTGGGCTGAAGGCAGTCTTAAATGTTGGGATGCTTCTTCAACAATGCAGAAATCTCAGGCTCTGCCCACGGAGCCTGATTTTGCTCTCCTGTGAGTTTCTGTAAGAAGGGGGAAAATCTGCTCCTGGGAAGGGAATTGAGCTTGAGGTCAGGTTTATATGAGCTGACTCTAGTTCCAGCAGAGTAGCTGTGAATGAGCATTTTAACTGAATGACAATGTGCAGCTGTAATGAACGATCCCACATACTTTGCATTGCACAGACCCTGTTACTCACATAACTGTTAAAACTCTAATAGGCTTGTTAATATATAAAATGGAGATTGGCATTGGAGCAAGAAAGGGAGGTCACTTTGCAGGCTGAGCCACAGCACTCTCTACCTCCTTAACAGTGTGTGAATACTGCCAGACACATTTAACTGCTGATTTACTCAGTGAAATGTGTTATTTTTGATACTTTCATCAAGAATATATACTTGCAATACTTTTCCTGTCAATATATATGTTTCTTGGAAATTTCTGTGGTTGCTGTAAATAGAACAAATACACCAAGACAATCAGATTTAGCAGACTAAGGCAGAGTCTGTGATGCCTTTACTGTAAGCTTTGCTGACAACTAAAATGTGTGCTTCTTTGTGACTAAATGAAAAAGGAAAATTGAAGTCTTCACCAGTATTGCAATCAATGTGCTGGAAACATTTTAGTGGAACTTGAATCTTGCAGGGATTGTAAATATTCTATACAAGCTGAGCAGTTTCCTGCATTAATAGACTGGCTGCTGTCCAAACTGAGGCTCCTCTGTAAAAATAGACACTGTTTTAAAGAGATTAGTCAGCAAAATCTTCATTTTTAATTATTAAATTTTAATAATTAAATAAACAGTGTCAAGAAACACCTTCCCAAATCTTTGCAGTGTTCATGTTACAGTAGCAGGCAAAAGTGTATGAGGGAAAATTACATTCACAGACACCAGCAATAACTAAACTGGATTCCTGAATGTACAGTTGTTTCAGCAGGAATTTATACTTTTTGTGTTGGCTACTAAAGGGGCTCTAACTTTTTCCCTAATAAAGGGAAAATCTTGAAGAGCTGTGTTGTTTATGAAACATGGATTTGACTTTGTATCTTAGACGAGAATTTATGCATGATTTGGAAAGGGACTGCACAGGGGTGGAGGTGGGAAAGCAAGGAAATGAAAAGGACAAAAAGCAATTCAGAGGCAGACATTATTCAAAACCACCGTCAAGGACACAGCGATAGTAGGTTAGATATTAATAGGTTGGTGGATAACTTCATTGCTCCAAAATGCCTGTTAAGAAATCACATTTTATTCTTGCCAGAAGTTACTTACTTCCCACAAAGAATGTTTTCCTGAAACCTTTTCCTTACTTTATAATCACTGAAATAAGAAGAAATGAAAATAAAGAAGTAGGAATGTAGGAACCTTCCCTTATTGAGGTAGCTGGCAATATCTCCAAAACCAAAAAGTTAAATGCTCAGGATCTGAGAATCTGAATTTTTCAGAATAAAGTTCCCTAGCCAAAACCCCAATCTCAATGCTTCTTGATTTTTTCACACTTTAAATCTCTAATAATGTGTTAAAGAATCACTTCAAGAAAGATCATAGTGCTCAGCTGTATTGTGAGTTTAACAAAATGTTAGAGGGACTAATTTTCTATAAAGATAGATACATTTCTTTACATCTTACATTAGACAATTGCTTGTTTTCTCCCTCATTAGCAAATCCCTATTTTGCTATATAGGTCAAATTTTTGCCTGTCCAACACATAGTTGCGTCATTTTAAGTAAAATCCTCCTCTTAAATCTGAAAGATAAAAAGTGAACTAATTGCACACATTCATGATAGATTTTAAAACCTGTTATTTGTTCTAAAAGTCATATTGCCAGGGATAAAGTTATTACTAGAAAACTAGATACTTTGGCATGTACTTTTAAAAGACATTACTAAATCAAAACAGCTCTGGCCAAGCTTGAACACTGCATTAAATGACTTCTTAATGTACTCAATTTGGCATAAGAAGGAATTCTTTTGGCTGGTTCTAGCATTAGCTGGGGGAAATGAAAACGGTATGAAACAGGCAAAAATATCTGCCCTTGTAGTCAGAGATGCTCTCTTAACTCTTCTTTCCCTGCTCCTTTCCTCAGGTAAAGCTGCCAAATATCAGAGGGAGCACATCAGGTTACAGTGATCTTTCCACAGAGGAAATGAGCTGCTATAGGAGCTGGATGTGTTGTTGTGGGGTAAGTTGTGTTACCATGCAGATGGAAAGGCAGCTGTGGGGTGCCAGGGCATGGCAGCAGTAAAGAAAGCAGCCAAGCTGGGCCACGGATGGAAAAGAAGTAGGTCAGTGACAATCTGGTTCCAAAGCAGGCGAGTTGGAGTCAAGCAGAGCTGCAGGTCAGAACGGAGCCTGCCCAGCTTACAGGAACTGCTGCTCTAAATGATGCCAGACAGGCAATTTTTCCCTGCTCACATCATCATTCTTTGCCCCACGAGGAGCAGCAGCTGGAGTGGGACACAGGATGGGACAGCCAGGTTTGGGGGCGATGCAGTCCTGCAGAGGTGGCTGGCCAGTGGCCTTCACACATTTGCTCACATAACCCAGCTGCCAGGTGAGCTTCCAAATCATTCACAGAGCTGGTCTGAGCTGTTTAAAGAGAAGCAGGATGAGACTGTATGGCCTGCACAAACAAGTGCACAGTTGCTCTTCTCTTTAGCATAAAAGTATAATTAGGAAGAACAAATAATTTCTTTCCCCAGTTTCTTAGTTTTAGCAATCAGTAAGGGAAATGGATCTGCAGTATAAGACAAGGCACAGTTTTCTATCTCCAAAACACACTCCAACAAGCCATGAAAGCTTGATACACAGGGATGGATTTGGATCCTATGTTTTTTCCCAAAGAAATAAAAGCTAAATACAATTTTTTCTATGTTTGTATGTCATCCTCAGTGCCTTGCACAATAGCTCCAGAAAACTATGACATGTTGATTGCCAAACTTAGCCAATCAATAAGTTTGCTGCAGGTGACATCAATATAAATGAGGTACAGACAGGAATTATCCAAGTCTATCCTACTGAGTTGCAAACAACAATATACTATTGCCTAAATGGGGAATATGTAGAATTCCCTTAAAAGAATAGAAGACCCCAGTCATTCAGAAACATTCCATTCCTTGAAAATATTGATGTAGAACAGCGAATACACTGGAAATCAATACTCTCACAAATGTATATTGGAAGGACAGAACTGTAAGTCCAGGGAGATGGTTTACTTGGCAGTTCTACATTAGTGATTGGACTCAGTGATCTTAAAGATGCTTCCCAAAGTAAATTATTCTATTCCGTTCTAAATATTTTCACCACAACTGTCTCAAAACAACTCTAATGTGCTGAGGAGATCTGTGGCTAGAGACATGGAAAATGTCAATGGAGTCTTGACACTAACACTTCTGCCAGAGATGAGTGATGGAAGAAGTGAGGAAGCCCAGTAAATTGGAGGGAGTTCCTTTATTTCCAGGCTTGGATTAAACCAGAGCTTTTCATCTTTGTGAGCAACTGGCTGTTGGCAACCAGTTTAAAGCTGATGGATCAAGAGTGCTCTAGGATCAAATCTCACATGCAAGTGCAATCTCATTAATACAGCTCAGCAGACCCAATGTGTATCAGACTGTTTCTACAGAGCAAGAATAAAGGTAGTATTTCCTAGGTTCTTCTTTAATGTCTTTGACACTAATTAAATCCTGCCCATGGTAGACAAACCAACTCAGCTGAGCAAAGAGGTATCACAGTCCCTCTGAAACCACTAAAATGTTTCTGGCTGGCAAGCCTAGCTAACATAACATCTGGTATGAAAAAGAATCCATCGCATAAGCAAAGATGAGGCATGTCACTGCTCAGAGACAGATGGAACCCATTTCCCCACAGCCTGTGAAAGCCCTTTTTCAACAATATTTGACTGAGATCACTTAACTGATAGTGCATCAGACAAGATAAATGGTGACCTAGCAGCAGTCTCCCACTCCATCCCTGCTGGCAGCTCAGCAGCAGGACCACTCTAAGGAGAAAGGGCACATGTGGAGCCATGTGTCGGGCTTGCAGAGCTGTGGAGTGATGTGTCAGTAGACTGCAGGGCTGCTCTCTCCCCCTACATCCAGACACAGAGCAGGATGCTGCTGACTCAGGGATCCACAAGCAGCTTTGCATGGCTTAGCTGGTGTTTGTACTCTAAATCGCTCTGCATCTGTTTTGCCCACACAGCAAGGCAGCAATAAATAACCAGAGTAAAAATGATGAGCCATTAATCCATCTTGTTCCTGTGTTCCACAAGGTGGAACAGGAGAAAGAACCTGATGGGAGAGCACGGTCACAGACATGCAATTAGCTTGGCAAGGGCACCAGTGTGTATTGAGAATACCCCAGTGATGGGCAGGGTCAGTGGGTAATGACACTGTTCCCATAGTATACCAAATTAGTCAAAGATCGAACAAAGCCCTGATGTTCCATCTAATTCATACTCATTTAAAGAATGTTTCTGTGTGGTTTTGGAAATTAATGCAATGAGCTGAATTTTGAGGAAGGACATTGTAAAATGACTCTTTTAAAGGACTTTATAGGTCAGGTTTTTATAATAGCACCCAGAAGAGTTATTAAATACAGAACTAAATACAGATTATTCAAAAAGAAGTTTGGACAGTGATCAATAAAGAATATCAGTTGACATTAAACAAAGGCTGATTTATGTAATTGTTAGCAGGGCTTGTGCAATGCTCCAAACAAATGAATAGAAGTCAGAATACAGCTGCCTTTTAAATCCATGTCCCAGATAGGAGACAGACACAGGGGATTTTGTGATTTGATCAGGCAGAATAATAGTCAGCTTTTGGCAATTGGATGGTATGCTGTTGATTATGTGTACTATTTGTTGAATGTTTGAGGTGCCCAGGGAGGGAAGAATAGAATATGTATTGAATTGGTATTGGAGAAAATACCTAAGAGAGACAAGACCAGCAAAGAGCACAAACAGAAAATCATCCTGATGAGGAATCTGGGCTTTCCATTCCAGAGCAGATTAAAAGTCTTTATGCTCTATCCATTGAGAGTCTACAGAGAGAGATTTTAAAAGATGCGGAGCGCAGATTTGTTTCCCTGGAGCCACCTTTATCATAAAAAAGGTCTGCAAGCACATTTAGTGGGTAACTTCAGAAACAATACCCCATTACATAAACCCAGATGTGCAGTGCAGTGGTACTTTTTCCAAGGCGGCACTGTTCATCTTGGATAACCCACTGCTACACACCCGAGTATCTCTGAAGATTGGATTGCTCTTTATGGCTACTCTAAGGTGCAGCAGCTGCCAAAAGCACCCAGGAAGGCTGTAGCAGAGGCCCCTGTAGAGTCTACACACTCAGGCATCCTCCACTGTGGAGAGGGATGTGCGAGGAGGGGGACTGGGACAGGGGAGGGTTATTGTGTGTATTACACCACTGCCACTGCAGCATCTCCATAGCAGCAGTGGGGTGGTGCATGGCTGCTTGAAACCAAAATTGGAAACCTGGGCAGGAAAAGGTGACACAACGCTTGAGCACTAAATGAAAGACAGAAGGAATTGGGGCATCTCCAAGGAGTTTGTCTCAATTAATGTAAGGAATTAGGATAGTGAATGTCTTCACTTTGAATTATGTGTTAATTGCGATGACCAATGTCCATAGCAGTAGGCTGCCAGGTGAGATAACACAGATGCAAGAATGAGAGTGCTCATTGAATCACACCTCATAAGTACAGTCTGATAAGACAGTCAGAAAAATCTTAATTTCAGATTACTTTTGGTTACTGGGATGGAGTTTGTTCTCTTCACAGTAACTTATATGGGGCTGTGCTTTGGATTTGTGCTGAAAAGAGTGATGATAACACAGAGATGTTTTAGTTATTGCTGAGCAGTGCTTACCACAGTATGGAGGACTTTTCTGCCCCTCACCCCACCCCATCAGCCAGGAGGCTCCAGGGGTGGAAGGGGGCACGAGAAGCTGGGAGGGGACACAGCCAGGACAGCTGCCCACAAATAACTACAGGGGTATCCCATTCCATGTGGTGGCCTGCTCAGCGTATAAAGCCAAAGGAAGAAGGAGGAAAGGAGTGAGAAGTTCAGAGTTGGTGTTTGTCATCCCAAGTCGCCACCATGTATGTTGGAGCCTTGCACTCCTGGGGGTGACTGGACATATTTCTCCCCATGGGAAGCAGTGAATTAATTGTGCAGCTTTTGCTTTCCCTGTTACACTGTCTGTATCTTAACCCATGAGTTCAAGCACTTATTCTCTTCCAGTCCTCTCCCCCATCCCACTTGTGGGGGGAGTGAGCAAGTGGCTGGGTGAGGCTGAGTTACCAGCTGGGGTTCAACCATGGCATCCTTCACAAGGACTATTTCAGAAGGGGAGAAAATAGGGTAAGGCTTCTTCACCTGTCAAAATGTAATTGAGATTGTATCACAAGGCTGAAATTCTACAGTGGATGAATCGAAAAAGGATTTCATGCAGAAGAAAGATAAGGCACACTGTGTTGAAACCCCACATGGAAACTCTCATTATTTTGGAAAAATAGAGCTTGACACTATGTCTCCAGTCGAGCAGCTGCTTATGAAGAATTGTACTCCTTCCCTGCCACATGTGTAATACTGACAAGATACCTATTCTTTAATCTGGCATTGGCTTCCCATTCTGACTTCCCTTCTTTCCATATTTAAGTGGAATTTCCCTTCCAACAGGAAATCAGAAGAAAACCTCTCAGCAGCTGGAAAAAATAATAGAAGAAGAGGACTAGAAAATTTGAATGTATGGAAGAATAAATTCTCTTGTACCTGTTAACAAAAACTGGCCTTGCAACAGTCTTCACATCCTGTTTCTGAACTTAAGTAGGGCATGGACAATACAATAACTGCCATACAAAGGATGGAAATTCTACTTCAGAAAAAATGTTTCACATTTTGTAGTATGACTTTAAGCTGGATAAAAGCCAAAAAAAATCAGTTTTCTTATGAATAAAATTCCAAAGCATTTTCCAGGCTGTTTGATTTCAATATAATATACTTTTTTGAAAGCTGTTCCAAAACACAATGAAAAAGTTACATTTTTTCCATTTTTAAACAGTTCCTGTGTACTCTGTTCATGTTATAAATGTTATAAACCATTTTGTTGCAATTATACATTTCAGAGTGATGTTATTCCATGAAGTTGCTCCAGCAAGCTATAAGCAGATTTTCTACCTCTCTTCTCATTGCTCCAGATCACCCCAAAATGTAGTTCTCTGCATTTAAAGAGGAGGGGGGAAGTATTAATTCTTAAAATTATTTTAATATTATAGAAATTTATTTCCTTAGTAAGTCTCAATATAGTATATTTTAATATTCTAGATGGGTGAAAGAGAAACACACAACTTGTATTTCCGTGACACAAAGAAGCTGCTGCCTTGACAGCCCTGGAGGCAGGAAGATGAGAACTGCCATTGAATGCTCCCAGTTGGGCTCAGCACATCCAGTCTCCAACCAGAAATAAAGGAGCAGCTGCAGGAGCCCCATGTGGTGCAGAGCCTTTCTGACCCTCTCCATGCCACAGCAGACAGCAGTTCCACAGACGCTGAGGTGTGATGCTGAGCAATGTGCAGTTGGTAGGAATTATTTAAGGGCAATTTAGTAAATTAAGCTAATGAGTCACATGAATTCACTCACAGTGGTTGGTGTAGCTGGAAGGCCAGAACAGGGTTTTTCCCACTGGAGTGAGACCAGCAACCAGCTAAAATAGTGCTTTACAAAGGGTTCCCTTCAGAGGGCTCACAGGGGCAAGCAGAAATACATATTTGAACAGGCAGGCTTGACAGGACTGGTACCCATGATGATAATACCTGTTGCTAGTACAATGTTGACAGATTTCCACTGTAGTTATATCTGTGGGTGTTTCATCATGCACACCTTTGACATCTGGCTTGTGTTGACAGAAGAGTAGAAAATAACTTCATCTCCGAAAGTATTTCAAAACAATAAAACCATAAATCCAAAGTAGGTGTATCCTATTTCTAATCAAAATGTGCCTTGCCTTTAGATAGGGAATGCTCTAAATGGCTTAAGATCACAAGTCCACACCACCTCCTCTTCCCGGCTGTGGCTGATTGCTGGATGCAAACGTTTTGTTACCGGAATATCTCCCTGCATTACAATGGTAAACATGTAATCTGCTTAGAGATTTCAGTGATCTCATACAGGATTTTAGATGGGCTGGGCTGTAGGAGGACTGTGACCCAGAGAAGTGTTTACTTTAGCTGGTCTGATGGATTGCACATTCCTCTGAGGTAATCCAGTTAGAGTAAAATCCAGCTGGCTCAAATCTTTCCCTACTAATTAATTCAGTTAATATGTAAAACGAGTAAGGTGAGATGGAGTAATGCTGGGGGGAAAAAAGGGGTTCAACACAAGTAATAACAGAACTAGCTAAATAACACTCATCCAGTGTCAGGTTTTATTCTGCCTGTAGAACTCGCTTTACAGAATTGCTTAAGTGGTAAATAAATGTTTTTCCTGAGAACTTTGGCTTTGTCAGGAAAGGGCACTGTCTTGTAAATGGCACAAAATTAGTCAGTTTTTATTGTTTGCTCCCAGAGAGCAGCCAGGCTGCGCTGACTGGCAAGGAGCCCAGGGGCCAGTCCCATTCTCCCTGTGCCGTCGGGTTTGCCCGCCCCTAGCAGGTCACATAGGAGTGGTGCACTGTGGCCCATAGCATCATGCTGCTGTTTGACCCTGAATGATTTCCTGTTTCCCCCTTTAGGCTCCAAATCAAAGGTAAGAATCACTTCACATCATTATTTGTCCTGAAGAAAGAGCTATACTGAGAAGAAACAAATTTCAAAAATATAAGGTCTCAAGTTTTGGTTTGCAAGTCCACCCCTTTTCAAATCTAGGTTCACTGCCTCAGACAAACAATTCCACAACACATCATGCTGAGCTGGAAGCTGCTGAAATTACTGCACTGAAGTCACTGAGAATAAAAATGTACCTGAAATTCCAGCACTCCTCCAGGGCTTAGGTGTTTGCTTCAAGATTCACTTGTAATGTTGCAGTTGCTAAAGAAACAAGAACTCTTCTGAGGTAAAGCATTTAATGCAGAATTAATTTTTCATGTGGAGAGATTTGCTCCTAAGCAGCATATGGGTTGACAACCAGACCTTGCCTTAGAAAAGTTTACCCCTCCAACAAAGAATTCAGTAGGAGATAAAAGAAATTGTTCTGGCATTCTTATTCTTGAGTTATTGAATATTTTACCTTTGAAAAGAAGCAATTTTAAAAATCAAATTTATTATATACTAATATGTTATACATTGGACACTGGACTCAAAGGAATTCTAAGTAAGTTTGACAATGACACATAATTGGAAGGTAAAGAGGCCTTGCAGAGAGATCTCAGCAATTAGAGGAATCGGCCATTTGCCACCCATGTGAAATTCAACAAGGGCTGGTGCCAGATTCTGCCCCTGGGATGGGGCAGCCCTGGATGTACAGGCAGACTGGGCAATGAGAGGCTGGAGAGCAGTGCCATGGAAAGGGCCCTGGGGTTCTGGTCCATGGCAAGTTGAACATGAGTCAGCAGTGCCCTGGCAGCCAGGAGGGCCAAGCGTGTCCTGGGGGCATCAGGGACAGCATCAGCAGCCAGGCAAGGCAGGGGATTGTCCTGCTGTGCTCTGCTCTGGGGCAGCCTCACCTCCAGTGCTGGGGGCAGCTCTGGGTGCCACAGTATAATGAAGTTGTTAAAGTATTAGAGAGCACCCAAAGGAGGGCAACAGAGACTGAGAAGGGCCTTGAGGGGTCACAGGAGGAGCAGCTGAGGTCACTTGGTCTGTTCAGCCTGGAGGAGACTGAGGGGAGACCTCACTGCAGTTGCAATTTCCTTGGGAGGGGAAGAGGAGGGGCAGGCACTGATCTCTGTGTGACCAGTGACAGGATCCAAGGGAATGGCCTGGAGTTGTGTCAGGGGAGGTTCAGGTTGGATATTAGGAAAAGATTCTTCACCCAGAGGGTGTTTGGGCGCTTGGTCAGGCTCCTCAGGGCAGTGATCACAGTACCAGCCTGGCAGAGCTCAAGAAGTGTTTGGACAATGCTCTCAGGCACAGGGAGTGACTCTTGGAATGTTCTTTGTAGGGCCAGGACTGAATTATCCATGAGGATTTCTTCAAAGTCAGCATACTCTACAATTCTAGGACATTTTTGTGAATGAAAAGTAAGGACAGCACAGTAAGTTGCTACGCTTAGTTGAGAACTGATGCATGTTTTCTACCAAGTAGCCACTCAGTCCTTCTCAGTAGCCACTGAATCCTTACTCAGTCACTTCTGCTGACTTCCAAAACCAGAATCCTACAGTCCCTCTCTTGCTGATACTGTAATTGGAAGCAAAATATAAGCATGAGAGCCAGGTCCCTGATGCTGTTATGCAGGTCTCCAGCTGGACCTGCTGACACTTCATGCACCCTTTATCAGGAAACCTGGCTGAATTGGCTGGGGGAAAGAGAAACAAATGGCCATCTGGGACTAGTATATTCTTACATGCAGCTTGTGTGGTCGGCAGGAACTTGGAGGATTCCAGGAAAAACGAGCTTTATCATCAAGTAAAAGTTATAAGAACTGGCCAATATAAGAGTAAGAGAAGGTATAGTCTGCTAGTAATTGTTTTTGAGAGGTGTACTTAAAAAATTTCCATCTTTATTATGCCAGTTACATTATGGATCACAAAATAATGCAGCAGAGCTACATAATGAGGGGTTAGCATGATTTGATTAGCATGAATCCAAAATATATTTTCAGGGTAATAGATACTAAGAAAGCATTTGCCAAATGTAAGTTAACCCAAGCCACATTATTTCTCTCTCACAGACTCCACATCCATTGCTATTTCCACAAAAATGGGCAAACAAAAAAAAATTATTTTATACTAATGTTTGACCTGAAACAAGAAGAGCTGGTCCCACCATTATGCCCTGCAAAGGACCTTTTGTAACCTGACCAATCCCTAATCTCAAATTTAAGAAAGTCCTCATTCAAAAAATATATTCAAGAAAACATGACGTTTACCACAGAAGAACACTTTAGGAACAGAAGAAGGCTTCTGTAGCCTGATCATTTTAGTTAAGGAAGAATCACTAACCATATATTTTCTATTAATCTATTCAAAAGCAATGCTTTCTTTTTTAAGGATTTTGTAAGTTGCAAGAAATTTTCTGTTTGCTTTAAACGCTAGAAACACCTTTTAACACCAAAGCAGTGCATGTTACTGTAAATCAGACAATTGCAAAAGGAAGGGACCCCTATGTGAGTTAAGGTGCTCATCCCTTGCTGGCAAAGGAGGGATTTGTTCCCAGGGTGTAGCAACACAAGGTCTGATCCAATTAATACCTCCAAAAAATATCCTTAGTAACTTATTTTTCCCTTGTAAATTAAGGTGTTCTGTGTTCTGGAGCCTAGATTCACTGAGGATTACTGCATCCTGCTGTTAAACTTCCTACCCCCGCTACTGGTCCAGCCCCTCTGAATCCACCTTCTCTCCATCACAGCTCCTGGCACAGCCCTACTGCTCTGTGCAGAGCAAATTACCCAGCTGCAGCACCACAGCCAGCTCAACACCCTAGATTTAACCTGCCAAACACACCTGGCAGTGGAGAGAAAACAGCTGTGATTAAAATCAAGCCATCACTCTCCTCATCCTACCTCACCTCCTTAAATTCTCTCTGCACCAAAGATGACAAAATATTGGCAGGTATTAGACAGCTGGCATGCATAATCCAGCCAATTTATTTTGCAGTCTGATTTTGTATGTCTACAGGACCAAAACAAAGATAGAACCATGATATATGTTAAATCTACACTGCCTCCACCTAGGCACAGCAATGTCACAGTGACGTGCATTATCTCCTGCTGGCAGCCCGTGCACCTGGGGCTGAAGGGGTGTGTGTCCTTTGGACATGTGCCAAAATGTGTCACCACGTAGCCACTGCCTTGGCTACCCACAAAAATGGGCTCAAGCTTGAGCAAGCCATAATCATATCTATTGCCTACTCTGCCTTGTGCCCTTTCAACTTTTGGGCCTATTCACTTCATGTAATTTCAGAGGAGGGAAAAAAGACTTTCAGCTCTTTATTATGGGCTTGTGTGGAGCCAGGTACAAGGCTGGAGCATCTCAGAGCTGCTGGACTATGACGAAGAGGGATTAATTAATAGGCTTGGAACATGGCCATGGACAAAATAGCAGTGTGGTTTTGGAAACACTGTCAACAAGGAAAATCACAAGTAATCAAGCAAAACCTTTCCCTGCTATGAGCCATTTATTCACATCGAAAAATACCAGGGTCTTGAATTCATGATACAAAATGCTTTGTCTTGACAGCCAAGCTGAAAAGTCTGTCTTTTCAAGTTAATCATGTGGGAGTGAGGGAGACAGAGGTCTTCAGTGGTCCCATCACTCTCCTTTATGGTTTGTGTTTTAAGGAGATTTGGAGGGAAAATCAAATACAGCTGAGAGGATTGTCCCAAGATCTATAGTCTCCAGAAGCTATTTGAGAAAGACTGTAACAACATAGCCAACAACACATAAGACTTTATATATTACTACATTGTTTCTGTTTTCTGAATTACCATGTTGTTCAATAAGTTGCCCACTAAGAATTTTAGCAAAGGAATATAAGATGTCCTAATGGTAAATATATGAGTTGTGAATGCAATCAAAAATAGGGATTATATATTATTACAATACAGATAAAATTAGTTTGATGTTCAAATTTTACAGCCCTCAAGCATAGCTTTTTATACAGGAAGCAATGAAATAGGTACCTATAAAGATTCTGAACTGCAAATTTCCCCTGTAAGTATTCCTTTTAATTGGAAATAGGTTTGCTAGAAATAGTATTAAATACCAAAAAGAATGAAAAGCAGGGACCTAAGAAGCCTGAAATTAATAAATCTCTGCTATATAACAACTACATCCATAAGGTAGCTTTGCCAAGATATAGTCTACTGTAAGATGTTACTGCTTTGTCCAGTAATATGACTTCAGAGTGAGAATTGTGCTATTTACTCAGTTACTTATTACACACCATAACAATTCTTAGAGTTATGGAAAATATTTGCCTACATCTGACAACACTTTCATTTATTACAATACTCTACAAAACTTTTCAAGATTCAACACAACTGAGTTACTTCAATATGAATATGAGAAAAAGTTACTTATAGAGCTTCACAGATTTAAAAGGCTCCAAAAGACTATTTGGAGTTGAAGAAGTAAGAAAGAAGAGAAAAAAGATGAAAATTAGAATACATGATCAACTATAAGAACTCTATCATTTGTGAAAATGATCTTACAAAAAAATAAAAAGATTGATCTAAAATGCAACACAAGTAATATCAAATTCACATTACTAGTTCATAATTAAGTAAAGAACTGGCATATTCAGTAGATTCACATTCAGCCAGGCAATACCAGAATGCTATGTCACTTCCCTTTTAGCCTCATTACCCTCTTCACCAGTTAATTACAGAAAAACCCTTCCATCTTTCATGTTTTTACAGAAGAAGTCTAAAGACAGACTTGGCTATCTTTAGAAATCTAAAGATAGGCATTTTTTTGTAAAAGCAATTTTCATTTTCTCTTCTAGTTCTGGGTAATTGAAGGAACTATTAACTCCTTGTTTGCATCCTCAACCATACTTATTAAATTTTCATGAATAATAGATGTTAAACAAAAAATAAAAGTTCATGCGTGTGACCAATTTGGCTGAAAACATCCATATAGTAATCTTTCTAAAAATACTAAAAGTTTTAAGTAATTGCAGAGTTGGCTTGAGATGTAGAACTAAAAAATTAGTCATAGATTTATGAAAATACTTCACCACCCTTAGGGAAAACACAGAAAAAGCACATGATTTTAATTTAAAATATTTTCTATCCCTGCCCTTTTCGTACACAAAATTACATTGCTTTTAATGTCAGGACTAGCCTTCCTACTTCCTACAGCTTGTATTTTTTCCTGAATATCATTTATGATATTCCTTGTGACCATCTCTCTGGACCTGGCAGCTCCTGTTCTTTTGTGTCAATCATCCCTGTGTACATGATAACCACAGCAGTTCTTCAGTGTATGACCTTCAGTTATGACCTGAGGGACAGCCTCAAGTCAGCTTCAGTCCCCCACCTATTAATTTATTAAAACATGTGCTCACATGTTAAAGCCTTCAAAATCTTCTGGATATTTTACTGGAGAAAATTTGGCTAAGAGTAGGAGCAGTAAAACTTGGTGGTATTTCAAGATACAAGGGCTGCCCATTGCAGAAGCTGCCCCTTTCACTTTTGGGCTGGACTTTTTGCTGCTGGCCATGGAAGCAGAGGTCGAGCTGAGGCAAGGAAGCCCCACAGGGTGGTTGGCACCACTTGTCACTGCAGGGGAGATGTGGCTTCTTCTGAGGTTGAAAATGGTGGTCACAGTGAGCAATTCTGGCACAAGGACAGAGAGAAAGAGAGAGAGAGAAAGCGCATCAGAATTTATGGCTAAAACCAACTTTAAAGAATAAAATACCTTCGGTGTTTGTATTTTGTACATATGTAATTTTCATAAGCACAACTAAATTGGGTGTTTTTCCACTTAGGCATCTAACAGGTTTATCTATAAGACAGCAATATCCTTATCTGTCTAATAGGTTAAAAATATGGTAGATTTACTTTTTTGACAATGTGTTCTGTAAGCAACCCCTGAGTCTAGAAGGCATCTCTGGCAATTGTCCTGTCCAACTCCTTGCTCTAGGCAAGGTCACAGGTTGTCCAAGGCCCTGTTCAGACAGGCTTTGAGTACCACCAAAGATGGAGATTCACAACATGTCTCAGTAGCTTGTTACAGTGTTTGACCCCCTTCAGGTTAAATTAGATATTTTCTTGTATTTAAATGGAAATTCATGCATTTTAGTTCCTACCTATTGCCTCTTGTCTTTCACTGAGCTTTGCTGAGAAGAACCAGGAATCCAACTCCTTGATTCCTCCATCAGATTTTTATCCACATTTATAAAATCCCTTTTGAGTCTTCTCTTCTCCAGGCTGAAAAGCCCCAGCTCTGTCAGTTTTGCCTTGTTCATCACATGTTGTAGCTTTCATCACCTTCATGGCCCTTTGCTGGACCCTCTCCTGTAGGTAGGCTCATGCCTTTCCTGTGCTCAGGAGCCCTAGGGTGCACACAGCACTCCAGATGTGACCTCTTACCAACCTCTGGTCTACAGCAAGAACTGTATTCTTCAAATACAGCTCCAGTTCTCATGGAGAGGTCAGTCTGAATGGAAGGATACAGATTTTGTGTTATTAAACTGATTTTAAGTATCAGAGCTGCAAAAACAAACCACATAAGCCATTGGACGTTATTACAAGATGAGTCAAAGGCTGTGCCTATCTGCCAGATGCAAGAGGGCCAGGCGTCAGTCTGGGGCTGCTGGCGTGACTGCCTGTGATGATTAGCTGCTGGCTCACAGCTCTGCTCAGGCTCCTCCAGCCTGCTCTCTCCAAAGCAGGGCTTGGACAGGAGTAGGGAGGTGGCTGACCACAAGGACCACTCCCAAAAGACAAGTTAAATGGGACTTGAGAGACACCAAACAATTGTGTTAGCTCTTCTGCAGGAAACTCTATTGTTCAAGAACCACTGGCATTACAATTCGTAACACTGCTGGAATATTTGTTCACATCCAGTCTTTGCCAGTTTCAATTTGGAAGCAGAGGGGAAGCTTAAAAACGGCCAAACTGATGTTACAAAATCTGATATGAGCTGTCAAACACACCTGACAGGGAAGGAGTAATGAAGATTATACTTCTTAGTCTAGACATGGTTATCCTAATTCACATCTAGTATTTTGCCATCTACTCAGGGAGATTAAATTTTAATGAATTGCTAATTGCCATTGACTGGTTTATAACTGATAATATTTATTCTCAAAGGAAAATTAAAATTAGATTTGCTATTATTCCTTTTTGTATGCATGTACATTTATCCACCTCTTTAGGATAAAATCATCTAGACCTGAGATATTTTTAGGACAATGTGTCTTAAGAATGTATGACAGGCATGGCATATATCTTCCGAAAGATCCATTACCCAGCTCCTGTTTTTTCAAGATGTTATTTGATACTGAGAGGCTGGAATCAAAATAATGTTGTTATAACTACATCCACAAATTCCATTTTCTGACTATGCTTTCAGATAGTAGCTCAGCTCTGGTTATTACATCCCATGCCCCAAAGAAAACCAGTGCTTTCTACCATTGCATTTAGAAAGGCTGGAAGAAATGTTAACAGCATCAAGACTGCGAAAACAGCAGGTATGAAGTGAATTAAACGGAGAGCATTTCTGGTGAACATGAATATTGGTGCGGAAGGGTAGTGAGAAACCTTCTTCCTGATCCCTGCAGGGAGGGAGGGGATATTTTTGTAACTAAAACCCACAGTTTACAGAACTGCCATTTCTTTTAAGCTGACTGCTGTATGAGTCAACAATCTGAAGGCTCAAGTTTCAAAGACTACCAGTGTTAGCAAGCTCCTTATCCTAAGGAATGGTGATTTTGAATCTTCAAAGACACAGAGCACAGATTCAACACAGAGAAACTTTTTAGCGGCATTTCAAAGAAAGTTTAGAACCTCATTATGGTGTAAATGCGTGTAGAAAAAACAGGAAGAGCCGTGCTTCCCACCTTGGCAGTTTTCAAGATAACAAGTACATTCTAAATGGAGATAGCCATTAACATCTTTTCTACATCTAGAGAAGCAACTGCTTACAGCCCAGCCCAGCCCAGCAGCCAGCGGACTGATTGAATCAATCTTTCTTTCTGTATTGTACCTCTGCCCTTTCAGCGGAGACAGCAGGAGACCATTCAGGCTGGCAGTATTTCTCTTCCGTTTTTACTTGTTTGCATTCCGGAGCACAGCTGCAAGCTCCTGCTTTAAATACGTTCAATCTAAGGAGCAATCACTAAGGACACATCGCTGTCATCCTGTGGACAGCCTGTCAAAACAATCCACACATCAAACAGTCCTCTCAAAATCATGGTGTCTTAATCATGTCCAATTAAAGGGCCATGAAGAAGAGGCATAGGCATCATTCCAACCAAGAGAAAGGTCACTCTGTGAGACTGTGCCTGTTGCATCACTTGGCCAGCAAGGACCAAAAATGTGAGTGGGTCCAGCTATCAGAAGTTCATTCAGAAGTTTTCATTCAGAAGGAAAATTCCCTGAATTGTTTGCATCCATAAACAATAGTATCTTAGAAAACATAAAATCATAGAGTATAAGGAGTTGGAAGGGACCTTAAAGATCATCCAGCTCCATCTCCTCCTGCTAGGGGGACCCATGCTTCCCATTAGACCACATTGCTCAACTCCCAATCCAACCTGGCATTGTCACTGCAAGGGATGGGGCATCCACAACTTCTCTGGGCAACCCATTCCAGTGTCTCACTAACCTCACAGTGAAGAATTCATTCCTATATTTAGCCTAAATATCCCCACTTTCAGTTGGTGCCCATTACTCCGTATTCTACCCTCAGATGGCCTAAATCCCAAGTCAACACTCAAGCAAGGATATGAGCATAGGCACCGTGTGGTGTCAAAAATGAACGATCAGCTGGTTCAGGGAGCTGAGCAAACACACACATTTGCAGTGAAACTTTGCATTAGCTGTACCCAGCCAGTAAAAAGGCTCTGACGATTTCATTTGATACAGGACACAGACACCCACAACAAGCACCTACACAAAATTTTTAACTGGATCACCTGAAGAGCAACAAATGCCAAGGAAATAGAGAATTTGAGGCAAATTTCTATAAACCAGTAATGAAGGAAGTTTAGGAAATAGCAAGAGGACATGAAAAATAAAGATGAAGGGATACAGTGAAAATGAAGAAAGTTTGCAAGAATGAGAGTTGAAATTCTGCCTTTCCTGCAGGCCAGAGGACTTAGGTCATTGACTCCAGCTGAGCCAAGGAGTTCATTGAAGGAGCACTGTTAGGAGTCCAGGCAAGGTTTGCTGTAAAACTGAAAGACTTAGTGTGTTAAAAACCCCAAGGAGAGAAAAAGCATTTTAAGACAGAGCAAAGTTCAGCTGCGCTGAGGTTTTTGGGGCAAAGAATATAAAAAAACTATTACTGACTTCATCTCTACAGTCTGCTGACACACTAGAGGGAGATGAGAAAGAAGATCCCTGGGGCCTTTTGTTTTCCTGGGAACAACACCCTGCCAGTGTGTGCTAATATATTTCTACCTTGAATGAAGGGTTGGGAAAGACTGTGATTTGTATATTTCTGAAGAGCGGGTTGGTGGTTGCATCAGTGAGAAACAGCCTGGGGAACAGCATAACAACTCTGCTGTGCCTGCATGATGTCTGGCTCTGCTCTGCTTCAGCACATTTGCAGAAGGAGTAATGAAGGGGTGAACCGGGGGATTAGACCAAGGGTAAAACTGGTATGTGTCACTGGGAGTAACACCAGGGGCGCTGGTGGAGGGCTGGAGTGTCATGAACAGCTGTGGCTAATGCACTTGATTTATGGATGATGAAGAGCACTGGCACATTTTTGTGCAGCCACCAATCTGCAGAGGAAGCAGAGGAATTTCAGAGGGATTTTATACCAAATAATAAATGTGTTTCACAGATTTACGAACAGCAACAAAAATCAAACAAAATCACTGCAAACTGTTACTTGGGTAACAAGGCAGACTTGAAAAGTTTCTCATGTGAGCACTTTATACCTTTTCTTCCAGTGTAAAACATGATTTCTGCTGAATTTTTGACTTTTACTTTGCTAAGCCAATTTTCTCAGAAAAGACATGAGGATTTTTCACTATTTTGCAAATGAGCCAACAAGGGTTTGGAAAATATTTTGAAAGTATTTTCCCTTCCCTTCCCTTCCCTTCCCTTCCCTTCCCTTCCCTTCCCTTCCCTTCCCTTCCCTTCCCTTCCCTTCCCTTCCCTTCCCTTCCCTTCCCTTCCCTTCCCTTCCCTTCCCTTCCCTTCCCTTCCCTTCCCTTCCCTTCCCTTCCCTTCCCTTCCCTTCCCTTCCCTTTTTTTTCCTTGTTAGGGAGGAGAAAAGAAAAATCTGATAATGTAGTAGACCTGTGTGGAGTAAGATAACATCAGAAGGAAGTTAATCATTCATCATATTCCTACACATTTAAAAAGAGTCCAAACAAGTAAAAAGGTCAATGACTTATAACAAGATGCTGGTATGTGTTTTGGTAGGCAGCAGTGGGGGAACCCAAAAGGTATGGCCAGGCTAGGACTTGGGACAGACTTAACTGGGCAGAGTTTGGAAGAGGCTGGGGGGAAAGATCTGAGTGGTGCAGCCTTACTTCTGGGGTGGGAAGGGCTGCAGAATTACAGCCTGTATGATTCGGGAACTAAGGGTCTGGGCAAAGTGAAAGTTAATCAAATGGTCTGAAGAATGCACGCTGGATCCAGTTTGGGGCAGGGATAGGCACATTGGAAC
This sequence comes from Acridotheres tristis, assembly GCA_037013685.1. Lineage (NCBI taxonomy): Eukaryota > Metazoa > Chordata > Aves > Passeriformes > Sturnidae > Acridotheres > Acridotheres tristis. Next base: position 62,985,843 of record CM072919.1, on the reverse strand, counting down.
ATTGTTCATCTCTCATCGTGATCTTCTTTCCAGCTCTTGGAAGCACAGGAACCTCAAAATGAGATTTCTCTCATGCTTCCAAGTATTACAAGTTAATTTAAATCCATTAGAATATTCAGAATGTTACATTGTTATTACAAACCCAATGTGCAAATATAATTACAGTAACACCACCAATATAGAGACAAAAAGCACTTGTCTCCAAAAGCACTAAAGACTGTATATTAAAATAACGGGTTTTTAAAACCAGCGCGAGCAGCTGAAAACAAGTATCCCGACCATTACTCCCCCTCTTCCATGCATGGTGACATTGCAGTGCACATCCCTTTTTTTCCCTGGTCTTGCTCTAACGACTTCCAGTCGTTAGTAAATAATAAATATTTCTAATAAACTGCACGGAGCCTCTCCTGGGTCCTTGGACATCCTTGTTCCATGGATATCTCTGAGTCTTGGCACTGCCTCGCTGTGACCCAAAAAGGCCTCTGCCACTGTGGCAGTGGATCCTGTGTTCCCCCAGCTGAGCACACCCAGGTCTCAAGGCATGCTTTTCTTCCTCTCCATGATTTTATCTGAATTCATGAAGTAGAGCTAAAACTGGGCAAACAGAGCCGCCAGATGCCCTGCTGCTCAGCTCTTACTTAAAACACACACATAAAACCAGTTATGTTATTTCATTTATTGTATTTATCCTGAAGTGTGATGTATTTCCTATGTGCCAAGTCCCAAAGAAAAATATATGGCTGGAACTAAGCAACCCTGACAGCAATCTCAAACCTCAAACCAAGAGGCAAAAAAAAAAAAAAAAAAAAAAAAAGACACCCACTTACTACTCAGAGAATGTTTCTGAAAGAAATGGATGGTCACAGAGTGACATCATAGTGAGTTCTTGGTCATAATCTTCAAAGAAAGATACTTACACAAGTATTCTGAAAACTAAATCATTATGGAAAAATTACGGATTTAATAAAGGCATTAGACCCATTATGACTTCTCTGATGTTCTGTCCCTGCTGTGCAGGGCTCCCTCCCCCGGATACAACTGCACATTTATCTACCCAATCTAACTAAACACATGTAAAAGCAGTGTTCCAGAGCCTGCATTTATTCTGTGTTTACATACAGCTCAAAAGCCTTTACTTGTGCCTCCAGGCTGTTTGAGAGGATGGGCCTGTGAGTAGCAAGACTAATGTTTCAGGTTGATGGTTAGGGAAGGGCTTGTTGCATGCTCTCTGATCCTAGCCTGGCACACTTTAGACCTTTCCATAGGTTGATTAAACCATCCAAAGGGGTTTTGATTTTTCCTTAAGCTGGCAAACTACCTTGAACTCTGTTTCAGGCATAAGTTGCTGTACTAGCACTGGTTTTTATTGTCTCTCCATCTTAAATGTCTTACTGTAAACTTTTTGAATTTAGATATTGCATCAGCAGAGGGTAAATAGAGCAGCTCTTTGGTGCTGGCAGGGGACCAGGATGAGATCAGATTTGTACAGCAACAAAAACTGACAGAATTTAGAAGATGATTTAACAGTGGCAACTGTATAACCAGTGATGGGGACTGACTGCATGCAAAGGCAGCTGTACCATAAGAGTCAGGACATTTATTTTCTTCCATTTTGGTACACACATTCTCCAGCTCTTTATGCACCACCATTTCTACAGGAGATTATTTCAGAACAAATGCTCTGACTGGAACTAACCATGTGACTGATGCTGCCCCATTCAGGACTTAACTGAAAAATACTTTATAGTGTAAGGGGTGATATGAAAGCTGACTTCAAATTGTCCTCTACCCAGATACACACCATGAAAAGAGTTCTAGAGTTAACGTCTGGTCTTTGTTTTTCTCTGGGTGGTACTGCTTTTTAAAAAGCTGGCTCCTTTGTAGGGTCCAGCTCAACTACACTATTCACAGTTCCAGTAAAAACTCCCACTGTGGCTCAGAGTTATTTGCTTCCCCTACCTTTGCTTGGCCCAGTAGACAAACACAGTGCTGACATTGCACTTTGCACTTCCTAGCAGCCCTGTGATTTCAGTTTCATTTTTTCCTCTTTCAGGACTTTTTCCAGTTGTTTGGGATACTCCAATCTCTCCCAACTTCCAATTTCTCTAGAATCCAAGGTGGACACACTGTCAGCAGGTATGTATGGGCCACCAAACATTTTCAAACAAAGTCCTAGCAGGGAATTGAGCCTTGAAGCTGGCAGCAGACAAAACATCATGACTCACTGTGAAAGGACAGGAGCACGAGGGCAGTTTAAAATAGTTTGTTTCTCTCAAGACTGGCTTTTTCCTGAGGCCAGCTGTGGTTTCAACCCAAAAAAGACATGTGAACAGATCTTGTTCAGTTTGGACTCTGTGTCTGCATACTGTATGTTTATTTGCTACCTCTCTCTCTCCCTGGCTTTTTCTATCCTTTTCCTGGATCTCTCCTTTTCCTCCATTCCTGTTCCTTTTAGGCCTATGCTGGGGCAATGGGTGCCTATATTCCTGGAGATGTGATCCAGCTGCACCCCAAGCCTGTACCTGGGCAGGATGAAGGTGTGTCCTCCCTCTTACCCCAGGAAGGAATTATGCTGTGGTCTCTCAGGCAAACCCATGGGGACTCCAGCAAGGATGAGGATTGCAGGGTGTGCTGTGTGGACCTAAGTCCGTGCTGGCCAAAATGTTTTCTCATTACAGAAGGAAGTGGCTTCTCTATGAACCACTGTGTCTGTTCTGAAGTATTTTCCCACAGACGCTGTAGTTGGTAGTTCAGCTTGAGTTAAATGTTATATTTTCTGTTTAATTAATTGGATATGACTAAAAAAAATAATCCACTCTAAACAAGGTTGAGAAATAGTGCCTTAAAGTTTGTTACTGTATTTATCGAGGTCAGTTGAGCATATACTGGTAAAATAATAACTGTTTGCTCTGCACATAATCTCCTTGTTCTGGATTACATCAGGGCTTGCCCACATACAATTAAAGTACCTGACACACCACAGCTAAAATTCTGCCAAATGCTGAACCCACCCAGGCTCAGATATGTGAGCTGTACCCAGGCCTCTCCCGGCTTTTGTTTACATGGTGCTCCATGCTGATTTAACTACAAAATGTTCAAACTGCAGCACAATCAGGTTGAGAATTTCCCATGCTGGCTGGGGTAAAAGCAGTTTGGTCTGCAATATACTTGGCTCAAACCCAGAAAGGCTTTTAGGCAATTGCACTGTAAGCCATGGCATAGAGGTTATCTTTCAGTGAAGAGCAGGGCTACAGCAGGGTGAAGGACTTTGGAGAAGCAGAGGATGTTAATCTGTAGATAGCTTCTTGCCACTGGAGACATTGAGAGAGTCACTGGAGACAGTGACTGGTAACTGGCTAAAACCTGGGCAGAGGCTCAAGAGAGCTGGAGAGAGGAAATAGTGCCTGGAGTTCTCAGTCATGATTGCAGAGCACACCAAGCACAAAGCTGTGGGTCTGGTGAGGTGAAGCATCTGCCTCCTTGCATTGCTGTCCTGTGGCCAAGCACGTGAGGGCTGGACATGCTGCCCTCTCACTGAGCTACCCTGCTGCCTCAAGCATGGTCCTTTAAGCCTTCAGGAGCAGGCATCAGGCCTTGGACACCTCAGTTTTCCTGAAAATCGAGAGTGCTAACAGGAGGAAAAGGAAACATGTGTTTTCCCCTGTACCATCTGTTTCACAGTAAAAAGCACCCCTGTGATTGTTTGTAGATCAAGCAAGTGGGTTTGTTCATCCTTCCCTCGACTAGTCTTAATTTCTGACACTCTAATAACTTCTTGCTCCTACCTGCCTGGGCCTCTAGTGGGACTTGATTAAATGCTTATAGTTTAATTTGTGTACAGGAAGAGGATCTCCTGTGCAATGGAAGTTAAATATTGTAGGGTTTGGCTGAGTCAGGGCTAGCTCCAGAGTAAGTCAATGAAATCAGTTCTTTCAGTAAAAAAGAGAGAAGTGAGAGAAGAACCAGGCCCACACTTTTTATGGATTTTTCCTTTTGGTTCAATTTGTTAATGCCAGCAAAATTTGAGATACTTCAAAAAAACAATTGTTTTCAAAAAAAAACTATTGTCAATATTATTTAAGGGATAGCAGAAGCCAGGACAGGACGTCACCATTAAGCAACATTGTATCTTGAAAGACACTGCATCAGAAGGCAGTCTATGATATTGATCCTGGCTATCTTTCAAAACTTTAAAAATGTTATAAATGCTGACATTGTAAGTGTTGTTGTATGATGTGAGGGAAAGGAGAATTAAAACTGACCTTTACAGGCTTGTACTTTGAACAAGTCATGCTGTTGATCACATAAGCATCCAAACATTTCAGTTTTATTTATAAATAAGCCAAGCCTTTTCCAACTCACTTCCTGGTAAAAAGGCAGCATTCAAACCACAGAAATCCTTTGTGTCGTGTACTGCTCATTATTCTGGGAAAATCTGAGAGATGCCTATTGTATACTGAATTCTTTGTTTCAAGCGTCCAGAGGTTCTCCTGGGATGTTTCCCCACAAAGTTACTGTGGCTGTGTTTAACAAGCACTTGAAACCCAGATCATGTACTTGTAGAAAAATGAGAATATGTAGCAGCATGTTAAGTACTATTGAAAATTGCAGCCTGGCTCAATGCTGGAGGAAGGGAATTTCTGCCATTGTCAGCAGGAAACTTCTGGAGGTCTGAAATAATAAGAGAAATAATAGAAATCTAAGTATGATTTAGAAATGTACATAGTTTTCCATTTCAGTATTGAGTATCTGTAAATAGTTTCATTTCAGAGATTCTAGAGATTTCAGAGTTCTAGAAATACATATCTAATTGAGAATTGCTGGCAAATAGTAGTCAAATACTGCTTGCTTTGGTGTGATGCAAAATTCTGCCTTTTAAATTGCAAAGTTGTTTTTGTGAAAGCCAAACCAGCCAGCTTCAGAAAATACCATTTAATATCCATTGTGACATTAAATTTTATACCCCTTGAGGACAAGAGGAAATACAGTCGTGTTTTCTACAGGCTGAGTTTTATAGAGAGACCCACTGTGTGAAACACCCAGAGCAGCACAATCCATGAAAAATTCTGACCTTCATTTTAGCATTCATTTAGCAGTTGGCTTGGAAATCACTGAGCCCCTCGTATGTCCTTTTGTTTTGTCTTCAGGCAATATGCTCACAATAAGCAGAAGTGTCCATATCTCTTCTGTGGGTGTGTAGAAATCTCACTGTACAATTTTCTGCGTAGCCTCTTACCAGAAGCAAACACCAGTGACTGCATATGATAATTGCTGATAGAAAGCCCTTCACTGACTCATTTTAACAGCAGGAATTGCATGCATCATTTGTGCAAACCAGATACTTTTCCCTCCATTTATAATTCCCATTAAAATTCAATGACTTAAAGTCCATAATTTTCACAATTCCTACAAATGCATTAACACTGTATGCATAACAGGTTACGCGGGGAAATGATAAGACTGTTTCTAGATTGGCAATGGAAACATTTGTCACAGGACAGCAGTGTGATTTGGGGACCAATCTAGACCATCAGCTCCAGCAAATCTACCACCTCAACACCTTGTCAACAGATCCCAGCTGTTTGAACCTAATTTAATTCCGTCTTCTGCTACTTCATTCACATGACTTTTGATTTTCCATCGAGGTTCATGTACTGATTGTCCCTTCAGTGCTGTATTTCCTACAGTGTTGTACTTCCTGCAGTACGATAGCAGATGCTCACATTTTTCTCCTCTTGATGGTATTTCTATGTGAAGTAAAAAATGCTGAATGTTTTCAAGCACATTTCTTTGGGATTTAATTTCCACCACTGCAGAAATTAATAGAGGACACTGTTACAAAGTCTTGTGCTTTCCAAAAGCCGTTCTGCAAGGATGGAGAGTTGGATAACAAGCCACAGTAAACTTATGTGATGAGTGTTTAGTTTCCTCCTCAATTAACTTTACAGTTGCTGTTTATTTTGGAGCATTAAAAAGAGGGAATCATGATATATATTTAACTTACTGTATTTAGCTGTATATCTTTTTTTGCCTCTAGAGTAGAGATTTCTGTTATGCAGTTAAAAGAGGTCTACTCTCACATTTCATATGATGTCATATTGACCATCATTCTGCTGAAACTTTATTTTTACTGACTGAGTTTTCACACTGACAGCGTAAGAATGAAGTGATTAGTTGATTTAATTGTGTCATCTATTATCAGAATGAAATCAATGGCGCAGAAATAGTGGTTATTAACCTAATGCATAGCCGATGTTTGCATCCTAACTTTCCTTTTAATGGTATCCGAGAAATGTTTTCAAATTTGGATGCACTTCAGTTACAGAATATTCTTATTCTTTCTGAAGAACTGCAGGCCGTCCCTTCAAGAAAATGCTTATGATCTCAGAGGAAAAGCTTTAAGATTATAACAGAGAGAAGGACTGACTTCAAAAGGATTTTGTACAGAGGTAGGAAATAACCATTACCCTTCCTTTCTAAAATTCTGTGTATGCTTAGTGCTAACTGTAAAATTGTTTTCCTGCAGTTAAAAGCTGAATAAAATTCCCAGTAAAATAAGTCAATAAGCACCAGAGTGTCAAATCCAAAGAAGTAAAAGTAAATATTATTTCTTCCTGTCCAGGTCAGAGTATTTTGCTTCTAAGATAAGCTGCCTAGGACCTTCATTCTTATTCATAAAATTCCCCAAGGAAAACCCTTTCAAGTACACTTTCAGCTATTTAATTCAGAGGGAAACGTCACGCATAGCTTAGAGCTGATGCACATTTCCCTTGCTGGTTTCCTGCAAGTCTCTCAGTTCCTTCAGGGACCATTCAAGTCACAGCATATTCTATCCCTGCATCATTAATCACACGGATAATAAGGAAGAATATTATATTTGAATATACATATCTTTATCTGAATATGAATCTATCTGAAATGTATTTTATCACAAATTCCAAGCACTTATTGAAGTGTTTGCTACCCAGCAAGGCACTCAAGTATGCATGCAAGGAAAAGATTTTATTAAACTGTGTTTAACTGTGGTTGATTAAGGCCTGAAATTTTTTCCCTGAAAATGTTGTGGTAGCAGCGAGTTCAGGTGTCAGATCTGCCCCTAAACAGGCGCCTGTCATCCTTTCCAGTTTTTCTGGCTTTTAAACCAAATCCTTAGAGTGCTTCCAGTACACTAGAGTATGTTGTGGCTAGGAAAAGTCTGGCAGCAATTTAGCTTTAGGCCTAACAAAAGCAGGAAGCAGGGAACATAGGCACTACATATTCCAAGGCCTGCCAAAGTGTTCTTCCAGAGTTTGCTGGTGAGCAGCAGGGGAGTATGGCCAAATACATTGATAAGTGATCTCCAAGGGGAAAATGAATGTTGTTTGTAACAGGAGATAACCCCCTTTTTCTTTTAAAATACAGACCATTACCATGAATTTAGCAAGTACTGTTGTAGATGTATTTCCAGGCAGCATTTGTGTTTAGCGTCCCAGCACTGAATTATTCCGTTTTTGACTTCCTGGCACGTAAATGGAATCTGTTTCACTGCTTTTACTGATTAGATAAAACAACAGACTCTAATGAACACTATGAAGCTAAAGGCTATTTGTCAGAGCTGGTTGGTATTTTCCAATGAATATTTCAACAAGGTTTAACCTAAGATCCCCTTTCATAAAATATTCACGAACAATGTAATTCTTCAAAAGGATATATTGTACAAGTATCCTAGCAAAAAGAAATTCTTAAAGATTAGGAAAAAAGTCTAGTATATTGGGGTTTTTATAATTTCTTTTTCTCTTTCTCTCTTTCCAGTTCAATTTTCTCCCTATTCCTGCTAGAAAATGTGTTTAAAATAAGTACATCTTAACTGCTGATTATTGAAGATAAAAAGCACACAAAGCAGGCTCTGAATTGAAACTGACAAAAAAGAATGGAAACTGTTCTGCCATATAGCTTACCTCCTTTTTTTGCTTTTTTTGTGCTTCAAAGCACAAAAAGCTTTAATTTCAAATCAAAGCTCTTTTTTTCTCCTCAAAAGACTAACACTAAGATACTGTTGAAATATTATTAATTTTGTCATGAAGAATTACAATATTTACAGAATTTTAAAGAAAATAAGAAATAAGAAATTTACACAGAAAAACATATCCCTCTGCTTTTCACTGTAACTCACGAGCTCCTGACAGCCAAGGAGGTTTTGCATGAGGGCAAACCCTACTCTTCAAAGATGGGGATCCAGTAAACACAGGGTTATACCCAAGACTCTGCCTCAACCCTTGCCTCCTTCTATTGGCTTATGTTGAGTCACCAAAGAAGTTACAATTAGGTTTAAAAAAGTTAAATGTGCTAGCTAGCCTAATGCAGCTAGCAAAAGGAAATCTCTGAAAGCACAGGGTTTTATCAGCTGAGTTTTAACAATCTCCAAGGACAGAAATTTCATGGCTTTTTTGAGAATGTGTTCCAGTGCTTAATCAGTCTTATCATGAGGATTTCACGTTCCTTTAAATCCAATTGCCGTTTGGGTATTTGCTTTTTGCCCACTGTTCTCTGGCTGTGCACTTCTGAGAAGGTCCTTCTCTGCTTTTTCTATAACTTCACTTTTTGTAGGATTATATTAGAGCTTTGTTTTCTTCAGGATGAGCACTGAAAATAATTCTCTTCAATATGTACACTTTTATACACTAATATTCTTCAAACATCAAAGAATAAAATTTTGTCTGTTTCATGAGAAACCCCATTTTTAAATTAATTAAAACGTTTATTATGCAAAGTTTTCTTGAGTCTTCTTTACAAAAGAAGACTTCTTTTTTCTTTACAAAAAAAACCCCAAAACTTTCAGAGTATTGTTTTTATTTCACTTCCTTTTCCCCCTGCCTTTCACATTTATCTGAAACACATAGGATGAGCTGAGTTTCTCTTGTAATTGCTTGGCTTGAAGATTGATTCTGATAGATTGTGAAGATTGCTTGGCTCCAGTTAAAGTTTTAAACTTGTTTTTTTCATTTTGATAGCTAGAGACAATTTTTCTGCTTTGTCATATTGGCTCACATTTTTGCCAAGGGATGTGGGCTTTTTTCAGGGCCTGTTCTACATTCAGTACTTTAAGCAGGCAAGAAGTGGCGTGGCTTAACCACTAAACACAAACTGTTGCCCACAGCATCTCTGTACCTTTGACATCAGTTAGAAAGCCATCTGAAGGACGAGAAATCTGTCCTGGGATGCTAGTGTAGGAGTGGAGGACTCACCACTTCCATAAGTGTGTCAAGAGGCCCCTGAATGTGGCACAAGGGTGATTACAGTGGGATAGATGATCCTGAGGGTCTGTTACAGCACCAATGATTCTGTGATTCTACGGGGAAAAAAAAAGGTATATGTTAGCATAACTTACTTGTGCAGACAAACTTTGAGTTTCAGAACTCCCTGACAAACTTTCTGTGTGTCATGCTGGCTGTTTCATGGAGTCCTGGTGCCTTCCTTATCCTCCATAGACAAACCAAAAATCGACCCACTCCCCTACCACACACTGCCAGAGCTTGGAAGCAGTTGTGATGTTTCTGGGAAGCTCAGGTATTACAGTAATGTTGGAAAGGAACAAAACAAGAAAGGAAAGGACATGACTCTTCCCTTTCTATGCCAGAAACAGCAGGACTAATTCTACTTCATTGTAAAGCAGGTGAGCTACGAAAACTGATTTTATGTGAAGCTATTCCTGAACCACACAACTTGTCGGAATATTCTGAGCTGTACACAAATTCAGATCCACCACCAGTCTTTAAATGCATGGCTAAACCTGGTCTTTGAGAATATAGAAGCAGAAGCATGCGTTTTAACGATTATAAATACGCAACACAAGCAAAAAAAAAAAAAGAAAAAGTTGAATTATTTATGATGATGACATGGAAACATCTTCTTTGTGTACTTTATTGGGGATAAGGCTCATATATGGGTATGGAACCTAATGATGCCAGCAGGCAGTGGACTGGAGCATCTGACTTAGTTCCCTTTGAAGGAAATCTGATAAACTCATGAAGAACTTGGAGGAAAAACACAGCACATGGTAAATAGAGAAACAAAATCTCCTCAAAACAAATTGCTAATACAGACACTGGCTGAAAGATGTGTAAACACATTAGGTACTACTGTCTTTTTCCTGATGAGTTTTATGAGCAAATGCTTTCCTTGGAAACTGCTACAGTTACATTTCTAAAAGGAAAACTCTGCAGCTTTCAATACTCCAGCCAGAAACACACATTTGCCAGGAGCCAAATATGTAGGAGAGTGACATGTTTTATTTAAAAACTAGCAAAAGCTTGAATGAAAGAGGTCTTGGAGCATGACAGCTCCTGTCCCATCTTGCTTGGTCACAGACTGGTACTGTGGCGTTCTTGTGAACATAAAACATGAAATTAACCAACCCATTAGTGAACAAATCTTTGCACAGACTTAAATAAAACCATGTTTTGTCACAAGCCCTTGTAAGTGAAAAGGAAATAAGGACAGATTCTCTTGATCTCCACTGTTGGGTATATTTTGGGCGATACAGAATTAACTGCAGTTATCAAAGATAATTCCTTACACACATGAGAAATAGTAACTATGATTTTGTGAGTAGAAAAAGCAACCATCCACTGACCAACCAACGCCATCTACCCGGACTTCTGTAAGGCTTTTGACATAGTCCCAAGGGACAGATACATGGGTTTAGAAGGGGAACTATTCGGTGGACAGGAATTGTCTGGATGGACATAGCCAGAGAGCTGTGGTCAGTGGCTGTAGTGAGAGCTTGTGATGAGTGGTGTCCCTCAGGGCTTCGTCTTGGGACTGGTGCCTTTTAATATTTTTACCAATGGCACAGACAAGTGGGATCAAGTGCACCCTCATCAAATTTTCAGATGACACCAAACTGACATGGAGCTGATAACAGAAGAACAGGACACAATCCAGAAGACCTGGGCAAGCTTAAGGAAAGGGCTGACAAGAACCTCATGAAGTTTTACAAGGCCAAGCGCAAAGTGCTGCGCCTGGGTTGAGGCAATCCCAGACATGAGCACAGACTGGAGAGTCACTGAGAGCAGCCCTGAGAGAAGGACTTGGGGGTGCTGTGGGTGAGGGGCTGGACATGACCCAGCCATGGCACTCCCAGCCCAGAGAGCCAAACTGTCCTGGGCTGCCTCCAAAATGCCAGCATCCATGCACTTCATCGATGGAGCAGGGGAGGGAGGGGATTCTGCCCTCTGTTCTGTCCCTGTGAGACTCCATCCAGAGTGCTGTATCCACCTCTGGGGCTGCCAATACAAGAAGGGCACAGAAGAGGCCAAAAAGATGATCAGAGGGTTGGAACATTTCTCCTATGAAAACAGGCTGAGAGAGTCGAGGTTGCTCTGCCTGGAGGAGAGAAGGCTCTGGGAACACCTTCTTGAGGTCTTTCAGTACTTAAAGCAGGCTTATTAAAGAAAAAGAGAGAGGACCTTTTTACATAGGCAGATAGTGATAAAATAAGGGGAAATTTTTTAAATCAAAAGAGGAGAGATTTGGATTAGGTATTAGGAAGAAATTCTTTACTTTGAAAAAGGTGAGGAGATGGAACAGATTGCCCAGAGAAGTTGTGGATGCCCCATCCCTGGAAATGTTCAATGCCAAGTTGGATGGGGCCCATGGCAACTTTACCTAGTGTGTGGTATCCCTGCCTGTGGTGGTGAAACAGGAAATGGGTGATATTTAAGGTCCCTTCCAGCTGAAACCATTCTACGAGTCTCTGATCTCTCATGGAAGTTTTGCAGACACACTTAGCCATGTGTCCCTGATGTATCCCCTTGGATTTCACAAAATCTGAGATTACCTTAGCACCTTAGAGACACTTCTGTGAAGATGACAAGAAATCGGTGCCTTCAGATGCAGGGGCAAATTAAGTGTAAAGAAGAGAGTGCTGCTTACTGCCAGCTGGTGAGCTGCCAGGTTTGACGAATCTCATCCTTGCAAAGCATCCACGCTGTGCTGTAAACTGCTGTTAACTGTGTGAAACACTCCAATCCCAACTGCAGCACAAGGTGAGAGCTCTCCAAGAGCATTGGATGACATCCACTCCTCTACCTAGGATTATCTTTGCTATTACATTGTAAATATATTCTGGCTATGATTAGCATGAACCTCTCTTGATGTGGCTTCTTGTTATTTGCAAGATGTTTCTCTGTGCATTCTTTAAAGCACAAATTATAATCCAAGTGTTTCAGAAGCATATTCATTACTTCACATTGACAATTGCCACAGTAAAATATTAAATACAGTCAGGCTACTCTAAAGGGCTCCATTGTGTTATCAATCAACTACAGATGGACCAATTAATATTATGCAAGCTCAGTATCCAGCCAGAAAAATTTCTAGTAGCTAGGGTTACAACAGAACTTGCCTCCCAGAAAATAAAGGATAATTAGGCTAAGAAAGGCTTAAAATCTCTCAAAGAAAATTTGTAAATGTCAATTTAAAATACAGTTTCCTTGCAAGCTCTGAAAGTTTTTATTTAGCAAAAATATTTGGGATTCCTAATGAGCCTAGTAAAGACATATATTCGTTGGACATTGTAAAGAAATTGTATGATGTGCAAAAAAAAAAAAAAGAAACAAAAACAAAGGAGGTCAAATGCATTCATACAGCTACACAGTTTAAAAATTCTAGTACAATTCAAGATTCATATACTTTTCTCAGATCTTAAGAAAACCAAGTAATCTGATGTCCATTATATCTTCTTTGGCTGCTATCAAATTCTCTATGTGCCTCCTCTTAAGCTTAACTAAAAACATGGCATGAAAAGTAAACTTCTTCCTCCAAGGCAAGTTGAACATTGGATGCCTACAATGAATAGGTCTTCAGATGAACAAATAATCCTTTGGCCTCCTTCATAGCACTAGTGAAGAGAAACACATTTTAGACATAATTCACCTTGACCACTTTAGGAAGTGAATTAAATCCAAAACTTGTCTCTTTCTACTCCATCATTTATTGCTATCAACACAGGGTCATTAGATCAAACCATGCAAAAATTAGATAATTTCCATGAATTACACCAGGACTAGCTCAATAGCTTGCAGGATGATGCTAATAGTGCCAAAGTTGTGGATCTGATCCCTGTATTCACTTATGAGTTGGACTTGATGACTCTTCCAGCTCAGACTGTTCTGTGATTCTGTGTCATCAGAGGTTCAAAAGAATTATATCAAGCCTTAAAAAAACCCCACATCTTACAATAAAAACCATTAAATGTTCACTCATGGATTTACTTTCTCTCCCTATTATCTAAAAAATATTCCTTAGGTAGAGACCTAAGGACCTGAATTCAGCAGGTGTTCATTTGCTCTGCTAGCTCTGACGTGTAGGAATAACAGCCACTGGATCACAGAATGATAGAATGGTTTAAGTTATAAGGGATTGTGAAGATCTTCTCATTCCAAATGTCCCTCTTCCATGGGCAGGGACACTTCCCTCCTATTAGATCACGTTGCAGATGGAGTGTTAGATACATAAAAAGGTGAGTTACTTAAAATGAATGATTACTTGGCTCCATCTAATCACAGCCTACTGAATTAAATGCAGGCTGTTATTTAGTGTCTTTACAACTGAGTAATACTGTGGCTACTCTACCAAATGAATAAGCTATTCAATCCTGCCACAAGAGCTGTAAGAAACTGGCCCTGGATATCACTCAGCATCATCACCACTGGTAGGCTGCCTTCCCTTTCCCTGCCTTCCCTGCAAATCCACATTCATCTTCTGCTGCTCAGCACAATAAAAAAAAAGATATTTACGGAGTAACAACACCTTTTGAGAGATGCATGCTGAGAAGTGATAAAACTACTTGAGAAAGAAGACTAAGACAAGCTCAGTATTCTTCTTGCCTTATTTTTTAAAGTAGGACCTGTTTGCCTCTGGTGTCTGGAGGAAACAGAAATCTTTTTCCCTATGAAAATATTTCAATAAAATGGCCTTTTTTTTTCTTTTTTTTTTGCATATGTCTCACTCTGCAGCACAGGAAAGGAAAAATTTCTGAATGTGTACACCTCAGTATTGCAATCAGACAAAGATCCTCTCGAGATGATGTGACTTTGCTCTTCACTTCCCTCCACTGCAGCAAACATTCCCATAATAACACAGTGGGTAGATTCCCAGCTAGACTTTTCAGTGATACAATGATTCAAGCTATTCCAAATAACCATAATACTGCTCTTGAATTTTCATCTATTGTCATGAAATTGCTTTTTCTTTGCACAGGTTTGTGGAGCTCTAATACCAGGGTCAACATCTTTCATAATGCTTTGTTCTTCTAAGTAGAACAATCCTCTTCCATTGTCCCTTTTAATGCTTTCTCCTGGCATTAGCAATATGCAAATATTGGGCTGAAGATTACTGTGCTCTATTTTTGCTGGCTATTTTCCTGAGAAAAGTATTCTATTTATGGCACATGTTGACACAGCTGATTCCAATTTTCCTTCCAGGGGAAGCCTGCCATACTGCTGTATGTAAAAGCAATCATGCCAGGGCTTTGTTTCAGAGAGCACCCCAGCCTATGGCCCCTCTCTGCTTTCTGGGGAGACAATCCTTGCTTTATTTGCCAGTTTGTCCTCAGCTTCCTCAGCAGATGTCCCCAGAACCATCCCTGGGGTCATGGTCAAGGATAATACCGAGAGGGAGACTCCAGCTTCTCCAGCTTAGGGACTTGTTCTCCACCCATTATTCTGGAATAGGAGTGTCCACACATGGAGTAAATCAGAGTAAGTCCCTGTACAGACAAGCCTTTACACTCAGCACACCACTCTGAAGGATGCTGAGGCATCCTGGGTGCTGGTGATGATCACAGAATCCCTCAGAACAGTGCCTTTGTGATGCAGTCTATACCCGAGCCTTTGCAAAGATCAAAGAGTACATACCTGCAGTTCTGCTAGTAACTTCTTAATTAAGATTTTTTACAATGATTATAAATGTGACAGCTGTCATAATTCACCTACATACTTAAAGAGCCTTTGAAAATAACTAATTATTATCCACAGTACAACTGTAAAGCAAATTATCAAAAATGGCTCATATTGCAAATGTTTCACACTTATGTTCAATCTCTGCACGTGTACATCAGGAAAATCTGCATTATTTTTCTCTTGATAGTTGAGCTGGCACAACACTGAGCAACTGAGCTACTTTATTTTTTTCTATTTTTCCTTTGCTTTTTTTTTTTTTTTTTTTTTTTTTTTTGGTGGGAAGTCATGTGGAACAATTGGGAAAATGATTCAATATGATGACCCTCTGAATTCCTGTGGGACTCCATGTTGAAAGCATATTTTTTACTACTTTCCCATTTTTGGACAAAATTAAAGGCAAAGATCCAGGTTCAATTCCCAGTTACTGCTGCATAAAATTGGAGTAGCTCCACCAAAACCATGGGTATTAAACTAGATTTATGCTACTTTGAGAGCAGACTTTGGACAGCAGACTTTGTGGTCAGTGCTTGTCTATAAAGGTTTTTGACTAGAGGCTTTTGTAATCACGTTTCCCTGAATTCTTTCCAAATGAACTTCAGAAGCAACTTTCACCATGCTGTATTTTTCTTTTAAAAATCTTTACTTTGATTAGTAAGGAAATGCACTTGTAATCTTACAAGTACAAAACAAATAAAACTAGAGTAAGGAACCAGCAGGTCTGAGTTACTTTCATTTGCTCCCTTGTATTTGCCTAGGGTTACAATCAGATGGCCCAAATTTCTTTGGTGAGGCAAAGGGTGGCACAAAAGGCTGGGTGTAAGAGGGGATATAAAGGGTTATGCTGAGTATCTGTCACCTATGTGACTGATCAGAATCAAGAACACCATGTACATCATCACTAAGTATGTTTGCAGCCCTGGAACCATCTATAGGAAAAGCCATCATTAATGTTGTTTTGGGGTCATAAAGCATCCAACTCTACCAGTGTGCATTAATCACATTACTCATAGTCACAAGGCTGTAGATGCAAAGTCTGTTTGTTCTTATGCCTTTGCACCAGCTAGAGCTGTCTTCAGTAGCATCCTGCTCCTCTCCCAGGTGCAGGCAGAGGCAGTATCACACTGCCTAAGGATGAAAGCATCCCAAGGACTGTGGCCCAGCTGCTGGTGCTCCATGCATGGACTGTGGGAGCATTGTACAACTGTCACAGTGGAAGGAGCTGAGTGTGTTATTACTTAATTTTTTGTGGTCTTCAGATAGAATAGGACAGGAAAATGACGAATCCCATTTGGGTTTTTAAACCTCACGAGTAGGAGCCCAACTGCAGGTTTAATTTCTACTGCTATGACAGTCAGCATTCTTCAAATTTTTGAGCTGTCAAAAGCACTCTAGAGTTTATTTATACATTCCTTTCACTCTTGCCTCCATTCTCCCACATGAGTACTCCCAGATCCTGTGAGGCTATCTTTAAACTTACAGGCAGTTTGGATAGTTACTGGGAATCACCAGCTACTTTAATTTTAATCTCAAGTCTAAAAAAAAACCAACAAAACACTGTGAACTGAATTTTAGCATATCATGAACTCTGAAAAAATCTGTTAATGTCTGTACAGTCTGGAGACTTGTGAATTTTCATAAAAGCTTGAGCTGCTTAACATAAGCTTTTTCTGAAAGTTTCACTGTTAACCCAGTCAGTATCCTGCTATGCAGTAACACCCTGCCAATGGAAATGGCAGAAGATTAACAAATCATGGGGAAGATTGGAGAATATCTCTAATGTGGAAAATGCAATAGTTCTATTGAATATGCATCATAATGTCCACACCAACTCCTGTATTTAGGAATGGAGGAAAAGGTCAGTAATGCCTATTGTGAAATATCCTGTTGTGAAATACCCCATCTTCATTCAGCAATCACCTCTACTCTAGGGTAACAAACATGCTATCAAAGGTGCAGAGCAAACCAGATATTGAGCTGTGCAACTAGACAGAGCTGAGTCAACTTTTGCATGTTTAGATAATATAAATTAATTTTAGTAAGTCTTTTATTCACCATATTTTCTAGCATAGGTACTATATTTGAGCCCTGATGTGGGTTTTTCTAACCAACATTCAAAAATTAACATGCACAGGGTGTATTTTCAGAGTGACAAATGACTAAGTGATTACATTTAATTATCTGTGCTAAAATTTTACTATTTAAAGAGCACTGAGCATATCATCGTGAGGATGATATCCACATGCAAGCTTCTTTGGAGTCTATTCTATATTAAGGACATTGTCTTAGATTTTTGCTTCACTGCCCGGTTCCATCCAGCTCACATCTCCCCTGTGGGAATAGCTACCTTCCACATATATTTTAATCTGAAGTGCTGATGTATGGCCTCATAATTTTAATTTCCTTGTTGTGAACTCAGTTTACTTCACCATTTCTTTTTTCTCTCTGGGGAAATCTACATTCACATGCAACATCTGTCACCTATTGACTTCTTAGAACAAAGGTTGATGTCATTACATTTTCCACCCATGTGTCAAGCTGCCAGTCTACTTGTGCCTGTCTCTTACCCACACCTCGTTTTCCTTTTTATGAGAGTGATCTGTTCTGTACCTCACCACAAGAAATGGGATAAATCCTTTGCCTACAACTAACACAGCTACAGCCTGTGCACCTCTTTCCCAGAGACCGACTGCCAGGACAGCTCCTCAGAGAAGGCCACGGCCTCCACAAGTATAAAGAATGTGTGCCTTCAGGCAAGGTGAGTGTGAAGGACCCTACTGTGCCTGATTTGTGCTTATTGCTGGTGGCAAATCAGGAGGAAACTGAATCATAAAGCTTGAATTTAAAAAAAAATGAAAAATAAGATAGTTAAGCCACTTCAATTTTGCTTACAAAGCAAGAAGCTCCTTCAGATCCTCATTAGGATACAGCTCTAAGTGTTTGTTCTTGCTACAGAAGCAAATCTGTGTGCTACATGTACTGCAAGTCTGTGTTCTACACTTGTCTGGGATAGCCCTGACCCAGGTGCAGGACCTTGAACTTGTTTTTTTTAAACCTAATGAGATTCCCATACGCCCGCTTCTTGAGCTTGTCCAGGTCCTTCTGGATGGCATCCCATCCTTCAGGTGTGTCAACAGCACCACTCAGCTTGGGGTCACCTGCAAATCTGCTGAGGATGCACTCAAAACCTTTGTCTATGTCTGTGATGAAGATACTAAATAACCACGGTCCCATACTGACCCCTGAGCACACCACTGGTCACTGACTCTGAGTCCTTGACCACAACCCTCTGGATGCGACTGCACAACCAATTCCTTATCCAGAGAATGTTCCAGTCATGGAATCCATCTCTCTCCAGTTTAGAGAGCAGAATGTTGTGAGGGAAAATGTCAAAGGATTTACAGAAGTCCAGGACATCCACAGCCCTTCCCTTGTCCACTGATGCAGTCAGTCCTCTAGAGAAGGCACTGGACTGGTCAGGCAGGACTTGACCCTGGTGAAGTTGTGCTGGTGTCACAAATCACCACCCTGTCCTCCACGTGCCTTAGCACAGCTTCTAGGAGGATTTGTTCCATGATCTTCCCAGGCACAAAATGAAGCTGACAAGTCAGTAACTGCCACTGACTCAAGAGGTGTAGGAAGAGATGTTACCCTTGAAGAGAGAAACAAAAAAGTTGTTGAGTGTAATACACAGAAAAGACTGTCTAACTCGTGAGAAATGAGAGTTATAAAGTAGATATGCATTTATTCAGCACTGAGGTGCACGGGGATAATTCCAACCAAAGCAACTTAAAACTACTGCTCTGTTTATTCCCTAAACCCCTAGGATTACACAATAGGCCTAATACAATATTCATGTCCTAGCCCTGCCTACTCTCTCTTCGTATTCAAATGAACCAAAAGTCTTTTTGAGCTTGCACCTCCCCAGTTCAGGAGTTGTTGAGGGTTTCTGATGAAGGCTTCCAAACTCTTCATCACACTTGAACTTTTCAACTTTGTCTCTGGAGCATGCGCCTTAGCCATTTGGGCACATTCCAGACCTTGAGATTAGTTCTTGCTGGTTTAGGGTTTTGGATTTATCACTTATCACTGGTAGCCTTGCACCCCTCACCCTATTTGCAAGTTTTGGATCTATTTATCACAAAGCAGTCTGCCTCTCCTTTCAATTTTTGCAAGCATAGTAAATGTCGGGCATTCCTCATTTTCTTGGTTTTTGATGAACTATTCCTTACTCTTCAATTCTCTGTCTCAAGTACCTCAGCCTTCTCCTCATCTGTTGTTACAAGTTTCCCAGCTTCGTTTATCAGGGTTGGTACACCTTCTTTGCCCTTCCTTTACTGGTTAACACGCCCACAGAAACCCTTTTTGGTGTTCTTTGCATCCCTTGCCAGCTTCAGCTTCAGCTTCATCCTGGCCTATCTCACCCCATCCCTACAGAACTGAACTTCATCTCTTTATTTGCTTCTCTCCCTTCAGTATTTCCAGCAGATCCCTACTCAGCCATGCTGGTCTCTTGCCTTCCTTGTCCAGATTCTTGCTCCTGGGGTTTGTTAGGTCCCACATTCTGTTCAAGACTTTCTTAAAGAGTTGTTCCACTCCCTTGGCCCTGAGGGCAGTCTCCCAGAGGATCCCCTTCACTATCTCCTTAAAGAGCTAGAAATTCTCTTAGGTGAAGTTCTGGATCCTTACTTTGCTCCTTACCTGACCCATCTCCCTCAATACTGCAGATTCCACCAGTGCACGCTCACTGCAGCCTGCCTCCGAACTTGATGTTCCCAGTTAACTTCCATCCAGAGTATCTATGATGGGAACAAATTAGTGGCACCTATGGTTATTTAAATTTTGATAATACTTTTTGAAATCATACGTTTGTTTTCTCTTCTTTCCTGGTCAAATTTCCAGTTAGATAGCATGCCAATAGCTTTACTTTATGTAAAGTTTTCTACAGATTGGAATCTTTTTCCTTCATTTCCACTTGTCCTAAACTGGACAGTTCCAGTATTTGCTCAGTACCATCTCTGAGGTGTTCATGGTATCTGAGGATGACAGTAACTACTCACACTGCAGTCTAACTTGCAACTTTTTATTCCAGCAGCGGTACGACTTCAATACAAATCAAACCTTCTGTCATATTAGCCCCTCAGGTGCCTTCCTATACCTTCTTCACCTCCTACAAAACTTTCTTCACCACTGATTATTAAAACATTTTATTGTGGTTGTTCTTGCTGTATCCAAAACTCAAAGGCAGGGTACACAGTTGCAAATAAAGGGAATTAGGATGTTGGGCAGGTCAGCAGAGGCTGACATGAGTAAGTGTGTGATGCTGCAAAGCCGCTTGCTGAGCTGGAAGCGGCCCTGTTGAGCCAGAGTAAGATGGTCTGGGAGTAAAGAAGCACATTTTCTCTCATGTTCCTAACTTGAGATGGTTTCTTCAGTATCTAAGTGTTTGGATGTGAAGATTATAGAGCTGAGTCCACATTCTACCCTTTAACTGCCCCCTGGCCCAAAGAGGCAGCTTAACATCCTTCTAGCACATCATAAATGGGTCTCACGCTCACAGGAATGTCCCAGGGTCTCATCAGCTGGCCTGAAGATTACAGACTTCATGACTGGTTATGAAGTGTTCTGTTGCTCAAATTACGTTGCTGTCTGAAGGATGCTGACCCTGACAAAAGCTAATTTAATTCTCTGAAGTTCACAAAGGAAATAGAGTTTTAAAAAAAATATGGTATGTAGATGCTACTGGTGGAAGAGTATTCATTTCCCTCCATTGTGAAAATACGGATACAAAAGAAATCAGTTTGACAGGCATCAACCATTACATCATTACATGCTTCTACCACTATGTCCAGATTTCATATTTTAGTTTTTGCTTACAGACACACAACAATGACCTTTTTCTATTACTTTTTTGGTGCTTGCCATTTTTCTGCTGGCATTATTCTTCCTGTTTTGTCTTGAGGGATTAGCTTATCTACACACTACTTCATATTATTTCCTCCTTATTCACTCCATGCTTATTTTAGCTGTTTTTTCCTTCCTCTTACTTTTTCTACCAACTTCCTATGTACATCTATGTATTCCTTGCTTTTTTTCCTCACTTTAGGGAGTTGCCTCTTCAGAAACCTCTTGCATTTGGACATTGTGATGTGAATGTGGTTAATTAAAAACATTCAGAAACAAGAAAATTTTCAGCCTCATAAACAATGTCTTATTTGATTATGACAACCACAACATTTGTCCCTACTTCAACCATATATTTTACCTAAAACAGAAAACCAGTTCCCTGACTCGGTGCAGCACATGGGAAGAAGTGGGGCAAGAGGAAAGCAAAGCCACCAGGAGGGGTGGCAGTGCCTCTCTGGCCAGGTCTAAGCCAGCAGGAACAGCCGAGGCCAGCCTAAACTGATGATGAAACCAAGGCTCTGCTCAAGGTGACTTTCTTGTGCCTTGTCATTGTCAGTAGATACGAAACTGAGCTCAGGCCCAGGGCTCTGACTTCTCAACTAAAAGCTTGAATATGCAATAGTTTGTTTCAACTTTGGTCCCAGCCCCAGTCAAAGCCCTACCTGCTTGAAGTTAGAGAACTGAACCAGACCTCAAACCAGGTCAAACTTACAGTACTTTTCTATAAGAAGACTATTAATAGAGTGCACGCATTACTTTCTCCACATCAGTGCATTTCTCCTCTACCTTTTTACATAATCTTGCACCTAATTTCTATATTTGCCTGCTTCCTCGCTATAAATATCAAAGCTTTAAATGGAACAGAGTGAAATAAACAAAAGAATGCAGAGTGCACATAAAGCAGATCACATTAGTAACCATTCTACCAAGCTGTCTCGTACTCTAAACAGAAAGTAAAATCACAACCACATGAAAAAGGTCCAACTAAATTTAGGATAAATTGTTCTCTTTTCTGTAATTTCGTTCTGTATTTCACAATTTCAGTGTTTTATTTCTGCTGCCCCACTTCACTGGCCCTGAAAAGAATGAGAAAGCTACACTAAATCCCACAAATTGTACAAATACTTCTATATAAGCTTAGTCTTTGCCTCAGAAGTAGAGTGTGAAAAGCTTTTTTATAGTGTAGTGCCAATTTTTTCGCCAAGGAAAACAGCCCATGTGAAGTATTGCAATACATTCACTGTTAGCTGGTTCCTGCATGTAACACCAATAGTTTTGAATATATAGCATTTAAGTTCTCATAAACAGAAAGCATTTCTGTTTCTCATAAACACAGCATTTAAATTTTTTTGATGGGAAAACAATTTTCCTCCCTTTCCTACCATTCTGGAAAAAAAGAAGGAAAATTGAAGGATTAAAGTAACTATTATATTATAGAGATCTTTTGAGTCACTAGTTAGAAAGAATGTTTTCTTTTTCAGGTTAAAATTTCTCCTTTTCACTTGAGACCTTCTGCTAGCCTACTTTGCAGTGTCCAATTATAGACCCAGGAGAATCCTCCTTCTCCTATCTGGCTGTTGTCTGATATATTTTTTTGTGTTGTGCTCTTCTTCTTTCAATTTGAATACTTCTAATGTTTGACAACATATAAAAATAAGAAATTTTATTTACATTACTTTATAAGGGTAACAATATTCATGTTTGTTATTGTCACTGGAACTGAAGGATGAATACACAAGTAATATTAACCAAAATACTAACTAAAAAAAACCTATGCAGAAAGTGTGTATAATATTATTACCTAAGCAAATTCAGACAACAAAAGTCTCCGTCTCAGGAAGCTGGAACAAACAAATATGCATGATAAATGAGGAAATGTGCTGGGTTTTTTTAGCATTCCGGATGGTAAATATCTGGAGGAAATTGTCAGGAACAGTGATACAATCAAATGAAATGATGTGTCCTGACAGTTCCCTGACACAGTTTCCTTGCAGCAAGACAGGAATACTCGTTTTCTGCTTTCACATCCTATAGGACCAAGTAGATCTTCCCAGCTCCTGAGTGGGATGGCACACAGGCAGCCTCTGCCCTGATGTCAGCATACAGCCATAAGGGCACCCTACAAACTTTGCAAACGATTCATCCTACCATCTTGACCCTACAGAACTTTTCACGTTGGTAAGAGACACAGAATCAGAGGTACAAGATGGCAAGTGATTACTGAAGACATTACTGAAGAGGAGAACATGGAGGGGTTCTCAGAAACAAGAAGTAGGGTTTAAAGCTCCTCAAGTGTCTGGATTGCAGCCAGGACATAGCCAGACTCTGTTGCATTGAGCAGGGTGTGGCACTGGACACAGCACAGCCCCAGCCTCACCACATCTCCAGCCTCAGAGCATGTCAGGCTCACTGCATCCCTGAGATTGCTTCTTCCCGATGCCAAGGAGATCAGCATGGCCTCACAAACAGGTGTTAACTGAGCCCTGGGTGGGAATCCCAAGTGAACTGCTTGAGAGCTGCCAATTACTTAGGAGACAGCTATAGACCTTTCTTCCAACAGAAGGGCTTCCTGTATTATCCACTCAGTCCCAGAAATAAATCCTTATCTTAGACATCAAAAATAGCAGATACTGCATGCATTGGGTCATAAATAGGGCAAAATTCAGAAAGATGCACAGGTTAATGTGCCATGTGTCAGATTTCCTTTCAGATTACATCTTCTTTGCACGGTCCAGGCTTTTAAGGTCTTTTCCATCTGGGACACTGGATAATTCAATTAGAAAATTCACTTCCACTCTAGACCTCATTTGTCTTTTGGAGGTAGCACAGTAAATGACAGCCCTGTGAGCCACAGCACAAGACAGTGGCTCTGCCTTCCACCTTGCTCATTGATCAGACTGACAAGAACATATCTGTCTCTGAGGTCTGGAGTTGGTCTTTGTTCCCCTGGCAGCCTGGCTCCTGGAGTGTGAGCAAGAGCCAAGCACTTGAAGCAGAAATAACACCAAGCAGGAAACAAGTAATTTCCATGCCACTGTAAATGCATGTGCAGAGAGCAATCATGTGTAGCTTGCAATTGCGTTTGTGAATGAATATTTCAGCTATCATTTTTAATATGAATTTATTGCTGGCAGTAGCCTTGTGCTGGACAGTGGTGTCACTGGAACTCAGTTCAGTATTCAAGCTCAGCTCAAAAATTACAGCAATACATGTTTTATGCCAATTTTAATATGAGCTCAGCAATTAAACAAAGTATTCTTTACAGATACTGCATTTGGGAAGCAGAGGGGTTGTTTTGCAGAGCAAGTTAGACAGTTGGGATTAGCCAGTAAGGCATGTCTATCAGCAAACACATTTTCTATTACCTACGTTATCCAAGGGATAAAACTCTTGAATTTATGCATTTGTGATGTGTCTTCATTGTCTAGCCATGACTAGGATTACCTGCTTTGAGGGTGGCACACCTTCTAAATGCATGCAATATGCATTTAGAGAAACAGTGCTATGCTATAAATAAGATCCTGACTGGACTCAGATGACTGAAAATACAGAAGAACCATATAGACTGGAACTGGAAAGTGACAAATAAGAAGATATATTAGAGACATTGATAGCTCATGAATACCATGAAGAGATTTAGGATAACACTGTGTTCTTTTTTAATATCTCAACAAAGTGCTAGTTATTCAGTCATGCACCACAGGAACTTACTCATGCAAAAAAAAAAATCATGTATGTTTAAGAAGCAACTAAACAAAATAGCAGCAGAGAAAGAAAGCCACCGTAGATATTAGGAGCACATGAGCAAATATTATGTATGGATCCTCTCGTGATTAGGATCCAATATTCGCCACTGGTGGACACAGGGAATTGGGGTAGATGGACCTTTGCTTCTTGGCACTTGTTACAAATCTACTTTCTACAATTGCCACTGGAATTATCCCAGTTTTCATAGGCTTGTAAATCATGTCTGTGGATTCAGTGTGCACAGGATACCTTGATAAATTGGTGATGACATGGAAGAAAGAGCACTATTTTTTAAACTATTTGTGGGAACTACACCTACAAAAGTCTTAAAATTCTTATCCAAGAACATCTTATTTTAGAACAACTATATCTCTGTCACATACAACACATTTTTCTACAAATGAATATGTTTATACAGAAGTAAAAACTAAGAAAGGCCTTGTGAATTTTAGAACTAACCTGACTTCAGAGGAATACCAATGTTCAAATGGTACCTTCTGCTTTGTCAATTTGCGTAATGCTTGTAAGTCAATAACTTACTTTGTCTTGGTAAAGGTTAAGTGCAGGTAATGGATTAATTGGATTATTGTGTGTCATGAAAATAGTCCCAGGAGAGCACAGATATAAAGAAACACGAGCAAGATTGTGGAGTACCAGCAACAGCTGAAAATACTTTTATTTCAGACATGCAAATCATGACCTTATTTTTAAGTGTAGTGATCCAGCATAAGGTTTACAGTGGAGTCCTGGAGGAATAATCACCATTGGTGGTTATTTTATGGAATGTCAAGGCAGATACATAACTCTCCCTGTATCATTCAGTGTGAATATTTCAGTTTTCCAGGATTAGCACCATAGCTTTATTGGTGACAAGTATGACACAGTGAGCATTCTTTTCCTCATTTTAAGTAACTCAGACATTATATCCTACTGATGAAAGGACAGAAGTAATTTAAAAGCGTTTTACAATGCTCTGTCCTGGTTTGCCATTTTAAATTTATGATCTGTAGACTATTACTGTGAGGTTCAAAAGCAGCAACAGAAAGGCAAGCCAATTGCCAGCAGCTTTAAATTCCCTCTAAATGAACTGTATTTTTCCATGCAGTGGAAAAGACTGGTGGCATCTGCAGAAGAGGGAATAAAATAGAATGAATTTGTGCCATTTCAGATAGAACTTTTTAAACACCTAATTTTTTCCAAAGGCAGCCCCAGTCTTATAAAAGGCAACAAGGAACTGATTAATCAGTTAATTCAATACTACCATATTCTCTGCAGAGAAGCAGAACAGGGTGCACTTTGCTTTCGTTAAACATTGCTCAATATACGCAACTGCACACGGAAATTGATGCCTTTCTTATGTTTTAACTGTTAATGCATAAACCAGCACAAGCTCTCATGACCTAACATCTGCATGAGGAACTTTTCTGTTCTCTCACTTCTTTCTTTCACATTGGGAGTCACAGAGGGTTTTTTTTCCTTTTTTCCCCTTTAAGGTAGTTCACGCTACCTTAAAATATCGTAACAAAAAGAAGAAGGAAGAAAAATCAATTTAGGCAGTCAATCTGATACAAAAGATCTTTTTTTCACACTTTTTGAAATGCCTAATGTATGTAAGGCCAAATTCTAAGCCTTTTTAAAAGTGAAGGCAGGATGAATTATAACAATAATAACAATAACTATTTATTTAAATATATTATTTCTATGCAGAGAAATTTTCATGTTGGTCAGATTAATTACTCAGAATTAATAATTCATCCACCTCCATTAAATAACTTAAAATCATTGAACCAGGCTGTCCAGATACCTCTACTAGACTCCCAATCACACTAAAAGGATGTGATCATTTGCAATACTAGATCTGAATATTTAAAACATACTTTTAAAATTCTCCCCACAGTTAAGGACAGAGTAGCCAGTATGGAATCAGGAACTGAAGGTGTATAAATCAGGTTCCTTCCACTGAGGTGAAATAATCTGAATTCCCTAGGAAGTGAAGAACTGTCTTTAGTTCTTCATTTTAAATGTGGGTCCTCATTTGTATGAGCAGGACTGTTAGCTCATAGTAGAGATGTACTCAGTCATTCAGTTCAATTCTGTGCAACTAAAAGATCAACCTTTCCTTGTTTCTTCCAGGAGTCACCCTGTCAATTCTCTTCCAGCTGAGCAAAATTACTTTAAAAAACCCTGTTTTTAATGCTCAGTCTGCCAGGTTAAAGTGCACCTTGCTGGAAACTGAACGTAGGGTAGGTAGCCTCAGCAGCACTTGGGCTGGGTGGTAATTGTAGGATCAGACCTTTCTCTCAGGAGACAAACCCCAAGGATTTTGACATTTCTTTTAAAAATACATCAGAACTAAGTTCCTGTTTGCTGGTGAAGAAATCTTTTCAAACTCACTCAGCACTTTGCGTCAGATGCTGAACGTCTGCAGTCATAACCTTAAATTCCTGTTTGTTCTCAGTTAGCTGGTTTTTCTTTTTTCCATAAAAACAAGTAGTTTCACAGGACCCAGTTTCCCCTCAGATGTAATACTTTTCACAAACAGGGTGTAAACCACGTCTTGTCTTCCTCAATGCTGAGGTCATGAAAATCACTCTGACCACTCGTTTCTCTCCTATTTCCTTCACACACAACATCCTCTAGAGCATATCTGCCTACTAATGGCCTGTTTCATAAATATAACAAGTACAAAAGCCATTCCCTTCATGTTCTGCAGAATAGTTCAGTGCAAAGAGAATCAGGAAGCCAAACAATACATATGAACACATGTATTTTTGAAAGATTGACTAACACAACTCATTGATGGAAGCTATATATAACAGTGAGGTCACTAGGATTCCATATTCTCTTATCATCCGCTGTAAGTTTAAGCATTTTGTCACCATATTTTGCTCGTGTAAACAGTCTTTACACTTTCTGATGATGAATTGTGTCCCAGATCGATTTTATATGTAGAAATCTTTCTGGGGACTTTGCAGTCCAACAGGAGGTGGGGCTATTTTTCACATGGCAGTTCCAGAACCATGGAATATATAGCTGCAAGGCATGGGGCACTGCTGTACTTGTGCTGTCATTTCCTCCAGTGGACTCTCCCAGTGCTCAGGAGAAAAATCTCTCTTTCAAAGAGGCTTAATATTTTGGGGCTTATGTACTTCTTTCAACATAAGGCCCAGGAACTGAAACACTGTCCAAAAAATTGATGTAATGTGGTGCTGCCACAAGCTGCACCACTGTGTGCTGAGGGTTAGCACTGCACTGAAGCTCAGGGAATACAGTCATGCCAGGTAGGGCAGTGCTAAGGAATTGAACAGTGCTGTGGGATTTGCCTGGGCAGTGGCACTCAATGGTGTAAGGTCATTAGGATCACCTTCAGTGTAGTTTTGGGCCAAAAACACAAATAGACTCCCAAAACTTCCTAGATATGGTAATTTCCAGTTGTGGCCACCATGTCTAGAAATGTAAGTGGGGTTAATAAGCCGTGAGCTCACAATTTTAAGAGGATTGGCCTCAGTGCCATTACAAATCTGTTGTGATTGATACACAAGCATAGATGTAATCAACAAATGGAACTCTTACTTCAATGATTCACTAATTGTGATCTTTGGATTTTATTATTACAACAGCTGGTATCTACAGATCATACTATGGTGCCTAAATCTGCCCCAGAGTATGCCCAGTAGAGTAGGTTAAAACCCACAACAGCAATGCCTCTCTGTCTTCAAGACTCCTTACTTAATCTTGGGTTAAATCAAATTTTTCCATCTTCCTTCTGAAGCTGATGATGTGAGACCTTGTTGAGTACCTTCCAGTGGAACTGATAACTGAACAGGCAGGACTTGGTAGCCCCAGTACAAATCCTTCTGGACAGCTAACACAGGAAAATGGAACATGTCCTTTGGGGAAAAAACAAAACAAAACAACAACAAAACCGCCAAAAAAACAAAAACAAAAACAAACAAAAAAACCAACCCAAACAAACAAACAAACAAACAAACACAAAAAAAACCAACAAAAAAAACCACCACTGACAAGTTCTTGTGCTTTTGGAATAAAATTCAAAACTATTTCCTGGATAGGAAGAGAGTACAAACACCAGCAATATGAACTCAGTCCAAAGAAGCCAGTAGAAGTTTTATTGTTGGTATTTTTATGAACAGACCACATATGAAAATAACCACTCATAAAAACTGGCTGCTTTTTTTCTCAGTTTTGCTCTTCAGATATAATTGCAGTAACGGCTCTGCAAACTGTCATGTTATCAACTTGTTATATCTGAATAAAGCAAAATACAAATTTCAGAAAAAGTGAATATCATGCAGATGGTCATCTTTAATCAGTATATCATCCCTCTACGTCAGCAAGAGTCTTATATAAATAAATAACTTTAAAATAATAATAGATAAGGACTACCTCATTCTTTGTGTACTTTGAGGCTGCCTTTTTATTTAAACACTGGGACAATTATTTTTCCCACTATACATTTTCCCCCCTGTATTTCTCTTTCATTTTTTTGTTTCTTCATCAGACCAGTGAAAAATAAAATTGGAAAGCATAGGTGCCCATGGAACAAAAGGAAAACAATGTAGTACAGAAGTGGAGGACAGAGGGAATCTGCAATAGTGGATTTAGTGTAATTTGTAGCATCATCTTTCCAGACTGCCCTGCAAGAGCCCAATTGCTCAACTCATCATGTTTCAGTGAAAGAGAAACCCATGACTATTGCAACCAGGAAATGTTGACATAATGGAAGTACTAAGAAAACCTGAATCTTAGACACATTGCAAGCAAAGTCACACAAGCTTTATGCACATTAGTACCACCACTTTTTTCTTTGTTTTGCTTTGAAAGACCTTATGATAGTCAGGTAAAATGGTTTTTTGTTATCAGCACACAAAATAA
Source organism: Acridotheres tristis (assembly GCA_037013685.1). Taxonomy (NCBI): domain Eukaryota; kingdom Metazoa; phylum Chordata; class Aves; order Passeriformes; family Sturnidae; genus Acridotheres; species Acridotheres tristis. The sequence goes on along the minus strand of CM072919.1, from coordinate 62,956,354 downwards.
AATCGATTTTTCCACAAACACATGAAAAAGAACATGTTGAGCCCGTAGCATGGTTGTATCCTATGAACAGATTCATTACAAGGAATGGGAGCTGCTGAGAACTGCCACAGATTCAGACACATGTGGGTATCTCTGCCTCCAGTTGCTATCATTATTACACTTTTAATGCCCTTGAGGAGACATTAATCCCCTGTTCAGGAATTCTCTCAATATAGAAAATTATGGACAATGAGTGGCCTACCAGACTACAGCATTGCTCCACCACACATTGAGAGAGTCACTAGTGGAAGTAGTAGTAGCTAGATATGCAGAAGATGGAGCCAGTTAAATTCAGCTAAAGGGAGTTAAAATTGCAGGCAAGGGCTCTATGGCATAAAGCAAGCAGGAGAAAGGCAGAGTTAGCTGTGTGATTTGAGCAGGATGAGCAAGGCAAGGAAAGGGATGGAAAAATACATGAGCAGGTGTGGGACCTCATACCCTTGTATTACAGGTGAGCTATTCCCACTGTGATGGGAAAGGAGGGGGTGGATGGCACTGCAGGGCATGGACCTTCTGCCTGCTGCCCACTGGGGCGATTTGCATGAACGTAAGGGAGAACACAGCTGCAAAAGGAGCACAGCTGAGCCTGCGCCCCTGTCTTGGCACCCCAGACTGCTGCTAAGTCCTTGCAGGACCTTGGTTTTCAGACCACTTTCAGATCTCCCACTCTTATGCTCTCCGATTAGCAGCAATTCACCTTCCATGCTCTCCTCCTTTTCTGAGACTGTAATATGGCTGAATATTTTAAATCAAAATAAACATCTAAAAATTCATTTTAAAACATTAATATGTAAATCATTGTGTGAAGTCAGTGAAGATGATGATTAGCATTCAGAGTTAAGAAATGTTTTTTGGGACAAACAAAAGATAAGGTGTAGATTTCATTTAGTCAATGTTTTCTGACGATTTTAATTTTTAGGCACTGAAGATGTGTGCAAATTGTCTCCATACAAATGAACTTCAGCTAAAGTCTGACTAAATCAGTGTGAATTATGAGAAACCAGGATTTCTAAAATCTTGATAGGCATATTTAGCTACCTCTTATTATCTACTTCCTCCTATTCAGAGCAGTGGTCACAGATAAATCACAGATCTACACATGTTGCATATGATGTAAAAATTGTGGAAATAATTGAACTGAAATATCAGGAGCACATAGACAAAATTCTAACTGCTTATCTTAATGTTCCTGCCTGCTGTTAAGTTTGAATCCTTGAATCCTCTACTCTTCTAATCAATACAGGAATACAAAATGTGTCCTTTGTTTAGGAAGTCACTAGTATATCAACTTCAACTGAAGTAAGCAGAAAAATTAAACAAAAGCTTATGTTTTCCTGCAAAGTGAGTGATCAGCAGTAAATTCTGGGTAATAAAAGGGGTTTGTTTCAAGGGAAAGATCTCAGGCAGTATGTGTCATTCTTCATTCATTGTGAAGTTGAGTGGGAAAAGCTTGTCTGCCTTGAACATTTAAAAGCTAAAAGTCACACTCAAAATATTTTCAGGTTATTAGTAAAATTAAGGTCCTTATACTGCTATAATTCCCCAAATATATAAATACTCTGCTTTGAATATGTACCTCAAATATATAGTTCTTTCCATCACTAATGTAACCCAAATAATTTGGTACATTTTAAAACAACCCATTAGGAGTCCTTCAAATTGATTGGCAAACAGGTTTCTGCTGGGATGGTATAATCATCTATTGGCCTTAAAAAGCAGACAACTACTGAATTATTTAATCTAATTTAAATTCCACTCAGTGGCAGAAAACCCACTACAAATCTGTTCTTGTTCAAAATAATTTTTGTTGTTAATTTGAGATTTAAATGTTTAAAGAAATTTCTGAGACCTGATTTATTTTGCTGATATATCATGCTTCTAAGATACTGCATATTTTTATAATGGGAAAGGCTCATATCATTTACTTCTTGAGCTGCAATTAATAGTATATCTGTTTGGTTGGGGTTTTTTTTTGTATTGCAATAATTTTCATTGTTTTCACTATTAACGCTTTAGCTATTATAATTCTAAAAATAAATCATCTTGGGTTTATTTGTATTTTCCATCATTTAATTTAACACAAACATTTATTTCCTGATTAAGATGCTCAGGACAGGCATACAGCATCCACCATGTGGGGCTCTGAGCAGCTGGGTCTAGTGAAAGGTGTCCCAGCCCATGGCAGGACAGTGGAACCAGGAAACTTTAGGGCCCCTTTCAGCCTAAGCCATTCTATGACTAAAAATACAGCAATATCAAAAACTTGGCATCAGGGTACTTCACAACATTTTTGCCTGAGAAAAACAAAGCCAAAAAATCACAACCCCAACCAGAAACCTTACACAGTTTAACAGTCTAAAAAAGTTCATTAAGGAAAGATTACTTACCCTGCATATCCCCAGAGATTCTGGCCGCTTTATTAATTACTTTGGTAATTTCCACTGATATGGATACCTGTTCTTTGGATGTATGTTCAGACTTCTGTCCTTATTTCATTAAGGACACTAAAGAGCAGCTAAGTGTTATATAATAAAAATTCATTTTAGGAATTTAAAAACAGAGTGAGAAATGTCTTCATTTTTCCAAGAATGGGAACTGTATACATAGGATAAAAATGCAGGACAAAACATGCAGAATATTTTTCTTCAGTATGGTAGACACTTCCTTGCCTTGCTCATTGAGCTAGATTGATTCATTTTCATGCTAATGTCATTTTCTTTTGAAAAGGAATGGATTTCTTCTGTTTAAACATGGGGAACGACCTAAAGCTCTGATCAGGAGGAGACCTGCTGTGCTCAGGGAGCACAGCACAGTGAGGATGTCTTTTCTGGGCTTTGCACAGGCACCCAGCTGCAGCCAGTGGTTATTGACTCTTCCAAATAAGAGTATTAGTTAACAAAATCCTAAGGAAGTACAGGGCAATCTTTCCAGTTTTGCTCTTTCCTTCCAAGCCTTTAACTTCCTTCCCAAACCAAAACTTCACTAGTCTTTGAGAAAAACATTTGCTATGACAGGGACTGAGTGCACTGGGACCAATATTTAAATTTAATTTTGATTAGACTCCAGAATGCCTGGCAGAATACTGATACCATAGACTGATTCAAAGAGGTAAAGAGCATACTAGAGATCAGTTATTTTGGGAGAACCTTCAACACCAGCCTATTTGTCAGAGCAAAATGTGAAATGGTCAAGACCTGGATGATCATCCCACCACTGCAGAAGTCCGTGTGTTCAGACAGGCAGCACCTACCCTCATTGGACCCAGGAACTGGAGATTGTTGGGATGGGAAAAAAATAGAGGCAAGGAAGGGGAGAATTAATGTGCTGTACCCATGAGGATGTACTCAGGCATCAGGATAGGCCAGCCATTCATTTCCCCCTTCCTCAAGGAGATGAGGGGAGTAGATCTCTTTGTTTGGTCACTGGCATTCATTTGTACTTCATTCTTTCAGCACAATACTTCAGCTTGACAACACTTTACTCTGTCCTTGAGTTCGTAATTTTTCAGACTTTTATGTCTGATTAAGCCTGTGAATGTCTTTGGATCTTCATATTTAAGAAAGGCTTAATCTGAAGGCTTAATTTGAAGAATTCCAAATAAACAGTACAATGATGTTCCCATGTATATACTTAAGCTATGCACCAGAAATGTTTTCTATTCACTCTGCCTTTTTTTGTTACCTTGGTTACTTGTTAACCTACCACAAGCCATCATCAAGACAGATCTTGTTCATTTTTTGTAAAGCAAAATATTTATGACTTAATAATCTTCTCACAAGAGGGAGAAATTTGATTTCTTCAAATATCTCTCCTCACCATAACACTCTGGCTTAGGTTCCTTTACTATTTCAACTACCTTTGCAAACATGGACATTTACATCAAAAAATCCCATCAGTGCTGCATCGAGATAATATTTCTTTCTTAAGCTACTAGAGTCAAGGATTATCCTCTGATCTAAAACACCAGGCTGCAGATCAGGTTTTCTATTGTCACCTGCATTCAAGTGCAGGTCCTGTTCAGTGTCACTGATTTCTAAGAGGAGAAAAAACTCCATTTGGTCTTTTTTTTGTCTTTTTCCTCAAATATGATTATGTGTGAATGCACTTGAAGGTTTTTCCAGTCTACTCTCCTCTTGCAACCAAAGTACAGAAAAGAAAAAATGGAGTCAGACGGGGGAGAAAAAAGACACAAACAAATTACTAAGAGTACTACAGGAAGAAGAAAGGGAGGGAGAACTGTAGCAGTGTGTTAATAACATCTATCTTTGATAATCACAGAACATGTCTTAAAACACAATTCCTCACTCTTCAATTATCCACAAAAATATCATGTTACTAGGTTCCTTCTGTATAGCTGTTTTACATTTCATTCTTTCGATATATGAAACACCATAAAATTCACTGAACTTTGAATTGTATTTCTTCCTTTCCAGCTTGTTTTTCCATAGGAACCACCCCTGTACAGCCATGCCATCTGCCTGTCTGCCTCCCAGCTCCAACTTCAGTGCAACATCCAACTTGAGCCGTCTGAGAGAGGTGCAACATTCTCAAAGATGCCAAGTTATTACATGTTCATTGGAAAATTAGCAGCCTAAAAGAGGAAAGAAGCCCAATTTAGTATCTCATGGTGAGTCAAAGACAGATTCAACTCAATGTCTCTATTTGAAGCAGCAGCAGCCATCTGGCCAGTGTGTAGGCACATTTTGGCTGGTTTGTCAAGACACAGAATCATAAAATCACAGAATTATTAAGGCTGGAAAAATATCCAAGTACACCTTTGACTGATCACACCTTGGCAACTAGACAGTGGGACTAAGTGCCACGTCCAGTCATTTGTTGAACACATCCAAGGATTCCACCACCTTCCTGGACAATCCATTCCAATGTTTAACAACCATTTCCATGGGACATTTTTCTTGATGTTCAACCTGAAATTACCCTGGCACAGATTGAGATTATGTCCTCTCATCCTATCACTGGCTGCCTGGGAGAAGAGGCCAATCCCCACCTGGCTGCCATCTCCTTCCAGGCAGCTGTGGAGAGTGATAATGTCACCCTGAGCCTCCTTTTCTCTGGGATAAACACCCCCAGCTCCCTCAGCTGCTCCTCACAGCACTGGTGCTCCAGACCCTGCCCCAGCTCCGTTCCCTTCTCTGCACTCACTCCAGCCCCTCAGGGTCTTTCTTGCAGGAAGGGCCCAGAACTGGACACAGCACTCGAGGTGTGGCCTCAGCAGTGCCCAGCACAGGGGGACAATCCCTGCCCTGCTCCTGCTGGCCACACTATTGCTGATCCAGCCCAGGATGCCATTGGCCTTCTTGGCCACCTGGGCACACCCTGGCTCGTGGTCAGTCACTGTCACCAGCACCCCCAGGTCCTTTCCAGCCACTCTGTGCCAGCCTGTGGCACTGCCTGGGGTTGTTGTGACCCAAGGGCAGGACCTGGCACTGGGCCTTGTTGAACCTCACACCATTGGCCTCAGCCATGATCCAGCCTGCCCAGATCCCTCTGCAGAGCCTACACATGTAGCTCTGGATCAGCAGCAGGAAACACTGAAAGTTTTCTGTGTGAGACCTGGGGGAAGGAGCTGAAGGTGAACCTGAGGAAGGGCAGAACCAGGACCTACAGAACACACAAACACAGGAAGCTATTCATCCTGCTGGTCCTTATCTTCCACCAATTTAAAGAAATTACCACCTTGTTAATCAGAACAAGGAAGGGAGAATCACTGATAAATTTTGGACTCAGTACCAGATGATCACTGCCTTTGGTTAGTTATTTCACTGTAATAAGGAGTACCAGCACAGAGAAGACACAGGGAAATTCCATTAAATCCAAAAAACTCAATGAAGAGACGACAGCATTATGCAAACACACCTGTTATGCCAGCTTTTCCCAATGCATAGTCATCATCTCACACTATCCTTCCTATATGTAGAAGATCACTGTGTAGAATGAAATATTTGAGCTGATTAAATTTTATATCAGCTTCCAATAAAAAGTCATTTTTATTTACACTTGATGAGGGGCCTTTCTTTGTACCAATATTGCCCCTAACTAACTAACTAACTTAGATATGTGGAGCTGTTTGTATTGCTTTCAGATAAGTACAGAACCAGGTTTTGAAATACACTGACCTGAGAAACCTCATAGAATGTCATAAGGGATTTTGCACCTTTATGTTATTATTCCCACACTCAATAAAATAAAAGTTAAATTAAAAAAAAATAAAATAAATAAATAAAATTTAATAAAAGTTCATTCTGCAGCAAGTTTGGTCAGTGTTCTGTGAAGGCTCCTGCATTTTAAAAATCAAAATAACCAAGCAAGTCAAAATAACCTCTTGCAGAGTGGTTCCAAAACAGCAGGGGTCTAAGAGTGTGATTTTGTGTTGAACTCATCTGAGAAAGAGACTCTACCATGGTGAAATCACATCTGCTGCCAGCTAGGCCCATTTATTGGATGTTAGAGAAAATAGTAGAAGATGGAACAGCAATTGGAAAACAATCTGTCAAGACAAAGAAGACGTAATTGAATATAAACCATCAAAACTGGAAAACCAAGTAAGCATTGTTTCCCATTGCAAAAGCAATGGGAAAATGTGTCTGTCGGGTAACTGCTGTGTGGCAGTAAGATGTCAGAAACTTGCTTTGCCTGGGGCTGCAGGAAAGTGTGATGATATTATTTCTGTGGGACCATTTATGTGAGAACTGAAAACAACAACAAAAAAGAAGTGGTAAAACAACTGGAAAAGAAAAACCCTTGGTATTAACATCTAGAGGTAGTTGTCTGGAGAAGAAAATGTATGCAATACCTTTGTTGCAGAATACCTGACTACTTAGACAAAAAACATGCTGTGAGCCACTGGCTTTAAAAAAATTTGCAAATAAAATTACAAAAAAAAGCAGCAAGGTAGTGTGCTGGACATAGAGCATCATATATCTGAAAAAACTTTTCACAGTAGCTACTGATACAGGCCTGGAGCTGCCTGTGCCAAACAAAGGGAACAAGGTCTGTGTCATGAAAGAGATGTTGGTTCCCAGCTGTGGGCTGCAGGACAGAGCCAGACTGCATTCACCATGGACTGCCAGCAGTCACCAGTCAGTGACTTATGTAATAGCTAAGCCAGCTCAGCAGTTCTCCCCAGAAGGCCCTGGAGGATCCTCCATGGCAAAACGTATTTTCCCTTTCTTTTTGCACATAGTAATGGAAAAAAGAAGAACATTCACCTGACTTACTGAAGTCTTGACCCTGGTTCTCTGAAGAGCACCCAACATGACTGAGTGTCCTCTTGCTCCTTCAGTATTTTTGCAAAGAGCCTCTATGGCTTACAGGTTTGGACTCTCTTCTGGGAGTGGAAGGGGACATTTTCTCAGTCAGACACAGAAGGTTTAAATCTGGATTTCCCCAATATTATATGAATGCACCAATCACCATCCTTAACCTAACTACACCAAGGCTTTCCCAGAGTATATGGGATTTGCAAACATAGTGGCAAGATGTAGACTACAGCTGGATCACTTGAACTGCCAGCCCAGGCTCTCTACACCATCACTCAGCAGAGTGTAAATCCCAAGGCAAGGCCAAAGAAAGGCCATTCTGATTGCAGCATCTTCCAGTGAAACCAGGCACTGTCAGGGCTCCTACTGGAGTGTTGAAGGTCTGGTGAATGCTGGTGTATGTCATCAATATGCAGGTATGGTGATTCCAGGTCCTTGTTCTTTAACCTCAGAGTGAAAGAGCTCACTTGATGTTCTTTCTTTTGATCAGTGGCTATGGCCAACCCACGAGATTTCACAGGCTGAGCAAACACCCCAGTGTGAACAGTGCTTGCTCCCATTACTCCCCCGTGTGAGATCCCTCAAGCCAGGTTTGAAGGAGCAAACTGACACAGAGGAGTCACTTCCAATCAGAGAGCTTACAAATTTGCTGTGTATCTATCCATGTTTCCAGCATCCACTTTATTTTCAAAGAATGTAGGAGTCCTGTTTGTCTGCCCTGAAAGCAAGAGAGGTCATGCCATTTCCTGTGTCTGTGGAATCTTCAAAGGCAGTTTGCAGAGACTTTGAGTCAGGCATCTCCCTCTTTCCATATCACATGCTTGTGAGGAAGCTATTAGTCACTTGTGTCATCTATTCTAGCATGGGACAAAAAGTTGAGCTCAGTGAAATATTTTGTAAATATAAATATCTCCCAATAGGAAAACAACAACTTCTATTCCTCTATGGAAATTGTAAACAAGAAAATAAAGCACCTTTTTGAGATACTCGCTGGATCCACCTTAAGCATTTCTTAAGCACATGCTGTCAGTATAACCTGTTGGATGATTTTATCCACAGGGCATCCGAACACATTTCCAGTTACAGCTGCTCTGCACTTGCTAAAGAAAGGCACTCAGTCTCGGTGGACTCTGCATTGGCTGAACAAACAATTGATTTCATCATTTTTGTTTTATTTTATTATATCAATAGCTAAGAAATAAACAGGTCCATGCCTTGCACACCAGAAAAGAGTGTGAAAACAAAATAAATTTTGCTATTTATTTCAAATCATTCTACAGTGTAGCAGGGTTGGTGTGTTTTTTTCCAAAGCAGTAAAAGTTGGACAAGCTGCCAAAAGCAGCCATGCTATTCCTTAAAATACACTTATCAGCTCCAAGAAGTCTGAACTACAAGGACTTTCAAACATTTAAAGTACAGAAACTTTCTGTTCCAAAATCTATGCACAGGAACATCTTCTCAATTGAACTTTCCCATAAAATGAACAGGTATTGGTGCCTTGTGGCCAATGAGCAATCAAACCATGCGACAGTTCCTTAACATAAACAAGTGAATTCCTAGGCAGTCAGACTTGTTAAGGAAAATTACACCACCCACAATGGAGACTAACTTAAACTATCGCTGAGGTAATGGGCAAAACTGGATTCAGTATGTACATCCATCCTATACAGACTGTAACTCCAGGGCCTGGGAGGAGATGTACTGTTTACAATTATTCCAGTATCTCACAGAGGGTCTGATTTTTATAAGTGCTTAAATATTCTTCTTCTGTGTTTGTGTTTCTTAAAAAATTAAATATTTTTCTGTTTTGTTTGGTTTTGGTTTTTTTTAAGGAAGTTACAACTCTAAAGCAGAACATGTACTTACATGTTTCTTAGCAAAGTACTGCCCCCTGCTCACAGCTGCCAGGCTGAGAACCCCCCAGCAGGGTGGCAGTAGGGCATCTGTGAAACTAGATCAGGGCTCCACCGTGTGACAGCCCTCGAGAGCAACTCCTGCTTCTGCAGCTGCACGGAAGGTGCAGGAGAGGACTTCTCTCTGACAGCAGGAGGAGAGCAGAGAGGCTGGGCAGTGAAGGATCTCGCCTAGCAGCAGCCTAGTGAGACATGAAACAGGCTGCTAAATGTCCAAGGTGTGCTAAGCACAGCACAAGCTGAGCTTCCTGAACTGCAGAGTCACGGAGAGGCACCATGAACCCACCCTTCTACAACCTTCCAGTCTTTTTGGAGAACCAATGAAATGGGAATGGGTTTAAAGTGCCTTTAAGTTTAAATTGTGGGTTCAGACTGGAGTAGGCCATTACAGAGATCAGTGATGACCACTACCTTCCTCCTTGGTCCTGAATGGCACACACAAAGTACTTGTCTTCTGAGGGCAGATCCCACACTCAGAACCAAGGAGATGTCTCTGAATCCCAGAAATCAGCACCATAGGGAAGACTAAATGAACCTAAGTGCTGCAACCAGAAAAAAGGTGATTTCAGGAAGGAAAATGGGCACTCATTGATTATATTGCAGCATTCCTAGAAGCATATAGGACTTCAAATGGCTAATACAGATTGAGTGAGACAGTCAATTTCTCACTCAGATAGTTAATGAAGTAGGCAGTTGTTTGTTCTAGTTGATTAATCCTACTTCTGCTTACTTCTACACCTGATCTAATCTTATCCTAGTGCTGCTTCTCAACAGTATTTTGTGCAACCATGTGTAAATGAGATCAGCTCTCCAGTTACATTAATTTCTTTCAAGGATTAAGCTCAGGTATATTTTTGTCTGTGTAGTTAGCTCAGTGCTCAAAATCAAGACCTATGATGCCCTACTTACAAATACCTTTCAGTATCTGCAGATTGCTAGATTTACCGTTAATCATTAATTGCTTCCAATTAGTACAATCAGTCAAAACCCAAAGCAAGTTCATCTTGTTCCTTTCTGCACTTTGACCAAGACGCTAGGAACACTGCAACTCTATTTTTAAGATAACATTCATGCCAAGAGATCTGACATCTGAATTACACCTTAGGCAACTTAATTTGGCCAGTCTGGGTGGTGGTTATTTAAAGAAGGATTTTAGTGATCTGATCTGATGAACTCCACAACTGGACTTCTTGAAAGAACCTTCTTAAGTCAAAATTCAAAATGTTCATGCTATAGACGACTTATTTCTAATAGAAATAATAGCTCTTGTCAGCTGCAGAGGGAAAAAAAGAGGCAAACTGAACTTCTAGGTCTTCACACCCCTCTCTAAGAAGGACTTTCCCTTCTAGTAGTAGCAAAACTCACCTTGACACTTTCTCTTCCCAGGCGGTTGTGGCAGATCATAGCCTTCTTGCTTAAGGCATAGCCCAGCACATTACCTCTGCCTTTTAAACAAACCCATGGGTCTGATTCCAAATGACTTTATCATTTTTTGAAACTCCACCTAATCCCAGAAAGCTTGCCTCTGCAATCCTCCTGTCTCCCCCTGCTTTTCTAACCAACCCCTTCCTCAGCACTCACTGCCAGCAAAGCAGCTTCCCAGAGGCTTTTCATGTCTCAAAACAAATTCCTACATGCCTCTCCCTTAGATATTCAATTTCATTGATATGAACTTGAATGTCTATATTTGCATATGAAATGCAAGCTCTTGATTACTCATTTTTTAGTCTCTCAAGAATTTCCTCACCAATGTGCTTTCATGCACCACATCTTCTACCTCTGCAAGATAAAGTGTACGAGCTGGAGCAGATCACTGTGATCAGTTATACATTTTATATTGCATAAACTTATTCTATTGCCTATGTTCTTGCTAGGAGTTCTGATACTCCCATCCCAATGCTCAATCTGCTCCTCCTTTGTTTTTCCCCAACAAATTTATGTAAAGTAATGCCCCTCTCACTGCGAAGCCATGCAAATGTTTTGCAGCTAAAACCTCAGGCTGCAAGTAACTTCATGTCTAGCAGTGCCTACCAGCATGTATAAAGCATTCCCACAGAAGTAACCAAGCAGCAAGACTGAAAATGAGGAAATGATCACGTAAAGCGAGCACTTCGCCATGCAGAATCTCCCTACAAACAGATGTGAAAATATAGATTTCACCAGTTGCAATGTAAGAACATTTTGTTCTGGGACTGCATTCGGGATATGCAAGCTCTGGCAGGAATTATTTAGCTTGAAATGAGTGAAGATAAATTAATACAGTTTCCATTGAATATGCCAGGACAATTATTTTCAGCCTGTTTAAAAATATTCACAGAATGTACTTCGACATAGCACCACAAGGACTGACTTGAAAAAAGTGCAAAGTAGATTGGAGGCCACGTAAGTAGACTCTCTGCTGAATTTGGAATTGTAGAAGGTAGAAAAGGCTACTGCAGCAAAAACTGTAGCTGGCCCTCACCCGTATTTTAATAAAAGGAAAATATGAAGGGTTTATCATAATTTCTGGCCTATTTTCTCTTCTTTACAAACCAGTATTTTCTGAGGTGTTGGAGTGGGACACAACTCACTACTGCTGAAAGATTTCTGTGCACAGGGCACCGATTCAGGAAGCTGCGCCCCAGGGCCACCAGCATTTCTGATGTCTCAAGAGGAAGTTCCTTACCTCAGTTTACAGGAACAACTACAGTCCAGCTAAGTTCTGACTGAGGAAAAAAAAAACAGGTTGAACTTTGCACTTGGTGTGAGGCTGGAGTAAGGGGGTATTTTTGATCAAGATGAAAATCAAAGAAGAAACAGCACTAATGTATTAACATTAATGTATTAACATTAATGTATTTAAGAACTTGATATTTAAAAATCAGGTGCAGTTAAATAACAGAAAAATCTTTCTAAAATAAACCCAGTGAAGTCCTGTTTGAGCAAGTTCAAATTAATGCATTTATTTTGATGTTACATTCCTGCAAGTCCATGGCCAGATTAGGTGCACAGTGAGGTGTCTCTCCTTTTCCAGACACACACACTGAGCTGCACCGGGCACAGCACAGCAGCCACGCCAGCACATAAGCAATTTAAAAAATGCAACATTAGTAAACTCAAAAGAATGCTGTTACTGACAATGGGATTCTCTTGTGTCTCTGCACTTCACAGGTCCTTAAAGAAAGCACAAAAACATTACGTGCATGGATTATAAACAAGAAGTTTATTGATTTAATATACGTTTTTAAGGCACTTTCATGTTGCATTTTAGAACTCCATTTGATAAAAATGAGAATCCTTCAGAAACCCAATCTTCATTAAACAAAACACACAACTTCAAGGCCACGGAAAACAACCGAAATATTCAAGAAAGATTCTGACCATAAAATATTTGTGTTCCTAAAATCTCAAAAGAATCCATAAGCACAAAGTAAGGTGTGATTTTTGGCATTTTCTAGATTGATTGCAATTTAGAAAACCCAGCATGAAACTCATCCTAGCTAGTTTTTATAATCTCAAACCTGGACTAGCTAAGCCAGAGCAGACTTACCTATATTAGGTATCTATGTATGAACAAGATAAACCGTCCTCTGCCAAAGACTATTCTGCACTGTCCACAGGGGAAGTTTAACATAATCAGAGTTCTTAATTCTGAGGGTTTTTCACTAGGTATTCAGGGTGGGATTTTAAAGCTAAGTTCATATGTAGTTATCAGTTACAATATTGCCTCTGCATTTTGCATTATACCAAGTAATCACTGATTAACAATAAACTTACAGTAACATAAAGTTTTCATCAAAACATTCCATAATATGGCAGGCACTTTGGCACAGTTGTCTCACAGCAGCAAAAACTGAGGAAAAAACTGAATGCTGGAACACTTCCCTGATTAATTAGGTTTAAAGGCTGATTTTAATTATAAAAACAAAAACAAAACTGAAACAGAACCCAAACCCTCAATGCTTTAAAAATTGAGCAAAATGCAATACAATCCCATAATGGCTAATCTACTTGAAATGAACATCGGTTGTCAGCCAAAACCATTTTGGAAACAGAGGAAGATTTCAGCCCCTTATGCTAAAGCCAAAAGAGCCAGCACAAATTCTACCACCTTTTCTGATGTTCTTATGTAGTACTTTTTTCTCCTAGCATGCAAATGCTTGAACTCACGAATGCCCATTCAATTGTAGAGTTATGACTGCACTGCAGTTTTTTTGACTATTATGTCATGGTCTCATTTTTTACATCACCAGCACTACATCAGCCCTATGTTCCATTTCCACCACACACTGAACACCACAAATTTAGGCATACCTGTCTTTACACTAAAACACTGAGGAAAACCCCAGAAAGAACATATTTCATTTCTGTATTTGCTCACCCTCATCCACACAAGCTGACAATGTGGATTTTGTCACCAGACTCCAGTTGTTTTCAGCAGTGCACTATTTTGGTACCAAACTGTAGGCATACTGCTCGGTAGGATTTGGAGCATGAGCATGTCTTTTGCTGTTAACAGGAGCTAGAAAAATGCGATGCAGGCTTCTTCATGTGTCAGGAAAGTGCTCAAATTAAAATTATTTACTCCTCCTTGGAACGTGGCCTGGAGAAGGTGTAAAGGGATCAGGCTGCTACTTCTGTCTAGAAGGCACTGGAGGCAGGCTGCATCTGCCAGCTGGGATCTGGAGGAAGCTGGTGTTTGCTTGGTGTCTGTTGGTAGAAGGGGTCCCAGGAAATGGCAAGAGACATACAACTGTACCTCCACAAAGGGTGCAGGGGTGTCCCTGTGGTGGCTGACAACGCCAGCTCTTTGGCTCAGAGTCACTCACAACAGTCCCAGACCTCCTTTGGGAAAGCAGAAAAGGTCACCACACAGACCTACAGTGATCCACCTGAACACCCAGAGCCATTCATGCTGTGCACATACTTGAACTCACACACTGGTATCAGGGAAGATACAGTACTGACAAACATAAAAACTGTGTGACAAGGTTCTAATACATTTTAGTTTGAGTGTATGAAGGGTTCATATCTTTAGTCTCTAGTACTCTGATAACTTGACCTGCTGAAGACGTGGCTTGTATAATTTCTACTGACATGGACTACTCTTCTTGAAGTGGACTCTAAAAAATGCACCACAATCACGTCAGAGGTGGTAAACATGAGGACTACCCCCACTGCTCTTGGGTTCAGCTCCCAGAACACAGCAGTATGCACAGTTTACATCTGGCCTTCCTTGTGGGTGAAAATTTCCCAAAACTGCAATCTATAAATGACAGAAACACACTTAATCATCAACTATTTAAAAAAAAATCCAAAATAAAGTAGTGTGAAATGAATAGCACCAAGGATCTTGAGGTCAGTAAAACCATTCTATAAAAGCAAAAATGGCAGTACCTAAATAAAATTAGGCCTAAATAAAAATGGTATTCCAGTATTTACTGAGTGGGTGCAGTGCTGAGACTGTTGAGAACAGTGTTTTTACAAAGAGGCTAGATGGAAGCTGTAGCAATTCAAAGGTGAAAAGCAGATGAGAAGTTCACAGTTAATAAGAGATTGGGTACGATCACAGCACCATTTCCTTGAAGTCATTTCATTCCCTGTAGTTAACAGGAATTTTATTATTTGTTCTCACTGAAAATAAAATTGGGCCTTAACTGGAGACTGCACATCACTACTGAGCTTGGATTTCCAAAAATCGTGCAATATTCCCTTTGCACAGAAATTATTGCACATTTTAGCACCAGAGCAAAGCAGAAGTACGTAGTACTTGGTAATAGTATACAAGGCATATTTGTTCTAGTATGTAAGGCATATTTGTTCAGTGTTCTGAAAGACGAAGGGTAAACTGAGAAACTTCAGAAGAGGATACATACTAAATGGCAGGATTGCTTCTGTCAGCACCTTCAGGACTGATGACAGTATGCAGCTCAGGACTTGATTCTACTGCCATCTGCTTGAGTATATAGACTCCAGAGAAAGTTGTGTTTGCTTCACTGAAAGCAGAATTTACCCCTTTCTCAGGAGCAGGAAATTTTATGCCCATCCAGACATAATTTAAACCTAAAGGTAAATAAGCAGACAGGCTGACTGACAGATACTCAAGTTTTTGCCATATGAGTAAAGGATATATTTTACCAATTTTTAGATACTACAGGCTAGAGTTCAGTATTAAATAAGGAAAAAAGAAACCCAAAGAGCAAACAACATTTCACAGGATTCCACCAGAATCCTTCTTCACTGCTGTACTGTTGCTGCTGTTGAATTCTGGATATCCAGTTCAGTGACCTGTCAAAATATTCTTTAGTATTGGCCTCTGAACAGCCTTCAGGTCAAAATTACATTATTGAAATTAGCACAGTGGAAAAATTACTTATTTAAATAATTAGAAGTTCTTGAAAGAGAAGCAGTGATTCAGAAGGAATAAAAGACCTTTATAGCAAAATTAGTTTTAAAAAAACAAAACCAACAATTCTATTAAAAATATAGAATCCATGACAGAATATTTATTTTACCTGTCATGGGAAATAAAAAGTACTGCATATATGGGGTGCACTCAAAATACATGAGGCCAAATTCCGCACTGAATTAAGTGAAATTTTGCTGACATATCAACTGCCATACCAAATCTTCTATTATGGCCACTGTAATCAGTAGGATTCTTATTATTTCAGAGGTATTTATATTTCATCTAACACACATTTCATAATTTCACATTTCATCATCATTTGACCTATAATAAATGAGTGTAATAAAGAGCAAATTATATGTCAACAACATATATTCACTTTTCTATACTACATCAATTAGCATGACCCAAACTGTTATAACTATACCCAGTACTGATTGTGCTTCAAAGTTGGGTTTGTTTTTCGACAATATTGGATCATTTCAGGATCAAGATTTAAAAAGCTGTTTTTCAGACACCTTTCTGTAGCTGGAGAAACCACTGTGGGAAGCAGCTGCTCATGTTTTACTGCCACAAATGTTGAGGCTGCACTTCCCTCAGTCCCCTTCAGGAGAGGAGTCACTGTGACAGTGGGCACAGTCAAACTCCGTTCCAGACACCGATCTGCATTACTGAGGATTGTACCTGTTTGACTTTTGACTAAAGGTTTTGTCTTCTCTTTCTTCTGACACATGAACAAAATGCACACAGAAGTAACAGCAGCAATGAGCAGCACAGACACCAGGACCAGGGGGATAATGATGTACCAAGGGCTGCTTTCACCTTCTTGCTCTCTGGAACTCCTGACATTAAGCTGGTTTGTAGTCTTCAACTCCACAGATACACTTGTTCCCACTGCCTGATTTAGCAATAGACCTTCTTCATGTAGGTTTCCCCAGTGATTCTGCCCATGCCACATAGTTGGTTCAGTATTCTGTGCAGGCTCTTCATTCTGTGAGGAGGCTGGTGCCTCATTCTTTGAGGTAGAGTGAGCCTTGAAAGTGGTCATGCTGGTTATAAAAGGCACTTCTGTTGTAAAGCCCTGCACAAGAGGAGGACTGTGTGGCACAATGGAATACTGAAAACAGCCAACAGCAGGCTGCACAGCATCTGCCCTGAGTATAAATGTAAATGAGTCATTCAACAGCTCGATGCCCGTCATATTTGTGTCTACGTCTAGCAGCAAAACACCACTATCAATGTCAGCCTGCGTGAACGTCTGAATATCTTCAAACACTGCATCATTCACAAACCTTTTCTTTACTATCCTTCCATGAGAGGGGGGCACTATCACTTCAAATCTAGGATTACTGTTTGTCAAATTGGCTAGCTCAGAAGCATCCAGATCACTGCTTCCAAGTTTATAAGCTGCTTGATTTGAAATCTGCAGGTCAGATACAATTTGTACTAAAGGCTTGGCTGTGATGTTCAGCACTTGTCCTGTTAGGTTGCTTTCTGCAGTAAAAAGCATAAACTCCAGTACTTCATTGGAAGCAGTGAGATTTGACAGGTGGTAAGAGAGCCTTCGTGAGTATAAATCTGCCTGCTCAAATTTAGTAACCTGCTCATTTCCAATCATGAGGTGCCCATATTTGAGTGGCTGAGTTATTTCATACATAATATTAGTACTTTTTCCATTTGTCACAGCTGAAAGCTGAACATCAGTAATAGTGACAGACGTCTGGCCCTGCGGCAGTGCAACATTTGTAAGGTTGACTAGGACAAGAGCAATTGGTACGACTTCAAGACTGAACAGTTTGTATAAAGGGCGATGTTTACCATCAGTCACACTGAAATAAAACACCCCAGAAGACGAACTTCCATCCTGTACAAACCAGACTTTACCACCGTCAACATCAGCTTGTGTGAAATCTTTTATAGAGACACTGAGATTGCTTTTCATTGCTAAGTAACCATTATTGGGGTTGCTAACAATGGTGTATTTCAGCTCAGCTGGGTCATTATCTAAGTCTTCAACTTTCAGATTCTCTGCCCCCAGCATTGACACATCTCCCTGCAGGACTTTCAAGTGCAGTCTTTTAGTCTTCAGTTCTGGAGACTGGTCATTCACCGGGAAAACAGTGATATTAAACATCTCCTCTAAAACTTCACTATGGGGCTTTGTAGCAGGCTTGCTCTTCAGGTTTAACCAAACAGCAAAAGTGAAATTGTCATTTAGAGATTCAGAATTATCGTGTATGTACATAATTCCAAATTTGTCCAGTACATATTGGGAGAAGTTAGGCATTTCTTTGGTTACATTTCGTTCTCCAGCAACAATCATGCCATGTTGGGGTAAAGACAGAACCTGAAACCAGACTTCATACATGGAGCGCTGTACATCAGGTAGCTTAATCAATAGGTTTGAAGCATCTAAATTTGTTTTGTTGATTAATACTCTACCTCCTTCCTGGACTATGGCACCTGGCAGAAATGAAAAGAGAATCTTAGAAACGGAACATTTCAGAGTTGCACTATTTTAGAATATCTCAAACACTGATGATGCTCAAAAAATTTTCTCTTTTGTGGTATCCTTTATTTCCACGTCATGGCTAAAAATGTATTACCACTACTTTTAAAATACAATCAGTTATGATGATATACTGACTGATGCATATACTAAGATTAAAGAAATACCAGTATCTCAAAGCTTCTGATAGTGCTTTTCACCTAGCATTATAGAAAACAAAATATCTTCTACAATGTAGGAAGCATCAAACATACGTAGCTATCTCATTCCTAAGGGTGCAGTGAACGCAGCTTTCCAAGCTACTACCCTACAGTACTCTCTGTCTCAGAAGTACTCTGGTCACTGCTTACTGAAGTGAAAGAAATATTTGGTTTTTTCTCCATTCTTCAATGGACCTCTGACAGATCCAAAACAATTTTAAGCTCAAACACTGAAGCATTTTTACCTGTATTTGCTAGAAGACGACTATTCTGATCATGCCTGTCAGTTGCATATGAAATGACAACATGGAACATCTGGATATCCAGAACTGATGGTGGAGAGGAGACAGTAAATGTAAAGAAATCTTCTGCACTCCAGTCAGCTGACTCAGCATGTAAGTGCTCATACATGATCACACCTTCATCAACCTGGTCCAAGTAAAGAGAAGATACACGTGTAAGGGCAAGGTGATTAGAAACAGAGGAGTGTTAAGGACAGAAAAAATATATTGAGAATACTGTTCAAAGAGATCTTTGTACTTTAGTCCATGCAGTGTATAAAGAATCACAGACTTGTTCAGGTTACAAAAGACCTGTAAGATCAAACCCAACTGTTAACCCATAGATGCCAAGTCCATTCTTAAACCATGTCCCAAGTGCCACATTTACACGTTCTTTCAAATATCCATGCTGGTGATTCAACCACTTTTCTGGACAATCTGATACAATGTCTCATATGAAGAAAGGTGTCCTACTATTCCATTTAAACCTCCCTTGGCATAGATTGAGGCCATGTTCTGTCTTACCAATACTTGTTACTTGGGCAAAGAGGCCAACACCCACCTGACCACACTGTCCTTCCAGGCAGTTGTGGAGAGTGATAATGTCACCCTGATCCTCCTTTTCTCCAGGATAAACACCCCCAGCTCCCTCAGCTGCTCCTCACAGCACTGGTGCTCCAGACCCTGCCCCAGCTCCGTTCCCTTCTCTGCACTCACTCCAGCCCCTCAGGGTCTTTCTTGCAGGGAGGGCCCAGAACTGGACACAGCACTCGAGGTGTGGCCTCAGCAGTGCCCAGCACAGGGGGACAATCCCTGCCCTGCTCCTGCTGGCCACACTATTGCTGATCCAGCCCAGGATGCCATTGGCCTTCTTGGCCACCTGGGCACACCCTGGCTCATGGTCAGTCACTGTCACCAGCACCCCCAGGTCCTTTCCAGCCACTCTGTGCCAGCCTGTGGCACTGCCTGGGGTTGTTGTGACCCAAGGGCAGGACCTGGCACTGGGCCTTGTTGAACCTCACACCATTGGCCCTGGCCCATCAGTCCAGCGCGTAGGTAAACTGAGATTATCCTGCATTTCTCCTTCTCTTATGATGGACTCAGTGTTGCCAGATAAACATCTGAAAGTATGTGAAATGTTACTAGGCAGGAATGCTTAGTAAAAACCTTACATGAAGTGCAAAGATATATATAACATTGAGAAAGTATCTCAAACTAGCAATGGTGAAAAAGCTCAGATGGACTTTATTTTTAGTAAATCAGAGTATCAATGTCTAGGGTTTTCTTTGTAAGGACACCAGCAGGGCTGAATTACTTGTCCTGAAAAAGCATATGAAAGGCTGAAGGCTGGAGAACGACTTTGATGCAGTTATATCCTGCAAATAACAAAAGATACTTGGTAAGAGAACAAGAAAACCAGAAGGAAGTGTAATGACCACCGATATTTACTCTCACTTATAAGCAAAAAAACTATGCAGTGGAAAATTTCTACATCACAGCAAGACAAGGATTCCTAATAGACAAGTAGGAATCTGGTTTGTCCTATCTCTGCTTGCACTGACCTTGCAGATCATCATATTCAAGGCATCTAATCAGTCTACTGTGAGTAATCAAGTTTCAAAATATTGCAAGATACTGCAGTAAATATCCAGAGAAACAAATGCACATACAAAATAAAACTATGTATCTCTTTAGAATCCAAAGCAAAAGGCAGTATTTTTAGATTATTTCTCATCAGCTGGAACTATACCTGAATTTTAAGATCAATACTATAATACATTGTAACTGTAATAGAATTTCTAATGACAGCAAGACTAGAGTACTTACTGAATCTTATCCAGTAGATTCAGCATCTGATCTGCTTGATAATTCACTCGCTAGCCTGGAGAGATGACAGTTACACCTATTAAATCCTTGGTAAGTTCCCAGGCAACCACTGACCTGACCTGCACGTTAGCCTGCAATTGCCAGAGACCTCTGTCTGAGATGTTGCTGGTTTTAAATTTACTATTTTAACACACTCCTCACAACCTGCATACACCTTGAGGAGACTCATTAGTACACATTTCTATCACATATGCTTGAAAGATATGAAGAAAGAAAACAAAACCCCCCTGCTGTTATCACAGATGAAGCATTTTAGAAGGATAGAATCTGAGGTGTGAATACAGAGAGATTGAACCCTGAAATTACTGCAACAGCCTCCACTGAGATCACTAGGCAATCTGGGCTTTCAAGGCCAGTTTTCTCAGCAGCCTCAAAACCATCCCAATTTCTCTCTAAAAAACTCAGACTGATGTGATAAAATCCTTTATTGTACATCTCCAGGTTTCTGCTTTCCCTATACTGATTTAATTCTTAATGGCTATAATAGGACAAACAAAAAAAATTAATAGCAAAAGAATATGTTAGTTCAAGGTAACTTTCCAAAACCTCTCTAGGACTTCAAGCAGAGGACAGCAAATTTTTGTAACAAATACAGGCACAATACACATCCTTTAAATTTAGCAGTGTTTAGTATTAATCTTAATTGATTGTTGGTTGTTTTGGGGTTTTTTGACTGCAAATCCATTCTAGTGTCTAGGCTAAGACTAGAATGGAATTGGTGACGATTTCTGTGTTTACCTCTGCATTGACTCTATATAATGAAGAAGCTGTAGCTTGCTGCAAGATGAAAATACTTCTAAGATATCACAGAAAGTACTGCAGAGAAAAACAAAAATCAAATATTATATTGAAAAACTCCTGTGTTACTCAAGAGTGTTTAATGTGCAAATAATTTTCTTATATTAGCTGAGCAACATCTGTTCAAGAAAAATGTCTTGGAACACAATAGTAATTTCTGTTTCTTTTTGTTAATTTTTTTTTCTTTGGCAACTAAGCAATAAACCACAGGGCATACAGAAGAGTTCAGCACCCCAGCAAAAGAAATAACTACTTTACCAAAGTCAAATTTCAAGTTCCTCAACACAGACTTAAGTCAATGAAAACCCACATACCTACAGTATGCACATTTTTTTTTCAATTTATATCAGTTTTACAAGATTACTACCAAAGAGAAACTAAATGATTTAGTCTCCATTACATGGAAAATGTACAATTTTTGTAACATAAATGCAGTTTTCTTCACTCATATTTAAATCCCTGTGATTACAACACACTGGACTGAAACGTTATTTCCCTTTTCTCTCCATTTTATCTCATTCTTTACCAAAATAAATAGCAATTCCACCTGCAAGATGTCATTCAGCTCTCCTTGTTTGAAATTAAATGGCCGATAGAAATATCTCCAATAGACAAGAAAAGCATACATATAATTTCAGCCCAAAACCTTACACAATTTACAAAGTTAAAAGGAAAGTTAGCTATACATTAGTAAAAGCCAAAGCTACAGAGAATAAGTGACATATTCTGACATGGTACTATTCGATAAACACACATAATGGTCATAGCCATATGAGTGACATAGCCAAAAAGAGTGACACTTCAAAACCTTACCTGAAATATTTTCTGTCTAATATGCTTAACTGTTTTATCTGTAACTTATAAAAATCACATATTTTGGGATCAGAACAACTGTCCTTGGTCAGGTTGTTTCAAAGTCTGATAACAGCAAATTAAAATGTCAATCATTTTTTCCAGATTTTACTGTCCAAGTTTCAAATTCTGGCCAATAGATTTTCTTATTCTTTTATATGCTAAATTAAATAGCTAAATTTAAAATCTGTAAACATATGTTTTCCCACGAGCAAAGTCAGAAGACAGACCCCCTTTTATCTCCCTCACTTCAGTTTTCTGAGAATAGCTTAATGCACGCTGAAGATAGTTATATTCAGATTCTGCACACAGACAATTCCTTTTGCAAAATAATTTTTCCATCAAGTTACATAAGCTGCCACGTTTTAGTTATTCAGTGAGAGAACCTGTATCACAGTTAAGACACTTCAAACACTTAGTACCACAGCCAATTCAGTCAATAAAAGTCATTTTGGGGACATCCATGAGGACTGTGTACAGCTGAAATGAATCTGATACTTGGACTTTTCATAGAGAAAAAGGCTGTTCCTTCTGCCAAAAACTAAAAGCTTCCAACCTCTGACTGCTGGGTAATGGCACTAGAACAGCTCTTCTTGACAAATAGCGTTACAAGCAAAACAGTGGGAATTGCCAAGACCTTGCTAGTATCCAAGCAGAGGGGAACAAAGGCTCCTCTTGTGCTCATTACTAGATGCCAGATATTTAATGACATAGCAAATCTGGGTGATTGCACTGATGGGTCACATATGTGGGGTTACTTAACAGATATAAATGGATCACATGAAGAACAAGCATTTGAGATACCCTCTGAAGTAAAAACCCACTCTTCAACTAGTTGTTACAAAGTAAATGCTTACCATAGACTGTGTAAAACTGAAGATTTCCTGAGTGGTATCATCAGAATCTACTCTGATCAGCCTTCCGAGTTTTGGGGAAGTTACAATCACAAAAGTTATAGTTCTGTTTCCTGCATTGGTCACATCATTGGTTACAGCTTTCAGATCATGTTGTAAAATAGGTTTCCTGGAACCTAAAAAATGTCAAGTATAGGAAGAAGATTTACAACAGCATTTTGTTCCAAAAGCCAAAGTTTTGTATGCACAGCTCACACTCTCACCCAGGTATACTATTTATCATTTCAATAATATTTTATAAGATCAGCAGGGTTACTCGTTTTCTAGTTACCTTCTAGTTACAACCCTTCCACAGCTTTTTCAATTAAAAAGCCCATTAGTAGGATGTGCCCTTGTTTTAAAAATGCAAAAAATGCAGTTCTCTTCAGCACATGTAATCGTTAAAGACTGGCTTCTGCAAAATCTACCTGAAGTGTAGAATAGAGCATGTATAAGAAGTTCTGTTTCTACATCACATGTCTAGAACCAAATTCAAACTGCAATGTTTTTGGTATTCCCAGGTGCCACAGAAGACAGAGATGATTTGAACAAGAGAAGCCTCGACAGGGTAAAGTTTCTAGTGAGCACATAAAGCAAAATTAGTCATTAACAAAAGTACACTTTAACGATATGAAACAGGATTTTCATTAAATACAATTAAAACATAAGTACTGAATTGAACAAACTAGGAAGAATACCATATAACAGAAATAATAGCCTGAACTGAAATAATGTATTATTTATTAAGACAGATGGAAACGGAGTGGTAACAAAATCCTTTTAATATATAGTACCACACTAACCTTACTAAGGTTACTATCTTCTTGCTTAAAGATAATAAAGAGCTTTCTGGCATTAGTCAAACCAAGACAATTTTTGACACAGCTGGGGCTGTAATTTCCTAAAAGCTAGTAATTTCCTAAAAGAAAAAAGTCTTTTTGATGCAGTTTCAAGGTACACAATCAGCGAACTAAAATTTATGTTAAATGATAATTTTAGAGGAGCAAGATTCCTATCATCCTATTCCCCCCATACCCCACTTCAGCCTCCTTTTTCAGATTTTCTCTTCTCCTTGAGCAACAAGCTAATATAAGTTTTAATACATAATTTCAAAGACTATATGGTAGTCCATACACAAGAAGTCTGAATTATCAATCCATTTCATACAAGAATAAAACAAAATAACACATATATTATACATATATATATGTATGCTAAAATATCCAGAAGAAAATAATATGGCGAGGACAGTGAAGAATAGGGATGCTTTGAAAGCCATTAATAATAACAGGAGTCTGCTTATTCATATCTGTTTGTGCTCTAGTTCAAGTAACAACTACTTTGAAACAGTTATAAGATCTTCTGTCTCTGCCTGCTTTCCCATTTTTACTTTCCCATGTCTCTCTGTGGCCATACTGCTTTGAAAAGTCAAGGAGCCTCTCAGGCTGAGAAAAATACTCCCAGACAATATCTAATTCAAGAAGTCTCCCTCCTGTTCCTCTCCCTTCTTTTCCCTTTTTTCTGTGGCAGGAAGGAGGGATCCATGACCTTGTGCATACAGCAGATGTAGTCAAGAATGTACAACTTAGCACAACTGTTAATCACACTATATAAATCTGCAAGTGCAGTTATTTATCAATAACCTGCTGGTTATGCAAATCAGGCCTTATTACCTTAACAGAGTAGGACAGAGTAACTCTAAAACATGGTGACACTGTAGTGATTGAAGTTACTGCCCTAATTTTCCATGATCATACCAGGGTATCACACCACTGCCATCACAGAGCAGGGCCATGGGGAGCAAGGATATCTGTCACAAAACCCCCTCAATTCCTAACAGACCTGACCTCACTCACTGAACACAACAGGCTGAAATACAGTCTACAGACAAAGACAACAAAGTCTGTCATGCTCTTCCGTAAAATAGCATCCTCCCCCAAACACAACCTTCTCCTTCTCACCTGACAGTTGAGAACCTTCCATGGTCTGACACCTCAACAGGGAGAGGAAGGTTATTTGCCATCCAGAAGACTAGGTGAAGAAAAATGAAGTAACAACACTGCCTGTGTGCTCCCAATCACAGAAGGAGAGGTCACAAAAACCCCACCCAAACACAGGGGCCAGGAACAGAGAGCAGAGGAAGACACACAAGAACAGGTGACACTGAGTAGGGCCAAGCTAATCAACTCAAGTAGAGTGCAACAACATAAATGTTGGTGCATAATAATTTTGTTACATATTTTTACTGCCTACATTTAAGATCTGGAAAATGCTTTGGCATGAGCATCCTCCCTACCAGTGCTAATCAGTTATAAATCATCTCATCTAAAGACTGATTAGACAACCTCTGCTTCCAATTAACTACAAGTCAGGCTTACTCTCCTCAGAGAAACTCAACTCATTTCTTGTTTGAGCAACTGCCTTCCTGAAGAAGCAAATCCTCCTATTGCACATATCTAGCTTACAGCAGAAAAAGCTAATGTATCTAGAAGTCAATTTTCTGAGTATGCTGAATAAAACAAGCTTCTGTTAAAACAGAAAAAAAATCTATAAATTATATAAACAGATCTGGTATACCCAACACAAAAGAAGACAGCAGTTCATGCTCTTATAAAATTGCAGAACAATATGCTTTAGAGAATAGTTTACACCCAGTCATGAAGACATGGTAAATTCTTCACAATAAATTAAATTTTTACTACCCCAGAGAGAAGATTTCTCAAGCTGGCTCAAAATTAACCTTTTTTTGTAGTGCTATAAATTTAACAGGACACTGGTTGTTGTTTTTATATATATTAACCATTTGGCACCATCTTTGTTTTAACAGTCATTTCATGATAGCAAAGTACAGCTGAAAGCCATACAGGTCCAGAATGTCTCTAAAAATACCATAAAGAGAAGATGTAAAAAAGCTAGTAACACTTTATAACATTTAAAAGGAATTTGGCTAACCCAAAGTAAGTGAGAATTCAGGAAAATAACCACAATCCTGGATGAACAGTTTGTAGCAATGAAAGAAATACTGTATTTTGTAAACTGAAGAACTGATTGAGAATCTAGAGACTTTGCCTTAGGCATACTTTTCTTACAATTATCACTGGCTTAAGATAGAATTCCAGTAAATCCCAGTGCCCAAGGCAACCTTACACACCAAAACTGCAGGTTAATAAGCTTTGTAAGTGGATTTATGTGAATCCCATTTATACTAACTGAATTAGAAGATCATGCCGCTACAATCTCATTTTTTTGTTGCCTATGTTTAAGTGGCTTTTGTTGCAAACCTTTGTTTATGCAATTATATTCAGGAAGTTCAAGAAGACAAAGTATTTCTCCTCCATATCCAATTAATAAATCAAAGTACGGATTACAACCTCCAGAACTTTGCCAATTCTTAGTATCTTTCTGATTCTACAGATCAGATTCAGAGAATAAAAAAGAAGAAAACAGCACAAACAGAAGTGTGATGCAAGATATTGCTGAGAGAAAACTAATCTTTATTTCCCATTTAATCCTGCAATAAATGTTAGATTCCTGAGGGATTACTGTTGCCAGGGCAAAGGAGTAAATGGCTCTGGTGAGACCTCTTAGCACATCAACTCCTTCAATGGTTCGATTTCATTAAAAAAATACTCAGCTGCTGAACCAACTAGCTACAAATGTACAAATATGAATCAAAGTTTTCAGTCTTTCTGATTCTTCAGTGAGTCTGTGCTTCTGTCTATAACTCATTCCAAACAAAAGAATAGTGAACTAGCAATCTGGAAAACTTATATGTGCTATTTAGAATCTCATGGACACGAGCTTGACTCCTCTATTGCTTTTACAAGGCAAAATCACAACCAACTAAGACATCTCTAAAAATTTCAGTGGACTACAAAGATTTTAAGCAAACCTGAATAGGAAATCTCCAGAGCTTAGGTAGACAGTGTTATTATCACATTGCACTTGAACATTTCACTGCCAGTTTCTATGACTCCAAGCATGCACATATCAAAAAGTTAAAACCTACAGAGCAAAAAAGCAGTATGCTGTTTGAGCAAACATTAAAGCTTTTTTACAAACATATAAATGTTCCCAGCTACAGTTAATCAGTTAAGTATCTGACAAATAACTCTGTATTAAGCAATATTTCCACGTGGGTATTTTCAATCATGATCATCTCAAAAAACAGACCTGGAAAGACTCCGAGCCCTTTGTTCACTTCAAGTCTAATGATGAGCATCTGAGCTGTGATGCTAAAAATCTGTCGGGGTGCAAAGTTCAAACCATCTGTCACCTGAAAGTTGAAGCCTCCTGACATTGCTCCTGTGGAAACCAAAATCATAAATTTATTCTTGCATTACTCTGTCACACAGAACACAAACATACACTGGACACCTTTCACTCTCAGCTACAGTGAAATATTGTTGAGGAACACACTCAGTGCAGGTAGCTCTGGATGCAGCTGCAGTGGAGCTGCAGATTGAGCTCTGGGTGACAGAAGCCTGATTCAAGAGGCCCTGAATTGCTGAACCTTGGCAAAACAAAGGGCATGGCGACCTGCAGCCAGAGGACCAACACTCAGAGACACGGCAGGAGTCGAGGACTCCAGACTTCTGTGGCTTAGGCTGCAAAGTCTTTTGGTCAGGGTCCCCTGTCAGGGGCTCCCAGACAGAGCCATTACTCTGCTGTTGCACAATAATTAAATTATTTTAAGGATACAGGCATGTGAGATTCTGCTAAGAGAAACCTGAGCTCAAGTCAGTGAAGAAACCTTGTCTGACTGTGTGACTGTTGGGTATGTAGAGAGTCAAGCAGGGCTCACTGGAGCCACCAGATGTGAAGGGGGTTCCATCTCAACAACGAAAGTCTTGGGTGGTGTCAGTGTGACTGCCAAAGTGACTCCTGGATGGGCAGACAAGAAAGTTTCCTTACCAATACATCCAAAATCATCCTGAAAGTAACGTTTGATCAGAGCCCTTGTATCTTAATTAGAATTAAATAAATTGATAATGCAATTAACCCATTTCTCAGGAAAAATTACTAACTGTTGTTTTCAGTGAAGGCCAGACACCCCTTAGACATAAATCAGCAAGAGTGCCCCTTTCTCTTTCTTCACTGACTCAGTGGCACTCTAATAAAGTTAAATTTGGAGAGACGATGACTCCCAGATTTCCAACTCCATTTATGTCACAGGAGGGTCCAAAGCACTTAGGCAGTCACATTTTGGCAAAGAAGGAATTTGGGGAGAAAAGTAACTAGGATATTCTTTCCATTTGTTTTATATTTGAAGGTCTGAATAAACTCTTGTTTCCTTAGCCTCTTCGCTGCACTTCAGCTTTGCTGAAGAAGGTATGTTATCACAGCTTAAACTATTTCAGAGGTTATGTGTTCTCATAATAAATGCACATTTTTTCCCTTTAATCTTAGGACCTGTATGTACTTTGGCACAAGCAATAACAAAATACCTCCAGGAGTCTGAGTGGAGTCCTGTAAAAATACTTGTCTCAGAACTGACATGCTGCTTTTAAGCAGAGGTCTCCCATGCTGTTCAATTAGGTAAAAAAGACAAAACAAAAAAGTGAAACATTAACTGCTACAAAGAATTACCATGCTCTCCTATTTGCTTTGCCCAATTTAGCCATAAGATATTGTTACAAGAATACAGATACTGAAAGCCAGAGAGTACCACATACTTACATGTAAAGATCATCATACTTTGCCTAACTATAAATTAACATATAAGAAGAATCAAATGTGAGTTCTGAGATTATATTTACCAATATACCTAAGACGTGCTCTTATATTAGCCAGGCAGCTGAAGCTACTCTGGAAGATCTGGTCATATTGTTTTTATTTTAAAAGTTTTTATTTTCTGATGTATTCTCCTCATCAAAAAGAATCAGTTGCTTATTCAAAAAAGCATCTGGGAGTCTACTATTTGTACTAAATAAAAAAAAAAAACCCAAACAAACCTGCTTATGCAGCCTCACTTGCTTTTTTGGCTAAGGCAGGTCACCTGCTCAGTTGACACAGACATTTTGCCATCACCAGTCAGGAACAGAACTTTATCTCAAAGTTCGGTTTGAGTGGAGCATTTATCATTTTATCACAACTAATTTTTTAAGATGTATCTGATCAGAGCTGATTAAAATGACACCAGAAAGAGGGTTTGTAAAAGCTGCATAGGGAAGACACAAAGACTTCAGAACAAAAAAGAGTTCACTTCATTACTGCCCTAAGAAAAACACTGGGTTTAAGGGCAGGGCCCATACTGCAAAAGTGATAGGGGAACACCCTAGAGTAAAGCAAGAGTGAAAAAGAGAAGGAATTCTTATGATGAAAGAGAGTTACAGAAATGGAAAGGTGTGTTCTAGTTTTGCATTTATGCTGGTGATAGAACAATCAGGGATTATGGAGGAAACAAAATTTTCAAGGGGAAAATATGAGAGCAAAGAGGAAGATTTGCAACTCACAGGACAGCACAAGCAGCATAATGTAACTCATAAGGCTGAGCAATGTGAAGAGAAAATTCTGAGGTCTAATTTAGAGACATAAAAGCAAAGTATGGTAGTACTTTCATTAGGAGTAAAAAAGACACTGAGGATGGACAGTCATTGCCATGCACAGGTGTAAAAAATGTGTAGTGCCATGAGGAGTACCCAGAGGATGGAAGAGCTGCCTCAGCCAAGAAGATGCTGCTCTTCCCTTTGGAAAGGGCTTGAGTGAGTAGGAAGAGTAGATGAAGAAGCCAGCACACACTGAAAGACTGATGACAAGGAATAGAGGAAACGTAGAGAAAAGGGATAAAAAGCTGAATAACAGCAACAAGGTAAGGAAAGGCCCCAGGTCAAGGCTCGGGCACTAAGATGGGAGTAACAAATACATTTCCAGCAACAGGTCAAGATGAAGGAGGGAAGAAAATTGCTGATCAAGAAATGCAAAGAAACAAAATGACCAGAGTACTTTGTGAAGCACTGGAGACCATAAGGTTGAGTAGATGGCAAAGCCAGAGCAGCTGCAAGACCTGACACACAACCTGGCTAATTTTACGTTACAAAATTACTCTACTCCAACTCACTGGAAAATGAAATTTTCTCTTCTTTTCACTTTTATTAATCAAGATTCACTCCCTAAGACTACAGATGTACATTTGCCCTTTCCAAAACGCAGAGTGGATTAATTTCCTCACATGAGACTTACCACTGTCCTACCACTATAGGGCTTTTTACATGTCAAAGTCTCCCCTGGAACAATTTACTTTTGTCATGCTCTTGACCTTTCATTTCCTGACCAAATTATTTGAGCAGGATGCTTACAGCTCACCAGCTGCTGCTTGTAAAGCAATTTCAGCAACACATACGCACTCCGCAAGACAGTGCATCATAAGGCAGAGTACTTCAACCTCCTGAAGACACAGCACAAATCTGGAGTGACAGTTGCACCCAAGGAGCACTGGAATTCCAGCCTGCCTCAGGTCTGGCAGGAGAGCAGTGTATCTCTTCTCTTCTGTCTCCATCCCAAACCAATTATTTATTCCTTCTGTAGCAACTCCTTTCTTCTTTCAACTGAGGTAACATAGTAATATAGCTGGAGCAGGAAACAAGTAGGTATCATCCTGTGAAAGCCCTACCTCTTCTGGTTGGAAACCCACTGGGAAGTTCATTCCTGTGGCTTCCCACCACCGCCACTCAAGGATGCAAGAAGCTGCCCTGACTTCTTTTATTCCCCACACATTCTCTCAAATGCATAAAAAACCCAATCTCTAGTTCTGGACAATTGGATAAAGAGTCAATGTTTAAAGCTTAATTCTTTCATAGCCTGAAAGGGACACTGACATCACACAGATGAACCATAACCTCATCATCCATCACTGCACTATGGCAGATATCTGTGAGACTGTTGGTCCATGAAGAGCTCTGCACTGTAGCAAGACAGAAAGGCTTCAGGAAATTTTCGATCACAATAGCCAAAAAAATGGATTTCCTATCTCTAAAAGGTGCACGGAAATGTTCCCCTACTGCAAAACTGCTTTCAGAAAAAAGGCTGCTATCCAATGAACCCCAAGAACACTAAGGTTTCCCAGTGAGCACACATTTAAGTAGACATTAGATCCTTTCCTGTTTAGTTTTTGAGATAATGTATAACCAATGTATAACACTTCACATTGCAAGTGTTTTGAGATCTTTGTGACATTACAATGGGATCTTTCATGGATTACAAACACAAATATACTGAATAGGAGCAGGATTCTGGTATTAGATGTGGTATTCTTGAAATCACATACCATTGTGTACAAATACCAGTTGCCCTTTGATTATATGAGCCTGGGTAAAAGTAAGGATGCTCTTGTCTGGAGAAGATTTCAGAGCCAAGTGCCCATTGCTAGGTGGAGTAATGGAATACACCAGTTCTGATGGCGAGGAGTCTTTGTCTTCTGCACAGAGGTCATCAACAGTTATTTCTGTGACTGAACCCACCCAGACCTAGAAAAGAAAAAACCATTTTTAAAAGAAAGAAAGAAAGAAAATGCATACAAAAGAAAATTGGGACAACAGGAGATGAGGGGGGGGGATGGATAACACATGACTGCAAGAAAAAGGAAGAATAAAGATTTGTGCTGTGCAACACTAGCAGGTATAACAAGTTTCCTCACAGTCCATCCAAACCTCTGATCACAGACTACCACAGTTCACCCTGGCAGATCGTTTGCAAAATACAAGACCGTGAAATAATACAAGCATATACACCCTACACTAGTTAAGAGTTTCAGACAACTGGAGCACAAGTGCTCTATTTGTCAAGCATTATACAAACTATGAGAAACATAACAAAAATTGTATTATGATAACTGAGTCAAGGAGCTGCTTTCCAACACATACACATGAATATTAGTGTCATGTATTTCACAGCAGGTAAGGCATCGGATATGCTCTACTTTCACCAGCAGAAAAGAAAAAAGAAAAACAGCCCGGGGACAGCACAAACTCTAATACAGATGGAACACTTTTTGTAGCTGCACTATCTTCTTCTAGCAAAATGCACTAAAGGCCCTTTTCTAGGGCACTAAAGAACCCAGAGATGCTCATTCCATGGGAGACAAAACAACGAATGCCGCCAACAGCTGCCTAACATTCTGCAATGTTACAATTCCGGAAAAATAGTTAACTAGTTTATAGAAAGATGATATATAAACCATTACTTACTTCGAGTAAATCTAAATCTGGAGAACTAAGATCTAAGTCTAATTCCAGAGGAGAGCCACAAGATTGATAAAAGGACTGGAGCACCTTTTCTATGAAGTCAGGCTAAGAAAATGGGGGCTGTTCAGCCTGGAGAAGAGAAGGTGGTGTGGGGACCTCATAGATCCTCAGAAACTTCCAGCATCTGAAGGGGCCTACAAGGAATCTGGAGAGGGATTCTCCGACAGGAACTGGGGTGACAGGGCAAGGAGTGACACTGAAAGAGGGAAAATTTAGTTAGATATTAAGACAAAATTATTTACTGTGAACATGGTGAGAAAGTGGAACAGGCTGTCCAGGGAGGCTGTAGATTCCCCAATCCAATCCTGGCAATGTTGAAAGCCAGGATGTATAAGGCTTTGAGTAGCCTGGTCTAGTGGAAGGTGTCTCTGCCCATGGCAGGGGGAGTTGGGACTAGATGATCTTTAAGGCCCCTTATTTCAAGCAGAAAGGACTGCTCTCTGGGTTTCATCCCTATCTGACTGGAAAATTTCTTGTTTGGAAGGATAAGCAATGGCCAATTTTGTTCTTCATCTCTGCTGTATATATTTGGAAGTACAGACAAATGTGCTAACAAAGAGTAACACATATTTATCTTAACATGAAGTGAAATTCTTAGAATATTCACTACATCAATATCAATTATTTCCACGCACAATTTATAACATAGCATAAAATCCTGAGAACCTAAGCCTTCAAACACCTCAGCTTGAGCTTCAAAACACACACTGCATCGCTCCTTCCTGTCTTCCTAGGTTCTTAGTACACTTAATAACATCACACCAAATGGTTGAAGAGGACAAATGATCCTAAACAAAGGGCATTTTACCTCTGCCAAAGCCAAAAATCAGCAATGACAATTCACTAAGTATTAATTCTACTTTTTAATATGAACTATGAAAGAAAACCTTTAAAGAGACTGAAATTTGTGCTGCCACTTCAATAGAGGAAAGATTTCATTCTATGTTGTGTCACAAAACGTGTCTCATGGAAAAAGAGATACTAAAATGAAGTTCAATTTTTTTTTCTAATCAGAAGAAGTTTGAAAACTAAGTTTATAACAGAAAATACTTTTCAACAGCAAATAGTTTTCTCCCCTGAAATATATATATATTTTGCTGTAATGTGATTATTAATATTAAATTTTGATAAAGAATGACACTTATGACACAGAACAACTAATGGCAGAGGGTGATCTAGTGAGTGGAATCAAATAAGCACATCAGTGTCACATGTTTTGTACTGAGATCTTTTAATTCATCTCAGTAGCACCTGCATAGATTATTCCATGAAGAAAATAAAAGGTCACATACAGAATATGCAAAAATATAAGAAATTATAATGGACACATGCTATTACAAATGACTCACTAAGTTACAAATTATTTTCCTTACTGAAGAAAAAAGAAATAAAATTTCTAATTATAGAAAAAAGTGTTTTTTCTGTAATGTCAGTGTTTAATTCTGTTATCCCAGAACACAACCACTTAATGCTTTTTAAGTACTATACATGGCCTGCAACAGGATCCTTGAGGAATGAAAGCAGATCTAAGAGCTGAAAAGAACCATAGGGAAGCAAACACACAGAGAACACAGCAAGAATTATACAACCATCTTATTTTTCATATCTGAGATCAGAATCTCCTTGAAGAGCACCATCAAAACTGTATCTGAACTTCCAGGACGTAGCATGACACTTGTCTTTCATGTGCTTAACATATTCCACAGGCATAGTCCAAAAAAAAAAAAAGTTCATGACCTAGCTCATGTGAAATAATTTATTCTGCTCTATTTACAGGACTCAGCTCATCAGTATCTTCTTGCATGCCACATATCCTACCAGACATTCTGTATTCACATTTTAACACTCTAGAGAGCAATTTAGAGAAAACAACAAAATAATCAGTTTAAATTTGTGAGGTTTTTTAAAAACTTAACTCTAGGAAAATATAGCCCTCTTGTGGCAACAGGAGGATACAATCATTTCATAGCATTGCTACCCATGTATTTAAACATATATAATTGCAGTATATAATGCCAGGATAGTGATTTTCTTCAAAACATCCTATTTCCTTTACCCATTCCCATTTCATGAAAAAAATGTCCATAGAAGCTTGGAAATTTTAAGAAATTGTATCTAAAATGCTGATATTTTAAGTTTCTAAATAAAACTACATCTCACAAATTTGTTGCAATGGAAAAAGATTTAAATTAGATGCATTACAGAAGTCCTCAGGACAGTAAAACTTTCTGTATCTCAGATGTTATGTCATAAATTCTGAGGCGGGGGAAAAAAAAACACGAAAAAAACAAACAAAAAACCCAAAAACAAACAAAAAATAAAAACTAAAAAAAAACATTAAAAAAAATAAAAAAACCACCATAAACCTGTATTTACTTCCACGAGAAAAATAGAGAAGAACTCCCAAAATGGTCACATGTCTGTCACCCTGAAACTCCCCTCATAGTGCTCCTAACGTTGATAGCCACAGACAAGGCTGTTTGAAGAAGGGATGCTATCGATGTTTCCAAAGTGAGGAAGCTAGAGTTAGACTCATTCAGCATGTGTGCCCAATAGTTTCTTGCATTTGGACAGAAGCCCATGACAAAGGCCAGAATTAACTTCCATATGCCCACATCAGTATCACTGGCCACATAATGCACCTCTTCACATAAGCTACTTCTCAGCAGCAGTAGATGCCATATCCTAGCCAATTTTTGTAATCATTCAGCATTTCTTTCTGACTCTTTCTTTACATTGTGACCTGCAAAATTTCTGAAGTCCTAAACTTCAGTCAACTCAAACAGTTCTACTGGACTTCAGTTTCCACAGCACTGGTCAGTCATTTTATATCTTTGTAAATTTCCAGCCTTACAAAATAGATAAAAGAGCTACTGAGTTTTTAAAAGCAACATTGTCTCTTATTCAATATTTACCACTAGCAATGTTCTTGAGGAGCACAGATTGTTTGGCTAGAACATGAGGCCAGTCACCATCACCCTACACAGGAATGCCCATCTCATCTCATCTCATCTCATCTCATCTCATCTCATCTCATCTCATCTCATCTCATCTCATCTCAGTATTTAGCAGGACATTTTCTTCCATCTACTGAGGATGGGCAAGTTTGA
Source organism: Acridotheres tristis (assembly GCA_037013685.1). Classification (NCBI taxonomy): domain Eukaryota; kingdom Metazoa; phylum Chordata; class Aves; order Passeriformes; family Sturnidae; genus Acridotheres; species Acridotheres tristis. The sequence continues at coordinate 62,920,962 of CM072919.1, read as the reverse complement.
TTTGAGGAAGAATCATCTCAGTGTACTCCTCCCAGCAGATAACTTGACTGCCAGATTTGTTTTATACTGCACACAAATACACCATATGTGTACATACTGGTAGCTACTCACAATACAAACTTGATTTTTTTACAATAGCTTGTGCATGACTTGCAAAACCACAGGCAAAGGCAACATCTTGGTTCTAGTACACAGGCTGCCTCCCCAGTAGAGAGGACCAACTCTGGGTAGTTGAAGCTTTGTTATCCCTGCTCTTTGGAAGCCTAGATTCACAGATATTTTTAGAAAAATCCATAAGCTGCATTGCAGTGCACTGCACAGCCTTAGTTTTGTTAATAGACTGCAACTCAAGCAGTTCAATGCCAACAGTTTAATGCCAGCAATGCACCAGAACAGAGACTCAGAAAAACTTGACTGAACATTGTGCTCTCTTCTCTGCGACTAGACAAAGATTACAGCGTGCTGTGCTGATGTCTGCAGAGTACCACTGTAATAACTTCAACCAGGGAAGATTCTGCTATGTGCCACCCAAATGTTTGTGAAGGCAGTCTGCCCTTCTGCAGCAGTCTCTGCACAGGGCAGGGTATCTTCTGCTGTGGGCATCTGCAGATTATTTGCTGTCACTGTGAAGCTGCACAGTACTAACACTACAGCTAGTTCAAGTATTTTTTCATGTGAAAAGACTAAATACACAACACAAGGTTACAATCATCCTTACAGTAATGCACTCTCCCTCTCCACACAACTAACTACATAAAATTAAATGCATGTTTTGGTACCACCCATTTATAAACTGCATCATAGAGCACTGGGAATGACTTCAGTCTCAAAATACCCTGTTTGGTTTCTTTCAAGCTGATTCCTAAATACCTTCTTGTGCCTTGATGTCTTCCAGCTGGTCTACTGTGACTACAGGTTCATTAGCTGACCCACATTCATTTCATCCTGATTTTTGGAGTCACTTAATTTGTTTTTACTCATCAGATGTCAGATTTTGAAGTCTTTATACATGGGGGCTTATTGGGCACATTGTCTTTACTAAAATGGTGCTGGTTATTGAGTGCTATCATAACACAAATTAATACTATAGAAATATGTCCTGGTTTAAATACTATAAATAAACTGATTAATTAATTAATTAATCTGAAAATGCACTGAAATTGAAGTGAAAGTAGTCACTTCTGTAACGGTAGATAACTTCAAAGATCAGTAGATTAAAAAGTCAGCCGTGGTTATTAAGAACTAAAGGTAGCATCAGTCAACAACTTTAAAATTTTCATCAGGATTTTCTGGGGAGAAGGCAGTTAGAAAAAATTTAACATGTTTTTTCTTAGTTTACAGTATCACACAGTACAGCTTCAGTGACTGGACTAATATTTTGATGTCTCTAGATTTTCACAGATTGCATTATCTTATTTGCAGCTTTTGAAAAGGGAAGCACTCCTGTTTTGTCCAAGAAATACCCAACACATAACATATTTTCTCTTGTCCCATCCCACTGGCACATCTGGACAGGTGCAAGCAGTATAATGTATTTCAGCAAGTCTGACCCTTTAGTGCACTTCATGGCAAGAGGCATAGGGCTGGAAGGCTGTGCAAATACAATAGTGAAAACTTGGCATTCTCAACATCACTATTCTTGGTACTTTTCTAAGTTACATGTTCATTAACAGCACTCAAGACACCACAGCAAACACCACGAAAACACAACAACCATCCAGGTGCAACCCATCCACCCTCACAAGCTCTACAACAGTCCGAGAGACTTCATGCAACTTTAAAAGAATGCTTTAAAAGATAAACTTTATAACAGCCGAAAGAGCTCTTCCTGTCCAAAATCTTCCTAAATACAAGTATTCTATGGACTGCCTCCTTTCATTAGCATCAATTTCCCTAAATCCAAAGACTACTACAAACTATGCTGACTATCCTACCAGGTACAAACCTAATAGTCTGTTAATGAAGGTGCATTAAATGGCATCAGAATTAATGGAATTAAATTTAACACTTCAAAAGGTTGACAAACATACCTGAAGAATTCTGTTCACTTTTACAACAGGAGCTTCATCATTTACTGAAGTAACAGTTACAAACACCGTTTGGGGTAAACTTATTTTCCACAACTCCGTGTTATTTGCTATCACAGTAAAACTGTCCATCAGTTCTTCACTGTCATCATGAACATAGTAGACTAATTCCTGTTCCACCTGAAAAATATATCAAGCTGAAAAACTAAAGAGGCTTGAAGAAAATAAATGTCACATTGAAAAATATCCTAGTCATTCTCTCTGCATTTATTGCATGAACATTTATGACTTCTAAAACTTTATTTATGCTGTAGTATCAGACCTCTACCTTTGCTCCATTCACAACAACAAATTTTACTGATCATCTGTCCATGCTGCTAGTCAGAATACCTTGCTGGCATTCTCCACTCCTCCTGAAGGAAAAATGGATATTCAACCCCATTATATTTAACTATGTTTCCAGGAATCTATAAACCAAACACAGCGCTAGTAGATGATGACCTATGATACCATTTTGTTTCCTGGACCTAATGACTGAAAATTAGCACATTGTGCCTATAGTGGCTGTCTGTGAGCAAAGAAATTACCTAAAAAATTGCTTCTTTTCCACTTTTCTATTTGTTCAATCTGCATACCATTTCCTCCAGTCTTTTCAAAACACACCCAACAGTCTCACATTTCCAGAGTATCTCAAACTCTGCTTGAATGCGAGTGGCTCATCAGTCCACTGTGGTTATAGCACATTAGCCTGTGTCAACAGCACCATCAAGGAAGTGATGTGATTCACCACAACAAGGCAGCCACCTTCCCACTCCAAATGACCAACAAGAAACAGCAGAAAGATCTTCAGCTCAAGGCCAGAATAAAGCACAAACTCATGTATCTCACCACCTCGCACAAAATCCTGCAGCTTTCAGCAAAGCAAATAATTAATCAAGACTACATCTAAGAAGATCTAAAGGCATTACCTGTTTTCTGGTAAATGTGGCTAATTTTATCCCAGGAACACGACAGTTTTCAACATATCCATGTTTTGGCTGCTCAGTTAAAATGAATTCACAGCTGAGTCCTGCAAAATGTCTACTAGAAATTTTTAGATAGTCTTCCACCAGGGCTTTTGAGCCTCCTTCAATTACGGTAAAGTTACGTACTTCCAGTGGAATCATTCTGGGGATGATGTCTACAGAGATCTCTATTCCACTAATTGTTTTGACACCACTGGTCACATCCAGAAAGAAATGGTCGTCTAGTTGGTCAGAAACTGTCTGCACATATTGAACTTTGCCCTCGTCGACATCTTGCTGTGTGAAGCTCAAAGCTGGTCTTTGGTCAGAACTGAGATAACTTTCTTCTGAGGAAAACTTCCGAATGTATCCGTGTAATGGAGGCTGTCTTACTGTGAACACAATCTCAGATGGAGAACTATTTCCATGAACAACCTTAAATTTAAGAACATATCCCAAGATTATTCAAATGGAAATGGGAGAAATTCTACAATTCTCTTCTGAATTTTTCACTTTTAATTCTGGAATTGTCTACCTAACTCAATTGACACTTAGGTGGGTTACACAGACCCCGAAAGAATACAATACTTTAAGCAGATACGTGCTAAATAAGGGTGGCGTGGGAGCCATTTTGTAACCCCAAATATGTTTTGTAAGTTTTGAAAAGGAAGATACTGCATAATTAACTACTGGCCTCATAGCTACAGTTCCCTGCCCAAAACAAGGAATTCAGGATTTCTGCAGTGTGCAGCCAGAGCCCTCTCGCGGTGGTTACTGGAAGGCTATACAAAAATCGGGCAGGGAAGAATTAATCAAACAGAAACGGCCTCAGATTTGTGACTTGATTTGCTCTTTTAAATTTTGGATGTAACTCTCAAACAATTTTAACTGGCTAGCTCCAAATTAAATCAAACAAAACCCTTTCTTCCTTGGCATTTCCCACCAGTTCAATTAAGAACAGTACATGGAGTATAAATAATTATTACACCTAAACAAATTTCTTAAGCATCAATCTATAATAGAGTCAAAGACTATGGGCAGTCTTTTTCTTTATCATCAGTTTTCCTTCCTAAAAATAGAAGCTTGCAGTGTAAACCTCTCCTGAACAAAGCACTCAGAATGCAGTTGTATTAGTGGTAATCACAAGGAGTTAAAGAAGAGAAGACACAAACTAAAGACACTGAAATGGCTAAAAAAAGTGAGGAAAACTTGCTACAAGATTGGAGGAATGGACAACATGGTTAACCTACTTGAAGTTTTCCTTTACTGATTTTAACTGGTTTTCCTTCTTCAACCAAGAGATTGTTTTTGTTCACAATCCTTGGTGGCTGCGGATGACTTTCCAGATATATGTGAACCTGTAGTCCAGCATCCAGATGGACATCTCCAGCACGGACTGTAAAGTTAAATGCATCAATAAGGTTGTTGCTGTCATCATGTCTGTAGGTGACATGCCCCTTTATCAGATCAAGCTGAGTAAAGGAATCTGTTAATACATTATTCACATATATACTTCCATATTTTGGGAAAGACAGTATCTCGTATGTAAGCTCATGATCATTTCTTATGTCTTGGTTTGTAGTAGCACTTAGGTTAGCTGTTGAAACAGTTTCTTCTTTCCCTTTTTGAACCAACAATCCTGTATTATTTGCCAACCTTATATAAGGATCGGTGGCATTAACTTCTAGAAGCAAGGAAGTATAGTGCTTGCCATCTGTCACGAAAAGCACAAAACGCCCAAAATCTGCACCATGGTGTATAAACAGGACTTGCTTCTGCTCCAGGTCCACTTGTTTGAATTGGTAGAGTCTATGCAAAGTATCATTTGTTAGCACCAAGTCCCCGTTGGAAATACCACGTCTAGTATACAGCAACTGTCCATCATCAAAATCAGAATCAGGATCATGATAGCAAAGATCTGCCAAAGTTAATAATCGTTGCCCGTTCCTCACTATGTCAAATATCTCATCAATTACACGAACCGGTTTCTCATCATTCTTCAGCTGGACAGAAACATAGAATCTAATTTCTACTGACAAAGGCTCTACTTCTTGATCAAAGTTTGTCCCCTTTCCTGACTCTTTGCTGGAAGCTCTGACAAGAAATTCATCAAACATGGTCTCAGAATCGTCATGCACATATATAAGGCACTTATCAGTTATATCTTTATTAGTGAAAGTTGTAAGATTGCCATTATTCTCAAATGAACCAGAAAAATTAGTAAGTTTTAATTTCCCATGCTTAGGAAACTGTATAACTTCATATTGGAAGGTTTTATTATCTGGTGTTTGCACAAACAATTTCGTGCTTGTTATTAATTCTCCTTCCCCTTCAGTAACATTAAGGCCATTGTTAGTCAAAATAATGTTTCTGAAATCTGATTTGATGTAGACCTCAAAGTCATAGAAATTTGAATCCAGATACTTTGTAGAAATGAGAAATCTAAACGAATCATAGACTTCATGATACTGGCTGATTAATTCATATGCCACTTTTTGGTCAGTAATATCTTTTTGGCTAAAGACTGAATCTTTTTTCAAAGGCTGATCATTAAGCAGTATCTGTCCATTCTTTGGTAGGGACAGAAGTTTGAAATGAAGCTCATCTTCAGGTATTTCTAGATCTGCAATCACAGCAAAAAGATTATCAGAATTCAAGTACTTCTTTTTTGATTTTTCAATTTCTAGAGGAGTATGTTTCAATAGACTGTACCTTAACCATTTCACTTTGATTGGAAATGTGTGCTCTTCACTGATTCTGTTTCCTATGCTAACTTTGAACTTAAACTGGTCTGTAACGTTTTCCAGCTGAATATCTTTAAAAGTGCTACAGTATCTCACCCGGCTGTGTTGAAGAGAGCCTTGAGAAAAAGAGTTGACTTCCTTCCATATCCCCCTTGAATGCCGCCTTTGGACCTGACCAAAATGAGGTGGCTCTGTGATCTTGTACCATATCTCCAGTTCCTGGAGGACAAAATTTGTTTCAACTGCCAGATGCTTAGGTCTTATAAGAGCTGTAACACCTTGGAGGAGATTTATTCCTGAGTTGTTGACAACACTGTAATCCAAAGGAACTGCCATGACACGTAACACCACAGTGTTGCTCACCTTCTCACCATCACTTGCCCTGAGAACAATCCTTGAGTTCTTGACACCTGTGTGGACAAAGAAAACAGTGCCTTTGCTTAAATCCCCATTAGAAAAAGTAGTGATAGCTTTCCCAGGATGCCTTGAATTTTCTAAAAATCCTGCATCTGCATTCAGGTTTCCAAGGACTGAAAGTCTGAGACCCACAGAATCCGTATCTTTATCTAGAACTTTTATCAGGTCATTAGTCAAACACTTCTTTGAGTTCTCTAAGAGAAGAAGCAGGCTTCCCTTGGGAAGTATGATCTCAGGTGCATCATTTACTGGAGTAACAGTAATGCTAAACATATGCTGCTCATTTCCTTGCAAATATGGAGACACAATCTTCTTATTGCTGGTAGAAACTGAGAAATTAAAATAATCGTAAGTGTCCTCAGAGCCATCATGGACATATAGAATCTTCCCCTGCTCCACATCCTGCAGAGTAAATGCGTTTACCTCCTGCAATGGTTCAACACTCAGTTTCAAGTGTCCATGAGAAGGAGGCTCCTTTATATCAAAAAGAATTTGTGACTGATTAATTCCTAATTTCTGGAAGTCTAAGTTAACTTTAATATGCTTAGATTCAAGTGAAGCTTGCTCACCCTCTAGCACAATCAAGTTACTCAGAACTAAAAGGTGCCTTTTGTCTTCCCTGTCCGGAGAAATCGAGCTTTCTTGGGAAATGGCAAATACAGGAGCTGCTTTCACAGTAGGGCTCTTTACAGCAGTCTCTAAAGAAAGATTTGCTTTAAAAGAACTCTGCATTTCACATCCAGCTGAAATGTCCTTAGTTACTAGAACATTCTTCAGTGATTTCTTTTCTGAATTGGCTTTTAGGTTTCTTAAGCAGCCTTTGAAGGATCTTCCTCTGGCATACTTCCCAGATACTGAGATTAACTTAATCGCTTCTGATCGTATGCTGTCATCTATGCCACCTACAAAGAAGGATCCCGTCAGAAGTGGCAGCTTATTCTGGGGAGGTAGTGACTTTTTCACAGTTTCTTCATCTAGTGTTAGCTGCAAATATTCTACAGTAAACTTCAGTTTGATATAGTGCCAATGACTATCATTGACTGACCTACGAGAAGAAAGATGGGTTCTACTTTTATGTTTTCCAATGTAAGCTTTAATTAAACCATCTTCTATTTCCATTGCAATGAAATCTCCCGCTTGCCCAGGGTGGTAGAGCAGTAAGCCATGTGCAGCTGAGGTTTGTAAAGTACACTCAAAGATTCCCTCCTCATCCACATTCCATGATGGGAAAGAAATATAGGACCTGGAACTGAAGAAAGTAATGGGTTCTTCTTCACCTGCAAAGAATTCATCACTGCACCCCACTGAAACTTCATGGATGTTTTTGAAGCCAGGAGAAGGTCTCAGAGGCATCAGAATGTCTAACTGATTGAATGACACACCATCAATACATCCTCGGAAACTGGGTACTGCTCCAGCAAGGTAGGGAACATCAAGTTTACCAGTACCACCTATGTAGAATCCATAATCAATGTTTAATTCATAAAGAGTTCCAGGCATTTTTGCACTAGTTCTATCACGCTTATCAATTACCAGTGTGACATTATCTTGTTCATGATGTAGCTCAACCAGGTGCCAAGCCAAATCATTCAGCTGAGATCTCTGTTGAGAATGCAGTACTCGCTCTTCCATATCAAAGTTAATTCTCAACTGCAAGAAATAGAATTTTAACTATCAAAATACAAAGTGATATTTTTCACAAGCATACATTATTATATAGTTAATAAACCAATTTTCATGTATTTTCATACTAGGCATATAATTTACAAAATATATTTGAAAAAAATAAAATCCTACTAAAATTCTGTGTAGGTTTACTTGCCATCACAAGCATTTGAACAACTACAGAAGTAGGAATGGACTCCTCTACAGTTCTGCTAGGAACAACAACTCCTGAGAGCCCAAATGAAAGTGATCTTTCAAGAACTTAACTTGCAGAAAAACAATTACTCAGATTCAAGCACTTTATGTAATGCTAACACCATCAAATCTGAAATTTTGCCTTTACCGAATCTCATGCTTTCAACACAATGATCCTGATTTTAAGATCGAGAGATCTCAAAGGCTACAGCAATATAATTGCAAGAAATAAAAGCCATACTTTGAAATTATCAATTATATTAAGTGACTTTTCCATTTATTTAAACAGAAACCTGCTTAGAGATCTTGTTATAGATAACAGCCTTAAGAAAAACTCTGAGCAATACAGGCTACGTGTATTTTTTAGCTACAGCTATAAAGCATACTTGTACATATCCTGAGCGCAGCTCCATTAAACAATAATCAGTCTTTCCAGCTGCAAGAAAAAGCAGTCCCTGTGGCTTGCTTGTTCGAAACTGCAGCTGTAAGGATGTCTGAGGGGATGCTTCTGCCACGTTCAGCTCCACAAAGCTATCACCATAAAATGATACTGAAAAAAATAAAGGAAAATAAATATGAAGTTGAATCTCACACAACAAAAATTTCTTTTTCTTATTCATACCTAAATATATGCAAGCAATTTTTTTTTATATACTTATTTACATACAATTGAAAATAAATTTCAGATATCAAATTCACCAGTCCAAGCAATTTAATAAGAGCCCAGTAGTCATACCAGAATCGACAAAAGATGAATACAGTCCAGGTTTCTTATCTCCAACAGTGATGATGGGAAAGGTAAGAACCATTCAATTATGCTGAATAATTTCTTTCAAATACTCCTTCATTTTTGTTTGTTTCAGGTACTTTCCTGAGCTTGTCACACCCAGTCTATTTTGTTACTGACATAGAATTTCTCTCTGAAGTGTTTCTCTAGTTTCTCCTTGGAAACATTTTCATCTGCAACATGCTTCCTGCATCTCCATCAGACAATCTATGCCATCTCTGCAGAGACGACCCACAAGTCTCCTGCCACCTGTGTCATTTTCAGATGTTTATAACCCTCTATTCCAGGCACAACTGCCTGGAATATTATTTCCTGTATGCAATCTCCAAGCACCCCTGCCATCCTGCTGACCAGTCACTCAGATCTGTACAAGCCTCCTTCATTGTCCCCTCCCCTCTTTTCTGCTCTGAGAAACAGTAGCACCAGTAAGTGTAACTGCTCACTGCTTTTACCATCCCCATTATTACTATTTTGAATAGCACAGATCTTAAGACCAAATCCTCCAAAATTCTGCCGGTAACTTCCCTCTGACACATAAAAAATATTAATCAGTCATCTACCACTCTTCCCATTTAAACAATTACTTAATAAACAAAGCCCTGCACTCCAATGAATACTAAAAAGCCTTTGGCAGCAAACTTAAAAATCTTTTGAAACTCTAAATCTTAGTCACCTTGCCCACCCCCATCAAGAAAACTGCAAGGGGTTTGAAAAGAACTCTTTAAAGAAATCTTACAGACTCCTCCAAAATTGATCCTTGTCACTTGTGCATCTTTTATTGCTACAGTACCTACAAATTTAAGTTATGGATGTCAGGCTTACAGTCCCCCAGTAATTCTTGTTTTAAATATTGGCATAAAATCTGCCACCATCCAAGCTTCAGGTACCAGGGAGTTTAAGCATGAGATCAGATATTACCCTTAGCAAGCAAGTTATTTCATTGCCAAGTTTTTTTAGGACAGCCCCTCTCCTCTCCTGCCACCACGCCAAAAAAAGGAATTTCAGTTTGGGAATCTTCCCAATTAGCACTAAACACCATTTAGTTTCGCTTCTCTGCAGTAGCCACGCCCTTTCTGAGTGCTTCTTTTATACTAGTAACCTCATCAAAAGGCTGCACAGACCCTCTGCAGAGTTTTTTTTTCTTGATGTACTTAAGGAGGATTTAGGAAAAGCTTTGATTCCTTTAAGCTGATCCTTGACCTTTTTTTTTTTTCCCAGACACGTCTATTTTCAAATTCCATCTGGCAAAGTTTATGATGCTTTCAGCTGTGTTTGGATACAGCTTGTAAGAACACCACCAGTTGAGTATTTATTTTGCAGTTTTGAGCTTCATTCTGAAATAATTTTCTCATTTTAAAATCAGGCATTACTGCAGAGGACTTTTGAGGTTTAAATGTTCCAGTTCCTACATCAGCTGTCCCCTTGCTTAATCTAATACACTCCAACAACTCTTAAAAAGTGTGGCTTTAACTCTGACTCTGAACTGGATTCTGTGCAGAGTAACAAATCAAAGACCTCATTTAGCTGCTCTTTCATGAAATAACAATCAGTAATAGTATCTAAAAATTTGCTATAGGATATATAAGAATTCTACGTAGCTTTCCCAAGAACAAGATTTCAGCAAACCCCACAGCCAACAACTATGTAATATTGAGCTATATTAAGTATCCAGAGAAACACAGGAAAGATCTTTACATTACTGAAATATACATATTTCTTCCAAAGGAAGAGTCACCGCTGTGCCTAGAAAAATTGATCCCAAGTGGAACAAAAAGGAATTCTTCCCCACCAGTTTGCTTCTAGTCCAAAAGAAGTTTTCATCAAATAGCTCAAATACACCTTGCAGTTTTTACCTTAAATTTATACACCAAGAGCACCTGTGCCCTTTGTTGTACATTAAAATGTTATTCTGTGGGGTAAATAAAGACCTCCTCTTTAAAGCAAGTATTGGAATAACATAACTACAAGCAAATCCACAGTATAAGTAAGGACCAACTAATAAGACAGGAGATAGGTTAAATAATTTTTTTTGTACTGTGCTAAATTCATACATTGTATTTTGGTGGAAGAAATTAAGCAGAGAGATTATCGGTTACTCAGTGCATTTAGAATAACTAGAATGAAGCTGTAAAGTCAATATTTTGCAGAGTACCACTGGGCAACAGTTTGATTTATACTATATATGAATTTTCTGGGAAAAAAAAAAAGAAACCTAAGTTAAACCTTCTGCCTTCCAAAAAATTCTTCAGAGTCAGAATCCATCACTGAAGGTGGGGCAGGTAGGCACTGATCCACCGGTAAACAAGATTTTGGACCACCTACAGTGCCTTGGCATGATTTCTTTTACAGCTAGACAGAACCATATTTTTAATAGACGGTTTTTTTGACACATTACTTGCTGCATCACAGATAAGATCAAATTCAACAGTTGAGACCGAAAAACATCACCACTACCACAGAATACATAATATGGTTTGCTTATAAATCTTACGCTCTCCAAAACATGGTGGTGGTATTTCATAAACAAGAGTTGGCTTAATGAAGCTTTCCTACAAGGACAAATAACAAAAGTAATGCAGCAGAATGAGAGGGGTGGAAAAAACCTCCAAAGAATCAAAACAGGACATTTCATAATGAGGAAATATTTCTCCATTTGTCAGCTTAACTAAGCTGGTAGCAGATTATATCAACAGAACATAAGAGACACAGGAAAAATGGAAGTGTTAAAAGGAAGCTGCCAGATTCATTGGGAATGCCCTTTAAGGCTCAATATAACAATTATTCAAAAGTGAATTCTCGGGGTTGACTCACACCTTCTCAGAGCATAATTTAGTGAGATTTTGAGGGTAAATCAAACACTACCAGAGTGTGCAAGCCTCTTACACTCACCTAAAATGTACAGAATGAAGAATATCCCCATGTTAAATCTACACACCAGAAACAAAGTTTAAAGGTCCCTTCCAAACCAAAGCATTCTATGACTTCCAGATGAAATACAATCCTGTAGCTAAAGCACTGAACGTGAAATGAACAGGGCTGATGTTATTTTCCAGTTCTATCACAGAAACTCACTGAAAACTGAAGAGCTGAGAAAGCCACTTAAAACCTAATTTCAGTGCACTGCCTATAAGAAGCTCATGGGTGTTTTTTCTTTCCCAGCCTTCGACTGTTTTCTTCCCTTTTTCTAGATTACCTCTGGGTGAGGTTATAGCTGTAATAGCACTCGGAGTAAATGAAGAGAGCTGGAGTTTAACAAGCCCGCCTGGTGGTGATGTCAGTCCACATGGCCTAGCAAATCTCAGCTTAAAGGCAGCTCAAGCAGAGCATCACAGCACCTAGAAGCAGCAGACCTGTGTCCCTGACAGGTGGTTTAGAAATGTGTTGTCTGGCTTTGCCTGGCACTGGCTGCAGCGCCAGGGACAGAGGACACTAACAGCAAGTCATAAAGCACTGGTTGACCTAACACCACTAGCAGTAATATCCACAAAACCCTTTGTCATGTCTTTAAGACAACGCTACTATCACTAGAGATTGCCATTTCAGTGGCACTCATATCTTCTGACAATCCCTGATATGTCTGAGACATCTTTATAAGGAATAAAAAAATTCCACCATCTACTCTGGCTGTAGGGTCTTCACCCACAGAACTGACAAAAATATCACTTAGACCTCCACGCACTGAAATTCTCTCATGGAAAGAAAAGATTGGTATATTTCATTTACACTATCTGAACTTAGTCCTTTCACCAATCTCTTCACTAACTTCTGGAGCAAAAACTACTTTTTAAGGGTTACAATTAACTATTAGTTCATTTCTAATCAGTCTTCTCAGCTAGTGATACAGATGCCACCCAACCACAGAAACTGACCACCCGACATTTCTAAACAACATTAGAGATTGGTTTGTCTCACATGGGATTGCAGTGAGGGACTGCACGCTGACCCAACAGTTTTTAAAATATATTTAAATAATAAACTTCATTACTATTCTTTTAAGCTCAAATTTCAATGGACTTCAAGCTACATCTCAAGAAGAAACAGAATTTGCAGCTCAAGTTTTTGCCTGTTCAAAGGTTTTGATGACTGCCCAAGACGCACAACTTAATGTGCATCACTACTGGTGAGGTGACTGGCACGTCTTGAAAAGCCAGGCACAAGACAGCTGAACCTGTAGCTAAAACCCAGATACCTGCAGTTTCCGGCTGATAGTCATGGGGACTACTAGCTCACACACACGCCAGAGCAGGGGAAGGAATTGCAGGGAATATTCTTGTTTATGCCTCGGCATTTTTCCTCATGACATGCTACAGTTATCATAAGAGGTAGAGGGAAAAGGTTTACATCTACGTTGCTTGCAAAGCATCCGCGTTTTCACTAGTAAGTCCAGCTATGTCAAGTCCCAGCGCCTCGCCAGTAGGAGGGGAAGCAGGCATAAGGCGGGCTCACACCCGAGCGGACAGCTCGGCCTTCACTCAAAGGCAAGAGGACACCACGCCTCCACAAAATGCCCGCTGTCCCATCACCTGTGCGGCCGCCCACCCGGCCCCGCTCCCTGCGAGGCCCGCAGGGGCACTCCCCGTAGGGCTGCTGCTTTCGTGGGAACACCGCGACAAGTCGCTGCAGCGCTCCAAGCAGCCCCAGCGCCGGGGCTGCGGCCGGGCCGCCCCTTCCCCCGCGGGCGCAGGTGCCTTCCGGCCCCGGCGCGGCCCTACCTGCGAGAGCGGGCCGGCCGGAGGCCAGCAGCAGCAGCAGCAGCAGCAGCTGCGCCGGCCGCAGCAGCGCGGGAGGCGCTCGGGCCATGCTGGAGCCGCGGACCGGCCGCACCCCCCCCGGCGTGGGCGGCGGTGGGGCCGCGCCGCAGCCCTGAGGAACTCCCTGAGGAGTGTCACCGCCCCAGCCCGTGCTCCCCGCCCGCCGTCCCGGGACGGCCTCCGCCCTCCTCCCGTCTTTCCCGCCCTCCTCACAGCGCAGCCCCTGCGCCGGCCCGCCCCTGCTACGAGGGCCTGGCCTTGGGAGGGGGGACGGCCTTCCAGAGCTTCGAGCGCCCTTGTCGGCTGTGTGGTCAGGTGTGCCTCGGGTGCGACCTACCCCCGTGTGGGTTACAGCTGTTGTCAGTCGTTCATCCACTGCATACTCTTTGTTTCCGTGGCCTGCCTGTCACAGTGGGAGTACTCTGAGGTACTCCAAACCTTCCCCTCTCCTGGCTGGGGTATCTCCGTCCCTCAGAGTGTTTGCATGCTGTCCGTAAAGAAACACATAACACTGGGAAGAAACGTGTTACAGGTAGACCAAACAATAGTTTCAGAAATTTAAGATGATCGCAGAACCAATTAGGCTGGAAAAGACCTCTAAAACTGAGTCCAACCTATGACCAAACACTGCCATTTCAACTCTACTGGGCCATATCCATCCGTTCCTTAAAAACCTTCAGAGAAGTTGACTTCATCTCCCTGGGAACCCCATTCCTATGTCTAATCTCCCTCTCTGTGAAGAAATTCCTCCTAATGTCGATCCTGAACTTTCCCTAGCACAGCTTAAAACCAGGTCCTCTTGCCCTGTTTCCTGGGAGAAGAGGCTGACCCCCAGCTGGCTAAAACGTCCTCCAAGCTAGTTATAATGGTAAGGTCTTATTATAACAGGTTCTAAATTAGAAAAAATACGCAGTTCACACCTCCTCACTGGTGTCCTGTGCTTAAAGGGACGAAGCGTCAGCTTAGAAAATGTTTTTAAAAAGCACGTTTGCGCCAGTCATTTATAAGCCTTTACCGCACTTAATTCAAATATGCAGACATGCCTTGATTTACATAAATCATCCATTCCAGGAACTGCCTTGCAGTCATAAAATTTTCTGCAATTTTATCAACTGGCAGGCTGCATTGCAATGTGTCTCAACAGGTCCGTTATTTTTTTAACTTGTTGCTCCCTTACAAATAGGACTGGAATCTGTGCCCTGAAATCTGACACTAAGCAAGCAGAGTGAGATACCAAAACTGAAAAAAAAGAAGAAAAATTGTGATGGCATGAATATGTTTTCTGGGTCGGCTGTCTGGTTCTTCTCTTCCTTTGAGGTTTGCAATCATCATTTAGTCTAGATTTTCCTTACAATTTTGGCAGACTTTGCTATCTTTACATTTTTAGAATAATGTATGTGACAGCAAGGGGAATCTGCGCCCAGATGGAAATCATGGGAAGGGATCTTCCCCTAAATATCGCTTAAAAACTTTATTAAAGATCTCAAAGGCAGAGGCCTAATAAATTTCATTCACTTCAGACTGGCACTCAAAGAAGATTTGTGAAAACCTGAAGAAGGTATTGCAAAAAGGCTTCTATTTAAGATGTCAACAAGAAGGTCAAAAGGAGGATTTAATGTGGGATAACAATTTATAGCATGACTGATACTGGAAAATCAGATCTCCAGATGTGCCTCAACAAACTTCTGTGCTCCAGCAGGAAAGCCTGGGAGAAGTTTTGCCTTTGCATCATTCGTGAGTTACACAGGTCTCGCTTAACATATTCCAACTCTGTGCAGAGAAGTTTGCAGGGAAAGTCCTTGGATTATACCTCAGAAGGGACAGCATCACTTGCACTGTGAGCATTGAGAAGTAGTAGTCAAAAAATACTGCAGCAAGGTGCTTGAATGAGGGGCACAAGGCAGGTAAAGGAGTATCCCATACATGAGAGAGGTTTTGGGTCTAAACACAGACACAGAGATACGAGGGCCCTGGTATTACATGCACACCTGGTGAGGCACATGCAGGAGGACTCTATGCAAGCAGGGGACACATCTGTGCTGGACCAGATCACCGCTGGAGGTCTGAGTTCAGAGAAGGGAAAAGAATTAAGAAATGTCACTTGAGGTATCACACTGGATGCTGAGCTGCCAAAACTTTGTGAAAAAGAACCAGCCATATTTTTTAAAATACCTCGTGATTCATGGTATAGGATGAAATTTGGGAATATGATGCAGTTATTTTAGGTAATCTATTTCACATTATAGCTACCAGTACAGTCACAAAAATGTAATCAGTCTCTAGAGAGTAATGGCAGTAATCACTGAACTATTATTTTCCTTAAAGACAATAATCTTTTTTTTAATGTATGCTCATTTCAGAATTGCCTTTTGTCCAAAGAAAGGCAATTGACTCTGAGGCCAGAGAAGGAACAAACAGAGCTGGGATTGTTCAGCCCAGAGAAGAGGAGGTTCAAGGGAATTTAATCAATGATTCTATCAATATCTATAATGTCTATGAACAAATGATGGGAGCATGTGAAAAAGAGGGAGTAGGACTTGTTACAGGTGTCCAGAGAAAGGACAAGCACAACTAAGCCAAAACTGAAATAAAGGAAATTGCATTTAAATACAAAAAGTATTCCTCACATTTGAGATAAAGCACTAGAACATGCTGCTCAGACAGGGTCTCCATCTTTGTTCATACTCAAAACTTGAGAGGGCACAGCCCCGAGCAACCAGCTGCCAACGGCCCTACTTTGAACAGAGGGGTTGGTCTGGACAGGCTCCAGAGGTACCTTCCCACCTCAACTGTTCTGTGGTGCCGTGACCCAGAAATCTTCATGAACGTTTAAAAAAATATTGAGACTTCTGAAAAAAGAAATGCCACATCTTGAGAAATGCCTACGAGGCTATAACTTCAAAGCACATTTTCTTAAGTCATTTAAAACCATGGATCCTACTTGCTTTAGTGGAACATAAGTTTCTAAAGAAATATGTTAAAGATTCGGATAAATACTATTCCTGTTAAGCACCATCGATCTACTTCGGGTTTTTGTTTTTGCATTTCCCTTATATCTGTTATTTGGGGGATTTTAATGTTTTTCCCTTTTTAAAATCTTTGGCATATACTATTCAAGGATTTAATATGTCTTGAAAGCACAGAAGGATTTGTTCCCTACAAAAAATTGCAGTCATTGAATGGTTCCTGGCTGCCAGCTGCATATCCAGTAGTTTATCTCAGTGCTGAATAGTTCTGTGCAGATGTGAAAAATCATGAAATTAATTGACAGATTCTTTCCTACTAATAAAGGATCTGCTTGCTTGCATCTGAGAGGCTATCAGTTTAACAGTTTCTTTTTATTTGGTTTGATTGGAAAAATATTCCACTGAGAAGACAAGATTTTCATGTGGTACTAGAAACCACTTTAAAGATTAGTTTCTATTTAATTTTCAACTAACAATACTCTCTGCAAATTGCAGCTGCAGGTTTCCTTGGGGTTTCCATAGGCTTTCAGACAATTAGGGGAGAAAAATACAAAACGAGAAACAAACAAGCAAAAATCTCCCACCAAAGATCTCAACATGTTTTGAAGCAATTCTATCCTATTTCTTTGAATTTGGTTAAATTATGCTGAAATTGCAGTTTTGGGTAAGTAACAAACACTTATCAGACATGCTTGGAAAAATCTAATGGGAAGAATTGAACACTGACTACACTGTGTCAGATGGCAAATACTCAAGTTGGATTTCCTGAGTGGAGGTGCAGAGTAGTGGACCAAAGCTTCTTAATATCACAGATACAAAATAGTTGTGGACGTATCCTCCTGTTATCTCGTCAAAAGCAAACACAGACTTTCAGTGGTCCATACACATCCCCAGATTCTGGCTGGAATGACACTAGAGGGAGTCCTGATGCTGCAAGAAAATATTTTTCTTGTAACAATTCCTTAAGTAAATAGTGCTTTATAAATGAAAATGTTGAAACGGAGCTTCTGGGAGAAATGAAGGAGCTGTTAATTTAGATGGGATCAAATTGTATTTAACTTCTAAATTCTAAGCTTGCAACTATTCATTAATACAAATGAATTGTTAAAAGGGCATTTTTTAATAAGAGCTTGATTTTTTTTTTTCCGGTAAAGAGTGTATTTAAAATCAGCATTCAAAATTAATCTCTCACATTATTGTAATGGTAATTTCAATTACAAGGGACCTGTTCTACAAAGCTATTATCTTCTCATGATACCTAACTGAAGACTTAAGATCAATAGGCTCTAAGTTTCCAAGTTGACTGAAGTCAATGTCAATTGTCAGCTCTCAGCATCACATTTGCAAAAAAAAAAGGTTTCCCAACTGTGGTATACTTGTCCATGCATGCTCCTAAACCACATTGACAACTTGAAAATTGTAGGTAGGTGAAAGAGAAATTCTCATGCATGCAGGACTGGAAGTCCTCAGTAGCTATAGTTTATAGTTTATCCTTTGCCACTGGGACTGGGAATATTTATTGTGATGTGGGAGATCCTAAATTGTAAGCCTAATCTGAATGAAGAAGGAAGAAGACACAGGCATTCATTAGGAATCAAAATGCTTCCTCTCTTCCCCATGCCTGAAACCAATACCTCGTAGCCTGCTTCAGGTATTCACCATATTCTCCTCCCTTCCAGGATCTCACAGAATAAATGCTCACCTCTTGCTCCTCTCCTCATGCTGAGTGAGCAATACTGGGGAGCTCTGAGATTGACTCAGGCATAGGTCATCCAGAAAAATAAAATTCTCTTTTTCTGCTACAACGGCGTAGTCTGAGAAGCTCAACACAGGAGTTAGCGCAGGAGGCTGCAGCTATTACTGGGAGGAGGAGGTTTGGAGAGCCCAGAGAAGAGGTTGGTGGAATGACCCTGGTGGGTAGTGGTCCCCTTTACCTGCATGGCAGTATTGAGCCTTTGAGATCAAGCTATTAAGTGGCCAGCCCAAGGAGATCCCCACTGTACTAATGTTACCAGGGCAAGAGAAAAATCACAGCCATGTAAGCAGGCCATATACCCTTAAGCTATGCACGGAGTAAAGGTTTGCTCATCCTCCTGTTTTCCTCTGTGGGTGATAAGGCTCAATTACATCAGTTTGCAGCTGTGCACATCTTCAGGCTGTGCAGCGGAGGATCTGCTGTCCTCACTTGCTGTCCTCATATTCATGCTGGAATTGTCAAGGCTGCTCAATTGCTCTACTAAAGGCTGCTCTTTCTCCTAAAGCAATAGAGTTTTAGAAGACATATGCCACAAAGAAGCATGAGTATATATTATGATGCTGCCATGGCATAGAGTCTGCCTTATCCCCTGTAGGGTAAGTGCTAGCAAACATAGGGCACTCACCTTGTGATCTCTCCTAGTCACAGATCAAACTATCATTATTTTCTAGCAACACAATTACTTAATTTGCAGAATATAATAATTAGTATAGTAGCTTGCATATTAAGTATTGTTGAAATCAATCTATTATTTTTAAAACAATTTAGGAAAGTGTAGCACACAATGCTGAAGCCTTAGTTTATATTATTTTTGCTCACTTGTTCTGCTTCACTGTGTGGAAAATGTGGTTCTTTATCCCAGCTGTTTACCAATTTACATATATGAAAGTGTCTGGATTTTCACACTGGCCTTAAAATGAACTTCCTTTGCCCCAAGTTCAGTGTTAAGTGTTGCAGTTTAGTGTCCTGTCTTCTTAAAATCTGTACAAAAGTCTCAGATCGTTTCTTTCTTGGGTTCCTATTTAAAACATCCAACTCCAAAAGAGATAATCTTTCCTCAGAGATAATTCTTCAGAACTGGGAGTCTTGAGACAGATCTTCACTTCCTGTCTGCCAGAGCAAAGCAACTGTCAGTCAGCCAAAAGTCCAGCAAAGAAAAAAACAGAAACACAACTACAGCGAAACTATGCAAGTTATCTTTGCACAGGGAGGAGACTGGAATTCAGCTTTTGTACAGGTCAAAGGAGGCAGAGGAACTCAAAGGGATGCTGCTGAAGAAAATGCTTTCATGCCCCTGGCTTTAGTACCCAGAAAGAGATAAAGGAAATCTCTGGAGACGGCTTCACTTTCAGGGCATTTTTGTATAGTCTTTCTAACGATATTTGAAGAATTTAAGTTCTTAGGTCTTAGGTATTAAAAAATATAATCTCATTCCATTAAATGGCTTCGTTAGAGACCATATAGGGATCAGAGAGTGATCCCTCATTTACATTGCTCATGATTTCTCAAATGATTGCTTATTTGCAAGTAGTATGTCAGAATGCTGAATAAAAGTAGTTAAGTAGAAAAAAAAACCACATTCCTACAGTTTTGAGTTTGAGGACTTTTTTTTGCTGCACTGGTTTGTGCAGTTCACTCGTACCTTTTGGCTTTAGCAGTTATTTATGACACTCCTGCAGATCAGAACCTTCATGAGAGTTGTTAGTAACTCAGTCTTTGGTTAGACACCTTTTCTTTAGGAAAACCATTTCTATTCTGCCACACAAATCTGTTTTTCTCAATTCCTTGTGCAAATGGTTTGGATTCTTCCAAATTCATCCTGGATCAGTAAGAATTGTCCTCAGTGTCACTGTTACTGCTCTAGTGGAGAATCTCGTACTTTTTCTTATGCTGTCTTTAGCATCACTAGAAGTGAGTGGTGTCTTTTTGGCCCTCCTGCTCTGATACTCCCATGGCTCTCATTCCTGCTGCCTGTATTAAAAAGTGCATTTGCAAATGTATTTTGCATGACTTTGCTTTTGGATTACTTATCAAATTGCAACTGTAATGAGTTCATACCATTGCTATGCAGAAAACTGTCTCTTTGTCTAAATCAATACCCTCTGTTGATATCTGGATGAGATTCCTGTCTTGCATCAAACTTACAGAGATGCTACTGCACTGCCTAAATAACCTCTGGGTCATGCTAGCTATTTTCACAGCCTTCATGACTTTGACTGTTTTGCTCTTACTAAAGCACTTGCATTAGAAGTTATGTGATCCTGCCTTTTTTTTTCTGTTGGCCATGGTTACAGAACAATGTTGGCTGTGGGTGCATAATAACAGAGGATGGAAGGAATCACCTGTATCATTAAATGAGACCTTCCAGCTACTGCAAACATTACCTCATATAATAATCACTGTTATTCATTTATTGAACTCTATCTTAAAAGCATTCAGATGGCTTAGACTCATCCCTGTCCTTTATCTAATTCCATTTTTGCAAAACTGCCCCTGAACATGATTCAGCTGAAGCTCTTTATGGGCAGCTGATATCTCATTTGTGCCAACATTACTTTTGAATCAAAATCGTTAGTAAACTCTATGTGGTGACATTTTCCTCAAAGTATTTGTAGCTGACACTCTTTTTCCCATCAGCTCTGGCTGAACAAGCCTGCCTTGTCTATCTAGCCTCCTCTCATAAATTAAATTCTCAATACTCTCACTGTTGTTTTCAGCCTTCTCATTCTCCATTACTGGTTTGAAGCCACCGTTCAGAAACACAGGTGAACAGAATAATATACCACTCAAACTTGGTCACAGAAAAGCTTTGTCTCACTCTTTCCTGTCATTGCTTCAGATGATATGGCTCAGCCTTAGACTGTAGACCAGATTGTCAAATCCAAGAGAAACCCATTCACTTCAAACCTGGCAAAGGAGGGGACAGTTACCACATCTGGCACAGGAGATGGCTGCCACCACGCTGCTCTCCAGAGGCTCCAGATTTCTCTGTTTTTTCTTTCTGATAGCAACCTCTCAATGATGGATCAGACCAATTGAAACACTGGATTAATACCTGTGCTCCCTGTGGCGTATGTGAGGAGCACAGCTGGCATTGGCATTGGCCTTGTGTCTCAGCAGGGTTTACCACACTTATCCCAACATGGAGCTTGTGTATATAGTGTATTAGATTCACTTTTGTAGCTCTTTAACCCCTATAATTTGAATGTTAGTAATTTCATGCACCTTTTAGAACTTGTGTTCTTTTGGTTTTCTCATATCTAAACAAGTTGCCTCATTGCATCTTTTCTTGAGAACTCTCTGCCAGTTCTCTTTTGCTGCATCATTGTCATTTATTTGTCTGGGGTATTATAAGTGCTGTACTCCTTCCTGCATGGACGATTTAAAAACGGTCACAGCCCAATAGTTTAGGAAATTATAAATAACGAGGAAAGGGTGAAATGGTGGACCTAGGTGTGATGGGATGACCACAACTGCAAAGGCAGCCTGAGATTTTAAATATTTTATTATAATGTTTCTGTAATGGGAATTACAGAAGATATTAATGGGTTAATGTAATTAATCCTGTTAATAGGGTTAGTGTTTTGTATATGGTGTAAGTTTTGCCACAGAGTTTGGAAGAATAGGATTTGAAGGCTGGGCTGTTGTCTTGGTGCCCTGGTGCTTTGGAGCATTGCATCAATTAAGAGTATCTGAAAAAGTACAGGAGAGATTCTGAGTGAAGAGAATATTAAAATAAACACCAAAGCATCAAAGTCCTTGATGAAGCAGATGACACAAATTCAGTGTTGTATGGCCTTGGACAGAAAGACAAATAATATTACTGACCTAAAGGCCTGCTAGCACTATCAAAAACATTTGCATTGAGCTTCACAGGGCTGGGATTTAATTAAAAAAAATTAATTTAGTACTCATACAGACATGGAGATATGGGAGGTCTCGAGGTGACTTGGTCACCAGTAAAAGTGGATTCCTAATGGCTATAATTTTTGCAGGCAGCAGGAACAAATTCTGACATATCTTCAGTTTTTGTTGCTCTGTGGCTAACTTTTCATCCAGACAGGTTTCCTTGTGTCTCCCAGCCGCGACAGTTTTTTGTACAAAGAAGAGGAAGATTGTTTTAATTTTTAATCCATTCATTTCCTTAAGAAAGGCAGTGTGGATTTGAAAAGTAATGTCTTAACACTTTGGGCATGTTTGACTCATCCTGTCTGACTGATCTCTCACCTCCATAACACACCTGATGTGAACACTGTTCTGGTGTGTGATATTTCAACTCTGAGATTACATTTTGGAAGCAGTCCTGTATCCCACTCCATTTTCCAGACCAACTGAACTGGAGCCAGTTCACTCTGTGTTATTACTACCAAAGAATGTTTCAGGGGTTTGGGTGGCCCTGTGGCAGCTGGGAGAAAGAAAGAAATACTCTGAAACCAGCATGAGCTACAGACATCCCCAGCTGTAAATGGTGTCCATGGTACCTACTCTGTTTCATCGAGTGTCTTCACTACTCCAGGTCATATGCCTGTAGACTACTATATGGGAGGTACCAGACTTTTACTGCCTTCCCTACCTGGTGTATAATAAGTCCATTGAACTGACATTACACACCCATTGGCACTGCACATAGTCTCACAGTTCGTTGCACACGTGCCCAGACACCTTTTCAGAGAGGGGCTCTAATATCGGTAACCCAACCACCCTGTGGTTTTTTTCCCAGCTGTCAGAGCATATACTAATCTTGTATACATCTTTGACCACTGATGAACGTTTGTTTTCTTGGTGTTTATGTACGAAGACTCAGGACACAAGACACAGATGGCAACAATCATCTAAGGATCTTGATGGCTTTTGTTCACCAAGGACTGCTTGTAGAACAAGAAATATGCATTTAGACCCTGAGGAATCACAAGTGACAGCAGGGTTCATCTGCAATATCTTTCAGTGCAAAGTTTTAAAAATAAATGTTGTGAGAGTTAGTTTCTTCTTCCAGAGAAGCCTTGCTGGTCATCTCAGATCTGTGCAGTGCTGTTGTTCTTCACCTGGTGCTTCAGGCTAGAATGGGAATTACTTTTCTCTTCAAATGTTTAAAAATGGCAAATCTCATTTGGGCAGGCTACCTCCTGGGCTTTGCAACTGCCCCTGGGGTACTATCAGCACTAATAAAACTTGTGCTCTTGTTGAAGACTGGGTCTTGATATGATATGTGATATGGTGGCTGAAAGCAGTAGCTGGGCCTGGAGACCCACCTTTGCTGCCGTCATTCGAGTGTGTCTGAGTTGGCTCTGAGAGCAAAAATAGGGCCAGGTATGTGGAGTACCAGTATTACTTTCCAAATTAAATCCAGGCTGCCTCAGGCTTCTTTAAAGGTATGTCCACTCCACAGGGAATTTCAAATTACAAATTCTTCACTGCAGCATCGCTGGAGCGAAAAGGAAACAGAGATGAGTTGCTTCAAAACAAAGCCTGGATTCTGGTGATCAGTCCAACTTCTTTCTGGGAGACCTAGAAAGGATTGTGGGAGGTGGACGAAGGAATGTTGGCAGAAAAAGAAAAAAATGCGCAAATGAAAGAGAAGGCAAAGAGTGTCTCTCTCCCTTGCTGTCTGCTCTGCAGGTGGTAGGTATGTGACTGGGATAGAGATACTAGAAAGAAGAGTGTCGTAACAAATTACAGAAGAGGTTTCACTGATCATTTATTTTTACAGTCTGTCAGTGTTTCCCCTAAAGCTAGGATAATCCAGAAATCTTAAAATTACTTCAGAGGCAGATCTCCAAGCTGCCAATTGCAGTCCTGCTCCTCTTCAAAAGAGAGATTCTCTTCCCTCTTTCTCATGCTCACAATGAAGTGTGATTTTCCAAGGCTCTCCATTTGTACTCTTTGCACAGAACAATGCTTTTATTGTTACATACTCCGGCCATGCTTCTTCTGCAAACACTTTAGCTTTTAAACACAGCATGTCTGGTTTATTTTGGCTTCGTTTCTCTTTTTACCCAACATATTAGAAAAACAGATATGTATCTCCATTGCACTTTGTATTCACAGAACACTGATCTGTGCCATTTTGCATCTTCTGCCACTGTAGATCTCGTGCAGTTATTGAGAAACCTTTGTGGCAGACATTGACTAAAACATTCTAAAGCTACAAAAATTTTGTTTTCCCAGTGTTATCCCAATTTTCTCATTAAAAGTGGCTGAGCCAAATCAATTCAATTCTTGCAATGAAATCTGAGGCCTAAGCACTTATATAGTTGTTTTCTGAAGACCAGCCTGCCTGCAGAGACTCCTGCTCCATCCTCAGTGCTAGTGATGTGACACCACTGAATCCAGTTGAATTCCAGTGTTTGAAAACTGCTGACAATGAGAGCAGCATTAGACCCACCTAACTGTGTGTGTTTTACATGTGTCTGTAATTTTTTCCGTCCCACACCTGACTTTGTTTTCAGGTTTGCACCACTGATGCTCATAAAGTGTAATGTTTGATAGGTCAAGATAGACTTTTTGTTGTTGCAGTTATTAAAGAATTTAGAGTTTTGAAAGAAAGCAGTCAGTTGCCTTCCTTTGTGTGAATACTGTTTTTCATATAGAAAAAACAGGATTAGTCATTTGGTAACTGACATTTGAGTCGTGTTATGTTGCAGTCTTTTTCCCTTAAACACAATGCTACACAAATACCTGTTGCTCTGACAATCCAAATCCACCTATTGTAAAAATGTCCATAACACTTGGGTTTGCTTGAGGAGGTAGCTTTAATCCTCTGACAGTCAAACAGGAATTTTTCTGGTATGGGTACCCCAGGAACTGTATTTCGCAGTGCTCAGCATTCTTTGAATGCAGCCTGACTTCAGAAATAAACCCATTGAGAGCACTACTTTCCCTGATATTTAATCTTCTTTATAGAATATTCCCCCATCTGTGTAGCAGTCATCAAAAGGGAAGTAATAACAAAGCTAGAAATTTACTTTTTCTGTTACTCTCCTCCTTTGACAGAATCACAATGCAGGGAGTACATGGCTGAGCTCTCTATCCCCCAGCAGAAAGAATTTCCTTTGTGCTTCTAGTCTTCTTACCTGAAATTGTTGAGCATTCAGCACCTCCTTCCAGTTCCAAGACAAACTGCTTCATGGCCAATTGTTTTCAAAAAGCTGGCATCTTTTTCACCTGTCTAGAGAATGGAGTTAGGAGTTGTACACATCTTAGCCAATGAGCTTAACATCTTGTCCCTGTCTCAAAACTTAATATTCCCCAGTTGCTGCTGTTTTGGATGATCAAACTAAATGTTTAACACTTCCTTCATTGTGTGCATTTTCAGTGGAAATACTTGCAATTAAACGTTAGTGTTGCCAAAGAAACCACAAAGTCACCAGTTATTTCTGTCTGTGAAATCACAGAGTAACCATATAAACTTGTCTATGCTGGCTAGTGAGAATAGGCACATGCTAGCACCAATGTGATACAGTATTAGGCAGAGAAAACTTCTGAATTGTGAAAGGAGATGCCTTGGAGACCACTGAGACTTAGGAATAGATGTCCATTAATTAATCAGTGGAATTGGAACATTATAGTAATTTGCTTTTCCACAGACAACTTGTGAAAACTTATAACATACTAACTGGATCCCAAGTCCAGCTGAGAGAGAAATTGCCTCAGTTCTGCTTCAGTGATTGTAGCAATGATGATTTATACCATCTGAGCATTTAAGTTCATGTTGCTGTTTGTAACCATGGTGAGAAAGGTATATTCCAGTGAGCTGGGTAACATAGAATGCTGGAGTTTCAATTATTTTTCTGTTTCTAGTTCCTCGCTTTCTCTCTGTCTTATTAATTTTATAAGCAAGAGCAAAAGTAATATGAAAAATATACAAAAGTTCAGAGAAAACATTTTAAAAGTAGCTTTTACAAACTTCACTTACTGAAAAACACAGTAAGTTGGTAAATTTGTCTGTAAATATTTTGTTAAATTTGGAAATATTACCCACTCTTCTTGTCAAGAGATCAAAATCTTAGATTCATTTTCCAGTGTGAATGTGATTCATTCCTGATGTTTCGGATGATTCATCCCCTGTTCTTACCTTGTCTTCTTCAAATGTAAATGGGAAAATATGTGCAGCCTTCGTCTAATTCTCAGGCCTGCTTTGGTACATAGGTAAAATGTATGTGTTTTAAGTCATGACGTGTTTTAATAAATTCTTAGGAAGCATGCAAGGCAGTCACATTGTTTTTGCAACAATGCAAGTAATGCTTGGATTAAAGTTATGGCATCTTTGTTATCAATTTTCTAGACACACTGAGAATAGTCAAATAAGCAGTAAACTCTGAAGTGTCTTAGTTATATTCTTGTAGGATGGTGAGAATGATTTTATCTTTCAATTAGGGAGCTAACTCATGGGGAATATTTTGGCTCTACTTTGGGAAAGAAAAGTACTGAAAATGTGGTGAAGTTTAGTTTTTTGTTAGATCCATTAATATAACGTTTATTTCATTTTCATCAGTTCTAGAAAGCAAGTCCAGTGAGACAGAGTTTGCTTGCATATAGTCATGTGCAAATGAGTTTTCCCATTTTATCACAACAGAATGGATTTCTTCTTTGTTAAGGGATAGCAAGGAAAAGAAACATCCTTACAACTTTTTTACTTTCATTTAGCTTAGCTTCATCTTAAACACACCTTTTAACCTTGGTTTTTTAATCTAGTAATCAGTTGAAAGAATATCTTTAAGAAGTTGTCAGCCAAAAATAGCAGCTCTATTGTCGACACCACCTCCCCTTTCCATCCTACTCTGGAAAATGTTTCCCTTCCTCTCTTTCTCTTCTTATCCAGCCATGTCATCCAACAGAACCAGAGGCTGGGATATGAGAGTATACAGGAAGGCAGCTGGGGAGAGAAGAGATAAAAGCCTAGAGAGGACAGAGATGTTTTCTCTTGTTCCTTATATACTTTCTAAGCATCCTGTCTGATTATAGGGAAAAGACACCGTATCTGCCAATAGCTTAATGTCTTTTAAATTCGTGTTCTTTTCCTAATCTGGTATTTCAAAAACAGTAATGACTATTGATAGCCCTGAAGTGTAATTTCAAAAGAACATTCGAAATAGTCTATTTGGAAACTTTAGAATTACATGTCTTGAGTTTTCTAGAAATAAATAAATGGTCTCCATTTCTTACTCTGAAACAGTTTACAGAACCAACCTGACCTGTACTGCTATCTCCCTCCAACCCTAGAAGCACCTTTTTTTAACAAACTCAATGCCCGTGGTCTGCTCTAATGCTTTTTCAGATCCCAAATATCATCTGCCACCTGCCCAACCATTGACATACGTCTTGATAAACAGTGTTTTTTATTTTGTGTGGACTGGATTGTTCTTGTTTACATCCAGCAGTATAAAACAGCTCCTATTGTCCATTGTTCCCTTATGTACTCTCAGAAAACCTATTTGTTTCTGACAGCCTTCTCTTCAAGGAATGTGATGCAGAGTACAGATAAAAGTGCGAGCATCTGTTGAGATTACTGACATTATTCTGACAACAGTGTAGAAATCATCTGCTTGGGAAGGCAGGCAGGCACAGCCAAACAAAATTAACTGTATCTTCAGTCTGCAGGAGATATGATAAAAGACATGCTTTAATTCCAGGAGAATTAAAACAGCTGTGCAAAGCCTGCTGCTTATTTCCTAGGCTTCCTATTCATCGCAGGCGTGCACACACTGATTCCTTCAGCAGGAGCTGACATTTACGTAGATGCTAAGCTCCAGTGTACTTTTAAGGAAAATAGTTTGGATAAAGGCAAAAATTCTACAGAGTTTTTAAAATATTAATTGTTCTTGGAAGCTTTAAGGAATGTTTGCAGTCCTAGAAGCTGGTACCTGACACAAGTGTTGATGCTTTATTTCAGGCCTGAGTAATAGTGGAAAGTCTCTCCAATCACCAGTGCTATTTCAGGCAACACTAAGAAAATTCCTTATGTTTTCCAGTTCAAGCTTTGACCTGACCTGACCCTGCTTAACTTTAAAATCTGATCAGTAGGGCCTGAAATTATTTTTTCTGTATCTAAGAGTTGAAAGCATATTTAAATGCTTTAGGCCTCTACTATTAATATGTCCTATGATCAAAGATAAATTTTTTCTATTTGACTTTTACACGGCTGATTTTGTCTTAGCAGCCCTAAAAAATATTTCTGAAGGAAAAAATTACTGAAATCTGAGATCCTATGGGGTTTTTGTATTTCTCACTAAAATATATTTTCAATAAGAACCTAAGAATCTTCAGTGGCATCTGCTGAAAGGCCCTTCTCTGCTTCTCCAATGATTTTTTTTTCTCGTTATTGCATATAGATTCAACAAAATAATATTCTCCAAAGAGACCAGCTATTACTCTTCCTTCTATTCTATCCTATCCTATCCTTCTCCTGGGTTTTTTTTCAGTTTTTATTATGCAAAAGGCAAGAATCCTTCTGGATGCTTTCAGCAAATACAAGTTGTCAAATTCCCTAAACTGCAGAAAACAGAAACAGCCCTAGGGAATCTTCTGCAAGACCCCAGCACTTTCATAAAACAATCAAAATGAGATAACTGGCATGCAAACAAGGGAAAGACTCTCTCCCATCACTGATGTTTCTCTGAGCTGCACAGGGATATCAGGTTGATACTTTGATAGATTGCAATCTGTTTTCAGCAGCTGACCCAGACATAACATCATCATTTCCTGATTATATTGATATGTGTTTCTATTATTTGCTTATTTTGCGCCTTGAGAAACAATTCCTTTTTGTTGTTAAACTGTAAACAGCATAGCAAGGCCTCATATTAAATCATAATTATTTACCATGCTGTTCACGCACCTTTGTCCCTGGGGAATGTGGTGACGTGAATTTACAGGAAGATCGGGGTATTTCTCACCAACAGTTTCCTGTTATTGATATGCTTTTGTTTAGTTGTGATCTTTTTTTTACTCTTTCAGGTTCTCAGGGGAAAAATAAACAGGCACATGACATTAATCACAGTCCTTGGGTATCGTATTGGAAGTCTCACAAATACTTTCGATGTGGAATTGTGAACTAGGTTTGCATCTTTGGAAAACACCAATGACAGCTTATTGTTTGCTAGTACTTGTGCTCCTATTCTGATAAATGATTCCAATAGTTCTTTAAAATTCTTTTGTGATTGTGTTCCTTTTTAGATGCCAGAAAGGTTCAAAAGTTTATGCAGACAACCTTGACCAGTTTGCATCCGTGTGTGTAGATTTGCATAATTGGGCCAAGTTTTCATTTGAGAGAAAATATGGATCACATAAGAGATACAGAAGTAGTTAAAAAATCCAGAGTTCTTTCAGCAAATACTATCAAACATGGCCAAACATGTTTTCCTTAAAAGAGTTTTCCAAGTTCTTTTCTTTAGTAATATATGAAGCCAATATTCTTTGTGGAAAAAAAAAATTATATAAATTGTATTTACCAGTATGTCGAAGTATGATTACCAGAGTAGTTATCTAACATATCTAAAATGTAGCTTCTAAATCATTTTCAGTGGTTTTGGCTATCCTTTTTGTCTGTCTCTATGGATATGTGGTACGCTCCTAGCAAAAAACCTTTGCAAAATATCTTGATTTTGCAATAAGCAGTTGCAGTAGAACAACCAAGGAATTTAATAACAAACCAAACTTTGGGAGGTCTAGATTTTTTTTTCCAAAGCATTGTAAAAATATTGTGGTCATAGGCAAAATGACATTGTGTCCTAGAGAACCCACACCAGGAATGCCACCAAGAGATCTGTTGGCTAAAACACATCATTAAAGTAACTCACAAGTAATGTAGTAGGTATTCAGATTCATTACCAAACTCTCCGGAGTTAATACTTTTGTTTCATCATTATTAAATAGCATCTTTCTTAGTATCTATGCTGTAAGATTTAGAGAAAAATCTCAAAGTCAAACCTACATGTCCACAACCTATTTGTGGCAGCAGATTTAATGTATTTAGTACTTAGTACTTCAGTGCTGCATTGAGTGTGTGACACTGTTGCTTTCCTTCATTTCTGCTGCTGGTATTAAGAACTAAGAATAAGCTCACAAAAGCTGTATGTGATATAATATTAATAAAAAGTCATAGAATCATAGAATGGCTTCAGTTGGGAGAGATCTTAGAGGCCAACCAGTACTAACTCCCATGCCATGGGCAGAGATACCTTCCACTATCCCAGGTTGCTCAGAGCTCCATCCAGCCTGGCCCTGAACAATTCCAGGGATGGGGCATCCACAACCTGTTCCAGTGCCTAACCATCCTCACAATAAAGAATTTCTTCCTAATATCTAATCTAAACCTTTCAGTTTGAATCCATTCCCCCTTATTCTGTCACTGCATGTTCTTGTAAACAGTCTCTCTCCATGTCATATACTGAGGTTTTTAATTATCTTCTCCTTCTGGAGTATTTAACTTCCGGAAAACATATAGATATTACATGATTTCTTAAAATACTCAATTGTTTATTTCCAGGCAGGCTGTGTCATCTAAATTGATCTGTAAAAAGTTATTCAATCCAGCTCCTACTGGATTTCTGTGAATTTGTCCTCATCTGTAACCTTAGCCAAATGAGATCTGATTGCTTTTCAGATGAGAAAATTCTAAGAAATCTCAGGTTATTAGTTTGTTCTAGTTGTGACATTTTTTCCTCTGGACTTCCACACCTTGAAAGCAAATTTTTGGTTCCATTACTGGATCAAATGTATTTCCTCCCAATGCTATCAGTTTAAGAATTCATAAACTAGGCAAAATACCTTTCTCTTTGTGGGAAAAAAAAATTACAAAACCCACTAAAGATTTATTAAGCAGGCTGTAACAAAGTTTCCTGTCTGATTTTTTTCATTAAGTGCAAGTATCCCTCAAATCATGAAAGAGTGCTGTCCCTCTAAGTCAAATTTTTCCATTCCAAGAGAAGCTCAAGACTAACAGATGAAGTCCCCAACACAACAGCAAGTTCACCTCCCACTCTCTGATGTCACCCTTTGAGACTTTGGGTGCTGGGTTCTCCCCAGTATACAGTCCTCTAGAATCCTTAAAGACCTAAAGTCCCTTCAATTTTTTTCCAACATATTGCCTTTTTAGCATCACCTGTTGGAGTGTCAGCCCCAAGCTGTGCAATGGTGCACTGTGCCCTGGCTGGGCCTCAGCAATTGTGTGGCCTGAATTAAACCGTGGCTTAATATTTCACTCATACAGCTAATGTATTCTTTAACCTACTGCCAGACCCAGCTGACCTGGTTAAGATGAACTCAGATAAAGTGTTTTGGAAATTTAGGAAATGCCTAGTTCCCTAGTCATATCCACAGCTACACTCTGAATGCACCCTTTTAACGCAGTTCTTCCTTCCTCAGTAAGGGTCTAAGATACAAATCTGGATCTTCTATTTAAGTACCACACAGGATGGAAAGTAGTCAGAGTTTCATTTTGTCCAAAATATTTCAGATTCTTTACTCCTACTGGTTTGGTGTTTGGGATCACTTCTCAGGAGAGAGGAAGAAAGAGATCTGTCATTTTTCTGAGTCACTGATTATTTTATTGCTGTTGTTTCTCTGTAGTTATTGCTCTTTGGTAACAACTACCTCAGGAGTCATTTCCAACAACATGGTGAGACGCTTGTACTTTGTTGTATCTCTGTGAAACCTCAGAAAGTGATCTTGATATGTTTAACATCTCTCTCAAGATATTTCTATTATTATTCTTTCATTCCACAGGAGAAAGTTATTTCTGTTGTTGTTAAGTGCCTTTTGAAAACAAAGATGTCAGTCATGATCATTACAGAATTATGATCCCAAATCAGAATGCCTTTCCCTCTACATGGATGCTCTGGCCACTTTGATTTGGTTTTTGTTTGACTAACAGATTGCTTTCATATTTGCGACAATTAGGAGGACAAATGTTCAGGATAACAGTCCAAACTAGATATTCAAAAGTCAATGTTAGGTAGAAAAGCTTATTCACAAACCCTGCCCTGCTTCCAGAAGTACTCAAGTTCTGGAAAACTCTGGAAAACTAAACTTTCTCAAAAGTTCGTAAGTCTCTTTTGTTTCCATAAGTCAATGTATTATTGGAAAAATTTATTTTCACACAGAATGTGCACTTATCTATTCAATCAACAGCGATTTTACAAGTTCCTCTACTTCCCTCATGACAACTCTATTTTCTTCTTATTACTTCATACTGGTTAAATAATGATTAAAAGGTCCTCGATTTCCCTGCCACTGCATTGTAGGTTTGGGTGAGATGGTTTTTGTAGGTCCCTCCCAACTGAAACAATCTATTCCATTAATCAATTCCATTCCATTCCATTCCATTCCATTCCATTCCATTCCATTCCATTCCATTCCACTTCCATTCACCAACTGCCAGTTAATGTACTTACTTGCTACTTTGTTATGGTTCACTATATCTAATATGTATATTGCTACAAATACTATTTTAACACAGGGTCCAGAAGGATGCTGTCATATTTATCTCAACTTGAGATTGAGGTAGTGTTCTTAACTCATTCAAGTGCAGTACAGAAAACTACTTTTTTTTGTGGGTCTCTTCCAAACCGGAATATTCTCTGTGATTCTGTGATCTATTCTCCCTAGATTCCCTATATAATTTATAGAGAATGACAAATTCTTTGAGAGAATTCCTCTCACCCTCAAAGGAATATCAAGAGTGGGTCAGATGAGTGTGTACAGTTGTTGTGAATTACTGAAGGTTACCATTGTGGAGGCTTAAAAGGAAAGAAAATTACAGCTGTATGAGCACTTTAAATAAGAATTGTGTAGGTGGTAGTTAGAGGGGACACTGAGGGGCTGGAGTCCAACCTGCTCCTCCAGGCAAGGCTGCATGAGGTCAACCACAGCTTTGTGGCTGACACCACAGCCCTGTGCCACCTTGGCATTAGCCCACACTAACTGGCCACACCATTAAACTCTCTTAGTCCAGATTAAGAGTTTGCAGCGTATCTCCTTTTGATGTGGTAAACCCTGCTCAGAACCCTTGTACTGCATGCACATCCCCTTCTCACCTTGGCAGCTTTTTATCTTTCTGGGATCTTTTAGCACTGTTCATTGTCGAGGTGTGATTTACCAGTGAACTCAAGCTGACAGAGACACCCAGCACACAGTGGGTATACAGATTTTCACCAAGTTTTGCAATGAATGCTCTGAGGGCTCAGCCATTGTTACAAGGAAAGGCAGATAAATTCTGCCTTTGAAGAGGCAAGATGCAAACACAGGTCAGCCTTAGGTAGGCCTATACACTGTCCTAGATTCCTAAAGAAGACACCAGTTTTGCAATTAAAATTTATATTATTTACTTAAGAGGTCAATTACACAGGTGGGATTTTAGTTATGCAAATGCCTATGGATGAAATGTGCACATGTCCTACCTGCTGTTTTGTTTGCAAACCGAGAATAGCATCCCTTAGTATGAAAATCTGATTGATTTGAAGATAAATTTAGACTGGGACAAGTGTAAATACTTGAGTTACCATCTTGCTGGCAAAGGCAGTCTAAGATTTGTCTCACATCACTTTGGATGCAGGCTGGTCTTAATGAGACACTGCTCAAACCCAACACCTTAAGAGGGAAGGGCAACTCCAGTGACAGAATCACAACTCCCCAGAAATGTCTCCAGCAGACCGAGTTGCCTTGAGTGGTCAAATGGCATTTCTAAACAGTTTTGATCTACCTTTTAGCTGAGAAAATGTAACACAATCATAGTAGAGTGTAGGTCCTGAAGATATTTCAACTCTGATATCTGATATTCTCTGATATCTACTCAGCTAATGAGAGCTGAGCCACAACAATCAGGAGACTGACAAGAAATGGGAGTGATTGTGTGCAGACAGCCTCTCCGTTTATTCCACAGGTGGTACAGAATCCCATGAATCTCAGTTGCATCTCATGTAGGGAAATTTCCAAGTGTTTTAAAAGCTGCATGATGGAACAGAGCTTACAGTACTACTTTTTTCCTAAATTTAAATGCACCAGTCAGAAAGCTGATCTCATGGGAGAACTGAGCTCACTGCCAGTGAGGTCTACCACAGAGAGTACATTTTTAAAACATAAAACTCCACTATCTTTCCTCTTGAAAAATATTTATTCTTTCTTTTTCTAAGCTATGTTTTTCTCTGGGATTTTTCAGATATTGGTGCCAATATAATTTTACAACAATTTTTGGCTCAGAATGCAACATATTAAACTATTCCTCTCCACACAAAACAAACAAAAGACAAGAGAAACAGAAAAGCCTGTTGTCTTTTTTTTCCACCAGAATTAAATAGTTATTCGTTGTTCTGATAACCAAAAAATCACTCATTAATGTTCAAAAACATTCTGGAGCAAATGGAGAGTAATACAGATGTTGCTCCATAGTTCTTAGTTAGAAAAATACTAACAACATAATATGTTATCATAACAATTTTGCTTATAGATTTTACTCATAATATTTGATGCATAATAAGTAATGATTTTACTTAGAGAACTTCATTTTAAAGTACGAAGTGCTTATTTGCAGTTATAGTGGATTATGATGTGATCCTAAGATGTATGTTTTTCATTATTTTTATGTGGATTTTACATAAAATTTACCAATCTACAATTTGAAACAACTATTCATCAATTTCCAAACCTGCAATGTTCCCAAAGCACTTTGCTACTGCTTTGAGAAAAAAAAACCTACACAGCAATCCTTAAAAATGTCCAGGTTGCATCATTTGTCAGTTCTTTCTTTTATTCCACCTGCTTTCTTTTTCTTGCACTTCACTTTTAATTCCTCAGATTCCATCCGGTAAAATCATATTTAAATAAGAGATTTAAATCAGCAAGAGCTAAGCAACCCTTTTTCAGCCAATGGTGACATTTTCAGGTGGTTGACTACAAGCACAATCCCAGTAAAGTTTACTGAGGTAAACTGAGTTTACTGAGGTAGAGAAATTATTTATTTCTTAACAAGAAGCCAACAGAAAATTTGGCTCTTTCCCTTGGAATCAGGGTTCTTTGACATTATGATTTGAACAAATTGCCACTCCACAGAAGGCTGGTGCATCATGGTAGTGTTGGCTGTGAGTCTGAAGAAAATTGCCAAGAAAAGCCTTAGTGGCTATGAATTTATTCTGGTAAAAGAGTCTCCCCTCAGTGGAGTTTCTTCCATTCTGAACTAGTTTAGGCAGCACCAACAAAAGTACTCTCTTGCTCAGGTGAAGAAAAGTTGCCAGTATTGCTAGAACAGAAAGTCTTTTTCATGCTGACAGCCCAACAGCGTGGACGCACCTTGCACTGCTGGTGCTGCACAGCTGCCAAGGTGATGAGTGAACCCCGCTTGACCCCCAGTGCCTGCTCTGTCTAAAGAAATGGGTTCAGATTGGCAGCAAGAGGAACAGACTTCTGAGCACTTGACAGCCAATTGTTAGGCTGTTTCTATGGATCCTCAATCCCCTAATTTGTACACGCGAGAGCATTACTGGTTATGCTCGTGTTGGCCCTCAGAAGTGGCATCTCCAGCCAAGGAAGGACCACCACTGCAGGTTTCTATGCCACGTCTCGAGGGTAACCTCCACGTTGCCTTATGGCTCTACTCACAGCATTTTCAGGAGGGCTGTGAGATGCCTGGACAAGGCATAGGAAATATGTAGCACTCAGCAAGAAGTGTGCCTGAGACAGGGGACACACAGCCACGGAGAGGACCAAAGCGCTAGAAGAGAAGTCACACCTTGGGGAATGAAAGAAAAAAAGGAAACCAAGGGGGGGAGAAGTAATGAAACAGACAGGATCTGAGCAGGGCACAATCTGATAGGCAAGATGAGCCACTACTTTGCAGTAAGCATTGCTGGGTGTAGGTTTATGGCTTTCTCTTTCCTTTTGATTTGTGTTTTCTTGCTTTTATTTCTCTCTAGAAGTTTGACTGTCTGTGTGAATTCAATGGCAAGGCCCCTTCTCCCAAACTCAAAAATACTCTACAGTATTTGGAATTTAAAATTTAACTTTGGAATTTAATTTTGGAATTTAATATTCCAACTTGCAAGGCACAAAGAAAGTTCTTTTCTGAAAATGATGCCTCATTTTAATAAAAAAAGTAGTAAATAGAATTCTCAAGCATAAAGACAGATCTCCTAAACCGCTGGTTTTAAGTGTATGAGTTTAAACAAGATTACTGGCTTTTTTTGAAACATACTTTATTAGTATGACTAGACTATTTCTCAAATATAATTTTTGACTGAATCATTTCTTTCAAGCAAGAAGACAGCTCCCTGTGGCTGATGAAAACATTTGAAAGTGCTAAGTGTACAGATCAGAAAGAAAAATATTTACCTTTCATGAAGGCATGATGGCAAGGAAAAATTCTGAAGACATTTTAAGCTGCTGCTTGGAAACTTGGCACTATGGTCAAGGGATTCATTCTTGCAATCTTTACACCCCATGTATGAAATCACACTTGCCCTTCTCTAAGCACTTATTGGGGAGGCACTTCAGAAACAGAACATTCATCCTCATGGGGAAAATCCTAAGGCATAAGCTTAGATCGTAGAGTGACAGATGATTTTCAATACCTCAAGGATTAGCAGGAGACCTGAGCCTGTTTCCACTTCTCTCCATCTGGTGGGTAACCCTGGCTATATTACATCGGTACATTGGGTCTCACTTTCTTCCTTTTTAAACAGGAAAGGGAAATGTGCTTTAGAGATAAGGATGTGATCATTATACAAGTGATAAATATGGCTATTTTTTTAAATCACAAGTATAGAACATAGTCATTGCACTATAGTGCTAAAAGCTTCACAGCTCTCAACACTGGTTCAATATTTCTTCTAATTTTTTTCTGTTTTCTTTCTTACATGTTCTAGATCATGGAAGGAAACTTATGCTTCCAAGAAGAACTGTACAGAAATAGTATAAAGAAGTAAACATTAGAAGTATAATTAAATTATTTAAATAGACTTTAGAATAAGAAGTCTTTTTGTATTCCACAGCTGGAGGAGAATGAAATATGCTTTGTTTGAGAAGGAACTTTTAACTGTGGTGATAAAAATATATAGAAAACTTTTTAGAATAAAATTGAAAAAAAATGCAGTCAGGAAGAAACCAATTAGCATAGTAGTGGGGCTGAATATGCTTTAGCCTAGCAAGACTCAAGAAGAGAATGCAAAAAGCTACTTTAATAGAGACAGCAGTATTATACAGTGTGTCATAGAATCACAGAATGGTTTTATTTGAAGGCAACCTAAGGATCATGTATTTCAAAGCACCATATAACCTGGTCTTGGACACTTTCAGGAGTACAGCATCCGCAGCTTCTCTGGGCGGCCTGCTTGTTGTCCACATGAAAGTCCACATGTCCAAATGAAGTTAAACCACTTGTCTGATTCTCCTTCTGCATAACATAAGCCTTAGAGTCATAGAGGAAACATCAGGGATATTGAATTTGTTTTATGAATTACAAATGTGATGCATCACTGTGCATCACTGTGCATGTTTACCATAGCCAGCGTTTGAAGTTGAGGTGTTTGCACATGTGCATGCTTAGCTGCCTGGCTCTATACGTGTGTGGTTTCTCAAAGTAGTGTGGGGTTGCACAGTCCCACACAGTACTGGGACTTCTTTGTACTTTACTCTGTGTAAGCTCACAGGAAGACATGGTCTTTGTCCCAGAGCATTTTAATGTCTACCTAGAAACAATGGCATGAAACAAAAGGAGGGAAGCAGAGAGGGAAAGGGACAATGAGGTCTCAAAGTTACGTGAGTCAACTCCACATACAATGGAATTGACCTGAATCCTCTGAAAGGCTGCTGGAGTAAATAGTTTTGCTGTCCTGGTTTGTGTCCGGGCAGCTGGTGCTTTTGCACAGCTTTGATGATCTGACTATTCAGTTTCATTCTAATGTGGAGGATGTTGTTTGCATTGTAAGAGAAGGTCTGAAGCAGGACTTCCACATTTGAGGAGGGAAGCAGGACTTCCACATTTACATGCCACTGAAACGAGTTTGGGAAATAAAATGAAACCTAGGACATACGGTGTTTATTACAGCATGTCTGAGAATTTTAACAGGAATTTATATTGGAGTTATCAATCCTTCTGGACTTTTATGCTTCTACAGTCTCAGCAGGTTCAAAGGGGTATGTGGGCGGGGGCTATGGAGAGGATCTTCCTATGATTTAATTTATATTCCTTGAGAAATTAATAAAATTTAATTGCCTATGACAGTCAGTCAGTATAATTTATGTGCACCATCTGTCTTACATACAAACATACTTATGTGAAAAAATGCTGGTTCCCAAAATACCTGTGTGAATAAAAATATTTTCACATGAGTCTTTCTGGAGAAATGGTTGCAAAGATGCACAAGCCTGCTGGAAGTAAACATCTGTCCAGAGATGAAGAAACCATTCATGATTGTTGAACAGACTTGCAGAGCTCCAATGAGTAAATGAATTGTAGCAGCCTCATGCTCAGGGCTTCTTCATTAAAATCGTTGGGCTCTAGGATACAGAAAAAGTACGCATCATGCACTGTAATTAAGTTTTCCATACTAAATTATAGCAACAAGAAATCAAGATAATTGGCATTCCTCTTCATATTAAACCACAGGATACCTGAAGGTGCGCCTAGCAAATGTGTAGAAAGCGCTTCATGAAAGAAGATGATACAATGGGTAGATCACTGCTCTGGTACCCACTGCAGCTGGCGAGAGCCCTTGCTGTGGCACAGAGTACCAATTGGCTTCTGGGTCAGAACCTTGGCCTCCTCTTCCCTCTGCTTTCTGCCTTCAGGCTATAGTGCCTTTCTGTCTGTGAGTGCAACCAGGGGAACACATTAGGGACTGCAGGATACTCGTGAAATGGTGGAGGAAGCAACACATAATGGCAAAATTTTTTGTAATTCACAAGGTTCTCTGTTGTTGTTTACAGGAGAAAAATATTCCTACCTGCCGAGCACAAATTCAGCTCAGTTCTTACTGACATTGCATCTGAGCTTTTCAGAGCACAAAATCTATAGGTAGCTCATCTGCTATTTCTCCATGTGAGCACTGCCAGCTGAATTCTCAATGCTTCTGTCTCCTCTCTTACTAAAGCTGCTATTTATAACCCCTCTGGCTGCATTCCACCTGAAGGTCAGATTGTTTACAGGGAGTGAGGATATATTGTGTTTTTTAAATAGAGAACACATATTTTGATTCATTAAAAAGAACACCAACTCTTTTCCCTGCACAAGATAATGGACAGACCTTACTCACAACAAAGACCTGGCTGCAAATCCAAAGCATTCCAGAGAGCAGAGATGGATGAAAAATTGGGAAAGTTCAGTAAGGGTTTTCACATGCATGCAGGAAAGTAAAGAACATCCAACTAATAAACACAAATAAATACAGATGAATGCAATGGCATTTCTGTCCACTGAAATCTTAAGCCTGGTTTTATGTTTGTTTTTCTTGCAGTGACTCCTGCTCTGCTACTAGACAGCATATGAAGTTTCATAATTTCCTGCACAGTTTCATACTCTGCAGGCATGCTATGGCTCCCATTACTTATTTTCCAGTCACAGAATTCTTTACTATTTCCTTCATTTGAAGCAAGATTTGCTCAAAAGTTTTTGGGCTCTCCAAACCCAAACAGAAAAGGAAAATGACAGATACTGCATAGAAGTAAAATCTTGGTTTAGATATATTAGGTATTGTATCTATTTTTTCTCCAAGTTCCACATGTAATACAGAAATACTTCAAGTGTGGTAAAGAAAACGACTCCCTGAACATGACATACTATGGTTCTCACCTTTCTTCACTACGTTTTAGTTCTTTATCTTCTCCTTGTCTCAATGTAACAAGGGGGAAATGTCACAAAGATAAGAGCAGGTCTCTCAATTCAAATGCTTAAAAACATAAATAAAGAAATGAGCCATTCTTGAGCTTTTATAGACCAGACCTTTGCAGCATGAAAGCACATGGAACAGGTAGAAACTTACACGTGAATCCAGATAATTCACATAACTCAGCAAAGAGAGCTATTTTTGGAAATTAGGTGTCCTGAGAAAGAAATCTTCTCCAGCATACGGTAAAAGAGGACAGTGTATGGCCAGTGAGCAGATTATAGGCTCAGGCTTAATTGGAGAAATAAGGTCTTCGGCCTCTCCTCTCCTGCTAATTCCAGCCACTGCCATGTCACATGTGGTTGCAGCAGTATAGCCTGCCCCTGGAATGCAACCTTTCAACAGATCTTCAAGTCTGATCTCCTCCTTCTGTTACTGAGACTACTGCAAAGTTAAGAGCCTAAGGAAGAGGAAAAAAAATTTAATAGTTTAAATTTAAGTGATTGGAAAGGGCTGTTTCATACCTACTATCCTGTGAAAACATCCAGGGAATTAAGGTTGGAGCAGAGTAGGTACTGCCTGGCTGAGGTCTGCCCAGACATTCGGCAATGGTAGCAACTCCCTCTAGTACATGAAGGCAGCATGAAAGTCTTCCAGTATCTGAAGGAAACCTACAAGAAAGGTGGAGACAAGCTTTTTTAAAGGCATGTAGTAATAGAACAAAGGTGAGCTACTTTAAACTGAAACCAAGTAGGTTTAGAATGGCTATTAGGAAGAAATTTTTACTGTGACAATGGTTAGGCATGGGGACAAGTTGCTCTGAGAAGCTGTGGATGCCCCATCCCCGGAATTATTCAAAGCCAGGTTGGATGGGGCTCTGAGCATTGTGGTCTAGTGTAAGGTCTCTGGCCTTGGAGGGGAGTTGGAACTGGGTAGTCTTTAAGGCTCATTTCACCCCAAACCATTTTATGATTCTATGTAAAGAGAAGATGCAAACTCCACAGCTGAATTTATTAACTTGCTGTGAACAGCTGGGAGACTCGCATGGCTCAAGTCAGATAATGAACTCTGTGGACCCAGGACTTAAGGTTGGATGGTGCTTCTTTAAAAATTGCTTGATATAATAGAAAACCATGAGTTTTAAAGAATTAATCTTATTTCAGACTAGAAGAAGCTGGAAGCTGCAGGTGGATGACAAGTTCAATAAGTGATTATACTAGGGTCTGCCCAACAACTCTGTTCACAGATGAGTCTTTGAGCACAGCACAATTATCTCTGCTGCCAGCATGGTTAGAAGTACAGAAGAACAGTCTTGTTGTTATTACAGACTTGGTCACTAGAAAGAGCTGCCAGATGCCAAGGAAATCCTGAGAAAAAGACTGTCAGTGTGATGGCTGTAAGGGAGTTAAGGGTCATTATGAAGAACATATTGGGCTAGAAGAATTTAAACCTGAACCAATATGGCTTTTCTCCCTCCTTATGTTACATTCGTACTGCAGCACTGGGTGATGACTCTATCTTATCATGTATGAGGGTCGAAATCAGCTACCACATACTTCCTATGTGAAATCATCGAGTTCCAGGTGTCCCAGTATTTGCACGCTTGAATCAACTGAGGCCGATCTCACTTTCTTCTATTTTTTATGTTCCCACCCTGGAGATCAATAGAAAACAGCTACCACACTATAATTATCTGCTTAGCTACTAATCCAAGACAAAGCAAAGCTATCTACAGACTTGAAAACCTTCAGGACCAGGGAGAGATCGGAATCCAGGTATAGTCCATGCTTCTGTATTGCCTTTGTGTGGCCAGGTTTTGATGGAGTGGGGGTACTATAAGAGTGGCTTCTGTAAGAAGCTGACAGATGCTTCCCCAGTGTCTGACAGAGCCAATGCCAGCTGGGCACAGATTGGACCCACCACTGGCCAAGGCTAAGCACAGCAGAGAAGATAATACCACCTCATTAACATATTGAAAAATTAACTTATTTAAGAAAGAAAAAAGTTATTGTGCAGATGTAATTGCACTCACAGAAGAGCAGAGTGAAAATATGTGAGAGGAACAACTCTGCAGACACCAAAGTTGTTGCAGAAAGACAGACAGAAGATATTCCAGGGCTCCAGAGCTGAAATCTGCAGCCTGTGATGCAGCCCATGGTAAGGCAGCTGTGCCCCTGGAGCCCATGGAGGTCCCTGGGGATGCAGAGATCCACCTGTAGCCCCTGGAGGAGACCCAGGCCAGAGGAGGTGGATGCCTGAGAGGAGGCTATGACCTTATGGGAGGCCTGTGCTGGAGCAGGGTCCTGCCAGGGA
The DNA here is from genome assembly GCA_037013685.1 of Acridotheres tristis. Taxonomy (NCBI): domain Eukaryota; kingdom Metazoa; phylum Chordata; class Aves; order Passeriformes; family Sturnidae; genus Acridotheres; species Acridotheres tristis. The sequence goes on along the minus strand of CM072919.1, from coordinate 62,878,528 downwards.
CCTGCACACCCACAGAAAGAGGAGCCCAGGCTGGAGCAGGTTTCCTGGTAGGACTTATGACTATGGGGATCCACTCTGCAGCAGGCTGTGCCTGAAGGACTGCACGCTGTGGAAACAGACCCATACTGGAGTAGTTCCTGAAGAACTGTAGCCCATGGGAAGAACTCAGGCTGAAGTTCATGGAGAACTGTCTCCCATGGGAGGGACCCCACACTGGAGCAGGAAAAGGACTCCCCTCCCTAAGCGACGGCAGGAACAGTGTAACCTCCACTCCCTTTCTCCCTGCACCTCTGCAGAGAGGAAGCACAGCCCCCAGGAAGGAGAGAGACGTGGGGGACAAGGTGTTTTTCTAAGATTTTTTTATATTTCATTATCCTGTTCTTACTTTTTATTGGTAGTAAATTCTAATAATTTCCCCGTGTCAAATCTGGTTTGCCCATGACAGTATTCAGTGAGTGACCTCTCCCTGTCTTTTACTCATGAGCGTGTTGTATTTTCTCTCCACTGTCCAGTTGTGGAAGGAGCCGACAGAGCATCTTTGGTGGGTACCTAACATCATGGTAATTATTGGTAAAGTCTTGATAATTATTTAAGATAATTTATACCAACCTTATTAACTTAATTAATGCCCCAGGCATTTTTGCACAGTTTTCATCAAACATTGCTTTATTGGTTGCTTTAAGCCAGTTGTGATGGTGGTAAAGTGCTGTGGATGGCAGTTCCAGCCCTGATACTGGCCAGAGGAAGCCAAATGTTGTTGCTTGACATGGCCACCGCCAAATTTCAACAGGTTGGAGAGACTTTGTGAAGTAGAGAAGTGAGAGAATTAGGGAAGGTAAACAATGCTTTTGCTGTTCGCTGTTTGGTTTTGTACTTTCTGTTGGACAATGTCAATATTGCCAGTCCCAAAATCATAGCTTCATTTGGGAGCCAAGTCCGAAGAAATCATATCAGTTTCAATATGCTAAAGGATTTCGTTTGGGCTTTTTAACACCATCTCTTAAATTAAGCACATGGCTGCTGATTTCTGAGTCCCTGAGTGCAAACATGCAAAGAAGTGCATTCTTCTGTAAGAAAATTTATTATGGGGTAAACAAAAATTTTCCCAAATAATCTTTGTATGTTTTTAAACATCAGAGGAGATTCCTAACTAATTCTTTGCAGATAGGTCCTAGGCTGTTAGCAAAGCATTCAGTCATTACACAAAATCTGTGGTACATCTTTAACAGGAGAAAATATCCACTGTTCTGTAGGTAAGTTTGTTGGCTCTACAAGATTAGTAATACTTCAATATATTAAAAAGGGGGAGGGAAAGACACAAAACTTCTTTATGATACAATGTTTCACCAGAGCCCATTTATGTTCCTTTTTTTTGTAAATGCCAGGCTGGGAAGTTAAGGTGAGACTGGGCACTGGTGGCTTCCCAGGTGAAAAGATCAGGACATACTTGCCTACAGAATAGGCTTGAGTTTTCTTTGTGTGCTGCTGTTTTCTTATGCTTATGAAGCCCGAGTATGTTAAAAGCTGAAAACTAGCGATGTAAATTTCCTAAATGCCTTTAGAAAACCAAGAACTCAACCACTGCCAAGAGAAACATGACTTCCTGAAACTGGACAGCATTGCTTGGGTTTCCTTTGAAATTAAAAAAAAAAAAAGAAAAGGAGGAAAAAATGGAGAGCGAGCCAAATGCCTGAAATATGTAAGACAGAGGGATACAGAAGTTAAGGGGAAACTACATAGGAAGCAAAGCAAAGCCCAAAATAAAGAGCAGGAATGGAAAACTAAAAATAACAAACAGGAAAGTGTGACACAGCTGCAAGGGCTCTGGTGCATTCTCCCCCAGCATTGTACCTCTTTTTTTTTCAGGAACATACTAATAGTGTGTTTGGATTTCAATGGCATTCCAAACCATTATTTGTTCTTCAAAAATAGATGTTTCTCTTGTGAGGAAAAAAGATATTTTCAAGTAATATTCATAGGATTTCAGTTGTTCCAGTTTATCAGAAAACACTTTAGTTAGGCTCAGTGTTTGCAGCGCCAAAAAACTGCATCGATTATGTCATTTTTTGAAAAATTAGTCTGTGTTTCCTTAGAATAGCAAAGATAAGCTCATGCATAATCAACTGTTGCTCTTAATTTCAGTTGAGGTTTTACTTGACAGCTTTCAAAAGTAGGAAGGGAGCAAGCACATGAATCTGAGGTGCAACCACTTTGGAAGCACAGTGAATGGGAGGGGATCAGGGAGGATTAGGAGCACCATGTACTAATAAAGTTAAGGAAATCTCTGTCTTTTTCTTCATCCAAACACAAGTTTGTTTGTTTACACAGAGCATTTTGCGGGACCAGGAAGGCAGCTCAGGGGACATGGATCCCCACTGGCGCCTGCAGGAAAGCCAGGCTGTCCAGGCATGGGTGCCACACAAGCACCCAGCCATGTCTGAGGTACTCAGCACATGTACAGGGGTCACTGGCAGCTGCTGCAAAAAAGAGGGGAAGGAATACTTCAGCATTTGGATCTTGACATTTTAACACCTATTTGATTGCTAAACTCACCCCTCCTGAAATAATTAAGCCAAATAGTTGAGTTGTGCATGGTCTCTGGCCACCCAAAAAGTTGATGCTACCACTTTTGGAAGAGAAAAAAAGCCTGAACATACCAGTTTGTTAGCCCCAGTTTCCTTGGACACTCACAAACCCTAGTGAAAACCACCTTAAGGTGAATCAAAATGAGGATCATGCTGTCTGTGAAGTTATCAGTCCAATTTGTGGCATTCCTATTTTTGACAGACACAACAGGAACAGGAAATATTTACCAATTTTGCAGGTGTCAGGAAATATTTTCAAAGTGCTGCTGTGACCTGACAGTCCATTTAAATTGATAGCAAGCGTGTGCAGAGCTGATAATAAATGTATTTTAATTAAAAATATATCATTTGGTGTGTTTGTTCCAATATCTGTGTCCTAGCAGGTCAGAGTGGCAAATTCATATAGTTAATCATACTATGATGATTAGGCAGTGATAAATCTCGCAATACAAGTGTGAATGTTTTATATAATTAAATCATACATTAGAGTACATTAAAGATGTTTCTCACAGTTGATAAGACTGTTTTTCATTAAAAGTCGATTTACACTGGAAAAATATTTCTTACATATTATTTGAATTGTGGATGAAATATATCTGAATATATTTCAGACTTCTTTATTCTATGTATTTTAGACAATGATCTAAAACATTTGATTATATACTGTTTGAATTGTAATGGTGTCTGCAACACCCTATAATAAAGACTATTATAGAGACTGCATTAAAGCACAATTTTTATCAGTGTCATCCCATATTAAGTGAAAAATGAGAGTCATTGCATATATTACATAGCTTACAGTTCAGTAGCTGAGAAAGTAACAGCTACATTCCAGAGATGAGGCCTATTTGCCAAACATGTTCATGCTGTAAGCAATTTATGACCCCCTAAAAACAAACTAAATATTAATGACAGGACCACATTCTGTGATGAATCATCTCATGGCTTTTACTTCAGGAGTAGTAGTGGATTTTTCAGCTTAACAGTTGGACTCAAGCAATCTTTTCCAACCTAAACAATTCTACTATTTTATGGTTCTATGACAATTTGCATTTTTTCTTATCCTGGTGTAGTCCCCTTGTCACTGGTAGCAACAGATAAATGTTTCAATGGATAAAGGATATAAGGAAGAAGCACTGTAATTTCATCCTGAAATCTGTTCTATGTACAACAAACTGTCACTGAAGCAGCTGAAGAGACAAAAGCATTTTATAAATTGACGAAAAAGAGGAAAAATCATCCAAAAATGTTTTCAAGGCATGTCTCTCCATCTCCTTCTTTCTCCTGACTTTGTTGTGGATTTTTTCTGGATTCACAGGTTACTCCTTTATGATAAATGAAAGAATATCAAGGACTTGCAGGCTTTGCTCCAGAGCTAAATAGTCCCTGGCGTGATGATTGTGAGACCAACAAGAAAAGACAACTTCCAAATCCTTCCTGTACTGGGATTGGCCAAAGAGTGACTGTTCCAAGTAGGCAGTTAGGATCCAGCCACCTTGTTTTGAAGATGAAAGTGGTTGGAATAGTGTGGAACAAGTCTTTCTGTACATGGGACACCATTCATTTTCTGCAATCGTGAACAGTCCCAGCAATTTGCTGAAATAGATGCAGACATTGTGAAACTGTTCCTGTGGAGCAAAAGTGTATCTGCATGCACCATGGCTGTACCGTCACCAGCAGGCTTACTCTGCCATTAATAGACACAATAGACACTGGTACTTTCAGTTTTTTTTTTTATTGAACAATAATAATATTACACTCTTTAAAACGAATTGACTTATTAGATTTACATTCAAGAACTCGTAATGTCATTTATGACACTGTTGCAAAATATTAATAATGTATGCAGTATTTACTACATTCTTTAAATATTTCTAATCAGTCTGCTGGAAGACCGTAGTTTGATCCTGCTCTCACTGAAATCAAGAAAAAATTACTTTTGATATCAGTAGATTAGAATCAATTCACTTGCTAGTAAATAGCCCAAGATAACATTATTCCCTCTCAGACCCTAACATTCAATACAGGTTAAAATGTGGTATTATGCTAGTTTGAGATTTATGTTTGTATGTCTCCAATTATCATGGCAAGAGAACCTGTACATTCATCCTGACATTTGGATGTCTACTTCCATCAGCATCCTCTTGTTGCAGATCAGCATGATTCTGCTTTCTCAGGTGACCTGCTTTCACAGATGTTGATTTCAGACCTCTTTAAGGACATTCAAGTTTCGGCTGTTCATAGTTTTAAAAATATGCTTTCAGATCCTGAACTAAACTCTGGCTGCTGTATTGTATGTTCCTTCTTCCACTGCAGCCATTGTCCAAGCTCAGGTTGATTTAAAAAGAAATGTTAAAATCAAGCCACACTTCCAATGAGAGTGCTCTGTATTAAAAGGCTGTTCCTAAAGTCATGGCATCCAGGTTCACTCTGACATCAATTTTCATTATCTGTGGATCTTGTTGTTTTAGGACATATTAGCAAGCCCTTCTCAGTGGTGATTTTTGACTTACACATATGTCATCCAGCTTAGACTGAATGAAGGACTGCCTGTTTCTGAAACACTCTAACACATATAAGTTTTTCTCCTGGCAGAAATGGGACCGCTTGCTCATGCAATTGAGAAACAAAGGACTGGGTACCAAAATACTGTAGTCTGTGGCTGCACTATGACTTGCTGAGGGTCCAAGTCTTCCCTGGATCAAATAAACTCCCTCTGAGTTGCATCTGGGCCATAGCCAGCAGTGAAGATGGAAAGCATGAAAGTCCCTTTGTTGGCCTCTCATCACTCTTTCCAAAGAAATGCATACATTGCCTTAATTACACCAACTAGCTGGTTTATAGAAACATACATATTTAAATAATGATAAGCAGCTTCTTTTTTTCAGATCCCCTTCTACAAATCGGTAGAATTTACCAATCTGCTGTTTCTCTGTACAAAATCTAACCTTAGAAATTCAACTAAATACAATATATGTCTGCAGTGTGTTGCCTAAGTTATTCACAATGTATAAACTGAAGTGCTGGGTGTTTTATCTCTGAAGAAAGGCATATTTATCTCTGAGGAATTGTCACCAAGCTTCCAAAAACTAGAAAATTGTTAACAACTAATGTTGGTTTATTTAATTTACACTGTCGTGTTTTTGTTGTTATTATTGTTATTGAAAAGAGGTGTTCCTTCCATCTGAGGTGTTTCTTATGTGTTTTTCTTTCATGATGGTTCTACATCAATAGTATCAATCACGCAAACTGTCCCCTTCATTCAGTGAGAGTTTTTTCAGCCTCAGGCTGATAAGACTCAGCCTCTGGCATTATTTAAATGATCATGTTGGGTTTTCAGTATTACTATACATTCAAAAATCCACAATACATTTCTCTGTTCAAATACTTATAAAAACAAATATCAAAAGTCATATACACTGTACAGTCTATTTTTAAGTAAACATTTTTCTCATTGAAAACGGGTCACATTTGAGCTTCAGAGATTACATATTCATACGTTATAGATCTACTTTGTTCTTAAAGTGTGTTGTTGCGTATTCAATAATCTGTGAGAAATTAATTCACTTGAAAGTCTTACAAGTGTAAGTAAATATCAGCGAGGATTTAGCCATTTCATTACTGGAGAGCGAATAACTTTCTCTTTAACAAATTCCTCTTTTACAGAATTTCCATCCCCTGATGCCATGTCATTGTCTGGAAAAAAAAAATACAACACAAAAATAAAGGTGGATTTCATGAATGTGAGAGCTTTAAAATATTGTCCTGCAGCAATGCCCCTGGTTTTAGGAATACTTTGGAAAATCCTTAACTGACATGTTTGCAGAAAACTCACTAAATTATCTACAATTACCTAGTTGCAAAATTTCTACCAAATTAAGGCATAAGTCATATCTGTTTTCTAATGTTTTTGGCATAAGGCTGATTAGAGTTCAGTTTCCAGTTCTGACTGTAACCCTCACTCCAGTGTGACACGGGAGTGAGCAACACATCCTCAATAACTACAGCAGTAAATTAAACTCTCCTGCAGCTCTTCTCTGACTGAGGCCAGCTGGCATGGAATAGCCTGGTGTGTGCCACTAAACTCTCCTACTCTCCAAAAATAGGTAAAAGATATTCAGTTTGTCAACTGGAAACTGTCCCTGGCTGAGGCTGACTCCTGAGCTGTGGCTGAGGTTGCTTGGGACAGCTAGCTGGCCTGTGACAAAGTGTGCTGTCCACAGCCCTACTGTTTGACCGTGAAAGGAGTCAAATTGCAATGTGCAGGACCATGCTCTGACACCTTTAAGTTTGTTAGGATATAGGTAGTCATAGTGGTCTTTATAAAACATACAGCTCAGAAACTTGCCTGTTTAAAACACAAAAGCATTTACAAGTGTTTTAATTCACTGAAGATCATTTAGAAGCTATAGCTACTTCTGAAGATCACTTTTAAATTAAATCCTGTGTGCCCACCCCATGGAGTACTACTCGTAGTACAGTGACAGACCTCTGATGACAGAAGCCATTGGGAAACTTTTGCAAGGGTAAAAAACACCATTTGTTTCCATGCAATGAATATGTCATGCTGGCTGGGATAAGTCAAGAAGTTAAACATTGAGGCAGCAGAAAGTTTGGGACCAAAGGCAAGGGGGAAGAGAAAAGTGGCAGGGGAGCTAATGCAAATAGGCTGTCTGGGAGGGTTTGGAACATAGGCTAGATACAGAAAAAGCAAGCACCCTCATTATTTTGGCACCCTCAGTAATAAATAGAACAAGGAAAGGCAAAAAAGCACAATCATGTAGAAAAATACAAAAGTATCAGGGCTGATTGATCTTGTCGGAGGTCTTTTTGCAGATTATTTTAAATGTGATATAAGCATATGCTGCAGAAATTTGCTTCAATCTAACTTTCTCTAAGCAAAGAAAGGGAGGAGGATAAATCTTGTATTAAGACAGCAAACTCCATACAGCTTAATATAATATAACAGAAGAAAAATTTTAATTGCACAAACTGCAGTTGGGGAAAAAATGAAATCCAAAGACCTTTAGGTGAAATCTTGTAAAAGATCCCAGTAGACCTACAATTAAATCTCTGATTTTTTTCCTTTTTTTACTTCTATGTGTTCGTATTTATTTTGGTTTGTGTTCGTATTTAGCGTAAACATCATTCAGTCAAACATCATCAGGCAGGAAAAGAACTGGAAAATTTTTAAAGCCACCTATAAAAACTTCAGTGATCTTTCCTTGTTGCATCAAAACCACTCCAGTTTGTCATACTGCTTTTCTTTTTTTTTTTTTAAATTTTATTTTAATTCTGGACAGATATATTAAAAGCTTCAGACATAAGTGTAAAGGAAATAACTTATTCCAGAGATACTGTGACAAATGACTACAATAAAACTTTATATAAAACTGTTCACTGACAACTGAAAACATAAAAAGCTCTAGCCTCGTGGGGAAAATTGTTGTTTTTACTATGTATAAGCTAACAGTGGTAAATGTAATGTAGTGAAATCCTAAACTGACTGATGCAAACCCTAGCACAGCCTCCCACTGCACAGATGAGGTACTGCTAGCACATGCAATAGAGGCAAAGTATTTCAAAGCTTTTCTACTGTGTCGCAGCTCACCTTGCCACATGTTAACGAAGCTGCCAGTAAGAAAAATAAACCTATGTTGTGTTATAGGTTTGCACAGCTCCACAAAGGTACCCACCACTCACACACAGAGTGGTAGTAGATCATGTGCAAGGTGTTTTCTGCTAAAATCAACTGTCCCACAAAGTCTTACCTGTGTGTGAAGATATTTTTCGTCGATTTGGAGGCTTTGAAGCAGACAGCTGAAAAAATGGGAACTTCAAACACTTCCCTGTTACTCTGTCACAGATGCCAGAGGGACAGTTGCAGGTTTTCCTGCATTCCATTCCATAGCTACCATAGGGACACTCTGGAAAAAAAAAATACAGCAAAGCAATTCTCAATGATCCAAGTTGGCTACTGTCTTAATATGCTGGTCTGCTTGAAAGTGGAAAAACTTTGAATGGAGGTCAGCTAGACCTTAGCTACAGGATTCCAGCATGCTGACTGGTTTTTTACAAGTATTTTCCAGCATTAACAAACCTTGACAAACTTTACATACATGATTTAATTTCCTGTAACTTATTTACAATGTGCTACTGATAATCCTTCTCTGAAACACTCTCAGATTTAAATACACTTTTACATTAAATTACCTTAGTTCAAGGCAACATGAATATATAAGTATATATTATAGAAGCTTTAGTTTAAGGACTAGCATTGAATTTAGAAAGGAAGACGGCTCCAGAAATTCCCTGAATTCACCATGTGGTTCTCTATTATATTGTCTGACTTTCATGACTGTTGAGATTTAGAGCTGCAATCTGATGCTAGTGCAGGGCTGCTGTGGCCAGGGCCAGCAGTCTGGGTGGAAGATACAGCCTGATCCTGAGGAGCTATCCAGCAAACTCGCCCTGCACCTGGATGCTACTGAATCCAGAGAATAGTCTCCCACCCAGCACCTTCTCAGGCAGCAAAGTTCTGCCTTCCTGTGGCAGACAGCTCACCTGCATCTCCAGCCTAAAGAATGAGTATGCCCCGAAGGGATGGATCTGTGGTACTATGGCAGCTCCCTGGTTATGCTGCATCTGATCACATAATGCCCCAATCCAAACCTCACATGCCTGAGCAAGCTTGCAGAGGAGCACCACAAAGCAGCTGCTGGGATGGGAACAAATGTTTTCGGAAGAAAATTAACTACAGTAGATTTGCCCTGTCCCATAGCTGACACATATCACATGCTGGGTCATGTAACTTCCCAGAGGTTTTAAACTAGGGGCTACAGCCCTTGTCTTCCTCTGCCTTGCTGTTGAACAGGATACTTTCCCAAAACCATTGCTAAGGAGATGGGGACTGGGAAAATCCATGTCTAACACATCCTTTCCAAACCCACAAACAGGTGATCAGTCCCAGGCGAGGTTTGAGACATCCCAGGAGAAAGGTCTTTATGTTCAGACTGTCCTTGCCAATCCAAGGTACATGGTCACCTTAAATGGCAAGATCTGGAGAGTTTCTGATTCTCCTCCTAAGGGCAGAGGAATGACTGTTCAGGGCTGGGCCAAGGAACCATCTAGCCCAGGCTTCCACAAAACACTTAAGAGAGGTGACTTTATTAAACACAAATCATACCTCTCTCCTCATTTTCCCTCTTGTTTTCAGCTATAGGCCCTCCTGATCCAGACACAGTTTCTGTGCATAAAACATCCCACAATAAAATTATACTTTTCAGTTTGTCCAGTCTCCTCTTGAATGAATGCAAACTTTTAGCTTTGCCATACAGTCTAGGCAATATGAAAATCAAGCTAATCCACTATAGTGTAGCAAATATTTTACAATCCTCTGTGTATCAAATGGATATGCTCTTATAAATGAAAAGAGCATATACAGAAAATATGCTAGCATATCTAGAAGATCAACCAGTTCCCTGAAATGGACTACACAGCAAGTCACTCCAGCATGGAGAATGTTACAGATCCCCAGCACACTCTCCAAGGACACTTTTTGATCTGCTTTTTTTTGGCAGATATTTACCACATAAAACAAAAACAAAATCCCACCCAAGTAAAACTGTTCTTGTGTGCACACTCTCCCTGGGAGATGAGCAAAGATCACACACTACATGAAGCATCAATCTGCCTGTTGCAGATGCTCAGCCTGGAGAGATGGGATGCAAAGCTGTGTACAACAGCACAGAAACAAGTCTGAGCTCAAAGCACTTGGCTCTGTGTGGAATAATCCGCACAGATGCAGCCCTTCAGATTTAATGAAACTGAGATCTGAGTAAATTTTTCTTTTAGAAGGTTTTTGTTCAACAGGATCCTGCTCCTAAATAAATTGCAGATAGTTCCCAGTGGTTTAATGGAAGCAAGGGCACCAAAAAAGTATTTTGCTTCCAGACATAATGACATTGCTATTGATAATAGTAAAATAGTATTGATAATAGTGAAATTATCCCAAAAAATTGTTCTGGAATATATACTGCCCATTTTAGAAATAAGAAATTGAAGAACAGTGTTCAGATCATTTTTCCAGAACTTCAAAGTAAATTGTTAACAGGAAGCCAGAGAGAATTTAGCCATCCTACATCTGTCAGTTACTACAAACATGGAAGTTATTAAAATGAGTGAGTGACCTGGTATCATAACTGCAAATGCATACATAAAATAACAATATCTGGCCCCCGAGAGAGATTGTGCTATCTCAGAGACGAGATGAACAAAGAAAAATAATTCAAAATTACATCTATAATATTTAATGGAAATAAATATATGGGGAATAGGAGCTTTAGACACCAATTTATAATTCTAAGTCAAAATATAGCTTTATTAAAATTAACAAGATTTTTTCCACTGACTGATTGAGGAAAAAACCCAAACATTTTACTTCGCATTTTCTGCAGAAAATCCAAGATTCAGCTAAGGGGATTCACTCATTCACAGGGTGCTATTGTAAAGAAAATTAAAAGTACACACTAATTCAAAAGAATTGTTAATGGAATTATAGGTAGTATCTTGCACTGTGGTAATTTTTAATAAACTAAAGATCAGTCAATTATCTCAGTAAAATATTTTCCTGGTGAATGCACCAAGGATATAATCTTTATGTGTAACTTCTACTCTTTTGCAATCCAAAACTGTTTAGGTTTTCCCACTCAACCATGCTTATGAGTTTATTCTAAATAAGGCAAATAAGTGTGTGCTGTATGTGTATCAGCCTAAGTGATTTTTGCAGCATCAGGTCCTAAGTCATTACTTAAACTGCGTCTATTAATACTCCTGATATATAACTGCCAAGATATTCCCACTTTTAAGGAAGTTATTCTAAGGCTTATCTGTATCTACTTACTGAAGTGGTACACAAACACAGCAAAACCCACTGCATTCATGCTTTGCAAACTCTCTTTTAAAAACAGTTTCTTTTTTAAAAAATTCACCCTACTTCTTACAAATATAGTACCTTTGCATCTTTTAAAGATTCCCCTGTTTAAGTGGGGTAAGAATAGCTCCTAAATGAAAAATACGATTATAGCCTCTGACTAAAGAAATCAGCATGCAACATATCTGCAAAAAACTGAAAGTAGTGCCTGGCTGCTCATCTCTCAGTCAGCTTCTGTTCTGTTATTGCCATCTTTCAGACAGGAGGGTCTCAGTTTTCCTCTCCTGACCGCATCCCTAGGATGACTGAGCACCTCAAAGGCAGGACTAAATTAAACAGGACAAAGTCTCCAGGCACTCAGGCAGTGCTTTCTCTGTCCCCCAGACCCCAGAGTGACCACCTGGTCCCTGGGCAGGCAGCTGGCAGTGCCAGAGGAAGCATCACCCCCAGGAGTGTGGAGCTGTGACAGGGACCCTGTGACAAGGTTGGACTTGCAGGATTAAAGCCTTTATATAGAAAGCCAACCACTAAATCAACAGAAAGAACAGGACTAGTGCCTGAATCTCTCAAGCCTCTCTCAAAAATCTAGTCCCCAAGCACACCCTGGCTGTATTTCCTTACACGTCCCCAGGTGTAAACAATACCATCACATTAATAAACCTGCCCCACTAAATGTAATGCCTTCTAATGACAGTAGGCATTTTTCCCTTTTTTCTTGGCTAAGGGATGAGCTGGGAAAATCCCATCTTAGACCTTTCAAGCAAGAGGCAAACTCTGCATATATGTTGCTGTCAAATTACCACAGTGGGTGCATACAAAATGGATATCATTACCTTTGCAGATACCAAATTCATCACCAAAGTCATCCTCCTCAGTGTAAAACTGGCACTTCAGCCCAGGACCACACTTGACACCATCCATACCCGAGACAGTACGATAGCAAGTCTCGCCCAGAGCAGCTGCACACACTCTGCAGCAGCCACAGTCATCCAGCACCGTTCGCTTACAGCGCGCCGTGCTCTTGCACGCGTTACTGTCACAGGGATCGGGACAATCCACTGCGTATTTCGCACTCCAAGCAGCTCCAGCGTGCACGGGCATCAGGAGGAGTGTGAGCAACAGGAAGCCTTTCATGTCTTGCAGGGGTAAATGCTCCATCCCAGAGAGCAGGTCTCAGTGCTCAGCCTGCTGGTGCCTCTTGCCGAGGGAAGCAGCGGTACGGATTCCAAAGTGGTAGCTGCACACATCAGCCTACAAGTTTATGAGCTTTATAAAGTGTGTTGCCCACATGTTGCACCGTCGTCAGCTTCCTCAATCCGGCAGCGCTGCTCCTGCCAGCCTCCCTTGTTTCAGTTTATGAAATCCAGGATGAAGGTTGGATTAGCACTCTGCTGCCATCCAGGAATTGAAAAGCCTGAGCTGATGTAATCTGTTATGTTTAGTTGGTTGTTTTGCATGAGGACTAAAAACTCTCTCACATCCGTTTCAAATGCTCAAGGACGTCTGCCAAGAGTAAAAAAAAAAAAAGGTAAAAAACAATCAACCCCGAGGAGGTTGCATACCTTCCTGCAGGACAGGGATTGCTCTGACGCTGGGCACACTGCTGACAGGAGACCTTGCTATCACAGCTTGTATGGCCAGAAGAAAATCACACTGAATCATCTTACTGCTGAAAGAATGATCTTTAATAGAATAAATTTTTGCTACTCTCTTTTAGGGGATGTGGATGGTTATTCTGGGGAATTAAGTGAGATCATGTCATTTAATAGCCAATTCAAGCTCAGATTTTTCAGCAGATTTTTCTGCCTGCATTGAAATAGTACTTTTTAATCAGTATTTAAGTGAAGATTAATTAAACATTTCACTCAAAGATTACTGCTAGAACTAAAAACTGATCGGACAAAACCCATCGTTTTGTGGAATCGTCCACAGGAAGTTCAGGAGAATGAGCAGTGAGCTGTCCCAGCTTCACTACCAAAGGGGAAATCCCCATCCATCATCAGCACTGTCTGCACAGCATTAACATAGATCCAGGGGGCTGATTCTCCTCCTTTTACACCACTTCTGTTCTGACAAACTCTGTGGGATGCTCTGATGTTGCTCTTCAATGAAATCAATGTAAATAAACAGAAAACAAATCTGTTTCCCCTGTCTCCCCTCTTAGACTTTATTTATCCTGTCAGAGCTTTGACATGAAACAGCAAACAAGCGAAGTCCAGTGAAACTAATGAGCCACTGGAGAGATGAAAATTTCTGCACTAAAAAAAAATCTGCAGGAAAGGAAAAAAGGAATAAAGCTAGCCATAAATAAACCCCTGAATACCAAAAGTTGTTGCCAGTGAAGTTAGTGGGAACCAAAACAAACTGAGCTGTGTATGACCAGCTTGTCACTTGGGAATCCTGTATCTCAAGTGGGCTAAGGACACTGCCAGTAGGTTGCCAAATAAAACGAAGGACTGGACTAGAAATACAGGAGAGCAGGAAAGCATTTTCTTCATTAATGCACATGTGAATTGATAAACCCAAAACCAAAATGCTTAACTCTTCTGTCTTGTGCAGATGGGATAAACCAACATACTGTATGTTGCATTTGGGTAAGGTGTTCTTATAATTAATGAAGTGTTCTCATACTTGAAAGGAGGGGAGGGGAGGGCCCTGGTATGTTTAACACTTGTCAAAAGTCAATGTAAAAAATTGAAGAGTTAGGTTGAGGTCTCATATGAACCAAGGAAGTACTATTGGTAAGCGTGAGCTGATACAAGCAATTAGCTCAATTAGTAGTAGAGAGCTTTATCTTCAAAATATATAGCAGCTATCCTCTAAGAAGTGAAAGGAGTACTTCCAAGAGGAAAATGAAGCTAAAACCAGAGGAGGAACACAAGTTTAAGGTTGTAATGAAGAGATCAATTAGAAATTGATGTCCTATCACTGACCCCCATCACAACTAAAATATTACAAAAAATCTGTTTTAAAAAAACAACAACAATTTTTTCCATAGTTCTCAGGTCAGCAGAATAATGTAATCCACTAGCCGTGTCTGCTGGCATAGCATCAACTAAAATTGACATTGGTTTATATTAATAGGTCAAGCTGTAACCCGTGGGGCTGAGGAGCCAGTGTAAACCCCACTAGGCAGTCCCTCACTGGGAGAGAGATGCTAAGTTCAAACAGAGAACCAGGGACCACAGCTAAGGCCAGTAACCCTCTCAATACCAGGGCCAGATCTGCTACTAAGGGTGAAAGAGCCAAAAAAAAGACCTTTGCACATTTAGTGCATGAGACTTCACAGGTCTGCAGCACTAAGGAGCAGGAAGGCTCACCCTGAAGTTTACTCAAACTCATACCTCCTTGCTCACTCAGAGAAGATAAGAGATGATATGTAGTGTGGAGACCCATCCACTCATATACTTAGGCATTTATGCCTGGTAGTAACTACCAACTGGTAAAATCCTATTCTCTAAATATCAATAGGAAATGCTCCTTATCTAATACACCAAACGAGATCTGAAAGGGCTACATTTCACATTTGGGTTTCTCACAGGAAAAATGTCCTAGAGAGATGATAAATAAAAAAATTACACACAGATGTGGTGAGGAAAAGAAATCGTAAAAGAAATCAGCACACTCCCCTAGCAACTAGCCAATATTATTTGGAATAAGATGGAAACTGTATCCTATGCTTGGAGCTAGAAGCCAAAGTAAATTATTACAATGGATTAAAAAAAATACATGTAATGGAAGAAAACAATATGAACGGATAAATGTCTGGATTATGCATGAGTATCACAGAGGAAATAAGGATACTACAATCTTCCACACTGTCCCTTGATTAAATAGAGAAAGAAATCCAATGTCACCCTCTTTGGTTTTAATGTTTCTCTGTTGTTTTACCTGTTGAATCCATTAAGCTTTCCTTTCCAGTGAAAAGTTTAATCCTGTAAAACCCTGAACTAAGCTCTTCCATGGAAACTGATGCAGTGGGAATTAATGAAGCTTCCTCAGATATCAAGAGCAGAAAATTTGCCACTATTATTTAACTTGTGGTATAAATATATTTCAAAGGTGGAAGACCTTCTGGATCAGATCAGAGCTTTTTTTTTTTCAAATTTACAGCATAAATTGTCTTTTTGCCAGCTTACATCATAATTACTTCACCATGTATAATGTTTGGCACTCCTTCGAGAAGCAGAAAAGATTTCAACCCTCCGGTTCCATGCTTTACAGGGAACCAGCAATCTAATATCAGTGAGTTGTGTTTCCAGCTGAATACTTCTGAGAACCATTTTTCCAGTTCTTTTTTCTCAAGCAAAAGCAGCCTGTGGGATGGTCTTGAGGCTGTATTTATGCTCTCTAAAAATTGATCCCATTTATTAAAAATCCCCACGAAATGGCAAACTTCATGACACATGATTAGTCTGCATTGGTATACGGGCACATTCTCCTCACTAGGTTAATTGGCTTTGTTAATTTTACTTTTTAGATAGAGAAACATTCACCTCCACTCTTCTGAACTTAAGCATTCTGGCCACTGTTACTATCCAGTCTTATGAATGCATAACTTCGGGGATAAGCAGGAAGCACTAATATGTCTTTAAACATAGGAAAATATTTAATGCGTGACCCTTGTTGCTCATTTCCAAAAGACAGTCCCTAAACTAAAAATATGTTACCGCACATTCCTGAACAATCCAGCCTTTTCCCAGGCTTCCTTTTCAAAAAGCCGTAAGTACAATGCTGTATGAGAAGCAAAAATTCAAAGAGAAACACCAAAAGGAAGCTGAGCTGCAAAGTCCAAAATGAAAAGCCAGAAATAGGAAGTAAGAGATAAGAATCAGGAAAGTGAGATAGCGGCAAGGACTCCCCTTTGTATGATTTCTTTTCTTGTATCTTTTCAATGAATTGCTAATTATTCTTTGTTTCAGCTGTAACATAGCAACTCCACTCCGGTAAAAATAGATGCTTTGGGATATTTCCTACTTGCTGAAGGCAAGTGGTGTTTACATGCTTACCCCAGGCAGACCAGGTGCTATGCAGAGAGCAGACTGCAGGGTAGGCACAAACTGCAGGAGCTACCATAGAAATTACTGGATATGCTGAGAGCTCAGGAGTGAGAGCCACAGCTTCTTTGAACCACAGCAAAATATACTTGCCCTTATGTCCACATGCAAATATGTGGCATGTCAAGCCCGGGAGCTGCTAACCAAACCTACTGCACATGATTTACACTCTGAAACGCATTTGCCATTGAAATGGAGCTGGATCCTGTCAGGTCTGTGCTGCTTACGGAGCCCTTGTGGCACAGACCTGTTCTTCCATGGCTGGCTGATTGTAGTATCTCTGCCCTGTGTATCCTCTTCACAGAACAGGTATTTCTTCACAGAACAGATATTCCCAAGGATTTTACAATCACCGTAATAATCTGCACAGCAGAAATCTTTGGCTTTCTCTCAATTCAGTTAAGAATCGAGTCAAATAGTCCTTCTGTGCTTGGAGAAGGTGTTCAAGAGGCAAAAAAAGTCACAGTGGTGTAAAATTTCTATTACATGGCAGCAAGGGTCAAGTTTTTCCATGGCGGGTGAGTCTGGGTTTGTCACACATTATAAATATGCAGTTGATTTAAATGGGGAAACATGATGAAAAAAGTATGTTGTGATTCTGTTATTCTGTTGAAAACTTTTTTTAATGCTTTCAGGACATCTACATTTCCAGAGGAAGAAAAGTGTTTCAGTGCCCAAGACCTCCAAGATCTATACCAGGGGATTTCTGAACAGTACAAGTCACATACCTTTTCTATACTTCAGAAAATTTGCTTCTCTGAATTCAGTGACTGGTTACCCACAGCCCAAAACTCTATCTTCACACACCCCCATCTTATCAATACTTTTGTCAGGAGTTGTTTCTTTTGTGACACTTCTTGGTTCTAGAAAACTAAATCACCCCAGATAAGTCATATGTACACCTAGGGAGAAATAAAGTCTGTCCTTATAGAAAAACACCTTTTCAGGACTGATCATCAAATATTCTGTTTCTTTATCAATATAAAAACCCAAGATGTGAATGATGGTTCTTTGCATGTTCTGCTTAGAGGGACAGGTGTCCATATGGTTAACAGCTTTAATGCTGAGATAATGTGGCTATTTTGTCCTTCACTGTTTGACATAGTTAGCTGATGTAGAAACACACATTCATTTCTCTATTGTCATGAAGCCTCTACTCTCAGTAGTTCTCTGCAAAACTAGAATAAAATATACTAGATTTGAAAAAGCATTTTCATCAGCTTTTTCTGGCCATGAAAAATAACACAACAGTCAGTTAAATTAAAAATACTGTATGGATTTTATCTTTTCTCTATGCAATCCAAATGCAATTATACTCTGATTCCACTAGTCCCTGATAGGTAAGCCAAATTCCCATTGAATAGATATTTTTTCTTGGTACCTGTGCAGAATCTGAGAGTTCACTGTTTGGTTTTCAATTCCTAGTTATTAGAATCAAATATTCTAAGATTGGTTGGGAAGTATACTTTTGCTTGCGCTCAGGTTGATTTTGATCTCTGCTTTTTAAGATAAAAAAATGATAACTTTATGGGAATAGAACCATATCTTAAGTATTAATGTGATTTTTAGTTTTCTGTACTAAAACATGTCTTTTGAAACTTTGTTGCGGTTAAGTAGTGCTGCAAATGTTTTAGCCATGCTTTATATATAGTTTTGACTTGACTAAGTAGCTATTTCCTATAATGAATGACAAACCTATTAAAAGACTGTTATCTTCTTGTGCTCCATGTGTTGCTAACAAGCAAATGTGTAGTCATATGTGTGAAGTGTTGAGTTGTGTAAGTTAGGGTTAGGTGTCTTCATGAGCTAATGCTTCCATATATTCTTTGCAATATAGCCAGGATCACTTCCACAGGCAGAGAAAAGTTAATTTGAAGTAATTAACTTAGATAAGCAAGCATATAAAATCTTTATCAATCATCACTTTTCTTTAAGAAGAAATCTCTCCCTTTCATAAGTACTCATCTTTGAAACAGGGAAGTTTTCCAGAATGGTTGGGTGATCCCAGAAAGGCCAGAGGAGGACTTCTGCATTTCCTAAATAACAACTTCAGAGAAGAGCCAGACAAGGTCTGAAAGGAGTAAGGACAACAGTGGGAATTATTTTTCAGATATTTTTCCAGTGTTGCACCTGCTTCCTTGGGACGAGTGGCTGTTTTATTCTTACTTCTCTCTTCCACACAATCTCTCTGGCTCAGCCTTAGTCCTCATTATACTGTTTTTCTCCCTTGTAATACTGTAATTTCTCTCTGATCTATGTGCAAGTTTGCCTAGGCCACACACAAAAAGCACCCTAAATATAGGAGCTCAGCAGACTGTATGCCTTTATTCCATCTTTATTACTTTCTCTTGTTCAGTCCTCACACTTCTTCCATCTTGTCTATCCCAGCTGAAGCCTCAGAGACACTGGATTAACAGGAGCAAAGCCTTGTTAAAAGAGACTTTTGGCAACTGGTCCTCAGGCATTTCTGTGCTATATGAATGGTGTCTACTTCAGTGAACAGATTTGGAAACAAACTGAATTAATATCTTGGTTTCCATGAAAAGAGACATCAGTCAGGGTCTCCAAGAACAATCACTTGGAGGGACCTTACACAGGACCATTCGTTTCCCCAGTATGGCAAAAGGATTTTCATGCACATGTTTTCTACATCCTTTTTCCTTTGCTCCATAAATCATATTGCAAATTTTTTTTTCTTTCCCTGGAGCACACATATTGTGGATGAATGCTGACCCCAATGACATAAGTGCTGTGTCACTCATTTCAGCAGACTCGGGATTTCACATGATGCTTTCCATGTTTTATGATCTCTGCTCTATGTTTTTTACTCAAAATATGGAAAAGAATATTTGCAGACAAGAGCAATGTGGAGTAACAGCTGCACATTGCCTGTGACAAATTTGGTCTCATTAAGAAACAAAACTGCTAGAAAGCTTAAAATTATAAGCTGTAAACCTAAAAAGAGCCTAATCACTTCCAAATTTATTTTGGCTTTTATTTAATTATTTTCAGCTCTCTCAATATGTTGCTAAAAGAAGTGTAATAACTAGCAATATTAATAAAATAATATTTTAATATTATTTCTTTTAAAATGCAGAACTCAACCTTGCATTTTTACTCAGAAATGTGATAATTTATATGCACTTATATACACTCAGCATATGAGAATAAAATATACTACAAAAGCAGCCTTTTTTAAAAAATTTTGTTCTTTGATTGCCATTAGTTATTTAATCAAAACCTGATGGTAATTTTGAGTCATTTAACCAAATGCTCAGGAGATTCATTCTTTAAGAAAACTACCTGGGGGAAAAAAAATATGAGTGAAATATACAAAGCTGGAACTATTTTTCCAAGCTGTGAATCTGACTGAATATGTGATTTCTCCATAATGACACATTATTCTTCTCTTTTACTTTATCTTCTGAATTGTCATAGACTGAACTTGAGTTATTTTAGATGGTTCCTTACCATGATAGAAGAAGCTTTTTAAGCCAGAAACATATCTGAAATACTTCACAATCAGATGCACTTTCTTAGATGATTTATTAGCAGAGTGGCAGCAGATAGCTGCTACTCAATCCTATGTTTTAATTGTGCCCTGCACTGTATTATGGATCCTCTTCCCTGTGCCAGGGGTTGGCCTATGATGTTTTGGATTATGAACACTGCCTGGGTGCTGGGTATCCCACCCAGAATGTAAAGAAGCTGCAAAGGGAGCAAAGAGGAAGGTCAGCTGCAGATAGTTGTTGGCAGTAGGAAAGAGCCCCCAAAGTTGTGGTGTACAAAATGTTCCCTCATGTGGATCCCATGAGGTCACTTGGGCCAGAACTGGGCAGAGTACCTTCAGTGCTGGCTACAGTGGCTTTTTCTGTTTTATCAAAGAAGAAATGTTTGGGTTTTTTATTTATAAAGCATTGGCTATAAAAATAAAAAGTCCATTTTCAACAATCTGCGTAAAGGGAAAGGGGGTTTTTACTTGTCTGTTGCCTAAGTGCCTGAAACAGGACTTGGAAACCACAGTCTGCGCAGATGGAAACCCTTTCAAAGTCACTGGAAGTGTTTGTTTGGACAGACAGTGCCTAGGATGGCTAAGCTGCAACCAAGCATCATGAGGAGGGAAAAACCCAAACCAGCACTGCTGTTGGAAATTTCTGTCCTAAATAAGATCACCAAAATGGGTCTCTGACTTCAGTAATGGGTGCATGAAAAACAAGGGGAAGAATTCTGGAAGAAGAACAATTTAAATATCACTTTAGAATTAAGCTTTTGCATTTTCTTACCACCAGCAGTGCTCTCACCTTCTTCAGGTACACTCAATATTTCTGCTCAATGAGGCCAAGACCACCCAATAAAATCAACATCATTGCTCATAAGACAGAATAGTCTGTTAGAAAGTAAGGTGATTTTTAATAATTCAGGGCTCTGATGTGCAGTCCCTGTCAAATCTCACTGTGGCACTCCCTGGCTGATTGTTGCTGCCACAGAGTCTCATTTCACAGGGCGAGTTAACTCAAATCGCCCTTTTCTACTCCTGGACGAGCACAAACACCCCTCCACTCCACTGTGAATGTGATAGCTCCTGAAGCTGATGTACCTAGAATGTCAGGCACCACAGCACCCTGTGTCACCAATTTCAGTACCCTCATGTTCTCACCTACCTATGTCTTATTATAGACCCACACCAAGGAAACCTGGTTAGAACACATCTAATAGTGCAGAAAGAAAAGGGACGGCACATGAGTATCAGCAAGTTTTTCTTCTGTCTCTGCCTGTGCAATATCTTCAGTGAAGTAGGTAAAATTGCTGTCTCCACGCTATTCTTTTCGTTATGATGTGGATGGTACACAGGAGAAATGTGTTGACAAGGTCTGGCTGAACCACTCTGAAAGACAGGGCCTCTCACAACCACCAGTGAAAGGGAGAAGTGAAAGTCTTTCCACAGTCCTACATCAGCATGCCCAAAGTTCTGAGAATTATTGTGAGTTCAGTGCAAATATTTGTAACATGAACTCTGCTAGGACCAGTGTCCAGACAGGACTGCGGCATTTGGCAAGGAATGTGCATGCCCGAGATTTTAACCAGTGAAAACTATGTCACTGTCAACGTGGTCATATTCGAATTGCATACGTACTAATCCAAAGTCCATTCTATTGTCATGCATCTATTTTCAAAACATTTTTGCTTTTTCTGGTATCAGGTTTCTGGTATTCTTTCTGAGCTGAAATAATATCTCTATAATTTTGATTGTAACAACCTGAGACTGATCAGTGCATCCTAATAAGTAGCATCCTCTAGATTGTTTCAAGATAACTAACAACCATGTACCATTTTTCCATTTAAATGGTAATTATAGAATCATCTTCAATATAATCTGTTCCAACTCCCCTGCCGTGGACAGGGACACCTCCCACTACATCACATTGCTCAAAGCCCCACCCAACCTGGCTTTGAAAAATTCCAGGGACAGGGCAACCACAACTTCTGGGCAACCAGTTCCAGATCCAGTCACTATCCTCCGAGTAAAGAATTTCTTCCCAACATCTCATAGAAACCTGTTCTCTCTCAGTTTGAAGCCATTCTCCCTTGTCTTGTCACTCCTGCGCTTGTAACAAGTTCCTCCCCATCTTACTTGTAGGCTTCCTTCAGGCACTGGAAGGCAGCAATTCGGTGACCTCAAAACCTTCTCTTCTTCAGGATGAATAATCACAATTCTCTCAGTGTTTCTTCACAGGAAAAGTGCTCCATCCCTCTAATTATCTTCACGGCTCTTCTCTAAACTTGTTAATTAATAGTTAGTGAAATACTCGCAACTATTACTTTTTAGTACAGGTGGGTTTAAGAGTGATTAAAGTAATGTTTAATTTTTCCATTTACTGTTAATGCTACTGTTCTAATTATTCCTATCTTGATTTTCTATATGTCTGCAGAGGCTTGTTTTTTTATTGAAATAAAAGTGTTGTAAGATTGTACTAATAGGGAAAATTTCTTGCTTTTTACCAAAAAATGTATTAATAATTCATAAGAATTAAGTCTCTGAAACTCTGTTGTTTATATATTAAATCTAACATGTGCCTTTCTAAGTAGCTAAGGTATAGAAGTTCCTATTGTATTATTATATAAGGCCTTTTTAAAATAAAGGCTTTTTTGCTCATCTTTCTGTGGTTCCTTGCATTAACAAAAACTTGTGCCACCTTGAATTGAATTGCGATTAAATTAAACCTACTTGTAATCTTTTATACATTAATTATGAAATGCATAAATCAATCCAAAAAGAGCTCATTCAGATGATTGTGGGGTTATAAGTATACTGGAATAGAAATGTCTGAATGAGCTGCCAGGTCCCTAATGAAATTAGGATACATTTTTGAAATTAGCAATCTGTAATTAAAAGATACACCAGATATATAGAAACGACTTGCTGTTACTTGTCTGAGTATGATGACCTGACTTACTCAGAGTTAGAGTCTTCTGAGTTTATTTATATTTGGCAAGTATTCAAGAAATTATCTTGAAAATCTTATGGCTTGTTTTGTTTTAATTCTGTTTTCTAAATGTTTCTTCCTGATGCCAGATTGCACTGCCCAAAAGGAAGGTTTTACAGCTTGCTAGATAGCAGGCAGCTCTGTAGTCAGAAGAAAAAACAAAGGCTCTGACTAGAAGCTGTGGAAGCAGTCCATGCTCCAAGCATACCACCACATTTTCAGGAAACAACAGTTGTTGACAATAGATAATGACACTCTCTATACCGAGAAATAGAAGCTTGTTTAAAAAAAATAGCAAAAAATTGAACATGCAGTGCATTAGATGTATAGCCAAAACTACTATAAAACATCGGGCACTACTGAGTAGCACGTGTGAACCTAAGAACTAAACCTGACTGGCATCTGCACCCCAGAGTGATATGTGTGAGCTGCCAGTCCCCTCTCATGGATAGAGGCAAGGGCTGTGTGTCAACTCTGTGTGCTCTGCTCAGTGCCATACATGCCATCACATGTCAGTGCCATTTGTCAGCTCTTTGTGCAGCCTGGTCAGCCTTAGGGGCTCCTCTCTGTGCCCTGTGTGACAGGCAACAAGCAAGTCAGACCTCTCAGAAAATAATCCTTAAGAAATATTGCTTACCTGGAAGACCTCAGTAAAAAAAGTTATAGAGGCAGAAGTGTGACAGAGAAGTCAGCTCTGCACAGACGAAGCTGAGAAGTGCGAGCATAGACAGGAGCATATGCCAGGCCAAGGGCAGAAGGATTCCTGAGGCAGGATCCCTTAATCCACTCATAAGTTTCCAGTAAAGATAAAAATAGCACAGGAGAGCTGGTCTGGTAGAAGAAGTCAATGTTTAGGATCTGGGAGGTACAGCCCAAGGGGACACCTCACAGGCAACTGGAGATTAGTGTTAAGGCATGTTGGGTTAAAAAAGACGAGATTAAATTTCTGTCACTGAGGGAAAGTGGGATTGTGAATGCTGTGTTAGTATGTTTAGTAAACTCTGTCACAAGCTCCTGAAAATTAGCTCTTCTCAGTCTCATAAAGAGTGTGTTTCCGCCTTGATGTTTTCAGGCTTTGTTTGTGTCTGTCATTGCAAAACTGTAAAATGCATGAAGCTACTCTCTGTGGCTTCCCTGTTTTGATGTCAGTTCTGAGAACCAGCCCAGCAGTGCTTTCAGCACTGAATGACACCAGTGGTCACCTCCTTTTCCTGGACCTTTATTTTGCCCATCTCCAGCTGCAGAGCCAGTTATCCTTCCACCATGCGTTTTCAGAGGTGCTGACAAAATGCAGAACTGTGGGACACTTTGCAGGAATCCTGCCACTCTCCCTGTCCCAAAGTGCCTCTCCTTGCACAGAGAGGTGGGAGGGCAGGCGCTTTCTCAAGTATTTCAAAGCTAGCAAAGACTTCCATCCTATCACACGGAGAGGGAAGAAACCCTCAGAGTGGACAGAAATTGAGTCAAGGCTGCTGTTTGCTAACTATTGCTGAGGGGGTGGCTACTGGCCCTAGGGGCTGAGATGGGCTCTGGTAAGCTGGGAGCAGCCACAGGGCTGGGCAGGGGCAGTCAGGCCGAGAAGTAATGCTTCCACATGCTCTATCGCCCATAAACTGAAAAAAGATTATGTAAATGAAGTAATTGGAGGAGATCACACACAGCAAGCCCGGCATCTGAACTGTAATGAACCTGTTGGGTTGTGGTTTCCAGATTTTATCACTCACTCTTTTCCATCAGTGACAGAGACAGCCGCTGTTCACAAGAGTGAGGGAGTGAAAGTCTTGCCTTTGCCAAGCTAAACACCAATTGGTGGCCAATTTCACGGTGTGAAAAGTCTCCTGTCATTTACCTCACAAAGTTAAGAGGGACTAATTTGTGTCGCAACATCCTCTAAGACCCCCAGCTGTAAAGTGAGAACAATGGTACATCATTCTTTCCACCTCTATATATATCTTTTGCTTTTTTCTCTCAGTTTTTCCCAATTCTCTCTGTATTCCAGTACTGAGCCAAGTCCCACTGACATTTTCTAAGGTCTTTCTTCCCACAACCTTGAACAAGAACTGGGTCCAAGCCCCCATACACCACAGTTGCAGGTTTTACTTCACTGTTGCCAATGACCAGCCCACTTTTGCGGCGTTCAGTTGGTCCTTTCCTGCATATGAAATCCTTTATGAGCTTGCTCTGCTCTGCTCATAATTGTGACACCTCTCCTGGTCAATAATCGAGGCCAGTAGGTTATTATGCTGGAGTTATTTTTTCATGCCTCTGCAACATCCCAAAGTTTACAGTATTTGGTGTTAGTGCAATAAGCACAGAACCAGAGAAATCCTGCAGACAGTCACTTCAAAATTGTTAGTTACAAAGGATCTAGAAAATATTTGGAAGGTAATGGAGTACAGCAAGCTAGCCACAGATTTTTTCAGAAACACACCAGGTTCCTGTGTTACAAGAAGTCTGTTGAAATCCATAGCCAGAATCCTGTTTGTTTTGACAGAGGTTAAATAGGAGCTGTGTTAAAGAACTATAATTACATCTATTACAATCAGTATTTATACCTTTTGAGCAAACTATTAACTGAAAGAATGAGATTATGAACCAAGCTGGGAGATAATTTTTTATTTGATCAACAAAACAAAGCACAAACAAGCAAATAAAAAACCAAATAAAAGCAACAAACCCAACACCCTTCCAAAAATAAAATGTTTGTGTCTTTATAATGAAGACTAATTGGAAAATTGTTTCTCTCTCCTTAATATTTTAGCTCTTTGAAATTGAATTTAGATAAATAAATATTCAGTAAAGGTAAAATTAAGTATTTGGTATTTAGTAGCATCACAGATAAATATTTGAACATTTTAAGCTTTTGTTCTATTTTTTTCTCATTCAGCAGATATCTCATTCACTATCAGTCTGAAACTGATTTTTTGTATAATGTACACATTAACAAATGTTGCTTTATCCCAGGTGCAATGAATACTTTCCCATCCCAGTATGAAGTAGAGTGGAATCCAATACAAATTATGTTTTCTAAATGGCAGTTTTCTGCTAAAGATTAGTAAAGGTGCGGTCTGTACAAATGTGGATATTTTGAACTGTAGTGCTGTGGTGGTGTCAGCAAAGCTGTACAGCTACAGCTGAGAGGTACATTTCAAAGGTAGTGCACTAAAGCAGCAGCATCCAGCTCTAATGCACAGCACAGTATTTATTAAAATGCTCTTGACTGTTTCATGGATCTCTGTCACTGGAAATGGCTCTTTTTATCCAGTCAATATATTCTTCAGTCAGCCGCGTTTTAACTCCAGGTATGATTGTTATTTTCCACTCTTCTCCAAAAGAAACAATCCCACAGTTCTGACCAGCACAGATTAACGGCCCAGCCGAATCTCCCTGGAAGACAAATCAGAAGTAGCTCTCAGTGTGTCCATTTTTCTCCAGAGGAGCGTGCAGTGCCACCTGCAGTGCACAAGTATGTTCGGAAATGTTGCCTCTAACCTTTTCCAGCCTGTGCAATGGAGCAATTGGTTTGCATCACTTCATGGCACTTGAAAGGTTGCTTTTCAAGCCTGAGGGAGCCTTTGATGCAAATGCTGCGGACCAGCAGAGTGCTACCATAATTCTGTTTCTAAATGTATTTTTTTATTGTTGGTATAAATTGATTCTCACTTCTTTATCAATTGTCTCTTCTGGATTCAGCACAGAGAGCATCAAAAGTAAGAACCCAACAGCACTTTTGGATATACAGTTAATTCTGTACTGTTCAAGTGTCGACTTCTGGAAAGGATCAGATGACTGAGTCCCTGAAAGCTCTGCTTTTTTCTCCCATAACTACAGGTGGTGTCCAAGGAAAGTACCACAGCTAAAGAAATACACCTGAAATTAACAGATAATCCCAGGCTAAAATTCCCATACTCTTGATCCTGCTTAGTACGCTGACTTAAACTAAACAAAGTTTTAACATGCCTTTTTCACAACAACGAAGTCTCTCACAAATGTGGTTAAAATCACTAAAATATGATCAGCCTCTTAAGATGTCTAATACTGCTTTGTTCTCAGTGAAAGGGGAACCATTGTTAAATATATGTCCCCCCTTGGTAACTTTGCTTCTTACCTTGCAAGTACAGCTCAGATGTTTGCTTTTCTCAGTAGTACACAACAAGTTATTTTGGGGTCATTGGTGTAATGTTTGTCACAGTTTTTTCTATTGACAATTTTAAAGAGTTGCCTTCCAGAAATATTTCGACGGCTCTCCTGGTGATGTGTCTCCCCAGCCAGCCAGCCAGCTGGCAGAGTGTGCCAGGTTCAACATCTTCAAAAGAGTCAGACAGAGGCAAGAGCTGCATATATTTATTCAGCTTGGCAGTATTCAGCTAAAAAGGAAAAAATATGAAGGAAAAGTAAGGGAAAACTCGATTTCTTATGCACAGAGGAAGGCAAGTATCATCTAGTTCAATTAGCATTTAGTCTCATTTTACTAATACTTCCTTTAAAAATCACTTTTCACTATTTAGGAACTAATCCTGAGCTTAATTGCCCCTTTGAGAATTCAAAATACTTTCCATAGTAGCAGAACAGCAATTTCCCATCTACGCCAGAAGTAGTAAATTCAAGCCCAGTTTTCCATTGGATACAGTGGGAAATGTAAAACCTAAATGGGAGTTAGATTGTTGGATCTATATCCTGTTCACAAACCTAACTTGACACTGAACTTCGGTGTTGAAATCAGATTCTGGTGCTTGACTGGCAGAAAATCTCAAAGCACAGTGCAATGTGCCCACAAGCAAAGATGAAAACAAAAGCTGTAAGCAATTAGACATGAAAGCAGCAACATCACTGAGGAAAAATCAGGTCTCAGTCTATTCAGACTGCCAATTTTTGCTCTGAGAAATTCTAAAGGGCTTAAATGATTCACACTGTCTGTGTTTTGTTGGCCTTTGCTTAACAGATCCATCCTACAGCAGAGATCAGTTAAAGCCTGTAAATCAAAACAGCCAAACCCTGACATACATCCTCAGTGCACTTGGTAAGGGCTCACAGCTACTGAAGAGACATTTTCAGTCTTATGATCACTGCACCATGATTCATTTCACAGAGTGCTGTATAGTTCTCAGCTATACAATTCTGGCTTTACACCTTTCAAAAAATGCACTACAATAAATCAAAAGTTCATTAAAAAAAAAATTTTGTAGTTATTGTTGCCAGTGCTGCTGAAAAGTTCCAAAGACGAAAAGCTTATTCCAAGCCATTTAATACTCCATTAATGCAGAAGTGTAGAGATGGGAGGTAAACTCTGGTACTAGTGCTACCCCTGCTTCTGTGTCAAATTCAAAGGATTTTATGGTATCTATATCATTCTGGAGCAGAGTTTTGATTTTCAGCTCTAGAAATATTACTCCTAGTGATCCATTTTGGTTTTGTGTTCGCAGATACCCTGGTGCTCCTGACAAGTGGCCACAGGAGAAGCCGGTGAGATGAGCTTGGTCTACACTGACAATGAAGCAGATGTAGAATGCTCACCAACATCTGGGGGAAGGAGCTCCTCAGAGATGGGTCGTGATCAGGCACTTGAGCCACAGATTCTTGTGTTCCAGCTAGCACAGAAAGGGACATGGTCACCTTCCTCCCTGTGTCACTGCCATGTCGAATTAGTGATGCCATCTAAATACTAAAAACCAGGTTTCATTCACAGAATAATAGAATCACAGGATGTTACAATTGGAAGAGATCTTAAAGGTCATCTAGTCCCCACACCCCACCACGGGTAGAGGCACCTCCCTGTAAATTAAATTCTTACAGCCCAGCCCCACTTTGGCATCAGATGATAATGTTGGCAAGAACATTTTCCATACTTCGTTCTGCAGTGTCCTGAGCCTCCTCCACTTTGTGACCACTCTGTGTTCCTAGAGCTGAGTCTGTACGCCCTGTATTATCCACACTTTCTCTTTACCTAATTACCCCAGAAAATTAACAGTAAGTTTCTTTTCCATTTTTACTTAGTCAAACACAAGATATAACTGGGAAAGAGATGTGAGCCAGACTCCATTGCATACATCACTTCAGCATTGCCTTTGAAAAATTGATAAAGAATATGTTTTGGAGCAGTTTCTGCATTGAATGGACTAAAAAGGGAGTTTTAGAGCACCGAATGGGCTTGAAATATCATCCCTGCTCTCAGAGCCAGTGATCCCCTAACTTCATCTAGATTAATCCAACCAAAAATAGACTGTTCTGTGATATCGCTAAGCTATTTAAACAATGTATTCTTCAATATCAAAGAGTAGCTAAAATGATCATCAGCACAATTCCTTTCATTATAGCAGCAATTAAAACAAATCCTTGAGGAGCATTATATCACTGTCAAAGAGAGGCCGGCCAGACTGACAATGAGAAGTTTCCATAATCCCAAATATCTGCTGTTCTTTTTCAGCAATGGATGCCCAATGAGCTCCAGGAGCAACACTGTCTTCCAATTCATCTATTCTGTAATTTATAGAAAATATAGGAAGAGAAAGTCACTACAGGAACTGAGCAACATCTCAGAGGATAATCAAAAGATGTGTAACACAATACCATCTCATTTTACAACAACGTGATTAAAACATAGAGCAGGAAATCATTCATTTCAATGTTTTGACATGAGCTTCTTTTTTCCTCTATAATGTTTCTTTACTACAAATATAATTTATTGAAATAATTGTATGATAACTGACCTCCAGAGATTTTCAGAGTTTGGAATTAATTTTATGAAAGAGCCTCTCATCTTTATAAGCAGAATTGTTTGCACAAGGACTGCTGCTACTGATGCCTTTCATTACTCTCTGAAAGGTCTCCTTCGAATTTATGACCTAATCCTTCAAAGGACTGAAACTTTGCTGACATCAGCAGCATGTCAGAACACACATCAATACTCAACACTTACCCTGAGCTAAGGGTAAATGCTCTGCTAAAGTAAGTATCTTTAATATCAATAAATTTTTGTCCTTTATTTTCTAAACAAAGGATTCAGCATGTTAAGGAAGAAGGATGTGTGTTGTCTAACCCCAGACATCCCAGTAGTGAATATTTTTTAAAAAAGGGAGAATGCTAAAATTCAGAGAGTTATACACTCACTTCCTGCTAATAAACATTAAGAGTTAAGCAACCAATAAATTCCACTCTGTTCCGAGCTCTGTAAGTATCATCGAAATGTGTTTATTAACATTTGTCTTTCTTCATTTTGTCCTGCTGAACTTAATGCAGCCAAATAATTTGACATGGCAGAACACATACCACTGGTTTCCTGTGCTTCGTTTTCAGAACATAATCCCACTAAAAATAGGTAAATTTATTCAAGCCAGAACAAAGAATTTATCAATACAAACTATAAAAGAATTATTTTCTTGATTCAAGATGCATGTCTCACTGAAAGATATAATTCGTTTGTTTATACATGAAACCTTGTTTGTGAAAATAGCTGCACAAGCAGTGCTGTAGTCCAAAAATTTCTCTTTTTGTCTACAAAGAATTTTTATCACATTTCCTCAGAGAAAATATGTCTCTATCTCTGTGACTCTAACATGTGGTTCGCAGGCCACACAGCGATTCATGTTGCTGAATTCATGTTGTTTTGCCTAAGGAAAAAAAATATTTCAGACTTGATTAACACAAGATCCATTAGCTAGGACGTTTGCATAGAACAGGCGTTGGTGGGGTTTGTGTGAGCATTGTCCTAGAGCTAGGAAGAAGGAAACCAGACTGGTTCAGCTAGCCCCAGTGACAAAGTCAGACCAAAGCAGTGTGCTGTTAGAAACCCAAACCAGTGACCAGAGCACATTCTCTACAGGATCAGAGACAGACAACACACTTTCCACTGAACAACTAACAAATCTGAAATTTTTTAAGTGCACCTGACTGGCTATCTCTGATATATTGACTGAAGAATTAGAGACTCCAGATTCCATTAAAAAGTCTCTTAATTCCAAAAAGGAAGACTTGGTTTTGTTTTGTAAATTTGCAAAACAGAGAATGCTAAGAATTAGTATTTCTACCCTTACAACCAAACCTGATTCAGCTGAAAAATAGTGAAAGTCAAATTCATTTAGAAGGAGCTATGTCCTCTCTTTCAGACTAACCCATAGCAGAAGGCTGACCAACATGCCCACAAAGTGTTTAAGGAGGTCAGGTTTGCACAGGTTTATTGTAACTTGTTTCCTTTCAGATAGCCAAAATAAGAAGGAAAAATTAAATACAGTTCAGGGAACATTTTAAGAAAATCAGGTCATTTTACTTCCTAATTTGAACAGTAGATGTCCCTCTTACCCTGAGTCAGCTCTTCAACAGCAGCGCTGACCTCGGGGCGTCCCACCTGGGGGAGAGGTGTTTCTGCTCCCATTTAACTTGCCAAAAAGGACAAGGTTCCCTATCACAGTCACGAGTGACATCCTGACTTTATAAGCCCAGGTCACTCAAAATCAGAGGAATAGTGTCCCGGTCTAATTCAATTTCATCTCTCTGGGTATTTTGAGGCTTAGTTCCAGGTACACAGGTAAGATTTGTTTAAAAAACCTTGGGACATATTCCCTTCTCTAAGACATTGCTGTTTCACATGCATAAAGAATCGATTTGGTCTTTTAACAGCACAGTATTTATTCTGCAGCTTTGGCAGGATCTGACTAATGAAGGTAACTGCAATGCAGATTAGTAGTTTATAGCAACTAAAAACATAATGACAAGTTCTAGGATGATTTTAGTGAGAGAACTGCAGCTTTTAACAACTTATTAAAACATCAATACTCGTATTTCTTCACTTACAGGCTTGCATACCATGACTCACTTCAATGGAGAATTAAAATTGCCCCATTTTAAGATACTTACAATGCACTCCTCTCAAAACCCATTGTTTTTCCACAAGAGTTCCTCCACAAAAAACACCTAAATTCTTGTCCCACATAGCAGCCATATAAGGCCGGGAATGAGGATACACTTCATATCCTCCAACAATGTCCATGCAGCCCTCTGAAGTGCAACAGAAGTGCAAATGTATTATGTGTTGTCCAGAGGAATAGGGAATTTGGATATTTTTACTCTTAGGTGAGTACTTGCATCTTGTCAGTAGGGTAACAGCAATTAAAGAGAGCAGGAGAGCAGAAGAGCTTCCAGGTGTCATAGCTGCTGCTCTTTGCTGACAGGAACACTGCAAATTGCCATGCACTCTTCTGCCTTTAAATGTCCCCTACAGGAAATGGGTTTCAAAGTTTTTATTAATAGCTCCCTCTCTTGAAGTTTCCCTTTACATCATTAATATTGGGTTATTTCACTGCAGATTGATTTCTCTAGATTCTCTCTTCCAGTTTCTTTAAAATCTAATCTCTCTAAACTAGATGTCTCATGGTATTCAATGCATTTTTGGCTTCAAATGAAAAAAAAAAAAGTGAGAAGAATTAAACTGGCTGTCTTTAAGCTGGTGAAAAAAAGGGAGAATGAATGATGAATGCAAGGGCCACCTGAAAAGGCTTCAGAGAACACCAATGTGAAGGAATAATCAGGGCATGTAGAGTTCAAGAGTTGCTCCTGAACTGTGGACCCAGATAGAGTAAACTCAGGTCACAAAGAGTACAAAAGTCACTCCTGTGGACCAAGGCACATCAGTAGCCTGCAATTACTCCACAGAATTCCACTGCTTAGGTAATATCTTCTGTTGAAAAGCTGAAAAATATTCGTATGCAAATTAAAAAGAACCACTGAGAATTGTCAACATCTGTTATTTTATAAGCTAAGGAATATGGAATATGAAAGACAAGCCAAGGCCAGCCACATACATGTAAGACAAAGAAATTTGTATTCTGTTAAAAAGAATTTTGGAGGGTGCAGCTTTCAAATACAGAAAGCCCTAGACTCTAAAAGTGCCAAATGCAAAAAAAAAAAAACTAATCTGTGGTCACATAAAAAAGATAAATTGGTGAGAAACATTTCTGTATTGTAGACTTCTGTGTTTACATGCACGTTTTACACTCCTTGTTGGTAAACCACTACAAAAAACCCAGTCTGCCCTGGAGTGAAGAAGTTATGAAACTCGCTACCACATTCAGTACCTTTGGAAAGAATTCAAAATATAACTTACTCAATAGAATTAGCTGTCATTTTTATTCAATAATTACAGAAGGGCAGCTCTCAGTCTCAATCTCATTGTTGAATGAGATTATAACATTGAAATGCTTATTTCTATGTCACAGAATCTTATTAGTTCGAACCCAGTTTGAAAACATGCACACAATGCAGCACAATGTAACACAATTCGTGTTTCAGAAGACTGTTCCAAAGCTCTTTTAAAAGAAAACAGATGACTATTAGAATTCATCAGCTCTTAAAAGAGCCAGCTCCAGTTCCCTCAAAGTCATTCTCCGTTATCTAATTGCAGATTTATTCACCCACTAGAGATTACCCACAGATAATCTCTGCAAAGAGAGTCCTAAAGGCATAATTATGTTTGTCCTTTATGGCTTTGCCCTCCCAATAAATATCTGTATTGGAAAGCAGCATAAGAGGCAAAATAGGAAACAGATACATGCTGTGGTCAGACAGGAGAAGGTTTGTGTTCCCAGAGCATAATATCTAATGCTGGATTCTTTCTGCCAAGTACTATCAACACCATAGAAGGAATGCTGATTTGCTGCAAGGCTTTGAGGACTCCCTGAGTTTACTACATCTACTTGTATTTCTGTGCCACTACATTTTCCACTTATATCACATATAGTGATAGCAAATAAATAGAAACAGAGACAGTGAGTGAAGAGCTGAGGCACAAAAGACAACCAGGTAAGTATCATGAGGCACTGGTACCAGAGAAGAAAATAAAATAAGTGTGCCCCAGCATGTGTTCTGCCCTTTCTCCAGCAGATCCCTGGGAATCTGTCTCCCAGTCACACAGGTATGTGTCCAGACACATTGGGGTGGGATTGGGATGGGGCAGCCCAAGGAGAAGGCAGCTCTGCCTTGCTGTGCTCCCGGCAGCTGCCAGCTCTGCACCACTCTCCTGCCCCGCTAACCCCAGCCCAAGAAAACAGCCCTTCGGCTGAGCTGAGGCTGCCTGAACTCAGCACCAGCAAACCTGGAAGGTTTAGAGATGCAGTTTAAATTGGTCTCCTGAACCGATGTCCTAAAATCACATCTGATGGTCACCTCAAGCACCAAAGAAAGCAGCATGAAAGAAAAAGTCCACAGTCACTGCAAAAGGAAAATGGTCAAAAACGGCAGAGTATAAAAAAAGGGATAGAAGACCTCAGCACAGTAATGGGCAGAGCTGAAAATTATCCCCTGACCCATGGGCCTAAAGCCCACAGGAAGCTTCCGCAAAGGCAGAGGCTGGAAATAGAACTGCATATGCTCCTGGTTCTTCTACTCAGGCAGTGGCTTCTGCCTCGTGAGTGACTCTGCTTGGTGAGTGCTACAGAGAGAAAGGACAGAGTGCTTTGCTTCAATACCTCACTCCCCTTGAACACCAGCTGAGTATGCAACAGAGGAACTACGGAAAGAATTTGACTAGAGAAGGAAGCTTTGCTTTGCGGTTTCCCTTGACATGCAAAAGGCCAATAGAATCTAAACTTCACTATAAATTAACTTGTTGCCATAACCCAAAGAGCCCTTTCAGACAACTAATTGCACATTGTAAAATTTTAAGTCAAATTTTCAGCCTCAAAGATATAAATTAGAAGGTTAAGAGACCCCTCTGACAAAGCATTTGGGTACAAAATTGGTGCTGGTTATGTGCTTATCAATCTGATCTTTAACACCCGTGCCATCAGGGATTTTGTGCACTGTTAGAGAGGTTGTTCAGGAGCTTGCACAGAAAGTCATCAGCTGATACTGAACAATAGCTTAGACTGCATATTTATAATTCTAATTATCAATGTCAATCAACCTCTCAGAATTGGAGGGGACTTCTTAAGAAGCTTGGATATGCTAGTACTTATGGAGTTTCAGAAAAAACATCTTTAGAAGTATGATTTAGAGGTAAATAGAAGCACAACTAGAAATTGAAAAAGTATAAACAGGTTACATAATATTTGGTTTTAGATAGAAGCCATAGATTTACCTGTATCTATTTCTTTTAAGACAGATCAGGCAAACATAGGATGATACATACCAAACCTCTTTTTACTGACCATTGCACCTCACATAGAACCATCCAAGGATGAATTATTGTAGCACTACAAGTTTAAACATGTCTGAGCATATAGGATTTTTGCTCACAAGTGCTCATCCTGATCATATCTCTGCATAGACCAGACAGAAAACAGCATCAATATGGTAGAGAGCTAATTAAAATATCAAAATCAGACTTTGTCAAATAATTGTGATTAATAAAATGAAGAGTTGTACCTATGATACTTGGTGATAGTGTGTTCAGGAGACCAGTGTAAAAAAGAATACTAATGCTACAAAGTGATGATAATTGCGGGGAATGTGCTAGTAATGAGGAGAAAAATTAAAGAAAATTAAATCTTGGTGAGCTGTAGTAGTGCACGGAGCTGTGACCAGGTCACATAAGTGTCTATGTCTCAACAAAGACACATCACTGACAGAAAGCTCC
Source organism: Acridotheres tristis (assembly GCA_037013685.1). Taxonomy (NCBI): domain Eukaryota; kingdom Metazoa; phylum Chordata; class Aves; order Passeriformes; family Sturnidae; genus Acridotheres; species Acridotheres tristis. The sequence goes on along the minus strand of CM072919.1, from coordinate 62,842,904 downwards.
ACAGTCTCTAAAATTAGATCTACATCTGCCTTCTTCAGAAAAATTGCCAAGTTACCCTCTGCCCCAGAAAGGAGAGCAACAGCAAATTTGAGCAAGGTCTGCCCAAGTCTTCTACAGATGAAATTCACATGGTACTGGGCCAACTGAGCTCAACATATGATACAGCTAGAACCCAGAAGATTTCTGCAAGCTCTTTACTGTGGGACTCTTTCTGCAGATTGCCTATTGTGAGGCTCAGGACTTCAAGAAACCTTCCAGTTTGTGTGACTAATATTTCACTAGTTAGGTTACAGAATAATTAATACTCCAAATTTTCTAATATTGATGCAAGTTGTTTTTATTATTTGGGTATATATTTGCAAGGGAGAAACTGTGCCTTTACAAGGCTCTAGATAAGATTTATTCACAGAATCATAGAATATTCTGAGTTGGAAGAAACCACACAAGAACCACTGAAGTCCAACTCCTGGCTCTGCACAGGACACCCCAAGTGTCACACCTGTGCCTGAGAGCATTGTGTATGCTGTGACCACTGCCCTGGGAAGCCTGTTCCAGTGCCCAACCACCCCTAGTGTTCAGTACTCAATTCAGTTGCCTAAAACTCAGCATTTGGTCACATTTGAGGTACTGTGGGCTTTCCAGACATGACACAGGGCTGACAAATCTGACACACCATCTTCAGAGGACTGATGGCCTTTTACACCAGACCTAAAACACCTCAAGACACTTTAAATATCATTATACCCTTAGCTATAGACCATGAAACCACAGCCAGTGCTGTACTAATGCTCAGCCAGTGCAAATCTAATGAGATAGGATCAGATCCTGAAATGAGAAAACATCAGATTCCTTGGCCCTGGTGGTCTCCTAAGCAGAACAAACACTTCATTAATGGGGAATGAACTGGAATTCGTGTCTGACCTGGAAGCCGCCTGAGGTGTCTGGAATGAAATTATACAATTTCACGTGGACAACTGAATCAGCCTGAATTTACATGAGCTGAGTCCCACTGTGTTTTACCCCTATATTCATACATCAGTTCTCAGCAAATGCTGCAGAGAGAACATGAAGTGGGGCTGAGCCTTTCTTCACACCATAGCAGATGACGCACATTCTCACTAACACTTCTGCTGTAAGGTACATCGCTGGGGAGGGTTTCTGTCTTTATCATGGTTACAGATGTCAAACACCCTTAAGAGGAAAAACAAAACCCACATCCTCTTCAATTATTTATATATATAAATAGATTGGTAGATAGAGGTATATAAAACAGTGAATAAGGAGGAACATCAGACAGAAATCATGGGTGCTTTCCTCCCTTGGTGTGCCTTTGCTGCTGTTATTTTCCTGGTAATTCATGGAGGTAAGTACGCAATTTAATACTTTTGAAGGTAAGTGCTGATGTAGAATTCTATGTAAGCCAGCATATATTAATATAAAGGAAGTAGCCACAATTATTATTTGAATTCTTATAATTAGCTCCTCTCCACTGTCTGCATGTGTTTGGTCTTTCACACACACAGGAAAAGAATTTCTGAATAGGTAGTCTTAAGTAAAACTGCACGAAGTCCAAGCTGTTTGGAGGAGTTCTAAGTAGAGAAATAATGATTATCTGATCGTTCTTTCCAGAGCCATAGACATACATTAACTGCTTGATTTTCTCTTTTTCTGACAAACAAAATGACATAATGTGACTTACATTATATAGTCCAGTTTCCATGCATGGTATTTATGATATAGCATATCCAAGGTTATTACTCGCAATGAAAGCTATGAAATTAGCCATATCAGTGTTCTTCAAGAAAACAAATCTCTGCAAAAGCAGCAAAACTTTGGTGGGGTTTTCACCCTAGCTCTCTCCACTGATCTCATTCCAGCATTATTGAAATGTAATGAAGTAATAGTGCTGACCAATTTTAAAATTTCCCCTAAAGACCATCATTATATGTGCATACTTGTGTGTCTGTATGTTTTCTAATTACAACAGCCGTGTTTTCTAAGATATTTGCTCATTGTACTTTGGATGTGCCTTACAGTATTTGTTAGCCAAACTGTGTGTCTTGTGGCTTACTTTTTTAGGTTTGTCTGCAGATATCATAGGAGGAAATGAAGTAAAACCACACTCAAGACCATTTATGGCCCAAATCAAGGGACCAAAAGGACATTTTTGTGGAGGAGTTTTAATCAAGGAAAACTGGGTGTTAACAGCTGCACATTGTAAAGTGTAAGTTCTTACTCTGATTCAGATATTGTCCTTAGTGAGTATCTAGTATCTCTGTTCAAGCAGGAGAGTTAGTATCTCTGGTAATTTTATCCATTTATCACAACCATGATCATGTTTTGATTACTGTGCTTTACAGGTTCTATCAGCAAATTTGTGAGTAAAAAATATAACAAGGTATACTGATCTCCATTGTTTCTAAAGAGATATTTAAAAACTTCTAGCTGCATGCAAGAATAGAATAGCAACACTGATGCAGTGAATTTGGGGGAAAGTTTTATCTCTGTTTTCTCAGTCGGCTTGTACACTAGATGAGTGTCCAGTTTAAATTGCTGCTCTGAGAACAAAAATTAATTCTTGTAATTTTATTCTGTAAGAGATATGCAGTTCACCACAGAAAGAGACAGCATGTGGTTAACACAGGAGCAAAAATCTGAACAGCAAAAAACCTCTAAACAGATGACAGGAGACACTGACTGACCTCTGCCTTACTTGGTATGTTGGCTTCTTTCTCCTGCCTAAATCAAGATGCAAAAGGATATTTGGCTCTATCGAGTCCTTCAGCAAGGCAAGAAGTGAGTTTTGAATTACACATCCCACCCCACTTGCTTTTGTGGGGAGAACTGAAACTGCTGCTGAGCCAGACCTCACTCAGTCTCTGTCAACAGCCTGACCAAGACCAGTGAGCCACTGGACTCTGCAAACATCAGAGAAATGTATCCATCTCTCCTGTCCTTGTCCAGACAGGGAGATATGTGAAACCTACTACAAAGAGAGCACTGAGCCCAAAAGCTGTGTATTAACAAGAAGTAAAAAATGTTTCCAAATGAGATTGCATTCAGGAGAAAATACAATTAATTATTAACTTAGTGATGTCAACAGACAGCTCTCAATCGGTGAAGGAAAGGAGCAACCACTTTCCCAGGGTCGAGTTTTCCAAAATAAGACATGAATGAGGGCCAGCATACACATCTCCTCCAAGAATATTCTCCCATTCAGCTGTAGGATGCATTGTTTGCCCAAAACCAGCTGTACCTGTGGTCAGTTATTAAAGTCCGCTTGGCCTGTTTGGCTAAGGAGTGCTGTAGACTTCTAGTGTGTCTGTCAGAGAGCTGCAGCAGGCACAACTCTGACACTCTTCAGGGTCTTGTAAGTACAGGAAGCTGCAGGAAAACCTAGAGAAGAGGAATGAGCTGTGTCTCACACCGATTCAGAAAATGGTGTTGAAATCTGTTATAGCAAAGCAATGGTACATTTTGATACAGTCAGGATATCTCTGAACTAACCTATTTTTCTAAATTCTCAGCACAAATTACAGAAGGCATGGTTGGTGAGACAAGTACCCACAGCAAACCTGACACATCCACCACTCATCCAGTCCACAAAAGGAAACAGTAGGGATAAATACCGAGTCAAGCACCTGAACCTTTCTGTGCTCCTTATGAAAATAAGATAGCATGAATTTCGATTCACTGAGTCATTTTTTTCTTTTAGCTGTTGTATGAACAGGGTCATCTTTTGGATTATTTTAAATTACTGTTGCTTTTCAGGCACAAGAAAGGAGACTGTAGCAGCCAGACGTTATAGCACCACATTAACCAGCAAAAAATTTGAAGTTACATCAAAGGGAATCCCAATAACTATGTGGTCCTCTCCTCAGGGAAAAAAGCAAAGTTATTCTTGGAGCCCATTCATTGAAAAAAAGGGAAAAAGAACAGCAGACTTTTAAGATTGCAGAATCGATTCCTTATCCATGCTACGACCCCAGTACCAAGGAAAATGACATTATGCTGATTAAGGTACAGACTTATATATCACTTGTGGAATATACATCTTCTACATTGAAATATTTTCTTCCTTCTTGTGAGGGAGATGAGCCAAAAGAGTTTCTGGTGGCTTTTTTTCTGGGTTGTTATAGTGTGATCTGCTAATCCAGCAGCCTAGGGAATTGGGGATGTACTGGTAACTAAGGCAATTGACAATTCCTGTAATGTTTGCCATAGCTAGTAGACGCATTCTGGAGTTTGATCAAGATATTTCAGTATCTGGCTTTTCCATAAAAGAATATTCATGCAGATAAAACATTGCATTGAAAGCACTAATGTTCTGTCTGAAAAACAGTTCTAATTAAAAATGTCTGATTGATCCTCAACTTTTCCAGCATCGATAATTACTGTTATTTTGCCTTCTAAATGGTCTGAGAGCCAGGGAAGCAAAATGAGATGTTTTTTAAAGCTAATAGATCAGCAGAAGGTAAGTGGGCTCTCATGAGACAAAGAATACTCTGTTACATTGATGATATAAATACTGTCACAAAGAATTGAGGAATCTCAAAAAGAGATTGCATTAATTACCATAATGGGAAAGATCCAATGGTTAATATGCTAGGGACTCTGTTAGACTCTGCTCCATAATACCTATTTTCCATATCTTCTACAGCTTCAGGGAAGAGCAAAGCTTAATAAAGCTGTGAAACTAATCTCCCTGCCTACCTCAGATGATGATCCCAAACCAGGAACAATTTGCACTGCAGCAGGATGGGGTACAATTGCCAATAATCCATATAAGCTCCCTACTGCCCTGATGGAAGTCAATATCACTGTTATCAAGAGGGAAATCTGCAACAATAAATATCATTATAATGGCAAACCTGTCATTACAGAGAACATGATATGTGCAGGAGCTAAGAATGGAGGAAAGGACTCATGTAATGTAAGTATATTTGCTATGACTTCATAATTGTATACTAAAAATAAAATGTACCAGCATTATACATTTTCAATCTCTATCTTTCTTCAAATCAATGAAGAATTTTATCAAATATCAGTGGATTTACCAAGGCTTGTTCTTCTAAGCCTTAAAATAAAAACTTAAGATGGGTAAATTCACCTTCACAGCATTTTGATATTGCAGGTATATCCAGGCATGGCAGATAGCTATCCTCATCTTCAATAAAATGAGTTTAATACCAAAATGGCCACAAAACAGCTAATGGGCCCATTCTCAAGTAGCTGACCTCAGTGGAACAACTTCTTTGATGTCAGAAGATAAAAAACATTTTGACTGGGTCCCAAGTTAAGTACACAACTGTGTAAGAACTACCACGTTTAAAAAGATTTAAATACTGCATTTTAAAAGTTACCAAAAAAAGGCAGCAGTTTCTGAAAACTTACACTTTCCATGAAAATTTTCAGCTTTTTTTCTTCATTTTCAAAAAGACTAATTCTTTCTTAGTACTGAGTTAGATTCATTCCCCGTTACACACTCTTGAAAGATTAGCTTTAAGTCTATGAAGCCTTTTTTTTCATTTGTTTTGCTGTTGGAAATCTTAATTTCCAAGGAGGAAAAAATGATCCCTAATAACACTGGCTACGTTTTTATTTTCTCCATCTAACTAGTGAAAATTTTATTTAAAGGAAACATTTTTTTAGCTTTTGTTGATTTGAACTACAATGTTTTCCCTTTTCCTAGGGGGACTCTGGTGGACCTTTAATATGTAATAAGAAGCTGAGAGGCATCACTTCATTTGGGAAGTCAAAGAGATGTGGCAAGGCTGATAGCCCTGGTGTCTACACTCGCCTGGCAGAGCGATACCTCGAGTGGATAAGGAAAACCATAGGGGGGGCCTAACTGATTGGGCTGGGGCCACGATTTGTCTGTGTGAAATGGGCTTTTAAACACAGCTTCACTAGTCTGGTAAGAGTATTTAGTTCAGTATTGTCACGCTGAATTTTGGCAGCTTGATGTAGTTCTGCTAGGACAGCATTTATAGCTTACACTGTCAGCCATGGAGTCATTGGGGGTATTTGGGAATGGGGATTCCAACGTCCCTGGAATGCATGTTCACACTGAGCTCTACATGGATTGATACTTCAGATCAAGAATCTAATCCTTTCTTGTGTCCTCACTGCTTGTTGAGCATTTGCAGCACTCTTCTGTACCTGGACTTCTGCAAAAGCCCTGTGAGTTAGTGGCATGCTAGGTACAAGTACAGACATCTGAAAATTGAGTTTCTCTGCAGAAAAGCTCCTGGTTTTATAGGTGTAGTAGACTGCTAAGCTTCAGAAATTTAAGTTGCAGCAACTATGGGACATACATATTAATTTTCTAACTGTCTGGTATTTGAAACCTCTAGATTTTATTCCTTTATGTACTTTGCATTTAATGAAGAAACTGCAATAAAAATCTACTGCTTTCAGCTGTCAATTTATGTGGAAAACTCTGTCTCTTGCAGTATAGACAGTCTATGTATTACCTGTAGGATCTGTTTACTATCTGTGTAATGTTTCACACGTTATATGTTTGCAAAATATATCAAAATAAGCAGCATCATGTTAAAAAATCATCTGAAAACCCATTCTTCAGAGAAATGACAGGAACCGTACAGTTCAATATGATAAAGCACTGTTGATAATAAAAAGCACTCTTAATTTTATTATGCCAGTACTGCTGTTTCAGACATGCAGTGAAATTTTTAAGTGCTTCAACAAGCATTTGTCAAGCAGCAAATAGACCTATTATGAAAAATGTTTCTGCCTTCTTCTATATTAACAGACTTGGGCATTTTCAATGCTATGAGCTTTCCAAGGGCTTTGATTTATTTTGTGTTGTTTCAAGAGGTTTTTATTTGGAGGTAGGCATTAGCTAAGAGAAAGCAGGGAACATTCAAGGATGAAGAAATTTTGGATTGATTTTAATTTCAAAATTGTTGCTCTGTTCATCCTGAGCAATTAAGCACCATTTACAAACACAATGAGCAAACACAAACTAAAACCTTTTTACACGAGTGCCTTTACTTGATATTGTTAAGAGGAGACAGTAGTTATCTCACAGAGAAGTAAGGAAGGGTGAAGATGAAGAAAACCTAAACTACAGGGATCTTTAATTGAAGTTTTGATGATGAAAAACATCTTATTTTTTCCCTTTGTTATAAAACACTGTGCAGCCAGAATTTTCCATAGTCCTATTCTTATTCCTAAATGTTTTTTCTCACTCTTGGGCTAGACACACAAAATGTACACGCAAAGGGACACACAAATACAATAGCAAAGAAGGAGCAGAGAAAAAGATTCTCAGACAAATTAGATTGCATCAGTGAAACTGAGAGGAGCATTTGACTCACTGACTGCTACCAACACCCAAAGCAGTGACTTGATTCTACCTTTAAACACACGAGAAATAACTAAATTCAGGTTTTTTAACCTTGCAAACTATCAAACCCTTGCTTAGGCAAAAATTAATTCTAAAATCCTTCAGGAAACAAAAATATCCTTATCAACTTGTAGCCCATCTAGGGCTATTTAACCCTTCCCATACATTAGTCTAACTTCATTTCTTTACTCATATTTTCACTGTCTTGCTGTTGCATTATTTCATCATTCTGCTTCCTCTTTGGCCTGATTTTTCTTCTTCCCCAAAAGTCACAAACAGCATCCTTGTCAGTGGAAAATCCCTCTCAAATCCTGTAATTCAGTATTTCTCCATTTTCCAGATGGTAGTTCTGAAACAAATGGTGGAGAACCTTGAAGATCAGGAAGGAGAGGTTCTGACTAAGGAGAAGTTTGTAATTCATGAAGAAATGTGCCATAGAAAAATGGGCAGCCTTCCGCTTCCACCTTGAACTTTAGGACCTACCCCAAAATACTTAATTTTTTTTTTTTTTTTAATATGGATGTTTTTAGTGAATTTGCAAAATAAGCCTTTAGAATTGGACTTACATGATAAAAACAAAATTCCAGCCTCTGTCACTACTGGCAATAGCATAAACCTGTAGAAAAAGAAGCAGCAAGAGCAAGAGAGAACTTAATTTTCCTCTACACGGGGAGATGTCTGCTCAAGAGGCATGATATGAACCCATTCAAAATAGAGTTCCCCCACTATGGAATGGAACCCATACTAGCTAAGAAAAATGCTATGATAATTTGATGTCATTATTTTCTTCTCAGTCCGACTATGTGAGATAATTGGAGGTATACAGGTATAAACGGCATTAAACAAGCTCACATAACATATACATAGGCAGTATCAAGTCAGATCATATAGGTGCAGAAAAAGGCACTGTCTGCCAGACTTGGTGCTTTTAAATATGGGAACTAATAGATTCCTCTGTCATTACATTTCAAACAATTGTTTTGTCATCTTGAGATACCTGACAAGAAAGACACATGCACTGATTTCTGTCTCATCCTGGGCCTGAGCAACATACCAGGCATGTAACTGGCAATGAACTAAAAGAATGCCATATTCTACAGGGAGAAAGTCAGGATTTCAAATTTTGACCAAGACTTCATATGTTAAGACATCTGCACTGGCAGAATGAGGCAGCTATGCAAGAACATGGTCAACTTTCAGCAGCTTCACACTCTGCACGTTCAGAAAAAAAGCACTACAATAAACTTTTAATTTCACTTCTGATTAGTTACAGTCTGGAATGCGCACTTAGATGTATTCTCAGACATGGTCACATAATGGATCTACAGGTCACACAAATAAGCTCCTTTCATAGTTATGGGGTTTTTAAATCAGTTGCTTCTCCCATTTCTAGGTATTATACTAAAATACATCTGGAGCAATACATCTTGACTAGCCAACAATGGGCAAAAAGTAACTGAGATATGAGCAGTTCTTAGGCTGAGAAACGTGTACTTTCTTATTTTGACACTTCAGCATCCAACACAATATGCATAGTTTCAGTATTGGTCAGGTTCTTCCATGCTACAGCCCCCCATCTTGTGTCATACACCTTCTCCTATACTGGATATAAATTATATAAATATCATTTAGGTGATGCCAAAGGATAGTGAGAATTTCTGGGCAAATAAAAAACAATGCATGAGCAAAGGGACTAACTCTACTCATTTCTTTTAACATTCAGAATGGGGGGAAATGTTTTTAATATTCCTAAAATCTTTTAAAGTATTTAAAATACTATTTTGAGTACTCAAACCTGATTCTAATCCACTGATAAATCTCCAGAAAACAACTTGTTCATATTAGAAGGCAGGCACAATGTAAGTTATTTCCCATATTTAGATATCAGCTTCTTGGTAGAAATTTCTCAATTGACAACCAGTGTTACCATTTTCTAATCTGCTTTGAAGACCACATGAGATGACATGAGAATCCAGTAGTTTAGTTAAGTAGCAGGTCTATTGCAGTCTCTTAGTAGGTATGGTCTCAACCTTCCAGAGTTAAGTTAGCAACCACATGACTTGTGAATAACACAAGACGAGATTTTAAAAATCATGAGAACTGAAGACATGATGCTTTCACATTCATTTACTGAGGTAACTTGTGCCCCTTTTCATTCATCTGACCACAGTGTAATTTTCCACTGACTGGCACTGCTCTACTCCCCTAATATTCTATTTTTCCCCAGCTACAGGAAGTAATCCAAATAAATTTTCAGTTGTGAAAAAAAAAAAACAAAATAAAGAAATCCAAACAACACAAGTTTCTGAGCTCAGAGGGCTTTTAATATAAAAATGCAAGAATGAATCCTCACCCTTTTCCTCTGATCATTCCTAATAATGAAAGCAAAGCTCTGAAGGTGTCTGTAGGCAGAACACCCTGAATAGCACTACTGATCTGTATCTGAATAGCTTCTGAGGACCAATCCTGACATCCTTATTTAGCTGTTGGCAATGTACAGGTCTTGTAAAGCAAACGTGTGTTAAAGTCCAAGGGTTTTTTCCTTGTGAGCATTAAAATAAAATGCACAATACAGTGACAGCAGCACTGTTTGCTGGTAATCAGAATTGAACTGATACCCTTAAGAAATGAACTAACAGCTGTGTTTGGCCCAAACAGCATGATCATTGATTATATCCATCTGAATTCTTAATTAGTTGATTACATAACTATGCATAATAATAGAATTATTATGCAATTGTTTATCTTTTCAATCATTGTCAAATATAGTGGGTGGGTTTAAGGAAAGGAAACCATTAAAAATCCAGTAAAGATGGATTCCTAATTATGCTAGTTGTCATTACCATTATGAAAACAATAAACAAATCCCTGTAAATTTAGTTACATATTTAACCTAGAACTCTAAGACTATTTAGAGAGATTCCATATGACAATTTATGTGATACATAGAACAGTATAGACACCTGAACTGGTCTCTGCTCATCATAGTCTATGAATGATCCAAGGCAATATGCATTAATTAGTATGTGGTTACCAATGGAGATGCTAAGATAATGTAAAATTTATTTCAAGAATCAAAACTAAAAGCAGAACCTAACACCTTTATACTGATTCTTTACACAGGTCGAATTCCTTCCATGTTTAACTTAAAATATATATGACATTATTCTTCAGTTAGAATATTTTTCCTTTAGGGTAAGATAAGCTACTAACATTTTACATAATAGACTGCTAAGAAAATTTTGTTCTCTTAAATAAATTGTACTATCTTTTGCCATGTTTCTATTGGAAGGAAGATACATATTTTGAATTATTGAATGGGCTGAATATATTAATCACTGCTTTTCAAGGAAAAAAGTCACAAGAATGAGCTTAAATAACTGTTATTAACAAGTTTTGTTGCTGTGCATGCTCTCCCCAGACCCATGTTGTTTTCACAGACAAGACATCCCATCCACTGCAACAGAAAAGAGCCTACTCTGATCTGGGCTCAGATCCCTTTGTGACCTATAAAAAAATATGTACAAAAGAAAAGGAAGGATACATCAGAATTCTACACTGATTATGCCACTCATTCTTACCACCCACACTACGGCTTGTTCCACTTTTCTGCAGCAGGGAAACGTGCTGCATAGGATGTGAGAAGCTATCATCTTCTACTGACTGTTTTCTTATAAATAAGGAGCTGAAGGAAATATATTCTTAATAGGGAGTAGGCATTAACTGTCTGCACCACTTTGAGAAGACATTTCTGTCAAAGGAACACGTTGAACCTGAACTATTGCTCTCCATGCATTCACAACATCGGTCCCATCTGTGTTTGTTAATGTCTCTCACTGCTGAGCTTTCTCATCTGGCTGCACAGGCCTTGCAAACAGTTTGCAGCAGCTGATCCAACAATAATGAGATACTCTCTCCAGCTGCTCAGTTATTACTGTTAAGGAGATCTTTTAACAGTGACTCCACTAAGCCATTTAGTGGAATTGTTTAGAGTTTGTCTGCAGTTCTAGTAAATCTTGGGAGCTACAACAAAAAGGAAAGCATAAAGCTACCCAGTCTAGCAGCATAAAGAATGTACAAAACTCATTAATGTGGTTGTACAAAAATCTCACCCACAAACAGCCATTGAATTTGAACTGGAGGTAGAAAGAGTCTGGAACTAAAACTGAGACTCTCAAGAGCTGCATTTACCTCATTGCATGGCCATATATTTCCTGTATCTTCTACTGCTGTGCCAACACCAGAAAAACCCGTGAGGTTTTTAGGCACATGGCAGCAAGAGAAGTTTGAAGCCCTTTTCCTTGAAGTTACTGGACTTCGTCTTTTCTGGCTGGGTGAGTTACTGACAATCACACTGACAAAAAAACTTCTGAGTAATAGTTTCTAAAGCAGATCAGATAAACCACATCCTAAAAGGAAGCATGAAAGCAAGAGTCATGTGTGACAGCTTAAACGAATGTGAGTGACCTGTGTCTTCCCATCACTTGTACCTGAGCTCCCTGTGAACACTAGAGAATGGCACTTCTCTAGCTCAAGATACTACAAGGAGAAACATGTGAGGAACTGTAACTCCTCTGAAACAGTGGTACCTGATGAAGGACAACAGGACTCTTCCAATGGAAAGTCTGACCTTAATTTGTGAAGCTGATGGCCCTCTGGGAACACTATGACTAAAAGCAAATACCTGCTCTCCTGGAGCTGAGATACATATGTTCCTCTTAAACTTTGTGACTTGAATTTCAACACCACTAAATTTTTTCAGCAGAGATCAGTTTTCTAGCTTTGCTCCTTCTCAAGTTATAGAAATGTATAGAATCTTTGTCAATATTTAAGACCAAGAGTTTACAACTCAGTGAATTCTTTATGCTGTGTCTGTTCAGTGTCTGTAATGACTTTGAAGGAGGATCTTGAGTTGTAATCTTTGGAGGCATCCAAAACTATCCACAACACTGATTGAAATTTGATTAACAGTTTAGGTCAAAAAGCAGTGGAGGGCAATAGGGAGAAATCAGACAAGTTGAAATTATTCATTTACATGGGTTTTGAGTGGAGTTTTCTCAGTTTATTTCATTGTTTCAAGAGAATGTTCAGGCCAGGTAGTTTTCAAAGCAACTACATATTTTGCTCGCCTGTATGTTTTTATTGATCTGCAATAACTTTTCTAAGGAAAGGACATTACAGCCAAGTTTTTTTTCCTAGCAAATTACTCTAATATTTCTATCAGAAGTATCTCAAAAACAGACTCAGTGCTACAAAAAGGTTACTATCTTTCAGCTGTCTTTCAATTCTGAATATGCTAAGTGACAGTCAACCTTAATTACTGAAGTGCTCAACTGGTGCTGATGGGTCTTCATTCTTAGCTGGTGTCTTCAGCATTCTCAAGAGGCTTAAACAGTGAAATTCAGTTACAATTTGTCAGATCATTCCTGTGGGTGTAAAACTTATGTGGTTAAAAGTGTCTGAGGTTGACTTAGACCCATCTAAGTCACAATCACCCATCACAGTATTTATTCTGACCATATTTTGATACATCCACAATTTTTTCCAACATTCAGTTACTTAAAGTCAGTTATTAGGAATCTTCATAAGCAGGAATATGTCTGTGTAGCAATGATATAGTCTTTTTTTGTTCATGAATAGCACCAGAGACAGGGAGGCTTAGTAGCAAGAAACAACCTCTGCACACAGAGTAGCCCTACAGCACCGTGTAACAATACAGAGCTCTAAGGAAACTCCATTTTGTCTGGCAGCCAGCAGGGTGCAAGGGAAACACTTTGCACTGCTTTTCTTCACAGCAAAATCCTTGATTAAAACGCAAACATGTCTAAATAACACATGGAGATTTGGTTTAGACATCATTTGAAATCTGGTTCAGTAACCTCATATCATGAGATGCAGAAGCTGTCACATTTGGTTTGTTTTGTCTAGAAGGTCATCAACCAGATTTCACTGGAAGAAACCTGACATTAGCACATTCAATCCTGGCCTAGTCAGCCTTAGAAAAATGTGGAAATACTACCCTGCACCTGACATGGCGTTAGGAATTATAGGAAAAATAATTCCATCATTAAAAACAAGGTATTTCCCAGAAGTAGTTTATACCATAGTCCTAATAAGTCAGCCTTTACAATCCCACAAGTCAGGACTGTGCACGTGAACACAAATGGGTAGATAACTGCTCTTTAGTCTTTTTTACATAGTATGCACTTGCAAACCAGACTCATCTGACAGATAAGCAACTGAAATATTTGCCTTAGAGTTCTGATTGACAAGCATGGGATACTCCCATATTTTCATCTGACTTCCAGGAAGACCTTGTCCCATCATCAGTTCACTGGGTGACCAGAACAAGGAAGAAATCTAATGCAATTTAAAACTCTGTTTCAGTTCTTAGAAGGGCTTAACATACACCAGTCAGAGATTTGAAATTTAATCCAAAATGTTTAAACAGGCTACTAAGAAATAGTCCCAGCAAAGTATTTATTTATTTAGAAGGATCATTTAATTGTTTTCAACTCTTTTAAAGTACAGTTGCTTTATTGTCCTATCTAACAGACTATTAGTATAACACCAAAGCCCTCAAAACACATCCTCAGCTAAGCTGTAATAGCTCCAGCAAACCAAGTTGTGCTGCTTTACTACAGCTGAGAACCTGTTCCTCTGTCTCCTAATATTCGAACTCCAGAGACAGATGTTTTCTATCTGCCTCTTACACCTCTCCTCACCCCAATGCTCTGGGAATTTTTCTCCCCCTTCAGCTCTCTCCGCATTTAGAGTTTTGGCCAAAATTATTGTTGCCAGCAAGGAAAGATGACGAAAAGTGTCTGGCTTCAAGATTATCTCCTCTTTAATCACTTCTGCATGGAGACAGAAGTGGTGAATGAGAAACAACAAACTCCTGATTCAATCATACACTGTAGTGCTGAATGTAGCACAATTGTACATCCAGAGAAAATCCTGCTGTTCCTCTTACTGCAGAACCACCCTCAAAGTCAGTGGGAGTTTGCCAAATGAGCACAGCTATACAAAAAGAGCATAGCCCAAGTATGCAGACATTTCATCATTTCACCTGCAAATCTGTAATTCCACTTTGGATGATTTTCTCACAATTCATGTGCCAGACACACAAAATCCCATCTTTCATTCTGCCTCCTGTAGCAAGGACTTTTGACTGTCAAGGACACCAGGTCATAGCCTAAAAAATAAAAAGAAAATAGATGCCAGAATAGAGTAAGAGGTTAGCTGGAAGAGCAGAGGAGTTCTAGCTTAAAGTGTAGTTGTTAAAATGAACTACAACAAGCACTCGGAATGTACACTCAGGGGAGCATAGGATCACAAAACTTCAAATGCTGTTTCCCTTGCCCTTGTTTCATAGCCTACACTGTCCCACATATCCTCATAAAACTCCAGCTTCCCAGCTTGCCCTTCAGAGGCCACAGACTCACAGCTCAGTACCAGAAGAACTGAGCAGGATAAAGCCTTACTGCCTAAGCCAAGCCATCACAGAAGTCTAAGCAAAGTGGCCTACAGGGCTTACAAGAGACCTGGTTTCTCCCAGGGTATTTCCAGGATATACCTAAGGCCCAGAATCTACCTGAAGAAAAGCTTCTCAGAACTCAATTCCATCTGCCTCAGTAAATTTCCCTGACCCTTTAACCCCAGCACTGCAGTCCAGCCTCAGATACTTTTGGGAGGATAAACAGCTTATAAATACTGGACTCTCCTGCCTCTTATTCCTATTACCTGACCTATCTCCCACACAGACAGGGACTACATAATGACAAAGGATCTTAAATTGTTTCATTTAATATTTCCTTCTTCAAATTATTTGTCACCAACAATGGCATGAAAATGGGCAGAAGGGCAAAAGGAACCTAATATATCAAATTAATTGCAGCAGAAGTAATTTTCCAAAATTCCAAAAATTGAAATATCTTGATTGCAAACTTGTAAGTATTACACCACCAAACTTTTCTGAGAAGGTACATAGAAGAAAATGTGATAAATATTTTTTCTGTTTGGCAACATATTTACAAAGGCCTACTAATCCAACATCAAAGCCCTAGCAAACTTACCTATGAAGAGAACTGGTCTTAAAATTAATTGCTCCACAGAAAGAAGAAACTAATAGACATCAGTAAGACAATTTTTAAAAGGAATTTTAAAAGGAAAGGAATTCAATTAGGCTATTCAATATACCACCTCTAGACCCAATTGCCAGCAACAAGTCGGCTAGTGACAATTTCAGGCTGCAAATGCTTTGTTTTCACAAAGAATCCCATCATGATGCTGAGCAACATGAACATCACGGTGGTGGATGGATCCTAATAGTGAACCACTGCAGAGAACAAAAGGCAGCGTGGGTTTAATGCTAATGCAACGTTAAAAGCAACTTCATCACACCAATGTTTCTTCAGAAACAAACCACATCAGAGTGAAATGTGTCAGCAGAACAACAGCATTTCAGTAGGAGGAAACACAGAACAACTTCCAAAGGCACACCCTGACTGTGGAGGTGACTGACCACAGAAAGGAGCCAAGCAGCCACTCCATTCTGGGCAGAATATCTGCTGTCTCTCAGTGAGCACAGTGACACTAACCTGCACTCTGTTCAACTGCTGAGCCATTTAATGAAAACTCTTTCCTGTTCTTCATGAAAAATCCTTTCACAAAGTGATTTTTGCCAAAGCCAGGTATGACTCCACACCCAAGAGAGACGCAGTGTAAAACTCCATTGTACTGCTAGAGGGCTTTCTAGCAACTTACTGTGTATCCTTTGGTTCTGTCCTTTCCTTTGCCTCATTTCTCTCTCCCACTCCACGGCTTTAGGAAAATCTGAGCAGCTTGACACTGTTGCACTAGCTGCTTGTTAGGAAATGGATTCACTGTTCTACAACCAGTGTCATCAGCCTACCAAAGGCAGGAAGGAACCCCCTGCCTGGAAACACAGCTACTATTAAAGTTTAGCTCCTAGATATGGCTTTTACATAATAGGGGAGTTGAACTGAGAACATTGAAAATACCTTGCAAAGTATTTTTTATGGATATTACTTACATTAATCCTACGACAAATCGGAAGAGCTTCCTGATGGAAATTCACACTTACAACTGGTATGATGACACTGAAAAAATCAGCAAGTTCAGTACAATCGTTCTGGGTATCTGAAAAACAGGTATCTGACATCACTGCAATAGATTTATTTAAAGGTTTTAATCATTTTTAAAAGGGTTAGTAACTGGAGACTTTCCCGCAATGGCTCTTAAAAATTTTTCACATATATGTTGCGTTATTTGGAAACACTAAAAATGCATACAGAAACTTGACTTATTGCAAGAAATGTGCTTGTAAAATGGACTTTATGGTACAGAAATTTATTTACAGATTCATGATGACGTGTTGTTGGACTATTTTTAACCACAACAATTACAATCCCAAAGTCAATTGATACTTTGGAAACTTCTACTGTGAAGTTTAGTGTAAGAATGCTGATCTAATTTTAGTAACAATTAATATTAACTTCATTAACTTTTTTCTCCTTGTGCAGTTATTTTAATTCTGCCCTAATATTAGAATTATCTGGTCAATTTCAAACCTAGAAAAAGAAATAAATGTTATCTCAATCTAATGCATCAGCCATAACTGTAGTTCACAGGTTCACACTGAATAATATCATCAATTTCTGTTTCGAAGTTCCTGTTGTTTCTACTGCTTTGGCCAAGAGGAAATGTGAACCATAACTATTTCTTACTGTAGTGAGGTTATGCCACTTGGCACTGAAAGGATGTTACACCTGCATCCTTGTAACCTAACCCACACAATATAATTGCAACTGCATTTTATTAACTGTTTGTTCAGCTGGTATACTTGTACCTCCTTGTACCTCCACCTTGCAGACCTCATACAATCACAACCAGAGAATCTTGTGAAACCAAAAATAAATCTACCACTGCTATTCTAATCAAGAGATACTCGTTTAATTTTGAGTTAACAATAAAGTCAGCCTACCCTTGCTATTATCTTTCAGTTTAAGTAAAACAAAACACTAATATATGATTTTAAAATCAGGGAAGCATTCATCATACACAAGTCTCTCCTCACCCTCTTCGTGTGTGAGACAAAGATCTGAAACAGAAAGTGGTTTGAAAAAACCCACAAGAGCACATCTGATCTTTGTCATCTGAACCCACATACTGAAATGATACCTAAATACAAAATATTCACCTGCTACTATAAAATACACCCTTGACAATGCAAAGGTCAACCACTCCATCCCTTCTTGGGTTCTGGATGGCAAAGAGCTGGCTTTTCCTAACAGATACACAACTAGAGGGGTGTGCAGCTCTTCAGAGCTGTGCTTTGCTGTACATTTGAAAGGACAGATGGATACCAATGATATCAATGGAGAAGACATCTAAGTTACATACTGTCTCCTCAGCACAGGGCAGGCCATGATTTTTGAAATTCAGACTCACTGGAGATGAAACAATTTCAAGCTCAGGCTTTGCACAAAACCAGAGTCACAGTCTCCAAATCATAGTGAAATTCCGCAAGTGGTGACAGATTTTTGGAAGGAGAGTAAGAAACAGAGACTGCAGGAAGAGGTTAAATCCTCTTTGGCTGCTTTCCTGTCGTACAACAAATCTACAAATGATTTCTGAGATGGGTGAGAGATGTAGGAACAGGTAAATGCCACTTGAATTAAGCCAAGAAAATCAGCTAAAATGAATGGGATATTTGCCTGAGTAAAAGCAGCAAGTCTCTTTATGGGAATAGACTTTACTATTCACCTGCTCAGAATACAATTATTCCAGCTCAAATTACAGACAGGTGGCCAAACATATTTCTCAGCCTCTCTCTGGTTTCAGTGTTCCACAACTGCCAATCCAAAACAAACGAGAAATAAAAATTTGACAGCAAGAAGAAAGAAAAATTTGTTCCCTTCATTTGTTTAAAGTTTGGCCACTCCCCAGTTCTGAACTGACATAAGGAAAACTTCAAGCTCATTTATTTCACAAGAGTGAATGAGTATTTCCAAATTTCTACAGCTATATCAGTCAGAAGTCAGACTGAATTGAAGGAGTACACACCTGTGAGCTTAAAGCTATTTGTTTACATGTCAGTCTTTATGAGTTCATGGAAACACTGCACTTCAGTACCTTCAGATTGCTGACTCATTACTGCAGCAGGTAGGGCCAATTATTATCTAGTACCTTAGCTAAAGTCACACAAAATCCTCTTATTAGTAGTAGTGTCACACAACAGCAGGTCCAGATATGTGTGTGTAACCAGACTGAAGTAAAATTCTCAAATGAGAACCTATAAGGAGAGTTTTGGATTGAACTCTAAAGACATTGACTGCTAGAGTGATCTTAGCAAAAGGCATACAAGAAAAACATAACCTGTGTTGAATAAAACAATTTAATCAGAGCTCCTCTTACTGATGGAAAAATAATCTGATTGTCACTGGAAACCCGAATCATTAATTCAGTCATCAGCTTCTCTGTTTCAGACGTGCCATTACATGTAGCTAATTCTGGATGTCCAGTAAGATGGAATATGATAATGGGAAGTGCTACATATGTTTTTAACAGAGTTTTTCTGTAGTTTAGTCAATCTTTTCCATTTGTTTCCCTAAAACAAAATCGGTATCAAATAGTTTGGTAGCCACTTCAGCTAAAAATGGAGACAGACTGATAAAAAGTAAGTTATCTAGTATGTGCACTTCTTCATCATTGGTGCAAATTGCAAGGCATATTCCTTTTTCATCCAAGCCAGACATGAAGTGTGTTTGGAACTGAAATTCAAATTAATGCTTTCAAGGGCTTGAAGAGTTCATCCATTCCAGATGTGTGCAGCAGGTCCTACAGTGATAGCAATGAGATTCTCAAGGCTCCAGCCCAGCATGTGTAGCTCAAGAAGAAAGCTACTAAATAGAGTGCAAAAAAACAGTAGATAATAAGCTGGGGTAAGGGGTAGTATGATTTGGGGGAGAGACACTATGGAAAAACATTCAGATAATTCTTTTATGAAACCTTTACTGGGAAGCATTCCACTTACATGAAGGAGAATACCTCTGACAAGCCAATCTCCTCAAATGTGCATATTTGCACAGCAGCACCTGAGTTACAGTTTACCCACTAGAATTTTTCAATCTGTCGCCCTGGACTTTACATTGCCACATCACTCACCCTAATTTCTTCCACCAGAAACGAGGCTCCTTCTCCAATAGATACAGATCCAAAAATACCTTTGTTCCCAGGTGATTCCTGTCACTGAGAAAGACATAGGACAGCCTATATGGTACGGTTTGTCCAGCATCTTTGAGTTAATGATAACATTTACCCTGCAGATGATAGGGAAAAATGCAAAAAATTATTAAGGAGGCTCTGCTCCTCATCTTCAGGGCCTGCTCAGTAAATGTATGATGGGAGTACTCTTCCATTGTCCCTGATGCTGAGCACATTGCACTTGCAAAGCAAATAACTGCAATAATTAGCTTCAGAACACCCTGTTAGGTCATGTAGGTCAGCAGCAGATGGTGTACAACATTTAATACCAAGCCAGGACATTCTTATTTTACATGACCCCTGAAGCACAGAATGTGCTACCATAATCCAAGGTTTGGCACAATTTTTTGATAATTAAAATCTCTCTGGAGAACAGCCTGTTTAATTACAGACCTGACTGTTGCAGCAGAAATCATTTCCATAGACCACTGTTGTTAATGTCATCATTCTTGCGACATACCTTGTGCATTATCAGTATATATCATATCAAAAAACCTTTATCCTGTTCATGGACCTAAACACTCACAAAGGTATGTTGAAAAAACCTTCCCAGGGACAATAATAAATTCATACACATAAATAGTTTATTAGATCTTTTGAAGTGCTCAGCATCTTCAGACCTGAGATTTATGTGTGTTTATGTGTAACTTGTGTTTCATTTTTGCCTGTTCACCAACAAAGACATAAGTGAGAATTTAGAAGGCATCACCTAAACCACAAATGATGTCACTGCTCTCTTTCAAAGTAAGATACTTCAAAGTCCACTCAATAAAATTGCTGCTGTGGTTACTGACTACTAGATAGCCAAAGCTGATTGCTGAAACATTTAACTTAATTTTATGTGGAGGTAGAGCTATTTGATTTGAAAGTTGCATTGAGATTTATAGCTGAAGGAAACTGTATGAGAGTTTTATCCTGCAGTGATTCCATTTTATGTGAAGGGGACACATCACCATCTTTCTTGAAACACACAGTCTGTGTAAAAAACAACATACTGGAGAAATTAACTTGCAATAGTCATTGCATCAGCCAGTAACGTGAAGTCTCACTTCTTGCTCCAAAGGTGTGGATGGTGTCACTGTGGTAACACTTCTAAGCTCATTTTGGGTTCCCTCTTGACATCCTGTATTTGAAGATGCATCACATATATCAGTAATGCATAACACCACCATATTTCTAAGGCCTAAGCCTTTCTATTTGCCTCTACACAGTTCAGAGAAGTCTTGAAGGGTGTAATTTATTCTGGGTAGGCTCAAAACACTAGACACACTAGACTAGGTAAAAGCCACATTTCACCAGCATTTTCAAACCTCTATTCAGTCAGCTAGAACTGGGAATAGGTTCCACTATGTTTTGTTTAAATTGTACCACTGTTATTATAAAGCATGGTGGGTTTTCTCTTTTTTTACCTTTGTTTTTTTCAGAAGTTGCTAGTAGCAGAATTTGTGTGCTCTCCCACTCCAAAACTGCCTTATATAGTAATTAATTCTTTTACTGTCTGGTGTTTATTTCTCCCCCAAATATCTACCCCACTGACACCTAACCACAGGAAAAGGTTTTTAAAACATACTGTCTTTAATCACACCACATTAAGCTCACGACAGAGCATTAACGAGAACCAAAAGCCTACACAAGTGTGAGAAAGAGTCATCTTTTGTGGTCCTTGTCTATATTAGGCTGCAAAGACTCCTCAGCACTATGAAAAGAAGCCAGCATTTTGAATCATTTAATGCTAGATTTTTATGTATAAAAAAAATTATATTGCTATAGTGTGCAGAGCAGAATGCTGAAGATACACATTTTTGCAATTTTCTCAGTGTCTTAATTTCCTTCTTCAAATTATTCCCCAGAGAGTCATAATTACAATGAGTCCTAAAAGTTTCAAGGGCAGAAGATTATATTTATCTCTTCAGATAACCTCTCTTGTTCAAAAAGAATTCAACATTGATAAAGTATTTGTAATCTGTGAGTATACACATACGCATCCTATATAAAATTTCAATGACTGTTGTGGAAAACTTACATCATACATCCCTTCCATACACTGTCTTTAACCTTCTCCTCTATTCCAAAATTCAATTTAACAGAGCAAATATTTCCCCTCTCACCTTCTCTCTAAAGATGAGCAAGTAGATTACAGCTATTGTCTTCTGTGTCTAAAATTTTGTGGAGTTAAACAATAAAGAAGGTTTGTAGGAATGACCTCTGATCTGTACAATGGGATTTGTAACACTGCATTTTAACCCTAAAAAGCTCTAACATTCCTAAAATGAGAATTTGCAATACAGGAAAAAAAAAAAAAAAAAAAAGTTATTTCTAATATCTAGATTTTTTCACTACTTTTGAAAATTTTACAATGCTTTTCTGAATCCCGTCAAGCAAGATACTTCAAGAAGCTTAAGACACTTAATTGTAGCATTCAATGAATGGCAACACTTCTGAAACTCTGTATATAATTTCCCTCTTTAACAGTGGTAGCTGGTACTATGCAATGAGACAGTAACGGACGAAATCATCTCTAACTCATTTCAGGATTTTTTCTCTTGTGAGTAATTCATCTACCCCAAATCATAACGATTACCCTTCGAGCTCTATTCACCTACTTCATGGGCCCATGAATATACATAGCAGGCTTTTTTCTTAGTGGAAGTTAAATTTCATTGTGCTGGTTTGTTATTTTGCCTGGATACTGGTGAATATTACTGACTTTTGATAAGATTTTGGCTGTCACATGCCTGTGTCAATTCTCAAAATGAGACTTAGGAAGTGATTAAGTCGTCAGTACTGTCCCATCAAACTATTCAATTAACAAACTGGTGAGTGGCATCAAACCTGGTATTCTTAAAGCATATATTTATTTGTCATCAAGGGAAAAAAATGTGTGATTTATCCCTATACTGTTGCTATTTACTGCTCTGAAATTAGGCTTATTTGCACTGAGGAAAGCAACGAAAGAAAACACAAGTCTATCACATAAACCTCAACTTCTTGTACAGGGGGTGAAATCCAGATTCATAAAGAAAAATGGCCAGAGCACCAAAAGAAATCATCTGTCTAAGACAGAAGACACCAAAATATTAATCTGATATTTAATGAACTGTCTCACACTCAAATAAGTATGGGAATGCCTGTATAATTTCACAGGTTATCTCTTCAGATTCCCTGTTTTCAAATCACTTGATCATTCACACTCCCTGATGCCTGATTCATTCAAAGGATATTTTATGTAGCAAATTAATCAACTCCCCCACAGATGAAACCAGCAGCAGTGCTAGGAAAAGTTTGACCTTTCTCTACAGACAAGAGCAATAAAACTCCACTATCTCTGCATGCCCGGCACTGTCATGTACACAGCAGTGCATATAGTATATATTCCCTGCCCATTCCACAGCACAACCCTACACTTTTGTAACATTCTGAAACAGAAAAGCTGAAAGGAAATTAATGTTTTAGGGACACCAGTGCATCAGATGGAAGCCAAAGGAGAAACAGGTAAAATACTAGGACTTAACCACACTCAAAGAGCTGGAATATTCTCTGTTCAGAGGTTGTGAGAACTCTAGATACAGCTCTGGGCAGGTAGCTCTCAGTCACTTTGTAGTAATCTGTAACACTTACTGGAAGAGGCAGATGCATTTGTTTTTCCAGTGTAAATGAAGACCGTAGCATCTTATTTTTCAGTGTGTCTGAAAATGTTTTCTATATTGTGCGAGGTTCCAGAGGACCTCTGGGTGCCTCCTGTGCACCCACACTGTCGGGCTACTTCTTCTTTTATGTAAAAAGCGAAGCGGCTAATAGTTGCTATAAAGTTATTTATTGCAGGAGCACATCAGTCTCAAAAGCAAATACAAAGTAAGGCAAAGCAATGGCTAAAAGCAATTACAAAGCTGCAGTGGCAAAATGCAATGGCAAAATGCACATGGCATAAAGCCATGGCATAGAGCCCGAGCTCTCCCTGATGCATGCTCTTGTATAGAAACTTTCCAACTAGCTAAGACACAAACTCGGACGACTATTCCTTAACCTATTTGAATTCTGGTTTCTTAGCATGCCAGGCTACATATACACTACCTTCATGGCCTATCTTGTTCTAACTGAAAAATATAAGCACTGTCCTTAACTCTAACTCTATTATGTCTGAAGCTAGGTTCTTGGAGCCTCTAAGAAAACACGAGCATGTTTTTCAACCTTCACTAGAACATGTACTACTTCTCAGGCATCTAAGACCTTTTACTCACTAAAAGCATTTAAAACTTATTCCATGTAGTTACTTATTTTCTTTCTCTTATGTTACAACCTAAATCTTCACCTCTGCCTTATAAGTGAGAGACTTAATATACTTCAATCTGTCTAAATGTTTCAACCCGATCCCTGCATTCTGATTTCTTTCTGAAGAAATCAGAGAGACTCCTGACTTACTGACTCCAACAATATTGGAACATACATTTCCAGATACCACTAGTATTTTCCCAGACCTTCACATCACCAATTTCTGCAATGTTATATCCAGCCTCTGAGACCATTGGAAGCTAAGCTGATGTGAAAATATGACTGAATTAAGAAGACAGTTGAAAAACATTTAAATATTGTGGATAACACCAATCCCATCAAAGGATTCAACAATCATTACATAAAAGCCTCAAAACAGCCTGTCTCTAGGATGGGAAATAAATAACAAATACAGAATATCAAATCATGTCCAAATCATATTGCTCTAACTTGAGAGACCTGAGACATTTTTCCTCCCATAAAACACAGATTCACTGTTAATGATCACACACACTTCAACAAAGCTGTTTGAACAAGGTCACCTTAGCAGTGGAAGAAAGTCCAAACCTGTAGATCTGGAGTTACTACCTGGGTCACCTGTCAAACCTTAGCGACCTCTTGCTCTCCTCTGAATTGGCATTTGGACCGATGTTACCAGCTTGCAAAGACATTTCCTGGGTGCTGTCAATAAGTATCTCTGAGGGAAGAGCAGTTCTGTGGCACATGTATTGCAGGGCCATTGATTACAGCATGACACACCCTGGATGTCAGAACCCTTCCTCAAACCAGGATCACAGACACTGGACTCCATTATCCCATTCCTTAAACCAGTGCTACAATATAAAGCAGAAAATAGCTACAGGGTATTCCTGAGGAATATCATCTTAAAAATTGCATTAGCATTTCCTTGGGTATGAAAGAAAGACATGATGCAGCAAAAAATAAGGAAAGGGACATCTGAATTATTAGATCCTTAACCAAGATTCAAAGGCTCAGATCAGCTCACACAGGACCGGAATATCTTCATCAATTCCTAGTAATATGCATTTCTTCAAAATGGTCACTGAGAAGAATGCTCTGATGCCAATTTTCTGTTTGTTTTGTAATTCTTTATATATAGTAATGTGGAAATGCAGCGGATATTTTTATCAGTCACTCAAGATTAGTGAATTCTTTCTCTCCAATGTCTGTGAAATCTGTCATGCACAGTCTGTGTTACTCTTCTTCAAAATCCTGCTGCAATCATGACAAAAAATCTCTTAGAAAAACATAGCTGGAAAATAGAAGTGTTTCTCCTTTATACATTCCAGCTGTTCTACAGCAGACCCTCAGCTTTGACAGATATTTTCTGTATGATTTATATAGACAACTTGGCAGAAAGCTAATCACATTGCTTGGGTATGTGTCCCTCTAAAATTAGTGCAGACATTTCTTTGGAAATTGATTATGTATACAAAGAAGTAATGTCTTGGCCCACAGAGAGACCACACACATTTACTGGTTTGTGAGAAGATTCTATTCTCAACAGATCCCATTCCTGTACACAGGCTGCATGAAGCAAATGGTCATTTATTACTATATCTAAGAATATAAGTAGATTTTCATATGGGTTTAGCCAGGACTGACTTTCAAATGGTTTTAGGAATAACTTAGGTTTTAGTCACCCCCCAATGTATTGCAAAGATACCCATATTAAGATTGAGGAAATTGTTGTAGTCCTGGATCTAGAACTCCTAATATATTTGCTCTAACTCAGCTTGTACTTGTAAGTTCTAGTAAAAATCTAGGTTTGCATAGAATCCACATGAACTTCGTGAGGTTCAGTAAGGCCAAGTTCAAGGCACTGCACATGGCTCAGGGCAACCTCCAGTGTCAACGCAGGCTGGGGGATGAACAGATTGAGAGCAGCCCTGCCTAGAAGGTTTTGGGGGCACCAATGGATGAAAAGCTGGACATGAGCTGGAAATGGGAACTTATAGTCCAGAAAACCAATTATATCCTGGGCTGCCCAAAAACTGTGGCCAGCAAATTAAGGGAGGTGATTCTGCCTCTCTGTTCCACTCCAGTGAGATCACACCTGGAAAGCTGTGTCCAGCTCTGGGGCCTTCAACACAAGAAAAACCTGTTGGAGTGGGTCCAGAGCAGACCTGGAAAAGTCGTCAGAGGGCTGGAGCACTCTTCTCTGAGGAAAGGGTGAGAGAGATGTGTCTGCTCAGCTTGAAGGAGAGAAGGCTCTGAGAAGCCCTTATTGTAACCTTTCAACACTTACAGGGGGCTGATAAGAAAGAGAAGCACAGACATTTCAGCAGGGCTTGTTGTGATGGGACAAGAGGTAATGGTTTTAAATTAAAGGAGGGGAGGTTGATACTTGGTATAAGAGACTTTTTACAATGAGGGTGAAGAAGTGCAATATGTTTCCCGAAAAGGTGATGGATGCCCCATTGAAAACACTCAAGACCCAGTTGGACAGAGCTCTGAGCAACTTGATCTAGTTGAAAATGTCCCTGGTCATTGCAGGCGGTTTAGACTAGATGATATTTAAATGTCCATCCAATTCAAATCATTCTATGACTCCATTTGAACAGAACAACATGTATTCGTCTTCTAAAAGATGTTCCATTATAAGAAAAAAAAAATGTTTTCTGCACATTACTTCATAGAAGTGCTTATCATCTCACCAAAAAAGAGCAGTTACATTCAATTTCTCTGCTGGCTAGATCTAAGACTATTTTAAAAAATGAGTTGTTTATTTTAAGAGTTCTAAAATTTACTAACTCTCCAATCAGTTGGTGGGGGATAGGAAGAAAGAAAGCACTGTTTCTCGTTGAAAGGAAGATTTCCAAGACTAGTTCATTTGTTAAGAAAATTAAGTGATTGTCCCAAGAATTAGGTTTCCCAGAATGGTGTAAAAGCGTGGTCTCTTTCCAACATCCGGAGATATTCCAGAGTACCACTATTACAAAGCATCAGGCAGCAAGCCTGATTAGTCCACCAGTGCTGGTATCACTTCCTTTTGTTAGAAGTTCGGCTTATTACCCTCACAGAAACTTGCCCATTGTATAAACTAAGAATTATAAAATGCTATAAAATAGACATTAGGTATGCATTTCAGAAGCAAGCTTACTCAATAATTATGGTCCAAGAGATAATGATATGAAAACAACTCTTAACATCTTCATATCAACTTTGGAACTGGCACAATCCACGGAAGGAGAGAAGAGGAGAAACTGTAATCACTGACTAAAAAGTTCTAACTTAATATATGAGCCGTCACAAGGAAATAGCAGTAAAGCAGAGAAGAGGTTTTGAGTGTCATATTATGGTAATAGAGTTTCTAAATGTGTACCAATGCTTCACAGAAGAAGTCAATTTTCTAGTGAAGAGAAAGTTCTTCACTAATGAAGATGGGTAGCTGAAGCATAGATTTATGGTCCAAAAAGGCATGGATAATGCCTAAAAAAGAAAAAAATGGTGTGTCAGTGCTCACTATGAAGAATAAACTGATAAAATATATAACAATAGAAAATAGCACTTAAACAGGAAGTGTTCTGAAATCTTTTTTTCATATGTTAGGCAGATTCCTTGAGTTCATTCAACTTTGATCAAAATCTGACAACCTATTTTCACAACAACATTGTCAGAAAGGAACTTTTTAGTAACTCTTTGGTAATTTTTTCATAGCACCTCATTCTATCTACTGGACAAAATTATCTGCTACATCCTGAAGAACTGAAGCAATTATCTTCTTCACCACAGTGCTTATTAAAGCAGATGGAAAACTGAGTCATTCATGTTCTTCATGTATATTTCTTACAATGCATGCTTTACCTCAAAGGTAACAAACCCATCTTGGGGGCTTCATTTGTTTAGTTTTGATTTTAGTTTACAGGATAGTAGCCTAGAGAAAGAAAAAAAAAGCTGAATCAAATAAATGACCAAAAAAAAAGACAAAAAATGACAAAATTACTTTTCTCCAGCAGACATTTCCTAAATGGACCTTCTCTTGTTATTGTTATCCATGTCAATAAGGTAGTATTCTCATAACTGATTTCAGGCCAAAGACAAGGTAAAAAAACACATCAAAAAAGCAAATATCCTGTCTGTGCATTTGAATACAGAATAACTCACCTATTACTTCTCTGTTTCAACTCTCCTGTTATTCCTTCGTTCCAAAGCTGTTGCAGCATGACTGCTAAGTAGAGTAGTTTTCATGATGGAGTTTCTTAGGCATCTGAGGTGTTACTGGAAAAATAGTTTTAATGGAAAAAATTCCTTTTAAAAGCGTGCATGGGACTATCTGTCAAGTACTTTTTAGAATAGCAGTGGTGATCTAAGGGCAGTACTCAGAAAGCAGATCTGCACACTGAGTGTGTCAGTGCAAATACTGCCATTTGGAGCAGTAACCCTGCTTTCCTTTTCCTGGTGAAGAAAAGGAGACATTTCTACAGCACCATTCATCTTATCCTAAAAGAGATGTCTAAACAGGATCAGACTGATCATTCCCTTAGTAAAGAATGCTTGCTAACTAATGCAGCTCGTGTTAAGCCTCAGGTTTATTGACTAGTTACAGAGAATCCGTCTTGTTAGAAAATTACATCTGATTTCCCAGAATCACACAGGCTTTCACCACTGCTTGTAGAGGCAGCATGTAGAACTTTCTGTTCTAGAAACTGAAGATGGAAAGACTTCAGACTGTTTTAGAGCCAGAGTTGCCTAGACCTGAGCATGCTGAAGAGCTCTGATATTCTCCTTAGCAGAAAATGGAATTGCACTTTCTGACCATAATCATAGGAGCATATCCAGAACACTCAGGGGAATCTTTTATTCGTTTTCTAAATATTTCAATTATTAATCAAGAAGTCAACTGTGTAAAGTTCCATCTTCCAGGAACTCCTTCGCGGACATGCAGTATGCAAAAACCCTTCCCCACTTTCCCTTAGCACTGCTGGAAGCAGGAGTCAGCGCTCTCAAAGTTCATTCGACGTTTCACCAGCTCCCTCTGTTGCTGATGGAGAGAAACAGCCTCCCTTAGAATCATCTCTTCTCCGGACCCACCCGGTACTGGAAGTTCGGTCTGCAATCTGAATGGCCCTCCAGTAGATCTCCTCTAAGGTGAGTAGAGGGCGGGTGTCCCCTGGGAGGTGTCCCTTTATCAATACGTGAAGCCTGAGGTATATGAGTGACCACACCAAATCCAGGCCTGCAGACTGATCCCAGTTCTGCAGTTATAGCTGGATCTGCAGAAGCTGCTCATACAGTAAAGGAGAAGCAGAAAGAAGCAAATGAGAGACGTCTGTACGAGCTCTCCTGCCCTTTCGTCTGTTGTTGATGACTTTTCCAGACATGAAGGAGCTGGTACAGACCCTGTGCCCTCTTGCAGCCCGATGAAACTTAAATCCATTCCTGTGCGTCCCACATCACAGAGCAAAAAAAGGCTAGTCTGCCACTGGCACTGCCTGGACAGGGATGAGATCCATTTCTCCCTCTTTCCTTTCACCCCACTCAGTGTCATCTGTCTTAGGGCCTGCTGCCCTAAGCTGTCTGCACACTGGGAAGGGGAACTGCAGGCACAGCTTTCCTTACACGACAGCAGCACGCTCCAGTGAGAAAATCACAGAATCAGTTCGGTTGGAAACGACCTCTGGGATCATCAAGTCCTATAACATAACACCACCATTTCAATAGGCCATGGTACTACGTGCCATGCCCAGTCTTTGTTAAAACACCTCCAGGGACAGTGCCTCCACTACATCCCTGGACAGCCCATTCCTATGTCTAATCACCCTTTCTGTGAAGTAATTCCTTCTAATGACCAACCTAAACCTAATGATTTGAGGCCATTTCTTCTTGTCCTGCCATGGTTGCCTGGAAGAAGAGACTGACCCCCACCTGGCCACAACCTCCTTTTGCAGAGAGTGATGTCTCCCCTGAGCCTCGTTTTCTCCGGGATAAACACCCCCAGCTCCCTCAGCTACTCCTCACAGCACTGGTGCTCCAGACCCATCAGAATCTCTGTTACCCTCCTCTGGACTTACTCCAGTACTTCGGTGTAAATAAAATGAGAGGATGCTGTCCTGGAGGTGCGGCTCTGCACCGCCAGAGCCCCGGCAGGGAAACACCGACACTCACCTGGCACAAATTCCTTGCGTCAGGCTGTTTTAGAAATCCCTGGCGGCTGCTGTCCTCTCTCCACAGGGCCGTGTTTCTGTGGCGCTGGCCCGGTGCTGCTGCCATCGTGTGCCGGCAGCGCTGCCGCGGCACGGAGCGCTTCACCGCAGCCTGTCCGCTCCGAGCCTGCCGCTGCACGGCCACGGCACACCGAGCACGGCAGACAAGGCTGAATGCCAGCCCGTCCATCCCTGCACGGCCACGGCACACCGAGCACGGCAGACAAGGCTGAATGCCAGCCTCCTTGGCCCTGGCTTTAGCTCTGCCGTGCCCTTGCCGAAGGGCAGCAGCCGCGGATGCTGGGCTGAGCACGGCTCCGGCCCAGGGTCAAACGCGGGAAGAAATGGTGAGCAGACGGGGGAAAACAGTGCAAAACACACGCTTCTGTTCGGATAAGTACGGCTGAATCGACGCTGGCACAAAAAAGCCTGTTGCGGGGCGGGAGGGGGGAACAAAACAAAACAAATCTAGATTTGTGTCACTCGTACATTAACGCTACATCACTGGCTTTCAAGGACCCAAGGCACCTTCAGCCAAATAGTGGAGTAGGTTTAGGGGTCTGGTGGTTCCTGAGAGATGGACACTGGGCAAACCCACCCGTCTTCTGTCTGGAACCAGGCAGGTTCTCTGATCTCTGATACCTGGAAAAGGACTTAGATATTTTCTGATTTCTGAACCTTCTCACCACCACTGCAGTTTACCCATGTCATTATTTTTAATGTTATCTTGTACTTTTTAATATATTAAGGGATACTAAGTAAAGATCAAGTTGGTTTTTAATTTGCATTTGTTCAAATTCATTCATACAGTAATTTGTGTCAGAAAGCCATAAAACCTGAAAAACTATCACAGCTTAAAACCTAAGAGCCCAGACAATATTAAACAATGTATTTTGTTTTCAAGACAGTTTTTGATCAAGGTTTTAGTTGAGAGTAACAAAAGGAGACAGAGATAATATAATGGGCTTCAGTGTAATCATTAGGTACACCAGTATTACAATATATTAAGTTTTGTTTGTTTGTTTTATTTAGTTCTGAAATAATATTAGAAGCAAATTGCAAATACTTGAGATGTAGCTTAGACATCAGGATGTCGCATAGATTTTCTGTAACCAAACACATTTGTTCTTGCCTTTAAGGTCAGCATTAGTTACCTGTGCTTGCTTGTTGGGTAGCTTTGTTCATTTCAGCACAGAAGTCTGTGTGTTTTCTTCCCCACCATCAAAACACCATGCTGACAGGCCTCACTGCCAGGCAGAGGCAAAGCCTAATCTGCCCTCAGATACAAATAATAAAATTTCAGTTTCCCAAGCATCTCCCTGTTATGTAGAACGGTGTGAAACTGTTTCTCGAGTCTCGTTAAACAAAATTAATGTGGATTTAGTGATTATAAGAAAGAGTTGAACATATCACTATGATATTGTACAAATCAATGATAACAGTAGCAAAACTGAAGTCACTAAAAAGGAACAAACAACCAGATTCCAAGTATTACATTCAGAAAGGCCCCTTCTATTTCCATCCTTTAAAATGCATCATCTAAGTGCAGCAAAATATCAGGATGACAAAGAAAACCAACTGCAACAGAAATGACTCTTCAATGGTGTTTTGCGCAGGGGGGAAAGAGAGTAAGCAGAGATTCGCAAGCAGCAGAACTCCACTGGAGCTTGGCTTATGCCTGAGACTCTCAGCTAATTCTTCTTTCATGCAGACCTTCAATCTTACCATCTCAGTGCAGCTCGTTGCCAGGTAGCCAGTAGCAATTAAGAAAGCAACAGATTTTCCATTATCATCCCCATTCTTATTGGAAAAAAAAAGAAAACAAACAAACCCACCCACATGATATCATCTTCCTTTATGACAGTCTATTACCAAGGAGTTTTCCTCTGCTCCATGTGCTAAAAAAAGTTTTACACAGCTGCTCGTGAACCCACAGAAGCCGATGAGATGCAGGGCCGAGTTTGTGAACAGGACAGTTTCAGCCATCCTGCCTTTTTTCTCCCTGAACAGCTGTCCCCCAAAATGCTTCTCCAAGCCTGCCTGATAACACAGCTGCCTTCTTCTATGCAACTCCGCCAGATACATCTGGGGAGCCCAGGGATGCGCTGGAGCTGCGCTACAAACTCACTCTTGACGCCGGCAGCTCTCAAGGCAGCGCGGACACCCCCTGGAGTATCCCACACACGTCACTTGGACAGGGCTACCAGCCTCCCTAGGTGATAGTTACACCCTTTTCATCCATTTCTTCTCCCCGTCCCTTCCCCCCAAAAGATCCCGGTGCTTTACACGAGAGCTCAGAAGCCCGGCAGGCACTGTGATCTGTAGCTGTTTTGCAACAGCTAAAAAATGAGCAGCTTGCTCTTTCCGGTCTGAGCTGAGAGTCTCATGTTTCAGCTCCTCCTTCACATTCCAGGCCTGCCCAGGCTCCGCTCCAAAGGTTTCAGAAATGGAGCCCCTCACAGCTAGTTGTGCTCTGAAATACTCGGTGCCCAAAGCCAGGGTCTTTGTTGTCTTCCTGTCAATGGCTTTGTGCACCACCATTCTCTGCCTGCTGCAACTCAGGTTTTTTAAACCTAAAATCAAAGATTTTTATTCTTTTGAAGTCAAGGATTCACGAGGAAGGATCATTTCCTTGGAGAAGTACAGAGGGAAAGTAAGTTATTATTTCGCTTTTTCCGTCTTGAATCCATACAGACAAAAAACGTGTACGTTTCTAGGTAAATAAAAGGTTTGGTTATGAGAGCTTTTGGCAGCGATTTGTGCTAAATTTCTATTCTTAATACAGTAAGCTGGAGAAAATTTATTTTATCTAGGCCAACTCCAGGAATCAAGTATTAGATCCAGTAAATCAAGAAAATAAATTATATTATTTAACATAGATCAATACAGCCTAACAGGCACATTCGTGGATTTTAATCTTAGGAATGTTGGGTTTGGATTTTGGAAGTTTATCTAGTAAATACGATTTTAGTGCATATCCTAAATGTCTACATGTCTGCTAAAAAGTGTGTCCGCTTTTTTAAATGCTTATATTTAAACAAAGCTGTGAGATGAAGTTTATCGGTTTACTGTATTTTTACAACATATTATCTGAAAGTAAATATCTTCAGCTGGTTTCATCTTTATCTGTTCAATGAAATGATGATCAGACAGATTAAGTTTAGCCTTCCAACAGGAGCCATCATGACAATGAGAAATGCCATTTTAAGTTTAATTGTGACCTCTACAACATCTATGGTTTTTTCTTTACTGTTCTAACTTTTTTTTCTGAAGGCAACTTTGGTTGTAAACGTGGCCAGTTACTGCCAATACACAGACAAAAATTACATCGCACTGCAAGAGCTGCACAGAGAGTTTGGTCCCTCCCACTTCACTGTGCTGGCGTTTCCCTGCAACCAGTTCGGAGAATCAGAGCCTAGTTCAAGCCAGGAAATAGAATCTTTTGCCAAAGGAAACTATGGAGTAACATTCCCTGTTTTCCACAAAATCAAGATCCTAGGATCAGAAGCAGATCCCGCCTTTAAATTTCTAATAGGTAATTGTTTTCTTTTATGTATCAAGCTGCCTGTAACCATGGTACTCTCATTGAATCCAGGGTGCATGTTTTTGCGAAGAAACATTGAAGTCTATGGAGAAGCACAGGCACTTAGCATACAATTGCTTCCATTTTAATTTAGATATTCAAAAATATGGACAAAACAATTTTATCCTGAAAACATCAGTTTCTCCTCACTGCTTATAAAAACAGGCTACTCTGACCAGCCCAGCTGGGAATATCTATTTTGTTAGAAATGCTAGCTCTAGAAATGCCCACCTACAAAATCCCATTCCAAAGTATTTGATTTTTATTTTTAAAAAGACCTTTCTTATGGACAAAAATATAGTTATGGGGGTCATAAAATTACTGGAAGATTTTAAATAAACACATGCAGATGAGATTTTTAGCTGGGTCCTATGACCACCTTTATGTAAACTATATAATAAAACAGGTTTACACATACTAGTTATATAAAACCACTGATTTTTTATTAATTTGTCATGTGAACTTCAGGGCCTAGCCTGCAAAATCCTGCATGAATACAGAGAGAATTTACAGGCTTGGAACCTCATATTCTCACAAGCAAAATGAAATTCTCTCTCCCGTCAGTTGACCAAAGATCTCATAGACTGAAAGCCAACTTGAAAAGCCTCTCTGAACTTTCCTGAGCTTTGACCAGGTTTTGAACCATATTGATTTATGAAAGAAAAAATAGCTTAGACATAACCCTTTTCTAACACACCATTTTATCCAGAAAATTAAGTAGTAGAAAGCCCAAACCTGCATTCCATTTCCTTGCCTTCAGAGTCTATTTCATTATCTGATAGTGCCTCTTGTGACGAAACTATTTCAGTACCTAAATGAAATCTTTCCCAGAACACTTATGTGCCACATCTGCTATGATACCTCCTATGTATTTCAAAATTGTTTTTATTGAGGAATCATTTAAGTGGTCACCATTGCCATTGTAACTGTGTTTGTCCCTACCTCCTCTTAGGCATGCTACTAAAAACATCAGGTAACTTTGTCACTCTGAGTTGCCAGATGTCCAGTGGAATTCTTGAGTGTTTTCTCTCAGTTCTTTATAGAAAAGACTAGAGCACAAAGGCACTTGCTGCGTGTGATGAATCTAGATTCTAAATATCAGTGCCATCCGTGTTAAACATTGATACCTATAAAGAAAAAATTTTGTTCAACTTTCTCTTATTTGACATGCTGTTCATCCACAAGAAGGAGAAAGACCCTTTGGAACTTCAGTATTCTGAAATAAAGTTTTCATCTTCCTGCATTCCTGTGTTTCACATTAAATTCTTGTGCATTTTCAGTTAAAGTACCTGCTTTCTTCATGTTGCTGTTTTGACAATCAGAAGGCTGACCATCATGCTATACCACCCTTTTCTGCCTGTGACTACTAGCAACAGGATGGCAACAGCACTGTCCAATAATCTAGTGCAAAAGTAATACGCTTGCAGCATGAGTCTAGTGCCAAACTTCAATCCATTGCTTAAAAAAATAAGTTTAGAGTTCAGCACCATTCCCAACCAAACATTTGTTCTTCAGTCAAAATCTACTGAAGCTTTTTGTGAAAGCGGCCTAATTAAGCCATCACCAGTACAACTTCCTGCTCCCATGTCACTTCTCAAAACTAACCTAACACTGGGGATTCTCTGAATAAGTATGCCCTTTTATCATCTTCCCTAGTAAGTATTCGTAGGAAGGGGGGAGCATCATTGACTTCCATATTTTAAGATCTTTAGCAGCAATCAGTAAAAATCTATGCCAGACTACCAGCAAAGAATATGGTGGGATTACTTCAGCATAAATAGTCAAAGAAACAGTGCAGGGCCTGAAGACAATTCAGGTGTAAGTCACTAAATTGATCTGATTTCATCCTTACAGATTCTTCAAAGAAAGAACCTCGATGGAATTTCTGGAAGTACCTTGTCAGCCCTGAGGGTAAAGTTGTGAAATTCTGGAGACCCGAAGAGCCAATGGAAAGTATCAAACCAGAAGTAACATCATTAATCAGGCAGATTATCATGAAGAAAAGAGAAGACCTCTGAAAAAGCCATTCAACGCCATGGGTATACAGCCTTTCAACATTCCTGAGGAATGTTACTATAGAAGCTAAACCATCAGGTGATTTTGCTACTCTTTAGCATCGGTGTTTGCAATTTGTCTGTTAATCCTGGATTGGCTCCTGCAGTGGCCTCAAGAACGACTGAGGTTACTGACCTGACAAGGCACTCTGTACCTTGCAGGGAGGGACCATCAATTTGCATAAGGGGTTTATGATTTCTTTTTCTGAATTGCTGACAACAGCTAATTAAAATTGTCACCAACAGGTAGATAGCTAGAAAGGAGGTTTATTAATAAATTACTCAGTATTTACACAGTTTTTTTCCCCATCTACCAGTAACAAAGAGATTTTATATGCCATTAACACATAATTGCCCTGTTATGAAAGATGTGGGACCCAGAGACATCCATAGCAGCGTTTCTAGACACAAATGTAACTGAAGATACCAGTTTTGCAATATCTTCTCAAGGAAGACTACTGAATTGTGAAACTGCCAGTTGCAAAAAATTGTATATAGAAAATAAAATTATTAAAAGAAGCAAAAAAAAAATGAAAAGAAAGTTAGCTTGCTTGCTTGATATTTTGATTATTTTACATTCAGCTTTACAAGACCTTTAAAGTGGTCAGCCTTTTCCATACACTTGTGCTGCAGTACAGTGCCTCGGATGTGAACTCCTCTCCTGCTGGATTCCTTCCCTTCTGACCTGCATGAAGACAGGGCCTGTGTAAATACTCATGGCTGCTTACAGAAGGATTCAAGGGGCAACAAAAATCAAGAGCCTGGCACTCTAAGGCGTCTTTCTGAGACAGTCCAAAACAGTCCTCCCCAGCCACTCATCTACCTCTCATCTCTAGAATAAAATGGGAATCTTCACGTAGAAGAAGAAATGCAGGCTCCTGGCTCAAGCCTCACTCTTCTCACCTTGCAATCTCCCCTCCCCAGTCCTGCATGTCACAGCTATCACATTTCCACTTCTGTTCCACTCTTCTGTTACAAACTGCCAAGTGTTTTGGTTTATCTGTTTGAATGAAGGGAGATAGTAAACCTGAGAAAGAAACCTCACTCCAGCTGTCCATGTCTTGAAGGAGGGCTGAGATAATAAAAATGAGAAAAACCTGTGTCTCAGTAGAGTTTTCCATATGAAAAGGATGGGTAAAATTAGTGCTGTTCTCTTATAAGACTAACACTGATTGAAAATACCTAAGGTGCTTCAAAACTTTTTCCAGTAAAGACAGCCACTCAATTATATAAAAGAGGTGAGAAATTCAAAAGCAATATTTTAAAAAGAAGGTTCTTTTTCATTCACTTATTGAATCAATTCAGAATTTCACACACACACACACAAAAAAAAAAAAAAAAACCTATGAAGATTGAGTAATGGTACTGATGTGGAAGATTAAACAAAGTCACTCTCAATAATGACAAACACCTTTTTGGAAAGGAATTCAAACTTTGAAAGGAATGCATGGCAATTTTATCCACTTAAAAATTCAGAGTGCAGTTAAGGACTATATAGAAGTCTCATTTGACCAATGAGCCTGCTGCTGGTGTTTTAGACCAGCCCCTGCACTGTTCGCCATTATCCTGCAAGATTCTACATCAAATCTGTCAAGAAAGTGCATATTCTTATGCTGAGGCTCTGCATTTTACTCCTGTCTCCACCTGTATGTACAGTGTGAGAGCACAGAGTGGGACATGTCAGGTGATTTCTGTCATATATCTCTGCTGCTTTGATGGAGCAGGAAGGGAACTGAGATATGGACCCTCTCCCCCCTCTCCCCTCACTGGGAGCAGTCGAGGGTCCATGCAGCTAAGTGGCAGGACACAATGTTTTGCCCATAAAAGGTGGATTTCTTAACTGGAAAATGTACAAGTCTAAAACGTGCATGTCCTTTCATGTGAACTGCCAAAGCTCCCTGGTTTTTGAATAACTGAATAAAAAGGGTAGGTATAGAGAAATGTTGGGTGCTGTTAGTGGAAGACTCCCCCAGAAATGCCTGTTTTAGTCCTGGTACTTCTGAGAGTTATTCAGCACATGAGAAATTTCACCTGGGTCCTTTAAACACTCAAGATAAACAGTGAGGTATAATATTCTTGTTGGAAACGGATCAAGAGGGAAGGAAATGTGTACACCTTGTTTGACTCACCCACTAAAGCTCGTATTGTTTTTCAGAGGGCACAGTGTAATCTTGAATATCTCAATGCCATCATTAAGATCAAGTGTCTGTCCCGGTATTCAGAAAGAGCATGTGATATTAGCAAACAAGTGACAGTTTACTCACGGCTTCCTGAATCATATTCACTCCAGAGTCCTAAAAAAAGGAAGATTTTGTCTGAGAAAACAGTCATGGAACTTCTCATTCCACTATTCAGTCACAACTTACTACAATCATCTTCTGAAGAAATTTCAGTATAGGTAGCGTTCAGTCCTGATTCTACACAGTTTAAGTTTTTCAAAATTTGCTGTTAATTAACATTCCTCAACAAGTTAACATTCCTCCTTAGAAAAACTGAGTGTGTTTATATTACTTACACATCATGAGACATGCCAGCTCTTGCAATATAGTATTTAGGGCAGATCATTGATAAGACAATCACTCTTTTCTTAAGAGTATATTACCAGTTATTTGGTAAAAAATAAAGCATCTTTAATGGCCAAATCTACACAAATTTAGAAATAAATAAAATGAAATTCAGAACAGTATTATGCAGACAAACATCTGTAGTCAAAAGCCAAGAGAGAAGTGTTAAAGCATGTCTATATAAATATCCACTTAGTATTAATTAAAAATATAGCATATAAAATGCAAACTGCAACATTTTAAACAGATTAAAACCTATTTCTTGGATTCTTGAATAATCCCCCCTGTTTAAGATTAAACTACCCTCCTATGATGCTTAACAAGAGTCAGTCCATGAGTATTAAAGTTATTTGATTTCCATCTGAGCATAACCTATTGCATCATCCATCCTAACCCTTCACTCCCATCTCAAACTTCCTTCACTCCTTAGGTCTAACATATCCTTATTTTCATAAACAAATACCATTTAACTGTGAGCTTCTCTTTCCAAAAAGTTGCCTGGGAGTGAAAATATTCTAAGTAAATTTGTCACCAGTAGTACATGTTCCTGTAAATTCAAGTAAAATACCTGTTTGCTGAGCCAACGCATCAATGATCCTTCAAACATTGAGTGGTGTAAGAGAAACATATTCACGTAGGGTTCAAACCTGAAACTGTTCCTTAATATTTACATAATTCAGTAGATTGTTCATAAACCAGTTGGGGTAGCTGTATAACTGCATGAAGTACAACTACATTTACGTCTATACTCTCACTTACACTTTATTTTAAACCCTGCATTCACTCAGTCTGCATAACCTAGTGCAGCTCCCTTCGGTCAGGGGCGCCAGGCAGGCACTGGAGCAGCTAGGGACTTATGAGATGTTTGTAACAGCAGTGTTTATACTCTTGTCTCGGCAGGGATGTGCTAATCTGACAGTGTAGTCAGTTGCTGGTGTGTGAGGAACAGCTAACTAACAATACACTGCCTTATCACCACACGCAGCAGGGGATGGCCGTGACTCTGCACACTTTCACCAACACTGCTGCTCCTCCTCTTCACTGCCCCACGCACATACAGCAGCAACTACATAAAACAAATGACAGCAAAGACTTTCTTCCGCACTCTGTAGATGCCTAAAGTGCCAGGAGGATAAGATTAACACTCTGTTGGCTGCAGTAGCATGTTTCACAGAAGCTCTCAGTGTAACATTAATCAAAAATATCAGTGTGCTTCCAACCTTTATTCTTCCAAGTATAATGCTATGTCCTGCTCACACGGTGTGGCTGGTGAGATTATGTGCGGTTTTTTAAAATGCATTGATGTAAACAAATTAGTTATTAATTTTTAATTAATTAATTAGCAAATAATTAATTAAGAGAAGCAATCAGAGAGGAAAAGTTCTAAGGCTGGCTTTTAAAATCACATATAATGGAAATGTAATTATTTTTCAGATATAGTATTTAGGAAGTTAGTGAAAGTGACTTTAACCCATTGAGGACTCTAATTACTCAATTAAAAACAAACAAACAAAAAACACCTCTCAAAAACTATCAAGCTGCACTTTCCAAATATTAGTATTCAAAAATTAAAATCAAACTTAAAATGCATGTGAAGTTTTTAACTGTGCTGCTTTTGCTTTTAAAAAGCTCCCAAGAGCTTAAAATGTTTTGAAATATTTTAATTATTTACCTATTTCATGTATTTAAAAGCTTCCTGTTACCTTGGTATCTAAAAGTAGATGAACACCAGAGTCTAAATCAATCAAAAATTCCCACTGTTGTTAGAATAACGGAAATACAAGATACCACTTGTATTTGTCTGACAGTCAAAGAAAGCAATAATCAGGAGAAACAAAAAGATTTCTTACACATAAGTAGTAGCTCTCTGTTTTGATGACCAAGGTATGTGGGAAAAGAAAGCAGATGCGTGTTAGCTGCTGCCAGAATTTCAAGCAGCCAACATACACTGCCATCCCATCACACACAGCTGCACCAGCTGCATGAATTCCAGCATGAATCCCAGCGTCTTCCAAAGGAATTGCCTTGAAACAGCGGCGAGCCAGCCCTGCAGCTGGTGACAGTGCAGCAGTGACTGCTGCATTACGTACAGCAGTCAACTAGCAATACACTGCCTAGCAGACACAGAGTCCTGATGAGGGAGATGCCTCCTGAAACAGTGTGCCTGGAAACATGCCTTTTTTTTTTTTTTTTTTCTTTTTAAACCAAAATTCACCATTATTCACCTGTTTTAATGTTCCTGTTTCATAGGTGTATATACACAATTTCAAAGAGTATATAGTGTCAAGGAAAAAAAAGTCATGCGTCTGACTACGGAAGGCCAGAGCAAGAGCAATAGTACAAACCTTGCGTGGAGCTCCCAGACTGTCCAAAAAGAACTGGATAGTGTTGCAAACCATTTCTTGTCTTGGTTCTAGGAATTCCAATATAGTATGTTACCTCCACTGGGTAATTTGTATCACATACACTTACTTCAGTCCTTTTCTCTGTGGGACATTTCCTTATGGCCTCTGTTGCAACCCTGGCCTCAGTCTAGATGAGCCCGGAGTCAAACTCAGTGCAGTCAATTTTACTGTGAAATTAGAATTATCATTGGTTACTCCATAGTACGACTTACCTGTAGCCACAGCATACCTCTATTTACAGCCACCTAATGGAGAATGAACAAAGATTTCAGGACTGAAGCTCATGAATTTAGTCTGGATGGAGGTAAAAATTCTACCTCCAACACCATTTTGATTGAAAGTCCTTTGAAGTCATGCTAGAAAGGAGGTACTGAGTTAGATACAATTAATATTGTATTTGAAGCCTTCACTTTGTTCCTTCAGGATTGGTCTTAAATCACTCAAAATAAATCTTAATTCAATACAAAACAAAACAGAAAGCATTTACTTCCTTGAGTGCTGCTGCTGTTAGCAGCCACAGAAAGTACAGGCTAATTGAGTTCTTCTTGTTCCACAGCAAGAGGAGGCCACCTCAGAGCTTTCCGTGATGTTTTTGAACGAAACAATATGGAGTGCAGCTAGCAGCTGTGGACACATCAGGGACAACAGCCAGCTAACATGCACTGCCAGACTGTTACATTCTCTTCAGTTTTGGCCATTAGTTCCCCTTTACCACCAAACCCAAAGGTTTGTCTCCCAGAGCTCAGTCATTGGTCACTTCGGCAACACGGCTACACTAAGGGATAAATTACATAAAATAAGTTGAAGCAACTTACGTTGAAGCAAGAGCTTATGATGAAGCAACATTCTCAGCATGTTAGAGATTACATTTCTATACTGTCGTATCTATGGTACACTGGTTATCTCCTGCCTCAGTGTTTTTCAGTAGGCTCAATACCACCACCACCTTAATTTCTCACTCTCAGTTTGCATGTCACAGTCTTACCTGGTTTTGTGATTCATGTCAACTCCTTAGAGACACAAGGTGCCTGTGTTTTACTTATTGATTACTGTTCAGCAATTATTTTTGTGATTAATAAGTTTCCTACCTAGGTTCTTACTGTACTTGTGAATTCTTTGTTGTGTCCTTTATCATTTACCGCCCTCTAAATGTAGGTAACTGAGTTTGCAATACCAATGAAAAGAGAGCTCTGCAAATCTATGCAACCCCTTCAACCAGGTCAAGTAACTTTTGTTTTTAAAGAGCAAGCAGTCCCTCTGGCGCACCAGGAGAGAAACCCAAAGGAGTTTTTGTTTTCTCATCTGAACGGATGTCAATTGACCATAACTTGTGTTTTTCTGACATCGCAGGTGCTACACTTGAGAAAGCGTCATAAGGATTAATAAAAAAGAATAAAAATTTTATGTTGTGGGGTATTTTTTCAAAGTCACTTATTTTCCATAGTTTCCTTCCCTCCTTCCTCCCTCTCTCCCTCTGTCTCCCAGAAATGAACAGTGGAACTCTCAGTTCAGTGTGTACAAAGGAGTGCAAACGTCTGTGCCTGTCCTTACCTTAGCCGCTCTCCGTGGGCTTTGCTTTCTGCTCCACTTGAGGTCTTTTCCAAGCGTTCTCATAGCATCATACTTGAAAAAAAAAACCAAAACAAAACAAAACACAGAGACACAACACTTAGCAACCGCGCAGCTCAATTTATTCACCCTAAATCACCCTCCATCCAGCCTTGTTGCTGGCGAGGCCTCCCTGGGAGCCACGGCCCCGGGGACAGGGCAGAGACGCCGCGAAGAACCGGTCCTCCCCAGGGCCCCGGCAGCCCCTGCTCCCCGACGGGGCCAAAGCCCCTGCACACCCACGGGACACTTACCAAAGCAAGTCCTCATCCCTCCTGCTCCTCCGTTGGGAGGGATTTCTAATTTCCGCTCCGTCTCTGCCGGGGCTGGCTGAAGCCTCTGCCGCCACCTGGGGAGAGGTACCCTGACCTGGAGCAGGATCCCTCCCACCGGGTCGGTTCCGTGCAGGTGCGTGGAGGGCAGCAGACTCTCACGGCAACCTGCGCAGAGGCAAACTTATAGCCTGGCCAGCCCTCGGGGCGCCGGTCCCCGCAGGGAGGCGGTGCCAGCTGCTCCGCCGCCCACCGCACCGTTCCCTGGCGCCGCACTCCGTCCTTTAAGCATCCCCAGGCGCGCCCGCCGAGGCGGGAAGCCGTGTCCCGTCCCGCCGGCGGGACCGCTCTGCGCGGCGGCGGTCCCGGCTGGCGGCAAAGCTCCCGGCGCGGCGGGTCCCGCGGCTCCGAGGGCAGGGCGGCCGGCCGGTGCCAAAGATCCCTGGCTGGCATCGGGAGCGGGCAGCCCGCCAGACCGACACTCCCGGCGGCCGCTGTCCGCCTCGCCGAGGCCGATGTGTCACCGCCCCAGCCGTGTCCTCCGGGGCTGCCCCCTTTGCCGTGCCACAGTCTGGGGCTGCCTTCACTCGGCCCCTTCTCCCTGTCTAGGAAACAGGGCTAGGGCAAATTCACAAAATCACAGCTTCACAGAATCAATTAATTTGGAAAAGACCTTTGAGATCGTAAAGTCCGACTTATGATCAAACACCACCATGTCAATTAGACCAGGGCACTAAGTGCCTCTGCATCCAGTCCGTTCTTAAAACACCGCTAGGGATGGTGCCTCCACCACCTCCCTGGACAGCCCATTCCAATGTCTAACCACCCTTTCTGTGAAGAAATTCCTTCTAATGTCCAACCTAAACCTAACGGCTGGAGGCTATTTCCTCTTGTCCTGCCACTGGTTGTCTGGAAGAATGCCTTTCAGGCATTTTTAGAGAGTGATGAGGTCTCCTCTGAGCCTCCTCTTTTCCTTCCTTATCTCCTTTCGGGATAAACAGCCCCGGCTCCCTCAGCCGCTCCTCGCAGGACTGATGCTGCAGACCCTTCACCAGCTTTGTTGCATTCTCTGCCCCTCTCTTTAGCACATGCTGCACACAAAACCCCTCAGGTCTCGCACAGCTGTTTCCCACCGACACTTCTGCTGTGAGGAGCCGGGCACCACCGCGGAGAGAGCGAGGCCTGGGGGGCAGTGCCATTCTGAGGCACTCAAGCCAGGCTGCCTGAAACTGAGAGCTGAATGAGCTGCCGTTTTCTCAGACGAGACTCAGCAAACGGCATCGCCTGTACGCGCTCTCCTCCAGCGCAGGTCCTCAAACCCAAAAGCGAACAAAACCTCGCCACTTCACCACCATCTTACTTTTGGAGTCTTACCAAACTGCAAAAATAATCTGCTATCATTTGTTTTTGCGTGACAGGCAAAGTAAGAAGTAGTAGGAGAAAGTGTGAAGAATCGCTTAATGCCAGCAGATGAGTTGCTTATGCTTGGGTTTTATAGAGTTCGCATGCGGGAGGGACAGTACACATAGTTAGGCACTCATTTTATCTGAGAAAACTTGAGCACAGGTGTTGTAGGAGAAAGATAAAATATGGGTTTTTTAAATATAGGGTTTAGTTAAATCGAAAGAGACAGAAAGAGGATAGTTACTGGTACGTGTAACATGATCTTTTTTCAATGTAAGTTCAGAACCATTATTTTTCAGTCCTTTTCACAGTGTCAAAATCTGGGGTGACACTACCCAGGTTTTCAAGAGAGTGATGCATGCAATCACACGGCATGTAAAAGAACACATTTTTCCTATCTCTAGCTTTTGAGTGTTAGAAACAGCATTAAAAATGTTATTTTCTAAGAGTAAGAAGCAGAGTACCACTTTTTAAAAATACGCTGAAAGTATTATTCACTTTCTTACTGTTTCTACAAATCAGGGGAGATATTTCTAAATTTTTCAT
Source organism: Acridotheres tristis (assembly GCA_037013685.1). NCBI lineage: Eukaryota > Metazoa > Chordata > Aves > Passeriformes > Sturnidae > Acridotheres > Acridotheres tristis. The sequence continues at coordinate 62,798,372 of CM072919.1, read as the reverse complement.
TGGAAAATAATTATTTGAAAATATAAAAAATTCTGCAAAAATCTTCTCATATAATTTCTTATTTCCTACCTAATTCTATTTTGCAGCTGCACATATCACATCAGCAGAAAAAACACCGTGTAAACAAGATGACTGAGGACAATATTTTTATTGACGCATGTGTAATAAACAATAAATAAATATCAGGTGATGGTGTTGTTTTGCCAAATCAAAGTAAAGCTGTTTCCAAAAAGTGCCACCTTATTACCTCCCTTTGTGCTGGTAAGGACACAACTAAGCACACCCAGCATACAAAGTGGCTGGGTCACTCAGCACCTCCTTAATGCTTTCTGTAAAACAAACAGCACACAAGGCACTGCTAGCATAGCTTCACAAAGGATTGTTTGCAATGCTTCAGTTGCTCGTTTAACTGAATGTGAGTTTTTTCCTACAAGACTAACGTTTAACGAGCACGGCCAAATATCGTCACCCTGCCTAACAGCAGACTCTGGCATGCACTGCAAAGCAGCTCGCTTGAACACTCAATAAATCAGCAACACTCAAGTGAAGTGTATTGAACTGTTACCTATCAGACCAGTATTTGAGACTGTTAACAAACCTTTTTCTCACACTGAAAAGTTTCTTTCAGAAGAGAAAACCTGTAGCCATGCAATTTGTTTGATAGGGGAGGACAGAGGTTGCAATTGAGAACTATATGTCTGTAAACTGGAATAAAAGTCAAAAGACTTTCAAAGCTAACAAGGTTTTGTTTGAGTGAATTAGAATTAGGATTAATTAATGCTGAGAATTCATTGAAGAGTAAATAATATGACCCACTGCAACTGGTGTTACAAGCAGTGATTCCTATCTGTGGTGTTACAAGCAGTGATTCCTATCTGTGAACCTTCAACTCATGCATTCACACCTCACCATGAATAGATTGCATTAAAAGATATGGAGGTTTTTCTATAAAAATTCTACTGAACACTGATTAGCAATGGGAAGTATGCCAAGATATTACATTTAGTAGCAGCCTTAATGTAAGGAGGTGAAGTCAGTGGTAAATAAAAATAAGCAGGAGTTTCATGGGGAAGTCAGAACTTTATTGTGTTTGTCGAGAAGGATGTGTTAGAATGTCAGGAAGGTATTATAACATCAAGGACATCCTAAATACTTTCTTCTTCACTTGAAGCACATGATATTCTGGAAATTGTGATAAGAGTTTTGTTGTCACTTTGAGATTGTAACTGAATTTTAAACATAGATTTGTTTTAGAAAAGCTGTACATAGTTAAATGTATAATTTCTGTAATGTTTCCAGCATCTCACTGATATGTCTACAAAGCGAAAAAAAGTCATTGGGGTTAAGTGTCTTTGTTTCTTTCTCACCGTGGATTCATTTTAGTCTCATTCACTACGGACTGTGGAGGCCCATAGGCCTGCCACGGCTCCACCTGCAGCCTTGCCCTGGAGGGATGTCCCTTGAATGGGATGTCCCTTGAATGGGCTGTGATTCGCTTGTCTCAACCCTCCTGGAAGGATGCTCCATAAGTTGGCACACCTTTTTTTATCATGGTGAGCTATCCCCCAAAGGCTTCTGTTATCCCACCATGCCCTAATACCCAAGTTAATCCTTTGTAACCCACTGGGCTTTCCCCCTTGGTACCACCCTTGCTTTCCCCCATAAAAACCCGTTTTCCCCCCAGTTCTTGAGGGAGCCGTCGTCCCTGGCTCCCTCCGCAGAGCTGCTGGATAATAAAGGAATCTCTGTGGAATCTCCACACGACGCTCCTGTCTCTCTGTCCTGGGTCAGCCTGGGATGGCCTGGCATGCAGAGCTGGAATCACTGAGCTGAAATCACTGATCAGAGCTGATCACTGAGGCTTATCCAGCGGCTAGGAGACCTGCCAGAAGACCCCCTAGAAGGCTGTCTCTTGTGGGATCCTCTCTCTGGGAATGTTGGTGGCTTCCTGGGTCTGGAGCACAGGTTCTCCACGGACTCCCTAGCAGCCAACAATGGGCCTATACAGCCAATTGCTTAGTTATTTCACTTAAGTACTAGCGTGGCTGAAATTTTGTAGCTCACTGTAACAATATTTCCAAGCCGATATATAAGAAACCTTGTAGTTTGTCCTCACTGGCAGCAGATGGTGCTGATATGTTGTGCCTGGTTCCTCTTTGAAAGCTGGTATTCAGGTTATCAATACCATAGTAACATCATTTTTTGTCATTATCCCTAAGGTCTTTTACTATAAAACTGCCGTCATTATCATATGTCAGAATTTATCCAGATAAAATACAAGTTTGTAGTTACAAGGTGAGGTTTGGACATCAACAGCAAGACTCATAACATTATCAGAGAATTAAACTCTGACTGAAACAATACATTTTAGGAAAAGTTGGATTCATCACATCCAGGCTGCTGCACTGTGACGGCTAGTATTTTTAGGACCCAAGCATTTCAGGTTATGGAAGTTTGGGTGCTCCTTGCCAAATGATTGCTCACAGGATGTGATGGTAACTTACACCAGGTTCTGGCAAGTAGGAAGACCTCAAGAGCTGGTCATAGAACATTGCCTTAAAAGCAATAGATGTCATATTGTCTCAATGTCAGAGAAGAGAGAGGTGAACAAAACCGGGTCTTTAGGTAAATTTTTAGGAAACTTCTGCTTAAATAAAGGCCTACTTTGAGAAACCTTGCTAGCTAAGGAGCACAGGTACTTAGATATCAAGGGTACACTAGATACTTATCTCGCGATGAAGTAGTCACTGTCCGTGACACCCAAGACAAACCATAAAAGGTGTAAAAATTGTGTTAAGAAAAGGATTACCATTTTGATAGTGTGAAGGTTCTGAACAAGATTTACCACAGGTTTGAGTTTTGAAATAGGTGGAAAAAATTCGTTTAACATACAGAGGTGAAAATTTGTTTCCATTTTGCAGTTGCAATCAATAGAGATTTCTAGAAACCAAGACCTCCAGCTTCCTGCCAGAGGGAAAATTATGTCCCAGCTTTGTTATATGCTTACTGATCAGAGATCCCGAGATATGGAAACATTTTATTTTTTCTTCCTGTGTTTTTCATTGTTCTCTCTAGATTTTCAGCCAGTATACCAGAAAGATCCCAATCTTGTTGCCTGCTCAGTGCTTAAGTGCTTCTAAGTGGGTTAGAGGAGCAGCAGTACAGACAAAACATTGGCCTTTCTAAGTGGCTGGCATTGGTTCTCATTTATTGAAGGGGGGGTTGACCCTCAAGTATTTCTGCCTGCAGCAGAAAGCAAAGCAAGCAAAGGGAAGGAAGGAATCAAGAAAGAAGTAGGGACTCAATTCAGGTGGCTGTTCTCATCACATCATTTCACACTGCAGTGAGCAGCTGTTGTTTAGACTCCAGAATGAAATATTGTTGACCAGGTAACTGGAATATTCTGGCAATGAACTCAAAGCTTCCTTTTAGCTGTACAATGAGCTCAAAGCTTCATTTTAGCTGTACAAAGGAGAGGTAATTAAGAGGACAAGAGGAGGAAATAGTTCCTGCTTCTTTGCTGGGGCTTACATTAAAACTAACAATTAACATCTCGATCCAGTACTCTGCTCATTAGAAATCCCTCATTGCATTTATCTTTGCCAGCACAGTAGTCCTGCCTCAAGCGAAGGCAAATACATCCATGGGATTGTTTTTGCTCAAGGACATGGATGCACTTGGTGGGTAATGCAGGACAGAGAAATATGATGTGCACCTCAAGGAGGTTTGATTTTTGAGTGAGAACAGTCTATAATACTGAATTGTGTAATGTTGATTGCTGAATGACACTGCCACTGTATGCCATAACTACCATGGGCAACAAGGATGGACTTCTCCAGATGCACAAATTGTGAGCTGATGCAGCTCACAAGCAGCCAACACCACACAGACCCTCCTGCTTCAACAAACGTCTTGAAGGGACAGCCATTGACTACAGAAATAATACCTCTTTATGTACATTTTTATATCTTTATCTATATAGGTATATATATGTATATGTATATGTATATATACATATATGTATATATACCTATATGGATAGACATATGTATGTAAAAGTCAGAGCCATGTAGGTCTCTCTGTCAGAGCCATGGGGATGTGCCTAAGTTTTTATGTGCCAGGTGGGGGGAAGTAAGGGATTCTCACTTCCAGGAAGGAAAGGGCCATGGGTGCCGTATCTGTCTCTGTCTCAGAAAGCTGCATGACACTAGGTCTGCTCAGTTAGACTCTGTGAGCATTTTTTGTGTGATCACCCTCTTTTATACATCCTTGTTAGTATGTATTATTGCTGTCACTTTTTATTTTCTTATCTCGTTTTTTTCCAGTTAACTGTTATCTCAACCTATAATTCTGCCTTTTGTCTTTCTCTCTGTCTCACTAGTGGGTGGGTGAGGGACTGGAGGAGACAGGGACTGATTGCATGAAGTTAAACTTCCAGCTGGATTTAAACTATAACCCTCACAGGAAATTGCAACAACAATTTACTGGGTGAAAAAGAGGATAGACTCAAAATCCAAGTTGACCAATTTTAGCAAGTGAGTTCTAACTGTAGCTGTATTATCCGCATAAGAAATCCGGAGATTTTGTCAAAAATGAATATTTTAATGTCTTCACACATGAAAAACCTTGACGACTCTAACTGATTTATTTTTCATAATATTTTATTTAAGATATAAAGTAAACATTGAACATAAATAGTCACTTGCTATGAGAGTTTGAATAGGTACTAGGTGCAGGGCAGGCTTTAGGACTGCTTTTCCTGCAGCTATGAAATAGTTGTGCCAAAGCAAACTACAGCCTCTTTGGACCTCATTAGCTTTTTTTGTTTGTTAAGGCTGTGTAATACAAAATACAAATAATAGCTGCTGACCAGAAGTAAGTTGATGTTTAGAAAAGATGAAGAGTGCTGCTGCTGTCATATAAAAAGGACTGAAAAATGCTTGCCTTTTCCTTGAATTTAGACACTGGGGTATTTTTATTTAGAAAAATATTCAGGAAAACAAGGGAATAAATGTCAGTGAAATTCAATTTCTCTGCAATCACCGAAGAGCCAACAGGAGTAGTTTAGTACTGCTGCTACCGTGTGATAGCTGTGTTAGAGTCTGGTGTCTACATGATCACCAAATGCCCAGCCACCTCAATGCCTGCCTGCCACCACACAGGATCTGTGGCAAACTGGCAGGACCATCAGTGGCATCCTTGTGATGGAATATGAATGGGATTGCATGAACCTGTGTGCTTCAAAAACAGTGACCAGAGCAATTAAATGACACCAAATGTTTGCCTGTGTTTACGTGCAACTTGATAATGAACATCAAAGCATGAATTTCTATTACTGGCATGTGGAGAGTAGCACAGACTTGTGAATGGGCAGTATTATCTCTTCATGATCCATTGAACAACCCTGACAAGCTCTGCAGGAAAACGCCATGCTGACACTCAGTTTTGGATATTGTCATTTGATCAAGGCATGAGCAAAATTGCTGATAAAAAAAAGCTTCCATAAATTACAGCTATAACAAAACCCCTATGCCTTTCTAAATAACTCCATCCAGGTCCCTTCTACTCTTTCTATCCTTAAAATTACTGACTTAATATGCACCTACTTACTAGAAGTTAGTCGTCTTTCTAATATGCAGTTTTAATCAAGCTGTCCCTTGAGGTCTGGGGTTTTGTTTTAATTAACACTTAAGGATTTTAAACAAGAAAAAAACCTATGCTCCCAGTCAAAGTACATATGAAATTGGTGTGCTTGTCTTCAACATGCAATCAGTAAACCCTCACCCTGGCACCCTCAAATTAAAAGATATTTTTCTCTTTCACCTAAAAATGCTCCAGTTGTCTGCAATTCTGCACTGTCACACTTCCACGGCCACGCATCCCATGGCCTGGCACCAGCAGGAAAGGGAAAGGTGGAGAAAGCATGCTTAACATGAGCAGGTAAAAAGCTCATTAAATGTTATTGCATCTACTTTATTTGTGGTGAGGTCTTGAGCTCCCCTCACCCATTGCATGGACAATGCAGCATCAGAGAGAAAATCACAGTGAGCACAAACTACAAACCAGCATGTTCTTCTGTTCACTACACCTGCAAGACCAGGGGCTCTGCACAGGACCTCTCCCAGACAATAAGCATAAAGCACAAAATTTAAAAGCACAAAATAAAATAAAAATTGGATGTGAGGCTTCCTAGAGGTAGACTTTCAGCTTCTCCAGGGTCAACTTCTGATGAAACAGCCAATGAACATGGGCATCAAGGGACCAGGTTTTGTTCCCTGTAATCCTATGAATTCCTGTTTGACAGGAATCCTTTTAATTTACTGTTGTCTAAAACATTAATTGGGCTGTTTTAATCTGTGCAAGAATTTTGCCCATTTTTTATGCAGCTCCTGATGGAAATGAATGGATAAGTATCAATTCAAAATACACTTTGATGGCTTAAAGGAGATGTATATAGTATACTGCTAGAAATATATTTATAGCCTAACACTGTGACCATGTTGCATAACAAACACTTTTTATCAGTGTGTATCTCTATGTCTGATGATGCTCCTGTGCGTCTCACTGAGAAACATTTTGTTTTCATTAGCCAATATTCAGTCTTTCCAATTAATAGGTCTTCAAATTAAATAGATTTTAAAATACATCTATGATCATTTTCTGCTACTTTTAGATTACATCTCAAAATTAATCAAGTATCCTTTTACCATAGAAGACTATGAGTAACAGTAATCAGTGGAAATGCCATAGAGGGTTCACTGAAAAAGTGGGTAAAAACATATTTGTAATTCTGAAAAGACTGAAGTAGCAGTAAGATCAACAGTAGTCACAGTCCAGCAGGGTAGTTATTTCACTGTTGCATCCTACAAGAAGTGTACACTTTTAGTGTGTTGCTTCATTTCTGAAGAATTAATATTCTTATGAGTATTACATAATTGTACACACTTGTACACACTCAAATTGTACATTTTGTACATTTTAATTTCACAAAACACACAGAGAGGAACTGTATATATATAGAAGCTATCTTTTGTTATCAACATATTCTATGCTGAATTCAGTGCAGACAGGAAGGTTTTGTCTCTTCTGTCTACTGTCAAACCAGAGCTTTCATACATGATTTTGGCCAAAGTGTCAAAGGTCTTCTGCAGAAATGTAAATTTCTCTGAAGTCATCCCAAGGTTGAGCCCATAGCATCACAGAAAGGGCCTCAGCACCATTCCTGCTAGAAAAATGTCAGTGCTGCAGACATGAATACTCAGATACTCGATGACCACTTTTGCAGTCTCCTAGCAGCCATACAACTACATGTTGTGCTGGCAGCAACAACCATTCTCCTTCCGAATACATCTCTGCTTGCCAAAAGCACAACATTATGTGCAGGGTTTCAATTCCCCGAGGAAATCCTCTGAGGTGATGATGTGCTGTCAGCTTAACTATCATACAAGGCTGTCACAATTGGACTGTTGTTAATGTACATGGACCCATGCAAGGATACTGGAAAAGCTGAATGCTGAAAAAAGAATAATTTCACAGGGAGAAAATTCCTCCCCTGGGTGGAGCAGCGTGTCACTTCTGTGCCACAGAAATACAAAAACATCAGGTACTGTTTCAGGAGTGTTATTAGCGGCTCAGCTTTCAAAACTAGCTGGTGAAATGAAATGTATCCATTCAGAACAGTTAAACACTACTCTTCATATTTCTCTTTACATAGGTTAGTACCACTGGATGTTAAAAGCAGCATGTTTTATTCTAAAACTTTCTATCTCTATTCTATCAGAGATGCTTTCTGCTATCTCTGTTCTAATGAAAGTATGCGTACCTGATGCAAAATGAAGTTTGCATTAAATCTGTACAAATAAAATTACAATTTAAGTATTATTTAATCATCATAGCAAGTACAAATGTACATATACAGTTGCACACATGAACGATACAAGTGCACTTTGTAAACATTGTGGGTGTAAAACTCCATGGAGCAGCTGCATCATGTTTAACCACCTGGGACGATCACTGTGCTTTCATACTGGCCAACTCCAGCCACTGTCCTGTCAGCCACGCTACTCTGCTCCGCTGACCAAAAACCGCTGGATAAAACCGGCCAGATCTTCCTTTAGTTTCTATTTTCATTACACTCATTAGGGAGGTACTGATGGGAACCTGCCGGCCCAGGAGCCACGGCCGCCCAGCGTACAAAGCCTGCGGCAGCCGCGCCCGCGGCGCTGGACCCTCGCTGGGGCACGGCGGCCTCTGCCGCGCTCGTCCCGTCGCTCCTCCGGCAGCAGGGGGCAAAGCGCGAATACTCCACGAGCATCCGGGGAGCGCGCCGTCGGGCAGGGTGCGCTGCCGAGGCCCCGCTCCACCCTGCCCGAGACACGGGTGTCCGGAGCCGCGGGGGTCTCAGCGCGGCACCCATCGGAAGCGGTGCCCGCCGGCGGCGGTGCGGAGAGTGAAGGCGTTTCCCTGCGGGAAGGCCAGGGTGCGGATGGCGCCCGCCTCGCCCAGCGCGGCCCGCAGGCTGCCGCCCCCCTCCAGCTCCCTGCCGAGCGGGCGCGGCGCGGCGAGGCCTGTGCGCAGCCCGCGGAAGGCGCCGTGCAGGAGCGGGCCCGGCCGCCGGCGCTTGGCTGTGGGGCTGCCTCCCGGGCTGTGTCCCGGGCTGCCCCCGGGGCTGCCCCCCGAGCTGTCCCCCGCGCTGCCCCCCAGGCTTCGCAGTGCGGCGCGGCACTTCTCCGACACGGCCCGCAGCATGGCGTCCACGCCCTCCGCATCCTCCAGGCCGGTCCCGGCCGGGGCAGCGGCGGCGGCAGCAGCGGTGGGAGGAGGAGGTAAAGAATGAAGAGGAGGAGGAGGAGGAAGGGCTGTCCCATCGGTACTTTGCGGGAGCATCAGCGTCTACCGGCGAGAGGGAGCTCGAGTTCCTCTATCTGCACCGCACGGTCTCGTCCTGTTCCGCACCACACTGTGCCCCACTGCTCCATCCCACACCGCACGGCCCCCTCCCACATCTCACTGCCCTGCCCCGAGCCGTACCATGCTGACCCCCTATTGCCCTGCTCCACCCCGCACCGCTTTACACCACACCGCACCAATCCTTTGCCCTGTCCCACCCCGTCCACCCCACGCCACCCTGTCCTGCACCACACAACTCCCACAACCCCACACTTCACAATCCCATCCCACATCTCCCTGCCCTGTCCCACCCCATGCTGCCTCACCCTGCACCCTATTCCCCTCTGCCCCCGACATCACACTGGTCCCTAGGGACCAGCTGGCCAGGCCAGAGTGTGAGCAGCACTCACGTCAAGGACAGCGGCCAGCTTCCTGGCCTGACTTGCCAGCTCCTTCAGCTGCACATTGCTCTCCCGCAGCGTCACCAGCTCTTCCTGCCTCTGTGTGAGGGTCTCCTGCAGCTGTGAAGGTCAAATGGGGAAAGGGGTGGGTGAGGCAGCCCTGCTGTCCAGGGTCCAGGGGATGCTGCACACCAGGGCCTTGCCATTGCCTCCGCAGGATGCAACAGAACAAACCCAGCGCAGGCTGGGGAGGGCTCTGGGGTCCCTACCTGGCTGTTGGCTTCCAGGGCATCTCCCAATGCTTTCTGGTGCTGGTCTGCCAGGTCTCTCCAGCACGGCTCAGGGGAAGACAGGTGTTGTGGGGGCACCTGCACCAGCACACTACTCTGAAGCTGTGGGGTGCAGGGGCCAAAGGCAGCCTCCTCACCAAGTGAGAAATCATAGTCAGTACAGTCCAGTGGCGTTGGCATTAAGGTGGATACATCTGGAAGGAGTGGCCACAAGCATTAAGTGGAGGTATTCATGACTGTTCTCCCTAACCCCAGAAGCCCCATTCTCGTTCTAAACATCCCTCTGGGACATCCTGAAATGCTTTTACTCTACTGTGACTGCTGTGCACCTTAAATCTGTTTGGATTTAATTTGTCTCCTGTAGGAGAAAGCTCAGTGACAGCTCAGGTCTCTAAAGGGGTGAGCAGGAATGCACTACCTCAGAGACTGTCCCATGGTGGGACAAATATGCAGTGAGTGGGCATCCAAAATACCAAAAGCAAAGCAAAAATACAAGGAGACCGAATGGAGCATGACTGCAGATGTGAATATGTTGGTACGTTTGGCTCAAGTAAGGAAAAACATCTACTTGCCAGATATAGAATCACCGACAGTATCTCTGAATTCCTGGAAATTAAACTCCGGCCCATCCTGGAAGCAAGGACCCTGTTAGGAGTGAAGTAAATGATCCAGTGAGCAGGGCCCAGGGCTCAGACCTGCCCACACCACTGCCAATACTGTTTCAATAGTGTCTGCTGCCTGTGCTCAGCACCGTATCGCAATTCCAGCACCCCCCGGCAGTATCCCCTTGCCATTTGCCACTAACCCATATGACACATGGGACAAGATGATGTCCTTTGCTGTGCCCATTTTGCAGGTGGGAAACCTGAGGCTAGGGGAGCTGCCAGCACCCATCTTCTTGAGAGAGCTACCCCTCCAGGTGCCAAGCGCAGCCTAGGCTGCTCTGAACAGTAGGTTTACCTGCTGCAGGGTCACAAGGCCAGCTGGGGTGGTGGGAAGGATGGGGGCAGAGGCTGTCAAATCCTGCCAGTTGATGGTGCTGAGCACTGGGGACAGTCAGAGACAGAGGTGAGTAGCGCGGGCAGGGGTGGACATAGCCAGGGGGGCATGGCAAAATGAGGAGCACACCTGGGGGACAACTTCGATGTGCATGGTCAGGGAATGAAGGGCTGGGAAAGAGGGTGCGAAGGCACCGGGGGGGTAGAGTGGGGGTCATGAAGAGGGGTCATGGCCAGGGGAACACGGTGGGGAGAAAGGTGGGGGTGTCACCGCCGGGAGATGCAGGGCTGGGGAGCACTGTGGAGGACATCAGAGGGGCGCAGAAGGAGGAATAGGGAAGGGTACACGCCTGGCGGGTTAAGGCTGTCCGCCGCAGGCTGACTCACCGAGGGCGGGCGCTGCGGGGGCCGGCGAGGCGCCGCTGCGGCGCGGACGGGGCGGGGGAGCTCGGGGGCTCAGGGCGGCCGGGGGCGTCCACGCTGTGCCTCCGCCGTGCCGTGCCGGCTTCTTGGCTAGGCGGGCGTGCGGGCCCTGGACCGTGTTGGGGCAGATGCTGCCGAAGGCTCGGCGGCGGCCGCCCTGCTCCATGCTGTCGCCGCGGCCCCGATTTCGGCTCCAGCTCCGGTGCCGGTGCCGGCGGGCGCCCTACGCCCCGCGTCCCGCTCGGCGCCGCCCCGCGATCAGGGGTGCGGGGCCCGCGGCCATGGCGGGGGCTGCCCGCCCGCCCGCCTTCCCTCCTCCGGGGCGCCGAAACCTCCCGCCGCCGCCCCGGGCCGCGCCGCCGGCTCCCGCGCCCGCGGAGCCCTTCCCCGCGCCCGCGGAGCCTGGGCGGGCCGAGGGACTGCCCCGGAGGGAAACTCGAGGAGAGGCGCTGGAGGCCCCGCCACCACGACCGCTCGTCCCTCCAGCGCCTCGGTGCCGCGCTCAGCCCCGCGGGTCCCTGCCGGGCAGCGCGGGCCTCAGCTTGGATGCTGGGCTGGCTTTTATAATGGTGCTTGTTACATGTCGTTACAGGGATAGGGGCTGCCTGAAAGCCACGGGGGATGGGGGACGCGGTGGGGTGTCTTGTGTAGGAGAAAAAAAACCGCCCATGGCATCTTGAATGCACCGATCCGCGCACCGGGAAAGGGTACCCTCGCATCGGCAGAGGGTCCCACCCGCTGCTACGGCAAGCCCAGCTGAAATCACCCGCGGGGCTGGAGGAGGATGAGCTGCCCCTTATTCCCCCGTGGTGCTCTTGTAGGCATTTTCTGTTATAGCAGCGTGGACACGGTGTGCTCACTCTCCCTCAACACCTGATGGCAGGCAGGACTTGAAGCGCCTCCCGGCGTCCGGGTCCCCCCTGCCCTGAAAGGCGAGCGCTCCCTAAGGCAGCTCTAGGTGTCTACGAGGTCTTTTAACACCACTTCTGTGCAAAGGTACAAATGAAGAAAATGAAATATTTTACAACACTATGACTGTTTTCTGCCCTTGGTGCCGACCTGCTCAGGAGCATCCAGCTGGATTATAGACCTGTTAGAAAACTAAATAAACAATCAGTCAAACAAACCCAGCTGTTACTATTATTCCACACTCTGTTTTCCTTCACTTATGCTAGTGCATCTAATTTTTTTTCCCCTCGAGCCGTGACCAAGTCAGCGGGTGCCAGTTTGAAATGGGTAATGCCTGATGGCTAGAAAAAAACCCCATAGACCAGTGTCTATAGAGCCAAATAAATTTGTTTATTGCAGCTCTGGAGATGATGGATATTTCTCCATCTAATTCACCTAACCTTTTCGAGCGCTGTGGTTTATTTTTACATTAAGTATAACATCATCATATATGCACCAGATTTACACAACGCTTCTCATGGTTATAAATTGTTCTTCTCTACTGTGCTTGTGCTTCCCCAATTTAGGTGGTCTTGGGGGTCTTCTTCAATGAAGTCTCAAGGTCTTCCTCGCATTTGAACTTTCCAATTTTGTTTTCAGAGCACGCACATTTATAGTGTTCCTTGGTCTTTCTGGATCTAACCAGTCTAAATTCTTCATTTTGTGGCTAATTTGCTTTACATTTGCTCATCCTATTGCTTCCCAATATAGCTATACTTGTCTATTTTGGAAACTATTCACCTGCCGAGTTGCCGTTTATTTAAGCATTAAGCAACTAGTTAACCATACACTAGCTACTACATTGTATACAAAGTTATGATTCAGGTTATATTGGTATCTCATAACTCAAGATGTATAAGATAAGCATATTGTAACTTTGACACAAGTTATACAGGCATCACAGAGAATGACACTATTGGGCATCTTTATTATGTGGGGGGTTGAGTTAACTGACAGGGTGAATTCGTTGTGTGTCAATGTGTTTCCTCTCTCAGCTGCGCCCACATACTGCCAGAAAATAAACGAATACAGGTAACAAGTAGAAAAGAGTTTACTCGACATTCAGCTGGTCCTTACACTGTTATCTTTGTGGACCGCCCTCCAGTTAAATAATACAGTACCTGAGAGTCAGTAAATTATTGTCCTGGGGTACAATGCAAAAATGTGTATTCTATCACCATCTCTTGAAATGTGGGAGGGGTGGTGATCCTTATCTCTGTGGGAGATATCCTCTGCTGATGTGCCATCTAATAAAATCAGGGGGATCATCATCGTTATCTTTTCACAACCCATCCTTCCTCCAGAAGATAAATTCTCTTAATGAACCATTAAGTCCTATTGTGTGACTGATAAGATTACATCACCCCATTAAGAAATGCTCCAGCCAGGGAGAGGAGCCAGACCTTTCCTACCTAGATAAAAAACTGAAGTTTGGAACGCGAAGTCAGCCCTTTCCACTGGATCCCAGAGGAAAGTTGGACCTTTTTCATTCACATCATAGCTGGACCTTCGAGGAAAACTGCACCTTCTACAGGAGGACTGCAGCCACCGTTTATAGAGACTGCTACCAACACCCTGCCTGACAGGGTGTCAGGTTGTATTCTAACTCTGTCAGTAGTTTTTCTTTTGTGTTATTACATGTATTATATATTTTCTCTTTTTTCCCTATTAAATTGTATTACTGATTTAAAGACTCTCACTCGTTTTGCTTTCAAACCAATACATTTATTTACATGCTGTACTTTAAAAAGTATAGCAAAGGGACAGTGTAGATGACATGATACATACAATCGTTTGCAAAACGCCATCTAATTTAAGCTCCAATGACACTAAGGCTTAGTGGATCACCACTGCACCGACTCTGTGGAGCACAGAAGTCGAGTCAGAACCGCTGCCGCCACCACCACTCTCTGTCAGCGGTCATCCGCAAGCCAGGGGCACTTCTGGCCCACCTCCGAGGGCAGGAGGAGAGACAGGGACCGCTCGTTCAGAGACACCAGGAGCTGAAGCTGGTCCATGCAGTCCCGCAGGAGCTCCTCCGGGTAGCCGCTGACTCGTAGGTCCAGGGGGCTGCGGTGTCGCAGGAGCCGGTCCGCCAGCCCTAGGCTGCTGGCGGCCAGCAGAGAGGGCGCGTATTTGGTGAAGGCATAGTCAGCCAGGCTGAGCTCCGCGATGCCCGCCGCCAGGCTCCGGGCGTCCGCCGCCTCCCCCGCGTCGGCCCCTCGAGTGTCCAGCCGCACCTGGCTGAAGTGCTCCAGGAAGAAGTTGACGGTGGGCGCTGCCAGATCGAAGTCCAGGCGATGCAGGACGATGCACTCCAGGTTGCGGAGCTGCCGGCGGGTGAAGGCGTCGCAGCAGAGGGCGAGGAGCTCTTTCACGCTAGGAGGGTGCACCTCCACCTGCGAGTGGGAACAGGAGTGAGGACGCTGCCCCCGGGAAGCAGCTCAGAGGAGCTGGCGCGGAGCCCGGCCTGTCTGTGGCCCCCTCAGGCTAGCCTCGGCGGGCTGCAGAAACCCTGGCGGCGGGACTGCCGGGCCCCGGGGCCACCCTACCTGCTTGCAGGCAATGAGCAGCGCTGTTACTCCCAGAAGCTGGAAGCAGTCGGCGGCCACAGGGGTGGTGGCGAGAAAGCGGTCGAGGATGTTGACGGCCAGGCAGAGTGCCTCCAAGGAGAACCCGAAATGCCGGTGCACGGGGATAAGCCAGCTGACCAGCTTGCAGCGCGCCTCTGCCGTCACCTACGGCACCGGGGATCAGACGGGGCCGACCCCGGGCTCCCCCGCCCGCTCCCCGCCGCCGGCCCCACTGCCCCCACCTGCGGCTGCCGAGCAAGCGGCTCCCGCGGCTGGAAGCGGCTCTCCAGCCCCTTGCGGGAGCGGTACCAGCTCTCCCCGTACTCGCGGAAAGCCTGCAGCTCCTGCGCGCTCTCCCTCGCCGCCGCCGCCGTGCCCAAGCGCCGCCGCCGTGCCGGGCGCCGCTGGCAGCCCCCGGGGGAACTGCCGGGCCCCCGACGCTTCGGAGTGCCGCCGCACCGCCCGTTCGCCGCCGTCACCATGGGGGGAGCCCCGTGCCAGCTCCGCTCCGGTCGCGGCACTGGCTATTTGAGCGGCGAGGCGGCCGCCAAAGGTGTCACCGCCCGCCTCCCAGGATCCCCGCCCCGCCCGTCCCGGGGAGGTCGTCTGGGCATTTAGGGGACCACCGTCTCCAAAACAAAATCCGAGCCCCCGTAACGTCTGTCTCTTGTCTGCTGCTGTGGAGGAGACGCCGCGGGACTGTGACCTCCCGACCACGGCCTCCTCGCTCTCGCATGGCACGGAGAAAACCGGGCAGCAGAACCGTAAACCCACGAATGCAGCCAGCTGAAGCTGCTGCACCGATTTTGCCATTACCAGCGCAGCTGTCTTTCCAGCTCCTAGCAGTTCAACTCGGAACCTCGTAAGCAGTAACAGGTACCGATCACTCCCCACAAGTAACAAGTGTCATAAGTAACACTTCCAGTGCAGGTCACCAGAAACAGCAAAAATACAACAGGAGGAATGCTGGAGCTCACGGGGCACTCTGGGTCTCAGTTACACTTCCATCCATGGACTATTTATGTAATGGAGTACTACTTTAAAATAGCTGAATGCAAAAAATCAAAACAGTCCTGCCCTTCTCCCACCCAGTTATAGTGTACTATAGATGGAGAAAGACTTGGAGAAAGAAAATCTCTTTTGCGTTAAGCACTGGGAAAGATGCCAGTGGGAAACGAGCTTCAAGAAGCCCAAGACACAGAAGCAAAACAGAAGAGATGGGAATTCTATAACGTGAATAGCATAAGAAGGAACTGCTCTCCAAGGTGAGGCAGAGATCAGGAGAACATACTGCCTTTAAAAGAATGAGAGAACTGATTGCAGATCACAGTTGAGATTATGGTGACAAAGATTCAGAGATACTGAATGGTCCTGTGTCTGACAAACGCTTTGCAAAAAGTGACACAAAGGTGTTAACAGAAGTCTTTATTAATAAATAAAGCAAAAGAGAAAGTTCATCCACCCAAAAAGTACAGGCACAAAAGTTTCTCGTGTATACTACAGAAGCAGAAAGCCAGCATGGCATATTTTTTGTTTGCTTTTCTTTTTAAGATAACTGTGCTTATCTGTACACCACAGTGTGACCTCCTTAATGTTTTGCAGAAAACTGTTGCTCACACAAGATCGTGCAATTTCCCAGTTATTACAACATATCCCCTTAATTTATTTCAGTTATTTATTTAAAAGATTACAAAGCAGAGCATGCTAGAGAAACACAAAGAATAACTCTGAATTTCAACATTACCACCTATAAATGGAAAAAACCCTCTTATTCATCACATTTGAATAAGGGAGAAGAACTCAAACACAATTCACGCTTTACCTAGGATTTAACCATTTAAGACCAACAACTCATTTGCAAAATATAAACTCAAAAGAAAGACGAGCTCATTAGTTACTGAATTACTGAGCCATTTTTCTAATTTGTGTTTTCAAAGGATACAAATAAAGTATCTCAATCAAAACCTAGGAAATCTGTTTAGAGTACAGATTTAGTTTGTATCTTCAATGAATATAATTTGCAGGTTCTGGTGTCAGTGTGAGAATACCGAAGGCAAAGCTGAGGTCTTAAGGTCTAAAATCAAAACTTCTTGTTCAAATGCTTCCTTGCCTAAATGGCAGTGTAAAAAAAACCCCAAAAGTCACTTCCTGTCTCCTATGAAATCAGAACTACCACTAGGTTATCATAATGCATAGAAGAATAACAGATATGATCCCTGTTCCTTCAGTGCTGTTAGCAAGCAGCTTTCCTCTTCTAGAACTGAGTGTAAGCTAACATGCACAAGCTGGACAGCAATACCAGTTTGACAATGACAATCTAACTGGATAGGCTTCATATATCTTGCATTTTTATGCAGTTTCCTCAGTGTCCTTTCTGTACATGATTAACCTCTGCTGTATAAAACCTTTATTTTTCAGATTAAACAGAAGTAGTCGTCTACACTGTGCTTCTGTCTGTAAAGACAGTTCCTATTTGACTGCAACTGTTCAATGGTAAATCCTCCCCAATACATTCCAATAAGAATATATTCCTTATTCTTGAAGCTGAGTTGGCAATCTAAAATTGCCCTTCATAATTAGAAATAGTGCAGATAGGTGGAATGTGAGACCATCTGATTCATTAAGCTACTCAGTTAATGATTATTCAGTATTAAAGGAACAAAGGATCACTCAGACATCCAGTCATTGTGAGCAAGAGGGGTAGGAGAGAGCTGCCACTGGAAGTTTCCATGAGGAGCTTCTCAGATATTTCCTTGAAGAGGGTCAATACTAATTTTGATCAATAAGGGGAAAAAACCACATGATCATCTCTTGCAGAACTATGCAAAACTTAACATACAAAAAAGGGACATCAAATTACAGTACAGTTGCAGGAGTTGCAAGGATCAGGGTAAACAAGGAGAAACAACTGAGAAGAGGCACATCCTCTGCTTGTGAGGAGCTGCTGGTCAGCACGTCTCACTGAGCCTCACTGAGCACTTGTTCACAGCAGTCCATACTATCATCTTAGAGATGCTTGTAGAGCATCTTCTCAATGTAAATCATACAGAAAAATCAAGATTTCTCTAACATGTAATGGTTTAATACCATAAATAACTAGTTTTAAAAAATCATCACTTAGGAAACCCATGGGAGAAACATAAGTCTTCTGTTTGCACATGCGGAATTCCACTCAGCTGAGATTAAGGACCAATCTTCAATCATCAGTACACACTGTCCTGATGATATGATTAGCACATTAAGCAAAAAAAGAATTGTTCACACCCATTTCTATTTTGAGAAGAAACTGCTTGCAGTTATCATTCACACATTCAAGACAAATGGCACCAAATATGCCGTAAAGGCCAAGCATATTCAATGTTCATCTTTAAACTGATAAAGGAGAAAGGCTGATTCTATACAAAATCATGCAGTGTATCCCCCATCATGGTTGGTATCAACCACATTAAGAATTTAAATACTTCCTATTAATGTTGGAGTGTGTATTCCTCCTGCAATTACCGAAACGTTGATTTGTTACTGATTTCTGATTTCAGTTACCATTTTCTGTTTTTATCAGCTCTTTGATGATGTGTAAGACCTTGTCATCTAGAAAAGAAAAAAAACCACAGCATATGAAAAAGAGCAAGCTAAAAAACTGATTTCCAAAACGCCAAAAATCTAAGTCTAGCTCTCAGCAAATTAAAATTTTGTTTCAGGCTATGCCAGAATCTAAAGCAAAACAAGTGATTATCATTTGGCTAGCAAAAGGACAAGCAGCATGTACACAGTATATCATAAAATTATTCAGTAAACTGTCAGTGACCATTTCAGTATTCCACAAAAGATTGGGAAAGTGGTGGGTTAAGTACAGATATAGATACATCAGCTACCAGTAGCTCCTTTTCTTCCTCACCTACA
This sequence comes from Acridotheres tristis, assembly GCA_037013685.1. Lineage (NCBI taxonomy): Eukaryota > Metazoa > Chordata > Aves > Passeriformes > Sturnidae > Acridotheres > Acridotheres tristis. The sequence continues at coordinate 62,779,950 of CM072919.1, read as the reverse complement.
ATATGCTGAACATCCAGTGTCCACATTTTAAATTATGCTCCACAGTTCCTTATTTTTGGGAACCAACATGCTGTTGGTTATCCTAGATTTTGAGAATTTGCATAACACTTATAAGCCATTCATGCTTAGGATTCTCCACACGTAATCTCGATTCTATTTTGAGATGCATGCCTCACCATTACTACTACTACTACCTTGAATATTGTTACCAGGGCTATCTTTAAAACGGCAGTTGTGCAGATCTTTGCACATCTTGGGTGAGCCACACAACATATGCAGGCTTAGTAATGACTTTCTGGATGCCTCTTAACGGAACTTTCATGTCACACATGCTACTGTATGAGGATGCAGTCTAGTAATGATTGCTCAGATTTGCTACAAGGTCGACTTAAACAGAAATGCCAGCAATAAGTTACCTTCAAGTGACATTTTGGGATTTTCAAGCTTCTTCTTCAAAACAGACTCAATGAGAACTCTCAGCTGTTTGAAAATTACTGCGATCTTAACAGGAGCCTATAAAGAAAAGACAAGCATTTGCATTACCAGACATTTCATACCAAAATATAGATCAAAATACTACGCTACAGAAGTTCTTAACAAGATTACTGCAAAAATGATGCACATACGTGAACTTTAATGGCAATGATAATCATGATGGATAGTATACTCATGAAATGACTGGGCTTACATTATGTCTTAGCTTTAAGCACGAGCTGTTTGTAGTATCAAAGCCCGAAGAATAGCAGCCTAGAAGGGCATCTTAGAATGTGCTCCCACACAACCAGCATAAGAGGAAATTATTACTTTACCAATAAGCTATCCAATTAATTACCGTTTCCCCCCAAAGGTAACAAAGTTCAAATTACATTTATATCTGAAATAAACCAGCTATGCATTTGCCTCTTGGGAGGTCTGCCAGGCCTTCTGACAAAGCAATCACAAGTCTTTCCTAAATCTCACTAGGAATTTGGATACCTCAAACTGAAGCCCCTCTCCCAAAAATATTTCATTTTATCCTTTCTTCTCTTAATCCCTCCAATCTTTCTCTCATCTCTAACAAATCCACAAGGGACCTGCTTTTTAAATTCCCTGTGCATGATAAGCAGTGAATTCAAATAGATTATTGGATCAGCAGACTGCAAAAACTTGTTTTATTGTTTACAGTTGTCTTTGAGAGTAGCACAAGGCCCACAGCACAGAAGCAGCACAGAAAATTGTAACCATGTAGCTGCCTGGATAGCAAAACCCGCTACTTGCCATTTACCAGAATTTACACAGGATCTTTTAATGACAACTATTTTGTCTGCAAAAATATGCTAGTAAAGTACTCTCAGTTTTCCAATTTCCAAATAAAATTTACACATGTGGAAAGCAAAAAACCTAATCAAGAAAACCAAACCCCCAACGCAAGTAAGCGGCTATTCTACAATTTGGTTTTTCTTTTTCAAACAATTCTGCCTGCACCATAGAACAGTATATACAGCAGTGTACTAAAGCTAAATATGTAGTTACAAGATTATAAAATTGTAGGAAAGGGTAATACAAAAACAGTACACTCCTCTGCTTTCACTACAAGCTCTATAAAACAAGGTTTCGTCTGCATCCATTTTCAATACCTTTTCTGAAAGAACACTTTCTTCTTGAAGAGAGAGGGAACGGATTTGTTGCAAACCACATATGACAACACCATTCTTTTGAGTGTGATTTATTAAGATTTCATTACACATACACAAAATTTCCCATAATTATCTTTAATTCTCTTCCCCTTTCTTCCCTCTTATTTCCATATACAATGATCTGAATAAAGCTGATATATCAACTATATAATATGAAAACTCATGAAATCACAAAAGGTGGTTTAGTTATAACTGCAAGGCACCTGAAAATGGATCCAACCATCAACTGTCAGGAGATGCTCGCGATGCTGGACTTCTATATCCCCACCGAAAAGTAAGATGGGAAAGGGGGATATTAAAGTAGTTTCTCTTAAATACACCTTGGCATACCTCACCTGCATATAAACAAACACTAACAATTAAAAACAGTAATAAAAAAATCCCAAACCACATAACATCTGTAACACTAGATTTGATTGCTACTTCTACAAGCAAAAAATACACTTTTTTCCCCTTTACAAGATGCAACCAAAACAAGTTATTGCACACAATCAATAGCTATTTGTCTGCCTTACACCACAAAATAAGTAATCTCTAAGTAAGTGACAAGCATATATGTAAGCAAAAGCCAGAGTTATCTTCTTAAAGCTCAAATGAAGAGATAATGTTAACCTAGTGGTGTTCATAGAAGCAACACTAAAAGTAATAACACTACTGAAGCAATAGGCAGGCAAAGCTCTTTTGTTACACATTCGCCTTGGGAGCAGCTGTTTTATCAGTTTATCTACATCCACATATGCAAATGCATAAATGTGGTACACATAGACATACACTGCATGAACTATGGGACTCAGCATGTGCTGCTTCTGGCTTTGGAACATCTCAAATAAGGACAGAATGGGGTGGAATGAGTTGTAGTGGGAAGAACGAACATAAAAAGAACACATCTTCATATAGAAGTGCAGGCTTTGTTTGCCTCACTGTTCACAGAATAACCTACCTACCTTAGTTGCTGTCTTGCCATCACACTATGATGTTCTTGGGGGGTCAGGAAATATTTCAACTCTCAAAAAATACTATCAGTTTAAATGCATTCAAAAGTCTAATACTTCCTGCTTCTTTACAGTAAATTTGGCCATTAAGCAACTGCTGTCAAACTTTTGTTGTACCAGCAGTATAACTAAATACAAACACTTGAATTTAGCCTGTAGCTGACAAGATTTTCAATCGAAGGGGGAAGAAGTGAAAAAATTGCAATTCAGTTAAGGAGTTTAGCAGTCCATTACAGAATTGGCTATTTTATTACTGGCACATGTCAGTACCAAGTTTCAAAACCTTAAAACAGTAACAAAGCAGACTTTGAAAAGTTACTACTACATATTACTGTATAAAGTGTTACTAAAATCAACAAAATCAATTCAAGAAGTCAGTGATATGATTAAGTTAAATAATACACAGAAAATGCCTTCTATTTTTAGCTACCAGTTTCACCATGAAAAGATTTTTTCATGATCTTCAGCTTCACCTTCTTTTTCTTCAGCACCCAGTTGACTCACTTTTATGGACTTTAGGATCATTAGATAATAAAGGACTCTTTAAAATAAAATAATTAGGTATTAAATAACACACCAGTTTGAAATATATTAGAGGCAGAACTCCACCTTTACACAAATTACTAGCTACATTCACTATCTTCAACCTACCTTCTCCTGGTAAAGCAGCCATCCATATGTTTGCAAGTCTCGATTTACAGAAGAGGGATGAACTTGCGCTTTACCCTGAGCAGTTTCTACCATGCAAGCCAGCTTCTCTGTAATATCCACAGACTTTGTATACAGTATTTTTCCTACGTTGTCATACAGTCCTGCAGTCAACACAGCTTTAAGAAGAGCTATTTCACTGAGGGACAGGGATTGTGTGACTCCATTTCCATCCCATCCACATTGTGTTGAAGGTGCTGTGAACCCTGCTGCTCTGACCACTCTTATGAGTTCTTGCTTCACATCCTGAAATTAGGATGGTATTAGTAAAGTTTTGAATTTAAAAAGTTACATACTCCACCTCAGCAGCAGGAAATAACACTTCATCTGAATTATTCATGCTCTCCAAGGGAAAGTACCTTACTAGAATAAAAACTTGTATTTTCTGCAGCAACAATGGAAGCTATACTGTTTTCTATGAGCAAAATATTATTTATAACATAATCTGATATCTGGAATAGAGGATTAGACATACGGAAATATATATGCTGGAAATACTAAATCTCTACCTCCTGTTAAAACGAAAATATACATTTGCATCACAGATCCAGTTCTGCTCGGAAATATCAATTAAAACATTTTCTCACCAAAAATAAGAGGCCATTCATGCAAGTTTGTGGCTCATCTTTCAAATTAACTGTTAATAGATATGTTATTTGATATCAAGAATAATATAAATACTTTAATTCATGAAGCTTTGATTCTCTGATGGAAGTAAGGCCTAGCTTCTCCAATGGCAGTGACTATAAAGCTGTTTACCAAAGCGTGCATATCAAAACTCAAATACAGACACAGCTACCTTGATTGAGAGCATGCATTTTCACCAGTCCCTAAAATTCCACTTGCTTTTATCTTGTCTAAATAGTAACTGTGATATATCATCTCTTTTAAAGGGAATTACATTTTCAGAGGGAAATTTTAACAGATAACTTATGAGTGCAGAGCATAATGATATGTTTTACCTCCAGAGTTAACAGTGAAGTCCTATTAAGGAAATTCCTCCTGCAATAAGTCATTTCAGCACGATACCCCCCTTCCTGTCGAGCCCTTTTCCACCTAAAGAAAAAAATAGTGTCTTATTACAGCAAGAAGAAACCCATCAAGACTATAACAAAACAGGCACTAAGTATAGAATAATGTTTTGTGGTAAGCATTCTTCACTCTAAAATAAGTTGTATTAATGAAGATGAGTGCTGCTGGTCTAAGGACACTCCAGAGAACATGCCCATAACATAGATTTGACAGATACTAATAAATAAATAAGGTGATTTACTCTCAAACCCCACACATTTCTGTCTTGACAGTTGGAACAAAATTCAGACTTAGTGGTAATACTCTAAAGGAGAAAAAACCTGTGAGTCATTTTATACATTTGTGCTTTATCAAATACAAAATATTCTGGTCAAAATAGCACAAAGAGCAAACAAAATACTTTAAACACTACGATAAACTGACACAGTAAACCTCTGTATGTGCACAAGCATAGTTAAAAGAAGTTGAACAAAACACTAAGCAAGCTATCCATTTGTGTTACAGTACAGTGGCAATCTACTGTTACTCTGAACAGAAAAAACTTGAAGTGAAAGCAGTTCAAGAGACATTAAGAATTCTTTACATAAGTGTTATAAGATACTTGTTATCTGCTAACATCACTGTAGCCGTGGAATGAGGTTTTAACCCTTTAAGTGCAGCAGAAATAAGATGCACAGCTACATGGTCATCGTTCATGACAGGAAGAAAGAGACAAGTTTATTCAGAAATACACTTGGTTTTATAGCATGACTGCAACTCCAAGAGTAGAGAAAAGGTGATTGATTCAGAGAGAAGACACCCCATTGCCAGGGCCTGGTCACACACCACAACAGCTGTTCATTCTTTGTTATTAACTCCTTTTTATTTTGACCAAATTATCACCCTGGGAGAAATTCTCCCTGGCCTTGAGCTGGACTAGCTTATCGGCTGGGAACACAGCTGAAAAGCTCCAGCCTGGAATATTTTTCAGGCTGTAATTTTCTTACTTTCTCAATACGTGTCCCACACATCACTTACCCCAGATAAGCATTGTAGATTGTTATATGGTCTGAAACTGCCATAGCTAGAGATGATTTTGCAAGATCTGCTTCATCTTTTCGACCAATTGGTGTAGTAAATGGAGATTTTTCTGTCATAACAGCAGCCAAAGTTGCCTACAATTATAAAGGACATATCACTTAGAAGTATTTTGTTATAAGCTTACAGGTTTATAAAACAAATAGCCTTAAATTTTATCATTATCTTAGAATTATAGGCTTGGGTTGCAAGGGAACTTAAAGATCATCTAGTTTCAAGCCTCTGCTATAGGCAGGGACACCTTCCACAAAACTAAGTTGCTCAAAGCCCCACCCAACCTGGCCTTAAACATTTCCAGCAATGGGACATCCACAACTTCTCTGGGCAACCTGTCCCAGTGCTACACCACTCCCGCAGTAAAGAATCTCTTTCTTCTGTCGATTCAAACCTAACCCTCTTTCGGTTCAAACCCATTCCCTCTTGTCCTGTTACCATATGCCCGTTAAAGAAGTTCCACTTCAATGTCCTTCAGATACTGAAAAGCTGCAATTAGGTCATGCTGGAGCCTTTTCTCCACACTGAACAACCCAATTCTCTCAGTCTCCTCAAAGGAAAGGTATTCTAGTTTTCGCTGATCATCTTTGTGATAAACTCTGGACTCACTACAGCAGGTCCACATCCTTCCTGTGCTGGGGCTACTAGAGGTGGATCCAGCACTACAGGTGGGGTCTCATGAAGGCACAGCAGAGGTGCAAAATCCTCTCCCTGCCCTGCTGCCCACACTGCTCTGGATGCAGCCCAGGACAATTTGGCTCTCTGGGCTGGGAGTGCCCATGGCTGGGTTATGTCCAGCCTCTCACCCACAGCACCCCCAAGTCCTTCTGGGCAGGGCTGCTCTGGGGCTGTTCGTGCCCAGCCTGTGCTGATACCAGGGGTTGATCTGACCCAGGTGCAGCACCAGCACTGACCTTGTGAGCTCCACATCTGCCCAGTTCTCCAGGTCCCTTTTGAGGGCATCCCATCCTTCAGATGTGTCAACAGCACCACTCAGCTTGGGGTCACCTGCAAATCTGCTGAGGGTGCACTGAACCTCTCCATCTACGTCACTGATGAAGATATTTAATAACACTGGTCCCAATATAGAGGGCACCACTTATCACTGATGACCATTGGGACTCTGAGCCATTAACCACCACCCTCTGAATGGGACTGTACAGCCACTTGCTTAACTAACAGTTCGCCCTCTGAATCCATTTCTTTCCAAATTTAGGTGGGGGACCATGGTAAAGGCTTTGCAGAAGTTCAGATAAACAAATATGTAGCCTTTCCCTAGTCCACTGATGTGGTCTCTCCACCACAGAAGGCAACTGGGTTGGTAAAGCAGGACTTGCCCTTGGTTAAGTTCATGCTGGTGTCTTGAATCACCTTCTGGTCCTTCAAGTGTTGCATCATATTTCTAGCAGGATCTCTTCCATTATCTTGCCAGGTACAGAACTGAAGCTGACAGGTCAGTAGTTCCCAAGGCCCCTCTTTTTTACTTTCTTAAAAAGAAATAGGTACAATGCTTCTCCCTTTCCAGTCATTTGGGACTTCACCTGACTGCCATAAAAGAGGTTACCATTGATGACTGAGGCAAAAATATTTAGTACCTCAGCCTTCTCCTCACCTGTTGTTATCAGTTCATCAGCTGGGGTACATTTTCTTCAGCCTTCCTTTTCTGGCTGACATAACTGTATAATCCCTTCTTATTTGTCTCCGTATTCCTTGCCATGCTAAGCTCCATCTTTGCTATGCAACTAGACTGCAATCCTGTAGTCTTTCCAGGATACCTGTCTTGCTTCCACACTGATTGTGAATTTGCTTGTTGCCCTTAAGCTGAATCAGCAGGTCTCCACTCACACCAATGACTGTCTTCCCTGCCTGATTTCTTGCACCGGAGACTCACCAGCTCTTGTACTTTAAGAAGAGTAGATAATACCTAATTATAGTTTACCTTCTACTAAGTCTCAAGGAAATCTCAGCACCCTAAGAATTTCCTATACAGAATTCAGCACTTGCTTATATTAAAGCCACTGCTTACACAGTGCTTGAAACGCAAGCATAAAAAACATCTCAAAACTCACATGAAATGTTTTTCCAAATGACAGTGCAATGAAGGTCAGATTTAACCAATTGCTTTAGGTTATATTATATGAACAGGAGATAAAGAAATTAAACTTTCGCTTTTCAGGAACTAACATACTCATGATTTCTTCTAATTTGCAGTGAATTAAATAGATTAGGTGAAAATGTAAACTATGCCACAGTCTTAAGTTACCTACCAATTAATTTGCAAAAACTTTGATTATGTTCTTGGCCATAAATTGTGGGATAATCCAGACTGTCTAACTCACATATAAGAGGACATTTTCTTTAAATGTCAGATTCCCTGGGATCCCCATAGACAGACCTGGAGACTAAGCTTGATTATCTAATGTGGATAGTACCTAGGAGTTTAGAAGCATAGAACCACTTTAAGTTGGAAAAGACCTTTAAGATCATGGAGTACAACCATAAGGAATACTTATATTGGAATAATATCCATGATGTCTGGATGCCCTCACTCTAAAGTAAACATTTTAACTGGCATCACCTTTTCAAAATACCACATTATAAGAAATCAGATTAATCATAAAGGATTAACAATTCTATTTTAAATACGATTTTTTTACTCACCACAGGATCCAAGCAGCCAAATATAGCACCAAATATAAGCATTTTGCCAATCTTTACATTAACAGGAAGGGCTGCAAGGTGCTGGCCCAACGGAGTCAGCTTGGGCTCACTTAACTGACAAGCGCCAATCTTCCTCAACAGATTCATTGCATTACCAATTACTTGCTGCTGTGGTGGATCTAATGCTTTGGAAAGAAAATCTTCAGGCGAGCCAAGACTGCATTTCTGTGAGGCAACAGGACATGTATTTCAATATAAAAATTTATTATGAAAAAAAGTTCTCTAACAGCTACACAGAAAACTGAAAAGCTGATCTTGCATCAAAAGTATGCATTCCCTCCCCACCAAACAAGCGTCTTGCTTCCCAGAAGGATGACATGACCCACATTAGGTTAACAAAACTTCATTGTTTGGAAGGGCTTCATATGGCATGACCACTACTCAAAGAAGTGTGTTACCAGAGATCACTGATGAGCAGGGGACTTTCAATCCTGATGGGATGCAGTTCAACTAGCACTAATTTGCCAGGCTGCTAACTTTCCCATGCACGTTCTACTCATTTAAGACATGGTGAGAGGTAATGGAATTGCTCCCTTAAACAGAAATAAATTAGAAGGATATTCAACAGAGTTTAAAATTGTCACTCTGAGGCAAACTGGAATCATACAGTACACTATTTTCACTGAAGAGCATGCTGCTATTTTATAGCAATCAAGCGCTGAGTTACCCCCTGACCTGTGTGAGAAGCTCCACTAAGTAACTGCATTGGATCAGGTCTGTTGCAACAAACCTTTTATGCTACTAGGGTCAATAATTCCAGAACAGGCAACAGTGTGAAGGCATAACTCCTCCAAAAGCATGCACGGTATTTTTAGCTAACACAGCAGATTGGGCTTGTGTGGCTAGGTTTAGGTATTAAGGCCTGCATGGGTGAGTTTGGTGAGAAGCTGAGAGCAGCTTCCCCGACATCTAGCCAATGCCAGGTAGCTCCAGGACAGACCCGCTGCTGGCCAAGGCTGACCCAATCAGTGATGGTGATCATGCCTCCTGGAGAAGTTACTTTACAGAAACAAATTGCAGCCAGAGAAGAGTAGGTGAGAACAACTCTCAAGACACCAAAAATCAGTGAAGAAAGTAGGAGAGGACGTTCTCCAGATGCTGCAGCCCATGGTGAGGAAGGCTGTCCCCCTGTGGCTCATGGAGGTCCATGGTAGAGCCCACACACAAGCAGGTGGATGCCTGAAGGAGGCTGTGACCCTGTGGAGAGCTCACACTGGAGCAGACTCCTGGCAGGGGACCTGTGGTGCTACGATGAGAGGAGCCCAGATTGCAGCGGGTTTGCGGCAGAGCTTATGACCCTTAGGTGGACCCACGTTAGAGTTGTTAATGAAAAACTGCAATCTGTGGGAAAGGAGTCCTCCCTTCCTCTGAGGAGGAAGCAGCAGCAAAAATAATGTGTGATAAACTGACCAAATCTGCCATTCCCGATCTCCCTGCACTGATGAAGGATAGGAGGTAGGAAACTGGGAAATAAAATCTAAGCCAGGAAAGAGGGAGGGGTGGTTTCTACTTCTCATTAACCTACTCTAACTTAACTAATTACAAATTCAATTGATTTCCACAAATCAAGTCTGTCTTGCCTGGGACAGTAATTGGTGAATCAGGTATCTCTGTGTCCTTACCTCTAGCTATGAGCCTCTCATTATATTTTCTCTCCCATTCACCTGAGCAGGAGAGTAATAGAGGAGCTTTGGGGCCACCCAGCGTCCAGGCATGGTCAACCCACCATACAAGGTTAGCAATTCTAAAACCAAAAACCATACCATAATATGAAGGCATAATTCCTCCAAAGGCACACGCAGTATTTCTGGAACAGAATATTCCATGAAACTTTCAAACCTGCAACATCATAAAAACACAAAGACATATATTCAACTAAATTTTTGAACTAAACTTGTTAATCTGGTTTTCACATGGTCATTCTTTACAGTTTTTCTCTTGAAAGGCAAGGAAGGGAGTAGCATGGATAAGCCATTCATACTTTGAATTAAGGCATGTGCTGTGGCTTGAAAAACAAATTTTAGTCAGAGAGAGAAAGGCAGGAAACCCCAATTTCCAAAATAAGTCTGTAAAATGCTTTCAAACTGCAAAGTCTTTTATGGGACTAAAAGGTCCCATTGGTTCATTGGTACACTTCACTGGTTATATCAAAAAGACTTTAACCTTAATTGCTTCTCAGCTGAAAGTCGCTTTAGGTTTTCACAGAAGCAGGAAAAATGTTACTCCATTGCAGTAATATAAATTATTTCTGCAGCGCCCCATCTCTTATCCATAGATGTTACCTCCTCAGAAACCTACAGATCTGTCTGATAAAAAATTCAAAGTTCAGGAGGTAAGGTTTGCACACATTTGAGGTAAGCCAAGCAGGTGTTGTAAAAAACTGATGTTCTACAATTCCTTGTGCTGCACTTTTCTTTTTATTATGAGTATTTCTTTAAAAACACATTACAGGAATATTAAGAATAAAATTAACTTTTTTTAAAGTGTGACAGACTTAACACTTTGCACATATGATATTCAAATTCTTGTTTTGGTTGAGTTTTTTCCAGTTTTATTTTCTTGGTTTGCAGTAAATAAAGTGAATTTCAACAAGAATTCTTGGTTTTGCACAGAAAAAATACAGACGGTATCTATGTGATTTACAGAAGTCTGCTAAGTTTACAATACCTGTCTCTCGTGTACATTCGGAAACAGAAGCCATCCCTAACACGTCCAGCTCTTCCTTGTCGCTGCAGAGCACTTGCTTTACTAATAAAGGTCTCTTCCAGGGAACTCATCTGACTGCTTTCATGATACCTGAAAAATTATATATATATAAAGAGGATTCAGATTTCAGAATTTAAATTTTTCATGTATATGTAACCTGAACACCAGCATATTGACAATGTATCTAATGAGCAATTACTTGAAAATACATTTAGTTTTGAAAACCAAGCATATCTGGGAGTAACTGTATATTATAAAACCTTGAATACAACTCACCAGTGAAAATATAAGAACTGGAATGAAAGCATTATTATTTCATCTCCCTGGCAACTCAGAATCGTTCTAATACATTGTGTAGGGATTTTCAAATTTAAAGTGAACAAAAAAAATCTTTAAAAAACTGAGATAGCATAAAAAATATTTTCTACATTTTTAACACAGTATTTAATCATAATTATACATACATTACATCAATTATCTATGAACTTCTTTTGTTCTTCTCACCATTTGAAACTCCAAAAATACATCCCAAACCTGTACCCAAAACTGCAAGCCTTTAAATGCAGCACATTTCTGCATCTTTTAGTTTAATAGAATACTATTAAACTACTAGTTTCTATCTAGTTTCTTCTAATTTTATAAGGATACTACAGAATTCTTGCAGCTCTATCCTCCCAACTGATGACTGATATGATTGATGTATGCTTGATAAAAATCAAACTCTTACCTATTTTCTTTTGTTCTCCCAGTATCAATTACAAAGACAACATCTGGTATTGTGATACCCGTCTCTGCTATATTGGTTGCCAAAACAATCTAGAAAGAGTAATATAACATAAATAGAAGAACTGAAATGTCTAAACAGGTTTCAACCTTTAAATCAGTATTATAGAGTAAGTCTGATTAAATTTTTTTAGCCCAGAAATGTTTCCTTAAATAATCTGACAAATAATTAAAAGCTACATGACTTGGAAAATGGCCTAGTTTTCCCCAAGGAGAGAAATTAAAAGCTAAGAAATAATTTCACATTCACATTTTGTTTTATAATCCATCAAAAATTACTGGCTAGTATTTGCCAAAATTGATCAACATTTAATTACAGTTTGGCAATAAATAAAACCGCATTTTTCCGAGATAAAAGCCATAGTTACTGGTTAACAATAGTTAAAATACAGATAAGTAATAATTTAGGATGTTCACAGAAAAAATTTATGTTTAAGAATTTGTCTATTACTGTCAAGATTTTCAGAGCATATTAGCTTCTACCCATTACAGACCACCGAATTAGAATTGTTTCTTTGCAGAGAGGAAGTTCTAGGAATACCTAGTTGTTGTGTAATTCTGTATGATAACAATTCAGAGTTGCACCCACAGAAAATTTCTCTTTTCAATTGTGAACTTCGTAAATATTACCTTTCTAACACCAAGAGGAGGTATTGTAAATGCAGCTGCTTGATCTTGAGTTGAGAGAACAGAATGCAAAGCTATCAATCTGTGCCTAGAAGAAATTATAATAAATATACACTAATCAAATAACATGGAGTAAAAAAATAAGACCAGTATAATAACAACATTTGGAGAAAGTAATTAGAACAGACAATCAAAAGAGTAAAACTTTGTATGATTAGGTATAAAAGTCTGCTTCATTGTTTCATTACAATATCTAGAAAAAATAACCCCATTATTTCATAGGGATGTTCTGCCATTCAGTAAAACTGCTGGAAAAATTGTAATACTGCAAAACTGCACTTAACAGTACTTAATAGTAACAATCTAGCAATATAGGGAGCTAGGTGTCTGTAAACCCAAGTTTTTAAAACTGTGCTTCCAAGATAAGGACCATTACAAATTCATGCTACTTTGAGAAATAAAGGCCTTCAGAGGTGTGAGAGCTACAGAGACTGGTACTTTCCCTCCCTTCCAGACCTTTATATTCAGTCTGTCAGTAAGCATTTAGTATTTGACTGCAATTGTTCCTTTTATGCAGTTGTGTTGCTAACTTTCAGTTACCCAAAAAATAAATTTTGAAATTATCTGTCACTACAACCCTAGGCCATTTCTCTTGGTAGATCCAGATGCTCTGGAGCTCTTCTCAGGAAGTAGTCACTTCCATGTAAACAGTAAGCCACAGAAATCTGTATCCCAGGTATGGCAGGTTCCATACCTTAAGAAGTGGAAAAGAAGCAGTCAAGTGCCTTTGATAGATAAATTTGCTTAAAAATAAAATAGAAAATAATAAAAGAAAATTTATTATACCATTTTTAAGCATCTGTCATTTTTGCTTGGATAACTTTTCGATTATAGCAGTAAAAGTACATTTGTATTGTAGCAGAAGTACATTTGCATTGCACTGAAAGTACATTTGTAGCACAATTAGCTCAGAGGCATAACTCTCACTTGCTTTTTACAAGAATAGCAAACCTTAATGAATATGTTTGTTGGGTTGTAACTTAGAGTATTGACTTAATAAAAAATACCTGCATTACCTGTCATGCAAGTTAAATCTCCTGTCAGTTGAAATGAGATCATACAGCTGTTGGATATGAGCAAGGCCTGGTAAAAAGATCAGCACAGCACCTTCAATATTCTTGAACTGGGGACTTCTATCTGCAAAATTACAGTACAAGCATAGTCAAAACATGCATTGCGAACAGTTTTACATTAACAACAGGAACAAATGCTAGGCCCTGTGGTTAATACTTTTTAGGGTCTTTCATGTAAGACTGAAGTCAACTACTTCATTATCAGTAGAAAGCAGTGGAAAACGGGTCCAAAGGACAACCCCAGGTATATAAACTTCATAAGAAGTGGACTAGAAGTACCTAAGTATGCAAGCAACTCCAAAATAAGTTCAAGGTTGATCTTGTAAGGGTTCATATATAAGATAGCCTGCTGTGTATGACTGCTATACTTCGCATAATAAGGAGCCAAATCAATACCAGATCCAGACTGGATTGGGACGTACTCCTGAAAAACAAGAGTAAGCAGAAAAAAAATCATCACATTCTTAGTCTTTTAGAATAACATAAGAGAGCAGAAGGTGAATTTGCCATTCACTTGAAACAGAGACTGGGAGAAGAGAAATTTAACTAACTTCCCATCAAAACCTGCATGAACTAGATTAAATCACAACCACCTACATAATGCGTATAGGTATCTACAATCGTTAAATAACATTACAGATTTTTTAAAAAGGTAAAAATTAAAGTTTCTCCAAGAGGTAAACAGGCCCCAAGTCCATATCTGGCATTCAACTGATATCAGCTCAAACTGGGATAAGATGTATACTCTTCTTTCAAAACTCCTACTTTGTGGTTTAAGAAACTAGTTTCACCTTTTCCCTCTACCTCACCTCATCCTTCTCAACTAATGGTTGCAATGAAAATCAGAAGTGAATTAGGTGGCAATTCCTGCAGTGTTTTGGAACAGCAAAAAAGAAGAGTTAGCAGGAGAGACATACATTTGAATTTATTCTAGACATCTTACACACATAGCATAGTTTCTAAATTAAGTGGCAGTACTGTAAACTATTTTACTCTTACTCAACACACTTAAGGAAGCTTGACACCTCATATCCTTCTGTACTGAAGGAAAACCATCAGCAGAGCACACCACATGTATAAGTGTTAAAATACAGCAAGCTAAATTTTCAGAAGTTTTGCAAAGCAAGTTGAAGCAGAGAGGTATCTTCCCAAAATACATTGTCTAGATGAACAGCCTAAGCTGCCGAAGTCAGATGGCACTGATAGAATTTCCCCTTCAAGAGTTTTGATCCAAAAGCACATAGAGCTGTCACTGCAGAGTGCCTGAGGATTAACCATAACCTGTTAAACTAAACAAGTCTACACAACAATCTCATGTAAATCATCTCATTCAGCAGGCCGAGGATCTTGGGAGTTTTTCAGCTAAGCAGGATAATGCCTTGTCTCTTCTGTTGTTAGGGTCATTATGTAGGAGAATTCTTTGGGGGAAAGAAAAAATAAATAGTTTCCCTGCTGCTGCTTACAGATCCAGAGCTGGTAATCTACAAGACTTCAATGCTAAATACAGCAAAATCAAGATAGCTATATAGGAGTTGGTGCAACAATCAAAACGGTACGGTATTCATATATCTTAGTAGGAGCGCCATTGTGTCTGTTTTTATAAACTGAGAGAATATTTGATATTCTACAATCCAACCACAATAAATTAAAAAGGAACCAAAATGATTAAATAATAAAAACCCCCAAAGGTTTAAAGACAAAACTAAAAATGCCTGTTTCACCTGGTGCTTTGTAGTGCTTCCTCCTTTACCAGTAACATTTATTGTTACCTCCTCCTCCTCCTCCAAGAACTTCTGACAATATTCCGAGTCTTTCTCCAGAACATAGCCAGTAGCTTCAATTACATCTTCAACATGGAAAATCTTTAGTGAAAATTCAAAGAAAAAACATGAGACAGGTCAAAAACTAATCAGCAAGCTTTCTCACCTTTTAAAGCTTACATAGCAAAGGTTAACAGGGCATGCCTTAATGTTGTACGAAATCTTGCAAATGTCATCTTAAACTGTCTTACGATTTTTGAAAACCTAATCTTAGAGCTGCCACAAGTTTGTTAATAAGCTTCTCTACCTGATCACTACATAATCTTTACCACAGCCTATACAGCATGCAGAAGAAAAACACGTAAGAGTGCAGTGACAAAGTTATAGAGGGGGTGTGGGAGGAATTCTTTAATGCTTTCCTTTCTACCTAGGTTGAACAAAGGAAAAAAAAAAAAATCAAAGTGTCACTGATGGACTGATTGTGAATAAATCCAACACAAAAAATAGTACCCCTATGTACTCCAAAGCCGTGAAACTATTCTATATTTTCAAAAAAAGAAAAAAGACAAGTCCTTGAAATACTTATTTTAAGATCTGTCTTTCTGGTAAAAAAACAACAAAAAAAACCTGATGTAGATATATTGCCTAGATACTAACCAGGCAACCACTGTATACATATATACAAAGTGTCTTGCATAATTAAAACGATCATCTACCTACCTCAACTGGGTAGCTCCTCCCCGAGAGCCTCAAAATGGGACAGTGTGAGAAATAGCTGGAGAACTTCTCACTGTCTACAGTGGCGCTCATTAAAATCAGGTGCAGGTCTGAACGCTTATGCAAGATCTCTCTCAGAATAACAAGCAAGAAATCAGACTGGACACTTCTTTCATGTACCTAGAATCAGAAAAACAGATCTATACCAAGAATTTAGTGCAGGTCAAGGCCCAGAATAAATGTCATTTCTGCAGAATAGTAAAGAACTAATAACCTCATCTACAATAACATGAGATATACTTGACAGGAGACCATCTTCTTGAAGTTTCCGAAGCAGGACACCTGTTGTACAGTACAGCAGTCTGGTGGCTTCCCCTGTTCTTGATTCCATACGAATTTGATATCCACACAGGGAATTCTTAAAACATAAATTAAAAATAAAGAATAACTTAACATACGAGCTAACAATATTCAAAATTAAGTGAAATTTAGTAGCTGTGAGATTCAGACACCACACAAGTTGCTAATTAAGTAGTATAGTGAACGACTGCCACACTTCCATACAAGTACTTTCCTTTGTTGAGAACGGAAAAATACATTAAATTATCCAGGGGGGCAAAGAGCTGGTAAAATCAGGGTTGTTTTCAGGACTCTTGGACAGTTTCAAATATACTTTTTCAGAAATTACTCTAACAAATACAGGACTTCAGCTTTCTTCAAATAACAAAATAACTATGTTGGAAAGCACCTCTCTCAGAGCATGGCCTCACTCGAAGCCAGACTGGCTTGCTCAAAGCCTTATATAAGGGACTTTGCCTCATCCCTAGTGATAGTGATGCAACAGTCCCAGGGTAATCTGCTCAAATCTTTGACCATTCCAGCTATGAAGCACTTTTGCTTTACACCATCTCTGAAGATTTTAGAAATCATATATGGATACCTACAGGTTCACAGGTTCAAGACAAAAATAAACAACTGACATACCAAGAAGTCATTTTCAAGAGAAAATAACATGTAATTGTTTGGTTACATAAGAAATAACGTTGTCACTTTTTGTCAACAATCCAACCCCCTGTATTTGATCAAGACAAGCAAAGGAATTAAGACACTTCTTACTTTTCCTCCTGGTCCTGATTCACAGCCCAGCTCTTCACAAACCCTTGTTGCCAGACTCACTGCTGAGATTCTTCGGGGCTGTGTGCAAACAATGTTGCATTTTTTTGATCCTTCATCTAGCAACAAGTCTTCTAACAAGAAATGGGGCACCTGGGTACTCTTCCCACTGCCTGTTTCACCAGCGACAACAACTACTCGGTGTTTTTTAAGAGTTTCTACAATCGAGTATCTGTGCTTAAACACAGGTAACTCCTGTCTCTCTTTCAGAAGCCTCTGGTATCTAGAGGAATTCTGCAGCTTCTTAAACAAAATCCTTGAGGGTTCCAAATTATCTGCATCTGAAGTCTCAAGGGAGAGACTGCTGAAGTCCTCATCAGAAACCAAGTTTTCCCAGGAATCTTCAGGACCCTCAGATAGTTTTGGCTGATTTTCAGACTGTAGCTGCTGTTGTTGTTTGAGTTGGTTTAACAATTTAGCAATAAAGGTATCACGAGGCTTGTTGGTTTCTATCTTGCTTTCTTCTTCCTTTTTCTTTTCGATATCCCTCCATTCTAGCCAAACATCTCGGTAGGTAGGAGGCAGCAACTGATGAACTGACTTTAGGTGCAAAAAGCAGAAAAAAATTACATTATGTACTACTTAGTAGTATCAGTAATATTTTATGTGCAAACGAGCTCAAATGTCAAAAGATTTGACCAAATACAAGTAGGAAAATATTCTAAATACAGAAACTATGAAAGCAGTAACATAAATATTAAAAATACATCTTGATTTTCAATTAGCTTTCAGTTTTTACAAGACTAAAAGTATAGCTTTAGCAAAAATTATTGCTTCTGTATGCTGTAAAGCATATGCACAATCAGATAAAAACAAATTAATATGTAACGGAAGCAAAGAATTTAATGGGAAATACCACAAGTAAATATTTTTAAAACTTGAACTACGGATACTATAACAAAAATGTGCAGAGGCAGACTCCAGGCCAAGAACAGTAATACTGCTAAGAAACTTACTTGCCCTTTCGTTAAATGATAGAGTGCCAAAGTAGCAGCTAAGTGTTGTGCTTGCATACTATCTTCTGTTACGATTGTAGGACACATTGCCATTACATCATCTGATGACTTGACAATCCTGACCCTTAAATAAAAAATTCAAAAGTAGTTATTTAAATTTTACAACCAATATAAACAGAAAATACATGTATGACATAACACTTTTAGCAAATATTCAAGCAGTGAATTTGTGGTTTTTGTTTCTCTTTACAAACATCTCAGTTTTCTTCAAGGCAGAAGTATTTATATTCATACACATTACCACTAACATTAGGTGCTTTGAAAGAAGGACCCAATGCTTGTGGGCTTGTAACTATTTAGGACAGAGCAAGGTGACATCTAATGATCTACTAAGATGCAAACATCCGTTTAACAGATAAACTGCAGTCAACATTACTTACTTATAACTTTGTGTCTGCTTTATTCATACATAGTAATATTCTACTCTACAACTGTATTTTAGACTTGACTTCTAACAGAAATTCAAAAGTAAGATACTGCACTGCTTTGCCCAGAAATTTATGGTAGCTTTGATACAAATTTTTAACTTCCACTTTATTTTAAACAATTTCCAAAAGGGTTTTGGTATTCATAAACTTCAATCTTTGATTTAAGATGTTACTTGGAATAAGAATACCAAACAAATTGTTCAAATCTATCTCATGGGACAGCTTTAGCTTAATCTTTCATTCAGCAGTACACAAATAAAAAACCCTTAACTCTGCTTTACAGGATCATTCACTAGAATCTTATTTTTGTGATTTTGTCTAGGCTAAGCATCACTTTTGCAGCACTATCCAGAGTAAAATACCTCCCTGACGGACCAAAAAAGAGTTTGGGTTAAATTCCTTACATTTTATTAATATAAATCTCTATCAACAAAAGAGAATTGACCAAAATTTTTATTTTCAAATGAACCAAAAGGCAAACGTAAAGATTACAGGAAATACATACCTACATTTCCAATATTTCCCAACAGCAATTTTCTCAAAAGCAGGATTTGGGCTCTTCGGAAAATTCTTTCTGCACCAGTCAATCAGAAACTGTTTCGGAGATTTACCAGTCCAGCTTCGAGCACTATAATCAAAATTTCTTATATCTAGTGGTTCTCTCTTTTTCCCTGCAAGAGCAGAAAAACACATTTTAAAGCCTCCTAAAATCTATTTTACGTTCCTTTGAAGTATTTTTTCCTTTTATTCACATGTATTTAACTAGATAGCACAATTTTCTGAAATGTTTTGCAGAAATACAGGTATTGATGATACATGATAACAACTTCTGCTTTTCCTACAGAAGTATCTGGCAGAAAATTAATGACAATATTTTGTTATCTTTGTTCACCCAGTGATTTTAAAAGTTTCATTGAAGTTTGCCTATTAGAAAATATTTTAACAGTCTGAAGATTTACAATGGAAATAGTTTAAAAGATGAGAGTGTGATTGAAACAGCAACTAGCCCTACAACTGAAAAAGCAAAAGAGAATTCAAATTTTTAAGGCATGACAGCATGACAAAAATAGATTTCAATGTAATCTGCTAAAACACGTACAGATCCTTTAAAGCCAGCTTGGTCAGTGAGACAGACTATATGCTGATGACACTGAGCTGGGTGAGAGTGTTGATGTGCTGAAGGGCAGGAAGGCTCTGCAGAGGGATCTGGGCAGGCTGGATCATGGCTGAGGCCAATGGTGTGAGGTTCAACAAGGCCCAGTGCCAGGTCCTGCCCTTGGGTCACAACAACCCCAGGCAGTGCCACAGGCTGGCACAGAGTGGCTGGAAAGGACCTGGGGGTGCTGGTGACAGTGACTGACCACGAGCCAGGGTGTGCCCAGGTGGCCAAGAAGGCCAATGGCATCCTGGGCTGGATCAGCAATAGTGTGGCCAGCAGGAGCAGGGCAGGGATTGTCCCCCTGTGCTGGGCACTGCTGAGGCCACACCTCGAGTGCTGTGTCCAGTTCTGGGCCCTCCCTGCAAGAAAGACCCTGAGGGGCTGGAGTGAGTGCAGAGAAGGGAACGGAGCTGGGGCAGGGTCTGGAGCACCAGTGCTGTGAGGAGCAGCTGAGGGAGCTGGGGGTGTTTATCCCGGAGAAAAGGAGGCTCAGGAGAAACCTTATGATTCTCCATAGCTGCCTAATAGGACGCTGTGCCCAGGTGGGAGTCAGCCTCTTCTCCCAGGCAACCAGGGGATACATAAAGAGGACACAGCCTCAGTCTGCATCAGGGGAGGTTCAGGCTGGACATTAGGAGGGATTTATTCACAGAAAGGGTTGTCAAGCACTGGCCTGGGCTGCCCAAGGAAGTGGTGGAGTCAACTTCCCTGGAGGTGTTTAAGGAACAACTGGACTTTGCACCGAGTGCATAGTCTAGTGGACATAGCGGTTTGGTCACAAGTTGGACTCAATCTCAGAGGTCTTTTCAAAGCTAATTAGTTCTGCAATAGTTCACCTTCATTTCCCACAATGAGAGCTTGCTCGCTCAGCACTGCAAACCTAGAAAAACAGGAACTAATTCTGGAAATCTGTGGTATGATTCAAGCTTTTACCGAATGATTTCCAACACACCTTTGTCTTCCTTTGCAGCACCATCAGGTTTTTCAAGCAAGCTCAAATTCAAAGTGGTTTCTTGAGGTTGAGATGAAGGAGTTTTTTTCTTTTCATTTTGCTGTTGGTTTGGAATCTTTATAGCTGGATTAAATACTGGATGTTCCTCAAGTACTGTCATTTCTGTCAGAGAGAGAATATAACTTATGCCCACCAACTGCTTAAAAAATAGCTATGCTAGTTCATATTGAGTACCCAAAACCAGACCTAGTGAAATGTTACAGTTTTTAGAATTTGACTGAGAAACAATGGATTCAGAAAAGCCTTCATCTCACAGAGCAGCATAAAAGATATTGAAAACATCTTGAATTCAACCTGACTCCAAGATTTAATTGACTAACAAACATGCAGGCCAGAAAATAAAACACAGGTAACTTGCATAGTTCTACCTTGCTGAATTCTTCTTATTTTTTCTTGTGCTGCCTTCTGGCCTTGCTTGTCTTTGTCTTGTTTGGAGATGCTTGCTTGTTCTTTTGCTTCTGAAAGCTTGGCAGACAGATGTATATACCTCTCATTCTATTTCAAACAGAATTATTAATTACAGGTTGAACATGGTAAGATTGTCACTTTCAGTGATGTTCATAATAAAGTGTGTGTTTTTTTATCCTTTATACCAGGCTTATGCAATGGAGAAACAATGAGCTTTTATTTAACTAACAGTCAAAACCTCCCAGAATTTGATAATAACTCTCTCAATCTCATGGAAGTGTATTTTAAATTTTTCTTTCCTGCATATTACATTCAATATTTTGAATGCAGTATGAGTAATATGGGAAAATACTAGAAAACAAGAAGCCTGAACAGATTTTTCTTAAGTAGTCTGATACATCACTGGCAACATAAAAAAGTTTTCAATCCCCAATATGTAATACACAAATTTGTAACGAACAGATCCACCACATGCATATATACCAGACAAATCAGTTTTTAGAACGACTCCCATGAAGCATTATTCTGTCTTACTGGGTCAAATTTTTCTTCATCTGCCTCTTTCACAGACTCATCCTTTTCTTCATCACTCTGTTGCTCGGCATATCGCAAAATCCATTCCTTCATAGTCAGTTCTTTCTCTTTCCTCACATTTGTTTCCTAAGAAGAGCAATATAAGTTAAAAATAACGATCCAGTATGTGAAAGCAATGTTTTTTTCTGCCAGTATCCAGGAACTACTGTTGAGGTTTTATAGATATGTAAATATATACACACACATATATATTACATACATATATAAAAAGAAAAAAGGGAGCAAGTTTTTCCAACCACGGTGAATATCCCACTATACACCTGAATAGATCTTAACACTAGAATAACTACAATTACTGTAAGGAATAACATCATTTGCAGAGAATCTTTTTTGTTTTCTAGTTTAAGATTTAATAACCACAGAAATGTAAACACTGCCAGTACACAGGCAATCTTAAACCCTCATAAGTTGTGGAGAGTGCCACATGTACATAAACAGAATAAACAAATTACAGGATAAAATTAAGAACTAGGCTATAGAATCTTATGGCTTGTGTTTGGAGGGACCTTAGAGATCATCTAGTTCCAACCTCTCTCCTATAGGCTGAGACACTAGACCAGGCTGCTCAGAGCCCCATCCAGCCTGGCCTTGACACTGCCAGGAATGGGGCATCCACAGCTTCTCTGGCCAACCTGGGCCAGTACATCCCACCCTCAAAGATAAGAGTTTCTTCCTAATACCTAATCTAAATCTCATGTGATTCCCTGTGCTTTACCACAAAAATGAATTATGAAGAACTTTCTAGACACCACAGAGAAATGACCTTTAAATGACCATTCCACTTGTGCTGGTTTGAAAGCAAAACCAGTGAGAGACTCCAAGTCAGTAATACAATTTAATAGGAAAAAGGCTAAAAAATAAAATATATTCAATAATACAAAAGAAAAACCACCGACAGAGTCAGAATACAATCTGACATCCTGTCAGGCAGGGTGTTGGTAGCAGTCTGTATAAATGGTGGCTGCAGTCCTCCTGTAGAAGGTGCAGTTTTCCTCGAAGGTCCAGCGATGATGTGGAAAAGGTCTGACTTTCCTCTGGGATCCAGTGGAAAAGGGCTGCTTTTGCGTCCCAAACCCCAGTTTTTCATCTAGATAGGAAAGGCTTGGCTCCTGCCTCTGGCTGGAGTATCTCCCAATAGGATGATGTAATCTTATCAGTCATACAACAGGACTTAATGGCCCATTAACAGAATATATCTTCTGGAGGAAGGATGGGTTGTGAATAGATAACGATGATCATCCCCCTGATCCATCAGATGACACATTAGCAGAGGATATCTCCCACAGAGATAAGGATCACCACCCCTCCCACATTTCAACAGATAGTGATAGAATACACATTTTTGCATTGTACCCCAGGACATAATCCACCCCTTATTCTATTACCATCTACATCATACCCAAACCAATACCCTTTTACAGATATATATATATAATACAAAATGAAACCTTACATACAGTTCTTACTTAAAATTAGGTCTCCTTGTGGTACACAATGGGTTTCCCCATCTTTCCGCATTACTCACCAAATGTAACCAGGTCCTTGAGCAAAAACAATCCCACGGATGGGTTTGCCTTTGCCTGTGGTGGGATTAATCCAAACAGTCTTTCCTAAAATACCTTTCATTTGTACCACAGGGACTTTGTCCCCATCCACTGTGTGCAGGGGTTCAGAGTGGGCAGGACTGGCTCAATTGATGGACCCTCAGGTGTTAACCATCCAGGTGGCTTTGGCCAAGTTCATTTCTCAATAAGGAGTCCATTACACCGTTCAACTTTCCCGGCAGCTGGTGCATGGTAAGGGATATGATATATCCATTCAATACCATGTTCTTTGGCCCAGGTGTTGATAAGGCCATTCTTCAAATGGGTTCCATTGTCTGACTCAATTCTCTCAGGGGTACCATGTCTCCAAAGGACTTGTTTTTCTAGGCCCAAGATGGTGTTCCAGGCAGTGGCATGAGGCACAGGGTAGGTCTCTAACCATCCTGTAGTTACTTCCACCATGGTCAGTACGTAGTGTTTGCCCTGGCGGGTTTGGGGAAGGGTGATGTAGTCAATTTGCCAGGCTTCCCCATACCTGTACTTCGACCATCGTCCACCGTACCACAGAGGCTTCACCCGCTGGGCCTGTTTGATTGCGGCACAGGTCTCGCAGTCGTGGATGACCTGTGAGATGCTGTCCATGGTAAGGTCCACCCCTCGGTCTCGGGCCCATCAGTATGTGGCATCTCTCCCCTGATGACCAGAGGCATCACGGGCCCAATGAGCTAGGAATGATTCTCCCTTGTGCTGCCAGTCTAGATCCACCTGTGATACTTTCACTTTGGCAGCTCGGTCCACCTGCTCGTTGTTGTGATGTTCTTCACTAGCCCGGCTTTTGGGTACATGTGCATCCATGTGTCAAACCTTTATGGCCAATTTCTCTACTTGGGCAGCAATGTCCTGCCATATCTCAGCTGCCCATATGGGTTTCCCTCTGCGCTGCCAGTTGGCCTTTTTCCAGCGATCCAGCCATCCCCACAGAGCATTAGCTACCATCCATGAGTCAGTGTAGAGATAAAGCCTTGGCCACTACTCTCATTCAGCAATATCCAAAGCCAACTGGACGGCTTTTAGCTCTGCAACCTGACTCGATCCACCTTGTCCCTCGGTAGCTTGTGCAACTTGTCGTGTGGGGCTCCATACTGCAGCTTTCCATTTCCGGTTAGTGCTTACAATTCGGCAGGAACCATCAGTGAAGGGGGCATATCGTCTTTCAGTCTCCGGTAGCTCATTATATGGTGGGGCTTCCTCAGCACGTGCCACTTGCTCCTCTTCTTCTTCAGAAGACAATCCAAAAGTCTCACCTTCAGGCCAGTTTGTAATTATTTCCAGAATCCCAGGGCAACTTGGATTTCCAATACGGGCGTGCTGAGTGATGAGGGCAATCCACTTGCTCCATGTGGTGTCAGTGGCGTGATGTGTGGAAGGCACCTTTCCCTTGAACATCCAGCCCAGCACTGGCAGTTGGGGTGCCAGGAGGAGTTGTGTTTCTGTGCCAATCACCTCTGAGGCAGCTTGAACTCCTTCATAGGCGGCCAAGATCTCCTTCTCTGTGGGAGTGTAGTTGGCTCCAGATCCTTTGTAGCTTCTGCTCCAGAATCCCAGTGGTCGACCCCGAGTCTCACCAGGCACCTTCTGCCAAAGGCTCCAGGACAGACCATGGTTTCCAGCTGCAGAGTACAGCACATTCTTCACCTTTGGTCCCATCCTGACTGGGCCAAGGTCTACTGCATGAGCAATCTCCTGCTTGATCTGGGCGAAGGCTTGCTGCTGCTCAGGGCCCCAGTGGAAATCGTTCTTCTTGCAGGTAACCAGGTAGAGAGGGCTCGCAATCTGACTGTACTCAGGAATGTGCATTCTCCAAAAGCCTATGGCACCTAGGAAAGCTTGTGTTTCCTTCTTGTTGGTAGGTGGAGACATAGCGGTGATCTTATTAATTACCTCTGTTGGAATCTGGCAATGTCCATCTTGCCACTTGACTCCTAGAAACTGAATTTCCTGAGCTGATCCCTTAACTTTACTTTGCTTAATGGCAAAACCAGCTTTCAGCAGAATTTGGATAATCTCTCCTTTCTTGAAGACTTTCCTTGCTGTGCTCCCCCATACAATGATGTCATCAATATACTGTAGATGTTCAGGGGCTTCACCCTTTTCCAGTGCAGCCTGGATCAGTCCATGACAGATGGTGGGACTGTGCTTCCACCCCTGGGGCAGACGATTCCAGGTGACTGCACGCCCCTCCAGGTGAAAGCAAACTGAGGCCTGCACTCTGCTGCCAGAGGAATGGAGAAAAATGCATTGGCGATGTCAATGGTGGCGTACCACTTGGCTGCCTTGGACTCCAGCTCGTACTGCAGTTCCAGCATGTCTGGCACAGCAGCACTCAGCGGTGGAGTCACCTCATTCAATGCACGATAGTCCACTGTCAGTCTCCATTCTCCTTCAGATTTACGCACAGGCCAGATGGGGCTGTTGAAGGGTGAGTGGGTTTTGCTGACCACCCCTTGGCTCTCCAGCTCACGGATCATTTCATGGATGGGAATCACTGAGTCTCTGTCAGTACGGTATTGCCGATGGTGTACTGTTGTTCTGGCGACTGGTACCTGTTGCTCTTCAACTTTCAGCAGTCCCACAGCAGAGGGGTCATCTGCAAGACCAGGCAAGGTGTTCAACTTTCTAATGTCATCTGTCTCTACAGCAGCTATCCCAAAAGCCCAACGATATCCTTTTGGGTCTTTGAACTATTCATTTCTAAGATAGTCTATGCCAAGGATGCATGGGGCCTCTGGACCAGTCACGATGGGGTGTTTCTGCCACTTGTTCCCAGTTAAACTCACTTCGGCCTCTACTACAGTCAGCTGCTGGGATCCTCCTGTTACTCCAGAGATAGAGATGGATTCTTCTCCTACATACCTTGAAGGCATCAGAGCACATTGGGTGCCGGTGTCAATCAAAGCCTTATGTTTTTGTGGGTCGGATGTGCCAGGCCATTGGATCCACACAGTCCAATAGATCCGATTATCCCTCTCCTCTACCTGGCTAGAGGCAGGGCTCCTCTATTCCTGATCTTGGTACACGTTGCTCTCTCCCTGTAAATAGGTTCTTGAGGTCCCTTCAAGAGGATCAGTCATATCATCATTCTGATACGGTCTGGAGTTCTGTACACGAGAGACTGGAGCAGCATTGACTCTAGGCGAGCTTCTTGAGGTAGGTGTCCCTCTTTTCAGCTCACGTACCCGGGCTGCTAAAGAGGAGGTGGGTTTTCCATCCCACTTCCTCATGTCTTCTCCATGCTCCTGAAGGAAAAACCAGAGGTTACCTGGAGTGTGTCCTCTCTGCCTGCCTGAGGAACGCCGGCTCCTAATGGCAGAAACTCTTGTTGGTTCTGACGAGATCTGGTAGTTGTTTTCCTTAAGTTCTTTTTTTAGTTTCTGATGGCCCTCTTCAATCAAGCTCCGGACTTGCTCCACCAGCCTTGTTTCCACGGATGAGACATGGGTACGAAATGGGGCTGTGTCCTCATAAATTCTTAGTTTATTGGCTAAGACGCCTACCATGTCCTCACCTTCCCTCCACTGAAGTGTTGCCAGTAATGGGAATACATCTCTGGTCCAAGCCATGCAAATCTCAACCACATTTGTGATGTGCACCAGACACAGTCTGGGCTCTTAGGAAATCTCTCATCTTCTGAGAAAATGATCTCCAGCACAGCCAATTCCCTCAGGCATCGGATACCTTGTTCTATTGTACTCCATTTTCCTTGGTGCACCTGGAGATCTTCTTTACAAAGGTATCTGTCCTTCACACTTGTCAGCAGTTGTCGCCAGAGGCTGAGAGTTTCTTGGGTTCTCCCAATCCCCTGGTCAATGACCACATCCCGGGACAGAGATCCCACTTGCCTGGCCTCAGTTCCATCCAGAATGGTGTCATTGGCTGCATCGTCCCAGATGCGGAGCAGCCAGGTCAAGATGGACTCATTTGTCTGGCGGGTGAATTCCCTCTGCAGGTCACGCAGCTCACCCAGAGATAGAGAGCGAGTGATGATTTCTGGCTCTGTCTCTTTCACTGGGTGCGAAGGTCCTGCCACATCCCCGTCAGTCACTATGCGGACTGATTTGCTCTTTGATTTCTTCTTCTGAACGGGGGCAACTGCTACTGGTCTAGGCTGTTCTGGCTCAGTGATGGTTTGTGTGGAGATGCTGATGGCGCTTCTGGCTTTTTCCTCCTCTGTGGCAGTCTGCATAGACATGGACACTGTTGCTTTTTGTTTAGTTCTTCTCCTCTTTGTGACATTCTGTGCGGACATGGACAAAGTTGATTTGTTTCTTTTTCCCTCTTCCTCAAGAATACGCTGCAATACACCATGTAGTGTTTTGTTTCTAAGCATGTTGTAGGCTGTGCAGAGGAGACAAAGCAGAACTAACAACAACATTATGCTGTCCTTGGCAACCAGTGGGAACTCAACATTTCCAAAAACTGCTGTGTCAGGCCGAAAAGTTTGGAAAAAAAATCATCCTTTACTCCGCCCCCCAGGGGCTGGCTGTGATTGTTAAGGCCCCAGATGTAGCAACCTAGACTTGCACAAGCAAACAAAGTCGAATATATATTTCGAATGATGTTCATTGCCTCAGAGGTTATCATGCAGTAGACATAATAGGCCAATATAGCAATTTTTATATCACACCCTGGTCTACATAGGAGCATTACAGCTGACCGATAGTTACCCATGTACAGAAAAATATAGAGAGCAAGATATAAAACCCACGTAAGCATGTTCAGAATCATGGCGAACACAAAATTGTAATACTGACTCTTCTCAGTACCCTTCGTGTCCCATGTTGGGCACCAATAAATGTGCTGGTTTGAAAGCAAAACCAGTGAGAGACTCCAAGTCAGTAATACAATTTAATAGGAAAAAGGCTAAAAAATAAAATATATTCAATAATACAAAAGAAAAACTGCCAACAGAGTCAGAATACAACCTGACACCCTGTCAGGCAGGGTGTTGGTAGCAGTCTGTATAAATGGTGGCTGCAGTCCTCCTGTAGAAGGTGCAGTTTTCCTCGAAGGTCCAGCGATGATGTGGAAAAGGTCTGACTTTCCTCTGGGATCCAGTGGAAAAGGGCTGCTTTTGCGTCCCAAACCCCAGTTTTTCATCTAGATAGGAAAGGCTTGGCTCCTGCCCCTGGCTGGAGTATCTCCCAATAGGATGATGTAATCTTATCAGTCATACAACAGGACTTAATGGCCCATTAACAGAATATATCTTCTGGAGGAAGGATGGGTTGTGAATAGATAACGATGATCATCCCCCTGATCCATCAGATGACACATTAGCAGAGGATATCTCCCACAGAGATAAGGATCACCACCCCTCCCACATTTCAACAGATGGTGATAGAATACACATTTTTGCATTGTACCCCAGGACACCACTGAAATTAAAATAGAGGTGACAATTATTACTCACACAACATTTTCATAAGCTTTCCAGATCAGCATTGGAAATCAATGCAACTTCTGTATTTTAGAATTTTTTGTTTTCTCTCTTCCCCACCCTGCCTCAAGTAACTACAGATTAGATTTTCAGATTACCTTAGCTTCAGGGCCATTTTCTTTCTTTTTGTTATCTTCTAAGTGAGGCGGTGTTCCACGTTGTGATACAGCAGAACAAAATTTTGCTCTAGGTTTCTGTTGCTGTTCGTCAAATTGCTGGCTAAAACCTTCAGGCAAGGCATCTTCAAAAGAAAAGAAAACCCCGAAAATATGTCACAGAAAATATCAATAATAATTACAGGAAAGTATTTTAAACTGTGAGAACCAACTAGAAGAACACAAAATGAAATAAAAATTAGGCTTTAGTATTTATGTAAGATAGCATATTTGCTTGTTGGATTTCCACAGGACTCCATATGTAGGAACAGGACGACCACAAGACTTTGTACACTAAAATATCCCAGAACCAGTCAGCTCTAGGAAAGGAACACTGCTGCAACTACTAGACTTAGAGGAACATTGTATTTAATTATTATTATGAAGTAGTAATGCTACTGTCTTAGCAGGTCCTATTCCTCTTCTGTCCAGAACTATTTTCTGTCACCCATACTCACCATTGGGAAGGTTTAAACAAAGCCAGTCAAGTGCAGAGTGGAGATCACCACCATATAAAAGTGTATTTTTCATTGCTTCTTCAATGTGCTCAGTCTTAAAAGAGAATCTTTGTAAAGCCATGTATACATCCTATAAGTGAGTCAGAAAAGATTAGGATTTAATCTAGCAATCTAATATAATTGAAAAGTTCTATCTCCCACATATCAGAAAGCCAGCATTAAAGGGAGATAAACAACATGCATTAATGTATCCAAAAATTAAGCAAAAAATTCTGTTTTGCAGAATTTATAATATTTTCTCTTTAAATATGCATTCATAGGAATAAATAAATCTATATTCCTGCCTCTCTAAACAAGGTATTTTCTAGGTAAGTAAAGACATACTTGCAATTTTCCCGGTATATGGAATCAAAAATGTAGGAAACAAAACATTCAGATTAAGTACTATTCCTCTATCTTGTCTGAAAGCTCTTGATTTTAGTTCCTATATCCATAAAGATGTGCCTTTCCTAATAAGCATATTTCTTGATTTCACAGACTAATTGATCTTGTAACTACTAAAAAGCATGCTGTATTGGCTTGTACTGCACACAGTACAATTGTGTAACACACACAAATGTAATATGACACTTGATAAAAATTACAAAATATTAACTTTATTCTAGGTAAATAATGAAAAATAAAATTTTGAACTGTACCTGTAGTTTCTTTATAGTTAGTCTTTTGGAAACCATTCCTTTGCCATCATTTTGGTTTTTATGGTTATTAATCACATCAATAATCCTTTTCTCCAAATTACCATTTATCGTTACCTGCAAACAAAAAATGAGTTGATACAAAGTAAACATCAGAAGTTTTTCTGACATGTCAATGCTCTTCATGACTAAGGATGTAACAATGCAAAGTCTCTCTGCCATTCAAATTCCAATTTTTCAAGCTTGCCCTAAATGGCCTAAACATCTCTTACTAAAAGGACACTTTTTTCTTCCGCAAGCTATATGCTTTCAATTGAAACAGAAGAGTTCATTTCTTATTACCAAGAAAACCTATTTACATTTTCAAGGAAAATTAGTATGTTAAGGAAAATACTCTAAGTAAATTAAAATTCTACCAAAAAAGCCAAGGCCTTTCTCCTCTGTTCATATAATAAACTGAACATCAAGATGCAATCCATTATATCCTCTTCCAAAACACCTTTAAAAACAAATTTAGTATAGTAATTCTAGTATTTGAAACTCTTCTAAAACATCAACCAAGCTGTAGTTGCTACTAAGTTTATTATAGAAAATCTGTACCCTTTCTCTGACAGGAAGAAAGATCCACATGTACAGCAGAAGCCCAGACCTAACTCTTAAAATTGTCTTGTATGCAAAGTATTATCTGTTATTTAAAAAAAAGACATTACTCTACCTGGGTATTTATCCCTATTTCTTAAATGACACGCAAAACCCTAAACAAAATCAAACTCGAAATGGTCAATTGTCTCATGCATTAATGCAGTTTATGTGTACAACGTAATACTGAAAAAGACCTGATAAAATACTTACTCACCTAAAGCAGTACTATGAAAATTTAAGTTGTTTTATGGAAAGAAGATACTTGCCTTAAGAACAGATTTATCTAGATTTGCAGCAGCACTGGAATCTGTTGTTGAACCAAAGCTGTAGGTTTTTGGACCTGCAAATTGCAAATAACTATGAGTTACAAAAACTTGCAGAGAATACTGTTTAATGAACCCAGAGTAGAGCTAACATAACACAGGTTAGTGCAAACTATGACACTAACTTGCCAGAAACTTGCAGGTACATAAGAACAAAAAGAATAGTCCAGAAAGGCCTTGAACAAGGAATAGTGAGGAGGGCTACAACTCCTGCCAGCCAAAATATAAAATTTAAAGGGTACAAAGAGAGGAAATGGGATTGACTGCTCACTCTCTGAACACTGAAAATGGATTGCCAAATAGGGAAGTAAATGTCAGTTTCAAAACAAGCAAGGCTATTGAAGATTTTTTATTACAAAGTGCATAGCTATGTAACAGAACACTTTCCCACTAAAGGTGCAGACAGTGGACTTATACTGAGGTCCAAGAGGAGACTGAACAGCTTTGCAGTAAAGAAATCAACTGTTATGAGAGAGCATTGAAAAAATAATTCCATCTGGTTCAGGGAGACTAGCCAAATCTGGTAGAGCCTGTAAGAATATCCTACAGCAGCATCGCTGCATGTCTGATCTGTTCTTATCTTCGTATCTGCTTTTGTCCACTACCTAGGAGAGGGCACTGGCTTCCAGAAGCATTTGGTCTAATCTGGTCATTCTTAAGTACTTTTCATTTAAGAGCTATTAAAATACTTAAACCCTAATTCACAAAACTATTATCATTAGAATGACAGCACACAGCTTGCTGTTGAATTCAATCACTTTCAAAGCACATACTGCGCCTGCTACTGCACAAACAGAAAGAAACTGAGCAAGGCCGCAGCTCCCACCTCTCTGTGTGAACACATGCTGCTCCAAGAGGCACAGCTACCTCCCAATAGTTGGGCTGGGCAGCTCATCCCTGCAGGCAGAACAGCTCTAGGAGAGCCTGCTTTGAAACCAGACCAGGTTTTGGTAACTGCATTTCAGAAAAAGTATGATCCCCTTTGGTCAGGAGACACAAACAGCTGTCACCACTCAGGATCTACTCACTTGCACTTACTGACTCTTTAGAATATACCAAATCCGCTTTCATTTACACTGACTGATTTTTCACCACAACCTCAGAGAAAAGCAGGATATTATCTAAAGAGGACTGAGCACCGTAGTTATTGGCGGAATGGAAGACAGAAGAAATACATTTAGTAGAGCCCACACTTGTAAAAGCAGAACAATGAATAGGTTTAGGATACTTATATTAAGAAATTACAAAACTTTTCCTTAACAAGTGGGGATCTCAGATGCCCTGGCCATTGCATGATTTGCTCATGGTCTGCAACACAAGCAAAGCTGGCTTACTGAAAATAGGCATCTCAGTGCTTCAGAATAATAGCTTCAGACTGCACTCAGAACAGTCAACCCTCATTTTATCTAAAGCCACAAGAGTGCCTCCGGCCTCGTAACAGGTCTTTCAAGAGAGAAAAAGAACGCCAAAATAATCCCAAATCCACACTGTACTTATTTTGTTAACATACAAAATAACCACATACATCAGAACTCTGGGAAAGTGCCTTCCAAACACTTGCTTCACAGGAACTGCTGATAATCTAATAACAAGACTTTCTCTAATTAACTCAACACATTGATGCCACCAATGCTTATCTGCTCAGGGACACCCCTGCCAGCAGAACCACAGAACAGTTAGTTGGAAAGGACCTCTACAGATCATCCAACCCGGAAAGGCAGGATCACCTAGAGCAAGCAACACAGGAGTGAATCTAGTGAGTTCTGCATGTCTGCAGAGGAGTTCCATGACCTCCATGGGCAGCCTGTTCAGGCGCTCCTCCACCCTCAGTGTACAGGAGCTCTTCCTCCTGTTGAGGTTAAACCTGTCGTGCTACAGTTTTTTGCCTATTGCTGCTCATTCCGGGCACCACTTAAATGAGTTTGGCACCATCCCCTTGGCAGGTATCCTTGAAATATTTATATACTTTTCTTTTCTCTTTACTTTCTCTTTATTCTTTCTCAGTCTTCTCTGCACAGGCCCAGCTCCCTCAGTCTCTCCTCATAAGGTGCTGCATCATCTTTGTGACTCTCTGCAGCTGTTCATCGTCTTTCCTGTACGGAGCAGCCCAAAACTGGACACACAACAACAGACGTGGTCTCACTAGGACCGAGTAGACGGGGAGGAGTCCCCCCGCCCTTGACCAGCTAGACAGGCAAGGCGGACTGTAGCCAGGCCCAACCAGATGCAGAGCGGAGCAATTCCAGCTGCTTCTCCCGACGCTGGGAAACACCAGCCCCAATGGCCGGTCTCTCCCCGTAACGCCGCGGTTCGAGGCAGCCGCAGGGACTCCCTGAAGGCACTACTCCTCCAGCCATGGCACGGCACGGCACGGCACGGCCGCTCCCGGGGCTCTGCGGGCCACAGTACCTTGTTTGACACGCGGCTCCTTGGAGGCGGGCGCTGGTCGCGGCGGGGGAGTCCGGCTGGCTGGATCCGTGGCCGCGGCTACCCCGGCCTGTGCGGCGCGGGCGCGGGCGGTGGCGGTGGCGGCCGCATGAGCCGCGCTGCCCGCACGCTGCTTCTTGTTGCGGCCGCCCATGGCGACCCCCCCCCGCCACCCTGCACGCGAACACATCCGGGCACCGCGCTCGGCACACCGCCCCCACCGCCTCCCATTGGCCAGCGCCCCCAGCGCATGCGCGCGGGCCGCGCGGCCTGCGTCGGCTTTTCGCGCATAAATTTCTCGGAGAGAAGGGACACGTGTGCACACGGCAGGAGCTCACGGAGGTGTTCGGCGTCGGGACTGAAATCCAGACTGAACTAGAGATCGGGATCCAGCACGGGCTGTAGGGGTGGCTACCGGTGCCCGGGCGTGAGTCTCCGTTTCCCCTCGTAGGGCGGGGTCGGAAGGGTCCTTCTCGCGCGAAGTATCGGGCCCTGAGCAGGGCATTTTGGGAGCGCGGCTAAGATGGCGGAGGCCTTTGGGGATGAGCTCTTCAGCGTGTTCGAGGAGGATGCGGCCGCTGCTGCTTCTGGCGCCAAGAAGAGCAAAACGGGCCCCGCCGAGGGTGCCAGGAGGCCGGGGTAAGAGTGTTGAGCCGGGTTGGGGCAGCGGTACCAGAGGTGCTCTGATGGCGGGGTGACAGCTGTGACTCTGGGCTCGGCTTCTGAGGGCGCGTTTTAGCTGCTGAACCCCTTCGGTACCTCGGGAATATCTGTTAGTGTTTGAAGGGAGGGTACCAAGAGGGTGCAGTCAGGTTTTTTTTGGTGGTGCCGAGCAATAGAATAAGAGGCAACAGGCTGAAACTTATGCACCGAAAGTTTCACCTGACCATGAGGAAGAACTTCTTAAGTGCGTGGGTGACTGTGCACTGGAACAGATTGTTCAGAGTTTGTGGGGTCTCCCGTACTGAACATATTTAAGTACCGTCTGGATCCACTCCTAGGCAGTGCGCTCTAGGATGTGCTGGGAGTTTGGACCAAGTGACCCGCTGTGGTTGCTTTTGTAATTCTGTGACCCACTTTACCAGGATCCTTCGCTCCAAAGCTGTAGCCAGCCCTGGCTCTATGGCCAGCTGGGGAGTCTGGGGGCCTGGTGGCCAGCTTATCTGGGAACTGGTTTGAAATTCCACGGCTGTTTTTCTGGATGAAGTTACGTGGGTTGTTCCCCAAGTGCAGTTGCCTTTAGGGTATGTGGTTTTTTTTCTAAAAGTACATAAATAAATGAGGCAAAACTTAAATTTCTTGCGTGTTTATGTTGCAGAAAACGGCTGGAAGAAAAACCTTCAGTACCAGCAATAGTCAAGCCAAAACGGGAACTTGAGATTGATAGTACTGAAAATGTCATTTTGGGAAAAAAGCCTAAGTTGGAAGATGTTTTATCAGAAGATGTTAAGTAAGTGCTTGGCTTAATGTGTAAGGTAGTTCTAGCAAGCCACCCTGGTTAGCCATGTGCCAGTTGGGATATAGTTGATATCAAGTAGTTTGCAATGTTTACCATTATCTGTTTAAGGGAGAACATGCTGCCAGTGCAGCCTCAGCAGTGATGAACGCTGGGTGTATTTAAAATAACACTGCACACTTGTAGGTGTTCGCAGTAGAAAATGTTGAAGAATTTGTAGTTACTCATTTGAGTCAGCCAAAGCCATCGTGTTGGTTTCATACAGAGCAGGAGATGAGAGGAAGCAGGCCTGCTGTGTACCATGACGCTGAAAGACATAGTTAGCTTGGGATACAGGAAGTTGGAAATAAAACAAAGAAGGCTTTTGAGGCGTGTAAGGTGGTAACTGCATTGTCGTTCAGTCTTTCATATAATTTTTCTGAAGTTCGACATCAAATTTGCTGTGAGAATCTTTTAAGACTGCTTGAAACATTGTAAACAAAGGATAAATGTATAGAAGTAAAACAGAACCAGAGCCAACATTTTAAGTTATTTTCTGTGTTAGTGGTGTCAGTAATAAACAGTTTCATGCATTGGGATTTCAGTCTCTTCTTGTGGCCATGAGAGAAGGAACTGCTAAAGAAAAGAGGGGCTTTGTCCTCAGGCAGGTGCTTGGGATACTTCAAGCTGCTCTTACTCAGTCTTGACTAGTAGCAGGAGTACAGGTCTAGAATTTTGTTTCATTGTATCCTGAAAAAGGTCCTCATTTAATCATAAAACTTTATTAGTAAATGTGTCCCAAGTGCTGTTTTGTGAGGCGCTTTTTGAGTCAATAGCTAAAATAGGTTTATATGGTAGCAAAGTTTAAACTTACAGGTAGTAGTCCTGGCAGTAACCTCTGCAGCCTATCCATGCCAAGACTGCACATTCTTTTTTTTTAATACTGCAGTTAAAGCAGCGGTGAAATTCTACACCTTCACGTTTATAAAAAAACAGGATTTCTGAATACTTTTTGGCAATCCTAACTCATATCTTTTTAGTTTGACAGATTTGATGCCTCAAGTAAAGGTGCAATCTGTGGAAACTGTTGAAGGTTGTACACATGAGGTGAGTGCAGTGAAAAAGCAGATGAAAAATGCAGACTTGTTACACCTAATTGTGTGTATTACTGCAAGTATAAGTATTCTTTGTTCTGCTTGTAATTATTATATCACATAATTTTTTAGGTCGGAAAAGGCCTTTGAGATAGAGTCCAACCATTTTAACCCAGCACTGCCAAGTCCTACCCTAAACCTTGTCCCCAAGTGTCACATTTACACATTTCTTATGTGGCTTCAAGACTGATAACTACGTTTCTGGACAGCCTGGTCTAGTGCTTGACAACTCTTTTTTTCTAATGTCCAGCCTCTCCATTTACAGTTTAAGGTCATTTAATATTCTCCTTTTGCCTGTTACCTCAGAAAAAAACCTGCCCCCCACCTGGGGATGCCTGCAGTGCTATAGAGATGCTGTGGCCCAAGGGCAAGGACCTGGGACTTGACCTTGCTGAATTTCACATCTCTGGTCTTTGCCATTGGTCCAGTCTGTCCTGATCCTTCTGCAAAACTTTCTTGCACTCCAGCAGATGCAGTATTTCATGCTATGTTTAAGGTTGTGAAGAGTTTGAAGTCTGTATGTGGCACTGAGCATACACAAAACGCACTTGGAAAATTTAGTAGAATATCTTACCAGAAGGAATTTCAGTCATACTTAGCGATGAGTAATTGTGAAAGACCCAGTGATAACGTTCATAGATTTCCATATTTGTAAGGTACCAAGAACATTTGAGGAGAAAAACCTACTGGTTGGTAAAACAGGTTTCTGTTCATAGTGTGATCAGTGCATTGAAGTATTCTGCTATTCTGATTCAAGAATGAAAGACTTCTAAAGTTGATTCTTGTTGAAAAATATATTTTGGTAAAAATGAAAAATTAAGTTTTTTTTAATGTGCAAAGTAATAAAAGCTACCCATTTTCAAGTTGTGGGTATACACAAATACAAATTCAAATATGAAAAATACAAACTATTAATGCTTTCTTAAATTAATATTTTCTTGAATCGTCCTGCATTCATATATGACTATCAGAAAGAGTTTGTGTGAGACTCAAATATGTAAATTTTAACTTCTTTGTGTTGTTATGGTATTTTTCTCTTCTGTGCTGCTTTCCAGAGCTAACTCAAGTTAATTAGGGTCACATTCAAGGGCTTGGTATCATCGGACTTCTGTAATAAGGGAACTGTTTATAAAGTGCTGATCAGGGTTCTAAAGCCTGTATGTACACAATTTTTGTTATTTTGAGATGTCTGGTAAAGGTTTGCCATCACTTAGTAACTAAAGAAGGTTTATGTATTTAAAGTGAGTGAATATCAGATATTGAACAGAACGGGAATGATACCAGTATAAATACAGTGTATTTGGAAAGGGAATGTTAACAAAGTGAGCTCGGTAATTGCTTCAAACATGCACTGGCCAGATGACATGATTGTGTCTCGGCTGAAAAGTGTTCCAAGGTAGGTGAAGCAGTAATACCTCACACAAGACAGTAGGGATATGGGAGAAGCTACACTCTTGAGGCAGGAGAATGAGATTGACTGAAAAACTCTTGAGAGGAAGAAATGAACCCTTGACACATATGCTTCATCTTGCCAGAAATGTCACTGCTGTGGACACAGAAATTTGCAGCTGTTTTTATTTTAAATGTATTTTGTAGGTTGCACTTCCAGCAAATGAAGAATTCACAGGTCTGAAGCCAAGAACTGGAAAAGCTGCAAAAGTATGTGGTAGATTCCATTTATTTTTCTTTTTGTACATACTTTACATAGTAAGTGAGAGGAGAGGGGAAAAATTATGTACTTTGTCAGTAAGGTCTGTAAAAGATAGTCTGTCATAAATAAAATTCATGCTTCTGTAATTAAAAGTTCAAAGAGAAAATTATGTGGTTGAATGAAGTGAATAGGCTGTTATGATGCCCATTCTTTCTGTAACATCAGACAGGTGCAGCATTCTAGTTCTCTTCCTAAGATGGTAAATTAGCAAAGATTAAGCCATGAGGGCAAGATTTTTATTTGCTGGGCCGACAGGACATAAGCAAAGATTAGATGTGGTATGAGATAAAAGTATTTAAATACAAAGTCATTGCATAATACTGGGTTAAGATCAGCAAAAATGACAAGTATCTGCAGGATTTAATTTCTGCCTCTAATTTACACACTAGGTTAGTCAGAAAATTAGTTAGATATAAGTGTGTCTTAGACTTCTGTAACCTTTTTACTTTTTTCTGTCTAGGAATATCCATTTATTCTTGATGCCTTCCAGAGAGAAGCTATTCTTTGTGTAGATAATAACCAGTCTGTGTTAGTGTCAGCTCACACATCAGCTGGTAAAACTGTCTGTGCTGAGTAAGTACTTTTCTAACAGACTCTAGTGAAAGAACAGTGTGAAGTCCCTTCTGTCACTTTCTTGAACCATCACTAGCTGTTGCGTCCCAATCTTGATACAACATTCAGTCTATCAGTGTTAAAACTGAATTGGCTACTCTTGAATATAAAAATTACATTTTTCAGTATTTACTGGGTAGTGAAAGGCTTAATTTGTGTTTAAGCTTAGGTTTTACTTTTGAACTGTCAAGGTGTTACTGTATAGATTGAAATGGAAGTTTCTTCAATACAGATTTCTGTAAATCTATAAAAAATACCTGTTTTCTAGCCCCTGGCTAGAGCTAGTAAGGACTTTCTTTTGTGTTTTCTTTTGCTTTGCTAGAAGCAGTGGTTTGATTTAGTCAGCAACTTCTCTGTCAGGGTTTGCTTCAGACCTTAAGTGAGAAGTGAAATGTACATGAAGATATATTAGAACATGGGTTCAAGTAATAATCGTTTTGTTGTGACACAATGGCAGCTTTTTAATTAAACTACAT
This sequence comes from Acridotheres tristis, assembly GCA_037013685.1. Lineage (NCBI taxonomy): Eukaryota > Metazoa > Chordata > Aves > Passeriformes > Sturnidae > Acridotheres > Acridotheres tristis. The sequence continues at coordinate 62,741,105 of CM072919.1, read as the reverse complement.
GTAGTCTTGTGACCATAAAAATCAGCTAACTTGGTGTTTAAAGATTTCTCACTCTCAAGAGATGCATATGTAGTTGCACTGAACCTAATCTGGATATGAAATGCTAGATTAGAGCATGGATTCAGATGCTGTGTATCGTTCTCTTGGTGTTCTGAATTGCACAATTTCTTTTGTTCCTAAGCGAAGTAATACACTCTGTCTTCCTGACAGCTGTTAATATGGATGTTGTTTCAATACAGGTATGCAATTGCCCTGGCTTTGAGGGAAAAGCAGCGTGTGATATTTACAAGTCCAATTAAAGCTTTGAGTAATCAGAAGTACCGTGAGATGTATGAAGAATTTCAGGATGTTGGTTTGATGACTGGGGATGTCACCATTAATCCAACAGCTTCTTGTTTGGTAATGACAACTGAGGTAAGATCAGACATTAATTCTTGATCGATGTTTCCTTCTACCCTTTCTGATTGGGAAGGTCCAATTTTAAAAGACTAAAGCAGCCTTGTTAGGGTAGAAAATGTTCTAAAGTTTGTTATGACTCCTCTTGATTATGAATGTTTTAACTTTTGGTTATTTAAAAAGTTAGGTGAATCTCTGTGAATTTATGCTTTTGAACTATAAGTCAGGAACTTCTGATTCTAATGTGGAAAAGGTCAGAATTTAATTTCCTGAGGGCTCAAGACATTGAGTATTCTGTAGATGTGAAATGCTGAAAGTCATATTTCCTAAATCTGGTGGTCAGTATTTTGTTCTTGAAAGGCAAAACAGGGAGACCAAAATCATTGAAGGATAATCGAGTGGTTCACAGTAGGTTCTAGAACTCCAGGAATATGTATTTTTTTACCTTTGGTAACAAAGTACTGTTTTCAGAGTTTTCTCAAGTTTCTGTTGTAGAACTGCAACCATGAGTTGGAATTTTCCTCTTTTTGCCTTTACTTCAAAGGAACAGGCATAACTTTGGTAGGGAAAGATTGGGTAGATTGAATGATTTGATTTCTGACAAAAGATTTCCTCTTAATCACAGAGAGGTTATCTATCAGGATGAGGTAAAAAGAGGGCTTGGCAGAAGTAGATCTGTAGAGCTGTAAGAATTACCTGCCAGTGCAAGCTTGGAGAAATAAGGTGTTTCATTCTTTCCTGTTCCTTTCAGACAAACCAGTTTTTCTCAGGTAGTGGGATTGCTAGATTGAAATGAATCTGAAAGCATCTCAAAACCTATCTTTAAATGTTTTTATGTTTTGTGCAAAATATGATTGTGTATATCCATGTAAATGTCAACTAAAAATTCTGGCAGTTTCTTATTGATGTCCATGTAACATGACAGTTGTTATTTCATGCGAAGGGACTCAACTTTTACTTCCTTTTCTAGATCTTGAGAAGTATGCTTTACAGGGGGTCTGAGGTTATGCGTGAAGTTGCGTGGGTTATTTTTGATGAAATTCACTACATGAGAGATACAGGTATCATATGTTTCCTATATCTCTTTTCTGATCTTTGTACTTGAAAAAGAACAATTTCTTTCTCTTTTGAATAATTAAGTCTTACTTTCTCTTTTAAAATTTGTCATATTTATGTATAAATAATTCATAATTTGTTTCCTACTGAATTTGTATAATTATGTGTTGCAGTTTATATTTTCTTTGCTAAAGCAGAAACTACATTGAGGGCTTTTGATATAACCCACTTGTATAGAGGAGATTTATTTTATTTTTTGTCTTACTTTGGTTTTAAGCATGCTTTTCTTTGCGTTCAGGGATGAGAAACATACTTTGATCTCATAAATTTCCCATATGTCTTTCCATTTTCAGAACGTGGTGTGGTTTGGGAAGAGACTATTATTTTGCTTCCAGATAATGTACATTATGTGTTCCTTTCTGCAACTATTCCAAATGCCCGTCAGTTTGCTGAATGGATCTGCCATCTTCACAAACAGGTTATATTTCTGATATGCTGCACCTCTATACTTTTTGTCTTGTAGTATAATACTGTCTGTTTGCTTGATAAGTGGACCTCTGAGTATCTTTTTAGTCATTTTATTGCTTATAGGTGGTAGTGTAGATCACTCGTGGTTTCTCTAGCTGTATTCCTGCTTTTGCTTCTGAATGACAAGATTGGAGCTGTTTCTTAATGTTTTCCACAGTTTAGGCACCTGCTTAATTTCAGCAAACATTCTGAGTTATTAAACATGGTGAGCATACAGTGATTTTCTGAGGGCTGATAGACAAGAGGTTGTTGGGAGAAATCAGCTCAGAAGCTCTATAAAAGGCCATGTAGAAATCAAAAGCAAATCTTTGATCCATGGGAAATACTATATATGCTTGCAAACAAGTGAGAGAAGTAATATTTAAGACCTCTATCATGTCCTGTAAACTTTAGGTTTTAAATTCTATTCTGTTCTTTTCTAAGACATACTTCTATAGCAAAGACTTTGTCAATTAGAACTGGGGAATTTGTTATCAACAAGAGGTTGGTCCAATTTTAAAAATACCCTGGAGGTTGATTCTTACGTTGTTTATGATCGAGGGAGTATAATATAAAAGATGTCTATTTAAGCTTAGCTCAAAACCTTGACTTTGTGTTGCAGACCATTAGATTGCAGGGTTTTAAAATGCAGAGTTATGTAATATTTAGTGTTTTAAAGTGTGGGGTTTTTTTCCTACACAAGCTTTCTCAATGCATCAAAACCTTGAATGCTCATGAAAGTCTACTGTGAATCTTTCTTAGGTGTTTCAATAATACTTCAGGCATTTTTTTTGCACAATAGAAATCAACAGGTTTTCTTTTTATTTTAGAAGATGTTAATATTTCAAGTATATCTAATAATGCTGAAAGAAATACTGGCCATCTTTACGTTCTGTGTTCATGACAGAGTTTTTGTAGCTAACTTGTGTTCTAAAACATTTGCAAACTTTCATTTTTTTAAGCCATGTCATTAGTACAAATTCCATATTCAGGAAAGTAAATCTGTAATCTTAGTTTCTGAAAGCCTTACTTTCTGATCTTTAGAAAGTTGCATTTTAATGTATATTGGATTTTCCATCAAGCAAGTGATACTACAATGCAATTATAAAATATTTATGTGAATTCTTTCTTTATAGCCTTGCCATGTGATTTATACTGACTATCGACCGACTCCACTGCAGCATTATATATTTCCAGCAGGAGGAGATGGACTCCATCTGGTTGTTGATGAAAATGTAAGGAATGCTCATTTTGTCTGAAAGATTGCTTCCCTCGCTTAACTTTCAAAAGCTTGAGCTCTTGCAAAATTTGTATAGGATGTATGAAGGATGTTTTTGTTAAAATTAAGTACAAGTGAGTAATGGTGATCTCTGAATTGCTTTTAGATTTTTTGGAGTATTACACAAGAAATGGTTTTATTATCTAATGTCATGCAATCAGCTGAGTAATACTTCCCTGTCTTAAGTGCCCATATCCTTGCTTGTTCTCTAAAATGCTTGGTGCTTTCTGTAAATCTGCAAAGTAGTTGATGTTCCTTGTACTGTTTCTTGCTCTAAAGAAAACGGAATGGCATATAAATTTGACTTTACTCGAGGGAGCAAAATATTTTTGTTTCTTTAGGTGTTTTTGAACTAAATACTTGTTTAAACTTTATCATTAGCTTGCACAACAGTAGCTAATGCCATAAGCAGTAGTGCTTCACTTGAAGATAGGTCTTCATTGGGCAGTGTAGTTTAATGTGCACATTCCTGAAAGTCAGTTCTGGTACTGTGTCATTCAGTAGGTCTGGCATGCTGGGTAGTGTGGTGGATAGAACAATGCGCAATAACTACAGAAACACACTAGTGTAATTCTGGGCTGTGACGCTGACCTAGAAAACGCTTTTGATAGCTTATGCATTGTTTTTCTTTCTACCCGTGTATATATGGGGTAATGACATTGGCTCTGCAAAGCACTAAGTATTTTTTGAGTGGGCTGTGTAAATAACTATTTACAAAGGTTGTTTTTTACATCTAGGGAGATTTCAGAGAAGATAATTTTAATACAGCAATGCAGGTGCTTAGAGATGCAGGAGACTTAGCAAAAGGGGATCAGAAAGGCAGGAAAGGAGGAACAAAAGGTGAGTTTGAACCCTGAGGTAATTTTTGGTATAAATATTTTTAAAAGTTCTGTGCAAGTTGTGCTTGTTTCTCAATTACTCCATAAGATGCTTTTTATTGTAAAATTGAATTTAAATCTACATAATATTTCTCCAGGTCCTTCAAATGTTTTTAAGATTGTGAAGATGATCATGGAAAGGAATTTCCAACCTGTCATTATTTTCAGCTTCAGTAAGAAAGACTGTGAAGCCTATGCACTTCAGATGACAAAGTTAGATTTCAATACAGGTACAGATAAATCCTGTCGAATTCTATTCACAGATGTAGTTTGATGTGAAATATTACTTTTCCTGTTGAACATTCTGTGTAAAACCAAGTGGAAAATAAAAAGTGTTTTTTTCATTTATTATGCTGATACCTCAGGCTGTATTCAGTAGAAAGTATTGGTGCTCAGGGTACTTGATCATCGCAATGTCGAACTGTTCATTGATTTTAAACTCTATTTTTTGCTCCAGTATGGTATTTCTTGTAATAATAACACATGAGTTCCTAGAAAATTCTGTCTATAATGGGATAAGGCTGATCATAAAAAAGTACTTCCTGACATTTTCATGCTACATTCATTAAAAAAAGTCTATTCCCAAAGTCCAAACAACTGTGTAACAAACCACTAGACTGTTCTTTCTCAGCAATGCAATCCAGTTTTCTTTATTTCCTTCTTCCCCTTGCTCCTCAAAGTAAAAACCAAAAGGTAAACAAAGAAGATTTTTTTCATCTTGGACTAAGACCAAGCTTTGCAAATAAGTCGAAGCTCATTGCTTCTTTGAAATCTAAAGAGTTTTAAGAAAAATACTAAATTTGTTGGAAATCAATGTACTGTTTCATGTTTGTGAGCTGTTCAGGGTTTTTACCTGCTTACTTGCTCAAATCTTTGCTCGTTTTGGTTCAGTGTGGTAGGATAATGCAGATGTTTCTGTCAGAGAATTTAAAGATGTGTAAATGCAGAGGTGTAGTTTCATGTTTTCTTTAGAATCACGCCTTTGATTGTATATTCTTAATACTCATTTTACTTAGTCGAAAGGGTTCTGGAGTTAACAGGGAAGAACCTATATGTACATGCAGACAGGGTCTAGTAGGTGAAAGAGGATCCGGGGAGATTGATAAAATATGCAGGGAGCCCATAAGGCTGAAGTAGCTACTTGGAATTAGCTGAAGTTTGGATTGTTCTGAAAAGTTTGTTCTAGTTTTCTTTTCCCTGATCATCTGCTTCTGGTTGCCATTTGACTTCTCTAAGCTTATTGAAATCTTGATTGTCTGACCCAGTGTAGATGATTTTGTGTGGACTTCAGAGTATTCCACTCGCTTATTATAGGCTTTTGTAAATGTTAGAATGTGATACCACTTTTTTATTTACATCTGGTATTAGCCTTCTGCATTTTGTAATAACTTAAAATTTGCCTTCTTAGATGAAGAAAAAAAAATGGTCGAAGAAGTCTTCAATAATGCAATTGATTGTCTCTCAGATGAAGACAAAAAGCTTCCTCAGGTGAGTGTAGATTGAAAAGGGTTATTTTGAATGCAGTTGAATTGCTGCTGTCCTGTTTTCTGCAACTTGTAAAGCTGTAGCTTTTTTGTAGAGGGTACAGAAATTATAAAACTGGATAATCTCATTCATCTCCCCAAATTTTAATATCTCCTGCATTGCTTCTTGTCATTATGAAAGAGTTGATAAGGATTCTTTCCAGTTGTAATTCCAGCAGATGACGTATATCAGAATTAACAGTGAAGTTCCTACCTCTTGTTTTATTTTTTCCAATGATGTTTCTTAAGTAAGCATAAGAGTATAAAGAGGTAGACCTAGGTTAAAGCAGTCTGGAAATAGTTCAAGTGGGCATGAAGTATGCACTTACTGGTTGATTGCTGAGGCTTTCAAGAAGTTGCATTGATGCATTTGCAATCCAATTTATTGTATAATGAATAAGGATAGTGATGTTTTCTCATCTTTACAGTGGAAAAATTTAAGCTTCTAAGCAGAGTATTACAAGATTGAAGGGATAGTTATTTTAAGTTGAGAAGTAGTGAATTACATGAACACTAAGGACAATGTTGAGGCTTTCCATACAATTTCTAGCAACAAAATGCTAAAATTTGTTTCCTGGTCTTTTGTATGTTTCTTCCCAGGTTGAACATGTGCTTCCCCTTCTGAAGCGAGGAATTGGTATTCATCATGGTGGTTTGCTTCCTATCTTGAAAGAAACCATAGAAATCCTTTTCTCAGAGGGCCTAATAAAGGTATTTTTCATGTCCATTTGTAGTTTGTTGCGAATACATGGCTGGTAATCCTGAAAATCCAGGAAGTACACCTTAGCTCAGGGTGTATGCTAGTATTACAACAGAGTTCTACACAATTGCAGCTGTAGTTTTAAGTGTTCCAGAGTTTATTCACAAGTATTTGAGCTTACAGTGTCTGACTTAAATATTTTCTATTTTATGTCACATCTTGCTCCTGTATATGACTGTGCACATTTACCAAGCTGGTTGTTGGTTGTTCTAAGGACAAATACTCAGAAATATGTTAACTTAGATGAAAGTTGTGGTGGATTTTTTTTGGATAACTAACTCATATTTTCTTCTTGCAAATTTGAATATTGAATTAATTACTGTTATTGATTAATATAATTTTTAGTCCATTATGTTTTTTTAATGAAGTCTTTCACATGGTCCCATGTATTTAATTTTCATGCTTTCCCAGGAAAAATAAAGGAAAACAGAAAGCTGGTTTTGATCCAGTTTTTAAGTCTGGAATATGCCTGTGTTCCCTGTATTGACTGCGCAGATACATTAAAATCCAGGAAGGTTGTGTGCAGCAATCTCGGACTATTTTCATGTTTGCTTTTTTTCCTTGTTTAACTTCAGTCTGTTTATTTAGGCCTTATTTGCAACAGAGACTTTTGCTATGGGAATTAATATGCCAGCCAGAACTGTGCTGTTTACAAGTGCCAGTAAATTTGATGGGAAAGATTTCCGATGGGTAAGTGATAAAGAGGTTCTGTAGAATAACTGAATTATTTTAACCTTATTACGATTGAATTTACTCTTGATGTGTTCACCTCAATGCTTTGTAGAAAATGCAGGAAATACTTTTTCTTTAAAAATTCTTTGTCTTGTCCATTTATATTTAATAGACAAATTTCTGAAGACAAGGTTCCTCACATTATCCATGAGCTTGTTTAATAGATACATCGAATGGGAATGAAATACAGTTAGCCACAGACATTGGATTATACTAAGACTTCCACACAGTTTTGGAAAAAGTATGTGGAAGTCTTAGTACAATCCAATGTCTGTGGCTAACTGTATTTCATTCCCTTTTGATGTAAGACCCAGATATTTTTATTCTGTATCAGAGAACTCTGAAGAAAGTGGGCTTCATATCCTATCATAATGATCACGAATTTTGACAGACCCAAGAAAATAGGTCATTTACCTTAGAATGTTGTTTTCTTACATCAGAATTTTTTGCACAGTTAGAAAATTTTAGACATGAAAACCAGGTATGTGGTTTAATTAAAATAAAAATGAGGTCTTGCAAGTCATCGCAGGAAGGTTTCCTAAGAGCCAAGGCTCATCCTTCAAAGGTGGGAAAATTGTGGTGAACAGAACAAGTGACTTGACCTATGTGTTATGAAGTAAACATTTCTTCAGTCTTAGTTTGGGCTTTTCAGTCTCAGTATTAATTTTCATTGTGTGTCTGTGAGATGTATATATAAGAATGGATTACCTTTGGGATAGCAGAAATGTGGAACTACTGAAATTATGTACCACAGTTTGCTTAAGTAGCTTTTGAAATCTGACCTAAAGTGAAACTTGGAGTTGTTGAGAATGCAGTTCTACAGCTGACAGAACCCCTGTTTTATTCCTTGTTGAGACATAGGTCACCAACTGTAGCTGCCTCTTGTCAATGTCCAGTTGTTTATAAACTCTTCCATTTCAGGGTGAGGAGGCATAAAAATACTCCTTTTACAAGTATCAGTATGTTAATGTTACTCTTGAATAATTTGAATTAAATGATACATTATTTGAAAATTGTGGAGATGCATTATCAGTATGTTGAAGATCTATTGTATCTCCACCATGCTCAGCAACCTTCCATTATAAAAGACATTAATAAAATGGTTTTTGTGCTTATTAAAATGATGCACCGTGATATAGAACTATAAGAGCATTAGTTAACTTTTGCTGCTGACTTACATTATTCATAGTCATGGATTTGTGTTTTTTCATGGTAATTATGACTAATGAAGTCAATCTGTGATAACTCTTTGATAACTTAGATAATTCTTCTTTGCTAGTTTTTATACATCATATCATTTACTGTGCAATTGTAATTAGCACATTATGTGTTCCCGCTATTTTCTTGATGTTTGTTAATTTCCTGTTCTCATTTTGTTGTAGATATCCTCAGGTGAATACATTCAAATGTCAGGTCGTGCAGGACGCCGAGGTATGGATGACAGAGGAATAGTAATTCTTATGGTGGATGAAAAAATGAGTCCGACAATTGGCAAGCAGCTTTTGAAGGTCGGAGAGACATTATTTTTTCTATTCTCCCAACAAGATTATGCTCTCTTGAGTAATGTTATGTGGAAAATTATTTACCTTTTACCAAAAGATCATGCAAGTAGAAGATGACAACTTCTAAAATTTGCTTTCAGTGAATTCTCGTAGGAGTTTATTGTGAAGCAAAGTCAGAAGATTAATATCCTTATTTGTACAAAAGAAGTATCGTCCTTCTTTGTGCAAAAGGGCTATCAGGCAGGACAGGTAGAACTTTATCCTGTTTTTCTAGTGACAGTACTACTACTGTAGCATTGTTTGTTACTTGCTGACTGCTGTCAGTTTAAGAGTTATGGTGAACTAGGAAAAGGTTTGAGCTTTCACAACAGTTATTAATTCTTCACTTTGTGATGAAATAAAACTTTGCTTATGGACTGTCAGTGATAGACAAAATGGACAAGGTCATGCACAAATGAGGTACATTCAATAAAGAAGAGTGAAATGGCTTTCAGTGTGCTAAAATGAGCTATAGTGAAACTGACAGTTCTTGCAGAAAATGTGAACTTTGGAAACCAAGAGGTTGAAAAATTCACTCCTAGTTGAGATGGGCATTAAATTACAGGACATTGCCAAACTATAATGGGAGTTGTTACAGATTATCACCTTCTTGCTTTATAATTTGAATATGAAATACTGTACTCATTACACTTCTATTTAAATTCCATGGCAAAAATAACCACAAAGTAGTATAATAATCTATTGTGTGAGTTGCCTGTCTTAGGGTGCTTACATTGTGTACACACGCTGAAATTGAAAACTTGGGGACTTACACTGCATTCTATTTAGGAGCTTATAGCCTTGGTGCAAATAGCAAGTCATTTCTGTTAAAACAGCATTTACAGTATTACTATACTTGTAAATTATGAGAATCATCTCAAGTCAGCATCAAGTTATATTAGCAAAAGGCATGTAGTTGTTGACAAAAAAAAGATGCCAATGTTTTTTTCAGGCAAATTAAGAACAAGGGGAGAAGGACCGATGTGGCTGCTGTTAATTATGCAGATGTGTATTCTTTCTTGTGTGTTTTGATCTGTCAGTGGTACGTGTTAATCCATAATCTATCTTTAAATATGACATTACATGTACCTTTTATACTTAAAGAACGTAGTATTTACATTCTTAAAGTCCGAATTTTCATGAATGCTGCATTATGGCTGACTAACCAGAAATTAGTGAAATAAATTTAAGAAATATTAATGGTACGGTAGCATTAGGTTTTGTGTTAATTTCTTAGTCTTGATTTGATTTGTGTTTTCTCAGTGGAGTGTACGTATATTTATTTCTTCACGTACACTCTTAATGCGTGTGTATGTCTCTGATGTATGAACACCAAGTTTTTAGCTGAGTTTTTGTGAGTTTTTAAGATTTTAAGAAAACAGATGTAATTTTGTGTCACGCCTACTTTTAAAAAGGTTTTACACATTTGTGCTTCCTTAGCCGGAAAATAAAGAGCAGCATATAGAAAATTGGAGAAGCAAAAGAGAATCGTTGTAAATAGTAGTTACTAAAAAAGTCCCCGAAGAGGTTAATTTGTATGAAATAATTGTTAATAGCTTAAGTAAAAATGATATTTTTGTCCTCATACTTTAAGGATTATAAGCTCACCCATTCAGAAGGTGGAGTTTTTTTTTAAAGTTGGAAAATTCAGTAGTTGAGAACTATAGAACTTGATCAGAATTAATTAAGACAGAAAAAGAAGTAGTAGATCACTTACTTTTTCTGATACTGCCTCTGGAGTTTTTGTGTAGATTTTAAGGAAATAGTAAAGAATTCTTCCTTCATTGAAACTATGACTCCATTGATTTTTTTTTTTTTTCCCCTTTGAATTAAAAGGAAATAAATGGGAAAAATAATGGCTTTTGCTTTTTGTGTTACGACTTGATTCTTCTCCACTGATCTAAATGAATTCGTGTATTTCATTAATTTTTGAAGCTACTTCACTTGTGAAAAAAGATTGACTTTTGTATTTTTCTGAAAAAGATCAGACGTGGCTAAAATGAAGATACTGATGTTTCTGTAGCTTCTGTAACTATTTAGCCACTTGTTATAAAGGCAATAAAGTAACCTTTTATGAAATGAGCAGTACAGCACAAAAAACCCCTCTTCTTATATTTCTTCTTAAATACAAACTATCTAGAGGGAATTCCATGTCAAGCAGGCCAAGAAAATCAATACAGACTAAAATTTCCACTACATTTACAATTCACAGTCATCATTAAGTATGTCTCAGTTAATTTTCCTTACTGATGGTATTTGTTGGTAATAAGATCCTGGTTGTGCCCAGTGGTAGTATTCTGCTTTCAGGATAAGCTAAAGATTTATTGGAAAAACTCCAGAAGAAATAAATTAGCCTTCTTGAGAATGATAGAACATTTACATATAAGATTTTTGTCATAGCCCTTCAACCCTAATGGGTGTCTGATCCAAAGCATTCCCAGAAGATTCCTAGTGCAAAACATCTGGGAATCTGGTTGTCAGCTGCCTCCTGTCTCGGATGGTGAAGTGGGAGCTTTGAGTGTATTGGTACCAGCAGCATTACTGCAGCTGTGCTGCTTGGCTGTGGCAGAGTTCATTGCAACATTGTATACTGTACTCCAGACTTAGATTCAGCATTCCATTCTTAGATGGAGTTCTTGTAAGGGAGTTTTGTAAATATTTCTTAAACTCAGTGTAATGTTCATTTGTCTTCTGCAGTGTAACTAGGTTTCTTTGTTTATCCTTAGCATTGTTTATCCTTAGCATTTACTTGACCACAAAATATTTAGTAAACTGGTGACTTGCATGAATCTGTTAACTTATATGCTTACAAGACTATTGGGGCAGCTTTCTGAAGATGGTAAATTGTAATTGTACTTTTGCATGATACTAAGAAGTATTCGATTGGAAATTGTTTGTTTCCTTACTTAAAATCTTTAGCTATATTGTGTTAGTTTAGGTAGGAAATGTAAAGCTTCTTCTTGATGCTAGATAGTCTTTGAAACCAGTGCAGCATCTCTCCAGTTGGAACTTGGCCATGCTAGAAGGATGTATTCCTACAGAGAGAGCTGAGTTACTCAACAGTGGTAATTTGTTATGTCTCTAAAAGACAAAAATCTTGAGCTAATTATGTTACCAGAAAGAATGATTGTACTCTGAAGGAAAATGTGCTACATAAGTAAGTTTTTGAACTTTGAATTGGAGCCTATCAGTGCTTTGCATCTACTTACTCGACCACAGGAGAAGATAGATGGACTGAAAATTTCTAAGAAAACATAGAATCATCAAAGTTTAAAGAGACCTTTAAGATCAGAGTCCAACTGTCAACCCAGTGTTTACCAGTGCAAGCCCTAAACCACTAAACCATATTACCCAGTGCTAAATCCAGACACCTCTAAAACACCTCCAGGGGTGGTAACTCCGCCACCTCCCAGGCAGCCTGTTCCAGTGCTTGACCAGCCTAACAGTGAAAAAATTGTTGCTAATATCTAATCTGAATATCTCCTGTCTCAGTTTAAGGCCATTTCCTTGTGTCTTCTCCGTGTAGGCACAGTAGAAGATACTGTACCCCACCTTACTAACATCCTCCTTTCAGGCAGTTGTAGAAGGCAATGAGGGTTCCCCTAAACCTCCACTTCTCTAGGATAAACACCCACAGCTCCCTCAGATGTGATCTCTCGGTGCTCCATGAGCCTTGTTGTCATTCTCTGTGCGCATGATCCAGCCCTTTAAAGTCCTTTTTGAAGTAAGGGGCTCAGGACTCTGAGGTGTTGACCTCATCAATGTCAATCATTTCCGCAGTCCTGCTGGCTACCCTGTCTCTGATACAGGAATGCATTTATCTGCCAAGGTAAAAAATGCCTCAGCATGCTTTCTTGTCTTTTGCCTATGGAAAATAAAGTGCTCCAATGCCAAGCTGCAGGAGATATTCCACTAGCTCCATCTAGTTCTTTGGCAGAGCCTTCATTTTATAAAGCTGGCTGTACTGGCCTTATTTGGCCAATACACTGCTACTAGAAGTCTCTTTGCACTTTATTTTAGTTCTTCAATTTTTTTACTATACCACACAAACGAGCATGAGAGCAATTCAGACAGTTCAACAGTTTCCTCTGCAGACATCAGCTTAGCATGCTGTCTTAATTACACTGTGGTACTTTGGTTTGACTCAGAAGTTATTGCTGGGGGGGCAAAAGTCTCAGGAGTTGAGAAATTTACCAAATCCTACATCAGGAGGGAAGTACTTCAGCTGGAGGTTGGCACTAATACTTGTTGGAAAGGACATTGCAAAATCTAAAGTAATTGTCACTAGTGGTGAGGATAGTAAAATGTTGTTCTAAAGTTGTGACATAGATGAGGCTCACGATGAAACGTGTATTTTGGATACTTCATTTGAATAAAAACAATTTTAATGTGAAATTATTGTTTTACTGTATGTGCTGGTTTGAAAGTGAAACCAGTGTGAGACTCCAAGTCAGTAATACAATTTTAATAGGAGAAAAGAGAAAAAGTAAAATACATGCAATAATAGAAACAACCACCAACACAGTCAGAAATACAACCTGACACCCTGTCAGTCAGGGTGTTGGTAGCAGTCCGTATAAATGGTGGCTGCAGTCCTCCTGGATGACAGATGTGATTCAGTTGAAGCAGTGCCCCTGTAGAAGCTGCAGTTTTCCTCCGAAGATCCAGCGATGCTGTGGAAATGATCCGACTTTCCTCTGGGATCCAGTAGAAAGGGCTGCCCTCGTGTCCCAAACCCCAGTTTTTTATCTAGGTAGGAAAGGCTTGGCTCCTGCCCCTGGCTGGGGCATCTCCCAATGGGATGATGTAATCTTATCAGTCACACAGTAGGACTTAATGGCCCATTAACAGAATATATCTCCCGGAGGAAGGATGGGTTGTGAATAGATAACGATGATCATCCCCCGATCTTATCAGATGGCACATCAGCAGAGGACATCTCCCACAGAGATAAGGATCACCACCCCTCCCACATTTTAACAGATGGCGATAGAATACACATTTTTGCATTGTACCCCAGGACACTGTAAACTACCAATCTTTTCTTATTCCTGTGAAGCACACATTGCAGGAATTTTCCAGGCTTTGATTCAGAAAGATACTTAACTTCCAGCCTTGATTTTAAATTGCCTTAAAAGTGAACAAGATTCTATTATGAAATCACAGAGATTAGGGAAATGGATAATCAAATACCTTTGTGAACAGGGTCGCAGTTGTGTATATAATTATGCAATTTAGCAGATGGAAGAGGGGACAAATTGCTGTTCTTGCTGATGCTTGCAAGCAAAATGAAGGAAAATGGGGTGCATCAAATGGTGTGTAAAATGGCTTGTCATTCTTGAACTTCACCTCAAGATTTTCAAGAGCCTGTAGGACTAAGCTAATGGGTTTTATTTATTAATACCACAAAATATTTCAAATTGTATTAGTTGTCTGTGGAAAGCAGTTTTCCTCCAGACTTTTGGAAAATTTGTTTTGCTAAACTCATCACTGTGAATGTGAGTGCATTTTAGTTAAACTAGATTTTTTCTTTGCCTTCTTGTTCTTAGAACGAAAAGGGTAGTTGTGAGATGAACAGATCATAAAAAGGTACTTTTAAAAATGTATTTTTATATTAACCTTGTATAGAAGGAGGTAGTCTTTGCTAGAGCACACCTTTCCTGTAAGTTAAAACATACTGCACATCTACTGAAATTGTAAAAAGGGTCATAAAATAAATACATCACTGTCCTGATACCTATAGTGGCCAATCCGTTGAGGATGTCAGATAGTTTCTTCTTGAAGATAGAGATACCATTTGCTTTTTTCAAAAACAAGGAGAAGACCAGAACTTGGAGTTACCAGCCTGAAGTAAAACTAATGATGGCTACAACAGTAGTCTACGGTATTAGAGAGGGTAAATGGCTGAAAAATTCTGTCATTCAGAACTAACTTGAGAAGGTAGTATTTGCAGGCGAGAGAAACACAGGTACATTGCTTTCCTTTTGAGTTTTTGGGGCATTTGTTGAATCCCAGCCTGAGGTGTTTTCACCAAAGCCTGCTGAAGCAGTGTTTTGCTGCCCACAGGGGCTTCTCTTTGTGTTGGTTTAAGTGGTTTTGGGGCAAAGCAGTGAGCCAGATTGGTAATAAGTTTGTGCTTAAAATAGCTGTTTATCATTGTCTGTTAAAAACAACCTCACTGAAGAGGTTTTTTTTATTTATTGGTTTTGCCGTTGTGTTAATGCAGCTCAGGGTAATTAGGCTATCAATGTAGCTGTATGTTTTGGGGTTTTTTTATATTTCTGTGAGAGCACTGAATACTCATGTGGTTATTTTATTACTAATATATAGAAAAAATACATTGTAATTTCACAAGAGATATTTGTGTCTTACATATCAAGCAGTTACTTGCATTTTTATTTAATTAGAGTTTTAATAGAAATTTGTAATGATGACTGTTAGAGGCAGCTAAGTCTACTTATTTTCCCTTTATGAAAAAAAAAAAGGGAAAGATCTTTTAATTACTATCAGTTTGTTCTGTTCTTTGCTGGTTTTGTAAAGTGTTTTCTTATTTCCTTTCTGGAAACTTTCTGATTCAGTTCATTTCTGGAAACACGGATAAGCAAATGAAACTGTCACTGGACCAAAATGGTGTAAATTATGACCTATATTGTATCTAATTTCATTATTATGAAAGATACTTTGTTGTTGCTTTGCAAATTAATTAGTTTCAGACAGTATTTGCCATTCGGTGTTCCCATGACAGGCTGGGGAGCAAGAAAGTTATGTGCAGAATTTGTTCCTCTCTCTTCATGGGAGCAGATTTTAAAATGTAAATATTTTTCTCCTGCTGTAACAGAGAACAGAGGCAGTAACCCTTACCAAATGTATGTCTTGCTCAACACCACATGTCATTATGCGGCCATGACAGCTCTCACATCTCTAGTTAGACAAGGCTTCCAAGTCTTAACAGTAATTTTAAAAAGGAAAAAATACTGCTTGTTAAATTCAATGCACTAATCTTCCTCATCCCAGTCTTTATATCTTTCTAGTTTATGTGGGCAAGAAACGGTCATACTGTTAAATACAGAATCCCCTGTTGGACTGTATGTTAAGAACAGGATCTGCTCTGAAGTTATTGGCAGTTAAGCAGAGAACACTGTATAGCATATATAGTTTTCAGATACTCATACTTTTTTTTTTAGCTTTTGACTAAATTACTTTTGTAGTGAATTGTTTATTGTTACATTCCTGATTATTTTTTTTTTTTAACATTTATCGGCTTAATCCAGTCATTCTTTTGCATACATCTAGTAACCCAAATCTTGGAAAACTTGAGAGGATACTTTTGTTAAGTTAGGTTACAGTATTTTGAGAAGTGGTTGCAAGTGTAAAGGGGATCACCGATTTCTGAGAGTCTTAGTTGATATATGCAGACTGTTCTCATGTACCCAGGCAGTTGTCATGCAGAGGGATGGAAAAGTTTGCAAAGTTGTTCTACTTTCTAAAAACTATTCAGAAAAAAAAATCTCTTGGTAAATTTTTGAGATGAGGGGGACTGTCCTCTCTACAGGAATGAGAGGCAGGATTACTTGCACAAAGGAGGCTGGAGAGCTGGAACGGTAATTCTTCAACAGTACTAAGTCGTGGAGGCAGTGCATGTTTGAAAGTGACTCCTTGATGCTTGTTCAAAGCAGTCTTTCTCACAACTCTTTTTGCAGCTCTGATAAAGTCAGGCTTTTTCTTGATCTTCTGCGTTGAGTGGTTGGTGGTTCTTCCTTTCTCTAATATGGAGCTTTTTCTACAGAGACAAGGGTGAAACTTACCCAGAGACTGAGAGATACTGAGGCAGATGATGGTGTAGCCTAGCTAGCTTGATGTATTTTGACAGGAGAGCCTCTGGTAGAGGATGAATTATGTGCTTCACAGTATTCTTAAGTAAGTAAAGTAATCAGTCTGGGAGCCAGTGACAAAAGGGTTGAGCAAAGGGTTTTCAAGAGGAGAAACTATCATGGAGAAAATGTAAGTTAAAACTGATTTATGTCTTATTATATCTTGGCAATAAGCAAAATCCAGCCTAGTTGAACACTTTCTACTGTGAAGGCTCTTTGGAAGTAAGTTAGGAAGGAAGAGCCTACCTTTTCCATTTTTATGGTCATATATCCCATCTTCTCTCCCCTCTTGTTATTTGCTTCTCTTCGCCTAATGTATCTGACAAGTGACTTTAAGTAAGCACTAATTGTCTCTTCAGTAATCATGGCTGTCCATAGTATTTGCCATAAAAGGCTGATTGGCTACTCATGCCTTGAGTGCACTTAGTATAAAATAACTGTATTTTGGTATAAGGTTTTCTAATGCAGCAGCAAAATGTGGATGTTTTTGCTAAGTAAATGAAGCAAGGGCATACAGGTGATTACTCCCTGTTAGGTGTTGCTCTCTGGTAGTCACCAGTCTGATAGCCTGGTGTTGGTAGGTGAAGACTGATGCACACTGCAGAACTCGGTGGAGGTTCTGAATCTCTGCTTCCTTCATTTGAAGAAATAGCAGTTTCAATTTTCAGACAAAATAAGCTTCTCAGGACTCTTGATTTCAAATGTATTGCTTAGAGAACACTGTGAAGACAGGAGTTTCTGAAACTTGGAGAAAGATGTGTTTGAGATGATGGAACAGGAAAAATCAGCCATTTTTGCCAAACGAGGATTAGTATTTTAACAGCTATGTATTAATAGAATGATCATATTTTCAAATTGTAAAATGCTGATCATGTGTTTAAAACAAAAAAAATTGCCACTTCAGTAACTGGCTCAAACATCGCCTTTCAAGTAAGTCTGCTTATATAATCTCTGAAATAGCTGGGTTTTTGGTTTGTTTTTAAATCACTTCTTTGTAGTTGAACTCTGCTGATTTTAAGAAAAGGTCTTTAAACTGAATCTGCAGGAATTGTTTGGTCTTTCTTGGCATGTTCTGTGTATGTATTATAATTGTATGAAATTCCTTGTTTTCTCACTTAATGAGCACATTGAAGTGGGAGTGTGACACAGTTCTATTCTATGAAATAGTTTATAATCTTGCAAGCACACGATGAAGGTATCCCCTCCAAGATGACAGCAATGGAAAGATTTGTTTCACAGTGTGATCAGAGCAGTCACACAGCAGCTTTTTTGCCAAATCTCTAGTGCCTGTAGCCAGCTGGTGAGTGTATTCCAGTTTCTTTAGCTGATTCCTGACAGTGGACATTGCAGTAGGAAAGAGTCTGACCACTGTTAGCTGACACTGGCATAATTACTTTGCAATCATTTACTAAATGCCATTGTTTAAATGGCAGTTTTTTGTTACAGAGCTTTTAAGGGAGTGCTAATTTCTCTTTCCTAGAATAAATAATGTATTTAGAAAAATGGGCTGGAGGTTGGTACATACATAATCCTTTTATCAGGTCTAAAAAAAAAGCTATGCTACATGTTGGTTAGCCTTAGCAACAGAAGTTCTGTCATCTTTATTTGATATATCATATCAGAGGCACCTGTAGAAACTTAAGCACCACAGCTCAAACTGTTGATGTTGTAATTAGTGACGCATTTCTGTTAGTAGAAACCCATCTGTGGTGATTTCAGATCTGACAGTGTTAGTTTAAATACACATTTCATGGTCTAATTTAAGGGGTACTTCTGCTCTGAGATGCATCACTACAGGTGAAAACCTAGATGTTTATTTATTATCCACTCAGAGATGTAATCTAGAATGACTGAATGAGTGACCATGGGAAGCAAAACATTAGAACATGATTTATCCAAAACTTGTTTTACATGTATTCATGCTGGATACTTTCATGGTATAAACATGTGCTGAAGGCTTTTCTGTAACAGCTGTGGTTTTTTTGGAGACAAAATAATCAGGCAGAGAACAGCATTCTAGCATTTGTAACATAATTTCATAAAGCTCTGTCTTACTTAAAGCAAATGGGGTTACAGTATTCTTAAATCTTGTACATGTACAAGTGAAGGAGTTTTAAATTCAAATTGCTTCTTAATAAGTCTAATATCAGTGTATCAATGGATGTAGGATCTGATTTCCTGACAGTACTTTTAAAATTGAAAGAAACATGTGATTTAATGTCATTCGAAGTCTAATACACTTAGCTTTATCTGGAAAACCACTGGATTTGAATTTCAGCATTTGCATATATAAAAAAATAATCAGTTGATATTTTTAAATAGCCAGTGATTTTTTTTTAATTAGGTATGACAAGGAAATACCTTTACTAATAGAGGAAAGCAAATAAATTAGTTGCAAGAAGATACAACTAGGTTTAGGTAAAGCAATTTTTGAGCTAAAAAAGGTGCAGAGTTGCGTGTTTTCCAGTCTCAGCCTTTCTGAGCTTCTAAAATGTCTGATAGAGTATGTGGAACTTTAAGAATCATATAGTTGCATTAAAAATGTATCTTGAAACATCCTTATTTTCTTGGTATATTTTAGTTATTTAAAATATTTAATCATAACTAAATTTACTCCTTGTTGAAATGACAATTCTTGTTTAGTAAATCTTATATTTCATATATACATTATTTTAAAAGAATGAGAGATACAAGACCATTGCAACTGTTGCCCATTGTCTTTTATCATACTTTCAGTTTAGATTTCATTTGTGATTTTATTCCTTGTCATGTGTTGTTTGTGGATGGCTTCAGACATCTAGTACAATTTTGAGCAGACCTTGCTGTTTTTCTATCTTTGCCTTTTTTACATTTCTTCTAGCTCCAGCCCTCCTTGAAAATTTCCTCCTGGGAAATTTAGTTTTGCAAAACACCAAAATTGCCCTCATTTTCAGTTCAATAATTCACAAGAGTTTCATTTTTAAAAATGCCTTAAACACTTAATTATGTTATATTGTTGGAAGTGAGTGTATTGTCATAAGCGTTTCAGGAATCAGGGAGGCATGATAATCCATGTGCTTGTTAATAGTTTTGAAGAGCTCTGAAATATTTGTGAGATCCATTTTTTTTAAAAAAAGCCTATTTATGTTGCTGTTTTACTATATTCTGTCCAGTTGTCTGTTGCTTCTGTTTTCCAGTCCTATAGTTGCACGCAGATTGTAATTTTGTACTTTGTAACTCCTGAATTTTCTTTATATCCTTTCTGAAGGACTGTCAATACCTGTTCCTTTGATACTAGTGCTACTTGGATGAAAGGTTATGCCCCACAGTTACACAGTTTCATACTGCAGAAGTGTTGGATCTCTCTCATTTGATTTCAGTGATTTGGTGTATCAGGATGGCCTTCTGTGCTGTCATTTAAGTGAGAGAGAATTCCTCAGGCTTGCCCTTGCTCGGAGAGGCTGTGTGTTGAGCTCTTCTAGATCTTCCTTGGACACTTTTTAGTGTTTTGTTTGTTCTTTGAATAACTGGTTGTTTCAGTCCATATCGATTAAATATTTGCTCCTTTATGATAACAAGGTTCTCCTCTTGGGTAAAACATAATAATAGTAATTCAGTGTAATTCAATAGTAATTCAATGATTCAATAGTAATTCAATGATGAATCAGACCAAAGATGCATTTACTTTGTCCAGTGCCCCTTTTTGACAGAGGACAGTAGTAGACATTCTTAAAAAATATGAATGGATAAAGAAGGTAATGGCTCCCTGCAATGCTTTCTCAGTGTTTCTTTGGTTAATCAAAGTATCTATGCATACCACATTGTAAAAAAAAAAAAATTCCCAGAATCCCGGAATGGTGAAGGTTGCAAGGGACCTGTGGAGGTCATCTTTTCCAAAACCATGGCTCTGTCAGGGTCATCTAGAGCACGGTGTCCAGGACCACGTCCAGAGGAGAGTTCACAACTTCTCTCAAGCTACCTGCAAATTACATTAATTTTATAATGAGACATAATTCAAATTAATGAATTTGCAGATTGCCTGTTTTTGAACAGAATTCCCTAGACAGCAGTGTAATCAGTAAGTCTTAACACTTAAAAATAATTGGTTTTTTTCAGTCTTAAAATAATGGATTACTTTAAATAGTTAGGTAACTATTACTTTAAAGTCAAGATAATGGAATCCAAAGTGTAAGCAACAGGAAACATCTAAATTTTTCATCTGGACTTTTTGTTCAAATATCATTTATAATATCCTAGCTGTGATAAGTATCTATACAGTACAAATATGTGTTCAACATACTACAAATCTTCAGGATTTTATGCAACGTGTAATTTAAATTCAAGACAAGTTGTGCAATTCATCAAAGCAGCTCCTCATATGAAATACTGCATCATGATTTATTCAGTGTGTTCTTATATGCTGCAATTAATATTTTTTTCAAATGGAAAATGCTCTTGTATCTTTTTCAGGGTTCAGCTGATCCCTTAAACAGTGCGTTCCACCTGACATACAACATGGTGTTGAACTTACTTCGAGTAGAGGAAATTAACCCTGAATACATGTTAGAAAAATCCTTTTATCAGTTCCAGCATTACAGAACTATTCCAGAAATAGTGGAAAGTAAGTATTGCTGTGTGGTCTCATACGAGTAGGTATAATACATAGTGAGGATGGGTAGTTAGACTTTATTATGCTCATAGGAGTTTTTACCTGCAGTTTTTGTCTTCCCTGCCAACAGTTTCCACTGCACCATTTGTTGCCATGTTATAGTTTCATTAATTGGATTTTGTTCTTAGGACATGTACTGATATGCACTGTCAGTTTATGAAGAGAGCCTTCCTCTGTGAGTCAGACAGGAATTATTGTCACACTGTTTTTCCTTCTTCCCACCCTATAGTTTAGCAGTCTTAAAAATTGCTGTGGCTCATTTGAGATGCAGGGAAGAAAAGTCTTCCACCTTTTAATATCTCAGTACAAGCTGTAAAAATAACTTAAGTGCACTGCATTCAGAGTAGTATAGGTAAGAAATGTTCAATTATACTACAAAGAAAAATTCAGTGGGATCTGCACTTTGAGTGAGTTTTCATGACCAAAGTCAGTATCTGGAGATTGCAGCCAATGTTTGAGAGTGAGACCTCTTTCAAAACTTACTCCAGGGGAATATTAAGAACCTGAGAGGTAATTATGATTATTGAGCAATTCATCTGTTCGTTTGTTAATTGAATGTTAGAGAGAAAGTCTGTGTGCATGTAACTTTGACAGCCACGCAGAGGAAGGGTTTCTGTTACCTTTCTGTTAGTTTGCAGATGCAGTACTAGTTAAATACAGTATTTATTTCCTTCCATTATTTCCCTGTTCCAGTTGGCATTCCTAGATCTTTGTTCTGTCATTCCAACATTGCTGTTTAAATAGAAAAATGGAGCTGAAGAACATTTTTCATAGTTCTTGCACTGTTTGTTTGGGCACCATACTGGGCATTAGAATTTTATAATAATTTCAGCTGTGATTAAAAACACAAAGGAGAGAATTCCCTACTTATACTAAGGAAGAAATTATGCCATGAGTGTGAATAGATGGCTTATTTCTTCTAAAAACTGACAGGTAAAAATAAGGAGCACTTCCTGAGTTGTCTCTCAAGTTCCTGTGAGGTGGGATTTCCCAGCCACTTAGGAGCCTTCAAAAATAACGTGCAAGAGGATGAGTTGGTAGAGAGGAAGAGATGAGTTGGTAGAGATTTTTTTATAATCTATTCTTGGATTTTGTTTGCTGATGGTAATACCAGAATGAGAGAACGAATCATTTTGCTTAGAATCAAAACTGATTTGCCTAAATAAGGTATGAAAATATTGCAGGAAGAAAATACTGATTTTCAGCTGAAAAATCAGAGCCTAAAACAACTCAGGAAGAACATCTAACAACTCCCCTCTTGTTGAAACATATAGTTTTAGAAGGTGTCTTTGGGAAATCTGATTTTTGTAGGAGGAGATAAAAAGCATTGGTAGGCATTGAAATACCTTTCTACAAAATCATTGCAAGTTTTAATGTGAATTCTGTGCAAACCTAGATCACTTATTCCTGCATAATTGGGTGTTGAGCCTTTTCCAGTTTCTCAAGCTTGTTTTATTTTAAGAAAACAAAACTGGTATTTAATTCTCTATAAGTGTAATTCAGTGGACAAATTTGCAGATTTCTAGCTTTCCAGAGAACAGGTTATTGTAAGTAAAAAATTAATACTAAAAATGGTCACAAAATGCTAGTCAAAGAGATCTAAATGTGAAACACTGATTCCTCATTCTGTGTGAAGCTATTAATTTCCATGCGATGTTACTTTTCATTAAAGGAGTCAATAATTTGGAAGCACAGTACAACAAAATAGTGATTCCTAATGAAGAAAGTGTGGTGATATACTACAGAATCCGCCAGCAGCTTGCAAAACTGGGTAAAGATATTGAAGAGTATATTCACAAACCAAAGTACTGCTTGCCTTTTCTACAGCCAGGAAGACTGGTAAAGGTAGTTTGATTTTTCTTTTGTTTTGTTTTTCATTTCTACCTGTTTGTGGAATTTGCAAGGTTCATTTGTGTCTGCTACTTTACTATCTCGAAAAAGTACACGTCACACTAAGCACCAGTTTTGACTTGTGTTTCTTTGCTAAGCGTTCAGTCATGAATTAAAATAAATACTGTTTTCATGAATAATAGTAGTCCACGACTGCTGTTGTATCAAAAAATACACAGAATTGTGCTTGCTAGGATGTTGTTATGTATGTTATGTTATAATGTCTTGTAATATTTCCAGGTGAAGAATGAAGGTGATGACTACGGATGGGGAGTGGTTGTTAATTTCTCTAAGAAGTCAAATGTTAAGGTAAAATACACATTCTCTCCATTACCAAAGCATGTACCTGACTGGTTTTTCTGAAAACAAGATAAATCGCCTATTTCTTTATAGATTTCAAAGGCAAAAAAAATTCTTCTACCCCAAATTTACAAAAAGCTCTGAACTTCCTGAAGTGAAAGTGTAAAGAAGTAAAGCTGTAGAAGATCGAGAAAACTCCCAAGTCTTGTGTTCAGTTTTTAACTTCTAATGTATTTGTGGAAGAAGTGCTTGCTTTTACATAGCACTGAAAATGTTTCAGACTAAGTTGTTTCTGGGACATTGCCAGTGCTAGTTTAAGCTGTTCATGAGAAAGATATTGTGTTGTTTTGTCTCAGAAAGTCTACAGGAGCCCTTAGTGAAGGCTAAGAACAGTGGAAGACTGATATTTAGCTCTATGAAGAAGGTTATCTCAAACTGGCAAATTGTGCCTTGAGTCCTAAATTAGTGCTTGAGACATGGAATTGCTTGTCCTCTGAGACGTTGCCATAGAGTTGGAAAATAAAAATACAAAGAGAGCAAAACAATAGAAATTAATCTGAGGGTATTTGGGAGAAAAGACAGAGGGCAGTGATGCAATAGAAGCCAGACTTTCTGAAATGCATTTTCATAGTTGGTCTCTGCATAACCCTTAAATGCTGTGTTGGTCTCCCTTTCAGAAATGTTTTGACCAGCTCCTCTACTCTTGTTAATGAAAACCTAAGTTAAAACCATATTTTTCTGTGGTAACATTTTTGCTATAGTTTTATCAGGAGACCATTTTCTTCATCTGCTAGGTCTAAAAGCAAACTTGTCTTTAAGTTCTGGTAGTGCCTGTTTGTTGTGGCACCTTTTGGTGCTTTTCTAATATATATTCATTGAAGAGGAAATGAGAAAAATGTGTTCATACAGAATCTATTAAAAGAGATTTTGTTTTGTTTTCCATCTTCCTTTTGAAAGTTGTATTTCTTTTTCAAGTTGAAAAACTGGGCTGTTACTGCTGTTGCTAAAATTTTTGCTTGTAGATTATTTTTCTCATAGAGACACACAAGTAATAAACCAGATTGCCCCATAGTCCCAGCTTTCTCTGTAAAATTGCCAACTTCTGTGTCTTTTGGAGGCATTTCTTCTATCTGTGTCATATTTTATTCACATATAAAATTTGCCTTCCCTACCTGGCCTGTCTCACTGTTGTATAAACCTTTTGGCTTGGAATATTAGCTTTGAAATTACAGCCTGTTTTGCAAGAGATGGATGTGGCTCCGGCAGCACTTTTTTCATTAAGTCATTCTAGCAGCTGGGTTGAATTTTTCCTTCTGAGTGTGTGGAAAGAATGACAGTAGGTGCTGGAAATTAAGGAACAAACTTAAGGCTATGTAACTTATCATGAAAAGACTAGTTTCTATTGGAAGAGGTAAAATAAATTACTTGAAGTTGTTGTTTACCCATTTTAGTATCTACTCCATGCATTATTGTCCTCAGACACAAATGTCATTCCCCATTATTATTTAAAGTATACAAGTATACTTAGTACTTAAAAGATACTACTTATGCTGTATCTTTAAACCTTCATCCACTTCTAAGCTGAACGGTTCTTTGGGTTTGCATTTAGGAATTATGTTGAATTCAGTCTATATTACTAGTTTAGTTTCTTTCCTATATCAGTTTCTAATTAAATATTTTTTTCTAATGAGACATTAATGTAATTAATAATGAATTTAGGGTAATATGTCTGTATTATTTTACATAACACTCCTTGTTCTTCACACTGTGAAAGCAAATGCATGAGTCACGTCAGTTATGTTTATTACTAATTTTGTGTAGATGCTTTTCCATCATAATTTCATAAATCCGTGTTCCACAAAACTGTCAATGCAAATAGCACTTTCCTATCTACTGTTGTTCAGAATAGAATTTATCTCAAGCAGCGGGGTGTTAGCTCTATATTCATCGTTATAGTAGGCAGCAAAATACTTGTGTCCTTTGGAATTAATAAAAAAACCTAAATATTTCTAAATAAGCAATTTTATTTCCACTGGATTGTGCCAGCAGTAAGCTAGTGATACTGTTGTGCTGTTGATCGTCAATATCATCAGATCCCTGATTCCAGACATGAAATTCTTGTTTCTTAGAAGTTATTGATACCAAAATTTGAGATGCTGCAATTCTATCTTTTCTGTTTAGATTATTATAATCCTTGTATATTTATAATCTTCACTACATAAACACCTGTTTTAGTGCTGTGTTGTGGTCACTGGATTTTCAGTAAGTTTGATGTTACTAATCTGGGACTCTGAATTTGTTACTTGTGCTATCCTTCTTGGTTCCTGAGCATGATCATCTTTCTTTTCTTGGTTTGTTTCCAGGCACTTGATGTAAGAGATGTTTCAGGGCAAATCTAAAATCCTAAGAATTCAACTAATTTTGCAGTACTCTGCCAAAAAGGGCTTAATTTTGTCATTGAAACATGTGACTCGATGCAGCATGAATTAAAGAATCATTTGAACTTGATATGACACAGGAGTCTGTGGCTAACAAGTGTTTTAAGGGTTCTAGTTTCTCTTATTCTTGCATACAGAAACGTCTGTTGCTGTTCAAGGGTTTAGTACCTATGCTGTTGTAGGAAACTCATGGAAGGAAACAGTACACATTCAAAAAGCAGTTGCAGATTGAGTCACATCTAGTCACCATTGTCTAAAAGCTGTTGGTGCATGTAAACTTAAGAGAGTAGTATTAGCAGCAGATGTTAATGATTTTTATACTCCTGCTTTATTAGTAAGTTTACAATACAATCACAGGTAGAAATATCTTATCATAATTTTCTGGCATCTCCAATTCTAATACTTTTTATAGTCTCTACTTCATTTAAGTCAGCATTATGCCTTCCCTGGCTTTGGCTCGATACTGATCTGGTGCATGTGGGTATTTTAAAATTCTGATCTCAGAATTCAGAAAGCTTAAACATGGTATTTTAAAAGATGTCTACCTTTTGTGTTATGACTTATGTCTGTTCAAAGTCCTAAAAATGCTTGTGTGTAGTAGGAGTGTATTTGAGCAACCCTAGTGTATATTGATCCAGTCAAATAACTATTGCCAGCCTTT
Organism: Acridotheres tristis; assembly: GCA_037013685.1. Taxonomy (NCBI): domain Eukaryota; kingdom Metazoa; phylum Chordata; class Aves; order Passeriformes; family Sturnidae; genus Acridotheres; species Acridotheres tristis. The sequence goes on along the minus strand of CM072919.1, from coordinate 62,714,625 downwards.
TTAAAAGCAGTATATGAAGAAGGTTGTGGCCTTGTGAACTGTAGTCTTTAACCACCACATCTACATGCTTGTGTTCTTTAAATGAACGTCAGATATTACTGGTGCAATTTAGGGTGTATAAAGATGTAGCCTGCAAGGCATAGCTTTCTCTTCCCACAGATACAGGCTGTTATACTTGAAAGATTCTTTGGTGGTCTTCGTTGTGCATGAAAGCTTAAACCTGCAAATGAAAGAGAGCCTCTAAATTTTGGGTTGTCTTTTTTTTTTTTTTTTTTTTTTTTTCATATGCTAAGTTCAGTACCACTAGCATGATGCAAACATGCATTGCAGTTTTTAAACATTCTGGCTTACTTCGAACAAGCTATGTATAGAAGAAAATGCAGATGCACCTACAGCTTCAAGCAGACTTCAGGCTACTCTGGCAAGGGAGGGTGGGGAAGGTTAATGTTGTGAAGTGTGCTTTTCGGTGGGAGGGATCTTCCAATCAGTTCACCAGTGTGGGTTTTCAGAATGTACTGCAACACTGAGCTGATACTCTGTAAGAGACATAGCTCATTTCATACCTTTAATGTTGGCGAAATCATGCATTTTTCATTCATTCCTCCTCGTATTTTAAAATAGCTGCTACAGACCTGCTCTTTTTCTGTACCCTCAACAGCCAAATTCTGGTGAATTGGATCCACTGTATGTAGTTGAAGTGCTCCTGCACTGCAGCAAAGACAGTTTGAAAAATTCTGCTACTGAGTCTGCAAAGCCAGCTAGACCTGATGAGAGAGGAGAGATGCAGGTTTGTTATGTGTTTTTTTTCTCAGTAATTCCTTATAAACTTTCTCAAATCTTCATTTCCAAACCATTTGCAAACTGTGCTGAAAGATGGACTGATGCGTTTAAGGAAGAGAAAGAATCTGTAACCTAACTCTGCTTTCATAATAAATTAAAGTAATATATTTTTAGTAGTATTGTTTGACAGATGCTTTTTTTAAAGCAGTATCTTGTCTCTAGGAATATAATTCCTTTTCTATTTCTTAAAATTATTAAGGCTGGAAGAGATTTTCAAGATCCTTGAGTCCAACCCTTGAACACCGGCTTATCACCTAAATCATAGCACAAAGTGCCACATCGAGTTGGTTCTTGAACCCTTCCAGGGATGGTGACTCCAACCACCTCTCTGGACAGCTTTGCAAAACTCTCTCATTCTAAAACTCAATTGAAATTTTTTTATTGAAAATATTTGCATTACTTAAAATTTTTAGTTTGAAACCCTGTATCAAGACAAATTATTGCAATTTTCAGATCAGTGGCAGTTTGTCTGCAGGTTTTTTCTCATAAACTCCATTTAAACCTTGAAGTTTAATGCAGTATTGATTCTTCGTGGTGTCATGATGGTTGTCATACTTAGGAAGAAGTATTTTCTGGCTTGATGTTCTCTGCTGGTAGCATTCTTAGTCAAGTAGATGACAATAATTTGCCTGGTTTGGATCAGAAGAGGTATTCCAGCAAGTAAGGCTCAAGGTAATAGAAAAGCTGTTGTTTTGTTTTCAGTTGTAGTCTTTCTCCAGATGTAAATGCATTCAGAATTTTTTGACAATTACTTTTCTTCTTTATGAATACTTTAGGTCATTAGCCCGATTTTCTTGCTTTCTAACACACCTTTACACACTGCTATGACCTTGAGCACTAAGTTTTCCTTCTCCCTTGAAAAAGTTTTGTTATGGATAGTAATAAGAGAGATGTTTTTTACTGATTTATGAGTTACTACGTTGTCTTTGATAGGTTGTTCCTGTTTTGGTGCATCTTGTCTCAGCTATCAGCAGTGTCCGACTGTACATACCTAAAGACTTGAGGCCTGTTGATAACAGGCAAAGTGTGCTGAAATCTGTACAGGTAAGTTCCACTAGGCTGTGTAAGCACTCTGTGCTGATTAGAGAGGTACTGTTCAACCCAAGGCAACTTGTTCTAAATAAATTTGTATAAAGTTTCTATCATATCTTCAGCCTTATTCTTTAAAGGGGTTGGAAGCCGCAGTATATGTCAATTGTTTTCTCCTTGTCGGGTCATTTTAAACTGATTTTGAAAACTGCTGAAACATTATGTAACTTATATTACAGCCTCCTGTGTCTCTATAGTTGTGCCAGCTTATTTATAAAATGTGGTTTATTTTGCTGGTACTAATCTTAAAAATTTTTTTCATCATTTTAGGAAGTACAGAAACGGTTTCCTGATGGAGTTCCACTACTAGACCCTATTGATGACATGGGCATCAAAGACCAAGGATTGAAAAAAGTAATCCAAAAAATAGAGGCATTTGAGCATAGGATGTATTCACATCCTCTTCACAATGATCCAAACTTGGAAACCATATACAAACTCTGTGAAAAAAAAGCACAGGTAAAGATACAAACCAAATAACTTTGTGTTTAGCTGCAGAGGGAGGTTGTCTTCTTACTTGCTTTTCTTCTTATGTGCAAAACCCAAATCAACCCTTTTAAAATTTTTGAATCCCACTAACAGAATGTCCTGTCATTGGTACAGATGCAAAGTATGTCTGAAAAGAAAACTTCAGAGGAAGTTTTCAGGAATTAGAAGGTTACAGGGGTCTTTTTCACTGAATAGACATAGCACAATGCAGCATAGGAAAAGTCTTTTTCACTGAATAGACATAGCACAATGCAGCATAGGAAAAGTCTTCATAGATAATTTTACTGTATAATTTTTAATAAACTTGTGCAAACCTAGGTTGAATTCATGGGCCTTATTAGCTTGACAAGTGTGCCAGGGAAATCATTGTGCTCTGCTTCCTGAGTTTTGCATGTGGTAAGATCTGATGGACCAAGCAGCTTTCTGTGAGGGTGTCTGCTGTAAGGATGTAGACAGTGACTGTGATGAACTGCAAGCCACTGGAGAAGTTCTAGAAGAAAATAATGCCTTTGGCTTACATTTCATTGAATAATTGTTTAGCTGAGACTTAGAATAGGTCTCAGATGAGTGCTCATTTCTCAATAGAGGACTATTTCTTTGTCTTTTTATTGTGGGCTGGTTTGGTTTGTTTCCCACTGTGGGTAAATAGCTTAACTTCCCACGCTTATCACAGATTTCTGTGGGTAAACGGAGTTGATTTTTTTAATTACTATTGTTGTTGCTGTTATTAAATTTGTTTAAACCTTCCTCTTAGAAGACTTAGACAAATCAACTAGTCAAGTAGCATGTTCATAAACCATTGTACTGAGGCCTTCATGTAAATTAAACGATGTCTTTAAAACAGTTGCTCCTGTTAAACCTGCAAGGTGTAATTCCTCTCCTTCTGGTCCCCTAGATTGCTATGGATATTAAAGTAGCAAAGCGAGAATTGAAGAAAGCCAGAACTGTCCTGCAAATGGATGAACTCAAATGCCGCAAGCGTGTTTTGAGAAGACTGGGGTTTGCCACATCTTCAGATGTTATTGAGATGAAAGGACGTGTTGCTTGTGAAATCAGCAGGTAACTGGCTTCTGTGCAAAGTATTCGTTGTCGTGAATATACACTTCTTTGTCCTTGCTGAAATTAGTACATAATGTTTATATTTTAAAGTTTAAAGACCATTAGAAAAAGGGTTCTTCAGACACTCTGTTCTGTGTAATAAAGGTAGGATACTGATTCAGCAGTATAAGTAACAGTAAGTTAAGGATAAAATACAATGGATTTTTAAATTAAAATGTAGACTTGAAAATTCCAAAACAATGGCTATTTTGTGCCTGGCTTAGGTAATATTTTCATTTAATGTTGTATATTGCATGAGGGGAAGGTCTTGATTTCTGTGGTTGATGTTGAACCAGGACTGTTGGTCCAATCATTCACAATTGAGCCTAGCAATGACTGTCACCAGTTACCAAGTCCCTGACGGGTTTGGAAAAGAACAAAATTGCTTCCATAGGAATCCGTGAAGTGATGAATTTTACTGTAATACATGTATCAGGTACATATATTTTGAAAAAGATGAAAAAATCATGAATTAGACTTGAATATCTTACAGTAACTCAGATTTTGATAGGATTTTATATTTTTAAAACTCACACTGACTGCTGTATTCCTTGTCTTACAGCTAAGCTTGAAAGCTGCTACTGATATTTCTTTGATAGCTAATTGCCTTGCAAAATTCGGTAGCAAGTGGGGAAGCTGAATCAGAATTTTATCTACTTCCTGATTGTCTGGAACTGTTTGAGTTATATATCTTTAAAAAAAAATCCTACTTTGTTTTTCCCCCATACTGTGCATTTTTTTGATAAACTCTAAAAATAGATGTTTGGTCTTACCAAAAATTTGGTGTTTTATCCAAATAAGTATATTTGGATTTTGTATCTGCATCATGCACTTGCTTTTATAATTCATGATTAAGTCTTTATTCTTCAAGTAAATTGAAGCAAATTTGTTCATTTCTTCAGTATTTTGGAAATACCCAGTTGAATCTTTTCTAAGCAGCAGCAGTACTAGTTTTAGTCCTTTTTCTCAGTTGCCTGACTCCTTGGTTCTTTCTGATCTCTTGATAGTCTGTCTGATAAAAACTGACTAAATCAACTATTCATACTAACTCATATGATCTGCCAGGAGAGTTTTATTGTAGTCCAGTAAATGCTTTTAGTTTCTTTAAAATACTGTTGTGGTCTCTTATTAGCATTCCCCCTAAAAAGCAAATATATTTGTGTGTGTGTGTGTATTTGGTGTCCCTGACAGTAAAATTAAGATGCTGCTTTTTTTATCCCTATCCAGTTGCTTCACAAATAATAGTTCTTCATTTAAAAATTACATATCAGTAAGTCTTTCCCCTAAGCTTCCTTCTCTTTATTTTAGTGCTGATGAACTACTCCTGACAGAAATGATGTTCAATGGTCTCTTCAATGACTTGTCTGCAGAACAGGCAACTGCACTACTCAGCTGTTTTGTGTTTCAAGAGAATGTGAGTTACTGCTTCAAGAATTCTAGACATTCCTGTCTTCTAACAATATGGTTTTTAATTCAGTTGCAGAAATTGGTTATAACCGTATGAGCCATTTCAGTTTTTATCATTTCCTAAAGTGTTTGATGTGAACTCATGCTGAACTTAGCGAATTGCAGCCTTCCTCTTGCAGTGAAGCAGTGTTAATAGATTCTCAGTATATGTGATGCTGTTAATGCACCCCCTGCCATATAATTTAAAATGTAGAATGATTATCTCAAGAAGATGCTCAACAATAACTGCACCCTAGACTCTGGGGTGAGTGTATATTTAATTCTCAGATGTGTCTGTCTTATGTTACATGGTAAATCCCCTTGAACATTGAGCAAAATAACAGTATCACATGGAATTGATAACAAAAAAGGCTGTTAAAATCACTGTATATTTTAAAAAGGAAAAGCGTGGGCATTTAATATCAGATGTTATTTTCCCACCTGCAAGCTGTATACAAGGTTAGTATCACCCCAGAAAGTTAGTAAAAGTAAACTGCCATGTTAAATGTATTTGCAAGTAGCTAGCAAGATGTATCAATCATGTTGATTCTAAATATGGAAAAAATCATTAGCAGCAGATGCTAATGCATTCCATTTGTTAGTAGACGGGAAATTGAGGTAAGCCGTTGTTAATTAGAATATTGGGATTCACTCAACAATAATACTTGAGTCTAAACAGCTAGGGCATAAAGATGTTCCTGTATTTTGAAAAGCCATATTTTCATATATTGTCACTGGTGCTTAAGTTATTCAAAACATTTTGTATTCTTAAAGAAGAGCTTGTAAGGGTCAGAGTAGTTAATGGCAGTTCATTTGTCAGTTCAAAACTACGATACAGCCAAATAGAGAGAATTTTAGAAATATCCAGAAAGTAGGTGCTGATTTTCATAATGTTGGTATTGTACAGAAAGATCTCGTGTTCTGATTTAGTTTGAGAAGCAAACATTTGGGGAATTCAGCAATTTTAGTGTTCAGTAACAGGTTTGAGAAGTTATTGGAATAATCTAGGATCGTAGTATCATGCACTGAACTTCTCTTTTTCATTTAATTTGGTATAGAGCAAGTGTATGAGAGCACTTGAGATTGTTTAATGTCTTCTTTTTCAGTCCAGTGAAATGCCAAAATTGACTGAACAGTTGGCAGGACCACTTCGGCAAATGCAGGTAATTAGAAATCTGTCTGAGCTCAGGGTTAATGTTAACATGAGCAAATCTCATGAGTAATGTATAATAAGTGCACAGCAAAGACCTAATTTTGGATCATCAGTGAATTCAGCTGGCACTGCTTGTGATTTTGCAACGTGTAATAATACGTTACACGGTTTGCAAGAAATCTTTATGCTAATTTTGGACATGCCTCTAAAAGTTTTATAAGCTTGCTTGCTACACTGTAGATTGTTAGTGCAGGCAGACTGCATGTAAACAGTGGTTTACTTCTTGATTCTGAGTAATTTCACCCTAGAAATGAAACTTCATTCTTTTAATGCCATACCTAATAATGTGTACGTCTTTTTGTCAGTTAAGTATTTACTTTGTTTAAATACATTATACATATAAAACATTTTATTTTAAAGGAGTGTGCAAAAAGAATTGCCAAGGTGTCAGCAGAAGCAAAACTGGAAACTGATGAAGAAAATTACTTGAATTCTTTCAGACCCAACCTAATGGATGTTGTGTATACATGGGCAAATGGAGCTAACTTTGCTCACATCTGCAAAATGACTGATGTCTTTGAAGGTAGGCTAATCAGTTGTTCTTTAGAGGGTAATTCTACAACAGGGAATGGTAATTCTGAATAACCTTATAGTAAACTCAGATGTATTCAAGCATCTGTATGGCTAAAATCAAGTGGGGAAAAAATTGTTTACTATATATGTTAATTTATTCTTACACACTCTTGATGATTTAGAATCTAAGGTTTTTTTTAAAGGGATATCTCTGTATTCTAAAAACTTTCTATAAAACTCAGAAATTCTAAGCATTACAACAAAAGTAATGCTTACTTTTTCTAAGTTAAAGGGGGGAAAACACATGTTCCAAATGCTTGTCATCAGGAAGTACAGCTCTTGCACTTGTCCTCATTATAGTTAAAGCTTTTTATTTATTTGGTAAAACCAGTTGGTATAACCAATTCCTCCTGCTGACTTAATGATGACAGAAGTGAGAAGTGGTCACCAGGTCTCTTTTGAATAGTTTTGCACAGCAGTGCAATGGAGATAGTTGCAAAGCCTAGGTATAACATGTCAGGTGGATTAATTTGGTTCCTAAAATTGGAGTACTAGAAACTGCTCCTTGAGGAAGAATACTTCATTTTCACTTTTAAAAAGTATGATGATTTACAGCCCTGGTATTTTGTAAAAGCAAACTATCCAAAGGGTTGTCAAACAAGAATGAAAAGGTCAAACCAGAATGAAAAACCAGCCTGTTGGAAGTTGTGAAGAGTAGGATGGAGGCACCAGTCTTAGAAGTCTTCCTCTTTGAAGTTGGTACTGTCACTGCTGCCTCTCTCAAATGCTGTTTTCTTCTTTGCAAAGGTTTGCAGATTCCCTTATAACAAGGGAATTCATGCACATAATTCATGTATGTAATCCAGTGCATAAACCCAGGAACTTCCTAAAGAAAGTTGCTTTTGAGCAACACAAATCCTGGTTGTCTTTGCTTATGCAGTCACCAGATTCCTCCTATTTCAATGAGTGTCTGAGCCTTCCATTTGCTGTGGAGACACCCTGAGTATGTGGAACATCAAAGCAGCTGGCTTGTTTTACATTGACACTTGAATGTTCAGAATACACTGAGCAGTAACATTTTCCATTTACCACATTTGTACTAAGAGAGTCAGTTTTGTTCTACTCAGTAGTGCCAGCTCCCTCAAAATTAGATCTTAGTGGCCTGTTTTGAGAAGCTCAGCTCTTGTAACAGGGGTTAATGCATGATTCTTCCCTTAACTTTCAGTAGGCTGGTTTTCTGTGCTTTGTCCAATAGAAAGGAAAGTGCTTCAGGCATCCATTGTTAGTTTTGTGTGCCTTAAATGGATTGTGGTATTCCTAAATCCCAGATTAGTTTACCTTGGTTCTCCAAGTTACTGCAGTGATTTCAAAGAAAATCAGAATACAAAATAAGCCTGAGTGTTCCAAGAACAAGTGTGTTTGCCACAAAGGGGAGTAGGATTGATTTGCTACTGAAAATACCTTGTCTGTAAGCCGAAATGTGTGTGTTAGGAAGAAATAAAAATAAGAGCAGCTTTTGAAAACCATTAGGAAAGAACACTGAGCTAAGTATCCTGTTAACTGCAGACCAACTCCTGCTTTATGGAACTATAAACAGTAGTAATTAATTTTAAAATTGCAGGGTTTTTTTTCTTGCAAAAATGTCTGCAACAAGCCCAGCTACGCTGCCTGTAAAGGAGAACTCCCTGGAATGGCTGTCGGGGTCAGCCTTGTAAATAGAGACGAGCAGGATCTTTGACAGCTGAGCCAGGGCCTGCCACAGTGCAGCACAGCCGTGCTCGGGGCAGCTTACCCGTAGGTCACTTGTGTTGGTGTGTGCTCTGTGCTCAATAGGCTATGTGTAGATTTTTCCATCTTGTGTCATTGCAACAGGTTCTACACACTGCTGTTCTTACACAAAATGTTCTCACTGTAGAAATTGACATGGCCTAGTGAGGCCTTATGAATGCTTTTTAGTGGAGAAGCATTACTTTATCATATCTCACTTTCCCAAGAGCTTTGAACAATGTTCTTTTCATATTGATTTTTTTCTTCCCAGATATTATGCCTGAAGTGGGTGATAGAAAGGTTGTATAGACCAAACCCCCTTCAGCAAGCTGGGACATCTTCCCCTAAATTTGGTTGCTCAGAGCCCCATCCAACCTGACCTTGAATGTTTCCATGTATTGAAAGGTCACAATAAGGTCTCCCTGGAGCCTTCTCTTCTCTAGGCTGAACAACCCCAACTCTCTCAGCCTGCCCTCAAAGGAGACCTGTTCCATCTCTGATCATCTTGGTGGCTCTCCTCTGGACTCGCTCCAACAGGTCCATGTCCTTCCTGTGCTGGGGATCCCAGAGCTGGATGCAGCACTGCAGGTGGGGTCTCATGAGAGCAGAGGGGCAGAATCACCTCTCTTGCCCTGCTGGCCACACTGCTTTGGATATAATTGGCATTCTGGGCTGCAGGTGCACACTGATGGGTCATACAGAGCCTGTCATCCAGCAGCACCCCCTTTCAGCAGGGCTGCTCTCACGCCCTTCAATCCATATTCTCCCAACAACAGTTATTTTGCCTACAGTTACTTTGACTGTTGGAGCTGCTGCTGGAGGAAATGACCAAACACAATACTGTCTGCTTGTGGCCAGAAGAGCAGAAACATTTAGGGTTGTTTTGTGAAATTTGTAGCAGTGACTTGGGCTGAGCTATGAGGAAAGTTCAAAGAGGAGATAAATTAGTAATAAATAACAAATGGGTGTTGGGTTGCAGTGTAGGAGCTGTGGCAAGATACTTGTGTTACTGTAACCATGCAGTGGAGTAGCAGAGTGGTCCATGGACTCTTGTGTAGGATAGGAGTAGTAAGATCACTTACTGTTTTACTGCCTTTGCCTGCTAAAGAACTAAGGCTTATAAAAACAATCCCAAAATATACCTGTGGTAGTTCTTGAAGTAGTGAAGTTGTGAATCTCCTAATGCTCTGTGGCTTTTGAGGAAGTTTTAACAAGTACTTGAAAGAAAAACTTAGCTAGGAATTACTCAACAGCCCAGAAAGTAGTGTGATTAGATATTAGAGACTGTAAAGATGGTAGAAAGGACAAGCATTTGGAAACAGCTTCAAGGCAATTCCTCACAGAGAAATTTACTGTGCAAACAGAAACTGTGCAAACAGAAACTAAGTTTAAGACATTTGGCTTCTAGATAAATTGAACAGGGATGTAGAAGGAACTATGACTTTGAATAATTCAGGACCAGTTACATGATGCGGCACAAAGTTTTCCCTTGCTCTTTCATACAGGTAGCATAATTCGTTGCATGAGGCGTCTAGAAGAACTACTTCGGCAGATGTGCCAGGCTGCAAAAGCCATTGGGAACACAGAACTGGAAAATAAGTTTGCAGAGGGTATGTATTTCACTTTCACAGTACATTAAGCAATTTTAGAAGAAAAAGTGATGGGGAAAGGAGCTGCACAGGTAGTGATGGCTGAAGGTGAATAGTTTTGTAATGTGAACTTCTTGTGTTGACTTCATAGTAAACAGCACCATTGCTGTTACCTTTCCAGATAACATCTTTATTACAAAGTTTGACTTAAAGGGTGGCTAAAAATGGATGGGCAATGACTTCCCTTTAGTACTTATAACATGCTTGTAACTATATTTTAAATAGTGGTTGTGTCAGTTAAGACTATTAGATACTAATATTTTTTTCCTTCTTAATAGGGATCACAAAAATCAAGAGAGATATTGTGTTTGCTGCAAGTCTTTATCTGTAAGAGCAGATGTCTTCCAGAAACTATACTGACATGATGGAACAAATTCATCAGTGTCACATCTGGCTTCCATATCAAGTAATTCCTTTTAATGGTGTTTACTTAAACCACAGTTGATTCAACAAGGCATGTACAAACAGCAATGTATGTAATATAACTTGTTACACTTTTCAATAAAAATTTACAATTTTAATAGCTTTCTTCTAAGCAAGAGCTTGAACCAACAGAAATTTAAAGTTTAGATGTACAATAACTGTGGTAGATGTTACTATATACAGGTGAAGTGAGCATCCAAGAGCAGCAGCAGTCCCTTAAAGGCAATTACTTATATTATGGAGTTAGACTTGTGAAATTGTTTTCTTTCAGAGCAGTGTAGGTGATGTGGGCCATTCTTCATGGTTGATGATTGCTACCAAAGTGATTTCCATTTGTTGGCGTCTCATGTAGGGTTGTATGGGAGTCTTCTTTTGGTTGAAATGTACACCCTCTCACTTTGAAGAAGTCTGACACATATACAACCTAGGTGAACAAATTAGTGTTAAGTGTTAATCAGTGTTAAATTAGACCTGCACTCATAAGTCTTTGAAACAAGGGCTCTGCTGCAGGCAAATTCTAGGATCAAAACTAATACAAAGCTTAATCAGTTTGAAACATTAGAAAATGGCAGGGAAGTCTTGTACAAAATTCAGGCATCTGTCCTTTCAATAGCTTTTCACCTTGCCATTGACCATCTAGCCACTCATGATTGAATCCAAATTCAAGGCTTGTGCTGACTACCCAGCACTGCTTCATTACAACAGCCATAGTTTGAACAGCTCTAAATGAAGGAGCAAAATGTGCTTTTTGAGGCCCACAATGTAAGTTTGAAGTTTTTTCTGTAATTTAGGCAGAACAGGAGAGGTGGTGCTTTAGCTGGACCCAGCAGCTGTAAGGCCAGCTCTACCGATGTAGCCCTTTCCTGCAGGCCTTTAAACATACCACCTCACTTCTTCACAGCTAGGAGCCATCTCCCTCAGTACAAGACAGGTGCTTGATCCAATTCTGCAGCTTGCTGTCTTCCACTGCTCATTTCACCAAGTCCCACAGCAGATGTGCTGGGCACAGTGCTGCACGGAGTGCAATAAATGAGAAGCCACACATGATCCCTTCCTGTAGTCTTCCCCTCCCCAGCAACCCTGAGAACTGTGGAACACTGTCCATGGCAGAAGAAACAATCTCCCACCACACTGGCAGCTGGCTGAGGATCCAGCACACTGCTTTAGCCACAGACCAGGGGAGTTTCAGCTTCCACTTAATGCCAGATTCCCTCAGTTCAATTTAGTGATGCATTTGCAATTGCTTGCTGTTTTTGGAAAGGAACTCATCAGTTCTTTCAGATAGAGTCTGAGGGTGGTGGTTGGTGCTAGTGTATATTTTTAAAAATAATTTCCTGACCTTTCAGTTCTAGTCACTGTAATGCTACTTTCTACTCTTTCTTGTATTACTAATCACCTTCTGAATCATCCAACATCCTTGACTAAACTTGTTTTCCTAATAAAAGTGTCCTCACCTCTTTGATCTCTGATGTTTCTTACTCTCTGAACTCCTTTTCTTAGGAAAAGAGATTGGACAAAAAAGAGGGGTAGGATTATGCCAACATGTAGCCATTTAGTAACAGCTACTGCAGCCTGTATGATTACCCAGAGCTGCTCCAAGATTTGTTTTGATTATTGGTTGCAACTAGTAGACAGCTTTGTCTTGAACCGTACCCTTCTGACCTGAGAAAGCAGACAAAGCATTTATTATGGAGGTGGTTCTTCCCAGCTAAGCCTCAGTTCTTGGTAACTGAATTCTTCAGTATGACCTCAGTTCACTCCCATTGACCCAGAAGTCCTGATATATCCCTTCTCATGGATGAATTAGCCATGGGCATTCTGATCATACCCAGTACAACTGCTGTCACTAAGTCAGCTGAGCCTGATGGGACAAATTCAGGCAAGTGTCTGTTTCCTGGCATAGCTTTATATTCATCAGTACAGCTAAGCATCACAGGTTCCTTGTGATGAACACATTTTTAGTACTAGGAATGCACACAAGAAATGGTGAAGGGTTTTTAATTTCCCATCAGACTGAAAAAACACACTGTGTAAGGTGGCAAAGGCAGACACTTTGGTGCTCTCATTCTTCAAGGCCTTTTCCCCCCTGTTTAAGTTATACAGAATTCTCTGCTATTTCACTTGAGATTTTGAATTTGGCTAGAAGCAAAAGGCATGATTTATGTAGAGAGGCCTACATGATTTGCAGTTACCATTTCCATCTTAGTTATTTGAAAAGCTCTTCAGCATGTTGTCCAATGGCTAAAACTACCATTTATCTCACTGGGCCAGAGCCTGCCTTACTCCCCAAGGTACTATTGCTACACCCAGTTCAAGGAGTTGTTTCCCTGCTTCAGCAGTTTTTGAAATGTTAGAAATAAAAGTCTGCTTTGCTCTGCACACAGCCTGCCATTCTGAGGTGCTGTTCATAAAACCAGCATTTACATACACCCACCCCTTCAGGAATTACTTACAATGAGCACAGCTACCACTGCACCCTGGATAAGTCCTGTTAAAACATCACTCCAGTGATGCTTGTAGTCAGAAACACGCGAGAGACCCACATAGATAGATGCAGCAATGAGGCCAAATTGTATAGTGGGACGTAAAAGTCTTGCCCAGTCTCCTTTCATTCTTGCTTGAAGATAAAGCTGGAAGAAAAAGAAAAATAAATTACAGAACACGAAAGCACAGAAGCAGTAAAATTGTGTTGGGTCTTTTCAAGAAGAGTTGATGGAAATTTTATTGAGATAATATTCACAGCTGTTCTAGGTGCTATAGCTATACTCTTAAGGCTGCCAAGGCAGAGTTTGATAGTTTTGGACTTTAATTTATATATAACATCATCCTATTGTTCCATTTGGACCAATAGGACAAATTAGTATTTTCAGGATAAAGGTACTAGAGCCGCTTAAGGCTTAAAAAGAATCTAGTGGAAGTCAAACCAATATTTTACTCCTGCATGAATTACAGGTAAGCCTTATACAAAATACTTTACTATACATAGAGCTGACAAATTTTTTAACTTCATTCTCAATTACCTTTAGTAATATCACCTTCCAGCATAGCATTGCAGCTGTAGCTAAGTATCAGAACTAACTTGATGTAATGACTGCATTTCTCAGTTGTCACTGGTATATTTCACTGAGCTGTGTTCCTCACCCTTTTCAGCTGAATATTAACCATGCTACCACTCTGAAGTTCTCATGTTTTCGCCTCCCCTCAGGTCTTCTTTTTTTTGTGTACATCTATGTTTTTGATGTATTACCTCCGATTTGCAGTATGTATTACTTTCCCATCTAATCCAAGACACTTGCCTTTGTTTCTTCTCTGGTCTGTGTAGGATCTGGCTGTCTACATCTGTCTAGCTCTAGTTTCTCCAAATAAACTCTGTAAACATAATTGAATTTATTCTGAAACTTAATCCTATCCTCAAAAAACACCATAGTTACTGTATTCACTGAGAAAACAATATATTGGAAAGTTATATTTAACATTTCAAGTATATCTTCTCAGAAACACCTAGAAACTTGAGGGCAAGGACAGAAACTTAGCTGACAGTCTTGAGAAATGTAGAAACCAACACACAAGCATCAGGCGCCAAAGCAGCACACCAAACTCCTGGTAAAACCCTTCACTGACAACCTCAAAAGCCATGGCCCACTTTGAGACGCAGTACATATACAATGTAAATATAGGGACAGAGAAGACACTGTAGATGCAGAGGTGATACTTTCCAAAGTTAAACATTTGGGGAATGTTTCTCTTAGTAACTTACATCATAATTTTGGCATGCTGACATTTTCAGCTATAAATGGAGCATCAAAAACATCAACCCCATCCGTAAACAGCTCTCTTTAATATCAAGGTCAGGCTAGAATCAGGCACTAAAGAAGCTACACCTAAACCTAAACTGAAAAACAATTTTCCCCTTCAAATTGGTGGGCACTGCATATTTCTGTGGGCCTCAAATTCACCACTAGGGAAAATACAGTTTAGCCACTTCAAAAATTACCTGTCACACAAAGTTCTTTCAACAAAAGGTGTTTTAATGGACTTACAGTGATACTAATTCTGGATTTACCAATGGTAGACAAAGTGCCTAATGGAGCAGAGCAAGGTGCAAGGAGCCATATGCTGGTAGCCTAAAGAGTTGGCTGGTGATTTGGTACTGGCTATTCTTTGCTATTGCTTTCCCTATTCCCACTAAATTTTCCTGAAGGCAGTTAAAAAACTTTGCTGCAATTAAGTTTTTTCCATATAAATGTTTTTGGAAGTTGGCAAAGGGTGTGTAGTCATAGGAGGGAGAAAAAAGGGTTATGCAACCCTTTTGCAGATGTATGAGAAAACAGGTTTACTTACGAACACAAGAAGAAAATGGGGCAAGGCATGCAAATGCCAACTTGGAAAGATGGCAGCCCAGTGCATTGAATGATCAATAAAGCAGTCTTTGCCCTTATGCAGCATGTATTCAAATTCTGATTGACAAATCATCAGACAAGAAATTTGGATTTGACATCTATGTGAAAGGTTGATTTCTGTACTATAGGAGTAATCTCCTGTCAGAGAGAAGATCTGGAGCTGTTCTATCAGCTGCAGACCACAAGCAGTTGGCCACAGACTTCATGAATTCTACATGATGTTTCCCACCATCAGCTCCTGTATCTCTATAGGAAATGACTAAAGGCTTCCTTGCACCTTCTACTAGCAAATAGATTTACATTGTTCTAAAACTAGGTGTGGGAAGGGTGAGAAATGATACTACAGATAAGCGTTAGGCTGACTGATCCTTGCTGTGTTTAATTTTAGAAATAGCAGCTGCCATTCTGGTTACAATTGGGTTTGGGGTTTTGGTTTGTTTGTTTTGGGTTTTTTTAATTGTAAGTAATTGCTTATTAACCAGCTGCTGCAATAGCAGATGCCATGTTACTTTTAAGCAGGTAACTTCAAACTGACACTGCTTTTAATAGGCTGAGTTGTGCTCCCCTGCCAAGCTTCTTCCCACTACTTTGTCTTGCTCTTAGAAAGACAACAGCAACATGTCTGGCTGCAACAGGCCATTGGGTCCACGCAGGAAAGTAAAGCAGCCAAGGAGAGGATGAGGTTTTGCTGATGATTCATTAAATGTAAATCAAGGTTAATATTGGAAGTACTCCCAACTTACCTTTACATTAGCCCTTAGCATAAAATGCACAATATGGAGATGTCCTAGCCCCATGCTGCATTAACTCTTGCTACCATTTTGACCCTCTTGTCTAACAGAGTGCAATGGCTTCATGCTGTTTACAGAACCTCCTCCTTTACACATACCTCAGGTTCCTTGCCTCCTTTTTGAAGTAATTTACAGGATAGCTTTAGAGAAAGAAAACAGAAGCAAATCCCTGTCTCTACACCAAAGCCTGTTTTCTACAAAGGAGTAAGTTTTACTTATAAAACCTGTGATTTGTCGAAGCCACAGGAACTTTAGGAAATCTCATCTGGTTAATACTACTGACACGCCTCCTACCAGCATTTCACATATTGCTGAGAACAAATTTGTGAGCCTCTGAACACAGCAGGAGCATCCCAAGTTGCTCTGGTAGTGACCTGTTCCTGTCTGTATTTTGACCATGCCAGCTTTCCTCCACACTGTTCTGAGCACTCTCATACTTCAGCAGTTGCCATTTAGCTCTGCTGAATTGCTCTCCACTCTCCCATCTTGCTGTTTCTTGTGTTTGCTTAGTTAATTCCTTTTTAAGATGCAAAGAGATTTCACAAGACTTTTTAATGGGATTAAATAATCTCCAGAGTTTTTTTCCTACTAGTTTACTCCATAATGAAAATATGTCCTCTATGCCACACACATCCTGAACACAAATTTCTTCTTAATCTATGGTTTAGTACTTCATTTCTAAAAATACACACAGCAATGAAGAGAAACACAGCTACTTTGTGGCTTCTTGCAAGAAGCCACAGATATGAATGGAAAGGTCTCTGCAGCTGGAGAATTATTTGCTACTCCACATTTTTAGCATGGTTTTTGAGCATTTGTTCTTTCACCAGAGCAGTATTAATTTACATAAACACATGCCTACCTAATTTGGAAGTACAGTGACTTGTGTTTCCTAGATGGACTTCTGGAGGTGCAATCATGTGGGTTCACAAGGAAATTTTCTAAGAGCTAACATATCCTTGACTTTAAGGGGACAAAATTGTTTTAAATCTACCAAAACCTACTCAGTTCATCAACCAAGATCATATTTCAGATACTTAGTTTCAAGACTTAAAACTCCATGGTTATTTTTCATTCAATACCTTCTCCTATTTTTTTCCAAAACCAAATTATACAGACATTCTGTACTAAAGATAATTTTGCCTGTTAAAGTATGGGAAATCCTGCATATGTTCAAGAATGGAAGTCAAAAGGAAGAAATTTGAGAGGGGAGGGATTGTGGTGGTGTTCCCCCACCAAGTAATAACACTACTTGTACTAATTGATTTGTTCTGATACTTTTCAAAAATGGATTTTCTCTCAATACCAAAAGGCCTCAGTAATTGCATTGCCAACAGGTGTCTTGTCCTAAAGAACAGAAGCAGGGCACAACTCTTTGGAGATATACCTATTTTCACTCTTACTTCTGTCTCTCCAACCCTAACAGACTCACAGCATCATTAACTTAAGAGCAGAACAGTGAGAAAACAGTTTCCAAGAGAGAAAATTCCCCTGTGACTAGAGAAATGAGAACACTTCTCAGTTTGTGCAAGTACTAGTAGTAGGACTCTGGAGATGAAACAAAGGTGCAGAAAGTCACTTCTCAGCAAGTAAATAGCATTTATTTTACTTATAGCTTAGTATTTACTATTAGTCATGTCTTACTTTGGTTTATCCGCCTGAGCAGTAAGGAAGAGCCTTATGGCATTACTGTTCTAGGAGGCACAAAATACTGCTGTGGTTGTAGTTAGTATTTGGATCCATTACTGGCTACCGTTAGGAAAGCTCATACTTCAAAGAAAGTCTGCTGACCCAAAAAGTCCCAGGAGCCACAAATCATAGGAATTCTTCCCAAACCAAGAAGCTCTGATTTAAGAATGCTTAAGTACAACTCAAGTCCATGCACACAAGTATGTGGTTTGCTTTGGGATTTCAGAGGTGGAGGGAGTAGATACGGAGCTACTGTGTATAGGTGGTTTCGTTGATGAGGCAGGGATGGAAGGAAGGGAAAGCACAGGAGGCACCAGTATTTCAAAGTCTTCAGAAAAACAATCTTCGCATAACTAATATGAAAAAATGGGGCAAAATTTTTCAGGAGGCCTGGGATTAGGGATTAACAGCTGAGAATCAAGGCACATTTCCAAAACAGGAAAATTCTATTTCCACAGATATCCCAAGGACATTCTTACAGGAGACAATACCCCCCTCTCCTAGACTGTGAAGTCTTCCACGAAGAAGTTGGGCAGATGCATAGAGTGCCAAAGTAGCTATTCACCCTCCAATTCCTTCAGTAAATACACACTTTGCCTTTCCTTGAAGAGAGGGCAGTGCAATAATCACAGTAGTATACACTTTCTCCAGACACAGTTTGTATCTGAGCATCTTTGATAAAAGCCCGTATTAAAATATGATCCTCCAAGAGAATGGACCAGCTGAGACATTCAGGCTGGGTTCTTGCATAACGTTACAAAGCAACAGAAACCAAACATTTAGACCAATACACAGATAAGTGATCTGCCATCCCTGTTCTGGTCCTTTTCAGCAGTCCAGACACCTCTTCCCTGCTCAGACTAGGCAACAGCAGAGAGAAAAGCTCCCTTCAGAGATTTTCAAAGCTTCTACATCTGTAAATGTTTGCAGAATAGCTCTTTCCTTTCTGCTTTTTAAGGAAAACTTGAGAGATTCCTTCCTATAAAAGCTAGTTTGTATAAATGCTGTTACTCAAATAGCTTTGTATAAGAGTTAGTCATCATTTCAGCTATATACAAACTCTGGAATTCAAGGAAATACAAGAAATCCAGTAAGCAGTTTAAAAATTGCAGTTCTGAGCACAAGCCACAAGATGTGCTGAGAAATAGCTTGTCATACACAATCTTACATTTATGCAAATATTACATAGAAGTTCAACAGTTTATTTTGTACCTGGAAGCATTGTATCTATGAATAAATCCAGAGCTATAGGCATCAGCGAACAAGACACTGCCTGCAAACCAGAAATATGGATAATGTCTCTCCCATGTACTTTTAAACACAGCAGGCTCACTTCCAAATAGAAAACTGTATTATAAAAGGAATACAGAGCTGTAGAAGAATTCATGAGTCACTCATGAGCTAGGCTTCTCAAAAAAAAATTTAAAAGAATAAAAAAAAAAAAAGCAACTTAGACTTTGATGTCTGTCAATGCATTTTGCATTTTTAATGAGATCACTCCTTTTTCATAAATGCATATTTATGATCCCTGGTAAATCTGCATTATTATATATCCTTTAGTTTTTTTTGATAGGGCAGAAAATAAAAAAGAAAGAAGCAATAGTTCAAATTAGTTCTTCCCTTCTTCCCCTTCCAGTGAGGAAAAAGGATACAGGTCTGACTTCAGTGCAGGTGTATGTCTGAGCTGCTGTTCAAAGGATCGTATATCCCTATTACTCTGACCACATCTGTCTCCCCCGTGTCAGCTCTGATGTTTGAACAGCCTTACAGGGAACTGATCTATTGGAGATCTGAAATGAGGGGGAAATAACTGAACTAGGGAGAAAAGGCAGAGTATGTACCAGAGTCTGGCTCTTTAAGATAGCTGGATCATGTTGTCAAAGGCAATTGATGTGCAAGAGCTGCCTCCTAAGCAATGGGCATAAAGTCCTGTTACTAGTAACAGCTCAGTTTTCAATACAATATCAAAACTATAACCAATCTGTTCTAAACAAATGCCACTTGTCCAGTGGGTAATGGGGTTTTTTTGTGTTTTAATCTTCCAACTTCAACTTGGCTGTAGATTGCCACAATTTCACATTGACCTAATTTTTACCATAGAGCAGGATAAACAGTGACATTTTATTCCATTGCAGACTGGAATACAACACTTACCTCTTCTCCAACGAAAAAAAAGAACCCTTGAAGTTAGTATTTTAACATTTACTTTAAGAACAAAGCACTGCAATGTACTGCTTTCACCTCAGTCCTAGAGGAGCCAGTTCACAATACTGGCATTACTACTGGTGGCCCTAACTTCCAAGCAAACCAGGGAGAAATCAGTTCTTTGTTTGCTTACCATAAAAAGCCAAAATAACAATATTAAAAGAATATTAGGAGCACACACAGGTAGAAGCACAAGTGCTTCCATACTTGAGCCTTGCAGCATGACCAGTTACCCTTTATTTTTTCATCTGCTGAAAGTAAGATACTTGGTACTATGCACAGCTACAGCCAAACAAAGCATTTTCAGTAATTCATGTCTTTTCCTGAGTTTTAGGAGACTAGTCCTCAACTTTCATGTGGGCAGGAACACAAAGGACAGTTCTGTAGGTCTAGTCAATAGCATTTAGGAAAATGAAGAAATAGATGCTATGCAAACAGACATACTTAAAATACTGTGTTAAAGACTCTTGTTTGAGTGGTGTTTCACTCAACCTCCTATTCCAACATAAACAATTAAAATCAGAGTTTGAGAGCACAGGTTAACTGGCACATTTGGGAGCATGAGCCTAAAGCCTGCTTTCACTTGTGTTTATCCTGTGTATGATCTCTGCAAAAGAAGGCTGTCAATCCCAGCCATTGGAACACCAGTTGCACTCCTGTTCTCATCTGTAATTCCATGTGTCCTTGGATATATAAAATGTTCCCCATGACTGGTAGGAGAGCCACTCAAGTTACATCGTGCAAGATTCATCATCCCTTTTTGTCCCAAGTCTAAGCAGTACAAACACGTTGCCATCCCCAGAATAGCAGTGCCTCTTGGCTGGGTTTGTGCAGCCCTATTCTTCATCCTGGGATAGGTGCCCACAGGGAAGTGTCCAGGCCAGCTACAGCCAAAACTGATTCTGTTACAGCAACATAATCCTGGGCCACACCCATTTCTGCCAACTGTTCTCACTACCGATGGCAGCATGCATTTAGCATTTTAATTTACAATAACTTTTTAAACGTACTTAAATTGAAAATCAAAGAAAAAGCTTCATGCAGCATCTCCCCTTGTAGGGCAAAGGGTGCTAGTTTGGTCACACAGACACTGCTAGGTGTTCCACTACACTTGTCCTCCCATTCTCTAAACTAAACTAAATCTCTCTAAGATTAAATGGTTTTAGTACAGGAGAGGCCATGCCAGCTGTTTGACTATAAAAAAAAAGGAGCAGCATGGGGAGAGGACAAAGATAATTTGGGATCCATCATCTGTTATTAGGTCACTGGATTCCCACATACCATTGTGGTCAAACTCCCTCTAGCTTCCAGACAAAGCTGCTGTTGGCACAAACTCTTATTCCAGAGATAACAGCTCTGCTTGGACCCAAACTAACCCATCTAGCTCTGACCAATCAGTCTCAAAATACATTCTCCACCATCGCTTCCTAGACTGACAGTCTGCAAGCAGGATTTTTTCTGGGGTTTCACTCATTCTATGTTAGGAAATAGAAGAAACCATAACTTTAACCTGGAAGAGACCTGAAAACCCAAGCTTTAAATTTGTCTAGCTAGACACAACAGCTTTTTCACAGGTGCAATGACCTCTGTGCTGTGAGAACAACAAGTGATGTATAATGCTTCTTATTTAAACAGAAAGATAATATAAACTATTTAACATTTCCATGCAACAAACAGTTAAGGTAGAGAATTTGATGACTAATACAGTGAGTGGTGCTTTCCATGTGTGACCCCTGCTAGGAGATGGGACATGAAGCACAGGATTATGTTCAAAATTGCAGTTTTTTCTCCTGATACCAGCAAAATCATGCAGTCAGAACTCAGATAATTTTGGCAATCTCCTGAAAGCAGAAGAAAGGAATAATCCTCAGCATAATTCAGACTCTTGAAGAAATCCAAATGGTTGCCAAGTCAAAAATGTCATAGAATCGCAGAATTGTTTAGGTTGGAAAAGATCATTTGAGTTCAACTGTTAACTCACCACTGCCAAGTCCACCACTCCTTTATGTCCCCAGGTGCTACGTCCACACATCTTTTAACTACCTCCAGGGATGGCAATTCCACCACTTCCCTAGGGTAGCCTGGTCCAATACTTGACAATCCTTTCCAAGAAGAAATTTTTACCAATATCCAATCTAAACCTCCCTTAGCACAACTTGAGACCATTTACTTTTGTCCCATTGCTGGCTGCCTAGAAGAGGCCAACCCCCACCTGGCTACAGCCTCCTTACAGGCAGTTGTACAGAATCGTAAGGTCACACTTGAGCCTCCTTTTCTCCAGGTTGAACCCCCACCTCCCTCAGATATTCCTCCAAGAACTGGTTCTCTACAGAGTGATGGATTCTCCTGACACAGCACGTGCATTCAGCTGGTAACTTTTAAGAGCACACTTTCTGCAGTACACATACACACACACAGCTGACTCCTCCAGCCTCTCCAGAAAGCAGCATGATAGTGTCTGGTTATGATTAACACAGCCTCTGAGTAATGCCACATGTTAACAGCCTGTCGTGCTGGTGACTCAGCCCATGGCTGCAGAACGTGTGCAGGGTGCAGATGAAGCCAACATGAGAGTTCAACAAATGAACTGGCATCAAGTGCTGCAGGTTTGGCTTGGAGCCAGCAGCAAGCACTCTGCCTCGCCACGCAGGCAAGTGTGTATGTGTGTTTTCCTCACCTTCCTGCACTAGCTGTCTTTTTGAAGATATCTGCACTCAATTTGGTTTCTTGGTATACAGTAAGGCTGTGTTTCTCAGCAAGACAAAACCACACTGCATGGGTGCCATTAACCTTGTTCAGATGTCCCTACAATGGCCACATGGCAGTTTCTAGATGAATAATCTTATTATTGGACAGAAGGAAGTAGAAGTCTAATCTCCACAAAGTTTCTTAGTTTTACTGGGTAATATAGCTCAGCCAGAGACAAAAAACAGGTGCAGGAACAGAGAGGGCTCTGGAAACTCATTGACTAATTAACAAAAAAAAGAAGCTGATCTCCAATGAAACACTTTTTGTTCAAATGTCATCTTAGAACAGTTAAAGGCATTTGTACCCCTCCAGTTTAAGGATGCTACTAAGCAAAGCCATGTTTTGCACTTCGTATAGAACTGAGTGAACACAAGGACAGCTCTGAGCACAGGAAGTGTGTGAACCAGGACAGACACAAGGCCAGGATTTATGTACTTTGTACTTCTATGTACTTTGAAGTAGCTTGCATAGGAAGGGTTTGATTTGCACTTGACTTGCCACCTACCCATGTGGGAGGTTGCCAAGAATGAAATACACACAAAGCCCCAAGACAGCTAAGGTTGATAATTTCCTCTTCAAGGACTTTTCAGACAAGCTCTTTTGCATGGGTTCTAAAGAACATGCCACAGGCACTCCAGAAAGCATTATTCCAGCCACATGAAGTTAGTAACTTCAAAATAAAGAATTCTTTATTTTCTTGCCAAAGGCTGAATTTTTTCCAAGCCTAGTAGATTAACTAAACAAGGTCTCAAGTCCAGGCTGTTCAAGATATCTTCTATCTTGCAGGCATCTAGACAGTTGAATTATCTAATATAATTCATTACCTTAAATTAATGAGTTGAGAATTCCTCCTGGCCACCACCATTTACCAGGCTGCAGCAGAACAAGCCTGACACACAGGGGACAGAGGTAAAAGCTCAGACAGCTTCAGATCCCTGACAGACTGTAATCCAGTCAGTATAAATTATAAATAATTTATTATAATAATTTATATATTTCTATACACCTACCAAGGTCTTTCTTATCTCCAGGTTTGTCTTTCTGTGAGGCATAAGTATCACATTATCGTGTTGCTTAACAAGACCTCTGATGAGAGGTGAGAAAACCTCTGATGAGAAGATGTTGCATGGGAAGGGTCTGACTGAGGGGCAAGTCAGTATTGGGGTGCTCTCTGTATAGCAGTAATTGCTTCACTCTACTGTGGAAAGACTGGGTTTGAAATGCTATTATGAGTGGACCCATATAATTTTGGAGACTGCCAGTCATAATGAGCAAAAAACACTTCATTTTCAAAAACGCAAACAGCTGACAGGAAGTCATACCATATTCTAGCCAAACCCAGGTCATAATACTTTTATGAACTCTTTGTATTTACATTAGGTAAGACTGGTCAGCAGGGGAGACGATCCAAACAGGTTTAGCCATTAAAAAACTGCATAATAGATCAAAACTGAACACCAAGCTTCTGAAATAACTTTATTTTAAAATAAAATTAAAAACACATCTACACCATGCTGAACAGCCACCCCTTTTATGTGTGTGTAGTTGTAGGGGGTTTTGTTTAGTTTGAACAATTGGTCCACTCATTGTGGATGATATACGATTGCCAAGAGAGTGCAATACTTAAAAATGCAACAAAGACAAAAAAGCAAATTAATCTGAGGTCTGTAAAAATCATGGAATGTACACATTTTGTTAGCAACTTATGTCCAGGACTACATTAGCAACAAAATTCCATAAAGTTGTTAATGTCTTCTGTGTTACTACCTGGCAGGGGGAGAACAACAAAATCAATCTTTCATGTTATAAACCTTATGCTAAGAGTGAAGATAATTTGTCATAGTTGACTTGGAACAATTTCAACTAAAACACCATCTCCAAATGAAGCATTATGAATTGATTTTATCACTAGTATTTACTGTCCCCTTGCTTTTCTCACTCTTACCTCTCTAAAAATAAAAAAATAAGGAAAAATAAAAAGGAATTTGAAAATTCAATTTGATCTCCTGTTTTGTGCTTAATGGGCCAAGCCCCAGTGTTTAAGGGTATTTTTTACTTTACCTTAAAATAGGTTTTGCACATCTCATTAAATCAGACATGTTTTATTATGGATTTTTATAAGGCTTATGAATTTAAAAGTATTATAAACTTTATACATTTTATAAGGTTTAGAATACTTTTAATGTAACTGAATTTAAATAGCATCTTCTTTTCAAACACACATGTCATGGGTTAATTTTTTACGACACGACACATGAGTCAAGTACCATATTAAGTATTTTTTAGGCATACTGAACATCATTCTACTTCTTGTCCCAATATCACTACTCTTACAACTCCTATTGAGAAGTCTTTAACTGCACCAGACAAGCATCCTACAAAAGCAACATCCCGTGTACAAAGCAGCCAAGTAAATATTCAGTACCGGGTAACTAACAGATTTTTTTTTTTTTTATCATTTAGATGGAAAGAGCATACTTACTGCTACGAAGAGCATGCAGTACATGGAGAATGAAGAATGGCCAGAATAAAATGATAGTCTAGAAAAGAAAATATCAGATATCATTAGTTTTCTTTTACAACATTCAGTCTGCAGTGATACTAATCTATATTATACAAGTGTACTGGTAAAAGGCAAACATGTCCATACTATTCAAGGAGACTCCCTAGGCACATCACACAGATTTTGACAAACTGTACAGACTTCACTACTCAGCAGTTATCCTTTTCCAGATTTAAACTGATTTCTACATCAGGCAGAAAGTACTAGACTTTTGATTGAAGTTTGAACAGCAAGGGAGCACATCTTCAAAGACAGTAATCAAATGTCCTTTAATCTTGACAAATGCCAGAATACTTTAAATATAATAACTTCTTAACATTCCTCATCTTATAGTTCACAGTATATGTATGAATACATTAATCACCCCAAAACAATTACTTGCATTTAGTCACCATCAAGAGGCAGTAGTTAACAACTCATACCTAGTAGTTTATATTACATTTGTACATCTTTGTGAAATATATGATTCACAGAGACCCTGATCATTTATCTTTGAAGATTAGGGGGGAAGGTAGGAATGCAGTTTATTAGCCAGCCAACTTCAAAAGATTACACCTCATCTAATATTTGCAGAGATGATTTGTATCTCATTTAAAGTGTCAACATTGCCTTCAGCTCCCAAAGGCTTTTATCTGGTCCAGGCTGAAGGGACTTGACAGGTGATGTTGACAGTCCAGGATTCTTTTGGCCAGGTCCTCCCCTACACAGCTGGTTTTGTGAGGAGCCACAGTTGTAAAATAAATGGCACCCACCTCTTCAAGTAGAGAAGGCAAAATGGAAAGACATTTCTAATTTAGTCTTAAGCAAGGAGATGAAAGAACTGTATTTAGCACTACTTTTTTCCACTTTATGCACAGAGCCTTGCAATGGTGCTCCTTCACAGGCCACCAGCCAGGTCTCACCCAGCCTTCTGTGCAATTTAACCAGAACACTCCTCCTTCAGCAGTTTGGCATACAAAACATGGCCATGTGAAACAAAGTTTCATTGCTCTACAGACTGACCTCTACCATAGGGAGTAGGTCCCTTGTTTTGGTGCCTCTACCAGGCAGAGACCTCGAGGCCAGAGAAATTCCTGGTCAAGAGAAACTTTTCCACTCTTTGGAATAGGAGTAATGAAGGTAGCTCTGACGTGCTGCAAGATAATGAGGTTAAAGATACACTACTCAAATACCACAAAGAAGGCAATGAAACTGTCTTGTGCACAAGTGAAGCTGCAAAACTTCCTCAATTAATTTGCACTTATAACACAGAAACTGCATCAGAAAAAGCCTACATATGTTTATTCCAGAGGTTTCAGAGCTTTTGCTTTATGGCTGACTTAAAACACGTGTGAAAAGCTTTTGGTTTCAGAAGTACTAAATAAGCAATCTGAAATAAGATGACTTTTGTTTCATCAACTAGTATTTTCCAATTAACTTCTTAAAGAGAAAAACTTTGACAATGTACTAGCTTCAGATGCTTAAAATTCAAAACTATTACGATTACCATTCCCATTAGCAAAACCATTAGCAAACATCTCTTTTCCACTCTTGTACTCTAACACTTAATATTTCTGGGCAAGAGTCCACTAGGAAAACCAATACAACAAGCATTTTGAAGAGCACTGTCCTTCAAACATGTCATCTGAGAACAGAAAGCATGCTGTTCTATGCAAGATACAGAATAAGGAATTCTTGGCTCCTCTGACAATATTTTATCCAATAGCTCTGAGGCTATTACTGCTGGCCATAAGATGGCATTTCCTACTGAAAGCAACCTGTTGCCAATTTAAGGAATTTAGAAGACTAGTAAGTGATAAAAGGAAAAAATACCATTCTTTAAATTAGTTTTGGAATTCCTATACCCTTTAAAGAGTTCTTGACTACTGGTCTTTTTTGTTTCAGGAATGTATTAGCCTAAGGTACATTAAGAATGCCTTGTGCCAGGTTGAAGATTACAAATTTTCAATGCATTCTTACTGGGCATAGATAAGTACATGATACGTGACTGAAAATATTGTGCTTAGCACATGAATTATTGCCAGAAATACAACTGGGACAAAGTACTGATCCAACTTCCACATTGTGCAATCCCACTGAAATTTCTTTTGCAATACAGCTGTCTCTAGACTTCTTTAAAATACAGACATTTAAAAAAATATAAATCTTAAAATCCTTTCAAAACACTAAGATCGACAATGAAAAATTTCTCAACAATTCATCAGCACATAAATAACATCTTCCCAAAGCCAGGAGAATGTCACTTCTATCAGACCAGCCAAGCACTTGCACAGCCCAGGTTTCTTTGTGATCCTACTGCAAGTGCTGGTTTTCCATGAGCCAGCAGTAAAACAGTATAGACAACTCTCCAAATCCCTACCTTTCACCAGTGAAAGAAAGGCTAACTTGTCCCAGTAGGAATTCAAACATCAGATTCCAATATATCCTTTTCAAAATAGTCTTGGAACAATATCCAGTGAAACTAAGTATCATGAAATAGAGCTGGCAAGTGTAGTAGTCTTGATCTGATTGTTTCCAAAACGGCCAATTCTGACATCAAAAAACCAGTTTTTCAGAGGTCCATGTCTTTCACTTCACTTTCATTCACATATCTCTTCCTAAGTCAGGAAGAGGGTTTCATTTTAACAGAAAGAAAGCATAAGCTTTAATTACTTCCACTTGGACATTATATTATTCCCAAGTCAGAAGAATACCTTAAGTAGTAACATAAAACCAGCTTCAGGTCTCAGTTGAGGTCTAAAGTATACTCCTAGTTTCCAGTGTACACAGTAGAGCTTGACATCACAAAAATGTCTTAAAACAAGGTAATTTAAGGGCTGTTTTGCTTTCTTTACGCTTAGTTTTGTAATGAATTTCACATGGTTTCTAATAAAGACAAAAGACACAATAGTTTCTAAAAAGGTCGTCATAAGATTAACTAAAATATATCACTATGGATTATTACTGAATGTCTGCATTTTTAAAGAATACCTGGAAAAATAATCAAAGTACAAATAATTCCTACAAGAAGCATATCAGCTGAATGACTTTGTTATTTTAGTCAGGATTTCTAAGCCCAGATAAGCAAGACCAAGAGAGATTGCCTTGGAGGACTTGACACTGACAACCTTCCATTACTTTCCATGCACAAGGCCAGCTTAGCATAGGGAGCAGAGCTAGCCCGACAGGTTATGTTTCTTCAATTAGTAGAAAAATGGAATATAGTACACAGCACATAAAAGGATTGTTTGCCTAGACTGTGACTTACAAGAAAGAGTATGTTTTAAGTCATAAGTTCTGCTTGGCACTATTTTGTAGAGTGCATGATTTCTTAAGTGAATTACTGCACACTGGAACACAGTAAACAAGCCTGGTATCTTGCTTTCATTTGATGTCTTCACATGAACGCCTGAATGTGCAGAAACTTTAAGACAAATGCAGGAATCTGACAGGGAAATGAATAGCCTTGGGAAACACAAGGCTAGAGAACAGCTAAACACATGGTACAGTGGAGCATTAAGTGTGAGAAATTAAAGTAAATGACAGTAAAAAGATATGCCACAAAAAAGGGCATCCTGTGGTGCTACAATAAACCTGGCAGAGGCTGAATGAAAACAAAATATTCCCAATGTAACTACAGAATTATGGAATGATCCCTTGGAGAAAAACAGAAGGCTCAGCAAAACGTTATGCACACTGCCATATCAAAGCAAATAAATACACCCAGCTGGATTAGCCAGCATGGCCTTTCCATCTTCAACTTCCCTGGATTCTCCCAGTCTGACCCAAAGCTTCCACTGACATTTATGTTACCCATTCCATGATCTGGAGGGGAATAAATGCCATTGTGCTACAGCTCAGCTTGCCTGTGTGTGTGAGTAAGCCAACACCTGTCACAAGCAAGCCACATGCTTGTCAGTGAAATATTCCTAGTATTTCAGTGACATGGTTTAAAGTGCTAGTTCTACACTTAAACACCACATTCTTTAAAGTCCATTTTCCCTGTGTTCAACAATCAACTTGTTCTCCCAAGATCCATTCTTTCCTCACGTGCTGGACTTGCACCACTGCAATTTGCAAGATCAGTGTGGGCTGGAAGGCTGAAATTAAGCACTTTTGTCATTACTGCAAAGAAAAGCTTAAATACAAAAGCAGTTCACCTACTGAACAATACCAGGAACTACTCAGAACACCATGTTCCCAATTTCTCCACTTTTTTCCTTTTCTGCCAGTAATTATACCCACACTTCAGTACAAAGCCATGCATTTACACATAGGAAGACACTACCAGAATCTTCCCAATTCAGCAATCTTCATCTGGAAAATTTTATACACAGTTTTCTCAATAGGAGACCTAACATTTAGTAGCAAGTATCTTGCATAATTTCCTATTCATATCTGGGGTGAAAGATGGATCTACCCAGCTCTGCTTTATGCAGTAGTGGCAGATAGTGAGGAAACTACCAGTGCTGGCATGTAATACACATTATTTAATACCATGACCATGTTTTTGTAGACTTCACACTTTTGTCCTTTTACAGTCTATCACACACAATTAGATTTCCCTGCTTATCTTACTGACATAAACCCATTCTAACAGGTTGTAAGAAGAGACAGATATTTACTAATTTCTAACCACCTTCCTAACCACCAGCCTTTGAAACAAACATGCAGACTGTGCAAGAAACAGAAGTATAAAGTACCCAAGCTCAGGATCAACAAGAAGCAGTCTTAATCAGCAGTAAGTACTACAATGGTTATCCTCACTGTTAGATTGACCACATTCCAAAGTTGGTTAAAAGCTTCTGCTGGCATGATTTGATGGGTGTTTGTTTCTTTACTCTCTGGGAATTGAAGAAATTAACTGATGATACATTCAAGTGTGCAGATATTCTGTAAATCCTATTTAAATAAAAGTATTACACACCGATAGAACAACCTAACATAACAATGACTACCTAAGCTAGCTATTTTGCATCTGACAGCAGAAGTTTATATCAGCAGCTACCAAGGGAATAAACCTGATTGCAAAATAACCAGCAATAAAAAAAATTCATAGTTTTTTTTTTCCTTTTAAAATAAGCAGCAGTCAATCTGCACGTGGAAATTACAAATTTTCTTATTTTTTCCAAGGGAGCAAGAAGTTACCAACTCCTGCCATTCATGCCACACTAAAACATATACATTTTGAGCTTTCGATATTCCAAAGTCCAACAAAATTCCATGCTGCAATTTCCTCATGCACATTGCAAAACCATTACAAAACAAGTTATCTTTCATCAGCTCTGATTTTATCATTCTATTTAACTCAATGCACAAAAGGAAAGTTTAACTTTCCACAACATTTCCAGGTAGCCTCCTCCAATAGGGAAGAAAATAAAAAATTAGGACTTTGTTTACTTCTCTTCTTAGTAATTCCATCTCAGGAAAAGACTAAAATAGTAACAGTCAAAATAGCAACAAAGGATACTCAAACCAACATTTCTAAAGACTAATAATATGAGTTTGCTCTCACATGCACCAGATTACAGGCTCCTGTTCCATTTATTATGTCTGCATAACTTATCCACATAATACTTTTTTGATTGGCCATAGTGTTATTTTGCATAAAGGGAATGAATACAGAAAATTATAATCTCTATTGAATCAGGGATTTATGTGTTATTCCTTCTTTAAGGAACTGCTTTGGGAAGAAGTGCTTGGCAAGTATGCAGAACACATCCTTCAGCAGATTCTTGTAATCTTCAAAGGGGAAAATTAAGGAGGCACTGAGAGAACAGTTAAGGGGATACTTGTTCCTGCAGTACTATATCCTCCTGTTACTTTAGATATAAGCTTTGCAAACCAGTGAAATTCTGTGAATGAGAAGATGCATCTACCTGCTTGGCTGGCCACAGCTAGCTTCCAAATAATTTTCAGGATACACTGAACATGGACACATATTTTGATTTTAAATGACATTAAGCATGATAAGCTTAACTGAAATAGATTTCAAGCCCAGCTTTGTCTGAAAACCATTAAAGGCAGAAGAGTTTTAGTTTCAGTCACGAAAATGAACGTTACCTATCACTACTCAAAAGGTCCAGTTCACACTAGGGCAAAGGAGATGTAAGATCAGAAACAAGATCCAGATTGCAGAACTGCATCTCAGTTGATTAGAGCATGTTCACCTTTCAGATTCAATTCTTCCTACCACCAGTCAGTTTCGTTGCAAAGGCAGCTCCTTTTGCTCCCAGATCAAGTACAGCCCCATTTCAACATGCACTGCCAGCCCAGAAGCTTCTGAGGGTTAATACTGAAAGGCTTTTACTCGCTGCCATTGCTCATTTTTTCTTCCATATAAAATTATAGGTAGTTGTCCTGACTAAGCACTTCTCAAATGTGATAAATAACTTCACTAGTACTGTAGATGCTCCCAAATCAGCCAGCTTATATCTTGAATAACAGTAATGGCATAAGGGTGAAAGCAATGTTTAAAGAAAAAGCTGCACCATCTGAATAGTAGTACATGTGTGGCTTTCCATTCCTTTCAAACGCCTTGGTATCCCAACTGCTTCTGTTGTTTGGTTGGTTTTTTTGCATGTATGTTTTCAGAAGTGAAAACTAGTAAATTAGACTCAGATGAAAACTCCCATACATAGAAATTTCAGTAGTGTAGAGCACTTCACAGGTTGAAAGCTCCAAAAAAGAAATAACCAGTGCTATACACAACATACCAGTATGCCCTTGATAAACACATAGTAAGTCTCTGGTACATCAGGAATTTCTGATTCATGACGCTGACAGAAATTGCCAGATGAGAAGTAATCCATTTAATTATGCTTGTATCATTAAATGCAGTTTGGTTTTCAACAAAGCTTGAAGAAGTTTCAAAACAGAATATTGGTATATTTTATAAAAGCCAAGTAATTTTAATGCAAAATAATTCTTCACTACAGAAATACTCCCAGTACTGATAGGCAGGGAGACAGGAGAGAAGGAGAGGGACAGACTGCTTATTTAATAGAGATGGATTAACCTAAAGTGCATGTTCAGACTCTTAAGTTTAAAAATTCCACAGCAAACCAGTAGCTATCTAATAAAGGGAAAACAAAAGCATTCATTTAAATAGAAGTAAATAATGCATAAGCCTTGGAAATTGTACAAAGGTTTTTTGGGTTTATAGTTGTTTTTTGCTTTAACACAATAACAGTTTTGAAGGAATATATAGAACAGACAACATAGGAGTTTCAAAAGCTTTGTTGAATTTGAGACGAAGTTATATGCGTTAGTCCTATAGTTATACCAGCCATCTGGCAGGGGTGCCCTGCTACTGAGAGCTGCTCAATGATTTAACTGCACTCACAGCTCATGCAGAGCTACAACCAGAGAAGGAGATATGAACAAAGCTGACAAATTCCTGGCAAACAATTGGTAAAGGGCACCACCTTGGCAATTGTGTTGAATAAACTATCAATGTCAAAATAGTCAGCTCTAATTTCCTAAAAACTTCCTTTGAAGATTACATTTTGAGTTTGCAACGGAAACTACACACAGCTTGTTTTGAGCTCAGTCAGCATGGGAGCAGTACATCAACTGAAGCAGGGAACTGTATTTTCCTTTAGACATCTGAGTTGTAATATGAATCCGTACATTAGTAATACAATTATAATTATGAACCTTCACAGCTGTGTCACCTGTTACCACAAACAGAAAACTGAAGGACTGAAATTAGAGAACTACAAATATCCAAAGTTAAGTTTAACTTGAAAGGAAGGGTTTCACACACATACATATCCTTGCTGTGCAAGTCTGCTTTTAGGGGCCAACAAAGCTCAGACTGCACAAAGTGCCTCTGAAGTAGCAGCCTGCTACAATATGGTGTAATATTTACCACTTCAGGTTCAAAGTTTCACTTACCATGTATGTGCTTAGTGAGCTGACAAATAATCCAGGAAGGGCAGTTTCCTGGATCTGCTTTGTCAGGAGGTTTTCAGTGTTGCTCCCAACCCAGAACTCTATTGAAGTCTCACCCCAACATCCATACTTAGCAAAAGGAGGTTAAAAAAGTAATATCTAACAGAAATATCTAGAAGTTCATGATTGCATTATTGTGACAAACCTACACTGCTCAGCTAAAATGTAATAAATACTACTTCCAAGAAAAAATTGTAGTAAACTCAGGAAGCCTAAGCAGGTAGATAAAGGAGTCCTTTATTGCCTAGGACAAATATATATAGGAAAATAAATTTGTACTGTACAAGGATTTGTACTGAGGAGAGTTAGTTTAACCAGTGTTAAAGCAACAAGATACAACAAACTGTACTGCAAACTGCAACCAAATTTAGCATCATTAGAAGAAAAGGCCATTATCAACCCATGTGAATATGCTGGCATTCAGTTAATTTTCTGCATATTCATACCATGCTCTGTTCCTCCTTCATATTCACCTGTCCCATTAAGGGAAAAGATGGATTTTTGAGAACAGTAAATAATGATTTTGTTCTAACTTGATTCTAAAGCTCTGAAATATTAAAGCATGTTCTCAGAATTGGTTAACAACATGATTCAAACTTCAGCTACAATAGGTCTTAACAATAAATTCCTTGTAATACATACTAGAGAAGATATTTATGGCAACCACTTTAAGTGCATCCACTGCCAGTACTCATTTGCAGATCACCCACACTACTGCTGTATTCAGAAACAGAGGTTAACCAAAACAGGGTATGTATGCACACAAGTACCACATGCACACACTATTAACTGCTCTTGCCATCATACCTAAAACTGTTTGCTTAAAGGGCTAGTCTTTCAAAGCACTGTTTAGACATGTATTTTCATATCCTTCACTAGAAAAGATCTGGACCCTTACTTCCAATTCCCAGCTTTGCAGTGTATTGACTGAGGAAGAAAATGTCATGCTTACAGCCTCCAATCTGCAACTGTTCCATGTCTAAGAGCAAGACACTTAGGCACTTTACACTCATGGAATAAAAAGGCTACTTGGTTTACATGATGAGTACAGATCCCTGAAAAATGTGTATAATTGCCCTGTTTTCTCCATTTTAAAGAGCATGAAATAATTGGGGGGTGAGATGTTTGCTACATGCAGCTTCTTGTTCTAATTAATACTGCTCCTTCCACTTTTAGAAACAAACCTGAACTGTCTCCTTGTACAACAGTGAAACTGCATTGATATGGAAGCAGTATCAATATATCAGTTCCAAAATGTGAAATAAGGTTTGGAATTGCATTCCTGAAGAATAAGTTTTATTACACTTTTTTAAAATCCCAGAAGCTGGACCCAGCAATTACTCAGGTTTGAAATTCAATCCAGATTCTTCAGCTGCAGTCCAAAAGGACAACAAAATTCCATCAAAAAGGGACATCTGGCATTTATAAGATCCAGATCTGATAGATGCAATAGAAAATCCTCATATTTGCATCTCAAAAGAAGAACCAAAACAAGCAGCAATACCTCAACAGTAGATGTTTAAAGAGAATGCCTCCAAATCTGCACCTTAAATGAGAGCTCAAATAAACAAATAAACTTCAGAGTAAAAGTTAGTGAATTGAAGGTTTCAGGAAGTTAAACCATATGTTGACCCTTCTCCTTTTAACTCATCGTAAGGTACAGCTGGAGAGGCGCAAAAACAAAATACAAATGCATTAAGGAAGGTCAGAAATTAGGGAAATCTTTTCCAGCCTCCCAGGTCTTCATGCTTAGTGGCAAAGTTCAGAGAAGAGAGGTAGTATCCAGCCCCAGGAGACCTCACCACCATTACTGAAAAGCGAGACAAGCCCACAAGTCCATGAGACACACCCAGTGGTGCTGAAGAAGGCAGATGATGCCATGATGAGGCCCTAGAAGACAGATCTAATAGATTTAGATACCTCTAAAAAGCCAAGCAAAGGAACAGGCATGTCCCTCAGACTGTTAAAAAACATGGATGAGTATTCACACGGCTTCATGAAAACTCCACAGCTACCTCCACATTAATGAAATATTTAACCCATTCTTGCCAGTCACTGTAACAAGATCTCCACAGTCTTCAAGATGACGTGCACATTAATAATAATGAGGGGAAGGTAACGCAAAAGGTATACTCAAAAGGATAGAAAATGATCTTTTAGGAGAAGCAAGAGAAGACAACATTTATTTTCTGGAATAATTTAATCCTTTTTCTGGTGATATTTTTAAAAGTTGTTTTTTAAAAATAGCTTTCAGTATCATTGGTATAAAAATACATATTTCACATTAGTCCAAAACTATGAAGAATAACTTTATTACCCAATTGCCATGTACCTGAGTTGATTCTTAAACTTGTATCCACTGAGTGAATTTGTCCCAGTTAGTCTGTTTCAGAGACTTACATACCCACTATGGCACAACAGAAAATCAGGTACACTGAACATGTGAGAAGAGGAACACTTGCTTCCAAGTGTTTTAAGTTCAACATTAAGTTCAACAGCATTAGCCAATTTGTATTTCTCATTCCTTAGTGAATACAGACATTGTAAACTTTTTTCCTACATTATTACTGCAGGAAATTATTTTAAAATGAGAAAATGAAAATAAGTATGCTTCAAAGCTTTGAAGTTCTAGGGAAGCATCATTTGCATGAACACGAACAAGTACATTATACACCCTAGTATATTATCATCCCTGTGAAATTATTCAGCAGACACTCAGTAGGAGTACAGCATACTTCATGCCACGACACTTATTTTTAACATTTTGTGGATAAAATATAAGTTTAAATAGTATCAGATTCAATGCACCTGAGCTTTACACTAGGCTCTAATGTGCAGTTTGTGCTGCCAAGTTTATAAGGTTGTATATATTTATACACATTGACCAAAGTGACAGCACAATCCTAAATTAAGTTCTAAAAATACTGTAAGCTCTATATAGCACCTGCTACATTGTTTGAGAATTAAATAAGACTAATTCAAAGATTCTTTCAATCACACACAACTTGTCAATACCAGAAGTTTGGTTTGGGGGTTCTTAATTGATTTAGTAGAGTTTTTGTTCAGCTTTGACTCTTTTTGCTGGGAAGGCTTAGGGAGTTTTGTTTGATTTTGTTTTAGTTTTTATTTCTTGTAGAAAGAACTTAATAAAACTGGAGAGAAACCCCTACCATCATTACTAAGTTCTCACCTGCCTCAAAAAAACCCAAAAAACAACTGACAAAACCTTTATT
The DNA here is from genome assembly GCA_037013685.1 of Acridotheres tristis. NCBI lineage: Eukaryota > Metazoa > Chordata > Aves > Passeriformes > Sturnidae > Acridotheres > Acridotheres tristis. The sequence continues at coordinate 62,678,534 of CM072919.1, read as the reverse complement.
TAAATTGCATTTACTCTTCTTGAAATTAAGTTTTACAACCAAGAGGAAATACTCATTTTATGGCTTAAGATGACTACTAACACTGACCTTTACCAGGTTCAGGTTCATCCGGTCAAGTGTGTCCCCTGGATTCCAGACCCTGCTTCCTAGAGTTTACAAATGCTCATCTACACAAAGGCAATCAATGTTGAATTAGCAATTCCTGATTACTAAAATGAGTTGGGAGCCCAGCTAATATTGCCACACCATGGTTCAGTACATCCCAATGATAGAGTCAGAAGGCACGCTATCACTGTTTTGAAATCTTGAAGCATGATATATTTCAGCTTAACTGAACAAATACCTTATGAAGTTGTCTTTTTTCCCCTCTGCCAGATGCTAAAGAAGTCTACTCCAGAGCAATTAAGTGTTCACATACTGAAGGAAAAGAGCAGTCTTCATGTTCTCCTTTGTTACTCATTAGACTCTCAAGCCTTACCGTTCACACACTCATTTCAGACAACCAGCAACTACAGCAAAGTATACTTGCCAGAGGAACACTGAGAAACTAATTCAGAGATGCTGCTGAACATCTATGGTTTCTGTTCAGTCTTTTGGATGCAAGAAAGCTAACAAACAGGATGTATGAACTATCTGCCACGGACTGGTTAGAGCAGACAGGTTTGGGAAATATGCCTTAGCTACCAATAATGGACAGAGAAGCCATCATGTGTCCTATCTGCCTATTTCTCCTTGAGGTATTTGGGTATTTTGCCAATCCACTCAAAGCCAGAAGAAAAGGAAGATGAGCAAAAATGGAAGCAGCAAAAGCCGAAAAGGTTAGAGATTAGTAAACACTGCTCACTCACACCCCCACTTTATCAGCTTATAGCCCGGCACACCTCCCTATTTTACTGAGCCCTGCTTTGCCTATTTGAAAGGGAAAACAGCCAGCTGACTAGTCATTATCTTTATAGGTTCTAAGGAAAGTACCCTAAAGGCAATGCAGCAGCATTAAAGCATATACCAGTACACTAAAAGTGACATGCTAATCGCAAGCACCAGTGACAACAGAACATCATGACTTTGATCTTTCTTCATTCATAGACACTAAAACTTGTGCTTCTATATCAAATCACTTTTCTGTAACTAAAACAAACCAAGTCAGGCACCTTTATTGAGTTACTACTCTTAATATTTATTTAGAGGGAATACTACACTGCTCTACGCAAAACAGCTGACATCAAACCTAGCAACCTCCATAAAAGCTTGAGATGGCACTTCTGTACAAGTCATTCACCTCAGGAAAGTGCCACGGAGTAGCTCATTGTAAGATTCTGTGTCTAGCCTAAACTCAATGCCAAACACCTCCTGAAGAAAGGATTGCCTTACATAGACACAAAAAAGTTCATGTTAAATATTAAGGATAATTTTTAATACAATCAGTGATTTTCATGCATATTTTAGAGATCTTTAAGTACTACAAACTTGGATATGTGCCAACTCTTGCATGCATCTTTCAACAAATACGAATCAGATTTACTAAGCACGCCACTGTGTGATTCTCTGCTTGGCTGAGCCAGCAGCAGTAATCAAAGGGCACACATACGATAAAAGTTGTCAAGGAGAACCTAAGGTATTTAAATCTGAAAAAGACTGATTTCAGCATGATGTATAGCAAACAAGACGCTTCAGTGAGCAAGAATTTTCTTACTAACTTCACATTAGAAAGCAAAACTGTTACTTATAACTATGTAGCTGTTAGCTTTTGCTATTATGTATTGGCTTTTGCAAATTATTATTAATGATTTTGATATAGTACAGTTTGCAATCACTTTTAACTGCTTCCGATATAGTACAATTTGTCAGCTTTTTGTGGCCAATGTCATGGCCCCTTTGTAGCTTGTATTCTCAGAATATCATTTATACATGGTATTTTAGTTTGTAAATAGTGTGTTAAACATATATTATAGTTTTAGCTTTTGCTAAATGTTAACTTTTACAGAAGTAGCTGCAGTTGTGCAACAATAACTAATAGTTTTATTTTTGTAACTGACTGACAATATAAGAATAACTCAGATATATTTGTAAAATAGCTAATGTTAATTTAAAATACTTGTGGAAATAACTGAAACCATCTGTATATTCAGACACCATTTAAGGAATGGATGTGATAAGGACTCCTGCCATTGACCCTCCACTATTAATAACTGTCACCTGCTGAAACCATGGAACAGGAGAGGCCATTGTGAGAAGCAACACATTAATCTCAAAAAGACAATACATATTACTGCACATACTCTAAAAAGCAGGTCAGGGGTTGAACCATGCTAAAGAATTCTCAGAACATACAAATGAGTTCAAAGAAATGCTTGAATATGTATAATTTTTAGGAATATGTATTTTACTAATGCAATGGAAAAAGTATATAAAGAAGAGTTATGATTAACAGGTGTGCCTCTAGCTATGGCTACACACCCAGCACTGTTTACTGTTCATTTTAACCCTTATTAAACCTTTAAAAAAATTTTAAAGAGGGAGCTTTGTTTCTCACAGAAACCTCACTGAAACTAACTGTAACTCATGGGCACTTGACTCATTTCGACAATCAATCAATCTTAAATCCATTGGTTTCAATTCCTGATAAAGCAAGCATGTATTGTAATACCGTTGCTGCCACAGAACAACAAAAACTAATGATTTTTTATTCTCTCATGCCCCCATGTTATAACATAGTAGATATATGTAAAGAGTTGGAAAGATCAGATTTACATAAAACAGTACTGGAACATAATATGCAATATGTTTGCCTAAAACATTCTCAGCCTCCAACCATGAAATCTATGGGTTTCCAGAAACACAGACTGTTTTTTTGAGGTTAGTCTTCTAGAAGTTCCTGCAAGTGGTGTTTTGAACCCACTCAGAACCAAACTTACACATCCCAGTATTATAAAGAACTTACACAGCTTACTCCTTAATCTTCATGTGGGAAAATATAAACTACTTCAAATGTTTCTTCTTTCAATTTTACTGTTAAGAAGGAAATGGAAACACTGATTGATCACCTAATTTCTGTACCACTTCCAAAGCACACTTTAGAAGCTTCCATCTTGCACCCATCTCTTCAACACACACATGCGTATCCTATTTCAGATCCCTGATCTACTCAGGGATGCTCCATACCAAAACTATTTTATACTTTTAATTAATAAAAAAATCATATGAAGAAATGAGAAGGGAGGAGACAACTAATCAGAAAACACAACATGAATATGAAGCACACAATGGATTTTTACACCGTTCTCATTTTCAATGAAATAATATTAGATTTGTCTTTTTGACTGTAAAATCGAGAAGAAATCTTTAAAAATATTCAGATGCAAGCTCAAGTTTTACTACTACAGAGGAATAATAGGTTCAATTCAGAATATATGATTTTACATGCAGTGCTATAATGGTCCTGTTCTCATTCTTCCTTTGCATTTCTACCTGGCCATTTAATCTATGCAAATGAAAGCAGATAGCACTAGATGTACCACTAATAATTCTGTCAACTGATACAGAAATTAATCTCTGAGTTACAGCTTGATACACTACTGACTTCTTCCAGCTTCCTGTAAAAAAAAACCTCCCTGCAATCCAGCTCTCTCCTCTTAGTGGGCTATTAACTGAAAGGTTAATGCCCTTGGGCACTTGGCCTCTGTGTGGGCACATGACCCAAGATCATCACAAACCCTGAAAGATTTACTGGATCACTGCATCCAGGTCGTACACCTCCACAGAGCAACGTCCCACTTTAAACTATATTACCCTTCTTTGACCACTTGCTAACTTTTTGTTTACAGCTTCCTGTGCATGCAAAAGCCCCACAATCAAGTACATGCTCAAGTGAGCACTTCAAGGCAAGCTCTGGCCAAACAGGAGAGCCCTCCAGCATCACTCCACAGGAGAAACAGTAGCAACAGAAAAGGGGAACGTAACAGTAGCTGGAAATACAAACCTCAAAGCTGATCAGTTAACAGATGACAAAAAAATCTTGCTTCCAATATAGAAGTTTGAGATGTCAAAACACAGAGAAGAACACAAGGTAAGTGATCACTATGCCATTGTTCCCCCATTCTATTCTCATACACAAAAAACCAATTTTTTTCTTTAAGCATAATCTGACTTTTGTTTTTCAGCATCCCCAAAACCCAGAAAGACGATTTCAGGACCATTTCAGTCAACATAACCAATTCAAATTTTCTCCACAGCCTTCTTTACACTTAAGAAGCATTTTTAGACTCATGAAGTTAAACTAAACACTTGGAGCTGGCTGGCACTGGCTCTGTGGGACACAGCAACTTCTCAAAGAAGCCTCCCCTACATCCCCTGCCACATGTGACCAGTGTACTATTCTACTGCCCACCCATGCACATGCTGCTCTACCACCAACAACCATTCACATTTCATCAACGTTTTTCTATGGCTACTGAAAAATGCCATGCATGCTACTGGAAAATGATAGGGAACACATGTCAGAAGAGGAAAGGAGCATACGGAACAGTAAGCGAAACTACACACATCTATATAGAAAACTACACAGAGAGAAGTTCTGACTAAGACGGTATATAGAACTTCTGGAAAAAGAAGGCTTTGTAAAGGTAAGGTCACAGAAAGCTCAAGCAATTCAAATTATCCTGAAAATACTTCTAACATTTCCAGTAGCACCCAAACACTGAGTTTATAGCACAACGACTAAAGTCTGAAGTGTCAGAGGAGTTATTCTTGTTTCCACAATATCTTGCTGCAATTGAATTAGGAGAGAAGTATTCAAGATTTAAAAATTATTAATCATGAGAAAAATTAATAGCTTGATTTTAATAGTCCTGCATATATTTATATGGATGTGCATATTTTATTTTTATTTGCTTTCATTCCAAAAGTAAAACATTTCCTTTGCTATTATACATCCAATTTCTAAAGTTAATTTCAAATTCTTCCCTTCACTGAGATGCAAACATTTTAGAAACACAAATAAAAACCAATTGAAACTGAAAAGAAAAGACAATCACCCTTAAGCAGAAACAAACACATAATTAGGCATTTATCTATATATTAATAAAATAAGCTTTCACAAATCGGAAAAACAACCCCAGGGTCTAGAGACCCTGTTTAAAATTGATTACAATAAATTTATTCCAGGAGAAGCACAAAAACTGCAGCAGCATTACCAAACTCGTTGCCCCAGGTTAACAAACATGTCATACACCCAAGTACACAAGACTAGTCAGACTCACCTTCCCTCGTTGATTTTGGCTTTGTCCCCATGGCAGGTAAAGTTCTCGATGTAGCCCAGGCTGCAGTTTATCCGTGTCCAGTCGGGCTGGCACACAGCAATGAAGTGAGGACGCAGTCTACCTATGGAGTACTTGGCAATGTCTGTCAACGACTGGCTAGCAGCTGCCCCAAAAATGAAGGTCCCAATGGCTTTGTAAATAGTGGCTATGTAGTTATTTCTGACAAACGAATTTGAGTGCAAATTATTATAAAAGACCGAGAGAGTCTCTCCTAGGATTATCTGAAAGAGAAATAAGGACAACAAGTTAAAGATAATTACTTCAAAAGAAAAGTATTATGCTATTCTTGTTAATACTCACACATACAGTTTCAGAAATTCTTTTTTTATAAACATTAAGCTGCAAATTTAAGTTTTCCAAGAGTCAGCAGTATCCATGTCCAAACTATAAACACTTTCACACGGAAAAGAAACACCTTTTTATATTACCTTACCTCACGTTGAACTTAATATTCTTTTCAGAACACTAATTAAAACAAAGCGTTCTTGGAATAACATTTAACCATATTACTTGGCATGGCCCTAATTAGAAACATTTTCTACTGTGTAACTTCATTTTACTTTGAATCTTCTTCAACTAACTTCTACTGCATAAAATTTCTCAAAGCTTGTTAGATTTTTCATGAAACCAGAAACTGTTCTGAAGGGTTGAGACTTTATATCCAGATCTGAAAGGCCAGATGTTTCAATAAAGAAATTTCCTATTCCTCATGCAAATTAAATCCTTTGGTGAGAAAAGAAAACTAGTATGAGTAGGGAAAGACAGGTCTTACTGAGTAGATGCGTGTACGTTTTTCACCCTACATATCCAAGGTGCATGTATCAAGTGTTGTCAAGAAAGCAGATCTAATACTCTTTTCTTGCAATTTTATGTTTTGAAATTAAGATTTTCCTTATGCCAAATTCAGAAGTTCATTCCAGATAATTTGGATACTGAACCAGATGGTCCCATTCTCTACAGAAAGGATCAATTCATATAGTTGATCAGATGTGTGGGGAGTTGGATATATATGTAAAGTTATCTTGAAAAATCATGTAAAAACTAAAATTATGGCTCTGTCACTTGAGAGTGCCGAGTCCTGGATCCCAGCAAAGCAGTGCTTTGGTGAATGAAGCCATTACTTAGACACTGCCATCCAGGCACACAGAGTGACAGCGTGTCAGAGGCTTTGTTCATGAAGCCAAACAGACAATACCGTCAGATGTGTGACACCCTCCACCTCAGCCAAACATGGACTGAAGCAGAGAAATACCAGAATATGGACTAAAGCTGAGAAAGTTTTCGGTTAAGTACATAGACACCTAATCCACAAAGTAACCTCTTAAGGAAGATGGCTGAGCACAAATAGCCACGACAGGTAAATAGTGGGTCGCTTTCAAGTAACACTGCTGCAAAACTTGCAAGAAGGTCACTTATTTCAGGTAATAAAAAATTAGTTGATGTCAGTGCAATTACTACACTGGACAGACATCAAAAGATATTCATCTTCAATAATCTGACTAAGCAATGAGTAAAGGACAATATTTGCTTTTATCATCTGACTATGAAGCAATCTTGACAGAAAAGCCTGATTTCACAACTAAAAGATAGTCTCTGATGTTGCAAAAGAAACTTTGTTAGCTGAATATTCATGAAGACTCAAATGGAGACTGGATTAATTCATAAGGAACATATCCATTAAACTATATTCAGTGGACCCTTTTCTGACTCATGAAGTCCCTGAACTGCAAATGGCTGGTAGTCAAGTACTGTGGGCAATATATCAAGCTTTCCATGCTCTATTCTCTTCTTCCTCATTCAGCTGTTTTAACTGCTCTAGAAATGAGATAAGCTACATGGGCTTCAGTTGCAACCAAGCACTGATGCTCTCGGGCAATATTGACTACCCAATTGGTATTGCTATTACCCAACGGTAGTAAGAGGGTATTTTAAAAAAGCCTTATCTTAAAGGCAGGATCTCTAGCATAAACCACCTGCCAGTTAACAGAACATACAAACCGCCCCTCCACCAAAAACTTCATCTGCTTCAGAAGCATTTCTGTACATTTTTGAAGCAACTTTTCCAAGAAGAGGGAAACCAGGCAAGTCACAGCTTCAATTCTCAGAATATATTTCTTAACTTGGAAAAAAATTCCACCCAAGAGCAAATATGAGCTGCAAGTTACCTTTATGCTGGAACCCTGATAAAAATCCACGCAGTCTCTATGCAAGGCAGAGTTAGATTATCATAATATCCCTCCTGATTTAAACTCATCAGCACAGAGAAACAGCTGGTCAATACTGAGGATTACATTTAGCTGTGCCTTTTCATTTTTGGCTCCTAAATATACTGGGATAAATATTTATATGCCTAAAAATCTTATTTGGCATAAGAAAGTTTTAACTCTGTTCAAAGTGTGGCTCTGTTGGATGCCACCCAACAGAACCATCAGTAGAGACTGAAGCTTTTTTAAGCACATCTAGACAGGGATCTTGAGGCCCCTGTTGAAAAGCCATTGTGTGAACTGCAGTGATGTCCCATCAGACTTAGGACATGAAATAGTTAACTGAAGAGGTCCAACTGTCCCCTCTGCTCAAGAGGACATGTCCCAGTTACTTTTTGCCCCCATACTGGTATTCTTCCAAGAGCCCTTTGCACTCCATGTAGTCAAGAAAAGCTGCTGTTTTCTGCCAGGCTAACTAATTTCACCAGCTGATCCTGGCTCAGACAAACCACAAGAGGTGGCAACAGGCAGGGTAATAGCAGGACCTCAACTTTTGTCCATACATAAGGACATTACATATGTAAGCTATTAGGTTAGCTCAGCTGACAGCATACAATTAAATATTAGGGATAGAGAGTTACTATATGCTTGAGACAATTCAGCTGAGCTAGGAGGTGTGGTCAGAGAGAGATCTCAAATTGTTATTCACAGAGAATCTGTCCAGCTTAGCCATCTGGTGTGAAGAGGAGAAAAGAAGAAAAGTACCCTGGCTTCAGCCAGGTTAGATGCAGTATAAAAGCAACCCCCTGCAGTTATTTAAATACAAATGGGCCCAGAGTTTTATCTTGACCTTCAGGGAAATATCCAGGGAAAAACTCCACACCTACTTATCCTTTTTATTCTATTTATGCTTTTGATAACAGCTGAGTGGAGGCCACAATATTGCTCTTAAATAGGCTAGTATCTGTTGTTACACTTCTACACAGAAGTATTCCCAAAGACTTTATGGCAGATAAAAAGTGTTGACTTAATAGGTCATGTACACTGATATTCTGAAAGCTGCAGGTCCTGAAATAAAAAGGCTTGTGACAGTCACAACATATTAGTATTATTTTCAACAAATATAGTAAGAAGTTTTTATCTCTCAGATTATAGATTTAAGACACCATAATTCCAAGGTTCTAAGGTAGTATTTTTCTGTTCTATAATTCTAGCTGTTTGACTTCAGTTAAAGAAAACCTTTTAGTTATTCTTGCACCAGACCACCATTTCTATGGCTTTAGTACTGGCCTAAGGAAATTATTCCAAGGTTGAGAAAGCTTACAAAACACAGTTTTATAAATCTGTATTAATAGATTACCCCTCCTCCCTCTTCCCCACCCCCACTGAAATCAAAAGCAATGAAGAAAAGTTTAACTTACAACAATTATACTGAAAGGAATAATTATTCCTGCTAACAATTTATAAGAAATGGTGTCCTCTTTGTATGGATACCGGATGGATTCATCACTACAGAAAACGCCTCTCTGGAAGGGGGTACGTCGTGAACTGAGAATTGCAAAAGGCAAGCCAGCTGGCAAAAAGGAATACAAAATACATTACAAAACCAAAACAAACTGGCGATGATCATACCCCCACATTTCCAAAGAGAAATGCATAAATAGGAATAGGCATGCAGGAAGTTAGAAGGTTATGCACTTCCCTTGGCCAATGACTACTGCCTTGACTTTGTAGCTTCCAGGAAGGATTGCTGAATGAAGGAGAGCAGGGCAGGATTCCTCTCACCTTCATGTTTGTGGTACTTCAAGTGTGGAAGCATGCCGAAACCATGACTGAGTGTATAGTTCAGTGAAAACCACTGAGGTGCTCAATCTGCTGCTACTGGCACAATTAATATAAAATATTCCTTGATGTTCCAGTGAGCAACAGTTGCCCGTGTACACCTTCTCTGGATAGCTTTACAAGTCAGAAGAGCATAAATTGCATTTCATGAAAGCAGAAAAGGAGGTGCTTTTCAGGGAGCGCAAGTGCAGAGGGAGTTTTTGGGAATATGGAGAAAAGGAAATTACACATGCATGCAATGCCCTCACTTCCTCACACACTGGTATCTTCCTAGAAGAACATGATCACTGCACAAGCCCTACAGCCTCAAGGCATGGAGATTTTATTCCCACCCCTTCCACCAAAGAGGATGCCTTTGATTCAATCTAATACCTATGGGACACAATACTGAGGTGCACAATGCTGCATGCTATTGCGTGTCAAGGTACCCCAAACCCAAACCAAAACTAGTCATTTGAACAGCAAAGGTTTTTTAAAAAAACTCAAAATAGGATGCAAATTATGACAAACTAATAGGATCTCATTTCTAAATCCTGTTCCTCCATCTTTAACACACATACAACATCTGCACAATCTGTTTGTGTACCGGGATGAATACTCTTGGAAAGAAATGGCTGTATGGAAAACAAGCAGTGGAGGACTACAAAGAATATTTAACAAAACAATAAATAACCTTCTTTAGCTTAGGCATGTAGAGCACAGTAGCACAAAAGCCCTTAACATTATGCTCAAAATTCAGCTGTGTTGCACATAAAATGCATACCATTTTAAGGTTACACAACAAAATTATCTGGAGGAGACACTCCCATCTGACAGTAAGGGATCCGAAAGATTAAAAACGTCTCCATCCTTCCTTCCTAGCAGAAAGAGATGTTGTTGTAGTCTCACTTTTCTCCTCAAGACCTCTGTGCCAAGGTATAGCCTACATCTTCCTTTCCAGATGTACAGCTAGCCCCAAATAAGCAAGTGCAAATAAAAGTAAAGATGCAAAGAGCAGGAGAAAAAGTGAATTAAAAAATATACTAGCCAAGCATCAAGAGAACTATTAGGGAAAATATCTAGGATCCTTTGCAATCCTCTTCCCTCTTTCCCTCCACCCATGAAGTCCTCCAAACTAAGCCTGACTCCTGAGACCATCATAAATGACACAACCGGAATTTTACCAACGTCTTGCTATCAGTTTTGTTCAGCACACCATAAAGTGCTCAACAGAATACTTTAGTTTGAAAACAAAAGAACAAATAACAAACTAATGGCTCAAAAAAGGTGGAAATTTCCCTAAAGTGAACTCTGGTGAATGGCACAACCTTATTCCTTGATCAGACAGTTATAGGTCTATCATCTTGGCCCATGAATTCCAGCTAAGCCTGTTGCAAGAACCATGTACCCTCTGTACTGCTGCAGTCATGAAACCAATAGCATGCAAAACTTCCCCTCCAAAAGTGTCAGAAAAAGACCACTGTCATTGGCAAGAGGGGTTGTTTCCAATTCCATGCCAGTGGGACTACAACTGACACAGCTCTGGAAGCCATCCAAGCACACCAACAAAGCAGAAGGACAGCAGAATGGGCTAAGTGCCAAGCCAGAGCCTCACCAAAACACTGCACTATTCAGATACCAGGCAGCACAGAGCCTGGGAGCTGGACTTTGCAGTACAGTGCAAAAACAGACTTTCCTATTAGAAAAAAATTCCTCTCCCTTTCTCTTAACAGGAAGAATATCAGGGTTTTGAAAAACACTGCAGCCCAGACCTCATTTTCTCCCTCCCCTTGTGTTGGTATTGCAGCAGATGTCATGATATACCATCAATTGTTTAGTATTTAGCTGACTTGGGTCAGGAATGAAGTAGAAGCATGTGCAGCCATGGTGAGGGAAGGTGACTTGTCAACATAATGCTGTGGTGTTTCCAACACTATTTATCCTACAAAATATGTATGGAATGAAAACATCATTTGCCCTGCACACATACTAACACCACCATTCAAGACTGAGTATTTGAGAAAAATGTATTGTTTGGACCTCCAAATGTAGAGAATTAGACACATACAGATAAGAGTTTCTTAATTATTTACATAGTTACTTTTTTAGAGTTGGTAGTTTTGATTATCATGGTAAACAGTTGTTCACAAAATTAAATTCAGCCCAAAAAAACCTTATCACAGCTTCAGCACACTGCCACAAACACCTGTGTTTATCGTTAGATAGTGTAACTGACATCAAATCACTAGCTCTGCATCACCCATTTTAAAGCCCTGCTCTGTGAATAATGGTGTCATGGTACCTTACTCCTCATTTCCTCTAACCCACACCTGGGTGTTTCAGCTTTTCAAGGTGAGAGATTGTAAATTTGGAGAATGATGGGGTTATTAGGGGGGGAGCTTTTAAAACGTAATTTCCATCTACTAAATCAGAAATAAAAAGCAGTGGTGTGTGGATCACAGGAATGAAGTCCCTCATGCAGTGAGGATCTCTGTTCTTTCGTGCTGAGTGAAGCTGCTTGAAATGTGCATGCTCATTCTTCAGTAATATTGAGATTATGACATAATTAGCGTTTAATTGCACCTTCCTGTATCCAGATCATGGAAGCAAAATACCAAACAACTCCAGGATTGTTTTTGTTTTGCTTTGTAAGCAAGTATGAACAGATAAAATAAAATTGTCTTCTCTTTCATAATTTCTTTCCAGCTCCTTTACTTTGAGCCTTAAAAGTTCTGGATATCTATGTGGTAGCCATTAAGTAACCATTAATTGAAAGAGTTATGCACTGAAATACAACACGGCTAATAAACTTTATATAGTAAACATAACAAGTGTTTCTTCAGTTTCCCCCAACTGCACAACAGATTCAATGTGTTTTCATTTCTAAAATAAAATCAAAATTATTTCAAATATATAGTTTCAATATTTTCTGCAGTCCTTTTAAGGCAATAAAGGGACGGGAAAAAATAGTTCAGCTTTTTCATTACTGCAAGCAGAACAAGCAGAACTGTCGTAAATGATAAAGAGGCAAAGATTATTATATCAAGTGAAACAGTAGGGTTTCCCTATAGTTGTGATAGACATGTTACTATTTCACCCTGACAGATATCATAATTTCAGAAGAAGGGGATAAGGTTTTGCATCATGGCAGCAATTTCCTAAGCATGGAAGCTCCTGGTACAGATGGACAGGCTAAGACTGAAGATACCAAATGATACTTGTCTTTATAACGGTACCACCATCACTAGTGTCAATGTCTTTAATTTCACAGATACAACTGAAGAAAAAAGTTTACTGTAGTATAGGAAGTGGTGTACTTTGACAGTAGATTTAGTCACATAAACATCTAAAGCAGTTTCTCAAGAAAACATAGCAAAGATTCAACAGCAGACCTCTGTGAGAAGAAATCCTGCTCATCTGCCACAGTCACACTGCCACATTCAGTTAAAAGAAATGTCCTACAATATCCTACAAATATTCATTTTCCTCAGTTTTCCCTGAAAACAGAAGAAATTGGGGAGTTTAAGTACTCCTTTTATATAAGAAGTGGAGACAGAAGAAGAGCAGTAAAGGCCCTCTACTGAATACTTCTCATAAGACAATACCAAAAAGCTTCCCTGATGTATACTTCAGCTTCTAAGCTAGTTGTAACACATTGAAGAAATTGCCTAAAGGGAAAATGACAACATGTATGTGAGGAGGAATTATAAGGTTGAGAAGAGATTACCTGTAGGGTAATCTCAAGGTTAAAGCCAACAAGCTGGTGTTATGCAGTGCATATGCATTCTTAATGAATAACTAGCAGATGTACTGCTGACAGAGCTGGCAATGCTGTGATACAGTGGAAGATCAAGGCCAGCCAGTTCTGCCTGCAAAACAACCCCTAAAGACTGAGGTGAGAGAACATACGGAGATTGGTGCAGTAATGAGTTCAGAGTCATGCATTTGGAGGTTAAACAACTCTGTTGAATTGGGAGCTTGACAGTTCAAAATAGCTGGGGGAAAATAATGTTCTTCCTGTGGTTCTTGTATATCAGTATAATAGCATGACCATTAGACAAGTCTTTTCAAAGGCATTAACACTTCTAACCATCTGACAAGAAATTTCTTCAGAAATAGTATTCAGTCAGAATTGGCAAATGCATTTGGTTTTAATTCCTCTGTCTTAAGTGCAGGCAGAGAAGGACTGCTAGGATATATTCCTCATTATCTCAAAAATAAGAGTTTTGTTTTGCATAGTTCAGCAGAGTCTAAGGGCTGTAAATCAGCCAAGTGCATGCACAGTAGATATTAGAGAAATGAGCAATACTGATCCAACAAGCAACAAAGAATTAAGGAACTACAAACACAGTTGGTAATAAAGATATAGAGAGAAATATTGGCTCTGAAACATTTCAGTCAGAATACACAGAGTAGAAACACAAGTAGCTCAACTGATAAGACTACATATTTTAAACAATTACTATTGTTGTCTAAAAGTCTGACTCATAGAGTATAATGGATTAGATTTCCTCATAAACTGGAGTGATTTCTGGCTGATTATGTTAGGGTTTTTTCCACAAATATCCTGTATAACTTAGGTCTATTTCTTTCCAAGTTTCTAATCTTGGCTAGGTCTCTTCACTGGGCATGAAGTTGCTCTCTCCACTAAAGCTGGACTAAAGCTGAAGAGAGAGAACATGAGATCATACACCTCCCTCAAGCTGTCCTTCCCACTCTCCTCAGGAAGGATATCACCTGGCATTTATCCATGCTGTATTTCACCAGCTATGTTACTGCCATCTTTCGTATTTATTGCTCTGAGTTCCCTGCTTCGCTCCTCCTTGCACACACTCTCTCTCCTCTAGGGCACTTATGACTACACTGAACAGACTCCCAGAGAGCTCTACTTGACATCTTCCTTCCTTGCAAAGGACAAGGAGCACTTACTCCTACTGCTCACTTCTTACAGTTAAGTGGATTATTTGTTCATTTCTGGATTCTTCCTCCAATCTCATAACTATTTAGTTTCTTAATATTTGGTTGAAGTAAACATTTGAATATACACATCTAAATAACGAGATCTAAAAAAATGCTGCTTTAGTCTGAGTTCTCTATCTTCCTCGTTTATCACAGGGATTAGGATAAGAACAGATGTGACTGACACCAGGAAGCAGTGGGTATGTTTCTGACAAAGTAGCTTTCAACATGTGTGCTTAAGTAGTAGGTAGCAATAAGCTTTCTCCAGAATTCAGAAGCAAAACAAAGTTTAAAAGACTTTGTTGACCTCTCTCCCAGCACCTCAAAAAAACCTGCCACCACTTTTGTGCTATTATCTACTGCCAACTTCATTGCTGCAGCTTTAAACTAGAAATGACACCTAGACTTATTTTTTAAAAAGTGTAATTAATACTTCGAGGTTTAAATCTCCTTACAACAGAAGCTCAGATAAAAAGTAAAAGTTAACATTTCCCCCAAATATGCTGTAGATATTTCACTACTAATTCCATCCGCAAAAACATCCACAGTATTCATTACAATGTTGAAATACTGCCTGGAAAAACACGTGGTTTGCAAAAGCTTAGTTAAAACTTTTAAGCTGCTATGACTGCTCGCATTCCATGAAGGTTGGGTTGGGTGTCAAAACCTCTTTGCAGATTAAACTAAGACTTTGGCTTCTCCTCAGTATAAGAACAGTGCTCCTTTCCAATTCTCATAGGAGTTAAGACAGTTCAGGAGTGCACCTACCAAGAAATGAACCATCACTCCACAGTTCACTGATATTGATGGTTCCATTTTTTGACATTCAGCTTTCTCTTGAAAAGGTAGGTAAAACCCATCTCTTTGCATAAGCATTTCCTTGCACAAGGCAGAAGAGAAAGAGGTACAGTGATGTGAGCCAGATGAAGGGAAACAGAGGCAGAACAAAAAGGAACACTTTCCCTTACTTTCCCTATTGCTTGTCTCTGGTTCCTAGTGGAGTTGCTTCCCTTTTTTGACACCCCCTCCAATCTCTGGTCTCAGTCCTAAATGTCAATAGTACATTATTAGTAACTGTGTGTCAGACTTGAAAAAAAAATCTATGCCATAGACTGTTTAGGTATTTTCCTTAAATTACAAAACTTAAATGCAACACCCTCTACCTACATTTCTCCCTATTCCATTTTACCCTTTGATACTCTACTAAATAATATTTTAAAAACCCCTCTACACCAATATGACTGCTTGGCTTTCTCAGAGCTGTGACCAAGCTTCACTCAGGCATTTTAAAAGCCCTTGTCTGCAGTTCCTCCCACTGTCAAAATGCCAACTGTCTTACTCAAACACTATGTGCATTCTCCATCACTGTTATTAAGAAATGCACCTGATGGATTGAGGCAAGTACAGCACCAAGTCCCCAGGGCTAACAAGTAACAGTTTATTTACTAAAAATACAACTGCACTTGGTAAGAGTGATTTGTACAAGTAACAGAGCTAAATGGTGCTCCTCAGATTTTTCCGCACCTGATTTCAAGCCCACCAGAACACCCACACCATGGACAGGTCAAAAAGTGAAGCCAAAAGCTGGATGCTGCTACTTGTCAGCATCTGGCCCCACAGCACTGATCCCAGCCAGGAATTACTCATCAATTCAATAGCTCAATAAAGTGCATTACCCTGTACTTTAAACCTTCATAGAGTAAAGCCACGGATTATTACTACTATGTCTGCTTTAAAAAGAGAACCAAAAATTAGCAGTTTATACCTCAGAATAAGGTTGGATTCAGAGATAATGCTGATCTGTAGTAGTACAAGACGAACAGTTTGTATCAAGCAGAACTCATGACAGATTATGAAGTTTAACAGCATCGCCCAAAAAACTTTCCAATGCTATAAATATGCCAAAAACACAATGAAGACAAAACATGTTGACAGTCTTCCACAGGTTTCATTAATCCTCTGATTTATTAAACTCTATCACAGCAGTAACTACATTTATCCATGAAGACATACAAAATTAGCTCAGTAAGTGCTTATGTTGGCCAATCTAATAGCTGTTGTCAATGAAAGTTCCCCTTCAAAATGCATCCCCCTTTCATAAACAGCATAAAAGATAAGTTTCTTTTGCCATAAAAGAAATCAGTAAATTGACTCCAAAGTAGGATTGTGCTAATCTGTAGGAGGGAAAGTTGCAGTCAGAACATCATTACACATAGTATAAGCAGACATTCCCAAAAACATTAAGCTTAATTCCTAATAGGTTAAAGCTGGTACAGGAGCAAAGCTACCTAAGTCCCTTTCAGGAAGTCACCATGATACTGAGGACATTTTCCCACACCAAAATAGGAATGTTTTGATTCAGCCTTTTTGTTGTTGTTGTTTGAACTACTTAGAAATCAGTGTAATCTGACTACTCAAATATCTTTTGAATGTGTTCAAGGTGGAAAAATTAAGTCCTACAGGCCCCATCACATTCCCTTCTCTCAAAGAAGTTCCAAACAGCAGCATTTACCCCAGAGAAGTGACTTAACCAAAACTTTCTTTACTAACAAAACTAATGAGCACTTCCCTGTAGAAACATCAGCCTTTGCATTATTTGTTTTGTTAGCAACAAGTTGTGGAGAAGTACTTTGTCTCCCAGAAACTCAGTGCAGGCTTTTGGCTAAGTTCTGAACTCTTCTCTCTACATCAGTCCATCACACAATAGAAACCCACCAGCAGCTTGTGAGGCTTCAGCTCTGGTACAGAACTTCCAGGCAAAGCCTTAGCAGGAAACCACAGAAATCCTAGAATAGGAAGCAGACAGAATTCAGCAACTCTCAGGTTGCTCTTTGGTCTGCTTGTCTGGGGAGAAGGATGTTTGTTTCAGAGAGGTTTTCCTTGCTCTGTGCTTCTCCCTCCCTCAGTGTCACCTACCCCTGGAGCTAATGGAAGCTGCACAAGTGTCACTGAAGGTAGCAGTCTGAAGAAACAAGACTGGAGGAAATGTAAAAAATCAGTTTGGAGGGGAAGTTACCAGAAAAGCCCAACTGAACAAGACATCTACAAACAGACATGTTGGACCTTGCTGGAAGAGAAGATATTGACATTAATTTGTCATTTATACTTGAAAAAGTTGGTCTCATGCAGACAACTCAAGACCAAAAATTCCGGACCAAGTATATTCCTAGAGCGGAAAGCCATGGACAATGTTTTGTCATGGCTTCTAAAGTACACAAAATTACTCTCCAAATATATCTAAAAGACTTAGTAAGATAGAAGTATCAGAAAGTTCATTAAATGTCAGATATAATTAATGTGTGCTGGTCTAGACACTGGCCTAAGCCATCTAAAGAGATTCAGTCTTCTAGACCACTACCAAGACTTGTTTGACCCTAAATCTCAAAAAATTCTAATACAAAAACTGTGGTTCCCATCCAGACAAAGAGAACAATTTGGAAAATTGAGAAACATCATACTATGAAGTGGCACTTGGAATAGAATAAACATTAATTTCTCAGCTATTTTATTTCCAGATAAAAGGTGGCAATGGCAACAGAAAAGGTTCAGAGCTACAAGCAGAATTATGATTCTTAAGAGAATTTTTTTAAGATTCACAAGTTTCTAGCACATCTTTTAAATCTTTATAAAACATTATAAAAACAAATCCATGTCCATGCAACCTAGTTTCTTTAATGTAAAAGAGACTTAAAAAAAAAATCAATGTTTTGGTTTTTTTCTCTTTGAAATTATTTTATATTCCATTACATTATTTATATCACATTACCCCAACAAGACTTTTTAGAATTATAATTATTATTATTATTATACAGCAAGATGTTCAGGCCATTTCTTATTATATTCTGAAGACAAGCAGGCCCATTGTGCAACAAGGGGCAGATGTGTAAAAAGAGTCTTACCACTTTGGAATAAGTATCATGTTTGAGGCAGTCTGATTAGTGAAGAAAAGTCTGTATGAAAGTGTAATTTATAATCAATTCCACATGCAATTTTTGTCATCAATTCCTTCATTGAGGATTCTGTCTCTTTCAGTAAAGTCTCATGTCAGGACAACCATTTTTACTAGATTTGGTATAATCAGAGTTATTGCCCAAAAGCCTTTTACGAGTTAGCTGTGTTGAACACACTACTTCCAAAAACTTAAATTGCCTTGAAAAAGTATCAAGCTTCCAGTGAGTCAGACCAAAACAAGAAACATCCTGAATTCAGATTCCCAGACTGATCAACTTTCCCTATCTATTTTGAATAAAGGCAGTCTTGAAGACATAAACCATTCAACTGGAAGCCCCTTTCAATTCAGAAAGTTATAATATCCCACATCACATACTCCCTACCTGTATAGCTTACTCTAGCCCTTAGTTTTCAGTAGCTATGGAAGATTTTTCACCTCTTGCATAAGACTAAAGAGCTCTCTACATTTAAAACTGAGATTAAGAGCACCAGGTTAACATGTCAACTGCATCAAGCAGCTGCTTGAAGGTTTGGAAAGCATTCAGACTGAAAAGCAAATGACCTGGTTACACAGTATTGTAACAACTCTAAGTGCTCTAGGTTTGTTTGGTTTTTTTTAAACCTCTCAGCATGGAGACTAGAAGTGGTTGTTTTAATTATAAACTCCAGCCTCCTGCACAAAGACAAGCAATGAAAATCACTGTGTGACTCCTACGAAAGTATCATAGCAGAAAAATATAAGAATAGACTGGAATTTCTGACATCTAATTTTAAGCCGCAACTTTCACTACAAAGGTTATCTAAAATGATCATAGCCCATACCACTCTTTAAATATTCAGACTTTCATATGATTTAGCTTTAAGTGAAATATTGCTCCATGGCTTTAGAGCCAGGAAATAAATTACTTTATATTACAGCAACACCTTCAAATCTAAAAATGAGCAATAATAAAAAATTCAAGCAGTGAAACAGATTATTGAACTGCAGCTAAAACTTTTCTTTAAAAAGTCCAAAAGTGCACAGAGCTGCAATTGTTATTTCACCTGTATCCCTAGCAATCAAGGTGCACAGGAAACCTACTGGAAAATAAATTTTCCCAAAAAGTGTGCTGAAGATATATACACTCGTCAAAGTGACAAACCTTCCTTAAAAGTGAAACTATGCTAGTGCTTACTTGTTGTGTCAACCTCCTATTTATTGCACAGGTCTAATGGAAGCTTTAATAAATAAGCACTAATGAGAAAACCAGAGTAATGCATGTAGAAGTTCTGCAGGTTCACTTTTTTTAAATTACTGTCTTCCATCCTTAAACTACTTCATATACTTCTTACTGATTAATTTAGCCTATAGATTTATCAGATAATAAAATATTATCACCATCTTTCATACGGCTTGATGAAGTACTGCAGGGACAAACAAGATGTGGCTTCAGGTTAAAAACTATTCTGCATCATTAAAATGTGATTCTCCAAATCAGCTCAAGCCTTACTAAAAACTGGGATACAAGCAGGCTTAAAATACTGTTAGAAAAACCTACTGAAGAATTAAATTGTTCTTTGTCAAAATCATGTGGCCTTTAAAACACTGAGCCTCTTTTCTACAAGCAATTAGATTTTCAGTCACTGTATCCCATTTTATCCCATTCTTCTTTAAAGAGTAATCACATTACTTTCAAGCTTAGAAAAAGCTTCCGAGTCAAAATTAGGCTTATTTTTGTAGAAAGTACATGGAAACAACAGTCACCGGTTATAGGTGTGTACACTGCATTACAGTGCCATGTTTTAACATCACAAGTGTTCAAGTTAGCAAACTAACTCATTCTGAACTAGAGATTCTGTAACATATTGGAAGACATTCCATTCCAAAACATTTTGGAAGATATTTCTCCTCTCTAGTGATAAAAGCCTAGTCTAAATACACTTTTTTCTGTTCCTGAAACAAATGAAATTATCAACACTAGCAGTTAGAGATTAGTTCCAGTTCTTCTGTGCAAACAGTAGTAACAGCACCTTTCACATGCATATGACTATACACAGACAGGATTTTGCCTATACAGACTTGTCTTCAACTCATTTACAGTGCTGAGCTCTTGGAAGGCATACATTTCACTCCCATCACCAAAGCTCCCTATATATTAGCTACTTACAGAGAAAATGGGCAGGGTGAACCCCACTGTGTAGAGGACAGTGGATGTGATGGTACTGTCATGGAACGGATACTTGATGCTGTCATCATTACAGAAAAAGCCTCTTTGATACGGTTTTATTTTGGCCAAGTTTAGAACACCAAGGGGTAAGCCAGCTGTTGGGGGAAGGAAAACAAAAAACAAAAACAAGAAATACATGTGGTTAAATCAAAAAAAAAAAGAAATAATTTCTAATCATGCATGGAGGAAGCTACCAAACATGCAAAACTCAAATTTCCTAAGTATCATGCAATGCACACACTTACCAAATTCTGTTTATAGGCATTTCTGAAGACTGCTTCAGAAAGACTGAGGTTCCCAATCACGTACAGATGTTAAAAAAAAAAGTTCAAAGTCTTCCATCCATAAGGTGAGTTGTCACCAAACCACATGGAATCAAGATTACAGTCAAGAAAAAGCCTTTTCCCTCACATGACTCAACAGTTATTGAGGGCAAGCAGCCTTTTGTCCCTCCTCCCTCTGCCACTACCCTACGACCTTGGCTTGTATCTGATTTGCCAGCCTTGTTCTATACACTATAATGTCAGTGTTTACAGATAAGACAAAGAATAGACAACAGGTTTTATCTTGGTTATGGAGTCAAATTTCATGCAAGTAGTTTTCATGCAGGTAATGTGAACAAGAGAATTGCAGGCACACTAATGGACACTTTGAATGGACTGCATCTCCAGGTAATGAGACTATACCTTAAGACTGCATTTACACAGCTTTTTTACACTTTGGAAGACTTCTGCATGAAAATATACAAGTTATTAACACGGCAGCTGAGACCTGGGTACAAGTGATAGTTCTCAGAATCAACACACTGTGATATATTACCAATTCCCTCTTCTACAAGTTACCTTGCATTATAGTGACAGTCATATGAAAGAAGCCATCAAGACTTCTGATAATTATATTCAGGTCTAGCTTATTTCTGATAAGAACCACCCGCCATGTAATATACATTTGCAGGAGCAATAACCTCAGGAAATTAAACTTTTTTTATTTCTCATAAAATCAGTAAGGTTGGAAAGTACCTCCAAGATCAAGTCTGGCCTTTAACCAAATAAAACCATGCCCGCTTTCTCCCTTTCCTTTGATCAATGGAGCAAGTGACAGAAGTGGGTAACTGACATAGTGCTAAATCCCCAGAGATAGCAAAAAGTAAATTTTGTTTTAAAACATGGTTGAAAAGGGCAAATAACTTTGTATGTTCCCCAACATCCATGTAATATGCAACTCTGCAAATAGACACTATATGTAAATTAGAGGGCACATGCAATTACCAAAGCAGAAAAGACTGCTTGGTATATAAACAACCTGCTCTACTGAGAACAAAAAACACCTCAAAGATGTTAACATTATGAGTGCTTGCTTTGATTTCTGGTGACACCTGTTGACTACCAGGTAAGTAGCTTAAAGGTGTTTTAAGTAAGCTTATTGCTTTATATTTCATCAGAAGAAAAGACATCAAGAGTGAAACAGGAGGAACAGTAATAAATCCTGGCTCCTTCTTTGGGCTGGTGAGTTGAAGTGCAAAGGCTTGTGAAGTACATATTGAAACTGTACATGGTTGGTAGCACCCCAGCTTTCAACTCTTCTGAGAAAATTCCTATGGTCAAAAGAAAGCAGTTTGGGAATATTTAAAATCCTCTTATGGAGCAGAGGGAAATTACTTTCACAAATAATCTAGAATATGAAAACTGTCCACACTTACTGATGCTTACCATCCCATATAGAAAAAGTGATCCAAAATACAAATAACATGAAGCTTATTCAAATTCAAGCATGAAGTTTTTCATTAAGTAGCATGGTATACCACTGAATCAACTATATCTCAAGTCTCTCTCCTTTCTTCTGTTTTAATGACTGAGAGAAGAGCTAAAGCTTGACCAAGCACAAGCAGCAGTCAGAAGCAGATGAAACAGTATTGCAGCCTTTCAAACATGGAAGGGGGCCACACTGAAGAACTCAGAAAACTCACTTTGACCAAGGGATTGCTGTACATTCGTTTGCCTGAAGCCAAGTTTCAGCTACTCTCAAGGCCATGGCAAGATTCCACTAACAACTTAAGAGTCCAATCTTCCGGTCTTTACCTCTGCTATTGCAGGATGATGGAATGGTAATCCCATTACCTATTTGATACAATCATATCTTCTCAAATAGGTCACCAGATTTGCACTTACGGAAGTATCACATGCTCATGATCAACTTAAGGAGCAGCTGGTGTTTTGCAGAAGTGGACTACTTCACAGATATAAATACCTGTTTTCCACAAAAAGTTGCTACAATCTAGTATCAAGAATTATAACACATAATGAGCTTCTGACCTGGGAAGGGGGGAAAATGAAAAGCAGCAAATAAATGGGGCAGAGGAGAACAGTTTCAAAGTAACTGCAAAACTCATCTGTACAGCCTTCATTAAAAGAATACAAAAAAAAGGAAGTCAGTTACACATCTTACACTCACTGCCGATTTTAATTTCTTTTTCATTACTGTTAAATTCTTACTGCAATCTAAATGATGCACTGCTGAACAGAAGATTCTGTGAAGTGGTATTCAGTTGATCATTAACCTATCCCAAATAGTGGTAGCATTTTTACTGTTGCTCATTTTACAGGGAGAGAAGACGAGACTTAGTACATGTAAGCAAACAGTCCTGAACTTTTCATTGTAAGCAGAAAAAAAAACCCCACCACTTATGTACATAACAGGTCAGTATTGCCAGAGATGCCAACCATCTCTGTGACCTTTAAGCAGCCTGAACTTCTGAGGAATGTATTTATGTTCAATCTCATCAGCTTCTACAAATTGGAGCAAAGAGTCATCAAGATCTCGTGCAAGATCACCAGGCTAAAAGGCAGTCTTGTAGAGCAGTTCTCATGCCTGATCCTCTGCTCAGTATACCTTCTTTTCCTTTTCACCTAGCCAGCACCAGAAGTAACCTCAAGGTGCTCTTCTGAACCAAGTAGCTTTATACCTTAAGGGATCATAATGGCTTCACTGTGACTCATATCCTATAATTCAAATCCTATATCCTTCAGCTGTAAAAAAGAACTATTACTCGAAGTCATCCATCATTCAGACTGGAACATCCTAGAATTGGATTCTATCTATTTTCTGATAAAAATTGTGCAGCTTATCTCATCAAGAACTACTGACCAACAGATTCTGGGCTATTTTGTTAGGTAATATCAAGAAACAGACAGCAATCCTGTGATCTCTCTCCTTTAATTATGAAAGGAAAACAGCTTGGTCACTCCAGTGCCCCGTGACTTACAAAAGGACACACTTCTGCAATGCTCACTTAAATAGACTCTAGCTAACCCACAGACCAGCTTGGGGCTTGGAGCAACCTGACTGAGTGGAAGGTGTTCCTGCCCATGTCAGGTGTATTGGCATGAGATGATCTTTAAGATCGCCTCCACTCAAAATATCCTATGGTTTTATAACCCTGAAAGCTACAGATGTAACAAACTTGAATAGGAAAAGAGACTCCAAAGATCTGAAGCCTTTGCCTATGAAAGAAAAGTAAACAAGCTTCATACACATGAACATGCTAAAAAACAAACAGGATAAAGAGGGAGACAAAGGCAAGAGCAATGACTGAATTATTGAGAGTGGATTGCAGGGACAGAACAGCCTTAAGTTTGGGCTAGAACTGTAAGAACAGGGCAACACACATTTGTAAAGTTACATAAGGTATGGTAAGTTCACAAGGAGTTTCCAGCTCTAATTTGTAGGTCCAAGCAAGTTGCAGTGTAGTTTCTTCTCACCACCTACAGTAATTCACAGTAATATACACAGCCTTCAGGAACTATTTGATCACATCTAGCTGGATGACATAGCATGACAAATGCCTGAAAGAAGGGAAGGAAGGGAGGTCCAAGCTAGGAGAATAGGGAGGAAGTCCCATGTGAGAATGGTCCTCCACCCACAGAAAAAGAATGTTAACAATAAAATACCAGTACCCAAGGGGAGAAAGTGATTTTTTTTTTCCCAAAGGAAGACTGTTTACTCAAAAAATGTTGATTTGCTATATCTTCAGTGATCTTTTTAAGACTAAACAAAAAAATTATATTTCATAGTTTATCCTACAAATGGAAATGATGGGTACCAATCCATCATTTTCTTACAATGTGTGTAATGCTGTACAACTGTTTTGATCTGTGTCTTTTACAACAGTTGCCATAAATATTTAAGATCAGCAAAGAATATTGTCTTACATTTAAAAGGAAATAAACTCCTAGTTTCTAACCATTTCACTGATACTGTACTACCTAGTTCTCAATCTGATGTAGTGCTCATAAAACTTGGCTCAGCTTTCAAGAGCAACCCAACACAACCTAGACTGTCTTGTCCCTCTCCCATCTCTGGCCATCCCCCACTACCCCTTTCTTGCCTATGCCCACACAACACTGGTTTTTCAGAGGCACTTGCTCACCTGACCAACAGTATTACTGTAAGAGCCAGTTTAAAAGAGAGTAGGAACATGTAGCCAAGGGTGTGGAATACAGAACAAGGACAGACTGGGATAGATCAGCTTCAAGACCTCAGGAAACTCCATCTTGATCAGTGGTGATTTCTTTCCCACAGTTTTAAATACTATTAAGGAATGCACTGTATTTTGTAAACACACCTTAATTAACTCACTTTACCTCCTTATCCGTGCAAGTGACAGAATCTCCATTTGAGGTTCTGTGCAGCCAAACTCATGCTGAATTGCTGTTTCAAGTCCTCCAAGGCAAAATTACTCTGTACTCCTATCTGGTCCTCAATCAGGAAGTTCTCTTCAACAAAACAAATTAATATATAGGAAATGGGAGAAAGGCAGTTACCCTTAACAGACACTATGGCAAATGAGAACATTCTAGCTTGATTATTAACCAAAGTTTTTTCTTCATGCCGCAATGAACTCACAAGTAAGTATTAATTAAGAGAACCTGTACTGGACTAACACAAGACTGAGAAGAATTTTTATGTTTCTCTACACTTACCCTGAAGAATTTGACCAATACATTCTGCACTTGATATGCTGACAAAGTATAGAACAGAAAAACACAGTTTACAGTTTAGTTAGGGAGTGTCAAACAATAATTCTAGCTGTACCAGAGAAATAATGAAACCATCTCCACATAAATTATATCCTCAAAACAGATGAGTTACTTTCTACAGCTTATATTCTTATCAGACAGAGTAATTTCAAGCTAAACCTATACAGCTGTCAATTACTACTGAGAGCAAGAGAGAATTTAAGTTCTCCTACTCTTACACATGCACTTGTGCTTTTATTTTCAGACAGGACAACCATGTTTGCTTCACTGTTCAGTGTTCATTTTTCAGTGTACAGTCTGGGGTGAGGAAGTAGGCAATAGATTAAAGAAACTCAGGTCAATCTCATGCTACTGGAGAGAGTTTGGAAACATCTTTAAAAGATACTGCTCTCTACAGAAGAGGAGATGGGCTGAAATTCTTTTTCTACGAATGTGGTTACTGCGCTGCAGAGAGAGAAAAGACAACAACACACACGGACCTCTTTTGGGGAAAAAGGCCAACTTTATTGTACAGACACCCCGTATTTAAAGTGTGTTACGTGCAGCTAGGACAGGACAGGAGTTCATTGGACAATTGGGACAAACATCTCTTGGGACAGCATGTCCGGATGTCCCGTGGGAAAGACACCAGGTGTTAATCTTTATTATGAATTCCTTTCTGTTTTTCACCATGTTATCACTCTGGGAGACTGCCTCCTTAACTGAAGCTGTAGTCAGCTTGTCAGCCTGGGAATGGACCTGAGAGTCAGGAGAAATCCAGGCCTGAAAAGAATTTCCAAGCTGTAATTCCCTAGCTCTGTGAATGTGTGTGTCCACATATGAACAGTCAAGAGAGACTCCACACTTTTAAAACAGGAAATTCTTGGAATACAAAAAACTACCAAGAAGAAGAAGAGATTAATAAGAAAGCATTTTGACTTTTGATAACTAGAGGTAGAAGAGAAAAAAAATCAGTGCACTATTTATTTGCAGTAGCTGAGATAAGTGGGTAGCCCACAGCTTGCTTCCTAGCCACTTTAAAGAACTTTATCTTACTTTTCTACACTAAGGAATGTGAAGTATTTCTAATACCAGCAAACTGATTGTTCTGATAATGCCAGAAGCTGTGATAGGCTTCAGTAAACAGGATACATGTATTTAAAACCATGAACAACCTTCTAATCTTTCCTACTATTCTACTTGTAACTTTATGCTATGTACATTTTTATTTGTCCTCTGATCTATGACTTGGCCTGCAGAGACACCAGATCAGCAATTGAGCAAGCTCCTCACCACTTCTTGCTATGCCAGGCAAGGGTGATGGAGGCAGGAAGCAAAGGAGACCTTCCTCTGAGCTCAAACAGCCTCAACACAAGCACCCAATTTCTAGTCCAGTCATTTAGTAAGATAGGACTACATCATATTCCAGTTTCTCTGCATTCAGCAGTCACCTACAGGGGAGCACTGGTTCAGTTATCTATAGTCCCAAATAATTAGAACAGACAAAAACACTTGTTTAAAAATATTAGCATGGACAGGTGTATTCTCCTTTATATATACATTTCAATTTAACAAATTTACTTCTAAAAGCACTAAATACATGTTACTCTAAAACCCATGCAATTGTCTCTCCTGTGAGCACTTAGAGAAGTGCAAATTCAAATTTAAAAAATGCAGAAACAAGACAGTAATATATCCTATCCTGCTTACTTACTTACTCTCTTACTTAGAGAAATATACACCAGACAAGTGAGCCAACTGCAGGTTACAAGCAAAGACTTGTGAGCAGGGCTCCACCCTGGTCAGGAGGAAGACAAGGCTGAAGCTGGCCCAGGGATGGACACACACCTGGAAGTCATCAGCAGTTCACCCAGTGCGGCAGAGGCCAACTGCCCCATTACCGACAGACCTGAACACATTAAAGACCCCGGATTAACAGCTAAAAGACACTGTGGGGGCAGAGGAAGGGAGGGAATGGAACAGGAGAGGTCAGCAGTTCTTTGTATTGCAGTGCTGCTCAAGGGGTGGGGAAGAATCCAACTGGCTGCAGCCAGAGTAAAAAAGGGTGACTTCTCCCACTATAACCCCTTCTGTGTAGGGAAAATCAAATATTTCATCACTGTGTGTATTATGTACTCAGCATCAAATTCAGTTAAAGGCTTTCATGGTGTATAGAGAATTAAAAACAATGTACAAGCCCTCAAAGATGTAGATTTCTGCACACAATCTACCTAAACTGTGGAGCTTACAGACCGGGGGGGGCAACACAGAAGAAACAGAACTGTCAAAGTCAGCTGGTCAGCAAGACAGGGAGGGATTTGCTCTTTTTTAGTGTAGGTGATACCAACTCTGAATGTCATTCAGGATTACTTCTCTTTTAAACTCCAGAAGTTGTAATTATTTTCCCATTTTAATCTTTGTTTTGTGGGAGTGCACGACAGGTGGCTTTCAGAGTATTTCACCTATAACTACACACCCTAACTTGAAATACCATTCAGTCTCTAGAAATATAATAGGCAATTAGTTGTCAGGAACATAAATGCTCATTTTCCAATGAGTCCTAGAAGCATAGCACTATTTTATTTAAACAGTCTTTAACAAAGTCAGCAGTGCTACAGAGGGACTCAAAATTTCCATGACACTGTATATCCTATCATACACCACAACGTCACTTTACACACACTGCTGCATGCCACCATGTTTAAGAGAACAGAACTTCTTTTTCATGTTAGACTGAAGTCTGTAATGGTAGATTGTAAGAACATATATACTCTATAGAAAGTTCAATCTAAACAGATTTTAAAAGGAAAAGTGACCATAAGCCATATCTTCTTGAGCTATCAGGGAAGTTTTGTTTTGTACTGACTCAGGAGACTGCCCCATAAAGTCCATTACTTCAGAATCTGGAAAAAATATTTATACAACATTCCTCTTGACACTTGAGTACAATGAATAATGCCACAGTACAGAAAGTCTTACAGTGCACATAAAAAAAAGCACTGCTTTCAATTCATAGTAGAAGATACCAGCATTAGATTTGTGATCTCAGTTTCTATGTATGAAGGTATATAATTTTCTAATTGGACTCTTTCACTTAAAGAAGAGACGAGAAGAATGAAAAGAGTCTGCAAGCACAAACAGTGACCTGACTTCCTTCCATTCCCAGGATCTCCACTAGTGTTAGACCCCGTCATCACACTGGCTTGGAGTATTTTAGCTGAACACCAGTACTGCAGCACAGGCTTACCTAACAACATAAAATTGAAGCCCAGTTTCCACAAGTGAGCAAAAATCTATTAAAAACTCACTCGATGGAACACCAAGGAAAGCAGACACTAAGTTAAAAAATTACTAAGATGATTTTTGAAATTTAATAGAGAATAGCTTCTGACTATTTGACCAGCTCAATCTCGCTGTCTGCCTCCTGTACCCCTTAAGGGCCATCAGCTTGCTGTACATTGGAAGCTTTCCCTGGTTATATTTGGCAGTTTATTCTCTCAGGTCTCTCCACCACCAGCTTCCAAACCACCTCTTCAGCTTAAGATAAGCACAGTTCACTGCCCTTCCATGCCTCAAAATAAGGCAGACAAGTTTAGATACATACATTTTCCTTACCATCCAGCACTCCAGTTTCAGAAAATATTGCACCTATTGCTTAGTTTCAGTCATTTAGCAATCTAAGACTTTTCAGCAATAACAGAACTAAGTTAAATGGATAAAAATGCATTAATATTAATTTCAGGTTAAAATGTCACTGTACTCTAAGGGAGGCAGAAGCCACCTGAGATGCTGAAATTTGGTACATAATTCCTTCTACACTAAGGCAAAACCTGAGCACAATTCCCATTTGGTACAGTTTTCACCTTTCCTAGGAAAGGGATCACAAAAAAATTTCACCCTTCTTCCAGGCCAGGCATAGCTAAATAATAAACTGAAACTACTTTATAAGATCCAGGGAATCCTCACATAGCTCCTCTGAAACCAGCATAACCAGCATACATAGCAGAGGAAGACAAAGGAGAGAAGATACTAAAATCTAGGCTGTGTCTAGAAAACCCACCGTTTCCTCAGCAGCATCACGGAAATAAGGGTGTACTGACTGCTCATCCATACCTTTGGTTTCATTTAGCAGCATCTGGTTGATAGATATTTCAAAATGCGTGTCCTGATCTGACATATATGTATTTTCAAATTTAAAACATTAAAAATCCTTAATTTTCCTGTTGCCAAGTATCAAGACACCACATGAAAGAGAGATGCCAAAACTGAGTTGAAGTACAGTGCTAGTAAAAATGAAGTGCCTTCCCAAACTTCTGATTCAGACTGCTTCTTCATCACAGCTTTTTAAAGATGAATCAGCAAAGTCAATAACAGAGCAAAAGCAGCCTATTCTTGTACTGGTCAGTTCCTCTAACTCAATACAGTAACAGAAAGAGTGTTTGATAAGTTCACTAGAAAGTTACAACATTATCTTTCTATATCATAATTTGCTAAAGAAGATTATTTGGGTCAATTTTTGGCTTCCATACAGATAAGAAGTCTTGATTTTAACAGCTGTCTCTGACTGTATGAGAAGGATTAATGCACCAGAGAATCTGGCAAAAGTAGAGCCAAAAACACAACGCAGGTTTATCAATAAACAGTTTTGGTTCTGTACCTTTGTGATCAATCTCATAAATTGAAAAAGGAAAATCCCTCCCAGAAAGTGGATCAAGTCATTAGTAGTCAGTTGTTACACAAGAAGAGGAAGGCATCAAATCCTTAATATAAGAAGGACAATTTTTTTAATTTGAAAATTGCAGGATTGAACTATTCTGGCTAGTAAATTGCTTGTATATCTACTCACAGGCAGGACTGAGAAATCTACTATCACAGCTGAAGTGAGTATCTGTTTTAGTGGAAGGCATCCCTGTCCATGACAGAGGGGTTGGAACTACATAGTCTTTAAGGTCCCTTCCTACACATTCTAGGATTCTATGACTAGTGTTTCCTGATGAAGTGGCAATAAAATAGATTTTAGAAAACCAATCAAAACAGTTGCAGAAGGTATCCTAAGAAAATCTTGCTTCTTCAAAATAGCTTTAAATGGTTTTAACTCATGTCATAAAACTAGCTGTTTGCTAGTCATCCATTATCTGAATTTCTAGTGTCTGTAGATTTTTGAGTTGTTTTCAATCAACTATTTTACCTGAACAAGACCTAAGAATTACAAGCTTCTTTTGCAGGACAGGGAATAAGGAAGAGAAGTACACCCATCAAACCAAGCAGATATAGCAATAAATCAAGCTCATTTTAAAGCCATATTTCTGTAGGTGGCATATCTTGCCAATAGGTTTCTGTGCAATTCTGCTCAGCACTTTTTTCCCTTTTTTCCTCCATCCAAGGTGAGTTCGTTTTAATTCTCCTGGACTAATTCTGGAAAGAGGATTACCAGTTGTTGGGGATAGTAAATCCCAGTCAGTTGGCATAGTACAAGGCCCAAGATCTCTTCTCATTGGGTACTTTCATGAGTCGGGTCACCTGTTTGTGCAACCTGCCTCGCACTGCTTCAACACAGTAACAGATAGAGGATTATCACAGCTTTATCTCCTAATCAGCATCTGGTCAGCAACAGTGCTCCTACATAAAATTATGCAGTATCAAGCAACCAGTAATCAACTCTTTATTTCCCCCCACCAGGGCTGTGATCGTGCAGCCTTCAGACCAAGCTGCTTTCAGTCATTATCATTTCATACTGCCAAACTCTTTAAAACCAGGAGGCATGTTGCATCAGCTCACTACAGCATAAACAAGCACTCAGGCAGTACAGAGGGGAGGCAGGAGTTCTTCAGCTATGAGAAATTAGCAATTTCATAATTCAATTTTAATGTGATACTTAGTTTTCTACAGAAAATGTCAGAAGCCTTTTCTCCTCCCATTCCCTTATGCAAAGGTCACCACCCTCATGTCAGAAAGCTGCAAGAGCCCTTCTGACTGTTCAAGGCTAAGGAAAAAAAAAATCAGCACGACTCAAGCAGCTGGTAAGGAACCTAAGAGCTGATAAGCATCTTGCTCAACTATGCCAAGAGAAAATAATATAGACCTGAGTTCATGATTTGGCTCTCGGGAAGGCACTGGAAGGTGAACTAGGATTTATTCACGCATTGCTGTTAAAAAGTAAGTGCAAGAACTGCTGGTTTTGAGTCAGAATTAGTACAAGATACATAATAGCAAAAGCTGGCAGAACAAGAATCAGACTCCTGACTTCGAATAGTGTTCATTAACTAACTGAACTCTTACCTAAAGTTTTTCTGTAGGCTTCTGATCAAGAGGGAGTGAGTCTCTGGTAGAGCATCTTTCTTTATGTTGGGGGAAATATAAAGTGACTGTTGCAATGAAGAAAGCACAGCAGGAGAAGAAAGATTTTCCTGGTTTCAGGTAACAACTATGTTTCCAATTAACTGAGAGTATCAACTTAAAAAGTACCAGGTCATGGTACGTGGTATATGGTGTCACTGAAGACAAACTGCTCTTTCATATGTACCTGTTACAACTTTACAATGTATTCATGCACTAGAAAAAGTATTTAGCACCCACATGATGTGGAAAATAAGGATGGTGACATATGTCAGTGAGTCACAAATAATAGCGGAGGAGGTTTTATTTGAACTAGGGCAATCAGGAAGTGCTAACCCACATAGAAGGAGCCTTCCCTGACTGAGCAGCAATACCTTAATTGTCACCAAGACTGCAGCCTTCAGCTACAGCACAAGTAAACACTCTCAAGAGAATAGAGCTGAAAGTAAAACATGGTGTGCAGGGTGGTCCAGCCATCTCGCTCCCACATCTCACACCCTGCAAAGGCAAACTCACCATGAAAACGCATCTGCTGTTTAGCATGTTGTCATGTGTCACAAAACATTCCAGTAGTCTTTAAACAGCACACTGGAAGCGTTGTGAGTGCTTACTATTTCTGGGTTCAGTTCACGTATCCTTCTGTTTGAAAGGACTGGAAGTCCTTCCCTTACTCAGAAGTAGTTTAATGAAAAAAATGATAGTAAGAATCATCAAAATGCATAAATAAGACTTCCATAGTCTCATCTTCCCCACAGTCACAGGGTAGGACATGGAGAATAAAAAAAAAGATGAAATCCCTACACAAACATAAGTATATTCCACACCAGTTTTAAATTTAAGTAACACTTTAGTATTTCCAATATATTGCAGAAAAGTGAATCAGAGCAGTAAGGGTTGAATTCTTTAGAAGTCTTTAGCTTTTCTAATCTTGGGTTGGACAATTTCTTGCATTACACCAGCAATCACATACTGACAAGTACACTCCCCAGTTACTTACAATGGCTTGTCAGTAATTGCAGAGTCAGGCAAGGGACTAAAGAAATACAGTTGCATTATATTGCACCCCTGCACTCAAGTTAGCCATGAATTTCAAGACGTACAGACCAGATGAAAGTCATCCCAGAGTTGTGACAAAGTGTTTTCCTTATGGTTCCGGTCACCTCTGCAGAGCTTCCTTTAATCTGATTTTGTCCTTATGAGAGTCTGATCTAAAGACAAATGTATTTAGCAGTTCTTCCACTGATTGCAGGAATATTGCAATGTGTTTCCCAACTTTGTTCTTTAAGTGTTGTTTACCTGCCTTAATGAAAAAGGAGCCTGATTTGCAATCAAACAATAGACCTGTAAGAGTGGAGGAGAGTACATGCATATATATATATATGTAGTGCCTAATGAAAACACCAGTTGGAAGCTAACTAATTAAGCTATTCTAATAAACTGACATTTTATGCATGACAGTTTGGAAGTGTAATAAACTATAAAAGAACCAAGCCTCAGTATCTATTTGTGAAAAATGGTTCTACCACTGTCTAGAAGGCTGATCTCTGCCATGCTATATAAAATGTCTATCAGAAAACCTAGGAGATACAAGTAACAGAAGTATGAGGGAGAAAAATCCTGCAGTCCAGTCCAGTCATGCTTTGCAGTGCCAGAAGCAGCTGAGCACTGTCCACTGGAGCACGGGGAGTAAGGTAGGCGCTGCCTGCAGCACTGCAGAGCTGCATGCAGACATGCAGTACACACACCCAGCACTGCAGATGAGCACGGAATGCAGATACAGCCTCCTCACACTGTTTGAGGACAGATACTGCAGAAACCTGCAGCTTTTGCTTTTTTTAGATAGCAGAATACAGAGCTACTTTAATGCTGAAACACCACTGTTATTTTTAGAAGAAGAGAACTATCATGCTGATAAGAGGGAAGGAGTTATTTTCTCAGGGCACCATAGACTGTTTTCCCTGAATCCTCTCTCCTTTAGTGGGTAAAAAGGCAGATGAGGGAGAGGTCTTTCTTAAGGATAATTAAAAGAAACCTAGACTCAAGTTTCAGGCAACCAAATTGGGCTAATAATTTTATGGAGGGAGATGTTTTTACCTCCTACTTTTTTCCCCTCTCCCCACCTGTTCTTCTTTGATGTCTTTCTTATTCTCTTACCTCAGCTTCATCTTGAGCATGTCACACCTTTCAACAAATTCATCTAAATCACCAACACATACACACACAAAAATCACAGGAACAGGACAGCTCTTTTTTCCCTTCCCTTTCTTTTGAAAAATTTATGCTGGGAAAGTTGAAGCCACACAAAAATGGCTTGACTAAAGCAGGAGCGAGTAAGTCAGACACACAGTCAGAATCGCCCTCTTCTACTGCGGTGAGTTCATGGGTGTGTCAGAGCAGTGCAACTTCAAGTGGTATGCTTGGATATCGCTTGGGCTTCAAGTTCAACATTCCTGAGACAATGAAATTAAATTTTCTTTCCCATCTCCATTTACTTCGGAGAAGGTATAAACAGGAAAGAGAGGAGAAAAAAGAAAAGCTCTGTATCAAAAGAGTTGCTTTGGGGAGTCTGAAGATGCTACTGGTACCCCTTTTTGTGCTAGCATGGGCTACCACACCAAGACTGAGGGTTCAGTCCTCAACTGAAACTGTTCTTCCTAGCTTTTAAACCTTCCGTTCCGTTGGAGGCCTCGTGGTCCCTGCAGGAAGATACTAGGTATCGTTTATCCATAGGGGCAGGTCACTTTATCTGGGCAGTTACCTCTGTCATTTGACCAGATACCAAAGTGCACAGGCAGGGGGAAGGGCAGGGGAAAAGTGAGAGTTAAAGTCCACAAACGACAGGAACTATTATTTTTACAGCAAAAAAAGTAAACAGCCCATTAGACACAGGTAAGACCTACGCTTGTCTCAGCCGTATGAGAGTCAGGCAGAAGAGGAAGAGAACTTGGTCCTGCATTCAGTATCTTTCCCATTCTGCAAATATCTATCTTTTTATCTCAGCTAGAGTTTCACTGAAACCTGTAACTCAATGTGTTTAAAGCTGCAGGTCACAGGGAACTTCATATTATGCACTGCCCACATTTTTGAGACTTTTCAAGAAGTAAACAAGCCCAAGGGAAAATAAAAAGTCTGGCAGCCCTGCAGCACACTGAGGCACCAGATAAGTGCATCTGAGATCCAAATTCTACACAGGGTGAGGGGGAGAGAAGAGAAAGGTGTGTAAACTGATATGACACTGCAGAGCAAGGTCAAGAACCTACCTTCCCAGCCAATGAATCAGAAGAGCAGTAGGGGGAAACCCTAACCCTTTCAGGTGGATGACCCTCAAGTTATATACTTCTGCAATCATACTTACAATATATTTTCCTTTCCTTGATTACTCAAGATTACTTACAATATGTCCATACGCTTCATACAGACCAAACTATATGCAGAGTGCAAATTTTTTTTTCCAATTATAAAGATTCTGTAATGACAATTATCCAGACAGACAAAGCTGCTTCACTCACCATAAAGACAGTATGAAAGTTTAGGCCTCACAATAGCACAGTTTGATAAAACTCATTATATGAATAAAGACTGCTTCCAGTGGATTACATGGATCCACTACAATTTTGCAAAAGCCTGTAACGTTACCTAAGAGCAACACATCATTCATTGTATTTTTGCTTTTTAATAGCATTTAGCTACAGGTAACTGCTATTTGAAGCATACAGCAAGAGAAAAACGTTCTTCGTTATGTTTATAGTGATGCTACAAACATCAGCCAAAAACTCAGCCAAGCAGGAATTCATGAGCTAGGCCTGAATGCTACTACTGAACACGACAAGAAAGTGCTTAGACTACTGAAGTACTGACATTATTTGCTTAAGAAGCAAACATCCAAAATTAGCACTTCCTAAGACTGACCAAGAAGTACACCTCCAGCGAGTAAAGACACTTTCCAGGCTCCCAATATTGACAGGATTCCTTACGAAGTTAAACTGTCCCTTCTCTGATCGATAGCTGACACCGTTGCTCTTTACACTGTCTCATTACATAAAAGGAGAGAACTAATGCAAATTGGCAGAACATGAAGTAGTTTCAATAGAGACTGAAATAAAATAAAGTAACACAGGGAATGCGCTGATATTTGGGCTGGCCAGGACAAGCATTGCAGCGCTGTGGCAGTGTGCTGTGGCTGTGTCGGTTCAACCCCTGGCCATCACCGAGGCACGGCTCCTGCCCCGACACCGTCTCTCCCTGCTGCACACGGAGGCACGGCGCTCTGAGGAAGGTCCCGTGTCGCTTCCAGCCTACGGCTACAGCGGCGGTTCGGTGCCACCGAGACCGCCCTCAACTCAGCCCTAAGCGAACCCTGCCCTACCGCAGCACCGCCGCGCCTCTGCAGGACCCTGGATGGATCAGCCGTGTTTCCGTGATGACGGCCCCTTCCAGGACAGCTTCCCGACCCACTCGGGGTAACAAACACATCCCAGGCTGCAGGTATCTATCTGATCTCTCCAGCACGGGCTTTTGTCACAACCGGTTTTCATCCGACAGAGGAGGTTAGGGAAGGAAGAGTAAGGGCATCAGAGAGAAGAGGCAGTTCCAGATGCCAGCGGATAAGCTGCAGCAGCTCCCTCCCCCCGGGGCTTCCCCTTCCCCTCCCGGCCCTCCGCAGCGACCAGGTCCCCCCGTGCGGGAGCGGGGGAGCGGGCGAGGGGCGGCAGGCACGGCGGGGGCTGCGGGCCGGCAGGAGCCCCGCTCGGCAGGGGGGGCGAGCATGCGATCAGCGCGGTGCCGTGCGGGGGGAGCGCGGCGCCCCGGGGGCGGCTCCCCCCGCTCCTCCGCGGCCCCCCGACCTACCCAGCAGCACGCAGAGCACGTCCAGCGCCACGAAGGGCAGCCGCGTCCTGTCAAACATGCTGGCGGCGCCCGGCGCGGTGACAGCCTCGGCCCGAGGGGCGGGAGCGCGGCGGAGGCGGCAGGGAGGGGCTCCAGGCGAGGCACTCCGAGGGAACGGCCCCCCCGCGCTGCCGGCACCGCTGAGGAGCCACCGCCGCCGCCCGCACTGCGCTACTACCGCCGCCGCGGGCCCTGCGCGCCTTTAAGGCCGGGCACGGGCGGCGGGGCAGGGCGGGAAGGGCGGGCGGTGGCGGCGGAGGAACCTCGGACCGCCCTCAGGGACGCCCCGCCCGCGGCTCCGGCCCCGGCCCCGGCCCGCGCCGCCAATCGCGCCGCGCTACGCCCCGACTCCGAGCGCGGCCCCGAGCGCGGCCCCGAGCGCGGCCCCGAGCGCGGCCCCGAGCGCGGCCCCGAGCGCGGCCCCGAGCGCGGCCCCGAGCGCGGCAGGCTGAGCTGCCACCTGCCCTCACCTGCCGGCCCGGCCCGGCCCCGAGGGCACACGGGCATGGCTGGCATCGGGGCCCTCCGCGGAGAGCACGGGGAGTTGATGATATTATTATTATTACTACTACTATTATTATTACACAAGGAAAAAGCTGTTTCCGCCCCTGGAATCTCAGAATCCTCCAGTCTGGAAGGGACCACAGTGGGTCATCTGGTCCAACCTCCCTGCTGAAGCACCAAGGACAATCCTTCCTCTTGGCACCCACCCTTTTTAGATATATTTAGACATTGAGGAGTTCCCTTCTCTGTTATCTCTCTCTTCTCAAGGCTGAACAGGCGCAGCTCAGTCTTTCAGAGTGAGGGGGATGCTCCAGTTCCCCAATCACTTTTGTTGCCCTGGACCTCTTCCAGGAGCTCCATATCTCTGTTCTGCTGAGCAGCCTAGAACTGGACAACCTGCTCCAGATGTGGCCTCGACACATCTGACTGAGTAGAGGGGCTGGAAGAGTGCTGAAAGCTTGCAAAAAAAAAAGTTACAAAACAGCTGGAGGCAGAGTTTCAGGCCAACCTGAAGCAAACTTTTTCCTTGTTAAAATCTTTTCTTTTAAAATTTGGAAAAAAGACACTTATCAACACATTTTTATTTTAGCATAATTAATGACAAACCAGACAATTTTATTCACCAGTGTTAGGGCTGTTGGGAAAAAAACGTGTAGCTCCTGCTACAGAGCACATCTGTGTTTTGTTCAAGGCAATTCCAGGTGAGATGAGTGGCGCTTTCCACAGAGAACCAGACACAAGCTTTTCAGCCATTTCTCATGTATTCCACTCCCTAATTCTGTAAACAGCTTCACTTTGTACAATATCCTAACAGCTGAATAACAGGTTTGAGAAATCAACAAAAGAAACAAATCCTTGAGGTGGAAGTGTCTCACTGAATATGTTGTATCTTCAACTGTGCTGCCTAAAAAGGCATATAAAGTAGATCCATATAGAATATATAAGGAAGCTCTACATAGGAGCCTATACAGGAGATCCCCGTTTTATCTCAATGCCTAAGCATCATCCCAGCTACATGTCAAAATGGACAGTTCTAGAGATTAAAACCACCCTTGATTTCTTCAAGTGCAGTGTAAATCAAAGAGCACATTTTCCTGTGCAACTGTAGTGGAATGGTTTCATGAATGTAAAAATTCCTGTTGTCTTAAAATGCATGAAGTAATGGAACAAA
Organism: Acridotheres tristis; assembly: GCA_037013685.1. Classification (NCBI taxonomy): domain Eukaryota; kingdom Metazoa; phylum Chordata; class Aves; order Passeriformes; family Sturnidae; genus Acridotheres; species Acridotheres tristis. The sequence goes on along the minus strand of CM072919.1, from coordinate 62,640,161 downwards.
TTGGAGCACAACCTGGCAAGGAGGGGAACTGGGCTTATCTTTCTGAGAGCTGCTGCTGAAAGAAAAATGTGCAATCTGCTCTGCTCCTCACAAAGAGGGGAATTGTTCACGAGGTCTTAAATCAGGAGTAGATAACATCCCCAAAATTGCAAGATGGTTAGAAAAACCAGAGGACAAGCAATGTAAACATTTCACACACAATTGCCATAATTGCTTTCTTCAATCCAAAAGTATCAGGCTAATCTTGTTCAGGCTAAGCTGCAAACAGCCCCCTTGATCCACACCCCTATGCAGTAAATTAGAGACCTGAGAGATCGCACTAATTTAAATGGATCTCTTCCCAGAAGAATGTGAGCAAGATAGAGATTGCATTTAAAAACACCTGGAAATTGGGTCACAGCACAGCATTCACTGACAAAAATTAATCACGCTTTATTGTCTTGCAGTTTCTACATCTCTGTTTCACCCTTGAGATGTAGTTTGCCTGAGGGAAGAGGCATCTCTGCAATCTTCCACCAGAATTCAGGAAAGAAAACATCACTGGTTCCTCTCCAAATTTTCCATTGCACAAGGGATACGAGCCTTGCTGTTGCAACCCTCTTCCCACCACTGGGCTTGCTAGGTCTTGGAAAACCCCAGTTGAGCACAGTTTGGGGCTTTGGATAGCAGTGCATTGTTGTAGGCTCTCAGAAGTCTTTTCTGGGTCTCCTTATTCGGGCAGGTATTAACCATGGAAGCATGCCAACCCAAGCACTTCCAGCCTGAAGCACTACCCAGATCAGCAAAACCTTACAGTTATACGAGGGCTGTGTTAGCATAAGTACTGGCATCTTCAGATATGTTGTTATTCCATACAAAAAGGATGTTTTGGTATAAACTGAAGAAAGAATAAAAAAACAAAGCCTGCATACTTTAATACCTTTTAAAAATAAAAGGGTGTCTGCAGTAGCAACAAAGTCCAGGGTGGCAGAAAGGGTAAACTGATGCTGCTTGATTAGAGAGCATCTGGAGCAGTATATTCTGGAGGAGATGGATGTTGTTTGATTATAAACACAAATAGAAATCATGTTCAGCATTAGTTGGAGGTTCGGGGGTTTTAATTATACAACACAAATACCAGAGCTTCTGAGTTTCAGTTTCTCTTGATACTGTGAGAGCTTTGTAGTGTCTGTCAGCTTCATGGCATTTTTACTGCAGGGGCTTTGCTTGGTAGCTGTCCCTCACAGCAAAGTGCTAACTACTGACACTGCTCTTAGCCACTATAGTGACCCAGTAAGATCAAGTCAGAGCCATTAACAAAATGCTAAAGAACTTTTTTGGACACAAGTAAAAATGTAGGCAGCAGACAAAGCTCGTAATTTATATTGTCTCATGTCCCTTAATGAGATTTACATCTTAAGTTAGTCTTAATATTACTCTCTAGAATTTAGACTCTTAAAAATGTCTCCTCCTCTCACCTATTCTCTCGTTTAGTATGGTTATTTAGTTGGTTTGTTTGCTTGTTTTTGAAATGGTATCTTTTTGTTTGTTTAAAGCAGGGCAATGAGCAGCAGCAAATACCAAGATCAAGTTAAAGCCCTATTAATGTCTTTGCTTTCTTCTGTTTCTTCTACAAATTGTGATCTTCGGTGTTTCCATTCTTCTTAGAAGTTTTGTGTGTACAAGGATTAAACTCTCAGGAAGTTTATCATCAGTCTCTAGTGGTACTTGTGTGATAATTAATTAGTACTGACCCAACAGGACTCTTAACTGCAATTAACATTCATATGGATCAGCAGCTTTAGTAAATGATGGGACTTTCCCAGGCTTGTTTCTCTCTAGCTTGTTCTAGGGTAGGAGTCAATAGCTCTGAATGAGCTGTTACCACTGAGGAAAGGGATGAGAGGGTCACTGTAGATAGTTCTGAGAAGCCATCCTCTGGGTGCTCAGAGAGAGACCACTCCAACCATGGGACTCGGAATGCTATTAGGAAAGAGCAATCTCACAAATCTCATTATGACACATTCCTGAATGCCAGAAATCCCACATCAAAATGGGTAAGTAGAAGCAGAGAAAGCGTAAAGTAAAGCAGAAAAGAAAGCATTTTTAAAACTTGTACACAACAGTCTCAATGTAGCAAAAACCAGAACGTGGAATTCCAACATTTAAAGGGAATGATGCAAGAGGAAAAGTCTTTATAAAGTACAGATTCAGAAAATAATGAAATATGTGGAGAAATGGGTAACAAGCATTCAGTACTTTGTATCAGCTAAGAACTAGGGAAAACTTCTACAAGATGTCAGACCACAGGACTTTTTTACATGAGAATATCGTGTAATGTTTTGCCTTGGGATGCTGTGGGGCACAAAATTACAAAGGAGCAAAGAGGCACTAGGTGAATTCACAAAGGATAGGTCGACAGTTAAACAGTGGATCCTGGCAGTTTCAGAAACATCCCTACTTCTGATTTCCCACGTTTAGAAAGAACTGCTGGGAAACAGTCATTCCATAGTGCCTGTTTCTTAAACTCCCCCATAACATCTGCTCCTGGGCACTGCTGCACAGTTTTTGGCTGGATGGACTTGAACTGAGTCAGCCTTCATATGTTCAAAGCCAGTCTCTGTGCACAGTGTAACTCTGCAAAATACATTAGTAATAGCAGATATTTAAAAGTTCAGACATATTTGTAATGTTCCATCTGTTTCAGACTCTGCAACACTTTTGTGTGGCTATTTTGAATTTATCTGCCAAAACTCCACTCATGGAGTAAGGAGGACAAGGAAAAAAATCTGCAAGATTGCCCCCTGGATTTATCTTTCAGGACACAGGATTTGCTTCTAACAAAATTATATACTCTGCTATAGGATAGTAGATACCTGAACCTCTTAAGTCAGCTAAAAGCCCTTGCACAGAATGTTTCAGGAAACAGAATTTAGATCCCATCAAAATATCTAAGCCTCATAGCTCTTCTTTTGTTTGGTCTGGCCATTTAGTTGTTTACTTTCCTTTGGTCTCATGTCTCATGTTTGTTTTGTTTTTAATAAGGGAGCAGTGAGCAATAAAGAACACATATTTCTAATAAGCAAAGTATAAGGAGTTTCCTGTCTTTTAATTATTTTTCCTTTAAATACAGATGACACTTGTTTGGGTACTTCATCCCCACATCTCTCTTGAACTATGCCCCAGAAGGTCCTGCTGTCAGGCTGACTTGAGGTTGGCACCTACAGGCAAGTTCAGATATGTGAAGGGTTCTGCTCCCCCAGTTTTAGGTAAAAGTTGTAGACCATTCCCACAGAGATCTGTTTTAGTAGAAAATACAAGTTATTTCTAAAATATTAGCCACAGAAATAAAGAATCAAGCAGACCTCACCAGACAACATAACATATTTAATATTCATGCCCATGTAATGAGCAGAAATGCATGAAACTCCAAGTACATAATTTTATTTATATTTTATTGTGTGTATCATACAGCCTCAGAGGATCATATAGCATATTCTAGAAAAAACCCTTCATGCTATGTCTACACTAGTTAATTAAGTGGGGCCAACACACATTAAACAGGTACTGGCACATGATGGTACTGTTTTTATGTCAGCTCACAAATGGTGTTGTTCAGAACTATCACAGGCTGGGGAGCATTACCCATGGCAATTTTTCATGCAGACATGCTATTTTGATAGGAAAAAAAAGCAGCTGTGTGGCCATCAGCTACGCTCTACCAGCTGGCCTTAGGGCTAAGAAACTCTCCCTGTTTACTTTTTATTGGATTTCATTATTTGTTTCAATTACAAATATTGCTCAGAAGCAGTAGGAGACTCTGAAAGGAAGAATGTCTCAAGGGCACTCACAAAATGTTCATTTCTGAGTGAAAGTTTTATTAAAAAGATCTTATGGTTATTGCAAATTGGAGTGATTTAGAGGCTGCAGAATTTGTGCCCTCTGGCATGTGATTTCCCTTTTGTTCCCTTATTGATCATGCTTTCCTGTAAAAACAGTTAGCAAAACAGAGGTAACTCTGGCAGCAGCCATACATCTTATGAGATGAACTTCAACAGGCTAACCAGTTGCACAGGAAGAATTTGCCAATGATGTATTAAAGGTACCAAGTTTTGATCCATCACACGCCTAAAGTGGTTAACTCAATCTCCTGTGCCTGGTTCTGTGCATGTTTGGATACCCATATATCAATTTCAACAGAGAGAAGACAAGCTCGGAGTAATACGTGTATCCCTGCAACTTTGTCTAGGTGTGCTTCACTGGCTGTTCAAAGCTGTGCATTCAGACTGCAGCAGATGAGGAGTCTGTTCCTGCTCTTCTCCCTGCTTGGCTGCAGCAGTCCCATCCCTGACCTGACACCCTGTGCTTAAAACAGGCAACAAACTGCATGGAAACCATTGCCAGGCAGCAACTCCCAGTCATGTAGCACTTGAGGATGTCCTGGATTACCAGTAGAAGTACCACTAGAAGTACAGCATGGGAGCACACACAAGCAGAGAGACCCAAAAAGAGGCAGACCTAGGTTTTTTTCCTGGCCCAATGTGTGTGCTGCTGCTTGGAGGATGAACCACCTGGCTGCTGCCCTTCAGTGCCACATATTTTCATTTATGTTAGAAAGTCTTCAGATCAGCAGTGACCCTTTACCATACACAGTGGATTGAGACATTACAATACTCCTGAGTCATATTCATCCACAACTCACTCTGAAGCTAAGGCCCAGCCAAAATACCCAGAATGACTACAGAAATTTGTCTGTGGCAGACCTTTTGCAACACTAGTCACAGTGCAATGCTGTAACAGTTATCAACTCTGCTTTTGTTTCATCTCCACTCATGATTTTCTTTTCTAGTGTATCTGAAGAAATTTATTCACAAGTTTATAGCATTTAGTTGTTTTTTTCATGAAATTTTAACTATATTGGATAAAATTAAATCTTGGACATATCTCCCTTACTGATATGATGTAAGTAAAACAGCCTAGCCACGTAAGTGATGGCAACTAAAAAAATAAATTATGAGGGAGTTTTGAAAGTGAAATAACTATAGACAAATTATAACCAGAACCCTAAAAGGAAGAATCAAGTAGAAAGAAAACCTGCTTCAGTACATATTGCAGACCATGTTTTTTTTTTCTTGTACATCTGAATTATTTCTCATAGGGCATGATCAGGGCCAGTTCCTGTTCAAAACACAATTAAGAGTGGAGGAGGAGAATAGATCAACAGATGATTGCAACATAAATTATTTAGAATTTTTCCTCAAAGCATTATGTGAGAATTTGGGTCATAATACAATCATCTAATGGAAGTTTTTGCTTCTCCATCTTCTATAAAATGGTATTTGATTCCTTGAAATAGTCATCAGAGTTGAACAGAAAAAGCCACAGCTGGAGCTGCTCCAACATACAGAGTGTTCAGTTACTGAAACCTTACACTTCCTCCTAGTTTGCATTCTACACCCTAAGCAGGAATTCACTTTGGGATTTCACTTTGCTGTCTTGTCTCTTTAGATGGATTCACCCTCATGCCAACAGCAGATTCTGTGCCTTAAAGCACAAGTCAATGTCTCCTCTAATCTTCAGCCAGAGCACAGAATGTCCAGGTTATAATTAAGCCCTGACCACTTGGTATTTACTTCTATTACACTTATACTGTGAGGCCCCAGTAAGATTGGAGCCAATTGTGTTATGTGCAGTGCACACTCACACCACTGCCTGAAAGACCTCACAGAACAGGGTGAGAGAAAGAATTCTTTCCCACAGCAGCAAAAAGAGCCTTAATTTTGTTGCTGTTCTCCTAGAGGCATTTACCCCAAGAGAGAAGAGGAATAAACCTGTCTCAAATGAGTCATCTGTGCAGATGAAAGCATAAAAATATCTTCTTATCTCCTGTTTTATCTTTCCCTTCCACATTGCTGCTTCTTTCCCAAACAGAATAATAACAATGTAAGAGTGAAGTCAGCCCTGGGCAGGGATGTTGTAGTGTCTGAAGCACCAGAAGCAGTGGAAGCAGGCAGGAGTCTCAGTCAGAGAGAGCCTGTAGTCAGAGCAAGTTCTTGGCAAAGGTGAGGAGAAGGATTATATCTGTCAGAAAAAAACTTTTACGGGACCCAACTCTTCCAGGAATTGTTTAAAATTCACATAATGCTTCTGAGTGTTAATGCCTGTATTGAGACATTTGCATTAGCAGATAAATGTGCAAGAACATGTTTCCAGACATCTGCCTAGTGATCACATATCTGAGCAGTTTGCTGAAACTTGGTCCTAGGTCCGTGAGGTCCTTGGGCTCCTGAAATTATTTCCAAGGTTTGTAATAAATTGTGCTGCTGAAGTGTACCATGGTTAAGCAATTCTTGCATGATAGAAACAATATGTGGTGCACCGTACTAAAACAAATCTATGTTATTTTCACTTTCCAGCCTTCAAAAGCTTTCTGAAGGGAGCACAGACATATCGAAAAATTTCATATGTGTAGATGCTGTGAAAAAAATAAAAAAACTTTTGTGATGATGTCCCCAAACTATCACCCTCCCTGTACAACACAAGTGGATGATACAATGCTGATTACTGTGCATTGTATTAGTAAGAAGTGAGGAGTAACAGTGAAGTTTTTAAGGTAAAGGCAGTTTCTAGATTTTTACAGAGCCCTGGTTGAATTGCTTGCTCTCCTCCAGCTAGGTCCATGATTTTTTAGCCATGTCAGAGGAGGGAGGACTCGGAATGTGCAACGGTCACGAAGTCTTGGAAGGAGGCATTTTTAGGCACAGGCATTGCAGTATTGTTTCCCTTCCTAGTGCACACATGGGATTGCAGGATTGCATCAGAGTGTGAGTCACCAAAGAGGTGGCTTTCAGGATCTTGGGCTTGAATGGGAATACAAGCCATGAGCTAATGTTCACCATGTGTCTTTCTCTTCTTTCAGGCAGGAAAAACAGCAGTCCTACACTGCAGGTTGGTACTGTGAAGATAAATGCCACAGAAATGTCACAGATACTACTGTCATAGGTATAGATTCAGGGCACAGATTCAGCTTGTTCAGTTCTCTAACAATATTGTTGTTGTTATTATTAAAATTACAAAATTCACAAATTATAATCTATATCAGGCTACACACAGACACCACATACTTTGTATGACAAAGCAATTAAGACACAATAAAAATAAAGCAATTAAAAGAATTTGATAAAAATAGGCAAATGGGGAGCATCCCATTCCAGACTCAGCACCTGGCAGAGGGTATGAGCTGCAGTCATTTACTGTGACCTTGAACTTTGTTTTGCTTAAGAGTCCATGAAGCTTGTGATAAATTAAATTATACTGGAGCAGCCACAGCAGGCTGACAGGAGTACTCAGGACTGAGCATGATTTTTATTGCTCAGTTAGCTGTACTCTTAAAAAAAATTTGTAACCATGAATTGATAAAAATTCTGTGAGGTGTTTTACACCGTGTTTCTCGGCTTAATAAAATGTAGAAGGAAAGCTATAGGAAGAAGTGGGAGGGTGCCTAGTTAGAGCATATAAAGGTAGGTCTATAAAACATGTTACACAATTAAAAAATGACTTGCAATGTAATTTTAAGATTATATCTGCCAAGTATGATCATGGTATAGCTTGTGTTCTATCAAGTCATCTATACTGTTTTTGTTTGAAAAGTGTTAACTTGTTTTATAAAATTTTTTAAAAAAACCAAACCAGCCCTGTTTAGAAATCAGGCATCACTTCCATGCCTTCTTTGTCTTTGAGATTGTCACGTGTAAAGACAACTGACAGAATTGGTTCTGTAAGGCTGGTGATTAGGAAGACCTTTGACAGATTGTATCTTTCACTGTAAGTCTGCTCCACTTGTGTTATGGAAAAGAAGGGGGAACTCATTACCCATCTCCCATTCCAGTCCTTTTACTGCTGGACGTGGGCAGGACCTGTCTGCTTCCTGGCTGTGATTCAAGGGACAGTTAAGCAAGGGACAGCTCTGGCTACTCCTACTCAACCACATCAGTAAGAGACAAAGTCTGGAGAACCCCAGGTTTTTTGCATCTCCCTTGTTCTCACCTGTGAGGTGAGCTCTGAGCACTCTCATGACCCCAGGGATGACTGCAGACACTGGAGGGCTGGGCCCCAGACATTGCGAATACACCAAAGTGCTGATATCTAAAAGGTCTGTTAGGTTTTAGAAGATTTCGTGAATAAGACTCAGCACTGACACCATCACAGACTTGTCAGTCTTCATCTGAGAGCCTTCCTAAGTGTTAGTCACCTTTGCTGAGACTTGTTTGCTCAAATGCTCCATCCAATACAACACATGTAATTGTTTGCAAGATGGGAACCTTCCCGTTTGTCTGCAGTGTGCTTTGAAGACAACCACATTGATTTTTTTCTTGCACTTTTATAATTTGGAATACACTGTATTTAAATGGGGATTGGGGGGAAGGTAAGGAGAGCAGGTGGAGAAGGAGAGAAAAGACTGTGTGCATATGTGCATATCTGTATTTAGTAGATTAAACAAAAGTATTTAAATAGGTTTAATTCAGTTTGGTGATAGATTTTAACATAACAAAAAACCCCAAGGTGTTGCAGAGGTTATGGCATCAGTTAGACAGGGGAACCTTCTGCCATCAATGCAGTTCAGAGTCCTGCCTGAATCCTAAGGCTCCAGAGTCAGATGTGCAGCTCTGGAGACAGAAACAACTGCCAGTGGGAGAAGAGAAAGGAAGCAAAGGAAATACAGAGGCATCCCCTGGCATGTTTAGTGCATGCATAGCTCATATATGATTTTATCAGTACTGGTGTCTAGTCTTGCAAGAAACATTTTGAAATAGAATAGTGAAGGAGGACTGTACACACGGTGGTGTGGAGTGAGAAGTGGGGGAGCTTCATCTGAAAGCACTTCTCTGAAAGAGAAGACAGTGCAAGAGCAGAGGTGACAGCACGTAGCTCGAATTTGGAAGGAAATTAGTGCAATTACAAAAGTGTTTTAAATAATATATCACAGGGGAAGAAAATACTAGATTGCATTCTGGTTTTTTGGAAAAAGGAAGAAAGGTGATGGAAATGGATTAGAGTATTCCAATATGAAGATCCTGGATAAACTAACTCAGCTTCAGCCCTTCAGGCTTTCTCAAATGACATGACAGGATATCTAGCACAAAAACATGCTGAGAAAGGTCCAGATTCCTGAAACACAGTGACTCACACACTTCCAAAACAGTGTTATAACAAGCTGCTGTCCAAATTTCCTTCTGTGTTACATGTAATGCACGTTCAGTGGTTCTGCTGGCACACTTCCCTGAGTCACTATAGAACCACTGCCCCAATTCGGAGTTAGCCAGCCACTGTGCAGCCAGTGCTTCTGTCATTGCAAACAGATGTGAAACAAATGTCCCAATTCCTTGAGGTTAGGATCCTTTTACAGACAGTACAGCCTAATTAATCTCTGACATAGTGACAGTGTATGAAGGTGGACACCTACCTTCTACATTTCTGTGCCCTTTCATCTGATTACAACAATTTTCAGTTGGATTAACATTCACATCTGGGAAGATGGACTCTAAGTTAGGAAAGAGAATGGGAAGTTGGAAGGGAGCATTACTTTATGTTTTCTCTTTGTTTCAGTTCCTAATACTTAATAACTGTATTATGTCTTAATGCTACATGTCCTTTCCCATGGGCCCTCCTTGCACCGTGTGTTTGACAAGGTCTTACAAAGCACAGGAAATCAAGTGGAGAGGTGAGAAGGAAAGTTTAAGTGGAGAGAATGACAAGTACTTCCCTTAACCATATCCCATATGAAGGGATTCAGTGATGCCAGGGAACAATACAACTTGTCCACTCCACAAACCCTGGAGTAATCCTCCTCCATGATGATTTCTCTCTAATCCTCCTCTATGATGATTTCTCTCTGTTCTCTTTTTTCTGTACTGGGTCTTACTGCTGAAGAGAGGCCTTTCAGCCTTTGGGAAATCTTGACCTATGTAGGCTTGTAAATGAACTAGAGGAAAGGGTAATAATAATGAACAATTAACAGCATTGAGCCTGGACTTAAATGATCATAGTCCTATGTATTGAAAATACAAAAAGTAAGAACCCTGAATGCTGTAACAGGGGTCTTCTCTAACCTTTAGATGCCATCAGAAATATAAGGGAAGAATAGCAGAAGCTCTGTTCTGTTTTTCTTTCCTTTCAATATACTGGTGGACCCCTTGAAAAAATGATATCACGAAGCTTTTTGTGCCTCACAGTAAAACTTTTGCCCTCTGTAAATGCCACTGTTTCATATCATGCAGAAATCTGGAAATTAAAAAAAATCTATCCTAAAAGCAATTTATTTATATTGACAGACTGGCTTGAAGGAGTCAAGTTTGGATTTCTCCCAGAGCACATTACCTGTCTCCTGAAAAAGAGTGAATTTTTCAAAGGTTAGGTGTTGTCTATTGTATTCTCTAAAACCACTTTCGTAGACTTGCACTGAGGCAAGATGGTATTTGAATCTGCTGGAATGCTTTACATATTCATATTGCCTGAAGGCTGGAAACTTTTTATCACCAGAGGACTAGCAGAGATGATGGTAAAGATAAGAGTTCAGTCAATGGAAAATGAGATAAAAGCAATTATTGAGACTCAAATTTTCTTCAAAATGCTCCCCCGCCTCCCACATTCCTCCCCCCCCCTCCCCCGCCCCAACACCCCCTTTTTGCCCTTTTTGTTTTGTTGTTGTTGTTGCATGTGGAAGTCTAGATGCCTTTTCTGGAGATTTACTGATTTGCAGGGTATTTTGTACTGAATTCCAGGGACAGTTCCAATAAGTACAGTTTGATCTCTGAATGGATTTCAGATGTAAATACGGAAAACAATATTTCTTGGCTACAATGAGAAGAGTGATATGCCATGCCCTTGCAGCTCTGACTAAGGTAACTAACTCCCTACAACATTTCCAGCAGTATTTCCTTTTCTGCAGCATTCTTACTGGCTACATCAGAATTCATTTTTTAGCAATGACGATTTCCATCATCTTTATATCTCCAAGATCTTACTCTTGGAGATACAACTCTCCCTCCAAGAACATATCCTGAATGGCAGGGCAGTAAAAATTAGACACAGTACTGAAGAGGAACCTACATCTGTTGTCTTTTTTAACACAGAGCTAAGAAGTCCCAAGAGAACCAGATGATAATGTGGTTCAGTCCTGCTTCTTTGAGTGATCCAGGTATCTTCTGACAACCGTTCTTTTTTTTTTTTTTCCCAATGACCTTTCTATAACACCATCCCTAAAAATCTAGTATTAAATCAGACAAGCTAAGTTGCAAATAGAGATACTGAAAGATGAAGGAAGGACATAGGGGGCTTTTATACTAGTGCTTAGTTTTTGTTTCTGTAGAAACAAGATCTATAAGGTTTATTGATGTCAGGAGATCTCTGGGTGTGTGCAGCCAAACTCTGATGCACACAATAACTGGGAAAATTGCTGTTGCAGCCTTGGAAAAGATGACTTTTCTTCACAATTACAATTAACTTAAACAACTGCAAGACATAAACCTAAGAGGACATCTGACAACACAGCAAATAATTAAGGATGCTCTACCTTGTGAGATATAATCATGAGTTATATTAAATAGTTATGCAGTCACATTACGTAAAAATATTTGTGTACTCCATTACCTGCCATTAAAAAAACCCAAACAGCCAAATAAAAAACCAGAGAATAATGCAACACGAAAGTATCTTGGAAAGGAAAAGAAATAAAAGCTATAGAATAAATAGTACTATAAAAAGTGGTAAAACTGTTGCCAGGTACCTTGTAGTCTTTTGCACAGGTTTATAATTGTGTTTGATCCTCCTCCTTTGGCTTCTCATGGGACCCTTATCCAGCTTTGTCATTCTTTATTATGAGACTGACATCAGTCAGCTGGTTTGTAGCCAGTTGCACTAATAATAAACTGGCAGGGACATCAGAAATTACTGGAACTATTTAGTCATCTTGAAACTTAAAATGAAGGACTACTCCAAAATTCTTGAAGGCAAAAAACCCCCCACTCTTAAATGCCTTTTCTATAATAACTGTTTCATAGTATAAAAAGTCTACAAAGTTCAAATTGTTTCCGTTTATTTAGTGCTATGTTTGCCTTAAAAGTTGTAAGGAATTCCAGCCAACAGAATCTATCTCCTCCAAGATGGATTCATTTAATATTAGCAAACAAAAATACATATTATTGAGGATCCAAATGTTTAAAGCTGTAGAAATAATTTATTAAGGAGAATGACTTTTCATATCATATTGCCTATAGCATTCTACGTAACATACTCCATTTGTCCCGTAAGGTTTATAGTCTAATGTGGAGCCATTAAGAGACTGGGTAGGCTTCTGCATCAGCTACCTGAGTGCAGTGTGTGATGTATTTGCATGTTTGACTGCCTCAATTGCAGGTTTTTTTAAGAAATTCAGCTCTCCTTTGCTGAGGTCATTCACTCACAGCTTTATAGTTCTAACCTCACTCCACAGGAATATGTAGTGACTGGATGACTGCTTTTGAACATCTGGCTGACGAGAGCTTGGTGAAATTGGAAGCATATTACTGATATCCTTGTGAAGATGGAAACACTGATACAATATTTTTCTCTGTCTTTGCACCTCAAGGTTTTTGGCTGAAACTGCATTTGTCCCGAGGTAGCTTTTGCTAGCATGCTATCTTTCTATTAATTTTCTATTATTTCCTCCACAGCTTCGGTGTGCTCAGTAAGGCATTTATCTCCTTTGAAAGTCTCCAAAGTAACAACAGCAACGCAGTCCATACAGTTACACCAATTTTAGTGAAGATTATCTATTTGGCAGCTGGAAGGCAGCTCCCTCAGGTGTGAGTGTCTGGAGCCTGGATACAGCCTGGAGCAGCCATGGACAACCTGTGTTATGTCCAGCTCAATCCAACCATGATGCTCCCACCCCTCTGCTGGCAGTGGGAAATACCCCTCTTGCATTTGCTCAGGCCAGGATACAACACGAACTTAAAATCCCCAGAGTGAGAACCAGGACCTTTCACTGTCCCTGAGAGCCAGGCTGCTAAACCATGGACTCATCCTCTTGGTGGATTGGATATCAAGGTGACCACAGGAAGCAACTGATCACAACCCAGCATGGCAAACTTCATGACCAAGGAGCACCTCAGGGGCTCAAGCAACAGTGGATAGGTGATGTTATTGTGCATGTTGTGTGTTGGTGGTGCCCTCTCCAAAGCAGATCAGCACCAGGACGTCTTTAGATTCCCAAAAGAGACTTTCTATTTTCTTCTTTAGTTGCGCAGGTCAGTGGCTCCTCTGAGAGCCCTGATGGGCTACACAAGTGTCCATTCGGCTGCTGAAGAACTGTCATCAGCAGTGCCAGAATGGGGATAAATGGCAGTAAGGGCAAAAGAAACTGGACTAGTAAGTCTAAAATGTAGTGCGATATAATGAACAAGTGACAGGGCTGATGGAGAAAGAAACAACAGAAAATAGAGTTCTGAGTCTTCCATGACTTCATATATACTTTGGCTAAATATTTTAAAATATAAACGTGGTCAGAAAATTCACAGCTTCTCTCCAGCTGTCTGTTGGCCTGAGGTTTGTGGCTCTAGTCAGTAATGAAGGTAGTGAATCGCATGGAAATTCACACAGCATGTAGAAGAGGGAAGATCTTTTAAAGCTCTGTGACCATTCCTTACAAGTGTTTTTGAAGAGGACAGAGTGCCCTTAGTGGTTTTTTTCTTTCCCAGAAATACATGACAACATCTACATAGATTATTCACAACAGATTATTCACCAAATTTAGCAGTTAAGCTTAGTGCATACTTTCCATGTGGTTCAAGTGCTATAAAATACTCCACAGAGAAATGTTACTGACAAATAACCAATATGCAAAGAATGAGTACCTAGGGGCCCGCAATGCAACGATGCACAGATCCCAGAGTCTGAGTAATTTTCTGCCCAAGGAGTGAAAACAACAAACCAAGATCCACCCTGGAATGACAGAGTGAGCTGAGGGTACTTCAAAGGTGTACTGCTGTATGAGTTATCAGTGCATGAAAAAAACAAAACCAAACTAAACAGCACCCTTACACCTGCAACACAAAAAAACCCAAAAAAAACCCCAAACAAACAAACAAACAAACAAATTAATTTAACTTCCCACTTACATCCTGTGTTTTACTTTGGTGCTCACCATTTCAGTGAGTTTTTTAAAAAGTAAATGTGTTATTTCACGCTCAACAATACAGCATGCAAATGGTGATGCAGGTCCAACTGCATCTGAGTAACAGCTGCCGAAGCACACCCAGATCCTTGCGTGGCAAGCGGAGTCCTGCTGTTTCTGATGGAATCTTCCCGTAAGTGCCAAAATCTTTTCAAAAGCAACTTCTCCAAGGGCTGAACCAGTGCCCACTGAAAGCAAAGGGAAAGATTCCTACTGATGGCAAGCATCCCAAGTAAGCCAGAGGTCTAGACTTCCCTTGCCAGAAAATCTTGTTTATGTGCATTTTGATGACTTTTAAAGCTTTTCTTTTTGTAGTTGTCTTTCATATGGATCTTACCATGTGATTCTTTTCCAGACACTTCACATACTGGATAAAGTGAAGTTGATGTGTTTCTATCCCTGATTCAACAAAGAACGTAATTTTATCAAATTAGTTTTTATGAGACCTGCTTTAGTCAGGGTGCACAGGGAAGCATATGCAATGTTTAAACAGTCTGCTGTCCAATGGCCTGATTTTCCCTGTATAAACACGTGGGATGAAGGTAAAAGACTCAGTCATGTGTTAAGGAAAACGATGTGGTGGCCTTACAATAAAACCGTAGAAGCCAGGTTTTTCACAAGTTTACTCCATGGTTGAAATTTACTTGTAGTTTGTCCTCAGAGGTAAGTACAGACATTCCAGTGCAGATGGGGATTGTGGAACGAAATGGGACAGTCTAGTAAGCTCTCAGGGAAGGGGTGTGGAAGCCTGTGGTCATGTACATTCTCCTTTGATGCCACTAAATGGCAATTTATTACCAAGGTGCAAATCAGGTGAATAAACCTGTCTGAAAGGGGTTCATGGGGGCATGAGTTATCTATGAAAACAGACAGGAAAGGAATGAAAAAACGTGTACTTTTGGGTAAGAGTTTCTTTCTGGAGAAGGTCTAGCCCATAATTTTTTGCAAGTGCTACGATGGGGTAGCTGGCTGCCTGCAGAAAGTAGTATAAACATGTGCACTCAGAGAGCAAAAACTATCCCCTTCTGTTATTCTTTAACTAAATTTGCTTTCTTCTGTCAAAGTAGAAGCAGGAACAGTTCATGCAGTTGCAACTCATATTGTCCTTTTTTTTATAGACCAAGATTGTTTTAGGCCAGATCAGGTCATTTTAAAAAATGCAACACCTTCCTGCCCCTGCATTAAGAATAACAGATTTTGTTACATCTTTGATAGCACAACTAATTAATTATTCAGAGAAGAAAACACAATTACCTGGAGTTTTGGCTATAGAGTTTATCCCTAACTTTGCACTCTCTTGGTATACAGTGTATCAAGAGGACAGAAAAGATGACACTTGAACCTGAGCCAACCCTGACAAGTTCATGGCATCATAAAAGCTGGAATTATTTCAAAGGCTTAATAAATCTAGTCTTAGGAACACCAGTCAAGAGTCATCTGCTCGGCAAGTTTCACAGAAGTAGGATATGATCTTTTGCCTATTGTTGTGCATCTGGCTGTACCCTAAATAGCAGCTATATTTCCATAACAGAGGACTTTAGTCATGCAAATCCTCCCCCTCAGGCCCAAGGACGCCACAGGGTAGGTGAGATTCAGCCTTCCCTTAGTGAAGAGTGTTACACCTCTATAGGAAAAGAAATGCAGAGCAACCATGAGCTCTTCCAAATTCCAAACACAAAGCCAGCACGAAGTGTTCCTGGAAATCATCTTCACTGTCTTTGCCACTCTGCACCAGCCAGATCCCTTGAACTCTTACGCTGGAAGGTGAAGGGATGTATAAGAGTTTGCTTAGGCTAACTTGGGGTCTTATAACTAAAAAAAAAAGAAAAAAAAAAAAAAAGTACTCACTGAAGAGATAAATAAATAAAAAACAGCAAACAGTCTTCTCTCTCTTCCCACTATGGGCCTGTAATTTGTACACCCTGTGGAATTTTGTAAATAAATCTTCTGCCCTAAGAGAAGAAGCCAAATGGGCAGTGGGAACAATGTCTCTCTTTGGTGTGTCATCTGGTATCTTGCCTGGTACTCAAATGTGTAGGCATTTCTCCTCCACTCCTATTGCAGCTGAATGACTTTGCTGTGTTGATTTGAATTGACCTGACTAATCTCAACTTCCTCTAACAGTTTAATGAAATGTCAGAAGTTAACAACGTTCACAGAATTGGAAGAAAAGGCCATTCAAACAATGATGAAAAGAAACACATGGACAGCAGTTTTTAAACAGATTTTGGGCTATTGGAAATAATTCAATGAGCTTTAGCCAAGCTGCAGTACAAACACACTGAGATGTGACCAAAAAAAAGCTGCATTTTTCCTCTGGACTGTTTAATCTATTTCAGGATTACAAAAAGCAGATATATAAGAAAAGCCATAATTAGGTAAATTGGTAAAAAAGAGAAAGAGACCCTTCCTGCCCCTTCTTGGATCATCTGATATTTGGAAATACAAACCACAGAGCAACAGTTACGTGGCACTGGTTCCACCATCTGAAATTACAGGAGGCAGAGGTAGTAATGATCTGGCAAGTTGAGTCCTGCTCCTTTCCAAGAGAAGTTTAATGGTGTTCTCAAGTGCAAAGGAACTGAATACACTGATCATGGTTCCAATCTCGTAGAATACCAACTCAGAGGAAGAGCTTACATTGTACTTCCTCATTAAGCACAGTACAATGAGCTAAACCAAACACATCAGTGCTTTGTCTATCATTACTATTTTACTTCCTCTTAAGAAGTTATTGAAAACTTTACTAAAATAGCATATTTTTTACTAAAGACAGCTCTCAAATTTTGTGACCTGTCCACAGGAATTAATTTTTGTTTCCAGCTGAAGGAAAGAGAAGGAAAGAGAGACGCTGTTTTGCTGGTAGCAGTACCGGTTATTGACAAGCACTAATCCTTTTCCTGTTATTAATTCTTCCTCAGGCAGGTATCTTCGTATCTGTTTATAAAGGTGACAGATGTTTAGTGCAGTTGTCCTCTGAAGCATAACATCCTGTAAGGCAAAACCACGGTTTCCAGAGGCTACCATCTCTCTCACTACCATTTCATTGCAGGACCTAGAGACTGCAGCATCAGTCTGGCTCCTGTACACAGGAATCTCTAGGACTTCCCATAGTGCAGACTGTATATCCTAGCTTTGACTGTCTCAGTAGTCCAGAAAGTCTCTCCTCTTTCCCATAACAGCTCCAGCTGTGATGTAACTCACTCATCAGTTATACTGCTGCTGTCTCTCAGCTTTCCAGACATCCATGGATAGGTGGATATAAACTTTGTTTAGTAAACTCTACAAAAGAGTTTAATCAGCCTTAGGGCTGACTACATGCTCTTGCACGGTCATTAACACTTGCACAAAGTCCAGCAACTCAGAGTTGGGAGATGCCAGGTTAGAGCAATAATGGGGAATCAACTGCTCTGGCAACCTTTTATCTCTCAAGCTGACTCGCTATGGAAAAAAAGGTTCCATGAGCATGTAAACAGAAAACAACCCTTGTGCAGAAGCCTGATGGAGAAGGGAGCAGCCTAGAGGTTGGGCAGACAAGCTACCAATATGACAAAGTGTTGCAACCAAATGCCATTATCTTCACACATTTTTGCACAAGGCCTTGGAAAGGCTGAACCCCTAAGAAAACAGGCAATGTTACATAAAATATCCTCCCGGACACCCTCTGTTTACACGATGCAATGTTTGAACCCCAAATGCTCATCTTTGCTGCACAGGTCCTTTGAGCTTCATGATATAATACAATAGCATTACAGTGCCAATCCAGACAGAATAGGAAAAAATTATTTGTAGGAACAGATGCAGCTTTGAGAGACTGGAAGAACAAAGGAAAACTGAGAGCCAGTAAGCACAGAAGAAATTATGAAGACCACTAGAAGCCAAAAGGAAGAATCTGGGCCACAATAACATTACAAAATTATGCTAGGCCATTACAGAGTAGGCAATGAGAATAGTACAAGCATACAGGGAAAGTCTTTCTTGTGTTGTAAGAGAAGATAGACTTATAAGCCATATCATCTTTCCTTGTCTTTAAAAAATACAACTAATTCTGTTCATCGCAATGCTCCCACTGAAAAACTAATCCCTTGGCATCAGTGCTCAAAACGTGTAATAACTTACAGTAGTTAGGTCCACAAATTCACCACACAGGCATGTCCACAACTCTCTTGGAGCTTCCTGGGAATTCCCCTGGCTACTCATGCTTTGGCAATGTCTGAAGGTCATGCTGGGTTAACACCTAATGTATCTTGAGATCTGGATTTTAGCATGATGGTATCAGCACAGAGGATTGACCGCAGCTGCTCAAACCTCATGCAACAAAAAATTCAGTTTGCATCACTGAGTTATCACATAATATGGAGGGCTGGATTGTCAGAGCGAAGTGAGTTAGGGAGGAGTCTGGTACTGTCAGAAAGAAAACCTTAGTTTCTTAGTCAATGCCCAGAGCTGAAAGTGTTTCACCTCACAGCTTACTTCAACAAAGTTCAAGTGTAAAGACAGAATTCAGTATTTCCAGCAGAAATTATTTTTCTTCTGTGAGAAGGTAATAATTGACATTTCACAATGCACCACTGGGTCAATATATTACTTTCTTTGCTTTGCTAAACCACATGATGATATCCTAGAACACAGAACCTAAGGAAATGAAATTTGCTGGCCATCACTGCAGATGAAATGTGTGTTTGTAAAGAGATACATTTTGTACTTGCACAAAAAAAGACAATGCAATCTACCTCTGGTCTTTTAGGGCATTTTAGTTGCCCTAAAAGCAACTTAAATTTTAAAATATTATTTAACTTAGGATGTTGAAAAAGGAGAATCCCTGAAAATGCCAATCTACTTACACACTCCTGACTTGCTTCTTATGCTTGTGAAAATCTCAACTAGTAAAAATAAAAAATAAAATTTCTTGTAAAAAGGTGTGCTTCAGGAGATGACAGTGTA
Source organism: Acridotheres tristis (assembly GCA_037013685.1). Taxonomy (NCBI): domain Eukaryota; kingdom Metazoa; phylum Chordata; class Aves; order Passeriformes; family Sturnidae; genus Acridotheres; species Acridotheres tristis. The sequence continues at coordinate 62,621,026 of CM072919.1, read as the reverse complement.
ATGAAATATTTGCTATCACTCTAATGCTTACTAGTTTGTAATTCAAATAAAAGTTTTTAAAAGCTTGTATAAATAAATAGTACGGCAAGAATCTATCTCTGTAACACAGAGCTAAAACAGTATTTTATAAATGTTCTAAATAATTTCCTTCTAAATTTTAACTCAGTCATTGTACGTTGCACAACTGAAAAAAGTGACACATCCAAGATGCAATTAGGACATTTCACCAAGAATTCTGTCTGTCTTAGGAACTTCTGTTGATTACTAGATCCTAACAGAATTTAACTCTGCTAAAATCAATGGGTATTTTACTATCAGCTTCAATGACAAGGATATAAATAACGGAATCATATACAAATGGAACATGGAAGGATATAATCAAATATAATTACCTGCACTCCTCAGGGTTTGTACTTAAATTAAGCACTGAGCCTATAAAAAATAAGCACAAGAGCTTAATGTGAATAAGCCAACAATGCTAGGAAATCCGTATCTTTTGTCCCTTTGTTTTCAAGTACTTCTCTTGTAAGAGTCTACACAGGAGAAAATGACCAGGATGGAGCAGACAGTTTTCTCTAATACAGAACAGATAATGGATGTATTCCCCAATTCTGATTTAAAGGCACAGAAAGTTTCACAAGAAAAGAACAATCAGAAATAATCATTGTATTCTGCAGATAGTATTCCAAACCCATATAATCTTGTATTTCATACAAATCAAAGGATATTTAAGAAAGTGAGTGTCCTTTACACAGTTTGAGAAGCCTAAGTAAAACAAATGGATTTGCAACATTACTAAAAAAATACACATAATTTCCCCGAGGAGCATGGTAATAACCTAGGTTATGTTTTTCACTGTCTTTCTGATGAAAATATGAACCATTACCCTGCAATGTAATTATCTTTCCCAACTTCTACTTCACAAACATTGCACCACTCCAACTTTTTTCCTCTTTTACTTACTTTGGAATTTAGCTCAGAGTTCTCTTTCAATTATTCTACATTTGTTAATTATTTTGATGCACTGAAATTCTGCACAACGAGGAGCTTCTACTCTCTCTCTAGCCACAAAAATTATATTCCACTAGAGTCTGGAGATTTAATTACTGCATATTTTGGGTTAAGACACAGAGTTACAGCAGATAGATGAAGGAAGGTGTATATATGCTTAGGCACATACACCCTCTTAATTCGTAAACAAGAAGGTATAAACAAAACCAACCCCACAACAAAATCTTCCCAGATTCTTCCAGCTTCTGTTAAAAAATATTTAAAACTTAATTCTTATTTAAAACTTATATTCATCCACGATTCTGAAGATGGCTGGCTTTGTCTCTCTGCTCACATCCAGAATGTCTAGAGTAACATAGTGGGGAAGTGAGAGACCACCAGAGGAAGACTGTACAGTGGCAGGCCTGTGATGAACAAACTCTGTGTACACCATGCATCCATAAAAACTACATGCAACTCCTGACAAGACAACTTCACAGCACAAAATAGCCCATAACAGAGTTGAATTGAGGTCAAGCCTGGAATACTAATTTTAATTGTCTTGTTCTATTTTTTTTATCCTCCTGGCTTTTTTGCATTGTAAGATCACAAATAACTTGTGTACATATTGGTTCTGAATAAAACACTGAAACATGAGTTTATTGTTTCTCTTTGTTGGAATTTCCTAGAGGAAAAATATTGCCAAAACAATTTAATAGCGTATTCAAAATTAGGAGTGCATTTTGACCCAAGTGACTATAAATTTAGCTAAAAAAAAGAGGAAAGACAATAAATCCTTCATTTTCCAAACAAATCAGGAAAATAACTGCAACCATAGAGCATTTCAAAGAGTCACTGAACAATACTGAGAAAGCATGTCTGCTAATCAAGGTAAGGACAGTTCATTTGGAGGAAAGACTTCCACAGCGTGAGGCTGGAAGCTTTGTTTGGAGAAATTTGCTGTAAAAAATTAAAATATTTGAGCTTCATTAATTTTTGATGTATCTTCAACAAAACCAGGAGAACTGTATCACTCACATCTGAATCATTTAACTTTTCAAAAAACTGTGTTTTCAGAGAAGCAAGACATGATACTTGTACAGCACTTGAACGATGTGTTTCAAATTTGTTTCAAAACATCTCTTCTCAAGATCCTCAGATTGAGAATGGCTCTCATGCCTCACAGTGTTGCTCAAGGCTGCTGCCAAATATTGCAGTACCACTTGTGACAGCCACGGGAAAAGGGGGAGTTTTCACAACAGGAATTGTGCAATCAGATTAGCCAGTCCAAGGAGGATTATAAAGATGTGAATGATCGATGCAGGCCACGTCAGCTGCCCAGCACGGTACAGGGAGATCATGTAGATGAGTGATGGATACACGAATACAAAGGCCAGACCACACGTTGCTCCTGAGTATCTGAGGAGAGAGAGGGAAGAGGAGAAGAAAAAAGAAAGAAAGAAAGAATTGTTCGCATCTATTCTTATTTCTTGTTGTCATTTACCCCTGCTAAACCAATGAACAATCTGCATGAATACTGACTATCTGCAATCGTTAAACATCAATTTCTGTTCCTTGCTGACCTCTACCTCTTTCACTAGCATTTAATTACCACACTGTGTTGTCCAGCCCCCTGCTTGCTTGTACCTGCAGTCTGACTTGGCTCTGTCCTTTCAGTCACACCCTGTGATGCTGTTGGGGACCAAATCCCTTACTTAGATTTCATGTTTCTACTTTCTTCGGGGAAATTTGTCAACATGCAACAGAAAGAGACTGGGCAGTGCATCCTCTGTTACACATCCTTTACTGTCAGAACTACAAACCTCATTGTAACCCAGCCATCTGAGAACACATACTAAAGCATTTAAATATAAAAACATTCCTGAATCTGCAACTCTTATTTTAATTTATTTAATGACCTTCTAGCAATTCATTCTCCAGACCTAAAAGGAACAACATGCCCTTCTGGTAACATGATCAACCACAGCATGGGAAACATTTAACTGTTCTTTTTCTAACCTCTTCCTTGCTCACAAAAATGTTCTCATTATTTTCACCTACTAAGCAGCCAAATGTAGTTAAGTAACAGCATATTTTGTTTCATATATTTGAACATTCCTTTCTGAGGAAAGATCAGTCGAACTTGCAAACACACAAGTTAGACAGTATAAAGACAATTTATCTGCTGGAAATCCACTGTTCAACATGTTTGGCTACTATGCACAATATAGACACATCAGAAGAGATAAGCACCAGTTTGCAAACAGAGACATGTACTGCACAATTAGGTATCAGGATGAAATTATTTCCTGTCAGAGTGCTGAGACATTGGAACAAGTTGCCCAGGGAAGTTGTCAATATCCTGTCCCTGGAAATGTTCAAAGCTGGGTAGGATGGGGCTCTGAGCAACCTAGTCTAGTGGAAGGTGTTCCTTGCCCATGGCAGGAGGTTGGAAGGTGATCTTCAAGGTCCCTTCCAACCTTAAGGTCCATTCTATTATTCTAAGAGTCTACGATGATGATTGACCATCTCTATTACTAGAATACAAAAAAATTTTACTAAAAGGAGAGGTAGTAGAAAAAGAGGAAATGGGGAAAACCCTCAAAGATCAGCCACTGAGCAAAAGTAAGTTATTTTGCTACTTTGGTCAGACCCAAACCTGTCATTCTGGTTTTATAATTGCAGATTTCTGTGTTTTTAAACACCTCCCTCTCCTGGTTGCTTTAGGAAAGATGCAAACCAAGAATAAATGACAATGCATACAAATATGTTGACGTCAAACATAGTAAAATAAGACTCATTATTTCTCCTAGTATTTTCTAATTATAGAAATCCTACCTTTTCAGCAACATAGTAAATTTAAGATATCACTTACAAATGTGATGCCACTTTTCACTGTAAAGTTACTTGCTTTCTCAGATTTTCATTATGGACCTTCAAACCAGGTTCAAATGGTCTTAGTACAAAAAAGAAGCTTGAGAGAAGAATCCCGTAACAAAACAACTTTTTTTCTGGCACCATATTATTTTATGAGTAGAGTTACAAGGTCCTCAGATACAACTCCAGTAAAATTCAACCACCTCAGACACACAGGCACTAAAACAGATGTCAGAACTTTACAAGCTGATTGTTTACACATAAATCATTGTCTACAACTTAAGAAGTCATAAGCTTCACAAAATATAAAGGTACAATCATTAGTGCTCCTTTTCAACATTAAGACACACAAATGTAATAACACCACAGGGAAATTCACTGCAAGCAACACTCACCTTATGATACCGCCTATATTTGGATAAAATCTTGCCATTGCTACTCCAGCTCCTACAATGGCTAGGTTCAGGATAAGCACATGGAAAAGGCTACGGGAAAGTGAGGAAAGAGTGTTAAAATCTGTTATATTTATTACAAAATACCACCACTGTCCTTCGTTTACTCTAACATTTAACTGGTACATTAATGGTGTTTCCATTTGCATGACTCACTCTATTAAAGCTAATTAATTTCACAGCAAACATGTTATCTACTGAATATTCAGAATGCCAATTTCTAAATATCTAGTATTTTGACTCAAAATATTCCTACGGAATAAGAATATGTATTTTGGCAATTCTTACAAAAAACATCATACGTGGTATTCAGCTCTCAAGTATTTCAGATGGATATCCAAATACCAAAGAAACAATACTCTATAACTTAATTCCCACAAGAAAGAATTAGCCTGTTCACAGAATGATCTGAATTGCTCAAAGTGAACTAATGGAAACCAGAAGAAAGGCAAAGATGCATCAAGTGGAAAACATTACAAACGTTATTAGGCGGGAAATAAAACCTTAAAATTTGAACTCAATTGCATTTTGATAGAGGACAAGCTTTTACAATGTTGGATGTCTTACAGTATATGAACTGTAATGAACTTCCTTGCTCCTACCCTATTTTTGCTGATTTTTTTTTCTGAATTTGTTTTTACAAATAATTTCCTTTTGCTTTAAGGATGAGAAAAACAGAATTTCTGGTTTTCTGCAAAATCAGCTCTTACTGCATAAGACAAATTCAGTGCAGTTACGCACAGAGCTGAGGCTCAGGAAAGCATAGCTTTTCTTTTGAGAATATGAAATGTTGCCATATTTTAGCACAAGGTAAAGTCAGGAAATATAATAAAAACCTGCGATATTTTGGTCACACAGCTGTTTCTATGAAAGGAAAAAAGAATTCTCACAGAGGAAACATACATACACTTACAGGTTCTGTTTATTCTTCTGGAGGATATGATTTCTTAAAATATACAAAACCTGTAAGCCAAAGCTAATTTTTTCTTCACGGTAGAAAGTATGTGTATTATGGAGAATGAAATTAACTAACAAACTTTTAAAAAGTGACAGCTTCCATGGTGTGGCTGAAAGGCTGCCTGCCAGTTTCCAAGTTAGGAAGAAAGGTTAGAGACAAAGAATAGTCTCATTAAAGTTCAGGGAAATGAAGGCAATTAAAAACACAAAGGAATAATTTAAGCTACGGACTGTTTTAAACCTTCAATCTTTAAAACTGATTTCAAAAAGACAGAAAAAATATCTTAAATTTTGTACATGACTATTTAACAGTGGTACAAGAGGGGTACCTTAGAGATGGACGATTGCAGTGAGACTACAGCAGCTATTTAAGCTTAAACACGTGGCAGATCACAAATCTTAGTATCACACAATTGAAGCAGAAAGTTTATGGATGCAGAAAAGGACAGCACTTCTTCCATTCTTTTTTGGCTGAGATTATTTTCTTAGCAAGAGTGACTAAAACCAGTGCAGGCTTATTAATTCAAAAATGTTTTGCAAATTTGTGTCAGTTCAGAATATTTTAGCAGGAAACATGAAAAATATCTGAAGTATTTTACTCTGGCATGCTTTGTAGACATGTAGACATGATTTTGTTTTTCAAAGCTGGTTTTTTTTTAATTAATTATAGATCATTTTAATTTTTGAAAGCAAATAGGGGTGTCTGTGTGTTAGGTGTGAAATAAAACGTTTTTCAATTTCTTGATCTGGGAAAGGATTATTGGGTTGGGGGGGACAATGTGTTCTGGCTCAATTGAAAACAATGGTCCTCAAATGCTGAAGCCTCCAAAGCAATTCAGTACTTGTAGAGTAGTGCTTTGCAGTTTTCATTACTAAAATTAATCCAATTCCTCAAGAAGAATACCAAAATCAGGAAGTCTGAAAAGGCTTTGCATCTATCTGTTTCAATGTGAAAGATTACAGTGCATTCCTCCCCTGGAACATCCCTGCTCCTTTCTCTACCTTTTGAAACTGCCTGAGCTGTAACCATTACATAGGACAACATGTATTTAACCTGCAAACCCTTTCTTTTATCTAGGCAGATAGTCACATCTCAGCTTAGCTCATCTCAAGTATGGGGAAAAAATCTTGCTCCTGATGGAGAGAAATGCATTACCATTTAGGAAAAAAATCCCTACCCTTCTGAATAAAATCTGATACCCAGGGCTACTAGTAGCTACATTATTTGAGACAGTACTTTTCCTAAGACTGTGTAGTTCCATGCAGGTATGTTCCAGACAAGACAAGCATTTCTCATAGCCCACGACATTTTAACAAGTTCTAAATTGCTCAGGTTTAGCCTGACACTGGGTTACAGTAAAATTAATGCTCACCACACGTTGGAAAAGGACAGTCAGGAAAACAGCATTTGGAGGCAGGGGACATAACCATACCACTGCTTACTACAATTATAGGAAGAATAGTATTTAGAGGACATTAGAGATTAGTAAAGATTTGGCCTGTTTTTGCTTAATCACCCCAGTCACACACAGGTGTTTCCTGAGCAGTGTAACTTTCTTCCTCATGGTCAATAGCAGCAGAGTTGCACTGTCTGCCTGAGCAGTCTGGTATGGGCTACTGCTCTGAGGCACAGGTTGGGTTGCCTGAAGGAGTCTGTAATTCACGAAGGAGGCACACCCACGGCAAGTCTTTTATATTCTGTTCTAAGTCTCCATACTCTCAGCTGGGCAGCTGAAGATTTGAGCTCTTTTTTATAAAGGGAATCACTGTTCACCGGCAAAAATCCTGCAATCCCACAAAAATGATAATGGAGAGGAGAAAAAAGAAGATTAAAAGAAAATGCAAGCTTTCCCCTAAGTCTTGCTTTTTTCTCTCCTGGCAAGGTTAACCTTTCAGACTGAAAGAGTGGAGAAACAACCTTTTATGCCAGAAGATCATTAAAGGGCTTGCTCCATTAAGTTCTCTCCCATGAAAGTGGTAGCTACACTTAAGCCACTGAATAGCAGTGACCATATATACCTAATTAACTTTGGTGTCCTCCAAGTAAGAACAATGTCAAAAACAGTCAAACCAAACTCTAGCACACGGGAAATTTAATGACAGAAACTGATTTTAAATCCCCTCGAGTTTTAAGTTCTCTCAGAAGTTCTGGACTCAGCATGGAATCACAGGATGAACATACACAATAAAGGAAAGCATTTTGAGAGGTTTCTGTATCTAAAAAATGCATTTTTTTCCTGGAAATCTCACTCAAGTGACATTGGTCAAAAGACAATGAATCACAACTTTTCAGAAGCTAGGCAGAAATTAGATGAAGAGCAGACAAGCGAACATGCATGCAAATAGAAGAAATGTATTTCATTGCATTAGAAGATATATATCTGTGGGAGAACTGGCAGGTCTGCTGGGCTACCATGGAGTAAAGGGAGCATAATCATTAAGGAAAGCTAAGTAATTTTTGTCTATCAGCTTATTTAACCTCTCAGAACAGGAAAGATATTTAAAAGTTTTTAAAAATCATCAGATGACTGCATAAAGCACTTTATGCACACCATATAATTAATCAAGGGAAGCTCTGGCACAAATATCACTGTAGCCAAGAGTCAGTAACAATAATAAGAAAATTTGCTTTCTGTATATATAAGAAAATCCAGAGTCAAGCAAGAAGCAACAAACAGAGCACATGCATCTGGCCCTAAATCAGCTGTTAAATTACGCTATTACAAACATATCTCATTTTAGAAAAGAAAGCAATTACCCAATACACAGAATTTTGGCCTTCCTTAACAACACCAGGGAGAGCAGAGAGAATGAACAGTTCCTTGGGTTTTGTCCCAGTACATCACTTTCTCTGTTGTAATCTGTATACTTGCATACATTTTGCAAAATAAAAGAAGGAATTAGGATATCTTCTCTCATTTCTGAATCTTTTGTAGGAAGTAGGGAAAGGCTGAAGGATTTGTGGATTGAGTGCACCCTCACCATCAAGCTGTGTATGATGCAGTGGACATGCTGGAGGGAAGGGATGCCATCTAAACGGATCTAGACAGGCTTGAGAGGTGGGACCATGCAAACCTCAGGGAGTTCAGCAAAGCCAAGTGCCAGGTCCTACACCTGCACTGGGGCCATCCCAGACACACCCACAGGCTGGGCAGAGAAGTGATTGAGAGCAGCCCTGTGGGGAAGGACTCGGGGGTGTGGCTGATGAAAAACTCACCAGGAGCCAGCAGTGAGTGCTCCCATCCCAGAAAGCCAAGGGAATCCTGGCTGCATCCAAAGGAACATGGCCAGCAGATTGAGGGAGGGGATTGTGCTGCTCTGCTCTGCTCAGACGCCACCTGGAGCACTGCATCCAGCTCTGGGGTGCCCATCATAAGAGGGACAAAGAACTGCTGCAGCAAGTCCAGAGGAGGGTCATGAAGTTGTTAAGAGGACCGAAACACCTGTCCTGCAAAGACTGGCTGAGCAAGGTGGGGCTGTTCAGCCTGGAGAAGAGAAAGTTTTGTGGGACCTCATAGACACCTTCCAATGTCTAAAGGGGCCTAAAGGGAACCTGGAGAGGGATTCTCTGATAGGAACTGGAGTGATAGGGAAAGGAAAAATGGATACACACTGAAAGTGGGAGATTTAGGTTCCATATATGGAAGAGTGATGGTGATGATACACTGGAACAGGTTGCCCAGGAAACCTGTGGATGCCTCACCTCTGAAAGTGCTCAAGGCCAGTTTGGATGGAGGTCTGACCAACCTGGTCTAGTCAAAGCTGTCCCTGCCATGGCAGGGGGGGTGGGACTAAATGATCTTCAAGGTCCTTTCCAATCCAAACCACTCTATAATTCTGTGTGAAGACACCTGTAAGAAGACTGCTATGTCTAGCATATCTACACGTGTATTTGATTTTAAGGTGGGCAGAGACACAGGTGACTGATACTTGTACATAAGAGCAAGAAGAATTGTCCTTCTTAGAATCAAGGATGCTCTTGCTCTCCTCCTGACTGTTGGAAGACAAGACTCTCATTTTCTTTCAGATAAGTGACCTCCCACTGTTCAGCTTATGTCTATTGGGAAACCTGGGAGAAAAAAGTTACATATTGTCTGTTTAAGCTTTTAAATTCAGAGAGGCTGAGCTGCTTCATCACTCAAAACTATAAGTTAGTAGGATACACTATAGGTACACACAGCAATGAGTTGCTTATAGGAAAATAGCACTATAGAGTATCTTAAAAGCACAGGACAAAAGACATGAAAATCAAATCTTCAGACAATAAAAGCTCCCTTAAAGATGACTGTGTAGTTTCTCATTATAATCCAGTTATAATCCATGGTTTACCAGAAAAAAAAGTAGGATATGAACCATGATGTTGCTTCCGGTAGAACTTGCCTTTGATTAGATCAAAAATCAAGACTATAAATTGCAGAACAGCAAACTAGTATCTTGGTACTTACCAGTAACAGATAAAGAAAAAGGGGTAAAACCCAGAGAATGAAATTGATCTGAGCAATGCAATCATTCCCAGGAAATAAACGCTATCTGGTAGCCCTGTAAACATTCGCGAGATCAAGCTATTTGCTTTAAATTGCATCCATCCAAATTTCTAAGTACTCCATTTAATAACTTAATTGCTATCTGTTAACATCATCCACAGCAGCAGCAGGTACCCACACATGAAAATAACTGCTGATGTGAAGAAGCCTGGCTTTTAAAATCAGTGAGCTTCCATGTGAAGCAACCAACAGTTTAAAAATGAAGATAGAAAAATTTCTAATGGAGACTTGGAACAAAGCAGAAGGTGTTTCTGTTAGACTTTGTTGTTTTTGTTGGTTTTGTTTGGACAATTATATTCAGAAGGCAAATTTATAACATTTCTCTTAGTTGCAAATAAAACTTAATATAAGAAAGATGCACCTATGAAAAGATATGTGATTTAGCACATAGAGTCACAGGGTTAAATGAGGCTAGGCTGCCAATAGAGATCCTGCTCTTTTCCTCCTTTTTCATCCTTTCAGTTCACTATTTCACAAAATTTCTTCACTATTTGGTTCACTATTTTTCACAAAAATTTTCTCCAGGCATGTGACCCAGGATATTCTCCTCCACATATTCACCTTATATAGACATCTAAGAGGTAAAGCATGAATCTCTGCAGGTCAGTCTTCTTATTGCCCAAGAGCTGTTAGCCCTGATTAATGAGGATTTTGAGAAAAGAAGCCAAGTATATTCAACTTCTAGTATAGTGCTCATTTTCCTACACTAAGAGCCACAGAACTTAATATTTTCAGGTAGGTCCTTCAGAGTCAATCAACAGGCTCTCCAGTAAAACACCAATCTATGTCAGTAAGAGCAACATCTTCATATTTGCAAAACATTTCCCTACAAAAGCAGCTCTGGGAAAAAACAAAAATACTGAAGCTTTTCCTAGAGAGGTGACAAAGTGCTACTAAAAGAGCTTTGTCAGCTTAGGTGACTGGTGAGAAACAGTCATGAAGACACATTTCACAACCAGGTAGTGAATCTTTATATCCTCTCAGAGACATGTCCTGTGCTTGCTAACAGTCTTCAGTAAGTCTTCACTGCATAGAAAAAAACAAGGGCTGACCTTGTAAATGCACAGAAGCCAGAGCCTGAAGGTTAATTGAGTGATTTCTGTGCCGTATTTGAGACACCTGGGATGCTAGAGAGCAGGAAAGCCCACCAGTCAAAATATGCTACCTTATCACTATAGGTTGGAGAGACTTATATAGCTTCCTAGAAACCATTTTTGACTTCTCAGAAGCTTTAAATATTTCACTACAAAGAGTCTTAAAAAATAAACTTAAAAATGAATGAAGCTACCCACAGGACATCCTGGAGAAAAGAATCAAGCAAGTATCTGCATCATCAAATTCGTCATACTATGAAGGCTTAAAACAGCAAGCTGGAATTAAACTGAGAAGAGACTGGCATACAGCTGTAGGTTCTAGGAGAGGCCATGAGGGAAATGAAAACCATTCTGGTCAGAGAGTAACTAGAGGGAGGAGATAGGAAAAGGCACATCCACATAATATAAAGGACAAGACTATTTCCCAGTGGCTGCGAAATCCATCTTTAGCACTTAAATAAATGGCCTTGTTTCCAACAGTAACTTGCAGCAGTTCCTAAAAATCTCAACATTGAACTGCATACAATTCAGAGTCAAAAAAAGCAGGCACTTATTTGACTGCCTAATTTTAGGCATTCAGTTTCTAGAATTTCTCATACCTATTTTAGGACTCAGAAGAAACCTGAAACTTGGAACAACATCTCTGAAGACCTGAACTGCTGATGCCACAGAGGAAATACACATTTCTTCCTGAGATTTTTTTTCCTTTCCTCCATCAACAGTAATTCACAATACAAAATAAGAAACTTGGAGATAAATGGCAACTTCTCAGCTGTGACAATTTCAGTACTCCAGTACTCCAAATATAAATACCCTAGGTTTTATTTAAAAAACCAAACTAAAACTGAAATCTTCATCAGCTCTTCCCTGAAGCAGAGACACTTTACAAATGCAAGGGTGTGGCTCATTTCTGAAATTAGCATGTGAAAGGCTATTTTTATAAGCATAGCAGCTGCCCAGATAATACAATTAACAACTCACTTAGCTATTACTCTCTTCAAAAACAGATGGATGATTACTAATCATGCACAATCAAAACAAAGATGGTATGCTGAAAGGTTACTATCTGGAGTATATGTTTTTCACAGTTTAAGGATTGCTAAATGAAATACTTCTGGACTAAACCATTTTTTTCCTGTACAACTTTTCTTGTGCCATATAATTGCATAACACAAAGGGACTCTGTTGACAAAAACTCCTATTTATTGACAGAATGAAGAACTAAACTAAAAGAATCCCCCCTTATTCTGCTCTGGCAAGCTGTACCAGTCCTGATCTGCAGGCAAGTTTGTTTAGTGTGCCTATTCACCCTGACTCTTTAAATTCTGTGAAACCAGCTTATGAAATGTACCCAATGTACAAAGAAAATCCCCAAAAACCTAGCCAAATTTCTGACAACAGAAAGCCAGTTAAGCAAAGTGTGCAGAACTATTGTCAAGAAACAGACTTCTTACCTTGGGTAAGCATTTCCAAAAAACTGTCTTAACAGCTGAACTCGCACCAGATAGCCCAACAGTGGGTATACAGTCATCATTTGGAACAGCAGAAATATTCTTGCAACAAATGACATGATGTCATCACTGGGAAAGTTATCTAGAAAATTCTAAACATATAAGTAATGTTACATATCAATGGTGGCTTGTTTACATGCATTTGCTGGTTTTTAATATCTGTGTGCCGGAAAGAAGGGGATAAAATCCAAACAACTACAATTGCTAAATGAACTCCATTACATGAAAAACCCTCTCCCTCTTATACAACTACCTTGCCACCAAATTACAACCAATTTTTGAATATTACTAGGCTGATGTCAATGTTAATGTTAGTATAATGTAAGGAATTACTTTCTGATCTTCTGAACACCCTCAAATAATCCAGGTTGTGAAAGGGCTATCTGACCTTTTAGGCAGATGGATTCATATGCTTCTATTATCTGTCCAATCATACCTACTTATTAAAAACAGTTATTTAGTGAGTAAAACTGCATTACATACAAATGAGAAAGGGATCGTAAACTACTAGTGGGAACATCTAAAAAAGTATTATAAGACTTAAATATCATAGAAATACATGTATGGTTTCATAAGTACCCGAGATAACTACAGAAAATAAATGGGAAGAAAATCACTCATTATCTGTTATTTAACTTTGGATTTCATCCTGTGGAATCCTGTGGTTAAAAAAAATCATTTCATGGTTTAACAGTGGTACCAGTTCTAAGTAATCCACAGTCAGAGGAAGCCTTTAAATGCTGCCTTACTGCTAAATATTATGCCAGAGCTATAGAAAATATATATATATTATATATATTATATATAATATATATAAAATGGATCCCTCACTGATAACTGCTATCTCTGAAGCAATTTAGGGTGTGGAAATCAGCTTTACCTATAAGCAGATAAGAGTTTTTAGCTTTAACAGAATATTACATGTGGTGCTAATATCTGAAGAACTGCAGGCAAGGCTCACCAGAATGTCAGACTCCAGACTGTCAGACTTCAAATACAATTGCAGTGAGGACTCCTATCTAAACAAGCTTACTTTCACATTCTATTTCTTCTGGAATCCCAATGAGTCACTGCACACACTTCTTAGAATTAAAGATGCTAAAGAAATGAAAAGCTCAATTGTTCACTTGTTAATTTTGGTCCTTCATCACTTTCACAGAGTATTTATTAGACATTTGTTTTCCACCAAAATATTCACCATGGATCTCCTGGAGCGGGTCCAGCTCAGGGCTACAAAGATGATCAAGGGATTGGAGCACCTCTTTTACAAGGAAAGGCTGACGGAGCTGGACCTGCTCCTGTTGTACCTCATCAATGTATATTTACAGGTATCTGAAAGGAGGGTGTCAAGAGGACGGACTTGGCTCTTCTTGGTGGCGCCAAGCAACAGGGCAAGAGGGAATGGGCAGAAACTGATGCACAGAAAGTTCCAGCTGAACATGAAGAAGAAATTCTTCACAGTGTGAGTGACTGTGCACTGGAACAGATTGTCCACTGGAGTTCTGGAGTCTCTCTCATAGAAGATATTCCAGAACCATCTGGATGCAATCCTGTGCCATATGCTCTGGGATAGCCCTGCTTGAGCAGGGAGGTTGGACCAGATGACCCACTGTGGTCTCACCAAAAAACCCATTTTGTGATTCCATTAAATGCATACTGCAGTGAAATATCTCACCTGTTCAATACATTCTTTGGATAACGGTGGAGAAGGAAAAGATGCAAAAATTATCACTCCAACATACAGATATGTTAGTCCAACCAGGAAGTATGCAATAGAGAGGTCTCTCACCTGAGGAAAAACAAGATTTATTTTGGCCAGCCAGCACTTGCACACAAAACCAGATGAAATAAAAACCTCGTAAGAAAATTTCTATTTCATATATTACTGGTACTTTTATATGCATTACTTCTTCATATTTACTACTATCACTTGTACATTTTTATTTTTACTTCCTACTACTTGAATGGAGGTTCTGATCAGATCAGAAAGCTGCAAGGAGATACCCCAAAGTGGAATTAGACAAGTATTATTTATCTCTCAACTTTCAAAAAATGCACCATGAAAGAGATATGCCAAGAGATGTAGCATATTATTACTGATGCATAAACATACACTAGTTATTAAAACAAACAGGAAATTCCTTCTACTTTCATACATTCATCTACTCCTATTAAGACCCTCAGGACACAAACACAGTTGTCCAAGACAAAAAGCCCAGCAACGCCCTATGCTATTTCTTGTCATGAATAAAATCTTGCAATCAAAGATATCAGCCCACCCAACTGCAGATATAGTACAAAGGAACTTAATCAAAACTTTTAAGGAAAGAGCATTGAAGCTAGGGTTATAAATCCACACTTAACCACACTACATACACTTAAGTATGGATTTAAACCTAAACTTCAATGTTCAGTTGTGAAAATTTCGGCTCTCTTTATAAAATATAGAATATATACAAATACTTTACACTACACAAAAATAATTACAGATTTATTACAGGAAAACCACTGGCAAAACCAATTAAGTACTTTATGGAACTAGAGAATCCACATACACATCAGACTGATCTCACAGCAATCTACTTGGTGACTTATTCTTCTACATAAATTCCTTCCTTTGGAAATAAAGAGGGAGACCATTTGTTTCTAGTTATTAGCAAACCAAATTCTGTATAAGGTTATATTACAGTACAAAACACTCATCACCTTGCAGCAAACTATTTGTTCAGCTGCTGCTAATCATCAGCTTCTTAAAGGATTACTAGTAATGTTTCAATACATGACCCTATTTTCCTAAGACTGAGAAGCAAGTCTTACTAGTTCAGGCATAGCATCAAATTATTAGGATTATACTGGTTTCCAGACCAGGATGATAATTATCACCTACAGCTAGCTCACTGAGCACGAGCAAAGCTTCTCCACATCTGTGCATGAAAATGTTTCCCTAAGTGCTTCTTCACACTATCCTGTTAACAGAAGAAGCATATCTTACACCACTCCAGGCTCTGCCAAGAGAAAGGCAATCCCTGAGGAAAGTATAAAATGCTAGATTATGAGTTTTGAGAGAAATTCAAATGGAAGTCAGTTTTTGGTGAAAGATGTGGAATCTCCTATTCATTTTGCCAGTGTTTTTGGGGTAGAAGATCGCTGTCTGATGAGGAATATTATTTGCTCTTAAAGGCTGATGGAAAAAATGTATCTGTGTGCTTTGAACACATTTCAGGGTGGCCTTCAAGCTCATAGCAGCTGCACATTTCTAGCTGCAACCTCTTCCTCCTGCTGACTAGTTAAATGCTCAAGAAAGATGATTCCCTAGACTTCACCCTCCTCATACTGGTCATTAAATAAGGACTATCAACTTTCATCAGAAGCTGAAAAGTAGCCTTTAAATTGCATGCAGAACTTCTCCTCATAACAGGAGAAGTTGCACAGGTTTTTTTATAACATCTACATCTTCAAAAGCACCAGTGCCCATCCATCCTAAGAACTGATTTTAAGGATTCTAAATATGAGCATCTGAATTTCTTATAGGTATTTCTTACAGTAACTTCCATTAACTGCAGTACTCAGAGACACAGTAAGGCTGTTTTGCAAAAAGATACAGACTCTCATTCCTTGAGAACAGGACTTCAACGATTTTTCAAAACGTATCCAAGACCTTCTTAATCCACATCATCTGCCAAAATCTGCTTTAAATCTGGTGTTTTAGGTGTAGTCCTAATGCATTAAAACAGAATAGTAACTTACAGTTGTTATTTGTACTTTGCCTAACTATAGAACACGTAAGTTCTAGAACCAACTGTAAAACTATTTTTGCTGTGACATGTGCATGCAGCTGTGAGGGCAAGAGATCCGAAATAAAATTCTTACTGCTTCCTTTGGACATGAAAAACGGTCGATAGGTGGTGTGCTATTATCTCCAACAGGTACTAGGACGAGTACTAATCAGTTCATGTTTCTAGAGTTCTTAAGGGTGTATGATTTAATCTGCCCTGAAACTAAGTGCTGAGATAATTTTGATAATTTATTTTCATAGCATGTAACACAACAGGCTTTTATCTCCAGGTGCTGTCGCCACGCAAGGAGTACACAGATTTTGATTTCAATAAGCTACTAAAATACAAATAGTCAACTTGAAAACCCAGATTTATTTTTTTCTCAAACATCTATTCTCTCCCTTCCAAACATAAGTTGCTGCGTATAAGATGGTTATCTTTGTACAACAACATGTGTTTACATAACAGAAATATCTTTTGATTAATGTCCATCATTCCTCAAGAGACCTGGGTTCACTCCCTAAAGACCTCGACAGTACTGTTTAGACAGCATAATTCCAGATAAAATCAATGGGCATATGCGAAGAGATAAAAGGATAATTTTAAGTAAGAGCAGTAACTACACTTTTTTATTTTAAATTTGATACTTGAGGCATTTACATACAAAATGGACATTGCTGTGGTGAAAGCTGCCTAAGCATAAGAATATAGCAATACTTACAGCCACAGTTTAAGAATCAAATTTGTAGAAAAAATAATGTTGGAAGTAGGAAGTATTTATAGAATCATGGTGGAAGTCTCAAAGTAAGTATCTAAGGTAACATGCAGGTCACAGTCCACAAGGATCACAGCCTGACACCTGACAAGCCCTTGTCAAATACACCTGAAGTAACAGGCAAATTTTCAGACAGAGCTTGGAGGACACATGTTAGCTGCAATTACTGCTGACAAGGAGCTCTCCTGGTCAGATCCACAGAACAAAGTGTTAGAAGTGCCACTAGAAGAAGAGAAAATTGGGTGACCTAGGCTGGCAGCAGCAGTAGAACAAGGGACGTTATCACCCTCCTAACAAAATTAGGTGGAGCTAACAAAGACAACCCTGAAAGTACAAGACATTGTACCACACTCACAGTCAGTACTCAGGTGCTGGCCAGACCTGCAAAGAGAAGGCTCTGTGGCTCTATGGACATTGCTTATGCGGTGCTGCAAAGAACAGGCTACTTCCAGGCCTTGATTTATCTATTGAATGACATGGAAGAAACAGTTCACTTCCTTCCTCAATACCAGTGAAAGCTAGTTTGTGGTGTTGCTTCTTGGATGGAGAAGCCTGTATCAGTGCTTAGTAATGATTACCACATTTGAAATACGTTTAGGTAATCTCATGTCAGATTAGTCTCTTCTCAAGAGAGATGCTGTCTCTGTAATATCTCAACAGGACTTTGATCTAGATCGTAAAAACAGACTTCATCTGTTCATGCATCAAGGGCAAGTGGTAACATTTAATTGGGTGACAAAAAAAAAAGCACTTCACCAGGATGGATGATGCTGTGCATAATTTTTGTGGAAAGAAAAACCAACGGTATGGCACCATCCATAGAAGCTCACGCTGTTTACAGGGAATAAAGTGTTTCAACACTGCAGAAAATAAATACCACTTACAGCTCCATGCCTTCTGCAGTTAATACCTAGACAAAAAACATCTTCCCAATCACAGCCTCTCTCCCAGGTACAGCCACAAACAAATGTTAGGAGACAGCACTAGTGTATTTATACCTGTAGATCATGGTGGGCTTGTGTAACATCTGTACTGTTGCTCAGAGAAACTGATCACAGACATGAATCAGGAAAAAAACAACCAACCAAAACCCACAGTTAAACTCCTTTTTGTGGCTGGGTTACGTTTCCTAGCAAGTTGTTTTCAAACCATTTGACTGAGCACTGTACAAAAACGTACATTGATAAATGCAAGGAGGCAGCACCAGTGGGAGATGGGACCAGGAAACTCAATTCTGCAGACTGAACTGCAGACTAAAAACCTGCTCACAGGGCTTCTCCAGGCTGTGCTGCTAACATGTGGCTTACTCTGGTGCACTGCTCTTTTCTCACACCCACACCACTGTACAGGAATAGCGGCCAGAGCAATCCTCCCCCATGTGTGTTTTAGCTTTGGGCTGTGATGCACGCCTGTGACCAGAATGGAAGCTGCTATTGTTTTGAATTTCTGACTCCATAAGAGGAATGTTATTGTTTGTCTTACTTTTTTTCACCTCCCCAAAGAGTTGTTCTATGACCACTAGTTTCAGCAAGTTTTGTTCAAGACTAAAACAGTGCTTATCCAGCTTGCCAAGTTCCGTGCTTTTTCACAGACCACTACTGGAAGTGACATGTTAACAGGTCGATAAATAAAACAGTGACGTTTTTATCCATAGAGTTATATCAGCATCAGCCCATCAGATAGTGAGAGAAGAAAGCATCTTGTAAATATATGGAAAAAACCCCCCACAACTTATGACAGAGAGCAGACCCCTATACATATGGAAATCCCCCACTTAGCCCAGCAGCTTAGTGACATAATCACCAAACAGCTCTTCCAGAGCATAGATACTTCATTAACATTTGCAAAGCACTTTTGAAACCAAGGTGAAACGCTCCCATACAGCTACAAAAGGAAAAGAGATCTCTGGCCAAATAAAACTACCTCAAGAACTACACAGAGATTTGTTTTGCAATTAAAAATTTTTCCTGCCATACTTCAGAGGTGTCCTTTCTGAGCAATTTGCACATTCTTCTGGAATGCTGAGTTTTTCAAGGGCTTGAGATCCATGCTAAGGCTGACTTGGAAATTCAACTTAAGCTCCAGGAAGGGTATTAGAAAAGCTGATTCAAATGCAGGCAGCAGTTTCTTCCTCCTTCACACATGAAAAGCAGGCTGGAGAATACTCAAGGTGCTGCTTTTTTGCATCTGATTGCTTGCTCTGATGTAAATGGAGGGGGAAAATACACAGGAAAACCTTGAAGATGGAATGAGGGTATTAGGCCTCCTCTGCATATAGAGCTGATTGCTGGAGATCTAGTCTTTAGAATTTGAAAGCCACAATTA
The DNA here is from genome assembly GCA_037013685.1 of Acridotheres tristis. Lineage (NCBI taxonomy): Eukaryota > Metazoa > Chordata > Aves > Passeriformes > Sturnidae > Acridotheres > Acridotheres tristis. Next base: position 62,601,725 of record CM072919.1, on the reverse strand, counting down.
TAAAGAAACCTTGCCCTTCTCTACGTCCTAAGATTTTCTTAAGAGAACTGAGAAAAAGCTTACTTAGCTTTCTCTGCCCAGACCTCCAGCTGTTAAACTAATTTCTGAGAAGCCCAGTAAGTCTCCAGAAGCTTCCTGGAGGAGAATTCATGACTCTTTTGCAGATATGGTCATTCGCAAGCTGATCCTGATTCACAGGTACAAGGAAGTAACTATTTAGATTTCTAAGGCCTAAGAGGCCATCTCATTGCATTGGTACATAATCTGCATTTCACTGCGAAATAATCAAATCTCATATATTGTATCTGATATGTTAAATAGGCATCTGGCTCTCAATGGCACGGATTGACAAGGGGGACAAGATGACATCCAGAGGTTCCTTACAACTTCAAGCATTCTGGGATTCTATGATGTCGTACCAGTTTTTCATACAGCTAGTATTTTAAAATCTTTTTATGTTATTGCAGGTATTTACAGCTAATATTTTAATGAAGCTGGAAAAGAATCCTTGGAAGTAGGGAGGAAAAGATAAAATAATAAAAGTAATAAGAGTAAAAGTTACTCTCAGACTCTGTGTATTGTGTTTATTCCATCTGGTATTCTATAATGGAAAGATATTAATAAAGAATGCAGTTCCATCTGGAGAAGCAGTGCTTAACTTTTTCAAGGGCAAAGCACCAGACCAAAGACTATATATCACAAAGCCTCCTGATCCAGGCTTCAACTTGCAGGATTTCCTAAATTGTGCCAAGTTTCTCTATGGACCTTGACTAAAATTGTGAGACAAAACTATTGAAGCAACTCTGAGAAAAGGTACTACCTAGACCCCAAAACTACTGTTTGAGATTCTGCTAAGATCAGTCCTGTACCAAACATTTCCCACCATTTTTCATTCTAAAATTGGTCAGTTTTCATTGAGTCCTACAACACTGTCACATCATCTACCTCTTGTGTGCAGTTTGGCCATTTAATACCAGCTTGACCAAAAGTAAGTTTGGGGCATTCCTCAGGGCTTTTATGTGAATAAATTTGTAATTTATCTTCCACTCCCTCATAGCAAGGAAAAGAATGTGTAACTTTCTTCTTATAAAATCACAGGAAAAATATTACTGTTGTCTGGCAATCTAGAAACAAACGAGCACAGTCTTGTGAAGATACTTACATTGTTTTCTTGATTCCTGTTATTCTGAAGAAGTGTGATGACACAATTGTGGATGAAGAAAGCAAGTGTTAGCACCCCTGTGAGCTGAGGGAACAGAATTCTAAACTCTAAATGAAGAAAAAAAAAGTGTTTTAAAATTACTTCTTTGAAACAAGCAATGCCAAAATGCAGATGACATACAGTGCAGAAAGGCAGAGCAATTTCTTATCATGCTTTACAGCATGTATGAAAAAATTTATTTCTTGTCTCTATGGGAATAGCATTGTTCTGCTTTTTTAATACTCAAAAGATGTTCACAAGATGATGGTTCTGGAAGTGCTGCAAATGGTCTAGGAATTCACCAATGCATAGTATCATTAAAGCATCACATAGTTGGTATTACCTAAAAATATATGTACTCATCAGAGTGCTAACAGCAATTAGAGATCCCTGAGATAGCTCAGCTTCTGAGAAGCATCTGGAAATATAGCATGATACTCTTCAGAGGTTCACAAACCCTTACAGAAAAAACCACAGAGTTCCCTGCAAACATATTTAAAACAGACTTCTATAAAGTGCTATAAAGTTAGGAAAGTATGCAACTAATGGAGGGCTTATCCAAACTGAAAGAATAAGCTTTCCCTAGAGCTAGTTTCACTGTACCTTCAATACCTAATTAGCATGATGCACTACTGACAGAATTGAGAGTGCAACCAACATCTGATCTCGAATTCCGGGCTCGTTTTCCATCCACTACTTCAATCTCAATTAAAAAAAGCAAACTGACAGTTTCAGAATCTCTCGGTAGCTGTATTTGTATGCATTAGCTACATGTTTTGTCTATCTCCTAGTAATCCTAGGAGTTTTTGCCAAATTAATCAAACTACTGGGTGCTCTACTTTTCAATGGCCTGTAGCATATATGTCACTAAACTAATTTTTGTTGTTTCTAAGAACAAAAGTGATACTATTCCAATGTACAGGATACTGCTGCCTGGAAATAACTGGTCATAAAATTTTGCCTACTGTAAAGGTTGGGGAAAAACCAGCTAGGACCTAACCCTGGTTCTCTTATTCCAGGTTTCTTAAAGAAGAAACTGATCTCTTTAGGCTACCTGTCCAAGTAATACCAAATGCCACTTGTTTAAGATTATAGTATCTCACAGAGTAATTTGTAACAGTAATTTGGAAAGAGCAAGTAGCCATCAAACAACTTTCAAGAAAATAAAAACATACTGATGGGTATTGATGGGATAAAAACAGCTAATGGATGCTTGAAAGAGAAGGGCTACTAAGATTGTTGCCTAAATAGAGAGAGATAGACTGGGAAGTACAGGAAAACTACTTGCAAATTATGGTGAATGAGCTATTTCATTTAAGACAGCAGTGTGGGGAACTTAGAGCACCCTTAACAGTCAGTCTGTCTACAGTTTGTCATTTTTAATTGCTACTGAAACAGGCATGATCTGAAACTGTTGCAACCAGAATTTAAAATAACATAGGTGAAACAGGACTATGGCAAGCTGTCTGTCACAAGCTATATGTTGAAGATTCCTCTGACAGGCAGTCCTCCTCTTTCCCACTGTTGATATTGTCTTTTAACTAAGGAACATCATGGGGAAAGGGACTCCTTGCCACTTTGTCCAGAGGGATCTTTTCTCTACTTGCAATACCAGACAGCATTTCCTCACTTTATTTATGTCTCTGAGGTGTTAAATGGTGATGAGAAAAAAAAAAAATCTTAAACACACCAAATATATGCTTCACTACTGCATTTTAACTATTTTACCTGGTACGAAAAATTCATTCTCTGTAAACCAGTTGAATTCTAAGTGTATTCCCAGATGAACAGCCTTTACCGTAACCAGAAAAACTAAGTAGACAACTGAAACTGTACCTGGAAAAAAACAAGATCCAAATAAATACCATGATATAGTAGGAAGTATTTATGCAGGATTTAATTTCTGTTCCATCCATCTAGTTACTAGTAGTCAAACATTTATGGTTGGTATTCATTCCTAACGGAAGACTAGGTCTAAACTTTTTCTTTACTTCTCTTACACGTCAGAGGTCTCTTACAGAGAGAAAAAATAATGCACATGCACACAATGTAAACTTCCTGCAAGTTTAATATTTCCCAGGTGCTGGTGATAGCAGAGGAAGTACCCTGTAATCCCTGTTGCTGGGCAGGTAGGAAGGTCTTTAGGCACTAATAGACCAGTTCCAGCTTTCACTGCCAGGATTTCAGTCTAAGTTTAGACAGTGTTGATCACAGTACTCCAGCTATTACAATGTCCATCTAGCCACTGACCTTTTGAACCAAACAGCTCAATGGAAAATGAAATTACTTCACTTACGAATTTCACACTGGGAGCTAGAAGTTGATAATGACATTTCAACTACTACTGATTAAAACATTGTGTTAATTTTAAGTTTGGATAATCTTTATTATAATACTAGATTTGCATTCCATCTCATTGGTTCAGAGGCATCCAGCAGTACTCTGCACAACTAAAGGACAACAAATGAAACCACAGATGGGTATAATGCTTGCTGTGTATACCGTGGGATGGAGGGTCTTGTGGGGATACAGTCTTGCGTCAGACCATTTGAAAGAGACAAGAGGAGAATAGTAACTAAATAATAATAGTTACTAATAGTAACTAAAAATTGAAGGAAAGTGAACAACAATAATTAAGGCTACTGCAATGAACCTCGTGGCAAGAAAGGCTGCTAGTGAGCAGAGAACAGGCTGTAAGTAACCAAAGACAAAAACCCAGTTCTAACAGTTTAGAATATTCCATGGCTATCAAGATAAGCAAAACTTTACTGAGATAAATTTCAGCATCTCAAAATTGCCTTCCATTTTTTCTTGTCCTATAAACTTCAGTTTACAAAAATTAAGGCAATTTTGAACAGCTTCTGAGTTAATAATCTACTGAAGCGATAATAATAATAATTAATAATCTACTGAAGCGATGAGTAATTAATATTCTGGGTTTTAAATTTCTAATGTTATATCTACCTACATAAAACCCACACCTTTTGCACAGAAGCAGTATCAAGTACCCAAATTCCTTTGTGGTATTTTCATTTAGTGGTTTCAGTAAGAGCAGATCCAAGCTCTGATGAAGTATCACTATGGAACAGATGAACAAATTAGACCTTCAAATCTCTGTCCTCTACCTCCTTTACAATGCATTTCCAACTCTTTCGACCTCTGATCCCCATCTAGTTTTCTTTTTCTCTTCATTGTGAGCTTCAGTGTTATCCCTCAGACCTCTTCAACTCCCTGAACTGTGGCCAGCTCCACCTGTCATGCATATGCTTTACTCACTTTATCAGCCTCACCCACCTTGGCGTTCCACCTCAAGACATGGAAGCAAAAAGTCACAATTGTTTCCTCTGCAGCAGAGGAGTCCACAATATTGGAAGTTGGGACAAAGAACAGCAGGAGGTCATACTGGCTGACTGATATTGTGATTAATTAATCACCTGCCTGGCAGAAAATTACTTCAGATCAGAAGCAACTTCTGGTTTGAAATGTTTACTAGAGGAGGAAGAGTATGTCTGACTATACCAAGTGTATTTATCAAATGCTGCACAGTAGTATGCATAGAACCATTTGGGAAGATCTGCTGTAGATGTAATGGAATTTGCTTCACAGGATTATCAGGCAAGAAAAAGTAAGAAAAATTAACTCCTTATACCCATAAGATTCAAGCAAAGCAGCACACAAAGCCTGTGGGGCTAACAAACCAACTGGCAACCCACTTCAAGGCACAATATGGGCTGCCAGAAAAATACTGGAACAGTGGCTGGAAAGCTGCCTAATGGAAAAGGACCTGGAGGTGCTGGTTGACAGCAGCTGAACATGGGCTGACAATGTGCTGATGGGTGGCCAAGAAGGCCAATGGCATCCTGGGCTGGATCAGGAATAGTGTGGCCAGCAGGAGCAGGGCAGGGATTGTCCCCCTGTACTCAGCTCTGGTGAGGCTGCTCCTGTGACATGAATACTGTCAGTTTTGGGACCCTCAAGACAAGAAGGGCATTGAGATGCTGGAAGTGTCTAGGGAAAGGAAATTAAGCTAATGAAAGGTCCAGAGCACAAATTCTATGAGGAGCAGCTGAGGGAGCTGGGGGTGTTTATCCTGGAGAAAAGGAGGCTCCGGTGACTTTAACACTCTCTACACCTGCCTGAAAGGAGGACGTAGCCAGATGAGACTTGATCTCTTTTCCCAGGCAATAGGATGAGAGGACATGGCCCCAAGCTATGCCAGGGAACGTTAAGATTTGGAAAATGTTCTTCTCGGAAACGGTTGCCGAGCATTGGAACAGGCTATCCAGAGAAATGATTGAGTCAGCACCCCTAGATGTATTGAAAAATTATGGAAATGGTTTAGTGGTGGACTTGACAGTGTTGCGTTAATGGTCGGACTTAATAACCTTACAGACTTTTCCAAATGAAACGATTTATGATTCTACTCACGGGAGTAGTTTTCACTGTCTTCTATACACTTCAGTTACAATGAACCAATGCTTCAGTAGTATTTGTTACCTACCTAGGACATTAAACTTCGCAAAGAAGGATGGAGACTTGAGATTGAGCAGGGGTAGAAGAACTGCAATAAGGTAAAACGGTACTGTTTGTGATTTGTCCCACCATTCCTCAAAGAGTTCAAAACCTGTTCTGTTGCCAGAAGAGAACATCACACTCCTGTTCTGTGGTGGGTGATCACTAGCAGCACTTGGACAAATGACTGGAAGAAAGGAAAAGAAAAATATCCTCAGATGAAAAGGGTTTTACTTGCACAGAATATTCACAGCCAAGATCCCACAATTGATGGTGTGTTTTACCCACTGAAGATTGCTCAAGTGCAATGTTCAGTATCTCAATTCCTAACTTCTGCTTGTTTTTTTTAAGCAGGAATTCATTGCTAAGATTCCACTGCTAAGCACCTTGCACTCTAATCTGACAATATTACAGTTTTTCCAGCTGATCACAACAAAGATGATAATTTCTCTGAAGCCCAAGTTGTGATACAGGATCATCCTTCAAGGTACATACCTATAATGAGGCCTGTTCAGTGCCTATGTGCACCTGCTGGAAGCAAGTCACAGCAATGCTGCCCTGCATCTGGCTGCATATTTAGCATCCTAATCTGTCCCTGCACACTTCAGTAAGATTGTATCAACCAAAATCCAAGCGCACCTCTGTACAGAAGAGCCTGAATTACTGTAAATTGCTCTACAAACAAACAAACAAACAAGCAAAGGATTACAAAAAGCTACTGTAACAACTGGTAGGTCAAAAACTCATACGCAGAACAAAAACACTCTTGTCATCTTTGTGCCATGACAGGGGCAAGTACATCACTGCCAAACAACATAATACAACAGATTTAAGATGTGGGCCAGTAACACTGCTAAGAGGGAATGTCATACTCATCTTACATGGAGGTTGATCAATGGCAGCACCTGACCAAGTGACTGGAACAAAAATCAACCAAAAAGACCCTCTGAGGAACACATGCCTATGAAGTGCTGTGTTGAAATATAAAACTTACTGTTCTCATAATGTCTTATTTAAAATCTTGGCATCCCACAATACTCGATAGGCAGTATCCTACACTATCTGCATTCTCATTCTGTCAAAAAGGCAAAAGCATAAAAAGCGTTCTGACAAATTTCTTGCTTAAAAGAGGATTGTTTCACAAACCTTGAAAAATGCTTTTGCTCTTACTGATCCCCTTGGTAGCCCTGAATGTCCTGTCAAGAGTAACTTGAACATCTGGCAGCCTTCAATTTTGTGTAACAGCTGCTTTACATCTTCTAATTGGTGGAGGATAGTGTGGAATTGTCTACTTTGCCTCCAAGTTATAACCCCTGCTGCCTAAGCATGGGAGAGAACAGCAGAAGCAGGAGAGAGCACAGATTGGTGCCTAGCTGGCAAGGACTGTTAAAGGAGCAGGATTCAACACCAGCTCAAATGCAAATCAACTGGTTTTCAGAATTATTTCTCAACTCCTTTGCCTGACTCCAACATCTGCTCGCCAGAAACACAGCTGCAGCTAGCGTTACACACAGCTGCCCAGCTGGTAGTGATATGTTTCCCCATTCCTCATGCACTCAGGATAGAAAAAGCTTTCTGCTTCCTCAGAAACGGATTCAGTCACTATCACAGAGGCAGAAACGATTCAGGGGTCGACAACGCCTGCCTTGCTTTGCTGCTGTCTTCACTCTACATTATTCTGCCTACTTGAGAACCTGGAACAGATCTATGTTCATATTTGACTGCAGTTTCTTCCCTTAGTTGTGCAAATGTTAGACTCTAAAAAGCACAAGCAGAGGCTCAAGTAGCCTGACATTTGTTTCTTTTTTGCACTCAGCATTGAAAAAGCTGTTCTTACATAAGCTTTTTAAAAAATAATCTTGCTGCAGAACTTGCTGCCCCAGCCAAGATTTTAAACAGTAAACAGAACTAAGGCGCCTCACATTTAGGGTGTGAAAGTTAAAATTCCTTAAGGCAATTCCTCATTGTGAAACTACTGTTAAAAAGTTAACCATCAGGCTTTTAAGGAGGATGTATCTGGGCACACAGAAACTTGTAGCTAGCTTTTCAATCCTTTCTCACCCCCACTTTCTTTACTTATTTTTCACTTCCCCAGTTATTCAGATCTCCAAGTGCGTGGTTATTTGTGGAAGTACAAATCCCTGATAGAAAATTATAGCTTTTAAAGAAACACATAGTTACAACTCATGATATGTACTTTGTAACTAAAATGTGGTTAGGTATTGAAACATGATGATTTGCCTTTAAGCCCCCACCCCAAAACTGGAAACACATATTGTAATTGCTTCTTACCTTTGTTACTTCCATTGGTGCCAGGAACAATATCTGTTACATTAATGTCATGAACGAAGTCTGCAAAGAAGAAAATCTCACTATCAATGTCTCATACCTTTTATTAGGCTTTCATCTGTTGACTTGACTAAAATCAAGAAAATATTTTGAAAAACTACATCAGAGGCACGACATAGCAGCTTGCACTCCCTCTAGACCCAAGTGAAAATTTTCAAACTACTGTAGAAGTGTTTTAAAGTAGCTCTGAAAATAATAAATTGTATTACTTTCTTCTCAAAAGCCATGTCCGTCTATAAATTTCCCAAGACTCCTCATGCCCAGGATTCCTGTTCCACAAGCACACCTCCACTTCTCCCAGCTACTCAGTTGGTAGTGTTGAATAATAAGCCAGTGAGGAGATGAATCTTAAATCCAGCCTCTTTTGGGACAGAAAAAAGGGGCATGCAAACACACCCCTAGTCCAGACAGTGTTTTACAGAAAAAGCTTCCCTTACTGATTTTCTAATATGTTCTTTTTCAGAAGAGGCTCTGTGGGATGCTTTTTCCATGTTTCCATGGCAAATTCTGTAAAAATGTTTTAAGCCTCACTGTCATATAGGCATCTCTGGTACCGTTTTATTTCCAGGACACTACTTTACTGCTACTTTACTGCGATACCCCACCAGTTATCTCCAAGTTTCTGTAACCTCACCTTTAAAAGGGTATTCGACAGCAATTTCATGATATATATTTATGAATTATATATATACACACACAGAAAATGCTCCATCAGCTTGAATTAGTGTGTCACTGGTTAAATTTTTCTTCTGTTGCATGTGGATGTGTTATGTGCACAGAAAATCAACGGGGCAGTTGGCTTCAGATTTTTTAAATACAATTAAAAGCAGCTTGTTTCTCATAAAGAAAGCAAAAAGTCTTGTGGGAAGAAAACTGTTTCTTCTTTCTTTATTTTGATTTATGACACCCTGAATCACAAATAAGTTTCTCATACTTGCTTCCACTAGTTCAGAGCACATAACAGTCAGAAGATTTTCGTTAAATCACTGTTTCGTGTTCCTAATTTTAAAAAGTACCTAGTGAGAAGCCATCAAAATTAATAGCTCTTATAGAATTAAACCACTTTCAAATTTGTTATAGGTGTCAACTTCTGTTTCTTCTGTATTTAAAAAGCAGTTTAGGACTGGCAATTACATTTGTGAATTTTGTTTTTCCCATAAAACAAAAACTGTACAAGACCACGCAACACCATGTTAAAGAAAAGACATGATATTGCACTCAGCTAACAATTCTTGAATTCTTTGTGTAGATTTCTAGACCATCCTCCTGCAGGAAATCAATTTTTCCCCATCTAAATTGTATGTGCAAATGTTTTAAGAAGTCATCTGAATGTATTAGAATTAAACATAGTAGCCTGCTTAGAATACTGAGAAACACATGGCTAGAATATGCCATTGTTTCAAACCTACATCCTATTATGTATTTTATCACCTAGTAATTAAGGTTAATTAATTAATTAATTAATTATGAAAGTTAGGACAAGAAGCCAGAGATTGTTATCTCAGACCAAACAACTTAAATAAGAACTCCAATATAGGCAAGGGATAAAATAACATGACAGTCCCATGGAAAAGCAGGACTTTTTTTCCTAGAAAATAAAGACTTTTTCACCATTTTGAATTTTGCTTATTAGAATTGGCATTATTTCATTTAGAATAATTTAAGATTAAAGTGTTAATCTTATTAAAAAACCCTGAAGTCTAAAATGAAATGGCTGTAACACCAAATAAATTAGGTCAACTATAAAATTAATCAGTCATTAACCAAAATAGTAAAGTATGCCCTATAGGGATGGTGCAAATTCTAATTAAACACTTTGCAACAGGCTTAAGTGTCTGCGCTGTTATTTGCCCAGAGATAATCTTCAAAACAGAATATTTTACCTCTTAGTCAACCTACTCAATGTTGTGAATCAGATTTCCAAAGCTCTCAATTCCATCAGCCATTCCCACAACTCTGCATTGATTATGCACACAAATGCTCACGTGCCTGTGCATGTACCAGGGTATAAAAACCCAGTGTGCATTCTTTTGTAGCAATGCTACACTAAGAATCATTTTTACTGTGATACAGTTCATTGCTTCCCCATGGACGCTTGCAAAAACTTCCTACACGGCAATACTTTAAGTGTGTTTGTTGAAATCTATAATGAAACCATATTTTTTCCATTATCCTGAATAAATATATGGCTGTTCATATAGATACACCCATGCAAAAAAAAAAAAAAAAAAGTGAATTAAAATAAGAGTGGAATCAAGCAACCAGGTTTAGGTTGTTTAAACTATACCAACAGAACTACACTTTGAGAAATTGAAAAGTGGCTTTGAAAACACACAGGACTTTGCCCATAACACCATACATAGTTACTTATTGTCAATTGATTTTTCACGCAATGTGGCAGTAAAATCAGGATTACCTAAAACGGACAATTCTTTTTCAGTATAAGGCAGTCTTGATCTTTACAAAGGATTGCTGTAAAACTTAACCAAAAGTGTATACTTACTGTATATAAATTTTCCTGTGTTGAACAGAAAGTTGGACATAAGTACCCAATAAACAACCATGGCTCCAACAAGTGATATCATAGAAAATAAGAGGCTTGACCATTGACCAAAGGATCCAAAGTAATACCTGCAAACATCTGGGAATTCCCAGTTTGAGGTATCTGTTAAAGCTGAAAAAGATACAAAAACCAAAAATATATCTAAACAAAATGTTACATTAGCGTCTGTAGAACTATTCATGACAAAATGTGGGGTTTTTTTAGAATATTCTCAGGCACATTCACAGCGCTTTCAAGGACTAAGAAAATTGCCAGCAACTTTAAAATATAGCACTCATTGAGTGTTTGACTGAAGAAGCCTGAAGTAGACACTTTTATTGTGGCCATACTACTGCTTTTGAATACTTTCAGAAGCACTGAAACAAGAGATGGCAAAAACGCCATCATTACTTTGCAGCTAAAGCATTTTGTAGGAGTTGTGGCAAAGTAGGCCAGAGTTCTATGAGCTATTCCTCAACAATGCCCTGAAATGAGTTCAGTCACAAACTGGCAAAGGTCTTAATGGCCTTTTTTTGAGTAAGTGAGAGGCTAGTTTATGCACAAAAGCACCAACCAAAGAAGAGCTGCAAGATGAGTTTTGAATAAAAGTACATTCTAATTAGAGCCACTGTCAGTGACTGCTTCAGCCGCTGACTGTACTTAGAGTTCTTTCAGTATAGAATACACACAAATATTAGAGTAATACAGGCATAGAGCACAAGGGGACACAGCTACAGCCCATGCTGTTCCACTGTGCAAGTTGATCAGACTTGAAGCAGAGAACTGGACAGTGCTTATGGAGAAAAGATGCCTCTAACTCCCCAAGTTCTCATAAACTTAGTAAGCGAACATCTGAAACCCTGCTTGCTAAGAGTCTGTGTTTAGCTATAATACTTAGGTCCCAAGCAACTGAAGGAATATGTAGTAAGGAAAGACAGTCATTTAGCATACAGAGCTTAGACACAGACTACAAAAATAGAGAGATATTCAAAGAACAGCTTTTATTTGCACGTCAGGTCTAACATATAGTAAAGACACATACAAACAGAGTCTAATACATATTGGTATTTCACACTTAAAGTATTTGCATGATGAAGCTTTGGATTTCTTACGTATCATTTGCCGTGATTTCACAACTCTGTAACAACAATAGAGAGTCAAAATGCCCATGAGTAAGATGAGAATAACTCCAGACGTGAAGCCTGCCTGTTAAGAGGGAGAAATATTTTATTTATGAATATACCACAAAAAAAGAAGAGTAAGCCATGTTGCCACAAACATTTTCATATGCAAATATTTTTCATAGTTTACCTGTTTTATTCCCCATGGGATACTTAATATGGATGTACCCATCATGGTATTCCATATCATAAATCTAGGAAGAAAAAATTCAGTGAATTTTTTAAGAACCACTCTTACTTCATATTATCTTCTTAGTTAACAACAGTTATGTTGTTAATACAGAACATTCAATAATAATGCATTTTGAGGCTATTATATGGCAAGGTGTTTAACATACATTGTCACTAGACTGGAGTTTTTACCATAGCCATCTGTGCAACTGTCAACTTTAAAAGCAGTTCCTAATGGACTGTATACGTAGATTTCATCAGGAGCTGGGAGTACGTGATCAGGAGCAATCTAATAAATGGATAAAAAGCAAGACTGATTAGTAACATCAATATAAATAATTTTCCTGAATACAGCATGTCAACTATTTTAAGTCACAAAATGTTTCCAGGAAATTACATTAAAAAAATTTTTAAAAATCTAAAAAAATAAAAAAAGGTTGTACTATACTAATTCTCTTCCTGGGGGGGGGAAACCCAACAAACAGTTGACAGAATTTCTAGCTAGATAGCTAGAAAAATGCATTTTTCTTCTGCAAAATGTGTGTAAACACACTATGAATAGATCATGCTAGCTCAACAGTTCAATTACTGCAGCTGACCACTGCTTTAATCTTATAAAAGATAAAAGAAGATAAAATAGTGGGAGAAACCTGGGCAGCCTGGATCACAAAAATCATGCTGTTTGTATATTTTCTTTTAATGGCGAAGGCATTGCACAAGAAGTAAATAACAGCTTGTGACAAAACCTTTCTAAGGCACTCAGTTACTAGATACTTGATTCAAAGCAAGCTGCAGAACAATTCTCCCCCAATTTTTATTTCTGTTGCTTATATAAATCCAGGCTGTGTAAGACCCAACATGCCAGAGGCCGCCCAGTTAATGAGGCCCTGTCTTTGCCTTACCAATGCCCTGTCTGCAGGGGATGTGAGCCTGCTATAGTAATGAATCCGCTTATTCATTGCTGAAGCTTCATCAGTGACTCTTTGCATGTCATCATTCTCACTGACTATGTTTGTAGGCTCCACGTGAAATGGTCTAAAAGAGGAGAAAAAAAAGGGAAAAAAGAAAACTCTTAAAACCATGGAACACAAGATCTAATATACAACTCAGAGAGCAGCTCAGCAACATTCAGAATGGTTTCATCATTCACTGACACAAGGCAAATGCAAAAATATCAATCAATGCCATTGAGGGAAGCTGCCATGCATGAAAGAACTGTGAGTTTATATTTCCATAATATATCCATATTAAAATGGCCTCCAGCCCAGATTCTGTGGAGCACCTTAATATCAGACCTAATACCCAGCTGCTAGTTTTCAACAATGAATCACACACAGAAATACATGTTAATAAGCTTAGGCAAGCTTATTAGTGCTTATAACTAGAACTAGCGATGAAGAACAGAGGTAAAAATGTAAAGCATGAGAATGCAGAAGCAGAAAGCAGAGAAAGAGGAATGAGTGATGGCAGCGAGGACCACCTATGAAAATATTAGGAACAACTACTCTAGCTGAAAACAGTATATGGAATTGTGTTTACTGGGGAAGGAACCAAGCCCAAATATGTCCATGTGCTCATACTATCTTTAAGTCAAGGCAATGGGGAATGGATTACGTCTCCCTTCCCTCTACTTTCCTTTACTCCACCTCACTAAGACTACAGGCATGGTCACGGCTGCCGAAGGAGAAAGAGGGAACATCACATGCCCCTCATTTTCTCTGCACATACACAGAGGTACAGAGCAAGCACAGTGAAAGCTGCTCCTGAAGCTACAACACACCTTTTCATGCAAGGAGCACTACCAGACAAATGTGTCCAAATAATGATATTGCTGAGACTTTTTTTTTTCTAACTCAAGTACAATTTACTTCCATATAGGCATATTATGCTCTTGCATAAAAACAACATTGACTCCTAGCGCTGAGAGGCTAATTTCTCAAATGAGACAGAGGACACTGGTGTCCTCTAAGCCTTAATATATCCGCAGGTTTTTCCTTTTAGCAGTGCTTTTAATTTTTAAAACTGCCACAACAGCTTTCTGATCTTCCTCTTCCAGACTGATGTTTAAATCACTCATAAACCCACAGAAGCAGAGATCCAACAAGTTACCAACCACCAAGAACAGAAACTAGGTCAGCAATAAAGCCATGCCATTTATTCTGTAATATGAGCAAAATCTATTTGAATTTAGTGTTTTTCAATATCCATTTCTGTTTCAGACTACAAAGAGACTTGGGCAAGCCATCCAACCACAGTTCTCAATAATATCCATAAAAAAGTTCCCATTCTTTCTCCCAATGAATCACTTACGAATTTGTACTATGGCACCACCTGTTATCTGCAAGGCAGATAAGGAATACAGTTCTGAAGTTCTTTGCTCTATCTTTGAAAGAGAGGAAGATAGGTTCCTATTCCTGTGTGCTTAAGGGGAGACAGTAAGTGGGAGTATCTATGAAAGTAAGAAAACCTGACCCACAAAAGGGGAAAATAGAGAATACAAACTTCCATCTCCACAAATTCATTCTTTCTTTTATCTTAAACTTAATTCTTACATATCCCTTCATCATGGAAAAATGGCTTAGATTTGCTAAGTCATTTCCTACTTACTGAAATGAAAATGAACACTTTTAAATTTTTTTAAAAATCTCAATTTACTCTTCCTATGATTATGACATGATGAGGAAAATATGTGTTTTATGTGTGTGCTTTAGTGGTGCTCTTATAAAGAATTTAAAAAGATATCTCAATGTAAAAGAAATAAATTTTAAGCAATAGCTTTACTACTCAAAACACAGGCTAACATGGAGCTAATTTACTCCACATGTAGGTAATGTACAAAAATACTAATGGACTGTCAGTTCCAAAGGACTTTACTTGTTTTAGCTTAAAATTTATTAGATTGCGCAAATTACTGGACACAACAAAAAAAAATATTTAATTAGAAGACCTGTAAAATAAAGACTGTAGTCATGAAAACAGGGAAAACAACTTGTTTAAATGCTGCCCAACTTCCAGTTAGCTCTCTGCTGTTTTCTTTTTGGATCACTGACATGCGCTATATTTAGAACACTTAAATGTATGTGTTTTGCTAATTACACAGCAGCTGCATAGAGTGAAGGCCTTCCCCTCTTTCCTCATCTCCATTTAATATTACTAGTATATCCCCATAAACTTCCACTGCAACGGTGGAAAGGTTACAGTGGGACAAAGTCCACATTTTACTTCTAAGCGAGTAGATCTGTGACAAAGATTTATTTCAAAATGGTGTTCAACAACTGCTAGCATGGATGCCAAAGAAAATTCTAGCAGAGTATAAAACAGTCAGAGATTATTTTTTAAAGCAATGCCGGTGAAAGCTAAAGATGATTCTAAAATTAAAGTAACAGAAAACATGTATACAACATCCTATTTTGTGGGGAAAGCAGTGTTGTCAATGACCAAACAAATATAAAGAAAATAAATTATGTGTAGCAAAGACCTATCTGTAGGTAAGAAATTGTTTAAAGAAAGACATTTCATTTTCTTCAGTATTATAAAGAGTCTGGATTAAACAAGCAACTTATGATCTAGCACAAAACAAAAGAATATGATCCAGAATCTAATCTACGGGTGAGGAAAAGAAAATACAATTAAACAATCCCTAGGAAATAGTCTATACCTATTGCTTCTGATTCCTGACTAGAGGAGTGCATATGTTTATGGTTGCTAGTACTTGGGCTACTTCCCTTCTTGATCCCTGCTACTGTGCATCTGTTGAGAATGAAAATTATATAAAGCAGCAGTTAATTTTTACTTCTTCCAGGGTACCACTGCACCACTAGTCCTGCTGAGCAAGTGACTGCTAAAACATACTGATCACCCATCAATTTTATGTTATTTGCAGATCTCCTTGAAAACATCAGTCTGACTTGGAAGCTGTGTGAGCAGGCTGGGAGGCCTGCTGCCTACCCCAATCTCCAACAGGAGAGCGTAGCATTCTGTCTGGGATCAAGGACAAGGTCCTGCTCCCAGCAATACCCAGATCAAAGACTGGCTGTAGGCCACACTCAAACAGGAGTCTGAGAAGCTCTCTCAGGGACTCAAAGAAGTTCTCAAAGACTGAGATTTTTGAAGTCCAAAGCAGGCAAGTAGGATATAATCTGGGATATATTTTGAAAAACTCTATTTAGGGACCTTATGTCTAGCAGGCAAGCACTCTACACATGCAAGTAGTAGCAGCTACAACACATTCCTATTAAAAAATCTGATTTATACAGGCAACTATATCATATCTCTCACATGTCAAAATGATTATGAAAAGAACGTTGGAAAATGTGATCTGGGGGGAAAGATTACATGACTATAATTATGATGTGAAACAATGCAGACAATTTCCATGCACTGAGATAAACTATATCCCTTGAATTTCATCCACACTGAAAGACACAATCACAATTACTATTTCAGCAGCTAGCCTGAAAAAAAGTGCTCTTTTATCAGGGCACACCAGTAAAACAGAGCTGTTTTCCACAGGACCATGAGAATGGACAACTTGCAGGACCTCACGTAGGAGGTCCTCATCTTCTACACATTACAGCCAGCAGGTGTGTTTCAGAAACCATTCCCAGAAAACCTGCAGCTACACTCATCTTTTCTTGCTGACACAAAGAGACAGTTAATAATAATCCTCTAGAGCTGGTCTAGAAAAAGAAAGACGAGTACTTCTGTCCAAACTTCCTCACATTTTGAACTTCAGTAGCAAGTTTGCAAGCAAAGAAAATGAAAAGAGATGCTTGTGATTAACATTGTTTCCTTGTGATAAGCAAAGTTCAAGTGTTGGATTTGAGGACTAGAGAGAACAGCATAATAAGAACACCGGTCAACTATGTAAAATTTTGCATAAGGGTGCTACATTCATCTTATGGATATTTTCAGCAATGTACTACATCTTGTAGGGCAATGAAGAAGTAAGATCAAATATCTCAAGAACTTTCAGACGAAATAATACTGTTTTACAAGTACCTTTGCTGAAGTATTCTTAAACATCAAACAACTGGCTCTTGAGAGCTGATCAAAAACATGGTAAGTATTGAGCTATTACAGTATAATAGTGTTTTTGTACTACTAGGTCTTTTAGCTCTACATGACAGTATTAATGACTTTAGACTAGCTTTTCATTTTTAAACAAATATGAAAAAATTTTTACAGGATGCTTTACAATTTCTTTCCTCCAAGCAGACCACAAGGAGCCACTTAGCTTACTGCATGGATTTCTTTGACACCCCACATCAATCATTTAGTTTTTAGGGATGTGATGGGATTGTTACAGAGAAACAAGGCTAGGAAGCTCCTACAGCTTTATTGCCTTACTGAGTTACCAAATTATTACAGGAATGCTGTAAATGGCGCAAGACCAACTAAGGAGTAAAACTGATTCATTATATTGGAAATTAAGGAAAGGAGAAGAAGTAATAAGAATAGGTGGCTATTTCATAATTGGCAGTGACCTATCTGGATAGGAGCACCAGGCACTGGAACAGGCTCTCCAGGGAACTGGCCATGGTATCAAGGCTGTCAGAATTTAAGAAGCATTTGGACAACAGTCTCAGTACATGATCTGATTCTTGGGGTCCTCCTGTGAAAGGCCAGGAGCTGGATATAAGGATCCTTGTGGGCCTCTTCCAACTCAGTATCCTTTATGATTATATGTATCAGTGTGCTTCTCTTAAGGAAATCTATATCAAAGAATTCTACAAGTGACTTGGTTTTTAATTTCTAAGCTGTCTGAATTTACTGAAGCATTAAACAGAATGCTTACAGTTATTTTGTAAGATCTTCACTCTCTTCGCAACACACTTTACCTAAATTTTTTCTGCATTGACATCACCATTATAGTAACTACAGCACAATCACACAAGTTTCTTAAAATGTTGAATGCAGAACTAAAATAACCTTTTGAAGTATAATATCATTGCTTGCACACTTTAACAAATTAGGAATCACAAGCATTACCACACCACACTTCAGTCACTATTCCTCTTCCCTGTCTAACACAAAAGCTATTTTACTCATCACTTACCAAGAAATATAAAGGTCACCACTCTTTCTAGTTAATAAGAAGCAATATTAGGAATTCACAAAAATGTTGACCACAGAGAAACACAGGGAGAGCAAGCAATGGTGTAAAATTATCACATTGGTATGAAGTAGTAAAGGCATAATAGACGCAGGTTGCTGACCATTGCCTACCTTCTCCTAAGTTAAAAGAACTTTGAAAATAAAGGGAATCAACCGCTTTTGCATGAAAAAAGCTTCTTAGATTTAGTCTTAGACTGCCATCTATAGACATTGTTTAATTTACAGGTGTTTAATTTCACTTAGAGATGCCTCCTATATTCTGGGATGTTCTGGGAACCTGCGGGACTTCAAAAAGAATAGGAAAAAAAGGCAGAAGGCTTGATCTCCCTCAAGAAGGAGGCATTGTCATGTTTTTTTGTATGCAAAAGAACCAGCAGAAAACATAAATTGCTTCTTTGAAGGTTCAAGTATTCCTGGCTGACAGCTGCAGTATATGTTGACAATGAAAAGATTTAAGGAGCAGTTTGAAGAAAACAGGAAACGCCCTCTTTTCCATACAATAATCACCAATAAGCCACTGCAGCAATTGTATTCTAGTTTTTAAAGGGAGCTACAAAATGGGAAAAATACACTGAATACGGTGAAGAGAGAACAATAACATCCCCTTTAAAATTAAATTTAAAATTAATATTTAAATTTAAAATTAAAATTTCCCCCAAATTAGCAAAATAATACCAAAGTAATTTGCAACTCTAAAAAACAATTAGCTTGTTTTTCTTATGTAAACACTGAAAAGCATTCCTTTAAAAAATCCCAAATCCTCCAAGCTGTTAAGAAAACCAAATAACTATGCAAATGCCTCAAATCTCAAACAACCCAAACTAAAGTACAAAACAGCACAAAGACAGACAAACAGTAATTACTACAAATCACACACAGCACTTAAAGAGCTATCTCAATCAAAGCAAAGTTACCAAGCGCTCACTCAGGGTCCAATTTCTGAATACCAAGTAAAAAAAAACAGGAACAAAGTAAGAGCAGAAACACACTGTATTGTACTACCCCTTTTTCACTGTTTGATACCTCTATACGTAACAACCCTCCTTCCCAAGAGCTGCTATTCCCTGAAGGATTAATGAAGAAGCCCTTTAAAATGTTCACTGCTCTGACCACCACCGATAGAGACTCCAATGGCCTCTTCTTCCTTATTTCTCCTTTTAAAGTGTGGGAGCTGCCTGTTCTAGTACAGCAGCTGAGTTCAAACTTGTTTGAACTATTATATTCAGGCCTTTCTGATATCCCAGGCCTCATGCCCTTCATCCTTGTGCCTCTGCACACCTAGAAGGCAAAAAGGCTAGGTCATGGAAAATGGGAGAAAGTATTCAAGAGAGGAGCAATAAAGACATTTAGGCAGATCTGCAGGACTGGAGGCCGTGAATGTGGGCACACAATTCAAGTACACACTTCTGCTTTTAGGGAGCGAACCAAATGCCACAGCCTTTCATGAAGTTGAGTCTCCAGACTAGAGAAATCACAGGGAAAAAACCCAACTACACAATATGGAAACAATACTAACCTCACTTAGAAAAGTGAGTCTTAGCATTTAGGCATTTCAAAAAACCTCTCTTATTGCTACTGCATTACCACAAAACCTGTAACCCACTGCTCGTCAAATGGAACACATACTTCCTCCAAAACAAAGCCATACATACAAATTAGCAGTCTTATTATGACAGGAAGGAATACTCCACAAAAAGAGAAAGATTTCATCTACATTCATTCACAGTTGCCTTTTCCACCTGAAAGTGCTCTACCATTTCCTAGCCTTTATAAACCCAATTCTGTATGCTTCTACACCTGTGCTCCTTTTGTTCCCCTGGATTCACTCAGACCCTTATCCTCCTCTCTTTACTTGTAGAGGATGTACGTAGGTAGGTTCTCATAGCTTTCCAAAGCTGGAGGCCGATAGCATCAAAGCACTAACCTCAAGAACTTTTCTTTTGCTGAAGCAGCCTCTGACAACAGTATTTTGTAGGCAACAGTGCCACCTTCAGTTCCTACAGGAAAACTGCTTTACTGAAATATGGATGTAAAGAGGAGAAAATTAACCATAAATCGGTCCAAGAGAGAGGTACTACGGTGCTGTTCCTTCATCTGAACATGCAAAGCTGATACCTTCAGCTAGTATTAGAAGGGCAGGTCCCATTCTGATCTCAGTTTTGGTTCCACGACCAGCTCACAAAAATCTTAACTGCAGCAGAGGAAGTCTCCCATTCCAAACCTCTTTGTGGAGATGTTAAGCTTCTAAGAAAACATGTAAAATAATAACTTACATAGAGGTATTATTTTGAAGGCACAGTAATAAAGCTGGACTGATGAATTTGTCGCATTTGCTCACTCTCAGCAAGCACTACACTGTTTTTTTCATAGGCAGTAAAAGTCACTCAACTCACTTATTACTATCAAATTATGTATTATTCCAGCATCACCTGCAGAATGCATACAGAATCATCTACACATACTGATAGCCGTTTCCCTACAACATCAGGCAAACTTTCTTGCATAGTCTCAACATTTCAGTCAGTTGTTCTAAGTGAAAAAAAATCATGCTCCACTATACACACATGTTCCATGTTTGAAAAGCACTTTAAAAGCCTCATGCTGAGCTCTTAATTGAGAACCCTCTCAAATTATGGCAATAGAAAAATTTTATCCTTATAACCAGAACATAGTAAGAACATCTGTTCATCCAATCCTTAGAAATAAAATACTGTCATATAGTCATATATACTATATATACACTATATATATATATATATATATATATATATATATATGTACTGTCATATGGTGACAACGTAGGAACTGCTTGTACAGAGATCCTGGCTTCCAAATTCTAATCTTCTGGCTTAGTAGGAACCTGCTGTCAAAAGGAAAGATTAAACAACTCTTTTCGTCACAGTAATTCTGTAGGTTCATCTTTCCTCATACCTTTTGCACTTATAGTCTTCTGGATTAAACTGTATATTCATGATTCCATAATTGCTTTCATCACCTCCCACAGGAACCAAGATAGGTTTGGTATCCTCTTCCATATTTGGTGAATATGTCTCCTTTTTTATTCTGTCAGTTACTCTAGCCTGAAAAAACAAGGAAAAAAAGAGATTAGTCCACTGCATTTAAGCAAAACTATGTCCCTGCAATGAGTTTAACACTGGCAGAGTTCCACAGAAGTTCCAGTAAGTAACTTCAATATACCACTTAGGAATTCTCATTCCATAATGCAAACATCATGAGGCATGTATGGGAGGGACAGTATATTTTTGAAACACGCTATCCAGCCTATAATCTTTTTTAGCACCACAACAGGGCAGTATGAATTAAATATACATTCTAAAGAAGCTGTATTTCTAATGTGTAATGGTACTGCTGAGAATAATCTATCAGTTATGAGGCTACTCTTTCACTAAATTACTTCAAAGTTTGCAGCAGACACATACGTAGTTTGTTCTAGTTCCAGTTTATTTCCCAGAAGGATCAGATTATTGCAGTCTACTATGTACAGGTCTTTTGAATAAAATATAATAAATGGTTTAATAATGCATTAATTATAACTATTATATGCATTTAGACCACTCTTGGCCAAAGAGTGGGGAGCAGAACGCTTTTAAACTAATGGATTTCTACTCAGATTGAATTACAGGCCTCACATGGGACTTTCTGTGGTCTTGTGTGAAGATAAACAAACATAATGGCTTAACAGCTCTCATCCCTGCTATCTCCTGAAGAATTCCTCCAGCAGGACTCCTTCAAACAAAAATGTCAGAAGCAGGACACTTTCAAACAACAATGGTAGAAGTATCTGTTCTTTCGTAATTTCAGAATGCTTTCAAATGTTAGGTTGATAGAAAGACAGATGACAACCAGAGCTGGCATAAGACAAGGAAGGGTAGTGCTGAATGCTTGAAACCTGGAATGGCAACGGAAGAAGATAAGATAGAAAGAATGAGGTGTGCATCATCCTTCTCCATCCTCACAGAAATACACCATAAAGGCCCAATCTCAGAAATCAAACCAACCCAAGTTAAACACTGACATAATCCTATCCCTTCATGGAGCATATTGTCAATCCTCTTCCATTAACCTATCCTGCTAATACCTCTGGCAAAAAACAAAACAGAACAAAAAAAATAATCTGAAGGAGAGGATGAAAAATTAAAGTTATCGGTTTTCAACCACACCTACTCTCCTGGCTTGAAAGAACTGCTGAAGGAAGCATGGAAAAACACTGATGGGCAATGTGGCAGGAACTGCAGAAGCATTAAGACTGGTTCAACCTGCCAAGGAAGTGCTTTTTAGAAGACAGACACAGGTAATGGCTCTCTACTCTCAAGGGGAGGGGATCACACCAAACATAACAGTTTTCATAACAGTTTATGGAAACTACTGCAAGTTCAAGTCCGGCTTTGACAGCTCAATGGCATTTATGTGATCCCATACTGAACAGAACAAGGAAGACTGACACATTAAAATTAGCCATTCTTTCTTTTGCTTCAAACCCAGATCAGTGTTGAGTTCAGGGCTAGTTATCCATATGCTTGCATGTCTGTGCAAGGGAGGGGATAGTGGCATAGAAGCCATTTCATCTTGCAGTGCTGACAGATTCCTCCTAGTTTGAATATCCATGACAAGAGATTTGAACGGTTACTAAGATTAAAGGCACTATTTTGAGTTTAAAGGCATGATTGTATCCTGGCCACTTTACCTCTTTGAGAGGATAGAATATGCAAGTGGTAATAATCAAGGCAATCTTAAGAGACTTATTTGTACTTTATGATAGCATACTTTCTCCTACTCTTAATTTTTGTTGCTACACTCCTTAAAGCTTTATTCCTCTACCTTTTTCAGACCCTTTCCAAGGGATCTTCTTACCACCTTCAACTTACTGCTTTCTCTCTTTTGCCACTCCAGCCTTCTATAAAACATCAGTTTTGATTCTTTACCCTGAAGTCCTTCTTCTCCACAATACTGCTTCTGGTTCTTTGGCCCCAGTGAAACATGCTCTTATCCTTCTCAACTACTCTGGTGATGCTTAGCAAATGGATTTCTGCTTCTTTTTTCTGTCTCTCCTATGCACTGCCAAAATTGCCTTCCCAACCCACCTTTACTAAGCACTATTTACAAATAGGTATCTTAGTTCATGCTGGTATTTTTACTTCCTTTCATGTGACACACTGTTCCTCTCCAAACTCTGTTTACAGATCCCCTTTTGCACACTTCTACTGCCTCCTCTTATTTTTGTAGAAAGCTCTAGGCTTTCTGCTTTCTCCCTACTGATGCCTTTCCAGTTAATGATGCATTCCTACCAAAGGCACATCAGCTCCCTGCAATAGCTAAGTATTTATGAAACAAAAACACAGGCCCCACACACTGCTACACAGACATCCACCCAGTCTTCTGTCATTCCCATTAAAATATGCTATTACTTTCTTTTAGTCTATTTCATTCTTTCTCAACTGAACATCTTGTATTCATTTTATGAACAGATAAACCTAGGTGTCAAACATGATCTCCCTCACTTATTTTGCATTTGCATCTCTCTTAAGAATTTAAATAATACATCAAATATAGACATAAAAATGCAGATGAAAATTTTAATTCCGAATGCCTGAACTGAAAATTGAAATAAATTCAAACCCCAAATAGTCAATGGTTTTAGCCAGAATCTTCCATAAGATCACAGTATGGACATCTCTTCCTTCCACAGACCACGTCTTGTGAGACAGATTAAACAGACATGAAATGCACATCCCTTCCTTAAAACCTGTTAACAGTTCTGCTTTACAAGTGAACTTGATAAATGCTGACAACCAGTTTGATTTTTCTTGCACTACTGCTGTAAAGAAAGAACACAGATTTTATAGTATTCCATGAAGAAAAATAATCATTCCAAAACACATCACACACTAAGTTTGGCTTGACAGCATGATTTGAGGCTTGTGGAGCTGTTGCTCACTGACTCTTTAGGGTCACTTCAAAGCTGGGTCTGCAAAGACAGCTTATTTTTTAACTACTTATTGTTGATAACAATTAAGTTTATGACTAGCAAGCTTATGACCAGCAAACTGGCTACTCTACAAATAGACGCAGCTATGATGCACATAAAGGCAGGAGCTGGATCCACTACAGTCTAAAGGATAACTGAAAGCAGAAAAGCAAAATGAAGAAGAATTAATCAGACTAATTTCTCTTTTATCTACCATCTATGCCTTTTGACAGGACTGCATGCACAATAAACATTTTTAATACACAGTAATGCTATGTGAACTTATTGCCTGTTTCCATTACAACAATCTCTTCGCAATTGTTACCTCCAGTGTATTAGTTAGAGATTTTTCTCTATCTCTATTTTTCCCTGAGTATCTAATTGTCTTTGTAACCCAAGAGACTGATCTATGTTCATCTCACTCAGGAGGTTTCTTTTAAAAACCTGTGATGGGACACAGAATATTGTCTATATTATCTATAGAGCTTACAATGAGGACTGGGATGCCAAAAACAAATAATTCACAACAAAAACCAAAGTTGTTTGACAAACTGCATTCTGCTTGTACGTTTTATAATATGACATGGTTATAGCTTCCATGAGACCACTCTTGCATGGAGACAGTTACTATGATTCTCTGGGAATAAAAGTATGGCTATTTAGAAATGAAGAAGGCTGTTATACAGACACCCTACTCATTTGTTGTCAAACTGGATTTTCCTGCAAGGAGAAAAGAGTTCTTTTTAGCTGCAGTGTAGCTGGAGTTGGAGATACAAATTCATGGTACCTTGTCTTTAGCAGAGTTTAAAGCAGTGCTGTACATTCTGTCCTTCCTTCTCCTGTCTGTCAGCTATTTGTCTTCTTTCCTGCCTTGGCAGTAAGCAGGACTGGGGAAAAGAGCTAAAGGTTGAGAAATTAACTTTTACACAAAACTTAGTGATTTGTAGTAAGCACTGCAAAAAACATCCAAGACGAATGGTAATTTGTTGAGCAACAGGTAAAGCAGATCATTCTTATGCACAACTGAACTGAACACTGTAACTTTGCCACTCTAACAAAACATTCCCTATGTCTCAAGTCAGACAGTGAGAATTGTCTGGTTTGATAAAAACAGAAAGTATTTATAATTTATATCATAATTCATACGTACTAACATTACTTATCTAAGTAATTTTCATTTTCATTGAACTTTGCTAAATTTAATGCTCCAACCTTTGAAGAATTCAACTTTGCAGCCTCTGTCCCTTTAAACATGTTTGTCTGTTTATCCTTGCACAGATACTAGGATTGCTTTGTAGCGCTTTTGGTAGTGAACAGAAATTTTCTCAACATACTGCACCCAATATTCCCCTCTAAAAATCCTTTTTGTCTATCTGGACCTTCTGCCATTTGTGTGTCACCATTCAATTGTTCTGCAAGTTCTCTTTTTCCCCTTGCAGGGTCCTGCTTTCTGCCTTCCTCAACTACAATCATCTCTCCTCTCTTAACTTCTACTAATACAGCTGTGATGAATCTTAGTATGACCTGTTGCCCTATTTGTAATTCTTCTACAAACAGCTGAAGCACTTCATCAGAAGAGCAGCAAAAGGAAACAAGTGGATCAGAATTTAATAATCCAGGTTTTCTGTTGCTGGTCATAGTGTGAAGCAACACCTAAGTCTATACAATTTGTTTTTCCCCAGTCCCATTCTGGGCTACACTCCACATGACTTTCAGATGGTAATCTTAACAGGACTGGACCTTCATTAATCCTCACTGGCTCAGCCCTGTGAACTTCTGCTTTCACTGTCTTCAGGTTCTCTCACCTGTTTTCAAAGTCTAAAAAGCATGAAGGAGTGAAGACAAGGATATGGTAGATTTAGAAACTCCTTTGTAGCCTGTGATCTAATAGTTGGCACCGAATAGCAAAACTGTATTAGCTGGCTTCCCCTGTGAATTTAACAATGGCAATTTATGGCTCAGTTACACATGTATGTGACGAAGCTTTAAGATGAGACACCCACATGGAGAGATCATTCAGAGTTACAGCCCAGGCCATGCAAGAGAGCTAGCAAACAGGTTTACCCCACAGCAGGAACAAAACAACCATCCCATAAACATGGACTGTGCTTAGCTGGCATTTACCAAAGAACCTCCCATAGCAGGCAGGAGGAGAAAGGCTGAGAGGATCACTACCCCCACAGCCTCTACCATGTCACCACGGTGCTGTGCAAACAGCAGCTGAAGCACTGGGAGCTATTTATACTGAATTTCTTATTTAAAGTCACTACTTCTAAAAACCACCTCACACTCATGGTTTAAATCCCAGAATCTGCTAATCAAAGTATTTAGTTCAAACAAGAAAATTTTTTTATTAAAAGCGCCACGGTAATCCGGTCTTCTCTTAAATTCTGAGCAGGATGAATACAGCTCAAGGCTGTGCATGTACAAGAAATAAGCACAGTCTACACTGAAAGATGAGAACTTCAATATAGGACAGCAGAGTTCCTCAATTCCTGGAGTGAATCCTCCATCAGAAGGGACTGAAGGATGCTATACTGGTCATGAAAGTAGCAGCATACATAAAGAGCTCCTTAAAATGGGAACAGCATGCCTGCCACTCTAGTGGCACGTTATAGACACCTTAGCTTGCCCATACTCTTCTACAACTGCATCAGTTAAATGAGATCAAAACTGTATAAGCAATGAAAGTTAGTAACTTTTTGAGGAAAAAAAAGACTTTTGAATATACAAGCTGAACCTCTGCTAAGCTTTTGTGTAACTCTGACTGAACAAACAGGCAAAACGATAAATCTAAGCAAAATTTAAAAGAAACGGCACATCCAACGGATTTGTCTTCAATGGATAAAGCTTGTATAATTTATATATTTGTGGGCGATGTACATAAATACTTACAGAAACGAAACGCTATCACCTTAAGCTCACTTACATTTTAAACACTATTTTTGTTTTAACTTAAACGGGCCCTCCCTCAGGCCCGTGAAAACAGATGTAAACATTTCCCTGCTTCCACGACTGCCCGAAAGGCTTCCATGCTTTTCCGGTCCCTCCGCCCCCACTCTAACGATCTGCCCGTGTTCCCAGGAACACGGCGTGGTCGGTCCGTGCCCTGCGGCCGGTCAGTCCCTGCCGCCGGTCACTGCCTGCGGCCGGTCCGTGCCCTGCAGCCGGTCAGTGACTGCGACCGGTCAATCTCTGCGGCCGGTCCGTGCCCTCTGGCCGGTCACTGCCTGCGGCCGCTCCGTGCCCTGCGACCGGTCCGTGCCCTACGGCCGGTCAGTCCCTGCCGCCGGTCACTGCCTGCGACCGGTCAGTCCCTGCGGCCGGTCCGGGCCTGCGACCGGTCAATCTGTGCGGCCGGTCCGTGCCCTGTGGCCGGTCACTGCCTGCGGCCGGCGAGGCTCCTGCCCGGCCCCTCCGCCCCGCAAGTCGCGCCCCTGAGCCGGGCGGGCGGCGAGGGTCGCGGCGAGGGACACGGCGGCACCGCCTGCCCGCACTCCGGAGCCGCCCCACGCCCCGAGACCCTCGCGGCCGCTCCCGCCGAGCGTCCCCGCCCGTGCTCCGCCGCCGCCGCCGCCTCGCCTGACGCGGCTCCTCTACCTGCGGCTCGGCCCCTCGGCTGCGGCTCGGCGCCGCGCTCCCGCCGCAGCCACAGGAAGCACGGCGGCCGCTCCGGGCGTGCCGGGGCGCGTAGTTCCCGGGGCGGCTGCGCCGAGGAAGCCGCCCGGGCGGTGCGGAGCGCAGGACTACGATTCCCAGGAAGCGGCGGGGCGGTGTACTCGGGCTGCCCGGCGAGGCCCTTACCGGACGGACGAGCGTGAGCCGAGTGCCGGGAAGGAAAGATTTGCACTTGCTGGTGCTGTCTGATGAGATGCCGCTAGTAAAAAAAAAAAAAAAACCAGAAAACAAAAAACAAGCAAACAAGGAGGATCACTCATTTGCTTGCATGCTTTTGCGGTCAGTATGGTGACAAAATGAATGCAAAATAAATCGTGCTGGTCTTCACGTGACTGGCTACGGAGTGATGTACCGTGGGCCTCCTGACCTGCTCAGCGAGGTGTGAAACACTTGCTGAGCACAGTGTGAGATGTTACATAGTGATTCCTGTCATGGAAATACACCATGGGGTCAATATAAAAAAGAATACTGAACTCAAAGCATGGAAATGAGACACAGGAAAATATAATGATTTCATTATATTT
This sequence comes from Acridotheres tristis, assembly GCA_037013685.1. Lineage (NCBI taxonomy): Eukaryota > Metazoa > Chordata > Aves > Passeriformes > Sturnidae > Acridotheres > Acridotheres tristis. Next base: position 62,573,464 of record CM072919.1, on the reverse strand, counting down.
GTTTAAATCACTTTGTTGTGCTTTTTGTTTTTATGTATTTTTTAAATTTTATTTTGCCACTATAATTATGACTTGTATCCCCTTTTTATGTCTAAGGAAATCGTGGGCTTGTGCGAACATGAACAGACTTGTCATTGCTGTTACCTGCTTGCTAAGAGTGTAACCTGACAAGTATGTTCGAGCCTTGTCCAGACCTGGTCGGAGCTTGTAGCCACAGCTGCCTGAGTGCTAGCCAACATGTTGGGGCTTGCTCGGACTTGTAGCCCAGCACAGTAGGCACGACACAGCCCACCAAGAAACTGCCGATAAAAGGGGCAGTGACCAGGGGTAGGACGGACGTGTTGGTGGAATGCAGAGTCCCCACGTCCCCAGCGCTGCTTGCCCGTCCCTTATCAACCAATTAATAAATTGCCTTATTGACTGACCTACCCGATTGTGGTGACTAATTTATAACAAGAGCACGCTAATAAGACTAAACAACAGGGACAATGTGCCAGCCAATACATTTGTAAAAATTAACTTTTTTTCATCCTGGATTTTTTTTTTTTTTAGTTTCGTTGTCTCTGAGTTGTTTGTTTGTTTATTTGTTTGTTTTTATTTGGTACTACTTAAATCAAGTTGAGATAATCCTTTTCATAGCTGAAACCATGGTTAATATCAGAATTTAGGGGTATTTATAGTTCATGCTTGGAAAAATTGCTGAATTGCAAGGAAGACAGCAGAGAGAGCTTCCCCATGTGACAATATTACAAAACAGGCTACACACAAATCACCCCCTGTTCATCCTGTTCAAGTAAAGCCCAAAACAGAATGTGCAGCTAGCAGCAGGACTGCAGGACTGCTTTGCAAGAAAACTGCTGTGTAATTAAATTTCAGACTGCTGACGGAAATGAGGCAGCAGAGACTTAACACTATTCATCATCCTGAAATCCAGCTGCACACAAGTTCCTTGGGACCAAAACTCTGCTTCTGTACCCAGGAAATTCACCATCATCTTTCACCTCTGAGTCACTCTTAGAATCCAAGTATAAGTTGTGGGTTTTGGCCATTTGAACATTTTGGTTGATGAGTCAAGAAGTCTGTCCAGCTACTACAGAAACTTGAAATGCAATGCTAATGCCATGTGCTGGTGCTATGGAAGTAAATTAAATTGAAACCCACAAAAGTAGATGTGTGTGAAGAACTTTTTTTTTTTTCATTTTACAAGATTCTAATCTCACTCTTGCAGGCCTGTCTTCTGTGTCCTATGCTGTGAAAGATTTGCATAAATTACTACTATAGCAGGTAGATGATCTGTATTTCATTGTATTTTTGGTCACCTGCTACAGTTTTTGAGTTATACAAGAACTATAAGACTAGCAGAAGTAGATTCCTCCTGCTCCCTCATGAACTCTGCTGGCACAGCTGACTCACAAAAGGCTGTTCAGTCTCTGTCCTGCAGTGTTTGTGTTCTAACTTTCTGTTCTGATGACACATTACCTCCTGGGCAAAGGTGTCTCTTCCTACATGCTTGGACAGTGAAATATGGGAGCCTAAACTAATTTTGAAGCTCTTGGTAAACCTGTAAGACAAAGGGAGTATTAAATCCAGCTCTAAGAAATTACCATCTCATGCTATATTGAATCTTCTTTTTACTGACTCAAGGCATACTTTACTCTGTACTTGCAGCTATAATTGTAACATGCACAAATTCATAAAATTGAGTCATTATAGAAAATTATAGTGGATGAATTATTAATCTTCTCTATTGATGCAGAGCATGGTAACAGCTAACAAACTTAGAGGAGTGTTGCATTTTGTTAGAGAAAACTCCAGGTTTTTTACTGAAAGATACTGATAATACATCAGGATAGCACTTAAGATATAGAAACTATGTTATGCTCAAAATCTAGTTTGTTGGCAAAGAGAAAGTATATCTCCTATTTAACTAAGGCAATAATTCGTTGAAAGTGTCACCAAAATTCTGTCTGTCAGATCATTATTAGTCCAGCACTGTTATAAAAAAAAAAAAAATATGGGTTTTATGCATATACTGCTTCCTTCCCTTGTTCTTGGTGCTATGCTCACCCTTCTTCAGCTGCTCTGGATTGTGAGGTTGCTGGTTTCATTCTTGGGCAGTGGTCAAAGTAAAGGGCATTACAGCAGGTTGTCAGCATTTGGAGCCCATCTCTGAGAGGAATATAATGTTTACATTGCTGGTTTCTTCTTCCTCACTTTAAAGTGTTGCACTCACACTTGTGGTAAATTCCTATAAGTTTTTGTGAAATGTTTTTATGTGTTTTTCTGGTTAGCTGCAACTCCATATTATATTTGAATGTACTACATAAAATGCTGTTGGATATGTTGGATAATACTTTGTTCTGGTTTTGCTCTAGGTGACTCTGCTTGAGTGGGGCTGGTTGGGTAAAATTATCTCGAGGGTAGTCTGCAAACATCTTGTGCAACTTGTATGCTGCCACCATGGTTTACATTGAATTGTTAGCAGCCTTAGGGAGGAAAAAAATTTAGCTCTCCAAAGAATCCTCTGAGTTGAAGAAATTAGTTACCATTACCATTGTGATTTCTTTGCCATTCACAACATTTCATAGTTTGGCTTCTCCTAGTGTAGTGGAAAGTAATCTGGAGACAGTAGAGAGTGTTCTACAAAGAGTGAAAGGAATTAAAGGAATAAGGAAAGAAAATAACCCTCTATCTACTAGTTAGAGGCTGTGACATTTGATTGTAGTTAAAATTATCTGAGATCACCCACCAAGGATTACAGATCTGCTACTAAGACTGCAGTCATAGTAGCTCCCCATGTCTACCATTGAAAGTATTAACTTAAACTGTACAGAGTGCTAAACATGAAGTTATACTGGCAAAGCTGAGGGAATGGTAACATGTTCCTGGAAAGTAGGAGAAAATTTGAAAGCTTTCAGTTTGGCTTAAATGTGTCAGAATAACACATCTGCTTCTAAATTTCTCAGGAGAACAGACACACTGCTCTTTTTCTTTATGGCTATCCAAAACAGAGCTCCAGTGCAATGCAAACAGAAGCCCTTTTGCCTTATGAAGCAGCTTACTCTGCTTCCTTGTTTAGGCAAAAAGTAAAATGGTCACCACAGTGGGTGAAATTTAACTCATGAGCCCTCCCTTCTAGTTTCAGATGCTGCTTTGGGAACTTGTGAACAGCTTTACAAACTTCCTACAGAGATGTTCCCACTGCAGAGTCTTCATTCTTGGACATGAGGTGTCCGACTGAATACTTATTGAAAGCTAGTAACTCCCAGCACTCAGCACATCATACACACACACACACACACACAAAATCTAGTGGTGCAGATTTAACATCACTGTGAGACAGAGAAGTTGTTTATGTCTCTTACCCACTTTGCATTCTAACCTGAATCTTGTCTTGATGCTCCTGAACAATGACCAGCTAAAGGATAAGGCTTAACAGATGATGGCTAGTGAGAAAATAACAAAAGTATTAGTTCCAAGACTGCTTTCCAAAATTTCCCAGCTGCTGCAGGAATTCGCCTTGATGCTCAAAGCATCTGCTGGACATTCACTTCAGAAATACAGACCTGGTGTCACCTCTCTGCAACAGAAGGCATTAAAGTTCTTGAACAGACACATAATTTTTCAAATTGTTTTTCTGATGAGGGAAATCTGTTGAACATGGTGAAGAGGGTTTTAATGAGTTTTATCATGTTAATAAAACGACACAGGACATTCTTTAATGTTTTTATGAATAAGCATCGGTGTATTATCTTGCAGCATGAAAAGAGGTACAGAGAAGAGACACTGCACAGGTAGCTTGTAAACCCAAGACGGAATGCCAGGTTACTTACTACTAATTTTAGACGATGAATTGAACTGATGAGAGTGCAATCCATGTTCTCCTCCACTCCAGCATCAGGTCCTGAGACAGGAATGCAGCTACCATTCTTATCTCTACCAAGTCTGATTTAACAAAAACAGCGGGAAAGGAGGTGTCATTCTTAAGTTCGAGTTGCCTGTGGGGGGTTAATTCGGTTTTATTTTATTTTTTAAACATGTAACCTGTTTAACGAGACTTTTTTTTTTTTTTTTTTTTTTTAACTTCCAGCAAAAACACATGTGTCGCTGGGTATTAGGCTAATGCTTGTGAAAGGTGTGAGGAGTGAAATGGTCCCGGCGCCAGCTGCAGCTCGGTGGCGCCACCCCCGCCCCGCCTTGGCAGCGCCATTCCCGCCGCAGCGGCCACGCGTGAGGGACCGGGGCGCGCCCATTGGCTGCCGGACGAGACACGTGACGTGGCGGCAGCGGCACGTGTAGACTTATTAAGGGCTGTCGGCGGCAGTCGCCATCTTCTTTCGGTGAGCAGGTTCGGTGGCCGTGAGACGGAGGTAGGAGAGGGGCTGCATGCTGCTCTGAGGGAAGCGGGGTGCTTTTTCGCGGGAGGACTTCCATCTTCTTTATCCCCACCGGCGCAGCGCCCGGGTCGGGCGCGCTCAGGTTTCCCCCCCCCCGCCCCGCAGGCTTCAGCGTCGCGCCGTGTCGGCGAGCCTCAGTGTGGGGTGCCATTTTCTTTCGCGGTACTCTCCGGAGCCTGGCGGGAGGCGGGTGCTGATGTGTTCTGTCTCCTGCAACCAGGTCTGGTAGGGCGCAGCATGATTGAAGAAGACTGGAATGCCGAGATAGGGGACGAGGCGTTATTCCCATCCCTTGCGAAGGTATGGGTGGGGAGGGGGGGCGGGGGCAGGCAGCTGCGACGATGGGTTATGTTTGCTTCTCTTCCTCCAACCCATGTCCCTGCGACCTGAGTGGCTGCTGGGCAGTGGTGTCCCCTTGTTCCCGTTATTTTTTGAAATATGGTAGGCAGGCATAGGAGTTCACTATTCCTGAAAAGAGCAGTTTTTCTCTGCACTAGCAGTTTACTTGTTACTGTGTTGTTCAGGTACTAATGATTGTTGTATGTGTAAGCGGGCTTGACGTGTCAGCTGTGTATAATGTGATTTTTGGTATCACAAGATAGCTTCTTTCAAGTGCATGACTTTGTAGCTGTGTATGTATTTATATACTTCTTTAGGCCTAAAATTATCATGATGTTATGCCTTTTTTCTTTCTGCAGGTTAGCTTGCTTGAGAAACCAAATGATCCCTCATCTGTCTTCAGTCGAAGTGTAGACTCATTTGGTATGTGAAAGGCACTTTTGACTTTACTGATGTTTGGAAGAACTGATCCCTTAAGCATTGTACAAGATTTAAGGAAAATAAAATATTATTGTGATATTTTCATGGGACCTTCATGGAACAGCAGCATCAAATTATATAGAGAACATAATGAGTAGGCTTTCCTTTTTCTTCCAAAGGAAACTTTCCAATGCTTCCTTATTTACTGCAATTATATAGTAACATGTAACTACTAATAAATAAAAGGTAGTGTTGAATTTTAACTTAATTCCTTCTTTTTAATTACAGCTACTGATGAATTTGTGGGCACACAGCATCAGTCAGTGAGTAGTTTTGGTAGAGGAAGGAATTTTGCAGCCAAAGGTAACTTCCAGTAGCAATTATTTTTCTAATGGCTAGTTGTATATGATTCCTTAAATTTTGCCATTCCCTTCCAATCAGGCGGGTTCATCTCCATGTAAGTAGAGCTCTGTTATGCATGACCATGGCTTGGGAAGTCAAACACCATCACTCCAAATGCCGTTGTCTTCCTCTTCTCCCTGGATTTATATGCTGAGCTTGATGCCACATGGGATGGGATTAGTTTTCCTGGCTTTGTCCCATCTCATTTTGTACTCCCTCACCGCCCTTCCTGGTGTAGTGGGGTAAGGAGCCAAAGAGGCCCCAGCTCAGTGTGAGTGCTGCTCAGCACTAACAAAAATATCCCTGTATTACCTGTACTGCTTCTAGCAAATCCAATGCAGTCCTGTGCCAGCTGCCATGAAGGAAGTTGACTGTACCCCAGTCAAACACAGCACAGTTTAGTCTTTGAAAAAATTCCATACCATTTCTGCATCCTTTTTGTTGAACCCCTTTATGGTGGGTGAATGCTAGGCTTATTTGGTGCAGGGCATTGATGACAAGCAGTTTGGCTCTAGACTCTCCAACAGCAATTATGAGGTAGCTCACAAGCTGTATTTAAAGTCTGCATATTTATGGATACTTAGGATACTGTCATTTATACATGAGTCCTTAAGATAAGATTTTTATATCTCTAACTGATGTGGAAAAACCAAACTGTGCTGGTATACGCATCAGGCTTTGGTGGAAAAGAAGCCATAGATGCTGTGCTAGGAAAACTTCATGGTACCAGATGATGGTCTTTTTTGTTACAATATGATAGAACAAGTGTTTGGTTGAAGAATAAGGACTAAGGAGTGAATTATGATCTAAGCTGATTGTTTGGACTTAGACAACACCTGAAACTTAAGTCTAAAATGAGGACTGCCTTGTTTATGCATATGCATATTTATTTCCTTACACTTCCCATCAGGAGATTAAGGAAAGAGATTAGAAATAAAAATACACTACATACTTCTCACTGCCAACTGAATAAGTAATTCTGAGAAAAAAAAATAGAACTTGGTAGATTTGAAAGACATGTTTTCAAGTCCTCGCTACATAGCAGGCAGTAACTGGCTTTGCCACCTTATTCTATAGTACCAGTAGTTAAGAAAATTGTGAAGGAACAAATTCTGTCAGCCTCAAACCAGAAATCTGAATTGATGTGTGTCCTTACTGAAGAGTTGAAGTTAGTGGCTTGATTAGCATGTACACAAGTAAAGTCAAATACTTAAAGACCCAATGTTAATTTTACTTCATGAAATTGTACAGGAGAGTACTGTTTTCTGTCAGACTTCTTGGCAAAAAGTACTTCCTGTCTTAATTTTTTTCATGTGTTTAGGCAAATCACTCAGTTATATGTTGAACTTCTTGTGGAGTCATTAAACAAGGACTGAGAAGAATAATTATCAGGTACAAGGGGCTTGACCTGCACATCAAAATTAAGCAAACTTCAGTGATTGTGTGCTATGCTGTACTGCAGGTTTTCAAGAGGAAAATGGAGAAGATGCCATTACACAAAACAGAGGGTTTAAAGGATTTGGACAAGGTGAATGTAAGTTTGTTGAATTGACTGTTTGTATGATGGCAGCATACACTGGTCATTCTTTTGGGTTTTGCTTGTTCCCTGAGAACTGTTGAAATGGGTTCTGTTCTTCAGCCAGATAAAAGGCACTTGATCTGCTCATGCAGAAGTGGGCAAATTTGAGTTATTGTGTGGTATGCTGTATTATTGCAGGTTTTCAAGAACGCAACGCTGTAGGTGGTGCTAATACACAAAACAGGGGTTTTAAAGGATTTCGTGGTGGCTTTGGACAAGGTGAGAGTTAAGTTTAATGGTTGGGGTTTTTTTCATTCTGAGTGGTTTGTATAGCATATGTTTGGTGATCTTTCTGGATTTGCTTGTTCCCTGAGAACTGCCAGTAGAAGGGTGAAAGCAGTGAAATGGCTTCTGTTCTTCAGCAAGATAAATGGCCTTTCCAGGCGCAACAATCTGTACATGCAAAATTGAGCAAACTACATTATTTTGTGTTATATTGTGTTGCAGGTTATCAGGAAGGAAGTGGAGAAGATGCCAGTACACAAAACAGAGGGTTTAAAGGATTTGGACAAGGTGAGTGTAAGTTTGTTGCATTGACATACATTGTTTGTATGATGGCAGCATACACTGATCATTCTTTTGGGTTTTGCTTGTTCCCTGAGAACTGTTGAAATGGGTTCTGTTCTTCAGCCAGATAAAAGGCACTTGATCTGCTCATGCAGAAGTGGGCAAATTTGAGTTACTGTGTGGTATGTTGTATTATTGCAGGTTTTCAAGAACGCAACGCTGTAGGTGGTGCTAATACACAAAACAGGGGTTTTAAAGGATTTCGTGGTGGCTTTGGACAAGGTGAGAGTTAAGTTTAATGGTTGGGGTTTTTTTCATTCTGAGTGGTTTGTATAGCATGTGTTTGGTGATCTTTCTGGATTTGCTTGTTCCCTGAGAACTACCAGTAGAAGGGTGAAAGCAGTGAAATGGCTTCTGTTCTTCAGCCAGATAAAAGGCACTTGATCTGCTCATTCAGAAGTGGGCAAATTTGAGTTATTGTGTGGTATGTTGTATTATTACAGGTTTTCAAGAACGAAACACTGTTGATGGTGCTAGTACGCAAAAGAGAGGTTTTAAAGGATTTCGTGGTGGCTTTGGACAAGGTGAGAGTAAGTTTGATGGTTTGGGCTTTTTTTCACTCTGAGTGGTTTGTATGGGTACAGCATATGTTTGGTGATCTTTCTGGATTTGCTTGTTCCCTGAGAACTTCTGCTACTAGTTCTGTTCTTCAGCTGTGTTGTGGAAAATAACTGTTCTCTTAAAAACAAATATTACTGAGCGTAATAGTGTTATAGGTTGGAATTAATGAAGAAGTTGTTGGGATTGTACTGCAGATACATAAGAGTAAATAGCTGGCTTTAGTTGTAGTATTTCGTGATACTAATGTGCATGTGATTTAGAAGAGCTGATCAAGCAGCTCCCCCTCCATGACAGCCATTCAGGTGAGCAAGGGGCAGTTTTTGTGCCATTTGCCTGCGATTTAAAACGCTGTAGGAGCACTAGTGACCAGGAGTGGGCAAACCGGGGTGTGGCATGGCAAGTAACAGGAGTGGGGAGATGGGCGTGGCAGAGCAGTGAGGGTGTGGCACAACGGGAGCTGTTGTGTCAGTTTATGGTAGGGCACTGCCATCCTCCTGGAGGTGGGTTGTGTGGTAGGTTGGTGTGGTATTTTGGCTGTTGGGTTTTTTTTGTTGTTGTTTGGGTTTTTTTAATCGTCCCCCTAAGCCATTGCTGCTGCTGGCAGCAAGCATTTGCTAACCCAGACAGAACTCCCCCAAGAGGAAAGCAGGTGTCCAGGCTACTGGCTGCAGAGGGTGTCTGAACCTAGTGTTAGTACCAGAGGATGGTGCAAAAAAACCTGCCTGTGGTGTAAGCAGGTGAGTGATTTTCTCTGTCTGGGGGCAGAGCTTAAAGAAGAGATGGAAAGCTAAGGAGTATTAGAGAAAGCAGAAGAGAAATTGACCCTTCAGGCAGAAGGAGGAGACCTAGCAGATGGGGGAAGTGGGAAGAGGTCCCTTATTGGGGAGGTAAAAAAATTCACTCCCAACCCCCATTGCCTTCCCAGGTGCCCTTACAGAATAGATACAAGACTCTGGATTCAGAGGGTCAGGCTAATTATATTAAAGAAAAAAATTCATCTGGATGGTCTTCAGTTGTGCTTACTCTGTCAGATGGATCACAGCCCCAGGTGTTAAGAAGAGTGGCAAGGTGATTGTCACAGATGACTCCCTTCTATGGGGCATTGAGACCTTGTATTGTTGACTGGATGTGCTCAACAGGGAAGTCTGCTGCCTCCCTGGGGCCCAGGTACTCCCTGAGCCAGTTCAGCCCTCTGATTATTACCCACTGCTGGTTTTCCAGGTTTTCAGTGATGAGATTGACAAGAAGGGTACCAGCACAATTCAAAAGGACTTTACGGCTCTGGGTCGGTTGGTTCATGGGACAGGAGTGCAGGTGGTGTTCTGCTAAGTTCCATCAGTAGCAGAGATGAATAATGAAAGGAACAGGAGAACCTGTATTATGAAAAACTGGCTTAAGGGCTGGTGCCATCAGTGAATATTGATTTTTCTGATCATGGGGTAGTTTTCACAGCAGCAGGCCTGTTTGAGTCAGGTGGATTCCGTCTAACAAGGATTTTAGGCCAGAGTTGGCAGCGCTGATTGAGAGGGCTTCAAAAGTAGGTTTGAAGGGGGAAGGGTATGAAACCAGGCTTTCCAGAGAGGACGCTGAGGTGATAAGTCAGAGTCAGTGGTGAAATCAGCTCAGCTGAAGTACACGTGCACAAATGCATGCAGTATGGGTAAGAGGAGCTTGAAGCCTTGTACGGAAGGGAAATGATGATGTAGTAGCTGTCATGGAAATGTGGTAGGATGACTCCATGACTGGAGTGGTGCAATGGATGTCTGCTTGCTCTTCAGAAGGGTCAGGCAAGGGAGAAAAGATGGAGGGGTCACTTAGTACATCAGAGGGGCTCTCAACTCTATAGAACTTAGGATTAATGATGATTAGGTTGAGTGCCTATGGGCAAAGATCAGCAAAGGGCCAACAAGGCTGACATCGTGGTGAGTGTCTTACCACCTAACCATGTTGAAGAGATGGATGAATTATTCTGTAAGCAGCTGGAGGATGTTTAAAGATCACCAGCCCTTGTTCATGTAGGAAACTTTAACCTACCAAATAATCTGCTGGGAGCTCAGCACAGTGGAGAAGATGCAGTTTAGGAGGTTCTTGGAGTGTATGGACTTCTTGTTGCATCTGAGTGCCCAGCAAGATAATGGGACAGATCATTTTAAGTGTGATCACATGGTGCATACAGTATGACCAACGGGTCAGACCTAGCCAGCATGGGTTTTGGAGGGGCATGTCCTGCCTGTAATCTTCTTCAATGTGGTCTTCTTTTATGACTAAATGACCCACCTGGTGGATGAGGAGAATGCTGTAGATGTTGTCTATGTGGGCTTTAGCAAAGCCTTTGACACCTTTACCCATAGCACATGCCTGGAAAAGCTGCCAGCCTATGGCTTAGACCACGTGCTGGGTTAAGAACTGGCTGGACAGCAGGGCCTAGAGAGTTGTGAATGGTGCTGCATCCAGTTGGTGACCAGTCACTTCTGGTGTCCTCCAGGGGTTTGTGTTTGACCCAGTCGTGTATCTCTACTGATGATCTGGATGAGGGGATTAAGTCTGCCATTAGCAAATTTGCAGATGACACTAAGTTGGATGTGTGTGCTCATCTGCTGGAGTGCGGGAAGGCTCTGCAGAGGGACCCAGATAGGCTGGATCGATGTGCTGAATCCATTGATACGAGGTGTAATAAGTCCAAGTGCTGGGTCTTGCCTTTGGGTCACAACAATGTCCTGCAGTGCTACAGGCTGAGGCCAAGTGTCTAGACAGCAGACAGGCAGAAAGAGACCTGAGGTTACTGTTTGACACCCAGCTGAACATGAACCATTGTGGTCAAGAAGGCTAGTGGCGTCCTGGTCTGGATCAGCACTAGTGTGGCCAGCAGGGCCAAGGCAGTGATTGTCCTCTCATACTCCGCACTCGTTAGGCCTTGAGTGCTGTGTCCAGTTTTGGATTCCTCTGTTTAGGAAGAACCTTGAGATACTGGAGCAATTCCAAAGAAGGGCAACAGGGCTGATGAAGGGTCTGGAGCACAGGTCCTGTAGGGAGCTGGGGGTGTTTAGCCTGGAGTAAGGGAGGCATAGGGGAGACCTTAACACACTCCACAACTGCCTGAAAAGAGTCTGTAGCCAGGTGGAGGTCAGCCTGCTTTTCCAGGCAACTGGTGACTAGAGAAGAGGAAATAGTCTTAAGGTGTACCAGGCGAAGTTTAGGCTGGACATAATGAAGAAGCTCTTCACAGAAGGGGTGATTAAGCTTTGAAATGGGCTGCCTAGGGAGGTAGTGGAGTTACTGTTCCGGAGGTGTTTAGGAAGAGCCCGGATGTGGCACTCAGCACTCAGTGACATGGTTTAGTTGATGAGGTTGTGTTCAGTCATGGATTAAACTTGATGATCTCAAAGGTCTTTTCCAACCTAGTTGATTCTGTGATTTCTGTAACTTTTTACCCTATATGCACTATGCTGTCTGTTACAGATACTAAGGATGGACAAAGGGGTATGCCTCAGTCTAGAGCTCTCAGCTTTAGAGGAAGAGGATCTCCAGAGGATGATGCAGGTGAGGCGTTTTAGTAGTGGGGGTGAACTGTACAGGTTTGCTCATTTGTGAATTGTGGCAATGTAGCTAATTGTTAGCTTGATTGGGACTTCGAGAAATCTGATCTAGTGGGTGGCAACCCTGCCCATTGCAGGGAGGTTGTAACTAGGTGACCTTTAAGGTCCTTTCCAACCCAAACCATTCTATCATTATTATGCATTTTCAGAAGGCCTCCTTGATATCTGAATAACAATTGATATGACTCTATTTTTGGTTCAGATAATGATTTTTAGTAATTTTTACAGAGGCATCATACTAATACTCATTGAGAACATATCCATAATACAGATAGCAATTATTTTCTGTTAAAAAACTAGTTGCCTTTTTACAAAACCAGCAGTTTTTGTTCTTCAAAAAAAAATTAAGACCATTTTCCCATCTTTTGGGCTGAATCTCATTATGGTAGGGGAATACTAGACTTGTTTGACTAAGCAAGACAGCAGCAGTTTGAAGCAGGGCACTGATGACATGCAGTTTTGATCTAGACTCTTCAGCAGCAATTTTGAAGTTAACTTGAAAGCCATATTTAAGGTCCGTTGTATTTATGGATACTTAAGATACTGTCATTTGCACGTCAACCTTTAAGATGTAGTTTTTATATGTTGATAAGGAAAAACTAAGCTGATTGACGTACTGATACTCACCAGACATTGGTGGAGAGGAAGCCACAGATGCTGCGCTAGGAGAATTTCATGGTGTCCTATACTAAATGATGCTCTTTGTTTTTACAGTGTGGTAGAATAGCTGAAGGCTCTCTGGCAAAAAAAGTGTCTCTTCATTTTTTCATGTATTTTTGAAAATCACATACGTTATATTGTACTTTTTATATGAATAAAATAAGGACTGAGGAGAATAATTACCAGATATAAGGGCTTGACCTGCACATCAAAATTAGGCAAACTTCAGTGATTGTGTGCTATGCTGTACTGCAGGTTTTCAAGAGGAAAATGGAGAAGATGCCATTACACAAAACAGAGGGTTTAAAGGATTTGGACAAGGTGAATGTAAGTTTGTTGTATTGACTGGTTTGTATGATGGCAGCATACACTGGTCATTCTTTTGGGTTTTGCTTGTTCCCTGAGAACTGTTGAAATGGGTTCTGTTCTTCAGCCAGATAAAAGGCACTTGATCTGCTCATGCAGAAGTGGGCAAATTTGAGTTATTGTGTGGTATGCTGTATTTTGCAGGTTTTCAAGAACGCAACGCTGTAGGTGGTGCTAGTACACAAAACAGGGGTTTTAAAGGATTTCGTGGTGGCTTTGGACAAGGTGAGAGTTAAGTTTAATGGTTGGGTTTTTTTTCATTCTGAGTGGTTTGTATAGCATGTGTTTGGTGATCTTTCTGGATTTGCTTGTTCCCTGAGAACTACCACAGAGAACTGAGAACTCCTGCTACTAGTTCTGTTCTTCAGCTGTCTTTTGGAAAATGAATAGCCTCTTTAGAAAACGAGTATTAGTGAGTATAATACATTATAGGTTGGAGTTAGTGAAAAAGTTGTTGGGACTGTTGTTCTGCAGATTGGTTGGAGTAGATAGTACTGGCTTAAAATGTACTAATGATACTAATTTTTTACCCTGTATCTGCTACATGTCTGCTACTCACAGGTACCAAAGGTGGGCAAAGGAACACGCTGCAGTTGGGCACTCCTGGTTCTAGAGAAGGAGGAACAGTTGCAGATGGTGCAGGTGAGGCTTTTTAGTAGGAGGGGTGAACTCTACGGATTTCCTGATTGGTTATCAATAACAAAGCAGTTCCTTCTTAATTCTGGCAAATACTGTCACTGATTTTCCTCCCTATTAAGAACCTTCTGCAAATGCTTGGTATCTTGGTTATATGCCTATAAAATACATATTTGTAACTAATTTGAATTTTAGTTACCATATTTTCAAAGCTGTTGCATTACATAATCTTTTTTTCTTTGTCTGGCTGATGCTGGTTCAGTTAATTCACAGTGAAGCAGAGGTGCTAACCTCAAAATTGAAAGTAACCCTGAAAGAACTTGATGAGTTTTGAAAGAGTCAGTCTAGACTTTTACCCTTCTGCCCTCTCTAAGGGGAAATATTTTACTGTCAGTGCTGACAGGTAAGGTCTATAGCTCTGACAGGCCACTAATTCCTGATTTAACTTTGTTACAGTTTTTTGTTTTATGCTTGGGATTTTTCCCTCATAGTCCTGCTGTATTCTTTTGCCACTGATGCTACTGTACCTGGCTATTTATATGTTTTCCTACCTAGAGTACTATAAATCAAATTAGGAGTGGGATTAAACCAGTGTAATAGTCAGTGGATCTCTGATATTCTCTATGTAAGAACATTTTGTGTGATACTCATAAAAAAAAATTCTCGTTGTAGAAAAGATGGCTAAATGGATCTTTACTCAGAGGGTGAGTTGCAGTGAAGCAGTGGAACAGGTTGACCAGAGAGCTTGTAGATACCTCATCCCTGGAAGTGTTCAAGGCCACATTCATTTTGGCTTTGAGCATTGTGATCTAGTGGAAGATGGCCATCCTGTGCCATGGGGATTGGAAATGGATGATCTTGAAGGTTACTTCCAACTCAAAACCATTCTGTGATCCAATGACCGGTATACCTATTCAGAAGTGATACTTAGTATCTGAAGAACAATTGATTTGCCTCTGCTGGACTCGGTTCAACTCGGTTTTTTTCAGGTTTTTGGTTCAAATAATGATTTTTAGGAGTTGAAGTCTTCATGCATGCAACGTGCTTCTAGTGGAAATAACTGCATCCTTAACACCGAACAGTAATTCCTTTTTCATGACTATAGTGTAAAGTATTAGTGTGTTAAAAACTGTTCTGGATACTTGTATGCAACAGTTGCATCTATCTGTATGGAATTTCATGTGGAAAGAGAATTCTTTTTCAGAAAGAATAATTTGTTAGGTAGGAGGCATGTCCTTCCTTGCGTTATAAGAGCATGTGTTTGTCTGGATGATAAAGAAGAGCCTAATTTATTTTTTGTGAGTACCTCTTGAAAGTGGGGCCTTTGAGTGAATGTGAGACATGAATGCTTTACAAGTCTGATTTCATATGGAAGTAGATTTTACGTCTCGTAGTATAAAATTAAATTCTGATAGAATGGAGGTATGGAATTTTATGCCTTCCTGAAAAATGGAGGGAAATCTAGACATCTCACTGACCCTAACTTCTATAGCTCCATACTTAGAATAGTTTTATTTTAACTTCTCTTTATATTGTTTGTCAACTTAAGTGGTTGTGTTCTTAAGGTCCAAAGGTGACTTATGTGCCCCCTCCTCCACCTGATGATGAACAAGCCATCTTTGCACGTTATCAGACAGGAATTAATTTTGACAAGTATGATGAAAACATCGTTGAAGTATCAGGACTAGACCCTCCAGCAGCATTAATGGTTCGTGAACTGGTTAATCTCACAGTTTATGTGAAGCATGATTGACAAGGATGTGTGGTGGGTTCAGTATTTGTAACGAATGAAAATACTAATGAAAAATACTGAATCTTGCAGATAATGTGATGTTGGAAGGAGGTGCTCCCCATTTAAAAGATAAAAAATTGAATTGACAATAATTAAGAAACTACTTAAATGGTCCAGAGAAAGTAATACTGTGTAATATAGAAAGAATAGTCATTTAATTGTGGAAGAAGACAATTTTACATATTGAAAGAAAGAGGTCTTTGGCGGCAGTTTCTGGGCAGGCTGGTATAGTTGCCTTATTGAAGTCAGTTAGTTGGGGATCTTCAAAAAATGGAAATAAACACCTGTTGGGGTAGTAGTCGTTTGGACAGAGGGCTTTTTTTTAAAATTAATTTCTAGCCCTGTTCTCTATGGCTGCAGTTCATTGTTAGTTTATCTATAATGGGTGGCCAGTGTTGAAAAAGAAAATAATCTCTTCAGGGAAAAGAATGAGGAGAGAAGTGCAGAGGGGTTAGTAGTACCTGTGTTGAAAGAGAAGACACAGAGGTGTTCTCACTGAAGTTAAACTAATTTTTGTTACCTATGTTGCCTTTTGGTCCTGGCTAGGAATGTTGTTTTAGCTACCCTCACTGGTTTTAGCACAGAGACCATGTGTAGCTCCTACATGAAATGAAACTAAAGAGTTTCAGGTTTGTTTTCGTAGCATGCTATGTGAGTTTTCTTACTGGAATCCAGGTATATGGCTTCCGAGCAATTTTCTCTTAAAACTGTTAAGACCAGCTGAAAGGGTTCAAAGTGTTCATTGTCCTGCAGACAATGTTATTCGAATGTTATTTCAGTGTAATTTGAATTTTAGAGACCTTTGGGGCTTTTACCTTTAGGAGCCTTGGCAACCTAAATAACTGGTGAGACTACCTCTAAAGTTTAACACTCTTTAGTATTTGGATGTCTGTGTCCTACAGTAAGCATTTTCGGTTTTAAACTTTCATCTCCTGTGATTGTGCGATAACTGTTAATTTTTTCTGTTATAGAGTTTTGCAGATACTAATATGTGTCATACTTTAACTGTGAACATCGCTAAAGCTGGATACTCTAAACCTACTCCAGTGCAGAAGTACAGCATTCCTATTATACTGGCAGGACGGGATTTAATGGCATGTGCTCAGACAGGATCAGGAAAAACTGTAAGCATTTTGTGCAGTATTTATTCTACTGAATGTGTGTGACCGTGAGCTTTCAGGGAGATGCCTCACTGTTCCACGTCACATGCTTGGCTGCTTGTTGTCCGGTAATTTCACTTGCACAGCAATGGTAAGGTATCAGGCACAGATATGAATGATGGTAGGGTTGTCATATATTGGGCTTTATTCTTTTTTCCAGTAAACTAGTGTCTTGATACAGCAGGCCAGCCTTTAGAGGTACAGCTGTGGATTCAGAAGTATAGGCAGGCAGTCCTAGACACTCCTGATCACAAGACTCAGCAGTTTAAAGTAGGGACTTTTGTTGTGTGGAGTTTTGTCTTATTTAGTGGGTTTTTTTTTATTTAGGTGTTTGGTTTTGTTTGTTTTTTGGCAGTTATTTTTGGTAGGTTGTCTTTGGTTTTGTGGTTTTGGTGGTTTTTTTGTGTTCTTGTTTTGTGTTTCTTTCTTTTACTATTGTCTGTGTTTGAGTTTTGTGTATGTTTTGGTTTTATTTTTTCAAACTTATGCCAGAGCCTAACTGTGTTTTGCAGGTTTGTCACACTTGGTTTGATGAAGTCTGATTTGCACCAGTCTTTGTTTTAGATGATTTGTTTTTAATCATGGAACAGTGTTGAAAGTTGATACTAAAGTGAAAATTGTCTCAACTTTTTAAACTGTCTGACCTACCCAAACCTAACCACTGACAGCTGTTGGATGAGATTGTTTGGTTATGAAGTGTAGCTTTCTGCTGTTCAGTTCAGTGTGGAATCCTAGTTTTATTTTAATGTAGCTTACTAGTTGCTTCTTTTGAAAGACCCCTTCTGTTTGCGGAAGGGGAAACATCCAAAGTCTGTGCTCTAAATATTTTGAATGCTTTTGGGACTGCTGTACAGGTGCAGGTTTGTGGGTATCTAGTCTTACGTGGAAGTAAGTGTGCTGATAAGGTGGAGCTGTATTGCAACCTGATCTGCAGTTCTAGTAGACTGGAGAATGTTAGTACATGATTACTTTACAGACCTACTAATGCTAACCTATAGTTTTTAAATACACATTAAGAATGGTTTTGGTCTTGGGTTACTTAATTTGCAGGGCATGTCATCAGTGTATAAAACGGTATGGAAAGTTAGCCACTGCAGGATTGTATTTCTATGTTACTAGACTGTTAAGATCCAGAGAGGTACTTTCCTACTGGAGAAATAAGGAGAAATAAGATTAAATGTGCTGTTGTGCCTTCAGGTTAATCCTTTTGCAGTCTGATGTCCTTGATCATTGTGTGCATTATCTTTCAAGCTTTAAGATTGATACACAGATTTTAGTAAGACTGATGAAAGCTATTAAGACTACACAACCCAAATACTGCTGTGTTTTTTCCCCCAGGCAGCCTTTCTTGTACCAGTTGTGGCCCAAATGATGAGGGATGGTGTAACTGCCAGTAGCTTTAAAGAGCAGCAAGAACCGGAATGTATTATTACTGCCCCAACTAGAGAACTGATAAATCAGATCTTCCTAGAAGCAAGAAAATTCGTGTATGGGTAAGATTTTGCACTGTTGCCTGGTATTGATGATTACTTTGCTTGAATGTAAAGAGCTCAGCAGTGCTCTTTTTTTTTTCATAAATAATTGCAAAGTGTTTTGTCTCAATCACATTACAAATACTAGAGTTCAGATTATAATACTGGTTAGCGAGTTTCTTCCTATATGACTAGGGATTTAAGTGCCTAATCTTTCTGATATTGGAGTGGGTTAGTGGGTGCATGAAAGGTTTAGTCCAGCTTGAAGTGGAGGTAAGTATTCAGCTTGTCACTGGTGACAAAAGTGACATTTCTTCAAAGATGTGTTAAGAAAATTTTCCTGTCAGACTGTCTAGGATCCGCTCCAGCAGTCAGTGTGACACCACCAGGGACTTCAACTGCTGTGACCCAAGTCCCTCTGCAGCAGATGGCTCTAGTGAGCTGCTGGCTGCCCTACTTAACTTCTACACCCACCACTCAGAGTCAGATGAGGTTTCCTCACTGACTCGATGCCAGGTTTCCCATAGCAGAATCTCAGATATGATTCCTTCTGGTAATTTCATTGTTTTGCAGCAACATGTAACAGCTGAAACACGGTGTCTACTGAGCATCGGGATCACTGGGCTTTTATATGCTCACGGTTTATGTACTTAATAATTTTGAGGTCTTTTTACTGAGTTACTCTTCTGCAGAGTCTGAGTGTCTGGTGACCTGGCTAGTGATGCAGGTCGTTATGCCCTTTGTTAAGCGAAGGGCCAGCACCAGTTCATGGTCTTCTGCCTGGTCTCCAGCCGCTTCTTGCCACCCTGAGGTCAGTCTGCAGCTTGCACTGCAGCTGCACATTGAGCTACCTGCGCTAGATGTATTCAGTACAAATACATTATTTACTAGCTTGTCTTACATTATTTTACTTGCTTTACTTTAATCTTGGCAAAATGAAGATGAGTGTTACGGGTTTTAGTTAACTTCCAGTGATAGTTTCTAATTACTCTTCCTTGTGTTTCTGGTCTTAGACATGGCACTGCTCAAAGAAACTCTTTGAGCTTACAGAACAGGAGATCTAAACTTCTCACTAAGTCTTGAATGTTGTGTGAGAGTATATTTGTACTAGATTTGTCATTAATTTTTTTACTAAGTATTAGGTTTCACCAGTATACAGAAGATCATTAAATCTATTGTATGTAACAGCTTGTTACTGTTTGGAGGTGAAATGTAGAACATCAAATGCAGAATCTGGTGTGATAAATCATACTTGCCTTTATTCAAGCAAACTTACATTTGGAGGCTCTCTGTCTTCAGGAAGAATTACCATGCTTGCATTTCTACTTAACTAAATGTGTTCTTAACAGCTTCCTAATCTTTAAAACTGTTACAACTTTGTAGCTGATTCTATTCATTTTGTTATTTTAAACTAGATACAGATGATTTCACCATAAAATAACATGTTAATCTTAGGAACTTTCTCTTACAGCTGGCTTGTAGTAAAAGCCAGAATGAGTTAAAGAGTATCAGGACGTAAAGCTGTAATGTCTAAAGAAGAGCATGCATATTGATGGATTGAGATTTATGATGTTAGGCTCTTTGATTTAATTCTTAGATAGGAATATGAAATGTGTATGTATGCTAATAGTGGATAAATACCGAAATTGTAGGATTCCAGAGGGAATTTCTTTTCTTGACTAAAGCTTTCTGAAAAGTTTTGATTAATTTTGGTAAAAATTTACCAGATTTATCTGCTCAGCATTGTTGCATGTTAACCTGAATTAGTATCTTCGGGAAAAGACCATTTGAATTTGGGTGTGAAAATACTCATTGCGTGCATGTAAAAATCTTAGCGGAAAGTTATAAAGATGAGCTTGTAAATATTATTCAGAGCTGCATAAGGTAGTTCTTGCTTAGAGAAGTGGTTTTCTACAGCAGAGTATCCGATGTGGCTCTGCTTGGCAGATCTAACCAAAAGGCTTGGTGCGGAGAATATTTAGTATAGTCTTTGAGTGGATTTGCTGTCTGATCCTTGTATCAGGCACTATATGGCCAATGTGATTAGCGGCTTTGAAAGATGCCGTGTGTATTTATTATTTTGCCCTTTTAAGGTCAGCAAGGATTGCTTCTGAAGCTCTAGAGACATATCTAGTGGTGACTGCTTTTTCTGAGGATGCTATATAAAAGGGGAGAAAGTCTTAACTATTTTGTCTGTTACTGTTAGTAGGTGTCAGTTGAAGAGAGGGGAGAAGGCAGGTGAAATCAGGTGTTTGTTCTTAGCAAGCCACTTGGGCAGCCTCTGTTATTTAGTGTGAGGGGGAGCTTCAAAGCCTATTTTGAGTGAGTTTCTGTTTTTGAGGGCTGTTTTTGGACTGAGCTTCATGCTGAAGGAGTTGAACCACTCTTAAACTGATTTATGGTAGATCTGATAATTTTTTATGAACTTCGATGACACAATACTGTTTGCATACTTAGACAATTAATCCAAACCTTTTTCTACATAACAGAACTTGTATAAGGCCTGTTGTGATCTATGGAGGCACACAAACAGATTATTCAATTCGTCAGGTAAAGCAAGGCTGTAATATACTGTGTGCCACTCCAGGAAGGCTTCTAGACATCATTGAAAGAGGAAAGGTGAGATCTTAACACTTCTTCTGAATTTCCTAAATACTCTTACCTAAAAGATAAAACACTATTTTTCATTATTTAAAATTAGTAGAAGCAGACATTGGTTTTCAAAGGCCCTGTTGGTATGCTGCCTTTGTACAGGCACTGAAATACAAGTGAGGTTTTCTTAGACTGTCTGAATTCCATGAGGTTTTTGAAGGAGTAGCCTGAGTCTAAATTTCTTCAGTTTGTTTCAGAGACAGGTGGATAATACCAGTCTAAATCAAAGTGGCTGAAGTGGTCATGGCAATAAAATTTTTTAGCTTAAATACTTGTAATACCTCCCCTTAATTCTTGTGTCATATTCCATAGTAGATCTTCATTTAATGTTGTGTTTGTTTTCCTACAATGGCTTTTTATCTGTCTGGCACTATATTTTCATACCAATTAAAAAAAACCTCTCCAATTAAAAAAAAAAAAAAATTATAGTACTGTATTTGATTTCCCCCCCCCCCCAGTCATTATAAATCCATACTGATGTTTTTACATGTTAGAGTGGTGACTCAGTGATATTCACTGAACAAATGAAGTTTAGAAAAAACACTTGGTAATAAACTGGAAATCATTTTTTTCAGTTTTCAGGCTTTTAGTCAAAAGTGATAGCCTTGGTCAGCAACAGTGAAGTTGTAATAGTCTTAATAATGCTCTCTGACATATTTTTTTCCAGCAAGAAAAAAAAGTTATTTTGGAAATGTTTGAGAGTCATGAGAACCTTTCTAAAACTCAAGCATAATTCCAAAATAGGTGGTTTGAATCATAGTTGAGCTCCAAGCTCTGTGTATTTACATTGCTCAGCCAAGTTCTGAAGCACTGTGGTGAGTGAATTTGTGCAGTTTAAAAGGCTAAGTAGAGGTTGAGATGTAAACAAATCATAATACTTTCATTTTTTATTAACTTGAAAGATAAAAGTAAAAGGTGGGTTTTGGCAATTAGGGTATTTTTTAAGTGCATACTGTCAGTGAACCATTTGTGTTTTTCTTTGACCAAAATACTTGCAGATTGGTTTACATAATGTGAAATACTTGGTGCTAGATGAAGCAGACCGCATGCTTGATATGGGTTTTGGTGCAGATATGAAGAAGCTGGTATCTTTCCCAGACATGCCACAAAAAGACAAACGCCAAACACTGATGTTTAGTGCCACTTTTCCTGAAGAAGTTCAGAGGTGAGTAGAATAAAAATAGAAATATATCTGAATGTGTACTTGTATAGAACTAAATATCTGAGGAGTTTAGAACACTCCTTATTTTTAAAAGCTCGAAAATGCTGAAAGCTATGGTGTTAATATTTGTTGCTTAATTTAAGCAGGGACTCTAAAGCGTTAATTGCTTAATTTAGGTGGGGACTCCTAAGCAATTTAGCAAGTTGCCTGGAGGATTTTAAACTCCACTTCTGCAGAAGTCCTCATGTTTCCCCTATTGGTTTCTTGTTCTTCCCCCACCACATCTTTGCAAGTTCAAAACCAATGATGTTGATAATGAAACATACCAATTATTCAATTTGGCAGCGTTAATGATACGCAGTTCTTACTTATGTGGATAATTGGTACTTATTTTCAGTAGTTTTAAAGCTTCAACAAATGGATTTACGGTACATCTTACATGTTTATTACTCATGACCTTTAAAGTTCCTATAATTTAAGGGAACAGTCTTCAATAGATGGTAAATACAGTTGCTGAGTAACTGAACAAAACAACTAATTCCCTTCAGGCACATGGAAACTTTAGTATTTCTTCCTCTTTTCAAAACACCAGCATCTAAATACTTAGTGTTAAATCAGAAGAGTCTCTAAACTTCAGTCGGAGCAATGCAAATAATTTTGACTTTGTGACAGGGATACTGTTAGAGTTGGTAGTTCAGTGAGTCAAATCCTGACAACTTTGTTTGGTCTCAGAAAGTCTGAAAGATCTGTTCTGGGGCAGGGGGAAAATACTTTTCAGTAGTTCACTGTCCTGAATGAAAGGGGAGAATGGGCTGCTTTCTCCCCTCCGGTCAAGTAGTGCTGACCACTTACATGGAAATGTATCACCTTTCTTAAAGCAGGACTCACCCGTTGTGGCTTTGGCTTCTTGCCAAGACTTTTTTCATAGGGTTCTTTGTATGGAAAAATAATCTTGTTTGCTCAGCTAGCAATCAAGAATTCAGATGATATTGTGCACAAGTTTGTGTTCATTCCATGTGTTTACCTGTTTCTGCAGGAATGTGGTCTCACTACTCAGTGTATCCTGGGAAAAGACCAGGTGTGTGTATCTCCCTGTAAGGTACATAGTGTACTCTGATTCAGGTTTTGGGCTTGAAAGAAGAGTCTTGGTCCCTTTATCTCTAGGTCTGTTTTTATCATTCTGGTTTTGCTCATGCTTTTGCTGCCTATTTTTCTTGCATACTGGGGAATGAATTGAGAGTACTGTGGCTACCAGCATCTGAAAGGAGATAACTGGAACTTTTAAAGATGTTTACTCTCTGCTTCTGTTTAATGAAAAATCCCCAACAGATCTACCTTTCTACTGTGAATCCTGCAGAATTTACAGGTACTGGTGGAAGACTTCAGAAACCTGAGTGCTCGGATCATGGTTTGGAAGTGCATAATAACATTAGAGTCCTAGAAGCGTTAAGGGAAAAGACGCCTTAAGCTGAGCAAGTCTAACCATTAACCCAGCACCAGCAAGTACCCAAGTGCCACATATGCACATATTTTAAGTACCTCCTGGGGTGATGATTCCACTGCTTGCCGGTCCAGTCTGATGCTTGAAAACTCTTTCAGTGAAGATTTTTTTCCTAACAGCCAGTCTAAACATCCCCTGGTGCAGCTTTGAGGCCGTTTTCTTTTGTCCCTGTTGTTCTTGTAACCGTTTGAAGCTGAAATGCCTAAAGGTAACATTCACATTTTAGAGTGTGAAAACCCTTCTTTTCTTTGATCCAGTTCATTCCTGGATTTAATGCTTTTCTGGTGCTGAAGTCAGGAAAGCTAATGATTTCCCCATACTCTTCTGCCAGGAAAGCTTTGAACTGTATACTGTTTTGGTAGTATTGGATACAAAGGTGTTTTCTTTGGACCTTTGGGTTCAGATCATCCTGCACTTCAGTTCAGTGTATATGGTCAAATTTAGTTTTAACATAACATTTGGTTTTAATACCTGAGTTTGTTTCTGCTGTTGCCTAGACCTTTGATATGATAATTGAAGTGCTTTCTGTACCTGTGAGTTGAGAGAACCATCCATTTTTCTAGTTGACTGGAGAACTTTCATTTAGTATTTGAGGCTTTATGTCTTCCAGTAAAAGGCTGTGGTTTAATCCCAACTGGCAGCTAAGTACCCTACAGCTGCTCACCCTGGAAGGCCACTTCAGGGTCTCCCTGAAGCCTTCTCTTCCCCAGGCTGAACAACTCCACTCTTGTCAGTTTGTCTTTGTAGGAGAGATGCTCCAGCTCTTGTTTTCAAGTTAGTGACCTCCATGAATTCATTCCAACACGTCTGCATCTTTCTTGTACTGGGGATCCCGGAGCTGAACACAGATGGAGTCTCACAATATCATAGCAGAGGGGAAAAATCCCCTCCCTTGCCTTGTTGGCCACACTGTTTTGGATACAGGCCAGGGCACAATTGGCTTTCTGGGCTGCAAGTGCACCTTACTGGGTCATGTCCAACCTCTCATCCACCAGCACCTCCAAGTCTTTCCCTCCAGGTCTAGTCTGGACCCAGTCTCTGTCCAGCCTGTACTTGTCCTGTGCTATCAGCCTGTGTGAAAGGTTTCTATCTTTTTTATAAACCCCCTTTAGGTACTGGAAGGCTGCAGTAATATCATTCCAGGCTTAATAACCCCTACTACTCAACTCTCTCAGCTTGTCTTGAGAGGAGAGGGGATCCAGCCATCTGATCATCACTGTGGCCTCTCTGGATCTTCTCTGACATGTCTGTCTTCTGCTGAAGGTACCTAGCTGGATGATACTCCAGCTGAAGTCTTAAAAGGCAGAGGTAGAGTCCCTTGACCTGCTGGTCACACTTCATGCAGCCCAGGATGTGGTTTGTGTGCTGGACCCAAACTATACAGATTATTCTGGCATTTTAAGACTACTTGTATTGTTCCTCACAAAATAGAGGATAAAAATACTTTTTGTAAGTGTTGCTTAAACATAAATGAAAAGACGTGCTTTTAAAGCAAAAATAACTAGATAATATGTTTCATGTTGCTCAATTTTGTCTTTTTCAGGCTAGCTGGTGAATTCTTGAAAACTGATTTTTTGTTTGTTGTTGTCGGACATGTGGGTGGAGCATGCAGTGATGTTCAGCAAAATATTCTTCAAGTTTCTCAGTATTTCAAGAGGGATAAACTGATAGAAATTCTACACAGCATAGGTAACTTAATGCCAGTTTTTCACTAGGGAAGTCAAAATTGCTTGGTTTTAAACTTGTGTTTAAAAAGGTCATAGCTGTATGATTTTGTGTGTTAACATGATTTACAAGGATGTTGATGAAGCTTTAAAACAGAACTTGCAGGAGCTGCAGGTTTTTAGGCATATTTGTGTACGGATATTTCATAGAGTCATAGGGTAGTTTGGGTTGGAAGGGACTTGTAAAGTGTCATTGAGTCTAGTCTAATGCCCAGTATTTGTCAATGATTTATCTCAATTAAGTACTAGCAGATAACCTTCCTAGGTGGCTTTATACTTCATATGGTCAGTTCACAGGCTTATTTATTTTATATTAATACAGGTGTATTAATATTATTGTGTGAATGTATGGGCCTGTGTTTTGTTATTGTCTGGGATTTTTCCATATTTGTTCTGCATGTCCTGAGTTTTAATGCTGAAGACTGAATGTGCGTTTGGAATTGAAAAATGGTGGAATCTTGCTCTTCAGTGCTCAGGATAACGTGCTGCTTTCATCCACGTGCTAAAGGGAATGCATGCCTATCACAGGGAACGTTTGTTTCCTGCTTTTATTGAGGAGAAAAACAATGAATGTGTCTTCAGTCAGTTTCTGTATTGATATAGGAATTGATGGTTTGAACTTAATTAGCTTAGAATATGCAAGAAATTACAGTCATACTTTAAAGACTTTATTCAAAGTGTGTGCCTATATTAGGTGTTAGTATAGGTAAGTGCTACTCTAAATAGTGAAAATGTGTCATGTTTCAAACTCCAGTGGCTTTAAACTTCTGTTCAACATAGGTAATGAACGAACCTTGGTCTTTGTGGACACAAAGAAAAAAGCAGATTTCATTGCATGCTTTCTTTGTCAAGAAAACATACCAGCCACTAGTATCCATGGGTAAGTATTTTTAAAGTGAAAGTCACCTGTGTTGTGTAGGAAGCTCTTATTGATAACTCATGTTTGGCCATATCTGCATCATTTAGTTTGCTGTATGTTCTGACAGACACAGAATATCAAGGTTGAAAGAAGGACTAAATTGGTCTTAGCATGCAGATGCAGGATGTTTGTGTACATCCTGTGGCTGTTGAATTTGTAGGTGTGTGAAAGACACATAGCTTTTGAGAAGATCTGGCCTTCCATTCCTGGCGAGCCTCAGTTGTTAACCCAATACCCCCTTGTGTTGGGAGGAGGTTCTTAATGCATTTTTGTAGAATTATTATACTGTGAATTGAAGTATTTGTAGAATAATTGGTTCAGTGGAAGCTGTTAAACTGTCATTAATATTACTGATTTCTGATTCATTTTGAGTTGAAGTTAGGATAGTTAGTCTTCTCTGGAATAGTGATCATATCAGGCTCCGCTAAATACCCGATGTTAAGATCCTAAAGAGCACTGTTTAGCTTTCTAATTTGTTTTCTTACTTGGGCAATAAAGAAGATGAGTGAAATTCTGACCTGCTGTAGTTCAGTACTGGATAATCTGCAAATATTCTTTAACCATGGTAACACCAGAACCAATCTAGTTTCCTTGTCATGATGATAAACAGAAGACAAATTTGGTACTGTTGGTTTGCCACAGTTTTTTTAGTATATCTGAAAAATGGCCTGTGCAGAAAGAAGTCTGTGTAGACAGTCTTTGCTGTTCTGGCTCCCTGCTACAAAGCTGCAGGAAAAGCACTTGTAATCAGTTAAGCAAGTGGATTTTAGGCAGTGAGTTTCATGCATAATTATCTCCAGTTCTTTTAAAAAAATCTCAGTTTCTCTAGAGACTTAAGTTTAAACAGCTGCTCTGTCTTGCTGCTCCTCAGTTAAAAATTCAGAAAATGTAAACTGGGCAGCCTATGAATTGTTTAGGTCTTTTTTTGTTTTACATCCACTGTCCACCCTCAAGAGCTTCTTTCCATGAAACATGGCATTTAAATTGTATCTTAAATAATACTGTGGATTTTAGAGACATCCATTCTAACACTTGCTTTCTTTATAGAGACAGAGAACAGAGAGAGAGAGAAATAGCTCTTCGGGATTTTCGTTCTGGAAGATGTCCAGTTCTTGTGGCAACCTCAGTGGCAGCAAGAGGTCTGGACATTGAAAGCGTCCAGCATGTTATTAATTTTGATCTTCCTTCTACCATTGAAGAATATGTACACCGAATTGGGCGAACTGGTCGTTGTGGAAATACAGGGAAGGCAGTTGGCTTCTTTGATAACAATTCAGATGGTCATCTTGCACAACCTCTAATTAAAGTGCTTTCAGATGTAAGTGTCAAATCCTAGTGCTTAACTTTTTCTGTTGTCTAAGATTTCACTTGAATGTACTGAGCAACTGTGACATTTTTGGTACACTTATGATGGAGCTCTTAATCTGATTTGGTTAAGCAGTCATAGTCTCTGAATTGATTTTCCTAATTGCATAGGCTCAGCAGGAAGTACCTGTTTGGTTGACGGAAGTTGCTTTTGAGGCTGAAGGGGGACGACTCCCAATTAATACCCAAAAGGTAGGTCTGAAAGTCTTGGCTGTTACAACTTTGTCTCAGTTTAAAGCTGTCTTTAGTGGATATATCCAGAGTAATGCCACTGAAACTGTTCAGACTGTAATTGTGTCCCTTTTCTTAGTCGTACATCTTCAAAGAATTCAGTATTACTGAAACGAATTTCAGACAAGTAGCTTGAGTTGGGCTCTTACAGTGTGGCACCTTACTAGCTGCTGTAGTCTTGATCTGTAAAGTCAGGATTCCTTTGGAAAAAAACATTCATGCAAATATACACAAGAGCTGTAGTTCAGAAATTTCTCTGCTGCACATGTCGGATGGGAGCAGATAGTTGCTGATTAACTGCTTGTTACGAATCACCCAGTCAAGCAACTAATTTGACTGGAAACTTCAGCTGATTATAGTTAGATAAATGCCCCAGTCTGGTCCATGTCAAAATTCTTCATGTCTGTGACAGGGAGAAACCTTCTGGTCTCTTACTGTTGTTAATTTTTGGATTTAAATTCTGTGCTTACTCCTGTTTGAAAGTCTTTTTCATATCTTGATTCCATAAGAACTTTATCATATTTCAGTTGCTTCCAGATGTTACAAATGTACTTTCCTTGAGACCATAGTAGAAGTAATTTCTCTCAGTGCTTACACAAATGTCTGAAGCTTCAGTTTAAACTCTGACCTTCCTTTCATTAGTTATCTTTTCCCATACAATTGTTACTGAAAACATTGGGTGGTTTGGGTGTTTTTACCTGGCTGACTAATCCCCTTCCTAAATCTGAGTCATTTTTCTGGGGGCCCTTCATGAGATCTCAGTTACATAAATGTTGCTTCCTTCTCAAACTTACAGCCTCACATTTCAGCTGTTGTGTATGTTTGCATGAACGTTTTCTTGCAGAGTAATTCTTGACTCAGTGGATCTTTCTTATTTATTCTAGTTCAAGGACACTTTATTTTTGCTTTTTTACTAAATTGCTTTCAGAGGTGCATCTCACTAGATTGCTTCCAAATGCACGTCTCCAGCCTTTGTGTAGTGTCTCCTAGCATTTAATGAAATCCATCATTTCTAGGTCCCAGTCTGTCCATGTCCTTTACCACCTCTGAGTTACCAAATCTGACTGTGACTCTTTGTCCAGAACAGAATAGATTTTCTTGTGAAATCTGTCTGCTTGTGTTGGGAATACTGCCCTTAATATCACATGTATACAGTGCACCACCTCTTTTGAGTTGTAGATTGTGAGATTCTAACTATTATGAGACCTTCTCATGTCAGTCTGACAGAAACTCTTCATTTGTAGTCAGCCCAATTTTTCATTAAAAGGCCATTTGATGATCAAGTTATGAATTTGAAAGAAGAATCTGTTGGAGGAGCTTACATGATTATTTTGAGGCAATCTTAGAGATGACTGAGCTTTTATTCTTTTTCCAAAAGATTTTAGTGCGAAGGTAATGCAGACAGTCAAGTATGTAGTGGAGAAGGAAGTTTTTTTCCCACAATTGTATGAACTGATTTGTGTTGGGTAAGAAAAGCAGTTGGGATGTGAACTGTGGGAAGTGTTACTCCCACGTGTGATAAAATCTGAAGTTGATTAAACTGCAGTAATTTCACACCAGGGTCAAAAAACCTTGTGTATAGGAGATTAATGATGAAAAGTTTCTGAGTGTTCAGATTACATTGAGATAGATGAATGGAGAAGGCTAAAATTGTTTTGTGGTGCCTTACCATTAAATGATTGAAGTGTTAATAATTCCAATCCAAGACCTGTTGTATTTCCTAGAATTTCAGAGGCAGAGGCAAAGCGAATGCAGGAGAAGTAAAGATCGGGTGTTCTGCAAGAGAAATTGAGTCATGGGATTAAACTTCTACTGCTAAACTAGGTTGCACTCTGTTGTGCTGTAAGTGAAATGTTGCATGAGAAGATAATCTTGTGAAGACCTAGTTTCGCAAGGAGCTTTATGTAAGAGTTTGCCTAAACTTTGTTCTTTTTTTTTTTTTTTTTTTTAACATGTGAGTTAAAAAGTTTGAATCTTGTGTTATGATACAAGGATCTGTTAAACAGCTCATAAGCAGTTAATAAAAGTTTGAGAAGTGCACTTCGGTTGTTGTCTCTGTATCAGCTATATCTCATTGCAGTTTCATGATTTGGTATTATTTTGACATGCGTGGAACATTGGCATCTGCATGTGGAACTAAAGGTCAGCGGCTACACCCACAACTTAGTGAAAATACGTGTTTTTTACAGACCCACCTTCAAAGAGGGATGGACCCATGTGTTGCATTTAGTAGAATGTTTTTAGCTTTGACTGACATAATGCAGTCTTCTGCTATCTCTTGTGGAAAAGTGTGCTTTAGAACAAGCTTGGTGTATTATATCCAAAAGTCTTCCCAGTCTTGCAGAAGCTGAAGGACAGCAGTCGCTAACAGTCTAGATTTCTGTAAAGTTGCTTTTTCATTGAAATTCTTTTTCCTTGCCAATACAGTACGCTACAAAGATGTGTATCGTTGGATCCCCAAGGAAAAGGGCACAGCCATTACATTTTGTTGCATCTTGCACAGCTGAACAAACTTACAGGTTTCTCATGGCTTGCTATTTAGCACACAGTGCTGAGCACTATGTCTTGTACAGTCTTCCCACTAAATCTAGGGAAATAATACTTGTAACATCTGCCTACAGGACTGGAGCCTTACTACCCAAGTTAGTGAGAATCAGAACAAACTGGGCAATACTAGGGACTCTCTCATTGTGGAAAAGTGGGATGTCATTCTTTGTATGAATATCTTTGCAAAACTGTTTACTTAAATATCCACTTAGAGAAATACTGTTATTTTTGTAGACTGTAATTTTACTGGTATATATTATGCAAAAAGAGTAAAGTCTTAATTGTGTACTTGGAAGTGAACTGAAAGGACAGTATACTTAAATTGCAGCTCATAAGTAGTGGATGTATTTAAGCGTGATGTTAATAGTTCAGAGTAAAATACTCTGGGCAGTATGATTCCTTTTCCTGAGAAGTATCCTTGAATATCTTTGTATCCATTCTGAATTTCAGGTAATTGAGGTTGCTTTTTATGTCTGGCTGCAGTAAGTGTGAGTGAACTCTAACTGTTAGAAGAAGCTGTGGGCTGATAAAACTTGCCCATTTCTGTGAAGAGAAATTGAAGAAAAAAGTCACTTGTAACCTCTGAAGGGAACCTGGCTTAGCATTATTTAAACGACTACTGGGTGTTTTTTGCTTTGTCTCCATCATATGACTTGTGAGTTGTGGTCAGGCAGCAGAGCGAGTTCTGCAACTGTTAGATTTTCTATGAAATGACTGTTCTGGCCCCTTTTTTCATAATAATTTCCACAGAAAGGTGATAAATACATGATGGCTGTTCTAGCATAGAGCTGCAAGCTCTCATAAAAAAATGGAGCCAACAAAGTCCCTAGAATGGTATTGAAATAATACTCAAAGATTAAGTCACTCAATAGAATGAATGATTCAAAGATGAAAAGTCACGTTTACTACTTTTTATGAGAGAGTGAGAGTTGGAAGGACCAAGTCTGCTATGAAAGAGAAATAAAATTAGGAGAAATAAAAACTTGAAGAGCAATATTTGCAGAAATATACAATATTGAATTTTGGTTTAAACTTCGTGATTCTTTAAATAAATATTTAATTTGCAGGAAAATATTTCAGTGTAATTTTCACCTGGAAGAAGATGCTGACAAGGGAAGTTGGGGTGAGGAATGAAGTGCACTATAGCCTGTTGGTTTTATTTTTGCACTCAAGTAATCTTACATGTAAAACATGTTGAAAAACTTTCTGGAAAATTCCATGTCAGTGCCTTCATTCAAAAGAATCCTGTTGTCCTGGTGGCAAGTCAGCGTAAGTGTTCTTAAAAGGTTTTGCTGAACTCATTTTAACCTGAGAACAATGTAACCACATACCTGTGATTCCATTTAGGTGATTCTGCTCCCTGTAGCTTGTGCTAATCTGAGGTCATTGAATGTTTTTTCTCCATTGCCTACTTGCAGGTTTCTGTAAAGATGTTGTTTGTATTGGAACTTCAGTTCAAGGTTATTTGAAGGTTGTTGAAGGATTATTGTTGAGAAATTACATCAGATCTTTCACTGAACAATGAACATGCTTAATATCAAGCTAAACTCAATTTTTATGGGATGTATAAAACAACATTGACAACTTCTTTTTCTTTTAATGCCAGTTTGAACACAAATTATGTCCAATTCTTGTAAAGGAGAATATAAATTAGTGTGTTGGCTTTGCATGGCCTGGTTTGGGGTAGTGGGGGAGCCACATAAGTGGGTTCTATGAGAAGCTGCTGGAAGCTTCCACCATGTCTGGCAGAAACAGTCCGTGATGGCTCTGAAGATGGATGTGCTGCTGGTCAAGTCTGGGCCAGTTAGGATAATGGCAATGCCTGTCTGGTAACAGAATTAAGAAGAAAATCAAAACAAGGTGGGTGCACAGGTGTTTTACCCAGTCAGCGAAGAGGAGGTGAGAACATGTGAGGGAAACAGCATGGGGACACCAAGGTCAGTGCAGGAGGGGAGGAGTGAAGGAGGTGCTTGAAGCACTGGAGCTGAGATTGCTCTGCAGGCCATGGTGAGCCATGGGGAAGCAGCTGTGCCCCTGCAGCCATGGGTATCCACGGGGTTGCAGAGATCCACCCCCAGCTCTTGGGGATCCACGGGGGATGCAGAGATCCACCCACAGCCCATAGAGGAGCCAGGTGCCGGAGTGGGTGATGCCTGGAGACAGCTGTGATCCTGTGGAAGACCCAGGAGAGAGAGGGGCCCTGCTTCCAGGCTGGAGCAGCCTGTCCTTGTAGGACTGCACTCCATGGGAAGAGACCCGTGCCACAGCAGTTCTGGGAGGACTGTGTGCGTGTGGGAGGGACTTCTGTCGCAGTTTTGACAGGATTACTGCTTGTGAGAATGGACCCACACCAGAGAAGCTCACAGAGAATTGTCTCCCGTGGGTGGGACCCGTCTCCCAGAGCAGTGGAAGGAAATCTTTGGGTGATGAACTGACCAAAACCCCATGCCCTGTCCCCTGCACTGTTGATGGGAGAGAAGGAGAGGCTGGAGGAAGATAAGGTGTTTTTAAGGGCTTACTTTACTTGTCATTATCCTCCTCTGATTTTGTTAGTAATAAGTTCACTTTTTACCTCTGTGTTGCCTTGGGAGTGTTGTCCTGGCCCCTGTCTCAACTCATGAAGCCTTCATTAATTTTTCTCACTCATCCGCCCAGCCATGGCAAGGGAGGGTAAGTTTCTTGGGTTTCTAGCGTTTGGCCAGTGTCAACCACAACGATTAGTAATTTGCAGTCCGGAGCTGTTCATGTGCTATGGCCGAGTTGTAAGGAATCTTCAGGTCGTAGCTGAATAAAGCAAAGTTTTCACAGAATGCTTAACTTTGCTGATTAAGGGCTGCATCTCAGCTCAAAAATCATGGCCATAAGAATTGAAGGACTGTAAACAGGAGTTCTGAAAAAACCAGAAAATATAATGTCTGCAAAACTGATTGATTGATTAAACTCCTCCAGAGTGTTTTGGCAGATAAGAAAGCAGACTATAGTGTGCTGAAAACATAATAAACAGTCTGTTCTGAAAACATCTCTTTAATTGTTGATAATTACATTCATACATAATTACAAATTAGCTTTAAAAATGCCAAAGAATAGACCTTACTATCTTCATTGACCTCAGTTAAAGGGATGAGAACAAAAAGCAAGCTTGCCGAATATTTTCGGTGTGTCAGTTGGCTTTATGCAAAAAATGCTTCAATGTTAGGTAATAATGAGGGTTTTTTTCTGCTAGCAAATTTAAATGCTGTCTAGCAGTTCCAAGAATTCCCTGGTGACTCAAGAGGAGAATATTTGATATCTGTTACAACTTCTTCAGTGGCACCATAAATGTACGGGTCTTGGTCAAGTGTGGATGTGTACATTATCCTGTACTTCAGAAATTGCAAAAGGTAAAAATACTATTCTGTCATTGCAAATTTTACTTTTTTGTGTGACTTATTGTGTGTAGCTAGTGTCAGTGTTTGGCAATAACATTTCTTATAAACCCTCAGTTATCTGAGGATTTTGTGGTGAGATTGTTTCTATGTTTTAACTCCATTAATTAATAAGCAACAGTAGGTGAAATCATTTGACTATGGAGTTTGGACCAAGGATGTGGGAATCTTATTTTATGTTCTCTTAAAATTTATCTGATATTTGTATTTTTCTAGATAGCTTAAGGAAAATGTTAAACAATAGTTCAATATCAGTTAAAATATAAACATTGACATTTTTATTTTATGCTGTTTATTTCCTTCAAAGTGACTGTGGTACAGTCTTTGGCACTTCTAAAGGTAATAATATTGGCTTTTATTTCTTTTTATTAAGCAGAAAAAATAATCTATTGTAAAAGAACACTTAGAGGAATAACTTGTATTCAAGATGGGGGAGTTATCTGTTTGTTCAGAGTTGACTAGACAAATTATTTGGGAGCCAAACTGCTGAAAATACATCTTTTTCTGTTTCTAAATAAATCTAACTTGCCTTTCGGAACCTCATATCCAAATGTAAGTAAGAAAAATACTTTCTCACTGTAAATGTACATGTTGCCTGCTGATACTATCTTAGAAAACTATGGACAATGGCTGTAGTCAGCTAATTTCAGTGTTATATCAATTTTTGATTCTTCCTACAGTGCAATACTATCAAGCAGGATTTCCTTGCACTGTTTCTTTTCCCTCCTCTTACGAAGTCAGGTAAAATAGTTTTCAATACTAAATCCTTAAATAGCTCTGAAATTTAAAGAATGCTGTGCTTTGCTCATCTTCTACTCTTGAGAATGAAATATGCAGGGTCATAGGAGATGGGATGGTTATTGACAAAGACTTTGAGTCCTGGAAAGAAGGATGAGGTTTACACTGAAAGAAGTTGACTCAGCTTTGGCCTCTTAGTGCCTTTCCCTTTACTACTACTAGCAGGGAGATGAAAACAGGCAGATGATTTGTCAATAATTCTTTCTCAATAGTTCTTTGGCTTCATCAACTCTGCCCCTCCACTCTGGCTGCTTAAAAATGCTGGGTCTTTTCCTTTAGCATCATTATCATGTATCAGTTGATATTGTGAAGCTATTCCTGTAGCAGTGTTTTGTGAGCTTCTTGGTCTAAATATGCCAGTCAAATTAAATTATATTGAAGACTTATGTTTCCTTAAGAGATTCTGTAATTATAAGATCATATAGCTACATAAACAAATGCACTAAACAAAGGAACATTCTTCACCAGAACAAGTGAATTTATGACTTGCAGTATAAACTCTTTTGTAGTAGTTCATCAGCTCATTTAGAGATCACGTCTAGAAATGAATATACTTGCTTTATTCACATTTAGTGTCTAGAGTAGTGAATATGTAATCGACCCTCTCTGAACCACTTTGAGAATTTCTGTGCATGTAGACTGCAAGTACAATATATACAATTTAAGAATACAAAGCAGTGTTTTATTAGAAGATATGGATAACTGGTAGCATGTTAGTCTTGACTAAATGCTAGTGTACCCTTCATAAGACATCTGAGGAGTTATAAGGAAAAACCTGACCTCAGAGCACAGTAACAAAAAAGCCCAGTCTCTCCAAGTGAAGACTTGGTGTTCTGACTCCTTGGAAGGTACTCCTTGGAATTGTGGGTAGCCAACTAGGAAAGAGAACAGTTCAAATCATTCTATTAATCCTTTATAGGAATTTCAGAGACTTGGAAACAAGTAATATGTCTAAAACACTTCCTAAACTATTTTTACTATTCCAGAAATGTGGTTCTCTAGCAAGTACCTCCAATGTCTCAAATTCAGTTTGGTCATGCTCTTTTGTAACTCCTCTCCACGTTATGGCTATTTCATTTTATAAAAAGGAGTTATACTTCCATATTGTTTTCTTTAATCACCACGATTTACCTCAGATTTGCAGGTTAGAGTTTGGTTAGTGAAGTGTTTTACCTCTCATTGTTTTCCACTCTGAACAGTTTCAGCAAGTACTTGGTGTCGTCTCTGTATAATAAAGCCTTGACACAGCATTGGATCTAGCTCACCAGGTTGGTGGTGGAGTTGCAATCCCTGGTATTGTTCAAAAAATGAGTCAACATGACATTTTGTGATATGATTTAGTAGGCAGTGGTAGGTGTAAGAGAAGAATATCTGGCTGATAAGCTATTCTCATCTACATAGCCTCTTCCTTTTTCTGTGTTCTTTGTTAAAATGTACGTGAGCAATTTGCTTCGTTGCAGGTGGTTACTACAAACAGCTGCAGCTCTCACTTCATAGTGACTCTCTGCCAACAGTAACTCATGCTGATTGAAGCTATCATAAGGAGTCTGCTCACTGTAATCTTGGGTGGAAAATTACAAGAAATGGCACTTTGTCGTCCTGCTGTTAAAGCTACATGAGATTTTCAGTAATTCCTTTAGCCTGTTTGTAGAAATGATGTTTAATTATGTTTCACTGCTTTTGCGCTTGTAGTAAAAGGCTTGGAAATTTTACATTTCCATAGGATGAAAATATGTTAAAAAAATTCTGTAATAAACCACTAAAGATATTACTCTGGGAATAAAGCATCCCTTCTTTGCCATCCTTTTAACAGATTGCAACTACAGCTGTTGTGATTTTGCAAGGCTGTGAAGGAAGATGTGACAGGAAGGAAGTATTGCACAGTTCTCTGTTCTGAAATTGGTAACAACTTTGTGGCCTTCTTAGTGAAAAACCTGATTATTTTCTTGAAGAATAAATCTTTACGAATGAAGAAGATGAACAAATAATTGCATTTAGGCATTAAAACCTTTCTGTGTGTCTTAAATGTTGGTTGTTGCACACTGCAGAACATAGTAATTGGTACATTTCTTATGATTTTTGTTAGGTTTGAGCAGTTTGTGGAGTCTGCCTCTGACTGTAATTTGACTTAGCGTCCCTACAATGGGCACATATAAAACTGACTTTAGACACACGATGGATTATGATGGTCCTTTCTTTCTCCCCCATGCTTTTATCAAAAACTCACTGCTTATTTAGTAGAACAGGGACTAACACCAATTTCTATGCCAAATCTATAATTTGCTAATAAAATTTTCTGACTGATTTCAGCCCCTTTGACTTGTTATTCCTTTTGACAAGTGAGCATTTACAAACCTTAGGTGCTTCCTTTCCCTTAGCAGTGGGTTGTCACACCCATTATTGTTGCTTATTCATTGATATGTTACAGAAGCTTGGACAATGTGTTGCATTTAAACTAAGGCTTTAGTCATAAACCAGTAATTTAACAGCATGGTTTTGAGGGTACTGTTGTTGTTGAATTTTTATGTTACACTAGAGTGAAATTTAAGAACAACATAGTTAATTTTTTACCTGTTAAATGCAGCCTTGCACGGAGGTTGATGCTAGTAGATTTCTAGTGTTAAGCTACTCACTGAAAAATGGACTTACGCAAATTTGGAAAATGGTATCAAAATCAAATTGGTTTCACTGGATTTTTCTTCCCCACGAGTGAAACCAGTAGGGAATAGAAGGACACTCATTGTTTTTCTTTGTGTTTTGCAATGCCATAAGTCAATAAAAGTCTGTTGTCATGCCCTCCTCTTTACATTTAAAGGAATGAAGTAGTTCAAGTCGTTGACATAGGTAGAGATCAGCCTAATGAGTTTCTTGGTTAAATTCTTGGTTAAAACCAACTCTGCAACTTCCTGAAATAAAATTCAGTGTATGTTTTCTGTTGAACCTGCTTTTGCTAAGACTGCGTGATTAAATGCTGCAGGGTCAGTTTGCGGACTGGCCAATGAAAATGCACCTAATTTTTCCGCTGGACTACAAAATGATCTATTCTGTGCCAATGTTAATGAACAGAGGCTCACTGTAATTATACAGTGGTCAGTAACTTTATAGGGTGTGGTTATACATAATATATAAGATAAATGCTTTTCAAAATTGAACTACTACGGCTAACAAATCAATTTGCAATGAGGGTCAGATTTTTAGCAGTAGTTCTGCAGCATCCTGTCCCACCCTGCCAACAGAGAAAGTGTAAATGCTGCTCTTGAAGAAAGGAATCAACCCATCTGTGGAGCAGTTACCCCTGAATCACTAGCCATCTCTGGTAGAGAGGCATCAGCAATGGGAACAGTTGAGTCTTTCTGTGGAAGGCACTCCCTTCCTTATGTTTCAGGAACGGTAGCTTCACTTTGCTCCCACCCTCAGGATCAAAGAGTTATTTCTTCTAGAGCATTCTTGTGCAAAGTGGATAAAAGTGTCCATAAGTGTGGATATGGAACACATTTTCTGGCAGGATTTCTACTGTACTCTAAAGGTTTCCCATCTTCTCTGCCAAATCACTTTTGGTAAATGACATCACTTTTGCAAGATGTTTTTCTCCTTACTATTAAGTTGCTCTAAATGGTAGTAGGTGAAACAGTTACTGATGCTATCATTAAGTGCCCTCTGCATTCTGGAATCTCCTTAGTGCTACTGTCCAGTCCACAGCCAAGTGTTTGACACCATGGAAGCCTTGATGTAACATGTATGCAGCCCTGAGGCAGGCAGAGGGATGACTTAAGTTTTTAAGAATTTAGACAGATATTTAACTAGTTTATTAGGTCTGGTGCAGCTTTTCATGATTTTGAAAAACTGAGCAGCCAACTTTCAATGTGTCAGTAATGTATTAATCTGTGAGAACAGGCACTAATCAGACCATGTCTAGAACAGAGGTTCAATAGCTAAATACGATTAAGAGTCTGGTCCTGCCTGTTCTTATATTCTTACTAAAGAAAAAAAATCTGGTATACCAAAGAGCACTTAGGCTACAGTTTACATCCACTTCTTTTGAACCACATTTCTGTTTCATCTGCTACCTCATAGTAAAACAAGTACAAGTTTTCAAAATATCACTATGCGTGCTAATGTATACTTCTCAATAGAAAGGGGAATTTTAAAGCATTAAAGCAGTTTACAGTGCAGCCTTACAGAGAGGTTATAAATGATGGGGAGATGGCAATATCATTCAAAAATAAAAAGGGAAGCAAACGGGCTACCTGGCTGAATCTGATGATTAGCTAAAGAGGGTGAAGGCTAATGAGTGATCTGGAAGTTGGAGTGGGTGTTGAGTTTGGGTGTTAAAATAGCCTGAAAAAACTTGAGCTGCACAAGTCATGGAAGTTGAAATGAGTCAATCTACCGCTGTTGTTGTGCGTGACACAACAATTTGTTGTCTGTAATGGATCTCTTCCTGAATTGGGGCCAAGAGCTCTTGATGTATTGACTGCATTATTGAAATTCAGCATCTGTTCTTGGAGAGTGTCTGCTTAGCAAGGTCTGTCAGTGCTTAATAGGAAGCACATTAACTAGGGACTTTGGATTTCCATTTACTAACTTCACAGCATCTTAATTGCAAAGTTCCTTCTGATTTTCAGTCCCGTTATTCCTTTTTATGTTGCTGATGGCTGCAGTCTTCTTCCAAGCCATTAAGTGGAAAACATTTGTTAGTTTTAAAAGGCATCACCACTTATTTATTCCCTGGCCTGTGCCCTAAATGATGCATGAGGTGCTTACGAGTGAGTGCTCCTCGGCGGTGGCTGCTCCCCAACCCTTCTTTCGCTATGCGCGTTTATGCGATTCGAAGACACTTTTGACTTGGCTCATCGGCACCCAAGAGTCGCTGCGAACGCTCCCTCACGGCCGGCTGATTCCCGCCCTTCGAGAGAGCGGCGAGGCCGCTGCGGGCTCCTCCCCATCTCGGGAGCGGGGGTGGCAGCCGGGAGGGGCCGGCGGGACCGGCCAGGGTGCGGAGGGGCCGGCCGGAGTGTGGAGGGACCGGCCGGAGTGCGGAGGGGCCGGCCGGAGTGCGGAGGGGCCGGTCGGAGTGTGGAGGGGCCGGCCAGGGTGCTGAGGGATCGGTCGGAGTGCGGAGGGGCCGGCCAGGGTGCTGAGGGGTCGGTCGCAGTGTGGAGGGGCCGGCCAGGGTGCTGAGGGGTCGGTCGCAGTGTGGAGGGGCCGGCCGGGGTGGCTCCGGGGGCGGGCGCCTGTGGCGGCTGTGGGCAGGGCAGAGCATCCGCCCGCGGGCGGCCGGCGCCGTGCGGAGCTTGTGAGGCGGCCGGAGTCTGACAGCGCTAGTCCCAGCGGCGGGCGTGGGAGGTTCTGGCCTTCAGAATTGCAGGAAAAAGCGTTACTTGTGGCTCTGCCGGGCAACTTCCTATTTTGTCCGTCCCTTGGCGGTGGCGGGGAGGCAGAGGCAGTCTCCTGCTAAAGCAAACGCCCGTTCTGCAGCTGAGGTAAGTGCCAAAGATGTTTTCAGCAGAGGTCTTTCTGCTCATGTTCATTTATATGAAGTGTGGGAGAGTGTGAAACTCTTCCCCGGACTGTTATTCACGTGGATCTCTATCAGTGAAGTTTGCTTGCATTCACATCTGTCCAAGTATTCATCCCAGACTTGGGCCAGGATACGCTTCTGTGTCTCTTCGGGCTAAAAAGATCCTTTTGGTTTCTTTCTTTTAAGTCCACGAGATAGTAGGAATTGAAACTTTCTGTTTGGCCCATGGCGTTTGTCTCGTTTTGTAAAGAATGTGATACAGATGCTTGGTGGTTTTCCTTGTGTGTGTAATGGTTAAGAGTCAGTTCTCAAAATGTTTGCAAATGTATGCAATCATCAAAGGAAGTAAAAGCTCTTACTTAATTTCTCTCTGCTTAATTTGTATTCACTCAGATTTTCTTGAAGTGATGTATCAGATCTAAATGCACTGGCCTCAGGTTTCTTCAATATTGGGAAATTCTGCCTTCTGAGGAAAAATATTTTTGTGATCATATCCATCATGAGTATCATCATCATGCACTCATGCTTAAATTGGGGAAGTGTCACTTGCCTTCTCACTTTTAATGTTCTGGATGACTTGTGTTTTGGGAGTGGAGGGTCTGGAGCATCAGTGCTGTGAGGAGCAGCTGAGGGAGCTGGGGGTGTTTATCCTGGAGAAAAGGAGGCTCAGGAGAGACACTATCACTCTCCACAACTGCCTGGAAGGAGGTGG
Source organism: Acridotheres tristis (assembly GCA_037013685.1). Taxonomy (NCBI): domain Eukaryota; kingdom Metazoa; phylum Chordata; class Aves; order Passeriformes; family Sturnidae; genus Acridotheres; species Acridotheres tristis. The sequence goes on along the minus strand of CM072919.1, from coordinate 62,532,960 downwards.
TAAGATGAGGGTCAGTCTCTTTTCCCGGGTAATAAGCAACAGACAAGGAAATTGCTGCAAGTTGCACCAGGAAAACTTTAGATTGGATATTAGGAAAAAGTTGTCAAGCAGTGGAACAGGCTGCCTGGGAAAGTGATGGTGTTTAAACCTGGGTTTTAAACACTTGGGGATGTTTAAAAGGCATGTAGATGTGGCACTTAGGAACATGGGTTAGCGGTGGACTTGGCAGTGCTGGGTTAATGGTTGCACTTGATGGTCATTTTGAACCAAAATGATTCTCTGATTGTCTAAAATATGAAATCCAACTTCTTAGACTCTATCTGTGAATTAAGAAACTGGGAAAGAGAATGCTTTCGTGCTTGAAGAAAGCTTTGTGTATTGGGCAAAAGAATGGAGTGGTCAGTTCAGATTTTTCTGTCAGAGGCTAATCTGTAACAAAACAGGTCTCAAAAAGAATAAAAAGGGAGAAAGAGGCTTTGGGCTTATATCATAGAGGTGGCAGTACTAAAGGTTAAAGATCTTGATTTTTGTGTAATCAGAATTTAAACCTGGGGAATTTTTGCATGATTTGGTGCTTGTAGAGGGCATTTTCAATACAAAAATGCCAAGAGATGTCAAAACATAAATGTGTTTAGTAAGGTTTGGAGCCTGCTTTCTTAGTACCATGCATGTTTTGCCTGGCAATTTTTGACTAAGATACAAAAGTATTGTTAGTAAAGTTTATAGCATAGATAGTAAAGAAAAACAGAATATGTAAGCCTTACGAGCTGATCTGAAGCAGCAGGATTATGGTGCTGCAATGAGTCTGATTTTATAATGTTTTCTAAAACACATGATTAAATATCTTTTTCAGACATTTAATATATTACATGTACAGGTACATTTCAGGGTTACAGTCATTTTTTTGAGTGTGAAGAAAGTATGAAAATGAAGTTTTGTGCTTATTTTTTTCTCTTACCTTCTCATGTCTGTGGAGCACTTACCTGCACTGTGTTCTGTGTTCTTCTACTTGCAGCACTGCAGTAGTACAGGGATTATAACTATATTCTGCATTTTGGGTTGTAGCTGATTCCATAGCAGTCCATACTTTCTTCCAAAACATATTTTGTTAATATTATTTTAGTAGATGTGTGTTTTACATCTAGTTCCAGTCATAGTTTGAAAGGCAAGACTGGAGAAGGTGAACTAATGCTCTGAAGTAGTAGAGAGAATCTTCTGGTTTTCTGACAGATGTGTATTCTGTACAATACAGATGGAAGCCACTTCAGATTGAAGCCACCTGAATCTGACAAATGTAAAAGATTTTGATCTGACTACCCTCTTTTCAGTGAGAGCTCTGTTTTTCTTTAGAGTTCAGTGAATGGATCCTCCTACCCTGCCCATCCATTTTGCTCACCTAGTTGCTTGCCACACCGGAGACATCTTCTTCTCCGGCAACACTAAAGGGCATGAAGGCAACCATTGTCTCATGATGTCTTACTTGCTGAAATATCTGATGCAAAGTCATTTCTCAGAGTAGACCCTTGCAGCCCAAATAGACTTTGTCGTCACTCAGACAGTGAGCCGAAGAAGGAGGATTGCTCCAAGACCAGACCTGTACGGGAACTCTCTTTAAACCATAGCTTGTCTGTTTTTCCTTTGTCAGTGAAAAAAGAACGGGAAAGGACAGTGCCTGAAAGCAACATTATGTCTGGTAATACAAACAACATTTACTTCTAGTGATACTGATGGCCTGACCTTTCCTTTAGTGAGCATTAGCAAATTGGATTCAATCATGTAGTTAAAATTAAAGAAGTGACCCATATGTAAAGATAAAGAAAGTAAATCTTGTTTTGTGTTTGTAATTTAAAGCTTTTTCTGTAAAAATTCTCTTTCTTTTATGAGGTACAATACATTAATTAGTAAAAGAATACCTGTTTTGCAGCTTTTTTATCTATCTGAGCATTTTATACCTTAAGATTTATGTAGAGGCTTATTTGTTATGCTTGTTCAGAGAATAGTGAGTTATATTCTATTTTTTCCTATTAGTATCAAGCTCATGTAGTTAAAATTTTGATTTAAATTCCAATGTAACAGCAATTTATATTATAATGTGTGAATATTCAGTGTGCTGTTTTACAAGAAAACAAAAGGTTTCTCAAAACATGTTTTGCATCTGTAACTCCAGGGTGTACTAAGCAAAATAACTGTTATCAGCAGTAATTAGCAGAACTGACCTTTCCTGGTCACTATGTCGTTCAGAATTTTAGAACAAAAGTATCTCCTTTTTTGCCTACATTTGCTATTTAGAGACTGAAAGATGAAAAATGGTTTTCCTGCTTTTTCAGTTTCCAGTTGGTTTGAAGTTTTTAAATTAAAAACTTGTTTTATGTGATGATGATTCTTTTTTTTTTTTTTTGACATTATGGTGTTTTTAGAACAAGTTTCTGTGGTCAACAGTTGATTCACTATTTTGAGTGCCTCACCATGTGGCTCCTGCAGATATGTGTGTAAGCTTAGTAGTTTTCTGAATAGATATCCATTGTCTGAATTTATTTACTTTAAGTGGTGTTAGTAGATTATGATACCATTAAGTTTCCTGGTCAGCCATCATAATTCAAAATACATATAGGTTTACTTTCTAGAAGAAAGTGTGCCTAACACCTGTTTTGTTCAAGTTATATTTAAAGGTAAATGTTTAAAATTATATTCATCCTGCTTTGAGGTTCAACTGGCTATTTTAAGTCAGTTGAAGACTGTGGATTGTGAAATCAGTGTACCCAGGATCTTTCATCACAGTGTTTGTCATTTTTCCTATGGATGGGCTTGTCAGTGCATAAGTCGTATAGGTTACAGAGTTAAAAAACCCCATTAGCTGTCCCTCAAATTTACTGCTTCTTCCATTATGTTTATACGTCATTGTCTACTCTGACCAATGTAGAAAACCCTCCAGTGGGCACCTGGTTGCTAATGAGCTTCCCTAGGGCTCACCATGGGGCCCCATCGTGTTCAGTGTCTTTATTGATGATCCTCACAAGGGGATCCAAGGGCACCCTCAGTCAGTTTGTAGATGAAGCCAAGTTGGGCAGGAGTTGATTTGCTGGAGGGCAGGAAGGCTCTGCAGAGGGATCTGGGCAGGCTGGATCATGGCTGAGGCCAATGGTGTGAGGTTCAACAAGGCCCAGTGCCAGGTCCTGCCCTTGGGTCACAACAACCCCAGGCAGTGCCACAGGCTGGCACAGAGTGGCTGGAAAGGACCTGGGGGTGCTGGTGACAGTGACTGACCACAAGCCAGGGTGTGCCCAGGTGGCCAAGAAGGCCAATGGCATCCTGGGCTGGATCAGCAATAGTGTGGCCAGCAGGAGCAGGGCAGGGATTGTCCTCCTGTGCTGGGCACTGTGCACCTTGTGTCCATAGATATGTTGCAAGGAAGAGACGGGTTAGGGATAATGTGGGCCCTCTTTAAAAGAAAATTGGAGACATGGATACCCTGGGCAAAGAGAAGGCTGGGATTCTCAACCTCTGTGTTCACCAGAAATGTTCCAGCCATGTCAATCAAGTTGAGAAAGGCAAATGCAGGGACTAGGGAAATGAAGATATTAAAACTACTGTAGGAGAGGATCAAGTCTGAGACCATCTAAGGAACCTGAATGTGCACAGATCCATGGGATCCAATAAGATTCATCTGTGGGTCCTGAGGGAGGTGGCAGAGGAAGCTGCTAAGCCACTATATATAATTTTTGAAAAATTGTGGCCATCAAATGATGTCCCTGATGACTGAAAAAAGGGAACTATAACCCCCATTAAAAAAAAGAGGAATGCAGAAGCCGTGTGGAACTGCAGACCAGTCTCTCCTCTGTGCCAGAAAAAATCATGGAGCAGATTCTCCTGGAAACTATGCTAAGGCACATGAAAAACAAAGAGGTGATTGGTGACAACCAACATGGCTTTGCTAAGGACAAACCATGCCTGGCAAATGTGGCGGTCTTCTTTGATGGGATGCTACAGCTTTGGTGGACAAGGGCAGAGCAATTCCCATTGTATACCTGGACTTAAGCAAAAAATTTGACACTGTTCCATTTGCAATCCTTGTTTCTATGTTGGACAGATCTGGATTTGATGAATGGACCACTCAGTGGATAAAAACTGGCAGGATGGCCACACACACAGAGCTGTGGTCAATAACTCATTGTCCACATGGAGACCAGTGACAAGTGCTGTCCCTGAGGGGTCAGTCCTGGGGCTGATATTGTTCCACAACTTTGTCAGTGATATGGACAGTGGGATCGAGGCACCCTCAACAAATTTGCTGATGGCACTGAGCTGAGTGGGGCACTCAACACAGGGGAAGGAAGAGATGGCATCCACAGGGACCTGGACAGGCTTGAGAGGTGGGACCATGCAAACCTCAGGGAGTTCAGCAAAGCCAAGTGCCAGGTCCTACACCTGCATTGGGACCATCCCAGACACACCCACAGGCTGGGCAGAGAAGTGATTGAGAGCAGCCCTGTGGGGAAGGACTCGGGGGTGTGGCTGATGAAAAACTCACCAGGAGCCAGCAGTGAGTGCTCCCATCCCAGAAAGCCAAGGGAATCCTGGCTGCATCCAAAGGAACATGGCCAGCAGATTGAGGGAGGGGATTGTGCTGCTCTGCTCTGCTCAGACCCCACCTGGAGCACTGCATCCAGCTCTGGGGTGCCCAGCATGATGACAAGGAGTTGTTAGAGCAAGTCCAGAGGAGGGCCAAGAGGTTGATAAGAGGACTGGAGCACCTCCCCTTATGAAGGTAGGCTGAGCAAGGGGGGCTGTTCAGCCTGGAGAAGAGAAAGTTTTGTGGGACCTCATAGACACCTTCCAGTGTCTGAAGGGGCCTAAAGGGAATCTGGAGAGGGATTCTCTGACGGGAACTGGAGTGACAGGGAAAGGAGGAATGGGTACACACTGAAAGAGGGGAAATTTACTTAGATATTAGGAAGAAATTCTTTACTGTGAGGGTGGTGAGATACTAGAACAGGTTGCTAAGAAGATGTTGTGGATGCCCCATTCCTGGAAGTGTTTGAGGCCAGGTTGGATAGGGCCTTAAACGACCTAGTCTACTTAGTGGTGTCCCTGAACATGGAAGGGAGGGTTAGGATTAAATGGTCTTCAAGATCCCTTCTAACCCTTAACATTCTGTGATTCTGTGATTCTATGACTCTATAACATGCTGTCTTTACATTTATAGATGTGGCATGTTCTTTATTCTTGGTGTAACATCTACACTGTCTACAGTAGTAGCATGTAGTTAATGTACAGTAGCATTTAGTTAGTGTAATTAAAAACAATCTTAGAGTTGGATCTGAATGGAAAAAAGTTTCATGTCTTGAAATGGGGAAGAAGGGCAATTAAGAAATGGTCTTAAATACAATATGGGGAAAAGTCTGACTTTGGTGAATCATTTTTTTAATCACTTGAAGAAGACTTGTGTTCATATTTGTTAAGTCATCAGAATTTAGCTTTTATAAGCATCTTTAAGTGAAACACGTATGCAAATGTGATGTAGTTTTCACTCAGGCACGTTCTTTCATCACTTTTACATATATAACCTCTTCAGTAAACAGCCAAAGAGCTATTTTATCATGTATCATGTATCAGTGTCCTGACAAGCACATAAGATTTGAGCAGCATTGTGACCTGCTGAATCACTTCCTTGGTTTCTGGCAGGTAGTAACCAGAAGCTGCCATGCCAAATAAACAGCTGCTAAATGATACTGGAGAAAGCAGAAGCAGGAGCACTGAACCAAATTAACAGCTCACATCTGGGAAAAGTCACGGAGGTCTCCTCTATTTCACTGAGAGTCCCCATTTCTCTCCTCTATTTCACCAACTCAGTTGCCTGTCTGATCATGTAGCAAGTTGCTTACATTTTTTATAGTTTTTTTTCTCAGTTGTCTGCTATTTTGCCAAGCAGAAGTGACTTATTGTGTGGCTGAGTACTAGAGAAAGACTAGAAGAGGTACTGGATGGATACAGGATGAGGAACACCCACGGAGTGTGGATGGAATCTTCAGCTATTTAAGCTCTCTGGTGTATGTGTGAAACTAGAATTTTTCAAAGGCTTCTAACTTGGCATTGCAGCCAGTTTGTGCATGCCTGTTCGTGCAGTGCTGTGCTCCACAGTGGTGGGATATGTCATGGTATGTGGTATTTTCAGCTTAAAAATTATTCAAAAATGTTTTCATGATTTGCCAATGCTTCTGAGTTCGAATTCCTTCCTAAAAACGTATGGGATTGCTGGAGCTAGTTGAAGGAATATTACAAAAAACTTGTTTGCTTTATTCTTGGAAACAAATGAACTCTTTTGGTTCTTATGCAGCCTCTTGTGTCTCATATCCCCTCAAAAACAGCAAATCCACATCAGCAGGAGCTTTATCTCTTATTATGGGGAATAAACAAGGAGTTAGAGGCACGCAAGTGCCTGCGGGGCTGTGATTTCCTTGGCATGGTGGAGATGAGGTGGGATGGTTCCTGTGGCCTGAGTGCTGGAGTGGAAGGATATAGGGTTTTAGGAAGGGCAGGCAGGGAAGATGAGGAGACAGTGTCACCTTCTATGTCAGTGACACCAGCTGGAGAGCACAGAGCTGTGCCTGTGGTGGGTGAGGAGCTCACAGACAGGTGATGGGTCAGGGTTAAAGGGAGGGTGGGGACAGGGGACATTATAGTGCAGGTCTGCTCCAGGCAACCTGACGAGGAAGGCTGAGCAGATGAGACTCTCTACAGAGCAGCCTCGTGTTCGTAAACCCTGGTGTTCATGGGGCTCTTCAACCTCTCCAGTATCTATCTGTTGGAGGGACAATACGGCTTGGCATAAGCACTCCAAGAGGTTTTTGGAATGTATTGGTTGTAACTTCCAAGTGACAGTGGAGTCAATGAGGAGAAGGGCTATGGTGGACTGTGCTGTCACCAGCAGGGAGGGGCTGGTGGGAAGGTGATGCTCAGGGCAGTCTTGACTGCCATGACTGTGAAATGCTGGAGTTTGATCGAGATCCTGAGGGTGTTAGCGTTGACACACATAATCACAGAATGATTATATGCAGGTGCTTTTATTGAAGAACTCTGGGAATCAGGGGTGCAGACCCAAATCTGACTCTGACATGGATCAGAGATGGACATGTTTTTATACCCTTTTCGTTATGTAACTATATATTAATTGTTAAACCCATATTGTTCTATTGTATACATTGTTCTGTGGTATTGTATACATTGCTTAGGCCCCCCTCAAATATCCTTTCTCATGATTCTTGTTATGATTACATCGTTTCTCATGATTCTTATTGCAATTAAATAATAATTATATTCAATTACCAAACAATCATTATATTTAACAATCATACAATTTATCATATGATGATTACGCAGGTGTAGCTTCACATGATCTAAAAAAAAACCAAAGCTCAATATTCGTTCCCAGGGCCTAGTTCCCTTTCCCAGGCCTACCAGACCCAACCTTTCTTTCCACTCCCTGAATCTATTGTATGCAATTCCCATGATTTTAGAAACATTTTAACCCTATGCTATCAAGGGCAGCAAGGACAATAGGCTCGTTATCCTGGACTCAGAGGAGCAGACTGTGGCCTCTTCTTTGCTTGGTAGAATACCATGGGATAAAGCCCTGGAGAAGAGAGGGACCCAAGAAATCTGTGTGATATTCAAGGATCGTCTTCCTCAAGCTCAGGATTGATGCATTCCAACAAAGATGAAGTTGGTCAGGGAGGCCTGCTTGGATGAGCTCAAACACAAAAAGGAGGTATGTGCAGGTTGGAAACAGGGACAAGTAGCCTGGGAGGAATAGAAGGAGCAGCCAGGGAGTAAGTTAGAAAAGCTAAAAGTCCTGATAGTATTAAATCTAACCAGGGGTTTCAAGGGCAATGAGAAAATATTCTAGTGTTGTGCTGGTACAGAATACTTGGAACAACTACTGTTTTTTTAATTGCCATCAATTGTGTAATTCATCTTTACTTCTTTGAGAACAAGAATATACACCCTACAGGCAAGGAGAGTGTTTGATTTTTTGTAATATTTTCTTACGGAACCCTAGATTCATCTGTCCTTTTAGAAAAATCAGTCTACTACTTTGCTTTCTGCCTTGTTGACCTAGAATCTGAGATTTCTTGGCTGCACAGTAGTTCTGTAGTTGTTTTTTTCGAAAAGAAAGGAAGGCACCTCTCATTGCCTTTGTCTTTGCAGAGTGCACTCAGGTATGTTGCCAGGGACACTTAATCGGGAAAAAAACAATATTAATTCACTCTCTTTTGGGTGAAAGGTGACCTGGACTGTTGTCCACTTCCTGAACAATTTCTTTAGGTAGTGATGAACAAGATAGGCAGATAATTCCTTCTCCAACAACAGCTTTCATTTTTAAAAGAATTTGCTAGATGAATCTGCTTAAAGAAAAGACTGGGCAGGCTGAATGTCAAGTGAATGGAGATACATTTCTTACCAGTTATTTACATGGTCCTTCCAAGGGAAAACACTTGTGTGGTTTGGATTGCCCTCAGCAGTGTTTTAGGTCCACGTATCTTTCTCTTTGTTATAGGAAATGTATACAACTTGTCTTAGTAAAACTGCATCAAATTTCTCAATTTTTCAGGAAAGTAGCCCTTAGACAAACAATACTTCACTTGAATACAAGTGAGAAAAGCTGAATAACATTATTAACTCATACACAAATGCTAACAAAGTATTAAAAGGGCATCTTCACTTTACTTTTAAAAATAAAAACCATTGTTTTTATTTTATGACAGCGTTTTCTGCCCATACTTACTGAGAAGGAAATGTTGAGCAATTTGATTTGGATGTTTGTCCTGCTCTGCTGCTCTGTAGCAGGTATGCTTCTGGATTATTAGCACCTGTCTTGCCATAAAAAAATTTTCCAAAAGGTAACATTCTCCAAATAAAATTTCGAAGACTTCTAAAATCTATTGCAGCTTAGTTGTAAATTTTAGCCTTACTAATTTAATGTATTTTTTGATATTGTAGGTAGTAATGATAAATGCATGTAAATTGCATGCATATCTTTTACAAACTGGAGTGTTTTTGTAAAAACAGGCTTAAAGTACAAGACTTTCTCTTCTTCGTTTGGGGCTATTAAAAAAATGTCTGAGTGGAAACTTCCTCATTATTTCTGTGAAGTTGTTGAAACATCACTCTAATGTAATACCTATTGTAATACAGTAATTAATGTGAACTGCATTTTCAAACATCAGTGTCTGATTTGAATGACTAACTGGACATTTTATATGAATTCTGTATGAAAAAAAATTAATTATCTGCAGACAACAAAACAAGTTACCATTTTTCCATTAGTATTTTAAGAGGAATATGGCTATGTGGTGTCTTTGATTTTGTTTTTAGATGAAAACTCTATCAGAGATGCTGACATTTTTCCTTCATCTCCTGCAATTGAAAGAGGATCCTCCCTGGAACTGTCCTGTGTTCTTAGAAAGAACTACATGCATCAGAGAAATGCAAGCCACATCATCTGGAAACTGAATGATACATTGATTGCTCCAGAAAACTATATCATTGTGAATGAAACTGTATCTAATATAACCATCCATAATTTCAGTTACAGCACAGCTTATGTGAATTGTTTCATGAAGCACTTGGACAAGGAGCTACCTTTGGCTCACACAGAAGTTAAATCTGGGTGTAAGTAGAAGGGCAGAAAAAATAATCTTAGCATTTTTTAATAACTTACTATAATAATTTTACTTTTAAAACAGCTACTATTGGTTGTGGCATTTTAAAATACATGTATTCAACTCTATCTATCTATCTACCTATCTATCTACCTATCTATCTATCTATCTATCTATCTATCTATCTATCTATCTATCTATCTATCTATTTTTTTTTCTTAAATAAAGCCTGAAATTACCAGCATTCCTTACTGACACAGGTCTGTAACCTCTCTGACCCTGACTTTTGCTCAGCTGAACTTTTCTGTTGAGTTCCAAAGGTAGTGGGTCTGTCCCTTTGGTTATATCTTTCTAGCATAGCCAACTTTCACTTTCTCCAGAGAGGATTTACTCTCTAATCCTCTCTTCTAAAGAAATTATAATTACACTCTCTTATGGAGAACATGAAAATATGTATATGATTTCTCTAATTTATTGAACCGATTAAGCCCAGATTATACTACCATATGCCTGGGGGTCCCCTTCTAATAAAAAAGCAATAAAAACCAGAATATCTGTAGAAAAAAATCCAGCAGAAGGTCTTGCTTGTCTGCAGAGTTAATGTGCTGTAAGCTTGTTGATAAAAGATCTTTTGACAATTCAATTAGATAGGACAGAAAAATACAGTTTTGAAAAGAGGGCTTTTTCAACTAGTTTATTTCACTGCGCACAGTTCTCTTCTTTTCTACTCCAATTTCTTCTAACCAGTGAAGAAATTGAGCTGTAACAAAGAAGTCTTTCAGTATGTTACATTTTAATGGACGACTTCAGACTATAGAGATTGCAGAAGATCGTTTCCTTTGTGCTGTCTTGCTTATAAGATAAGGAGAGTCCAGAATTAGTGATCTCTTTGAGGTCACGTAGATCTGTTTCCCAGGAACTTGTCTTCTGCACTCTTGAGGCTGTGCACGTTTCTCAGATTCGGGTTTTTTGTAGGGTAAACAATTAGACATTCTGGGAAAGAACTGGAAGGAGTTGTGTCTGTCAGAGAATACTTTTTTTTTTGGTGCTTTTGCTGTTTTTTGTTTTCCTCTCACTTTCTGGACTCACCTTAAACTACAGATGTATTGCAGGAGGGAGACAGGGTGTGTGTGTGCTTAGATTTTCAAGACAGTATATGCAGTGGTTTGATATATGATAGTTACAGAGTTACTGCCTTTAGGCACGCTAAGAAAGTATTTCTGAGAAATAGTTGAAGAAAATCTCTGTCTTCTCAGGGTAAGAAAGAGGGGTTGAGTGGTTTTGATTTTGGTTTTGTGAGGAGTTCTGAGGGCAGTGAGGGATGATAAAATGAAGCACTCTGAAGACACTCAATGAAATTTGCCGTAATTACTTTTTGACCAACAAAATCAGGTGTACATAAAGTTACTTACTTTTCATGGATTTTTTTTAACCCTCTGTCATTGTAGTTCGTCCAGACATACCAGAAAATATTTCTTGCATTTATTTCTACGATGTTAACCTTACCTGTACCTGGAATGCAGGAAGAGAAACAAGTTTTACAACGAAATATACTCTTTACCGAAACCTGTAAGTACTGGAGATACTGGGCACTGGGTTGCTGGGATATGACAACCAGCTCTCATCCTTTCTCATCCTGACTTCTGTTTAAAGAAAACCTTAAATCATCATGGAGCCTGGATTCTTGGCATTTCTCACTAATTTAAATTGATTAAATCAGAACTGGTAATTGTTGAAAATATTTGCAGTCTGATATCATTTTAGTGTGCTGTATAAAGGAAATAAGCATTCTCAACCAATCTTCAGTAGAGAAATATTTACACCAGAGCTGATATTCACTTGTTCCTTTGAAGTAATTTTACTAATAAGATTGAAAGTTGAGTGACCGTATACACAAATGGAGAATGGAGGCATTTTATGGCCGAGTTTCCCAGCAACTTTCTATGTAATGAACTAACCTCATTTTGGGTGCATAAAAAAGATTGCTTCCTCATCTGCTTAAAAAAATTCCAATCAAAATTAATTTAGCCACTGCTTTATATTCTGCTTGACTCCAGTAGCAGTGAGCCTAGTGACCCTTGGAGTCATAAGGTTTCAGTGAAAAAATCCAAAGTTGTCCTTTTGGATATCTTAGGGATTTCTGTTTACAAATACAAATTATTTGATCTCATGCTTTTCAGTGTAGAAGCACAGATAGTTGTGCTTCTTTCCATTTCTGTTAGATTTTAAATGTTGGTTAGGAGCTTGCTTTTTCATAAGTGACTGTGAAAATTATGAAATCAGTGTTGTTCCAAGGCAGATCTCAGATAGGATTTTGAGGGTGATAACACAGATTTGTCCCAGATGCACTTGTCAATCTGTCCTTCATAGTACTGCTTCTAGTAGTGCTCTTTTTCTGCCTAACCAAGACTCCAGGTAATATTGTTTCATGAAAAGTTTTCTACAATGCCTAAGGTTATCCTTGAGAATGAGAAGGAATTCAGACTATGGAGGGGTACTTTTTCATATTGTACTAGTGTATATTATCTTTTTAATTTAAATTGTAGGGTAGGAAAACCTCTCTAGTTTTATCTCCATTTTAGCTTTGACATTTTAGGCTTCCATCTTTTTAATATGGAAATTTCTTACTACTTCTGGTGTTTCTATATTTTATAACTTAGCTGCATTTGTAAAGGACATTTCAATATTATTTCTTCCTGAATAAGCACGGACTTTTTATTAACCACAGAGTGAATTGGGTTGTAGAACTGCTTCCAGCCAAATCCAGCTGAGTTTAGCATGTGACTACAAAAGCACTGGTACAAGGGGGCAGGGAAATTAGTTTGCACAAACGTGGTGTATAAAGATGTTCACTAGTAACAAAGTCTTGCAACCTCAAAGATATATAAATAATAACCTAACAATTTATTTGAATTATTCGAAGAAATTCCTCTAGTTTCTAACTACTTCTGTTTTTCTCTTTTTAGGATGCATTATCCATATTCAGTCACACCCTGCCAGAATGCAACAGAGTCGTGTTCATTTCTTCCTCCATCCAATGCTTATAGTAATGATTTTTGTTTTCAGGTGAAAGCTAAAAATGTTTTGGGTGAATCCTCAACAGACTGTATTCCTATACCTTTGCAAAAAATAGGTAATTAAAAAAGAATTAATAAAGATTTAATTTATGACCTTTCCTTGTAAAATTCTTCAAACTGGTTGGTATTACAGCAGCAATTTTCAGCAGTTTCTTGATCTTACTGTGAGGTGGTGAGGATGTTGTTTTCATGCTATGCAGCATGTAACTGCAACAGTATTTCTTTAAGCTAACGTCTGAAACATCCATTATAAATTACTAAGTTTTTGATTATTGAGAAGTAAAGGCCATGTATTAAAACTTCTAATCAACCTAATTGGTGCTTGGACCCTAATTTCTGAGTGGTACCAAGTATCAGTGCAGCACCTGGCTGTAATGAATAGTGATACTATAATTTCTCAAGGGCCATCAACCATTTGCTCTGATATTCTGCTTTCTGGTTGGGAATGTTGAAAAATCCCACCTGTTCTATGTGCAGTAATGATTGCATTCAGGAACAATAATAATACTTTGTCTACCTCTTCTCCCTCTGTCCTGGGCTTCTCCTCTTTTTTGGTGGTGTAGTTAATCAGTAACCTTTATAACTGACTACTTTTTGCTGCAGCACTAATCATCAATTATATCCTTTATTCCTGTGTTCAGACCTGCCCTGACTCCTCATTACTCTTCACATTCTCTCTCAGACATATCTTTTTCATTGCTAGTCCATTCTTTTCCCATCATCTGCTTTACACTTCTCTCCCCCACAGATCCTTTTCAGCTGAATTCTTTCCTCATCTGCTGTTCAGTCTTGTCTTTGACGTCCCAGCTCTGCTTAATTTGTTTTTCCTGCTGTTGTCTCTGGGTAATATTTTTCAGTGTTGATACAAATGAAAGACATCTGCACATCTATTTGAGAGCAGGTTTGTGAGTAGAATCACAGAATCATAGAAAGGCTTGGGTGGGCAGGGACACCTTCCACTAGACCAAGTTGTTCAAAGTCCCATGTAATTAAATCAGTTATGGGTGCAATTTCTCTTGAATATAGTTTCCCATATGTAGACTTATGTCTTTAAAATAAACTGTCACATGAATACTCTGATAGGATGTATGTTATTGAAATAAGGATTTAACTTCTTGGAACACACACAGACAGAAAATTTCTGAACTTTTATAGAAGCATTTTCTTCTCTTAATGTTTTTATTTCTTCATTCTAGAGAAATTTGCTCCTCCTGAAATACTTTCAGTTAAAAAAATCCCTGGTATAAAGCAGTTACTTACGGTAACCTGGAAAATGCCTGAGAAGATTATCCCTTTAAAACTTATAATTTGCCAGGTTCAATACAGAAACTTGTACTCAAACTTTACCGTAAGTTATATCATTCTTCTTTTGCATGCCAGTTTCTTTATGACTAACTTCTTAGTATTATAAGAATTTAAATAGAAAAAAGATAACAAGTTGTTTGAAATAATGATGATAATGTTATTTTAGTGGAGTGTTATCAGGGTGCATGATCTTAAGAGCACTGTTTGGTTTTTGGGTTAATTGTCCTTTCTCTTTTGGTCATTATCTGTTATGGTACTTATCATACTTCTCAGTGTTATTCTGTGGAAGGATGAGGGATGACCCCAGGCCAAGAGATTACACATGCAGTCAGTAACAATATTTTATTTTTCCCTTGCATTCTGATGTTGAAAACAGCACTCACTCAGAACCACAGTATTTGCATCTTATTAAGATGGAATGATGTTAAATTTATTTTACAGTGAATGAAAATATGGATTTTGCAAGATGGAAAATAAGGGAAGTTATTTTTTTGGTCTCTCTTTCTGACACATAAATGGAATAGTTGTAAAAAACCCAGTATTTTCATATTTCAGATGACCTGTTCCTATGGTCCTCAATATGGAAGGGATTGTGTTTGTAGTTTTACTGTTTCTTCTTCCAAATTAAAGAACTGGCCAAGTTTCTTGGATTGCTTTTTAAGTTCATTGAACTGAGATATCTGCCTTGGTCTTACTATTTTATGCATTATACGTATAATTTGTGGAGAGAAAAATCCATCAAGGTAGTCATTGCAGCTTTAAGAAGTTTCTAATATTAAAGATGTTTCTAACTAGCATCCTTCTCACATTCTCAAGCATCATTACTGTAAATATGATATATTAGTTCTTGGATTCAGAATATAATATTGAGGGTTATTGGATGGGAAAGATGGTTCAGGTCCAGGTCAGGTATTAGAAATGAAACTAATGACTGTGTAAAAGACCTATTTGAAATGTTGATCCTTTTAGAGCCAAGGCACTGATGTCCTTGTGACACTTAAATGCTATGAGGTCCTTTCCAAATGTTTTCAACATTTAGAAAGGACCCCGTAGTCCTTGGCGGGCTACGGGTTTATTGTGTATTGTATCTATTTTTCAGCATCTGCATTTGAAATCACTTGTCTGGTTTTCTTGCTATCAAATACAGTCTATGTCCATTTGCTTCCTCAGCTCACACCTGCCTTTCACATTCCAGGAGAAACAGTAGCTATCCATGACTAGTAAAGACATAGGAGCTGTTTCTCTGTCAGCACATATATGCAAAAAAAAACCCAAGCCCAAAACCAATCCCCAAATAAGCCTAACTAAAAAATGTTTGAGCAAATGACAAATATCTTCTTGTCCTTTAAAGTCACCTGACCAAACCAGTCTAAATATTTTGGTGTGAACTGTATTTACTGAATGAAAAACATGTGAACTGGTTTTGTACTTGCATATACTAAATTTCTAAGTTTCTAATTATAATGCAATATTGGTAACAGCCTTTTGGCAAAGTAACTAAAACCTAGTATGAGGTATCTCCAATTCTATGTCAGGTTCCTCCAAAGGTTGATAATAGTTTTGAGCCCTTTTTATTGTAGATTTGCTGCAGAGTCTGTCACATACAATGGTTTGGAGAGCCCTGAATCCATTCTTGTAGAAGCAGGTATTTTTTGACAGTGAGTTTCTTGAGATCAGAACAGACTAAAATCTTCAGTGACATTAGGAAGTGCACGTCCCATTATAGTGTTCATATGACTGGGTGTCTGCATTTGTTGTAGTTGTTTTAGATTGTTACAATACAGTCTGCATTGTTATAGACTGATTCACTTTTCATTGAAAGGTTCAACTGATGGAAGCAAAGAATTTCTTCACTTTGTTTTAGCCCTGTTGTGAGTGTTGAAGTGAATGAGGCTCTATTTTAAGATAAAGAAATTACATTGTCATTACTTTTCTGAAAAAATACCACATCATTTATTTCTCATACTTCCATCTTCCTCCACCACTTACAGGCTTCATCTTATTTTTTACCTCTTGGTACCAGAAGTTTTTGTCTTTTCATTTGCCTTTCCATTTTAATACTATGCTGATAATCTTTGGGACAGCCTTAAGGCTAAGAGCTAGAAGGTTTTGTAACTCAGAAAAGATAAACAAGACCGGAAACAAATACCCATCTGACTCACAAACTGTGGGGGAATCACTGCGTGCCCCAGGATGCTGTTGTGAGACATTGTTGTAGTGATAGCATTAGCAATAACCGCTTGCTTCCCACCAGTGGGAATTGCATTCCTCCAGCAGCTTCTGTGCACAGCTGCTCCAGAATGACATCTGAGCTGCACACTGTTCAAGCCACAGGTTAGTCAGTAGAGAACTAGTTTGGGATCAAGTTTTTCACACCCTGGAGTTTTACAGGAAGAACAAAAGTGCTATACAGAAAAATGAAGTATAAAACAAGCAATCTTGAGTTTCAGAAGAGTGAGGTGAGATACACAAAAACTGCATCTATTGTGGTTTTTAAAGAAAATAAGTCATATATCTGCATACAATTTTATATCAAATAATTTTTGTTCATATATTTATTTTCAGGAATTTGTCAATGTCTCACTGAATTCTAAGAAGCCTATAGGATCATGTAATCTCACAGGTCTGTGGGACTCCACAGATTATTCTGTTGCCATTCGGTGTATCAATAATGAGTCAGCCTTTTGGAGTGAATGGAGTGGAGAGAAAAATGGAAGCACAGAAGAAAAAGGTAAGCTGCCTACCTGTAAAAGTTTTCTTCTGTTACATTTTGAGGCGTTAGGATTTAGTAGGAAAAAACTGTGCTTCTATGTATTATCCTCTATTGAATTTTGAATCCTATTGCTTAGACAGAACATGTGTATTTTGTTTAAAGACAGAAGAGGAAAACTGAAAGACAACAGCAGCTATTGGAGGATATTTGAAAAGTGATTGAAACAACATAGGGCTAAGGAAGAAAACAGATGAGTAGACAGTGAAGAGAGGGAAAATTAAGAGTGTAGATGAAGATTTAACAATGCAAAGTAAAATAATAGCAGAAAAGTAATGAAGTGTGTATGTTCAATTACATAAATTATAAGTAGAGAAATCAAAATGCCAGTTATAAAACAAGACTAGAAAATATCTTCTAGGACACTCTAGAACTTAACAAATAAAAGCAAACAGCAGAAACTTATGGAAAGAAAGAAATACCTAATTAGGGGAACAAAGGCATAGCACTACAGAAGAGAAAACTTACTTTTAGTAAGTTTCTCTGACACTCTATGTTTGAAACCTTTTGACTATTTTCACCATATTAGAGAAACCTTTTGATTGTTTTCACCATATTAAACTATCTTTTTAATATAGCAATAAATTGCAAGGGTTTTTTTTGTTCTTTAAATAGCTCCTTCAGGAAAAGTGGATTTATGGAGAGTAATTGAGTCTTCACACTCATCTAGAAATAGATCTGTGCATCTTATGTGGAAGGTATATACATTTTTGTGAATTGATAGTCATAATGGTATCCTGTAGCTCATGTTGTATTTAAGTATTTTAGTGTTGTAGAACATATAACTGCCAGAGGCATTTGCTGTTATCAGAAAAAACCAACAAAACGCTCATTGCACTAAATTAGAATTGAAAAGGCTTTTGTTTACTGAATGGTAGATTAATAGAGTTTTGTAATCTATGTGGAAAGTGAACTTTAATTGTGTTCAGATCACTGGAAAATCTCATTCAAAGTCCTTAAACTGCATTTAGATAATCCAGTTTACCAAAGCTGTGTTTAAATTCACTTTAATCTTCTAGTGAAGTGTCCAAAGGCTCTTTGCATTTCAAATCTCAGCATTTGACTTTTGAAATCCATTAAGTAAATTGTTCTGCCTGTCTGTCCTGAAGATGGGCCTGAAGAAAATAATTTGCTTTTCTAAATACAGTATAGTAGTTTTGTAATTTGATATTTAATACAGCATATATTTTTGCTTGTGCAAATAACACTGCAAAACACTTACTACTGTTTATATTTTTAACAGCCGTTAAAAAGCTTTCCACCTTCTGGGAGAATTCTAGGCTACAAAATACAGTATTTTCCAGAAAAAAAGACTTCTGCACGTAAAAGGACAAACAACTCTACTGAAAAGAAAATCACCTTACTTTTAAATGAAGAGGCACATATAATATCTGTCACTGCTTATAACTCTGCTGGAGAGTCTCCTGAAGCTATTTTGAGGATTCCATCCATTGATGAAAAATGTAAGATTTCTCAATGTCATATTTTTCTCATTATTGAAAAAGTGATTTTCATGGCATCTGTTTAAGTTCTGATACAGCGGAAGCAAAATTGGGCTAAGGATTTCTGTCATATATATCTGTGTCTATCTTGTAATATTTTGCCATCATGGATCAATTGTTGTTGGAGGTTTTGTCTTGAGATACAATTGTTAAGATATGAATACTTTGTGATGTCTTAATGAATTTCTATTTTATTACTTTCTGAGGGTTTTTTTAGTTGGTTTAGGTTTTTTCCTAAATTTGCACCTCTCAAATAAATTTATGGAATGTTACCCAATTCTTTTGCATCCCTTTGTTAGCCCATAAGATTGGTTACCACAGGGCACTATTGCGGAGTATTCAACAACATCATTCAAACATATGATAAATAGAAGTCTCCAAGTTGTGTTAGTGGATGCAGTAAGAGAAGCCTTGTGTTTGTTCTCATTTCACATGCATTCCCAGAGTACTCATCCCACCCACTGCCAGGGTTAGGAAGCTAGTCTGCTCTAGCACAGGAGTTGCTCTTTGGCTGTTACGTTTAATTCTGATACTGCTTTGAGCCTTGTATTGCAACATCATGCTGCCAGTCATGATCTGACAGAGACGTTGCATTTGACACACTTGAATCACTTCTAACATCAGTTGTTCATCATGTAAGTGCAAGTGTCTCCCTGGAACTGCTCAATCAAATTCCATTTCTAATTAGAAAACTGGATATGTAGATTTAATGTAATTTTGTCCTAGAGGTTGCTTGCTACCTCCCTGCCCACTTTTGCATCCCACCACATAGGTTTTTCTGTTTTTATCACACTGTGATGTGCTTTCCTCACACCAGATACATCTCTCTTTTTCTCTCCTTCATCAGATCTTTTTTGCCTCTGCTTTGCCAGGTTGGGTTTTCACTCAGACCTTCATTACCTCTATTCTGCAGGCTGATGGTTCATCTTTGCTTCAGTGTCATTCTTGACCTTGCTGATTTTCTTTCCTATAATATTGCCTTTGTCATCTCAACCAAAGTTGCTTATGAGCTACCTGCAAAATTGGTAGTAACTTGGTTTGTAAATTTTTACACACTGGGAAATTTGAATTCTGAAAGAGAGACTGGTTCTTGAATTCTTGAATATGTGTTTTTCAAGCTTCTATGAAGACAGAATTGCTGATATTTTCTGTTAAATTTTTAGCCTCTCAGGTGATTGAAACAGTGATGGCCTCTACAACAAATGAAGAAGTGGTGGTAGAATGGATAACCTCTGAACCAGAAACAACCAAATATGTGGTTGAGTGGTATGAGGAATTGGAGATGGACCCTTTTGGTAGATCGTGGCAATATGTATCAAATTCTACAAAGTGGAAAAATAACAAAAGTATGTTTATCAGTTACAGCTCTAATGTACAGATGTACGTGTATTTATAGGTAGATTGGAAAGAACAAACAAGGATGAACTCATGCAGCTTTCCTCTGACAATTTTTAAATAGGCATGCACCTGTGCCAGTGTGGAGTCCTCCCCAGGCTGCAGGTCGATGCTCCACTGTGGACTCATTCACACATCCCTCCAGCTCAAGTTCATGCTGGAGTTCCAGCCTGTCCAGCACATCAGCACAGAAACAGCAGCACTGCCCCAGCCAGCCCAGGCACATCCTCGTGGATGTTATCAAAATGTTATCAGGCAGAAATCAGTAAGGTGCTAAGCAGTGCAGCACTAGAGCAAGCAGCAAAAGCCAAAAGTGCCCACTGTCCTAGACTCTAATACCCAATCAGGCAAGCGAGCCCTGTGGCAAACACAGGAGCCTGCTTATCACTAGCTGAACAGCACTAACAGCTTTGAGTTCAGCCTAGTGCATACCAATCAAATCTGTCATTATCTCAATGGCTTGACTCCTGCCTGGCTCCCCAAAAAGAACTGTCATGGTTTAACCCCAGCCAGAAGCCAAGCCCAGACAGCTGCCTGCTCACTGCCCTGCTAGTGAGATCAGGGAGAGAGAATCAGCATGGTAAAAGCAGGAGAACTCATGGGTTGAGATGAAGACAGTTTAATAAGAGAAACAAAAGCCCTGCACACAAAAAAGCAAAACAAGGAATGAATTCAGTGCTTCCCATGGGCAGGCAGGTGTTCAGCCATCTCCAGGAGAGCAGGGCCCTGTCACATGTAATGGTAACCTTGGAGGACAAACTCCATCACTCCAAATGTTCACCCCTTTCTTCCTTCTTCCCCCACTTTATATGAGTATGATGTCACATGGTCTGGAATATTCCTCTGGTCAGCTGGGGTCACCTGTGTCTCCTCCCAGCCTCCCAGGCACTCCCAGTCCCCTCACCAGTGTGGTAGTATGAGAAGCCTTGGCTCTGTGTGAGCTCTGCTCAGCAAAAACAAAAACATCTCTATATTGTCAATCTTGTGTTCAGCACAAATCCAAAATACAGCCCCATGCCATCCACTGGCAAGAAAATTAATTCTACCCTAACTAAAACCAGCTGAAGTAATGAATAGATAGTGGCCATTGCAATAGCTGTAAGGGACTGAAAGAACACCAGAAAGCTGATATAATTCAGGGAACTGTTGATAGCCATTATTCTTGCTGAGAAAGCTGCAGAGCTTGAGAGGAATGATCTAAGAAACCCTTTACACTGGTTTCATTCCAGGGGATGTAAAGCTACAGATATGTCCTCTTCAGAGCTGATGGGAGTTGCTGTAAGTAGTAGGTGCACCCTGCTGATTGCTTAGTTCCTGGACTGTTCAGAGTTCAAAACTTCATTTCCAGAAGCTGAAACTATGTCTTCAAAAATACAATTCTGCTGGAGAGATCTCACTTGGGGCAATCGTACCCTTGAGTCAGGCTGGTTAGAAGAGGATCTGCAGTTGGCATGACTGGAACATCAGTGCAGAAATAATAGAAAAATAGAATATTCTGAGTTTTAAGTGGCCAAGAAGAATCACTGAAGTCTGCCTCCTGGCCCTGAATAGGAAACCCTAGGAGTCACACCACGTGCCTGAGAGCGTTGTCCAGATACTTCTTGAATTTAGCCAGGCTTGTTGCTGTGACCAGTTCTCTGGGGAGCCTGTTCCAGTGGCCTAACACACTCTGGTGGAAGAATCTTTACCTAATATCCAACCTAAGACTCCCTGACACAGTTGCCATTCCCTCAGGTCCTGAGTGTTAAGAGTGGGGAACACCACTGCTTTTTAACCTGATGGATAAGACAAAGTTGTCTCCTGCAGAGCAGTAAGCATAAAGATATGGGAAATTAAAAATACTACCTTCAAGTGTAATTTTATACTGGTTATTTGAAAACAGACTTCCTCTAAAACCATAGAGTGTTTCGAGATGAGCAAGTGGATTCATATAGAGAAGTTGTATGATGCTGAAGTATAATTACCCATTCAAACTATTTGTAGTGAAAAATGAGTCAGAAACCATGTGCTCGTACAAAAACTACTATGAAAAAATGATTTAAAGCCAGTAAAAAGCTTTCAAATCAATAATTGCATATTGCTCTTGCTAAAGAGTTGAAGAAAATAGTCAGTAACAGTGTATTTAGAATTCCCTTGTGATTTCGTCTATTTTCATTGTGTTAACATCACATAGAGATTGTATGTAAAAATTCTTTTCTTTCCTTTATAGAAAACTTTAAACCATTTGTATGCTATAACATCTCGGTGTATCCTCTTTATGGAAGGAATGTAGCAGCTCCATCTTACACACAAATCTATGTTCAAGAAAAAAGTAGGTATTTTAAAGTAATCATGTTGTGGAAGATGTGTTGTAGTCCGTTTCTCAGGATGTATTATCTTTAAATGATTTGGTACTACCATTATTGGAAAAGGAGATGAAGACAGTGGATAAAAGACCCCAGGTTTCAGAGTTCCTGATTTCTCTTCTGTTCAGTGACAGAATTGGTCTATAAGAAAGTATTATCTTGTGATACAGGTACATTGCTTGCACCCGGTAATATTTTGTGAAATTTATGTATTGTATACAAAGCATTTGGAAAGAGTATAGCTATGAATATGAAATAATTTTTAAAACTAGCTATCTCTTGAGTGTTGCAGCTCCTTTAGATGTATAATTATACTTGATTTTAATGCTTGATTACATTTTTCAGTCTTAATATATGAGGAAATTCTACTCTTAAAATGGCTAGTTTGAAAAGCCTACTTTTTTTTTAAATTTTATAATGTAATAAAATATTTGCAGTCTTGCACATAAATTGTAAGAAGACATGACGTTTGTAATTGGGTAGAAATTGTGGATGAAGTAGTGTTTTGCAGGGAAAGGGATAAAGTTTCTTTATTTGTGGAAGTTTGTTGTGAATTCAGTGATTTATACAACAAGCTATAAGAATGTAGTTTACCAGTAATTTTAAGATTCCATGTGAAAATGTTGATTGGTGTGTGTGTACATGAATAGGTCTATGCAAATGTGCATGCACACATAGTACAATGCACCACTAAAGAGCATTATTTACTGGGGGGAGGCAGTGGAGTATTTTATGTTTGAATAATAATTGCTAGTACAGTCAGAACTGTGTTTTGAGTGCTTTCCTGTTTATAGATATCTGTGACAACACTCAAGGTTATTAGAGAATGGGAAGGAAGTTTTGTGTTTTAAAACTGCAACAGAGAGAACTCTTTCTTCAAAGTTATGAGCAATGCATGTGAGGTGGTATTGTGTAAGCAGAAAGGCTTTGTTTAGTGTGATGGGCAAGGCTGGGGACGCTGGGGGTGCTGGAGATGCCACTTGAGTCCCAGCCAGAGACCTTCTGCAAAGGCAGTGGCCTTGCACCTGAGTCCCCCACCATGACTGCACAAAGGATAATTTTCCTCTTGATCTCTCTCTGATGTTGTAACAATAGAGCCTTTTAATGATCTCAAGATATTTGAATACAGTAACACCTAGAACCATGCAAACGCCAGAATCGATGAGGGGAAGTTTTATCAGAAGAATTCCTAAATTAAAGAGAATTGGAAAAGTTCAGGACTCTGTCAGAGCACTAAGGTCACATATTTTCTCATGCATATGTTTCCCCTGATGCTACTGGTATGTGTAAAATAACAGAGGTGGATAACACTGTGGTACACTGACTATTTTACTACTTTTGCTATTTCATAATGCTTCTCTTTAGAGCCATCAGAAGGACCTGTGGCTGATACAGGCATTCTGGGGAAAAATGAAGTTACAATAAAATGGAATGAGATTTCAAAGGCTAAAAGAAATGGATTTATCACTAACTATACAATATTTTATAAATCTGAAGATGGAAAGGAATTGAGTAAGTATACATTAAACAACAATACTTTCAACAGGGTTATAAAATTTTCAATCTCTCTTCCATCTTGATACACCTTTGAAGTTAATGAATAAAGACATGACAGGAGTAGAGGAGCTAAAATATTTTGGAGAATCACAGATTTTGTGTAAATTCATAGATCATGAGGGTTCAAGTGAATTTATAAGTTTCATGGATAGGCTTGGATGGATATGCTTCCAGCTTCTGGAAAAGTATGGTGGTAATTTTCTGTTAAAATATTTTTACTGTCAATTTTCTTTTAAAAGCAAATTTGGAAATAACAGTAAAATGAGCTGCCAAGAAGTAGTCTCTTTGGACATCGTTTTAGAGCAGTTTCTTCAGATGTGTTTGATTTTCTGTGCTTGCCAGATGTGTGCTTGTGCTTTTCTGGTCTGGAGGCTGATAGTATAAATTTCAGCATACTCCTAATCTCTACCTGAGAAATAGTGTCCATACAATCTTGTATGCATGATAATGGTATCTGTTAAAAACTTCTTTAGTTTAAATCTCAGCAGAAGCTTTCTTCAAAAGCACTTTTTCTTCAAAAGTGTTTGGGTGACCTAAACTTTTCTTCCTATATCGTTTATGAAGAAAGCTGTTGGATCATTCAGTGCTCCAGAGTTGGTTTTTTCCTCCCTTTTTTTAGACATCATTGTTATCAGGCACCTAACACAATCTCTTTTGCAAAGTTTGCAGACTTAAAAATCTTGTGATGCTTGTTTCTCACGGATATCCAGTTCAGACCCAGGGCAAGAGTATTCCTGGTAATTTTTAAATGTGAAAGAGCTGATTATTTCTGTCAGATTTAGCCATCTGCATACAGTTTTTCCTACTGTGTTGGTTTCTGAGTAATTTGATGCTGACTGCTTTGTGCAGGGTGATCCATGAGACATGGAGCCTCATGTTACAGAGCAGTATTTCTCCATATTACTTGTAATGTAATGCAGGTTGTGTCCTTTTTAGGACTTCAGATTCTTTAGAAAATTAGTTGTAAATACCAACATAAGAGAGTTGAATTTAAATGACAAAACGTGCTGTACTGATGTTTTTTTGAGGCTTCTTAGATGTCATGTGTTCTTGGTAATAATAGAACATGGGAGTGTTTGCCACGGTGACTTCACTGATGGCCTTTTAACACTAGAACTTCACTTTCCCACCCTTGACTTAAGAGAAACTCAGTTTATTTTAACTTAGAACATACTGCATCATAACTATTTCCTGAGTGTTTCTTAATAGAACTGTCAGAGGAAATGAGTTGCCTTTGATTTTATGCACCAGAAAATGTTTTAGTGACTGTAATTTCTTATATGAAGATGCATTTGGTACTTAGTGTTTGGTATATAGTAGATAGAGGATGATAGGATACATGCCCTGCTTAAAAAAATTAAAGATGAAGCACATTACATTAATATCAATACTGAAGAATGTGTTGGAAATATGTGGTTCTATTCATAAAAGCATTTTGAAACTTGGGAAAAAATTCCTGTTAATTTTGGCTTTTCTTTACTTTGGGCTGGTATCCCAGTGCTGATAGATTACATTCTTTTGGATGATTCATGTCTAACTGCGTGTAGTAGAAATATGGATGAATTTCACAAGTTACAGAAAGTAGCTCGAAGTTCTTAATTTCTGAGCCAACTATTTTGCAAATATATATTAGGAAATATATACTAGGAAATAAAGTTCTCAAAGCACTGTTCTCAGTGATAAACTGCACAAGATTATAATTCACTTATCTTTAATATTAGCAAAACTATTTGTATTTATTTTTAAAGTAAGTATGTAATGGTTCAGGTTTTTTCCTCAACCTTTTTAGCAATACTGATAAATATTGCTTAGTAATTTAGGTTTTGTCTTTTAAAGGACTGGTAAGGTTGCTTTGTATTTTATATTACCTTTAAAATAGTTTGTGATCGGTTATTGTAGAAGTTGCTAAATAAATGTACAGTTCCCTGATATAACATTACTTTTGTGTGTTTACTGACATAAATCTTCTCCTCAAAAGATGAAACAGTGAACTCCGACGTTCTGCAATACAGACTGAAGTCCTTGCAGGCTAATACACAATATACTGTTCAGATCATGGCAAGCAACAGAGCTGGTGGAACCATTGGAGATCAAAAAACCTTCAAGACTTTGAAATTTGGTAAGTAATAATCCAGGTTGGTTGGGAAGTAAGAAATACAGGACATTGTTGCTTAGGCATTTGTTAACTTCTATTTGTTTTTTAAGTAGTGTTGAACAAAACAAGGAAGAATTTGTGACAGTAGTTGAATTTAATTTAATTTCACTGTCAGTCTCACAGAATAAATAAAACCCTCAGAATTAGAAGTCAACCCCAAAATTCTTTATTTACTTGTCAGTAAAGCTGTGGAGTACTGTGGCTGTGGAAGCAGCAATGTGTATGCTACCAGCTATGGGATGG
Source organism: Acridotheres tristis (assembly GCA_037013685.1). Classification (NCBI taxonomy): domain Eukaryota; kingdom Metazoa; phylum Chordata; class Aves; order Passeriformes; family Sturnidae; genus Acridotheres; species Acridotheres tristis. Next base: position 62,506,952 of record CM072919.1, on the reverse strand, counting down.
GATGCTTAACAGTTCATTAAAAAGTAGACTTTTCCATTTGAGAGATTTACAATAACCACACATTGTGTTGCACCTAATCTGGTATAGAAGCTTAACTGATAAATGAGTGCAGAGATTGTGACCAGTGAGTGTGTAGGGAAATACCTTTTCCTATCTCTTGCTATGTGTTTTAGCCAGATTTGATGGGGAGGTTGGTATAACGGCATCAGATCAGAAGCTCAGACATTTCCTCCTTTCAACTTCTGGAAGAATGTTCTCAGCACATTCCTAAATGTCTCCGGTAATCTGGTACTTGGAAACTAGCTCAGAAATCTGAGCACTGCTTCATTCAGAGTAACTGTATTTTTTTTTGTGATTTGAAAGGAACTTTAAAAATGCAGTAAACCTGTTCCTAAAACATCCTGGAAAGTCTCATCATGACCTGGTTTTCTGGCTCAGTAATGGTGTCTTGTTGGATTCCAAATACTGATCTTTTGACTCATCATAGGAGGGGTATCCTGCAGTATTCTGAGTAATTTTGGCTAGTTTTGACAGAGCTTTTTAGAATAGTGCTAATTAAGTGACATGGATATTAAAAATTAGCTGTCTTAAGGGAATACCTGAAGAAATTACAATGTGAACTGACTGGTGTTTTGGTTTTTATTTCTTTGCTTTTCTCTAAAGATAAAGAAGATTTCTTTTTTATTGCTATACCTGTTGGGATAAGTGTGTTGTGTCTGATAGGCCTTTGGATAACATGTGTTTTGAAAAAACATGCGTGAGTATATTTGCTACTGTCTAAAACTGAATTCAACCACTTAAAATTAACTTGTAAAATGGGATTTTTTATTTATTTTATAAATGCATTTGTTGTGTTCAAAACCAATGTCACAATAGAAAACAAGCAGTTGAAGTAACAAATAAATATTACGCAGGTTATACTTTGACTGCAGTTTATGTGCTATAGTCTAAAAATAAGTATTAGTTTTAGGAAGTTTAGTAAATTGAAACATAATAAATGAGAGAAACAGGTTTACATATCACCTACATCAATTTATGTAAAATGCTACATACATGCCGCTTGCAGTTCCAAGGTCATTTAAGTGAGGGGAGCAAACTTAAAGTCAGTTTCTGAAAAATTAATAATGCCAAGAAATAAAGCTTTCTAGACACTTTTAATATGTTAGGATGGTATTAGGACATATTTCACATAGCCCCTATTGCTTATCTTACCCATAACAATATGACTCTTACTAGTTTGTGATGCCTCCCTTGAGCTGCAAAGGAATGGAAAAAACCTAGAAATTACATTTTGTGAAAACATTTGGATACTTGATCCTTGAGTATGGACCTGTATCTGTACGTGATTCATAATCCTTTCATCTGCTGTCATGGATGTCCCCTGACAGATTTTAATTTTTTTTCTCTAAGCATGGGGTTCCAGTAACATTCCGAAGATGACAGTGAGGTTTTTTTAAAGTTTATTAAATACGCTTTTCTTTCACAAGAAAACTGACTGGGTTGTTTGGCTGATGAAAAGATTAAAAATCTGAACTATTTTGGGACATTCTCAGCTATTGGAACCAATTCTGTTATCAAGTGAAGCATCAGGTAATAAGTACAACTGAAGCAATAATTTCCATCCCTTTTACACCTGCATCTGTGTTGAATATACTGAATTTTTACACTAGTAAAAACTATTTTTTAATTCTGAAGAGTACTTTGAGATGCAGTAGAATGTTTATATTCCTGTGTAGATCAAATTGCCATGTGAAAAGTCAAGCTAAGGACTGGGTTTCATTCCCTTACTTCTCTACCTAGTGTCAATGAGTGATTCAATGAGTGAGCAGCATTCATCTGCTGTTAATTTAGGAACTCAGTGTAGCTAGGCACACTTCCCTTGAGCAAAGGTCACCGAGGTGGCTTTTCACTGAAGAAACACCCTGAAAAATTATCACAGCAAAATTTGGATACTGTCTTATTCTGGCATACTCTTATTCCATATACTATTTAATTGAGTAATATAATATAATAAAAAATTACTTTTGTGAATGAACAGTTTTTCTGCAATGTCTCTGTAATCCAAGAGATCTTGTTGAGATTTTTTGTAATTAAAATCAATGTATGGGAAAACAGTTTTATTGCAAAGCATTGTGTTGATATAGAAAAGACTTCCTTTATGAAAGTTTGATACTTTAGCAGTATTTGGAATTTCTGGTGATTTGTTAATTTTATTTTTAATAATCTATTTCTTTCATAATTTGGCTAAAATTCCTTCCTCAATTATAGGTTTAAAAAGGTTTGCTGGCCTGATATACCAAATCCTGAAGAGAGCCTTGCAGTGGAATGGCCTCTTGCTATGGTAATAGTTGGAATTTCATACATTAAAGAAGGGATCAAATGGAGTGAAAAGAAATCCTTTTCTGGCAGTCATTTTATGAATCAAACCCCCTCCTCCCCACTCTTTATTGAGTTTCATTCTTTTAAACTGCTCTTTGCTCTCTACAAAATGCTCTTTGTAGTGTTCCAAAACAATAGAAAAGATGGATCTTCATAAAGTATATTAAATATTTTAGGATATTGAGAAATAATGTTTTGAAGTGACAAAGCGGCTGGTGTACATGGTTAATTTAGTAAACTAAATTTGCATAGGCCATTGAGTGTATTAAATCAGGTTTCCACATCTGCATACTCCGTTTCTTCTCCACAAAAAATGTATTGCAACATATAGTAAGATTTGGTATATGGTTGTATTAACAGTTCTGTCTTTTTATTTTTTGAATATTTATTCCTTTTAAAGTTTTGATGTTTATTTGAATGAAGTAGATTTGATCAGGTTTACACAGAAACTCATTTATGGATAATGGGGTTTAAACTTTTTCTCAAAAATGTCTGGTTAAACTAGAAAAGATGGACACAATCCAAACTTGATTCTGAGCCTTCACTGAAACTCATTCTTCCATTAAGCACAGGAAACCTAATACAAAAGTGTTTAGCAAATGGACAGAATAACATTGTCTTTTTTAGTACTCATTCACATGTAACTGCATCCTGTCTGAAATGCATGTGAACTCTTTACTAGTGCAAGTCTGAAATTACAAGTTAAACAGAGCTCAAATAGCAATAATTTATTTTTTAAAAAATGAACTGATACATTATCTATCCCTTTATAACTCTCCAATTTATCTCTTTGTACTGACAGAATAATTCATTTTTGAAGAGAGTGTCATCTCAGACTAAAACTGTAAACTTTGAAGACATAAGTGTTTTAGAATATTGTTTTCCTGAAGAAAGTCAGGAAGGATCACTACTAATAAATTATGAAAACCATGTTTCTGAATGTACTGATATTAATACAAAAGACACAACTAACGGAGATGAAAAGATACTGTGTAATGAAGAGAATGAAGTTGCTAAATGTTTTTCTCCATCCATGCCTTATATACTTGCTGAGCAATTTACCAGAAGTCAAGTGCATTCAGCTTTGATACCAGCGAAGGAAGTCCAACCCATAGAAATGGTTGCAAATGATTTGTGTGGATCCCAACAGAATCCAGTTAAAAATGAAGAAAATGATGATGAAGAAGTTTTAAAGCTGGAAGATTTCAGTGACAAAGCACTGTTCAATCCTTACCTTAAAAATTCAGTTAAAACAAGGGAATTTCTTGTTTCTGAGAGCCTGCCAGAACACAGTACGGATGAACACAAAAGCCAGTCAAGCGTCTTATCTACTTTTCAACCAGATGTGCCAGGACAATCCTACATAACACTGGACATGTTCAGGCTGGCCAAAGCTCAGTAGTGTGAGAAAACTCCATGGTAAAATCCTCCTGTGATATATCCCTTGGCTCTGCTGCTCATAGGCATTCCTATGTTCTAACGTGGCTGATCTCAATTAATTCGGATGGGAGCACCCTCTTCCTTCAAACAGCTGTGTAGTAATTTTTTACACTGTGTGTGTACACGTCAGAGTTCACTTTCAGTGTGGATGTTTGAGGTTTTTGTTGGTTTGTTTTTTTGTTTTGTTTTTTTACCAGACATGCCAGTAGTGGGGCAAAAGAAATAGCTTTTGTTATTTCTTCTTAGTTGTCCTGTATCAGCCTGCTAAAACAAACTGATATTTGCTGCAGGAGCATCCAGCAGTACAAGCAGCACATCTCTTTCTCCCCACATGACCAGTTCCCAAGGCTCAGCTCTGATGGGGAAACATGGGCGAACTTGCACAGAGTCAGAATCTGCTGAATCCTTCCTTCAGTTACATGAAGCAGAAATCCTATCCTCTTCTTACTTCCCTTGATTGTTTTTTTATCTGGTTTTATATATCATGTTCCTCTTGTTTTACAAATATTTTCTAGATTTCAGTAGTTGTCTTTTTGTATCCTGACTCTTGAATTAATAGTTTGGCTTATAGTTTCTTGTCTTTAATGAGAGTATATTTGCTATGTTAGCTGCATTTTGGAAAATGTGTTATGCTTACTATGTTTCTTCCTTTCCTTTCCCATGTTTTTAATAGTTCTCAGCATTTTGTGCTGGTTTTGTTTCTCCTGTTTGTTTCCTGCTTTTAAAAACTGCTTACTGAAGGATTACTTCTTATCTTCTTGTTTCTGTGCTTCTAATTGGTTTCAATTTAAAACTGCATTTCCCAGTTGAGATTTTGATATTTTGAACTGAAAAAAAATCAACTAAATATGACATCTTGTGTTAGAATAAGCACTGAGTTCGGAAATTATTTTTCAGGGAGGTAATGAAAAAACACTAAGTTTATAAAATCTTCACAGATATTCTCTAGTAATTGATTTAGGATTAGGTATTTCTACATGAAGGATATAATGTTTGTCATTTGTTTTATGATTTTGTTAAATCATAAATCTAGTTGTAGTTTCCATTTCACAAATCAGCAGTAAATTAATTAATTAGCAGTAATTAAGCAGTAAAATACTCGATCACACTAATTTTTTAACAAGAAAGAGGCCATTATTGTAAAATTCTTAATGACATAGTCTTCTAAATAACAGATTTTAAAAGATGCAGAGTCTAAGTAAATTGTATTAGAAGGGGGTGTTCAGTGTGACACATATGGAGGATAAGGTAATTTTAAGACTTTGAACTATTTTTACAGCGCTTAGGGGCTTGATGTCATTAGTCTTGTTTGCACAAGGTTGTAGTTTGCACAACAACAGATTTCTTCCAGGGTAAAAAAGATACAGGAGTTATGGGGATAGAAAAATGTGAGACAAATGTGAATAGGATTAGAAAGCCTTTCCTTGACGTGCAGGAAGAAGAGTGAAAGAATGGAAAATCCATTGTAAGCATGAATGAGGAGGCTGAGCCTTTCCCTGGGTGCAGTGGCTATTGCATTGTTTTGGGGAAAACTGTGTGAAGTTTTGCACTTAGGATCTTTTTTTTTTATAGTTTGGAAGCTGCTATAACTTAGAACAATGTTCCTATAATTGCCTAGAAAGGATGGGAAAACAATTTCTGCAAATGTTCCTTATCCAGAAACACTGATTTCCCTCTCTCATGTTTGTTGGATCACTTTCTCAACCACAGTGCTCCAAGATGAAATGCATATGTATTTGCTCTTATAAGCCCTTGAGCATTTAGGTAAGACATACTCTGAAATTAGGACAAAGCTTTGGTTAGGTCAGTGCTTTTTTCTGCTGCTTCAGTTGGTTCTAGACTTCTCACTCACAGCTATGTTGTTGTCTCCCCGGGTTCAGAACTCACTGATTCCATCACAGCAGTTTTTTCCCTTAAATCTCAGGGTTTGTTTTAATATCATAATATATAAAAATAAACACATGCAGAGATATTTTGGGCCTTTACAGAAATTGTTTAGCAGCCATATGAAAACTGCATATTCTGAGTTACATGTTTGAGACAGGTAAAAAGTGAAAATAATGCAACCTTTAAGGGATCACTAGAAAGGGGAGGTTCTTGCTAGGTGGCAGCTTATCCTTGTAACAATTCTTAGGTTTTGGAGAGTGAGCATATCCTTCTTTTTTATCCTTTATTTCCTTCCCTGTTGATATTCTGCTTTTTGCTCCTCATTTTTCTGCTTCTCCTCTCCAGTATTTTCTCAGAAAAAGCAAAATGCTAGAAGTGGGCTCAATGCATTCCAGAAAGTAAGGCTGCCTTTTGCACATGCTTTGGAATAAAAGCTTCTTGCACTTGGTTTGTTTTGCATTGTGAGTTGTAATCTTTCTGACCTTTTGCAGTTTGTCTTTCAAACTAACACTGTGAACCATTAAAAAATTAAAACTGAGAAAATGTGTAAAATTTTTTTATTGATTTATACTCAATATACAGTTTAGACATTTTAGATTTTCATGTTCACATAGAATAGGTCTCATTTTGGACTGCTGTTTATAGGGTTACAAGAGAGTGGGGTTTAGTCATAATAATTGTCTGTGGCCACAATTTGAGTTAGTAACTTTCTTTGAATGTTCAACAACAAAAAATATTATTCCACTTAGGTTGTTTTTAGGCAAAAAAAAAGTTTCCAAGTCAATTTGTTAATGAAGCAGGTACTTACTAGGCAGCACTAATTCCTGGGAACAGACAGTGGTCTGAAGAAATCAAGAGGAGCTCAGCCCAGATGATGTTTGCTAAGGCTGAGGACTAATGAGCATTTCTCAGATTATAGTGTGGCTGGTGAGGGAGCGTGGGATGCACCACCCCCCATGATTAAAGCCAGCTCCTCTGGGCACACTACCCTAGGCAGCCCTACAGCCTTGGGACAGAGTGGCAGGAAAGCTGCCCTGTGGAAAAGGACCTGGGAGTGCTGGTGACAGTGACTGACCATGAGCCAGGGTGTGCCCAGGTGGCCAAGAAGGCCAATGGCATCCTGGGCTGGATCAGCAATAGTGTGGCCAGCAGGAGCAGGGCAGGGATTGTCCCCCTGTGCTGGGCACTGCTGAGGCCACACCTCGAGTGCTGTGTCCAGTTCTGGGCCCTCCCTGCAAGAAAGACCCTGAGGGGCTGGAGTGAGTGCAGAGAAGGGAACGGAGCTGGGGCAGGGTCTGGAGCACCAGTGCTGTGAGGAGCAGCTGAGGGAGCTGGGGGTGTTTATCCCGGAGAAAAGGAGGCTCAGGGGTGACCTTACTGCTTCCTACAACTGCCTGAAAGGAGACTGTGGCCAGTGGGATTTGGCCTCTTCTCCCAAGTAACAAGCGGTAGGATAAGAGGAAATGGCCTCACGTGACAGGGAGGGTTTAGATTGGGTATTAGGAAAAAATTCTTCAAGCACTGGGCCAGGCTGCCCAGAGAAGTGTTGAAGTCACCAATCTGGAGATGTTTAAAAGATGTGTGGATATGGCTCTTGAGGACATAGTTAAGTGGTGAACTTAGTTAACACCAAGAACTGGGTTAACAGTTGGGCTCTGTCTCCCTATTGGTTGTTAGACCTTACATAAGGAGCTGTTCAGCTGTCATATATTATGCATCCTTGCTGTGAGATGAAAATACATTGCACATGCACAGTTAAGGAAAATTGAAATGTACTTACTTTCTTTCTCTAGTGTTTGCAGAAGCAGAACACCTCCAGATAGAGAGTTTTAGGAAAAGGAGAGGAGTTGGCCCTGTCACTGCTGCAAGATGGTGTAGCTTCATCAGATGTGATGCAGTTATACACATATATCTTATGCATCTTCATATATGCATCTATGTAACTACACTGATTCCTTTGAGAACTGGCTGTTGAAGTGCTTGTCTACACCTGGGCATATTCATGTGTGCAGGTGCCTGAGCCCAGACACAGTGAGGTGTCATAATTAATCTAGTTTGTGCAGGAGTACACACAGAGAAGGAAGTTGTTTATGTGGTTTATATTGCTGCATAGAGTCATTCACCAGCACAGATGGCATTACAGGCTGCTTCGCTGCTGAGATCCTCTGTTTGGCATTGTGCCTGGAGTCTAGTATAGGAGCGTACAAGGTCCTGGCCCTTGAGCAGAAACCCTAGCCTATGTTAGTGCTGTGTCTGTTGCTTTTAGAGGGATGTTACTTGTTTCTGAGTTTCCTGTGTGAGGAGGTGACTGGCTCCCTCCATTCACAGTTCAGTGCAAAGAAACACTCAGACAGTCTGGATGCTCAGGAAACTTTAGACACATGGACGCTTAAGTCCAGAGCTACAGGGTAAGGAGTGTCATCCACCCATCCAGATAATTGCTAAGATCAATAGTGAGATAATAACCTTGTTGCCTTGTGATTGCAGCTGTGCTAGGCAAGGCAAGTCTCATGGACAAGTTGAGTAGATCTGTGCAGACACAAAGACCTTAGAGTATTAACACTGGACTAGGTATCACACATTTTAAAATGACACTGAAAGGCTGGGCAGAACAAATGTCAGAGACCAGGCTCTGTGCAGCCTCAGATTAATGGTGGTGCACACATTGTGAAGTGGTCATGAAAGCAAGGTTTGGTCTGATGTTTTTTTGCAGTTGAATGGTACCAAATCCTTTAGCCTTACGTTGTCAGGGTTATTACAAAAGCATTATTTCTTGTTATTACAAGAAAATATAATGAGTCAACTGAATTTCTACCTCAAAGAAATATCAGATTTTAATTCTGAACACTCCCTTGATGAATTAGAGTAAGAGACCTTTGTTATAACAGGGGTTTCATGTACTGGGTTGTAAGATTTTAGCTTTGCTTATCTAGATGTCAAAATACCAAACATTTAACAGCACAGTGTTTGGGAAGTAGTTTGTATAGCAAGCAGTGCAATTTTATATCTCAGTGGTCACACAAAACAGTGTTTTAAATAAAAAAAAATGCTCCTTAGGATTGTAAGAGGTAATTTGCCACTATTTATTCAATAGCTTTATCTTTTGCTAGTAGCTATTCTGAAACAGTCAGATAAGATATCCTGCTAAAGGTCACTTGAAAATAACACATACAGCTTATATACCATAAATTATTTAAAATTAAAGCTTCTTGTGAACAGATGAAGTGGATACTAATTTAAGTTAATGCTCTTGTATCAATCTGCTGCAAAGATAATGAAGTTTTGTTCCACTGCTCTGTGTTAATGTCTGGCATATTGGTAACACGAAGCAAGGCATATTCTCACTGCACGCGAGTCTTGACCCCATACAAATAGGAGCTTATTGCTAGTACAGGTAGTTGTTAATTGCAGCCTCTTGTCTCTCCTGGCACAACAAAAGTAAAATACACAGTGTTCTTATAGTGTTTCTATAGAAAGGCTGGAAAATATTCAACTTTTGCCTCCTTGCATAACTGAAGGAACTTATATATCCTGTGAACAAAGGATGACATTTGTAAACAGAGCTGACAAAAAAATCATTAAGCATTGTTTTTGTAACATGATCTGTTCTTAGTAATACTGTTTCTTAGATGTATTTATTCCAAAATACTATTTGTACTCTTCTCGTGTGCATGTCATATTTTGCAATTTGAGAATTTATGAAGAAGGCTCTGAGCAAAATAGTGTCAATTTAATCTGTTATGTCTTTCTTCTGCTTTGCAGGAATTTTTTCTTAGTATTTGACAAAAATTTGATTATTGTAGTGAACTTGGACTAATTTGCCTGCTTTTTTTACTGGGCTTTCTAATGATTATTTTGTTTACCTTTTTTCTCAAGAGTAAATCGTCATTTTACTGCTGCCTCACTATTTAATTAAGAACTACTGTTTTATCTAATTCTCTTGAACTCAGAACATGAATATGAAGAGTTACAATCCAAAAATGGGAATGAATGTTTGACTAACACATTCTTCTGTGAACTGAGATTTTAAAAATACATAAATTTTCAAGAATATCAAAACATTAATAGAAACAGATGTGCACACTTACGGCTCAAAACAACTGAAGTGCGTGTTCAGAGTAGGGAACAGAGCAATTTCTGGGTAGGTGGTGTAGCCACTGCTCCACCCCCCACCCGCTGGAGCCTCTGGCCCAGCCCCTTGGTAGCCTCTGGCTACTAAGCCACTGCCTCCCACCCCCCTGCCCCACAACTTCCTTTTCTGAAAATGTGTGCTACTTAAAACTGGAGTTTGCTAAGCAAGTGCTTTGTGAAGTGCCTTAAGTGCCTCACTTTAATTGGATATTGCTTTAAAATTTGCCAAGTACTTTATTCTCTAAAGTTTGCAAATAAAAGTTTGCTATCAACCTCCTGAGAAGTTTGTTGTCTCCTGAGGATGTTGAAATACCGCAGCCCTTTCAAACACTCTAACACCATTCCTGTGCTTCTTTCAGCTGTTAAAAGAGACAAGTGTAGAAAATGCTCTCACCAGACAGAAAGGGGCACAGTTTCAAACCAGTCATGTATCTAATTTTACCCGAGAGGTTAATGCTCCAGCGTGCAGGCTGTCCTGAGATGCCCCAACTACACATTAAGGATGTTCTTTCCCAGAGTCCTGAATTACTCAAGCAAGCTTTGGGAGCATGGAGGAGGGTGGAGGGTTAGCCCACAGCTTATTCACTGGGGGACAAGGATTCTGGGAGGGCTGCCCAGTGCATGCTCAGAACAGAACAGAACATCTAAGGCTGCAGTGGGTGGAGGATGTTGTTTCCCAATTCAATTGGGAATTATTACCCAATTCAAGCTGTCAAAGAGACTATGCTATAATGTGGTGGTTTGTATTTTAGGAGTCCTGCTTTAACATTGACTAGTCCTATTGAGTAGTGAGGTCAAGACTTTTAAGTTTGAATGTCTGCTACCAATATATATCTCAGCCTTAGGTTGCCCTGATTTCCAGGCACTGCTCAACCCCAGACTGATGAGTAGCAAGGCTGCTAAAGTAACTAGTATATTGTTTCACTTTCAGTGTAGAACCTGGTAGAACTGAAGTTTCTGAGTACTTATTTCTTGGAAAAGTAGCCTTATTTACTATTTCCTGTGTTTGTCATTCCCATGCTCAGAATGCTGTAATAGTCTAGCCAAGGCTAACTTCTGCAGAATTTTCACCATACATGAGCAAGTATGTCTAATGGAATTTAACAAAGAAGTTACAGTTTTCATAATCACAGAAAGATTATGCAAGAGTATCTAGGGATGTCAGAGACAAAGAACATAAGATTATAATCACAGTTAATGCTCTGGATGCCCACTTAGACCATCACTTACGTAAACTGAGCACTTTATTCTGAATCAAAAGAGCATAAAAGACTTTCTAAAATGTTACTATGGCAAGTTATGTTCTAAGGTAAGGATTTCCTTATTATACCAAATGAGCCCAGTATGATTCTGCAGTGAATCTTCTCATAGCCAGTGTCTGCTAAGTCTGAACATGGACTATGTTGCATTTCTGTTGCTGTCTTAAACAGCTGAGACGGTTTGAGCTGGGGGACGTTTTAGTTTTTGTTTCTTTTTCCTGTTTGGTTATGTTTTGTTCTCTTTTGTTTCCCAGGAATTTCTGCCATCATCAGTAGTTTATGAGCTACAGACATTAATTTACAAAATGTGTTTCTAAATCCTCTGAACACAAAAAGGTTTGAACAGTGGGAGTTGGTGTCTTTGCTTGGAATGTAAAGCTTTTTTGTCACTAGCATACTGCCCAGAAATGCTCATTCCCAGTTGTGTTCATGGCTTGTTTCCTTTGCTGCCTGCTTCTCTCTCCCATGACCTTACACCTCTCCTTCAAACATGCTCCATGCATTTGCTTTCATCTCTAGCCATTTTTCTGTTTTGTTTTATAGCTTGGCTCACAAAGAGGCTTGGACTAGTGCTTGTCTTTAGGGACTGCATCTCTCTTCTGCATTTGCTTTTATTTTCTGGAGAGCTTAATTGCTTTTACACTTCCGGTGAAAGGCTTCTACAGTTTTTGGGCCAGACAAGGTTTCCCAACATCTGATCTGCAAGGAAGGAAGCAGGGGAGTGTTGAATCATTTTGGGTGAAAAGGACCACACAGGAGTTTAGATGTTATTTTTCACCTTTCTCCAGCACACAGAGCTGGTTCTCTGTTTATAAGTACTGTCTTTATTAAGTAAAGGACAATCTTGGAAATAAATTGTGCATTACATCTCCTGATGCTCTGTGGTGAGAGGGAGAGGAGATGCTTGAGCTCGAATAGGGGTTGACCCCATCCTTTGCTCCCATCCATTTTACCTTTGCTGTGCACATTCCCACTTCCCCAACCCCACTGTCTCAATGCAAAACTACCAAACAAATTAATGTGAAATTACCTAAGCCTTGGGTTTATTAGCAGGTCTGCTAGTTTGTAGATATGGATCAGGTTCCTGATTTCTCAGGGAGTGAGCTGTCAGTGCTGTGTTTAATACGGACAGGAACACAGCTGTGCGAGGTAAACCCCTCATGTGCCCCTGCTGGTTTTGTGATGACTTGGGCTTTTTTTGTTGCCATGTCCTCAGATAAACTCTTGGATGCATTGTCTCCAGCTCGTGGTTGTTCTGCTCCCATGACTGAGCTTTAATTTTGTAAGGATTGTTTTTTTCTTTAACGATAGGGCTATCTAGAGTTTCTCTCTAGAGTCACATGTTTTGCAAGGTATCTCTGTTTACTCTAGTTTTTGTGGCCAAGTCTGAGTTTCACTGCCTTTAAAGGAATTTGTACTCTGTCAACGTTTGTTTATTTTTGGTGTTTCTATGCTGACATTTTTGTTTAAGTTACTCCACATGCTGCACTCTCACAGAGTCTGACTTTTTTTCCTGCATTACAGTCAATCTTACTTTAAAGGCTGATACGAGATGCCTTATACTTCAAGCTCATAAAACAATTCAATTTGCTTCCATTTACAGATGTGTATCTATGCATTAAATTATGTAAGTAAGTAAAATGGAGAGGCTTTCTGACACACGCAAGAATGTTAATATTTTCACTTAAGGAAGATACCCAGCAGACATAGGAGTAAAAACACATACAGCAAATGGAGCATTTTAGGGATGTGCTAAAAGAGCATGCCCTGAGCAGGCTCTGGAGACATCTGCTATTGCCCTGGGGCTATTTGGCAAGCTCTTGTGTCTGAGAGAAGGTGGGGAGGGAAGGAGGGACACTCTTCAGGTGTCTGGCTGAACATGGCAAGTTTCGTGTAATACATGATGAAGAACAGTCAGAGTATGTTTTAAAGTTTATTACAGTGACTCCATCTAGGAAAGTTGCCTTAGTGCCAAAATAGCCAACTTGCCTCGTCCACAGCCGAGTCCAGTGTGCATGGTGGGGTGGTCCCCGTGGGTCTTTGGTGATCATGCAGTCATGCATGCTCTGTTGCCAAGGATGCATCTCCTCAAAACGGGAAAAAGCTGTCTCTGTTAAAGCATAAAGAGTTGTGCTGCCACAGGTTTAATCCAGAAATGGTGCCCAGGAACCTCGTGTTTTCTCCCAAAGCGCTTGGGTCAGTGGTGATTCCGTGTCTGGGCAGAGCAGGGCGGTGATTCAGGCTGCAGCAGTGCATGAAAACAGGCTTCCTGTCAGCAACCCCAGCACGTCCATCGGCCCGTGGCGACAGGAACCGGTGATTGGGGCCTGCCCCACTCCGACCGGCCATTGTGAGGCTCCATCCGGGGGGATGCTGTGCCAAGAGGGCTCCGGGATCTGCCCTGCTTGGCAGCAGGCAGGCGCTGAGCCTGCGCGTGACCTGGATCTATGACTCAGGACTGCGAGTGATGGAAAACCTTAACAAGGGTCAGGGCTTTTGCTCACAAAGGGAGACGAAGAATAGAAACCAAGGGGACTTGCTAAACTGCCAGAAAATAAATATTAAAAACATTTGGTAGTGCTACAGCAGTCAGCCTGCCGGCTATTAAAGGCAACATGAGCTGCCCTCTCCCGGCACGGTCCCAGTGGGCTCTGAGAGGCCAGAGAGCCCTGAGAGGCCAGGAGCACAGGGGCCGGGCCGGGCTGCTGAGAGCAGCGGATCTGCAGCACGCTGGGCCTGCAGGTGCTGCCCAGGCCGCCTCCCTACCCCAACACCACGGTGCTCCCTTGCTGGTCCCAGCATGTGTCTGCTCAGCTGCATCCCAGACACAATGAGTGCTCCAGGCACTTACAGCCTACGGGACATTCTCTGAGGGGCTTTATTCGGAATTGTGGTGCCCAGAAGCTGCTGCATGGCACTCCACTCGGTAACAGGCTGTGCCAGCAGCAGCAGTGCACCAGCTCTATGTGGCTCCTGCAGAGCTGTCCTCTCACTGACACCTGGCCCCTGACCCAGCTCAGTGTCCAGGCTGACCTAGTGACTCAGGAGTCATCACAGAAGGATAGCCAGGGCAATGCCTAGTACTCCAGGGCAAAATATGCTTCCATTTCGAGATGAGCCTGAAGTCAGATTACTCATTGGGAAAGTCATACTGCATCTCCCAGTTGGGTCACTTGTGCTCAACCTCCTTGGCTGATCCAGGAATTTCCTAGCTATTTGGTAGGAAGTGGGAGGAGTATTTTGGCTCTGGTAGTTATTTTGTTCAGATGGAATCTGCTGGGAAGTCAGAAAGGCACTGGATCACTCTGCCATGAATAGAACAAATTACTGGAAAATACGTGTAAGATGGTTTTGTAGAGAGGTTCAATGTTACTGTGATTATCAGTGGTCAGAACAAAGCAGAGATCCCCCAGCTGCACTGCAACCACATTGCCCAGAGCTGGGCAGGGCTGGCAGGGCCCCTGTGCACCTCTCAGAGGTGCTGTGCTGCTGTCCAGTGCCAACCCTGGCTGGACAGACCTATGCTACTTCAAAGGTAGACTATGGTTAGCCACACCTCCTGTTCCTGTGCGCCAGACTCTGCTGGCCCCTTCAATGGGGACGGAAAATTTTTTCCTTCCAGGAAGCGAGCTGCTTCGGCTGCTCCGAGTGTACACTGCACAAGTATGTGTTTCCAGCCCTGCTCGGGCAGCAGGGAGCAGCCTGTAAAGGACAAACTGCTGCCTGCTCTTCTGCACACACTTCGTCCTGCACTTGTGGAGCTCAACTGCATGTTCAATGTTCATCAGCTGTGTGCACAGGGGAACAGGACACACAAAAATGCTACGCTTCTGTAGAAGGGTGAAGGGCCTTATGTGAAGCAGTGGTTGGTGAACTAAGATGCAGTAAACCAATGTTTTGGAAAAGGAGTGTTTGCATCTAACACCTCCAAGCATTATCTCATGCATGACATGCCTGGGATGGCTCTTCTGTGGCAGTAATCATTTCTGGTGACATGTAATGCCCCCTTCCTCACCCCACTGCCCCCTCTGCTCTACAGGGGTCTATCTATTCAAAGGAAGACTTTGGGCAAGGAAGGGGGAGCAGAGTCTTTCCCCAGCTGCCCACCTTAAAACCTTTTGTGAAGGTGACCAGCCTTTGAAGACCCAACTCTACTTTTTTGGTACTGTGATGTTAGTTCTTTTTTAGTACTGAGATATAAATCTGTGAGGATCTTCAACCCATGAGAAACAAAAGAACTAAACCCAGATGAGACTGAGAGCAGTGCCAGACTTGGCCAGGACGGTGATGCCTTTCATGGAAAGGACACTGTGTGGGTAGAGAGAGCATTGTTTCTGTTTCCACGAACAATTACAAAAGTTGGACTAAAGACCATTCACCTGCTGCTGAACGTGGCCACAGGTGCAATGAGGTAGCCTTTTATCCAGGAATATCATGGTCATGCCTCTCTGTTCCTTACAGTGGCCCAGACTCTTCTGTGGTTACAACTTGGTCAGCCTTACAAAACACCAACTCCAGCACACAAGGTAAGTATGGAATTTTGTTTTCTTTTGCATATTATGTACTACTGAAATGCAACATTCAGGCTCATTCGGGTAACAAAGAGCAAGACATTCAAAACTGACCATAAAAATAAAACGTAGAAAGCAGATTTTATATGACAATACACATGCAGCTTGCAAAAGAATAAAGACAGTGAACAGGTATTAAAACACATTTCCATACAGAGACAGCTTATGCAGCAATTTACAAGTTTAACCTCTGGCCGGAGTATACAAGCCCTTTAAAGCTGGCATTCAAATTACCACTAGTTTAATCAGCCATACTTAGTTTAAGTACATAGCAAAATTTAACTTAATGTTTACATTCACTAGCCATCCAATCCAGCATCAAGGCACTTTCCTTGTTGGTACATCTGTTCCTGTGTCGCACACCTCCGCTCACCTAGATGCATATATTGGCACAGCAAACTGGGTGACCAGTAACTTCTTATCCCCAAATAAAAGCAGTTGGTTACTAGACAATCCCTGGCTGTATCAAAGTGTCAGGCTATATGTGACACTGTAAACAAAACTGGTGTGTTAAAAAAAAACCATGGCAAGTTGACTGGATCCATTGACAAATGTGCTTTGATGATGAAAAGTGATAGGTGTTACCAGTTTCACACTGCAGAGAATGCCCATCTGCCACGCCTGTGATCCCCAGAGAAGAACAGCTGACACTTTAGTCTGAGCAGGAGGATGTGGAGCTTTCCAGCCATCAGTCAACAGTTGTGCCATAAGTGTTTTTCATCTATTGTTACAGAAGTGTGCTTCTGCAGAGTAGCAATGACATTTATTGCATATATCCCCTTCAGGTTGTCTTTGCAAATAAATACAAGCACTGGCTAAGGCTGCATTTTGGGAGGTACTTGCTGCCCACCCTCTCTCTGCACTACAGTTAAGAGGCAGAGAAGCAGACAATTGTTGAAATCTGGCCCTTCATTATCATTTTTAGGTTTGTTTTATCAAATCTTGTGGCCTTAGAAATGCATCCTTGTGCATTAAGTCAGCACTGCTTTTATTTTCAAGAATGGCTCAGATTGCACAAGTCCTACAAAGGAAACAACAGTGAAAGCAAATACACATAATTTTTAGCTTTTTTTGTTTGTTTTACTGATGCTTTAATTTTAAAGGAAGAGAAATGGAAATTCATGAGTCTAATACAAGATACTTAATTTCAACCTCCTCCAGACTTTTGTACTTATACCTCCACTTTACTGCAGTTTTCTGGATCAAAAGCAAAGTGAAGACTCGGGTTGGCTGCAATTCCCTAACAGCTGTTTCATGACAGAAGACTCAACATTTTTATATAAACTTCTTCTGTATAACATTATAAGTGACTCCTGGAATTTAAAATTACTATATGTATCCATCCTTGCAGACAGACAAGAGGCTATGGGGATTAATGAACTCTTACAGTCCATCAGTCAAGAAAACTTTTTAACACAGTTAAAGCAAGGCATTCAAATAACAGTTAATCTCAACTACAACCACAGTCTAATGGGGAAAATAAACTAGTGTATTTAGTCCCATTTAAAGCACATAAATTACAATGTAAAATGTGCATGTCCAGGAGTGGGGCAGACTATTAACAATCTGTCAGTCTTTGGAGTTTCAGATCCCAATGACAAGTCAATTCCATAGCAGCATAAACTGATGAAGATCTTGGGTATCTGAGACCTGGCTCTAATTAAAGAATTGTTTAATTTAAATAAGCATGGTGATCCCCACATACTGGGAATACTGATGCATGTTTTAACCACCTGACAGAGCTCGTGATTTACAAAGCTGAAGCTCCCACCCAGCTGACAGGGCTTCTCCAGAGACCAAGAATGGAACTCAGCCCTAGCATGCATACTCCCTCATCCTCCCATGGCCAAGGTTTTTTGCAGTTTTTACTAGGCTTCTGTACCAGACAAGCACATACTTGTCATAAACTCTCCCGAACAAAGTGTAAAATATTTTTTCCACTGCTGTGCTTGTCCTGCCACATTAAGGCATAACAGGAAGCTTAATTTAGCAGGTATGAAACAATCCTAAGACTTTCACTATAGCAGGAGAGGATATTCCTAGACAATCTGCCCTTAAAGTGAGACAACATACTCCAGAAAACAGTATCAGTGATCTCCTGGTCTAACAGAACCACCATAAGACTACTACAAAGGTAATATGTTTACTTCTCTTGTAAACAGAGCATTAACCAGCCTGTGTTTAAGAGGTTTTCCAAATATGCTTCAAATATATTTCTACTAGCTTCCCTTCTCCACCACTAAATTAACAGGCCTTACAGCTATTCCACCTGTACCTGAAGAATTCCAGTCCAGGAAATCAAGATGGACATGAAAGTGTCTATAACTGAAATGTGACTTTAATAATGCCTTTATTTTGTTACATGCACCAACAGCCACTGGTGAAGGGGGGTGGTGTGGAGGAGGGAGAAAACTTTTTCTTTAATACCATGTAGGGCCAAGCTCAGAAAATTTCAGTGGATTGCTATAATTACACTGCAGATACTCTTAAAAACCTGAATGCAACTGTTTGATACAATTAGATTTTTACAATCCAAAGTAGAAAATCTTCTTAAACCCTGAACACTGCATGATATATTTGGCACGTAGGTTTATGAACTAGCTGTAAATCTATTACTTATATATATTGTGGCTTCTAGAAGCTGTTCAACCACCAGGAGCTCCTGCTTAGTCTTTAATATTTTAGCCCTAGATAATGCACTGTCTCAAAAGAGAGCATGTCATTGCCAACCAGCCAGAACTTTCTCTAGGACCCACTCAATTCCTTTAATTTTATACTACTGGCCCATAAGCAACAATGAAAGATGCCAGAAATGACAGGCCAGAACTCCTGTTAGCACAGATTTTAAAGACCAGAATCTCTTGCTGCTGTTTAACATCAGTTAAGTCTTCAATGGTACATGATTAACAGCAACTGAGAAGAAAATGCCTTTCCTTTACAGAAAGTCAAGTACCCACTTAAGGAACACCTAATATTCTCCCTCAAATAACATATGCTACCAAAAGTTAGTATTACTAAATCACAAAAACATAACTTAAAAGAATCATCAACATAGCTTTGAAAACATCCAGACCTTTGCAGCTCTGTTTAGACTACGTCCTAGACTTTATGATGCTTGTATTCCCAGCTGTCTGTCCTGTTTATGCTGGATATTAATTTCTGCACCTTTAAGGCAGGTTCCAGAAGTGAAGGGGGACACGAAGCCGCGGCTCGTTTGCAGAAACTGCGCTCGCTCCCCCGCATTCTCTCTCGCTGTGCAGGAGACAGCTCTCCTTCCTTGGCTTTTAATTAGTTTTTACCTGGCTGAGGCAGTGAACTTCCCCAGACTGTCCTTTTCTTTTTCTTGGAGCTGATCAGCCCTGCTCTGGACCGAAAACCCAGCAAACAGCGGGAGCCCACGTGTGGCCCACTGGGGCCGGGATGTGGCATTTTCCAGCACAGGAGGGACTGAGAGCTACACCCCACAACAGGGACTTTCTGAATTTGCCATCTCTTCAGAACAGCGAGAGGTTCCATTGTTTAATGTTACTCTTTTTCTCATGTTTGTAAATCGCTTGTTAAATAAACAAGTTTTTTTCCACTTTTCTCCAAGGAAATATTTTCCCAAACCAGTACGGGAAGGGGCTGCTTTCTAGAGAGACCCCTTTGGAAGTTTCCTCCCAAATTTGCCCTAAACCAGGAAAACTATGCAGCTAGGTACAGTATTTCAGAGATGAGAAGATGAATTAAATGCATGTGGCTGCTGGGCAGTTCTAATAAGCAAGCACACTGCTCAACAGAGACTTTCCCTTTTACTTGTGGTTTCTTCACAGTAGTCACTGTGAAGTTTGCATAGAGAAGATAACTCATCCCCCAGTAAAGTAACTGCTTTTCCAAGAGGAATGTGTTCTGAAAAAGGAATGCTCCTTCAACCTCTGAAAAATGAAAGGTGGTCTCTGCTGTCCTGTAACAGCACTTTTCCACTACGCCTTTGCCCTCTGGGAGGGAGTTTGAAGGTGCTGAGGTGCAGTAGGATGAAAAGGAAAAGGACTGGTCTGAAGAAAGCTGTAATTATAGTAAGCTGCAACATAACCTTTTAATTTAAAAAAATGTGCCTACATACAGAAAAATACTGTCAGAAGAAAAGAACTGTGGAATACTGAAATGTTGTTAAAGATTCTGCATTCTTTATCTGTTTTAAATATTCCAAACTTCAAGAGATAATCTTATGAATTTACTCTTGCACTTAATTTCTTCATAACAAAATCAAAAGACACATGTAGACATTTACATGTATACCCATCCTTCCACACAAGCTGGCAGAACAAGGGAAGATGAAATGATACTGACACAGGCCTTTCAAGGGCTTTTAGCAACTGCTCTGCAGAACAGCAGTACCAGAGGTCACAGCACAAAAGGTTTCAGGTGGTTTTAAATACATAGCTATTTTGCTGAAGGAGAAATAAAACACTTGTTTTAGTCTCACAAAACAGCATTTAGTGTTTTGAAATACAGTTTAATTAGTGTCAGATTAGAAAGCTGACTAGCCTATATTAGATTTAAAGTTAATTAAAAAAAAAAAATCTTTAAGAGTGCCATAAAACTTCTGGTTATCACTGGAGAAGGGTTTTTTTGTCACATAATTTAATTTTTGTTTAAACACTGGTAGAGGAAGTCTCCAAGAAATGTAGCTTCCTCAAAAAAGTGTAAACTGTATAAGCAGGGAAAACGTGAGACATTAAGAAAAAGGTAAGGAATTTTAACAACCACTGAAGTGTGTTTTGTGGCTCACGATTACTAATAGATATGAACTATCACCAATGTTCAAATTCAGAGTACAGGTTTTGGTTTTCGTTCCAAGAGCATCAATGACTTCAATGCTTTGGCTGCTTTCATTTTCAAAGTCCTGCAGTATTAGCAGTGAGGTTACAGCACACTAATACCTACAGTCTGTCAGGAGGAAAGCTGTATTTCCTTTCTCCTGAGCACTCAGAAAAAAAGGTAAAAGCTCACAGCTTGTTACTTGAGCTGTACACAGCAAAGTGTACTAAAGAAAGGCTTACATGACCACAGAAGTTTTATTATATAAAATTTAAACAGAAATAGTGATTGGGGTACAAAGCCTTTAACTGCTGATCTGTGTTGGCATCTGATTTCCAAACTTTTGAATATGAGACTGAATTGCTGTGTGTCAAGTTGCAAGGCACATTTTTTAGGCCAAATTACTCTATAGTTCATGTGTACATATATCTAAATGTAGGTAAAGTATCAATTACTATAGTAGCATTCAGATTCAAGCAATCTTGGTGTTTTCCTATTTGTACACCATAGCAAGTTATATTTAATTTTTATGGTTTTTAAACAGGAACGAACATTATTTGCAGGTCTGGTAAGCTGAAAATTGAGGCAGTGGGCCAAGCCAAAATTCAGTAAGTCAACTACGTTATTGAAAAGTATATCACACAAGTATTCTTCCATGTCAGAAAACTGAGCTTCAGTCTTACTTTTGCACAAAGCTGCATTGTGCAACTAGAGCTGGCTTTTTAGGCTTGTACACTGCCACGCATCAAAGTGTTTCTTCTGGGAGGTCTATTGGCTGATGTGAATATTTAAAACTTGACCTTTTCAGTCATGTGAAATTATGTTATGAAGAGACACAAAATGCCCAATGTAGCACAAAGGCTCGTTCAGCTATCCAGATGTAAGGTTTTATGTAGTGCATAAAAGTAAATCTCCAGTAGGTCTGGACTGGAAATTTTCCACAAAAACAGTCCTTATTGTATTTTGTCAAATTACTCTTCGCTCAATTTCAGTTTTTCAATCTGCAGTAAGATAAAAATACCTAGCTTACTTTATCAGAAACACAGGGGAAGATGTGAACAGGCACTAATGAAGGCCTAAACACAGCCAGTCTTCTCTCACTGAGGCATATAGCCCCCTTGTCTCACAGTCTGTGGGAGGTAACTTTTTGGCATTTCATCAACTGACAGTGGATTTTCTTCCACTGTTTCAGGTCTCACAGTCTGTCCTTCAGTACATGTCTGTAAAACATTTGATAGAGCAGCCTCCTGGGCATTTTTTTCCATCCCAAGGCCCAATGGCTGTGAACTCTGACCTGAGATCTGCAGTTGAACAAATCCAACAAGATCGCCCTCATTAGCATGAGTAATCTGCTTTGTTCTTTCAAAGCACGGCCTGTCTGTGTTGATTTCATCCTGACCACCATTTTGTCTGAAATACTGCTGCCTCTGTGCTGGACTGTCAGCTCCTCCAGCATGATCCTCTGGTCTCTCTTCTGAATCTAGCAGTGGCTGAGTTGACTCAGACCTTGAAAAGACTTGTACAGGTGTCTGGTCTCTGTAGCCATTAAGCACTACAGTTGAATACTGTACAGTGCTTGATGTGTTCTGTGTCGTTTCACCTTCATCACTGTCAGACACGCTTTGCCTAGGAGAAGACATGCACGAGGATCCTCCAATACCACTGCTGTGCCCTTCTGAAGTAGTCTTTTCTTTTTTAAGCAAGTCAAAGGGTTTTAGATCTTGTTCTGAAAAAGACTTCTTGTCGTCAGCTTCTATTTCTACAACGCTTACATCTGTAAAGCTGCCTTCTGGGTACATCTGATCTTTGGAATTAAAGTTATGCTGAAAGAAAGAAATGCATGTTGCCTAAGAAGAAGGTTATGTTAAAAATCAAAAGCCTCTATAAATATATGAACTTTTATTAATAATGCCTTTGAATTTCTTCATATAAGTTCTCTCTTTACTGAGTCTGGCAATATCTCCAAATCATGTGTCAAAAATGAAGGATACAGCTTTGTTTCCAATACAGACTCTAAATTATGCAGCTATTCTAAAATCATAGTGGATGTGTGAGCAAGTCTTTGGTCTCATTTTAATTATTCTTAAGAGTGGTATAACATAGAAACATTTGCTGTGTAGCACAGGAGCATTCTATACTGAGAATCATACATTATTTCAAATAATGTACTCAACATCAGAATACTTCTTCACAGAAATGAGCCACAATTTGTTGAACAGAATTTGCCTGGTCATTCACCCCACATGTGGCATAAATTTTGCTGCCATCTTCTCATTCATGAGAAACTGTTTATAGTCTTCTCTCTCATTCATGACTGAACTGTGCAAACAAGTCACTTCAAGGTTTTAAGAATGGGAATCATGAATCGTTTCCTTAAAGCTTATCTCCCATGGATGAGCAAAGAAATCAGTACTTGCCCCTTCCAACTAGTAAACCGAATCTAACTCACAACTTTAAAGCCCATGCTAGACTCTGTATTTGTGCTAAGAGCCTTGTAAATCTAATGCTGAATCTACAGATGCAATAAAGTCTACCCATATTGTATCACAATGCCAGTGAAACTCAGTATTCAGGTTTTTCCTTGAAATCCATCTGTGCTAGAAGACAGAAGACTCCCACTGGTTAGTTTATCTGAAACCCTGCAGACTAGGAAGAAACAGGATGCAGAAAGGTGAGTATTACCTTAGCTGGAACTTGAGGAGACCACTGAGCAATGTTACTCTTGGATGGATCAGGTACAATAGGCCAGATATGTTTTTTAATTCTGTAAAGGATTAAAAATGGAATGAAGTCATAAGATGCACTCCCCAAATTCCCTGTTCATAGCAACTACAGCAGAATCCAGGACACCACTCCCTTACATAAAAATTTTGCATTCCAAATAAGAACGCTTTCTGGGCTACTTTTCATCTTTGTATGAGGCTGTATTACTTAGCAAAACACAGCACTGCACTTAACTCCTCCACACATTAGATGCAACTATCAATGTAACACAAAACAACAAATGGTAACAGCGAGAGATTTTCAAATTTATAGCACTCTAGAATGTACAAAGCTATTACTTAGGTAGTTTATGATGCATGCCAGTATGAAAATATAATCCTGCTTATTTTTAATATAACTATGAATACCAAAGGTCAAAATTTAAGCTAACTTCACAATTAAAAATAAAATATTTGTAAGAAAAGCTTGTTAAGAATGTCCTGTTACTTAAAACCAGAAGCTTCTGTTGATACATCGCCCCCAACCAAACCACCTTTGAAACTGATATACCTATCTTGCTCTTTATGAACAGGCTCCCACAACAGATCCTCTGTAGGAGAACTCTGAAGAACAATTCAAGATGGGCTTTCCAACTGATGACCATTAAGAACTAATTTTAGGAGCAGAAGGGAGATCAGAAGGAAAAGGGCATAAATGCTGTCTTTAACTAGAAAGAAAGGACAGTTGACAGGGGATATAGGAGACATGCTATGCCTTGCCAGGGGAAACACCGTAGCAGTGACATCTTGGTTAAAACCACAGACAAGAGCTGTGGGGTGGGGGAGCAGGAGGAGGCAGGCTGCTTCCCAGCAGTCAGTAAACAGGCAGAGAGTTACGGGAGATCATGATGTCCTAATTTTTTTGTTTTGCCATAAAGCTTAACGTTTGTTAAGGTTGTAATTAAATAGCCCAAATACAATGAAAAGATTTCCCATGCTTCACAAACCAGGGATCATAAGTCCATTCACAGGATGACTAAGAAACATATCCTGATCAAAACCTAACAAAGCTAATCCTAACTATGTCCAGCAAGAAAAGCATTAATTTTCTTGCAGTACTGGATCATAGAACATTTAGTATGTGTGTAATTAACAGCAAGAAATAAGTCTCAGAAGAGGCCCTGCTTTCTCAAGGAAAACATGTTTTTAACACCAATCAATATATGCATGTTCTAACTTTTTTCTTCTTTAATCGAAGAATACTTAACTGGGTTGGTATAAATTACTGCTGCTTCTGTTATGCTCAGAAATATAAGAGGAAGAGTTCATTTATACTTACAGGTCACGTTTGTTGAAGCAAAACAGAACTCCAAGGAGCACAATCAACAGGAATGCTAGACACACAGGCACAACTATGGCTTCAATTTCTCCTTTTCCTGAAGGAGGTGAAAAGAAGCAGTTATAGCCCACTTTGGCATCTAAGGAACTCAGTTCCTTAACAGCCATACATATTTCCAGAAGGTAAGAGAGAACCTGAGACTGAAATACCTCAATGTTCAGTCTCAAATCTTCACATTCAGAAGAGCCTGTTCACCATATGAAAAGTGCGTCCTGGTAAAAACATGAAAAGCTTTGTCCTCACAATCTAGTGCCTTGCATCAACCCAATTCTGGGTTGATCTAGAGGCTGTAGTACTGGCAGAGCAAATAATTTTGTAGCTTGAGCAGGTATGACAGTAACCTCTGTCAATTCACCGCCGCTCAGGTGTTTCAGTACCCAGTGGCTGTCCTAACACTCAAATAAGTAAAGTAAACAAAGTCACTACTCATCTATCAGTTTACTCTGTACATGCAGATCTCTCCCTGCAAACACCAAAGTTTGCATTATTGTTATGTGTTCCTTCCAGTGTTATACACATTCTTAAGTAAACCTTGAAGAATGCTTAGGTAAGAGCAACACTATACAGAAAATAAGTCTCCGCTAAATTTAAGCGTCTTCCACTGTTAAATTCAGTTAGTAATGTTGCTGTTACCCCTACATATAAGAAGCACTCTAAAGCTGAACATACAATAAATTTAACTATTCAAAATGAGTCTCTGTAAAGAACTGTAGAAAGCTTTCTTAGTGATATGAAAGAACATGGAAGGGCTCTGAGAATGATGTATGCTGACTGGTCCCTACATCAGCAGATCAAGATACAAGCACACATCTCCACAGCTTCTTCAGCACACCTTATCAGGATTAAAACAAAGACTCTGACTAGGGCTAAGGTGCCACTGGGCACCGAAAGAGACGAGGGCACTTTGTAAATCCTAATGACTCATGAAAGGTCAGGGCAAAACATTGTAACCTGAAGTATACATAAAACACATCCAAAACAACACGCTTAATAACATAAAAGTGCAATTCATGAGGTTTTCAGAGGGTATCTTATTCTCTCTAATCAGAAAAATCCTGACTCAACTACCTCTTAGTGAAAGAGCACTAGACAAGCCACCCAGGTATCATGAACATTGCAAACTGACTGCAATTTGAAAAAACCTGAAACTTTAAAATAAAATCACCATCCCCTTCTAACACATTTTTCACAGAGCCCTGCCATAATGTTGCAACATTAATTCGTACTTCTACCCATTGTGCCACTCTGCCTTACCAAATTTTTGTGTAGTAAATGTGAAATCAGGACCGGTTCTGCTCCCATTATCTGTGGATGCCATCATACGCACAGTATATAGTGTGTCACTGGTTAGAGAGGAAAGGGTATACTCTGTCTTGGAAGGATCCACTGTCACAACTAAAGAGAAAAAGAAATTCATACTAGTTTTCTACAAACTACAAACAAATTACATCTCCACAAAAACAGCGACTTTAAGACATCAAGACTTCAGATATGAGAGGTAGTTTTAATAGAATGCATAGCAGACAGAAAAACACAACAGTCAAAGACTACAAAGTCATATGTTTGTAGAAATGCTGAGTTTTTTTGTTTCTGTTTAGGTGTCTGAATTTAGTCTCTTTCTGTATTTAACTACCTGTGAGATTTTTTTCCCCCCGAGAATACACCTACAGACTAGACTGTAGTATAGTAGTATAATTGAGGCTTAAAGTCTGTCTAGTGAGCCAAATACATAGCACTAACGAGGACCTGTTAGTACTGGCTAGAAAAAAATCAAGGTAAGGAATAGTAAGACACAAGTATGCATAAGTACCTACCCCTTCCAATTTAAGCAAAACTAAAAGTTTTGATAGTGCCAGCTTCCTGTAGTATGCCTGCAGGTCATACACACTACTGGGAACTAAGATGCACTTCAAACAAGATGATCTACATCAGTACTGCACTGATCTACAGCTCCAGGAGGATTAAAAGACTCCTCCCCATTCCTTTTCTTAATGTTTTATCATAGTTAAAAGCAGTCAACTCCACTTGTATCTTGAATGGTCTGCTATCATCTTGATACACTATCATGTCATTCTGTATTTAGACAGCAATATGGGAGCACAATACCCACAAATCAGCTTTCAGAAACTAAACTCAGTACCCTGCTATATACAGGCTGAATGTTCTGAATTCTTTAGTAGGGACTTTCTGTTCTGTATGGAGGAGAATTATGGCTCAGACACCAGTTTTACATTCTCTGAACAGACTGTCAGCTATAACTGATTCTGTTTATTTTTTCAGGAACAAATATTAGGAAGGAGACAGATGAAACACTTCAATGCCACAAAACACTTCTGTTTTCTGGTACCTGTTTCATTTCCATCAATGGTTTTATAAAGTATAGTGTAATTTCGGATAAATCCATTTTGTTCCTCAACTGTGAGATGGTTCCACGTCAAAACAGCTTCAGCTTTTCCTACTTTTTTTGTCTGAACAGTAGGTCCTTTCGAAGGACCTGTAATGTGAGATGAAGATTAGTTTCTGACTGGCAACGTTGCATTCACAGAAGCAGCATATTAACAAGCATTTAACTGTTACAGCACAAAAACTTCAATGGAATGGTTTGACTAACTCATCTGGAAAGCACTGTTTTCAAACATAGAAACTACAAAGATGTTTTCAAAAAGAAACATTCAGGAACAGATATGAGAAGAAAAATCAGCACATTGCAGGAAATCATCAAATGAACTTAAGTCTTGATTTCACACCTGAAATTTAAAATATATGAGCATATAAATATCACTACTGTAAATATATATACTATATCACTAAAATAACAAATTCATGTCTAATGAAAGGTTGGAAAAATAAATAACCAGCCATAGCCAGCCATCTAGTTCACAAACACTATAAAAAAAGAAGAATGGGTGATAACAGAAGGGAAAAGATCAATGATGTCACCTGACCCTCAAGGATGAAACAATTTTTCATTACACAGTCCACATTAAAGCAAAGGTTTCTTTATTTTTTGTCAAAAAAGGGTCAGTGTACATGTTTCAAAGTGATGACTTTATACTTACGATCTTGCTTAAGATAAGCCTTCACAGACTGTCCACTTCCTTGACCATCAGCATACAGAGGGTACACAGTTATCAAGTAACACTTGAAAGGCTTTATACCTAATAAAAGTAATTTAAAAGATGTTGTTTCACAGATGGACAAATTGCTCACCATCCTTCTCATGTGCTTCAGATACAGGCTTCTGAGTTTTTGCTGTTTAACTACGTGCACTTGAACCTAATGCAGCTAAGTATTTTCTAGACGTCATTGATACACTGCTCCAAAATATTAACTAAAGGAACAATACTGCTACAAAATATTAACTACGGGAATAATATAATGGTTCACATTCAAATGTAAAATTTAATAAGTAGACTTCGGAGAAGTCAGGGTTTTTTTCTAATTTATTTTAAATAGAAAGCCTTTATTTGTCTGTAGCATTAACTCCCCTAATTACTGATTTCAGATACTGATCGTAAGCTCTAAAGAACAATAAAGCTGATCAAGTTTTACTGTTTGAATTGAGTAATCAAAGAATTTGATTTTGAAAGAACTCAGCCTTTTCACTATTTTAATGATTTCCAAGAATGACAATACTAAAACCAAAATGAAGATAAACCCCTTGTTGTTACATTATAGAAATTTCAAAATGCAAGATCAGATACAGTTATATATTTGACAAAAATAGAGAAATGCTTCCATACACTCACAATAAACTAATTGAAACGCTCAGCATGAAGCCTCTCTACTATAAAATTCTAATCACTGTGAGGATGTTTCTCATCTTCAGAATACTAAGCAGGTTTTTAGAGTGTCCTACAAAGTATATGTAGATTTATGAGCTAAATACCTTTTAATTCGACACCTTGAACATCTCCTAGTGCAATCTGCCATTCTATGACGCAGTCTGAACTGCTGGACACCAGACACCATTCAATCACATATTTAAGAACATAACCATTAGGAGCAGTCCACCCTACCCACAACTTGTCATGTTTAGGTAATGTTCTAAGATTCTTCACAGGAGCTGTAATGAAAGAAAAGAGAAAAATGATCAATATTGGCAGTTCTTTCATGATAGGAGCTGTTATGGCAAATGCTGATACTTTTGGGTAATGGTAGCAATTTGACAGAACCAAAGTAAATGTAAATGCCATTTTCTGAAATTTGGAGGTTTATACACGGATCTTTGTATCAGAGCTCCAAATGAACTATCAGGCTATTTAAAAACTGGAAGTTGAGTCTAACTTCTCTATTCTCATAGACGCTATGTTTCTTTCTTCAAAAAAAGGTTTCATTTCAAGAGAGAAAACAGACCTAGAATGAAAATTTACAAGCATATCAGTTACACTCAGTACCATACTAAGTACTCATACTTTATGTACAGCGTCTATATACACGAGTAGGTAGCATATATAATGTTCAGCCCAGAGCTGTATATAAACACATCCTGCGATGGGTGAGAACTGGCTCATGGGTTGGGCACAAAGGGTTACAGGGAATGAGGTGACACCAGTCTGGTGACCTGTCACTATTGGGGTTCCCCAGGGCTCCATCCTCAGCCCTGTGCTCTTCAACAGCTTCAGACAGTTTGACTCAGGACTGGAAGGGACACTAAGCATGTTCCCAGGCAATACAAATCTGGGAGGGGCTGTTGACTCCCTCAGAGGGAGGGAGGCCCCGCAGAGAGACCCCGACAGATTAGAGATGGGCAGTCATCAACCATGTGAAATTCAACAAGGGCTGGTGGCAGATTCTGCCCCTGGGATGGGGCAGCCCTGGACGTACAGACAGACTGGGCAATGAGAGGCTGGAGAGCAGTGCCATGGAAAGGGCCCTGGGGTTCTGGTCCATGGCAAGTTGAACATGAGCCAGCAGTGCCCTGGCAGCCAGGAGGGCCAAGCGTGTCCTGGGGGCATCAGGGACAGCATCAGCAGCCAGGCAAGGGAGTGGATTGTCCTGCTGTGCTCTGCTCTGGGGCAGCCTCACCTCCAGTGCTGGGGGCTGTTCTGGCTGCCACAGTATAATGAAGTTATTAAAGTATTAGAGAGCATCAGAAACTGAGAAGGGCCTTGAGGGGTCACAGGAGGAGCAGCTGAGGTCACTTGGTCTGTTCAGCCTGGAGGAGACTGAGGGGAAACCTCACTGCAGTTACAACTTCCTTGGGAGGTGAAGAGGAGGGGCAGGCACTGATCTCTGTGTGACCAGTGACAGGATCCAAGGGAATGGCTTGAAGCTGAGTTAGGGGAGGTTCAGGTTGGATATCAGGAAAAGATTCTTCACCCAGAGGGTGGCTGGGTAGTGGATCAGGCTCCCCAGGGCAGTGATCACAGGACCAAGCCTGGCATATGCTCTCAGGCATATGGTGTGACTCTTGGGGTGATCTGTGCAGGGCCAGGAGTTGGTTGGACTTTTGAGACAGCTGTGTGTCCCTTCCAACTCAGCTTATTCTGCAATATGTATCATATGCTTACATACTATGTATGTATACCTTACTAAGTACTTCTTCCTGGCAATACTATGTTTGAATTATACCCTTAATTAATTCATCAAATAATTTTAGTACCAGTGGCTCTCTGTTGGTGTTTACTTGCATCTATCCATATACCTTTTCTTTTGCTTCTTATCCTGGCAGTGTTTGGCTGGAAATAAGGATAAACCAGCTTGTCCTTACTATTACCATATAATGAAAACAACATAAGAAAAAAGAAGATGAACAGTAAGGAAATAGGGGAAGCAGATGACAAAACAACCAGGTAAGATACTGAAAATGTGGGAGAATGAGACTGGGGACAAAAAAAGAAAGAAGTGTGAGGGAGATCAGGAAATTAAATGAGGATCAAAGGCAGAATGGTGTATACATAAGTATATACTAAACTCTTGATTTTTTTTTTTAATAAAGGCACAAAAATGCCTGCTATGCTAAGAAAAGAAACAACAGGGAATACAGTACACAGAAGCTCTAAGGATCAAAAACCAGCAGAACACACATACCTTCAAATGATGCTGCGAGTACACAAATGGCAGTATATACAGAAGGCATGAGACTGTAGGTAATTCAGTAATACTTCAATTATGCGCCCATGTAAAAGGTATTATTTTATGACACTGAAGATTTCTTGTAAAAAGAGGTAAAAAGAGACATGCAGATTTACTTTACAGAGACATTACTAGGACACTCACCTTTTGAATTACTTGCTGGGATAAGTAAAACTGATGGAGGAGATGCCCCAACACTGTTACGGGCAATCAGAGTCACTTCGTAAGTTCCCTCCGGCAGCTGTAAGGTATGGTTGGTGCTGGTAACATTGTATTTCTTCACTGGAGCGGAAAGAGATGATTTATCTCTGACAGTCACTTCATATTGCAAGATTACTCCATTGGCTTCAAATGGCTTCAGTGCCTGTCAGAAACACATTTTTGATTAAGATGATACTGAACAAATGTGATGTAATCCCTATTGTCCCTATGGCACAATTTAAAAATAGGAGAACAAGGCAAGTCCCATAGATCAAATACCTGTACATTTAAGAAAAGCATAAATAACCTGTCCACATTTCTATAAAGCAGTCACTTCCAAAGCCTATTTCTGGTTTAAATACTATTTTTCTTTGATGAGACCTAGTGATTTAAGTGATTTAAGTGATTAAGTGATTGCAAAACCTTTCCATTTTATGTGACTTTACAATACAGTGGCATAAAAGCAATCTCACACCTTTGCTTGTGTTAATATGACAAACATGACACAGTTTATGGACAAAAGGAAAGCAGGGACTGGGGAGTGACCATAATTACATTCCCTTTCTCAGCTGGACTAATCATCCAGTTGGACACAGGAGCCTTACTGCACACAAATGCCCAGCGCTGTTTTTAATAACCTTGGCCTCTGCTGTACCTCAAGGATTAATGGATTTTGCCGCTGGGGTGTCACTGTCCAGACAGTGTTGCCACATCTTAGGGTACAGCAGAAGGCATGGCATGAAGCTATGCTTTGTTCAAGTGGCAGTTCCAAATCCAAAAAGGACAATAAATGAGAAATCTGAAAGTATATTCTGTGTATTTTAGGTCACAGATTAGTGTTCAAGTCACTTCTCATATCAAAAAGCCCTATACTATCCCAACCATCTCTCAAGGCTGTTGGATAGATATTTCCATTTAAAAATTCACGTTTTTAAAAGAATGCTCAATTTTTGCAATTCACTTTACCTTCCATATTAGATGCACAGTCCAGCAAGCTGGTGAGCGAGATTTATCAATGATCCTCCATATGGGTGGTCCTTTAGATGGTTCTGATGAAACAATGTTTGAGAGTAGAAGTATTTTTACTTAATCTGTTTGAATTCCTCCTTTGATTATCATTATATACTTACTTTAAAAAAAAAAAAATTAACAAGCATTTCCTTAGTTTCTCAATGAAAATAATGCTTGGCATATTAAGTGGAAAATTCCCTGGAGAGATAAGCAAGACATCAGATCTGCTTTATTTGTACAGTATCAAAAGAAGTATGAATCACAATGGTAGACATCTGCAAGATTGCACTCAAGGGGATAATGCTGAGTGAGGCATGATCACACCTAGAGTATACAGCTGCATCCAGAGGCACAGACCTGCATACCTGCAAACCTTGCTACAGTCTGTATCCAATGCTATTCCTACCCCTCAGTATTAAGTTACCTAAAAAAAGGAAAGTGCACGAGAATTAACAAGGAGAAAAATTTTTCCTATCATTAACACTCTTTAATTGTAAAAGGGTAACAGAACTGCAGTACTTTTGTACCCTACAGTACATTTTGGCATCTATACTATGAAAAAGTGGCATTTCCACAACAGATTCCATTTTAAAGTAAAATGAACCAACCTTACAATATTTCCAAGTAAAGCGAACCAACCACTACTACACTGCACAAAGCAGTAAAAAGTGATTAATCTTTTTCCAGGGTCTTAGCCCCAAGAGAAGGTTGATCTCAAAATGAATTATATCCTTAATCTGGTAAGACTTTCTTCTCAGAGTCCTTTCACAGCATTTAGTGCATTATGAGGTTTTGGCTTTTAACCTCAAACACCCCTCAGTACCAAGTACACAGGGTGAACCTCGTGTTTTATGCTTTACATTGTGAGAGGAGAACTATGAATTGAGGCAAAGAGAGCTCTTTTACTTGTCTGAGTACCCAAATTTGATTCATATGAAAAAGAAGCAACTGCACATCTTGCCTAATAGAGACCATAAATCTAACATGACCTGTCTGATGTTCACTTGCTACTGTAATACCTTTATTCTGAGGATAAACTAAGACGTGGGTACTTAATCAATATTAGCAGCATTTTTGCAAAACCAGTCACCACCATCAGAACAGCAATGCAACCTAAATAGGCAGGCAGTCCTGAAATCATCATTGCTCAATCTGAGATAGAAAGCAAAGAAAATGAAGTCATACTATCCTCAGGAGTTGAAAAGCAGAGACTAAAATATTGACAAATTTTACAGTATCTCCCCCCAGAGAAAGTAAATTTTGCACAGAACTGAAGCAACGCCATCATGGATGCAAATTCCACTTGTTTCAAACAAAAACATCTGTTCTAGCTGTTTTTAGGGAATACTTCTACATTAGCTTAATGGGAAGCTGTTCTCATGCTCCTTGGAATGCACAGGTCAAGTCAGTCAGTGCTGAAAGTAACTCAGGAGAGCTCTGTTGCTTATACAAGCAAGCAGATCAAGCAAGGATACACCATTTCAGCTGGCCATTGCCAAACTGCTGAGCACTCACGCACTTTAGCAGTCAGTGACCTACTTTTATACATTACTTACGATCTTCAGTGGTAATCCCAGTCTTTTCTTCACTCCAGTCACTCCAGTAGCCCATTCCATCTTCCTTCATACAACGAATGGAAAAGACATACTCTGTATAGGGTCTGAGACCTTGAACACTGAATGAAGTTCTTGGGGAAGCTGTATCTTCAGAAGGAACCTGCAAATGTGATGAAGACTTTAAACACTGATCAAAATACTGTAGAGCTGAGTACTACTGTGCTACTTCAGCTATCATCCAAGAAGACTCCCCACCACACACACCTAAAACAAACAAGCTTTCCTTCCCACTCATTTCCAAAAGCTTCAATTCTCAAACACTGTTTGGTAAAGGTTCAGTCAGAGTTGTGTGTCTTTATCAGGTATAAGAACATATATACACTAGAACAGTCAGGCAGCTATCTCAGGACTATCTTTTTTTCTTTTTAATTAGCTTACATCTCTCTCCTTCCTTCACACATAATTCACATCATTGCGTCCACTGATCCAGAACAGTGCTTCTTGAGTGAAACGGAAAATAGTTTTAGAGTATTTTATAGTTTTGCTAATAAATTATTTTCATAAGCTCTTTGATTTATGTTAGGCAAGCAACCAAATGCCAGAAAAACTATTCTTAGTATGTATGTAGGGAAGCAGGGTGGACTAGATAACGGACACAAGTAGGTACACACACTGACTCTTCACATTATTCCACTTGCAACTAAGAGCTTTTTACAGTGAGGACCCCTGCAAGGAATGACAGCAGATTACACACAGATGCAGGACAGTAAAGAGGTTAATCCTGAGGGCAAAGAATTATCAAAATAGTCCAATTTTACCAAAGCTAAGCAAGTTCAGCTGATTTAAAAATCTACTATTTAATTTGTATAGTTTCTGTGAAATAGTTTCTGTGCATCTAAAGCCACATTAGTCACAAGGGTGTATGTTAGGCTACCTGCTCCAAACAGTATTTTGGTAAAATCAGAAGCAGTCTTCCTTCCAGTAACTCACGGAATTCAGAATACATTTGGGCCTCTGCAGGACTACTACTGCTCTGAGAGAACACTTAAAGTAAGGAAAACCTAAGGATCTATTAAAAATGTCCACAGATTGATGTAAAGAAAAGAATCCTACAGGTCTTGATGACAAGAAGATATCATAGTACATAAGTACATAGTACAGGTAAGGCTTACTCCTTACACTTTTCTTGTTTTTAACTGCCTCACACTTGAGGCACATACACAGGGCAGCCAGATTGTACAGAATTACCCAATCATCTAGGTTGGAAGAGACCAGTCATACACCTATCACTGCTAAATCCACTCCTGAACCATGTCCCTGAGTTTCTAAACACTTCCAGAGATGGTAGCTCTACAGCTTCCCTGGGCTAATCCTTCACAATTCTCTCCAGAGGAATTTTTCCTCATAATCCAATATAAACTGTCCCTGGCACAGTTTGTGGCCATTTCCTCTTCTCCTAACTTGGGATGAGAACTTGTTACCTGGGAGAGCAGACTAACCCTGACCTCACTACAACCTCCTTTCAGGTAGTTGTAGAGTGATAACGTCACCTCTGAGCCTTCTTTCCTCCAGGCTGGATAACCCCAGCTCCCTCAGCTGCTCCTCCTAACACTGGTGCTCCAGACCCTGCCCCAGCTGCATTGCCCTTCTTTTGACTTGCTCTGCTCAGCACCTCAGTGTCTTTCACGGAGCAAGGGACCTAAAACTAGGATTCAAGATGCGGCTTCACCAGTGACAAACACAGGTAGACAATCACTGGTCCTGCTGGCCACACTATTGCTGATCCAGGCCAGGATGCCATTGGCCTTCTTGGCCACCCAGACACACCCTGGCTCATGTTCAGTCACTGTCACCAGCACTGACAGGTCTTTTTCCACTGAGCTGCTTCCCAGCCACTCTGTCCCAGCCTGTGGCCCTGCCTCGACCTATTGTAGCCCCATTGCACATAGAGTAAGGTCTAAAAAGCATCTCAGCATGATACAGCATTTACCAAGCTTTGAATGACATTTATACCACTCATTCTGCACATACATGGGAAGATGAAAATTCATTAATTTTCTACACATTGCATGTGCAAAATAAAATTTAAAATAGACACACTGCACTGTGCCAGGGAGGACAGCAGAAAAGTCCACAAAGATACAAGAAGGTCACCATACTCAGACTGTGCCAAAAAATATCTAGATCACAGCCTTCATGAACAAGCTAGATAAAACTTCCTTGGGTGGCCACGTAAGACACAATGAAATGAAAGTGAATGCTCTGAAGTGCAACAGAGGGAACTCCAGTTTGACAGATGGCTGGATTACAGCAGAATCATGGCAAGGGACATTAGTGATATTACCTCCATCCAGTTTGTGTCACCAACAATCCTGTAGCGAATATTGAATTTCAGCGTCATCACAGCATCTGAAATCCAATTCTCCCAGGAAAGCTTCAGAACAGTAGGTAGCACTCCTGAGCTGACTGATACATTCTGTGGAGACAGTGGTTTAACTAGAAGAGAAGAAGTTAAAGTTAACTCTGCTGCTCTACTTTACCATGCCTTTAGAAGTTGCCATACTACATTGCAACACTACTATTTAAGCCTTTCAGGACCTGAAATGGCTGCTACTTTACACTATGTTCTAAATCAGACTACTAAACAAAAAACTTGCTCTCTGAATTGTGATGAAATCTCTCACCATCCCTATCTTTGCCCAGCACAGTTTAACAACACTTATGCAGTGATAATTTTTATACTGAAGAAACATTAACATACCAGTTCAGCAATATGCTGCAGAAGCAGCACTAATTTTCTACTAAAGCTTTAAGGGGCATATAGTTACCAATGTCAACGGGATCAACAACAAGGGGATCAGATTCAGCCTTCCCAAGGGCATTTGTTGCTTCTACCCAGATCTCCGTGTTAACAAAGAACTGAGTATCAGTAATGGTGCAAGAATTGTTTACATCTTTTGGTATACAGTCAGGAAAGACCTCCTCTGGCCTAAATAAAAGAGAAAGAAAAAACAAGATACAAAGCAGTAAGTTTGGTTTTCTTTAGAGAATATTTTTAAGTAGATCAGAGTGAGCAATCAGTTTATCTTGTAGGTTTCCCCTCTGCCTTAACTTTGTAAGCAGGAAGAGGGGAAGTGGGAATGGCTTGTTCAGCCACATATGTGTGATTGCATTAGAACTGAAACCAAAACAAAAATCTCTTTACTTCCAGTCACGTATCTTCAAAAGCACAAGCAGGAGTACTGTACTTAAATTTGTGTGAAAACCTGACTTGGCTTAAAAAAGAAAAGAACTGATATAATTAACCAAAAGCAACATGGCCAGTAACTAGAACGCACTGGAAAATGTAGTCAGTGCTACCTGCATACCTTTCAAGAGTGCAGTGTTAGAGGTGCATTACATAATTTCTGTGCACCATCTTCTCCTACACTAACACTAGACAGTTCTAGAGGCATCAGAAGATTGGCAAAGCATTAACATTTTCTAACTGCAGATACTTTCTACTACAACACTTACAAAACACTTCAGCAGAATGTGGTAGCTGGAAACCCAGAGGAAATTATTCCTGTTTCCAGAGCAATGAAACAATCCTCTTCACTCAATTTTAAATGGCGAGAGACTATTTAAAGAGTTTGGAAATTAACTTAATTTGCTTTCACGGGAGAAATACTTTTCTGAAGCTTTCATGTTAGGATTAATTCAGAACAGTGTTTGTCCACAGTTCTTATGAAGTACAGATAGATAATACCTTTAAAAAATTCAGTCATTTTATGTTAGTTTCTCTGCTTAGAATCATAGAATGGTTTGGATTGAAACGGACCTTTAGAAGTCATGTAGTTTGATCCTCCTGCAATGAGCAGGGATATCTTCTGCTTGTTTAGAACGGGATAGAACTGTCAACCCAGGAAAGTGTAAAACTTTGGGTACAGTCTCCTATTATTAGATGTACTGTAGATGTACTCAAGCCACACTAATCATGTATTTGAAGAATGGAAAAATATGAGATAATTGTTACTCCAAAACAAGTTCATCAACAAAACTTCAAGTCTGACTTAGAATTACTTGAATGCCAACTTCTTTAACTCTTCCCTTCACACTCATATGACACAAACAGGAATGCTTCAAAAAACTGGACTTATGTTAAGAACTCTTCCAAAGAATCAGGAATTTCAAGGACTGTTAGTTTAGCATAAAAATGTTCTTCAGAATTATTCAGATATTCTACAGAGCACTACTTACCACCTGTATCTCAATCTGAACTGAGTATCCAGGAATGTGTGTCTTCCAGGGTTCCAGGTACAAGTCATAACATATGTGAATTCTGACATCTGATGCACTATGCAACTTAAGTTCTTGGGCTTCTCTGGGGCCACTGTACAGAAAGAGTAAGCAATAATTAATCTATACACCCATTTCAATCCAGCAAGAATCCTTTTAAGTGTCCCACTAGAAAGATTTCTGTGAATGACACAAGTATTTAATTAATTTTTTTTCTAAAGGATGTGGCTAAAAGTGCTGGATATCATCCTGCAACCAAAGTAAAGAAGCTTAAATAGCTGCTTTGACAAACAATAGGCTGTATAAGGATTAAGCACCTGCTAATAAGGAGCAACAAAAACTTCTCATTCTGAGGCAGAAAATCTTGCATTAACCGCCTCTCATCTAAATATATTTTAATTCACACAGAAGAAAAATAAATTAATAACCACTATTGAATTAGCATTTGGTGATTTTGCCAGTTACCTGAGCTGTAAAGGCAATTTGACACCCAGCTGAGGTATGGAAGAAGTTTGAGCTGCAAACCCAAGAAAGCTTAAGGATCTTCACCAACGCACTGCAGTGTGTAAGGAACTTGTCCAGAATGCAGCAAAACTACTTTCTTTCCCTCTTAAACTCAAATTATAACATACAAAGAGTTTGTTTCTACCTCCTATATTATCACTATTTACAACAGTATATTATACTTAGAGAATCTTACTTGCTTTCAAACAGAGTGCTAGTTTCAATAGAACAACATTATGAACCCTATTTCCTCCTTCCTGAGTAAGTGTATTCTTCTCAAACCTGTCGCTAGCCTCATTATTTAGTTTAACTGACAGTATCAAAATACAATAGCTTTATATAAAAATGCATCCCAGGACTTGTAACATGAATTACAAATGCAGAATGTCATCTGTATTGTCACTAAGGTTATAATATTAGAATAATTTACCTGTCCTCACCTTTCCTTACATTTTACCTTTTCAAAGTATTTTTTATTTTTATCTTTTCTGGTACAATATTTACTCCTCAGAAATTGAAATGGAAAACATTACTTTCCTGTGATGGCATTTTGTAAGTCATGCTAGAAGCATCACTTTAAATTGTAACTCAAGCCCGCCTTTTGCATGCAGACCACTGAGCAACTGCAGTACCTTTTGCCACCACTAGGAGACAACATAAGTCATCAGTTGTATCACGCAGTATTTAGGACACTACAATACTCGTCCTATTAGCAGGGGACCAAGTAATTTGGAAGTAGCATATTATGTCATTCATATGACTTTCTCAAGACAGTCTTGTCTAAAAGCACTTGGTCTGAACCATGCAAGTGCTATCATTCTAGAATAAATGAAGTTTATAAGTAGTTAAAAGCTTTTCTTATTTTCTGTTTTCTTAGGTATAGAGGTAAAGTAATCCAAATAATATGTCCAATCCTTAAGGCAATTCATATTAGCTTTAGTGATACAGATGGACTAAATGTTACTCAGTCCATTAATGAAGAAAACATTCTTTTCAAAATGTTAGTATGAAACCAGGACACATAACCTAAAAGTATTTCCTCCAACTCCGATACAGAATCAAGAAGTAATGAATAATTAATTTCCTACTTTATATTTCAGTTAAATCCCCACCTTTATTCTGTAATTCAAATCCGCTGCTTTTTGTTGTTCTATTTTTTCTCTATTTCAACACTGAAATACTCCAGAGCATTTCCTACTTTTTATAAAACTTTATTCAGTACATACTGAGCAGCTGTGTTGGCATGTATTTTGACAATATTTTTACTCATTTATCCAGGAACTGAGAGAATAAAAATAAGTGCCTCAAGATATACACACTTTCTATTATTTGCATTTTCCCATTTCTCAGAAACAATTTTCTTAAGACCAGAATAAAATGTCAAAAAAATGGTACTCACAGCCTACTGTAACCGTAATTCCATAAATGTTCTGTTCAATATGTCCATCTGCTAAAATGTTGCATGTCAGAGGAGTAGCTAGTGAGGAAGTGTCATTGAATGTGACACTGGAAACTGTTCTGTTTATTTCACGATACTGTTCTTTAGGTACCACTCTATTTTTAATCTTCCAGATAATCTGACTGGCATAGATATTGCCAAAGTCAAGACAACTCTCATTCAGAATGCATAATGCTGTGAAATTGGAACCAAGGGCCAGTACAGGTGACTCTGGGATGATGTGACCACATGACTGCACAAGTCCGCCCGAAGCTAAAAAGAAAACAAATTTTACATTTATTAAAAACTACACGACATTCACAATCAGTATTGCTGATACATCCCTAGTGCAATGTTAAAAACACAACATTGTGTCTAAACAGCAACTTAAGTAGTTACTTGACAATTATTAAAACTGAAATGCATTAGTAGATCACAAAGATTT
The DNA here is from genome assembly GCA_037013685.1 of Acridotheres tristis. Lineage (NCBI taxonomy): Eukaryota > Metazoa > Chordata > Aves > Passeriformes > Sturnidae > Acridotheres > Acridotheres tristis. The sequence continues at coordinate 62,466,873 of CM072919.1, read as the reverse complement.
AAGGGCAAAAACCAGTGTAGTGTTCTTTAGGCTTTGCAAAAACATTTTAACCAAGCTAGGAAAGCTCTATTAATAAACAGAGGCACTTTAAAAAGAGAGAGAGGAGAGTCAAGGGTTGGGGTTGCATGTTTAGATCTTTTGAAGAAGGAAGTTATTATACTTGAGGTTATTCTTTTGATAAAAAAAAATATTTTCTGTTAAGAAAGTTATCATAAGAAATCGGGTAAGTGTGCACCTCTGTTGTGGTGAACTAGTGTTAGAAGATTTTCTGCCCCCATCCAACAAGTATCTAGACAAAAAGCAAGCAGGTGCTTCAAACATCCAATGTAACTAGTTTATAACTTCTTATATTTGAGGCAAAAGCTCTTACCATCAGGATAACAAATATTCAACACCAGATAGAAGCCACAGGCCACCCAGCTCCACCTAGAAAACATCCTGCACAGAACTTCTGTAACAAGGAAAGAGACATTTTAAAATTTTAACTGTTACTCTTCACTTTAGATCAATGTCAAAATCAGATTTGTATTTGCTCTAAGATAATTTCTCACATATACACATTTATTTTCCTGGAAGCGTTTGTATCTTCTCACATTAGAATGAGCATATTGTTCCCATTTTCCTCGCTGCTAAAACAAAATTAAATGTTTACTTAAAAATACTGAGGCTGTTTAAAGCTGCTTTAATTACAATTTTAAGAAATGTGTCAGCTTTAGGTTTTCACACTGTATATGAAAAAAACTCTTTACTAGTAACTCTACGGGAGGTTCAGTTAGACTAGAGTGTGATACTGTGATTCAGGTTTCAAAATATAACCTTATGAATTTAATTATGGTTATCATACGTACCTAACCTTCAAGGGCACTGATACGAAAGCTGCAGACAGGGTTCAGAACAACTCACCACAAAACTATGTGTCTTATTTACAAGAGAAACTTAAAATACATTCAGGAATTAAAAAGCATAATGCTTTCATATCAAGAACTGTTGTCTACTATTGAAAAAGTACTAATTCATTCTTCACATTTTACAAAGGACCTTGCAATTCCCCAAAAGCTGGAGTACATTTTACAATACTGTATTTATTTCTGTATTGCAACAGAGCCCACTTGTTCTCAAATTTTGACATTTCTACAAAACACTTTAGAGAAACTGAAGGATTCACACAGCAGCTTCCATCCCCATTGTTCTGAAGCCACTAAGTCTATTCTGTTTTTTTCAACTTATAATTTTAAAGCAGCCCTAAACTACTAAAAGCAAGTGACCATTCTCTACTAAGCATATGAGCTATATTATTTTTAGCTACATGTAGGCACCTTTACAGGAACAGGTAGATTGGCTTAGTGAAATACGGCATTTATTTCACAAGCTGATTTCTAGAGGCAGACTTCCTACTATTCTTACACCTAGAAACTAAACATAGCCTCTTTTAGGTTTACTAAGATTTAAGATGAGATGGCTTACGGTTTCTAAAGTCTTATTTTCCACTAACATGACAGAACTTCTTTGGAAACTAGTATTCTGAACTTCACCCCATAAAAGGAAACTCACTAAAAATTTTAAGGGAATTCCACAATATTCCCTAGACAAGAAAATTAATAAGCTACACTTACTATTATCAAAAGAAACTGCAATTTATGACAGTAAACATGCCTTTGCTTTGATTGCAAGTAATTTACTTTATAATAGCGACAGGACACAAGGCATTTCACATATATAAGCAGAACTAGACAGACATTAAAGCATGGATCACTACCAAGCCAGAATCTCATTCCTTATACATCAACACAACTAAGCCGTTTTTCCTTTACAAATCAAGATAAGCAGTGTAATGTAAAGAAAATCTTTATTCAAAGGAACAACTTAATGAAAGCACATTTCAAACATTAATAGCACTCTTTGTAGGGTTTGTCAACCTAGAGGTCTTTCAGTTAAAACTAAAATAAAAGCCAGCAGAATTACCCAGCAGTATCTTCATTTGCTTCTATGCCTGTGAATCATTACTCAAAGCTTACCAAAATTTCCAACACAGAAACTTTACAGCAGAAACATAGTAATTGAAAGACTTGACAAATATATTAACAAGCATCTGTCACAGGAAGTTTGTTGCTCTGTTTTTGACTAAAAGACAAGTCATTTGTCATCAGACTGTCGCTATATAGCACTGAGAACCAAAAAGCTATTAATTTTTTCTGTGTTCTACTGAAGTATTCTCACTGGGCTGGATATAAAAAACACTTTATACTGCTTTAAATGCAATGTGTATTTGGATATTTATTACAAGAGTACAGTAAAATAACCATATCAATTGATTCTTGCTTGTTTTGGAATTAAAGCTTCCAATATCTGAAAAACAAGGTTTCTAATCCACACATGAATTTCAACATTTTAAAAAAATCTAAACTACTGTAAAATTTTTTAATACATTATCATGGTGAATACAACCAAACTCTAAAGAGTATTCTCTTTTAGCTGAAATCTGTAGATAAAACGAGTGCAAAGGGATCTACTTTAATGACTGGACTTATGTTAACACTTAATAGAATACTGCTTGTTAATCAAAGCCTATTGAGCTCTACTATGGATATACCTTAAGATCTGTTATTTCAAGCAAGATTCATTAAATTATTTAGTGAGTACAATCTGAGTTGCAAAAGGTCTGAAATTCATCAGAAGCCTGAGGGCAAATACAAACTAGGTGGAAAGAAGCAGGAGCTCTGCTCCACTGCTAATTGCCAAAACAACAAAAACGACTTTGCTTCTGCAAAACAACAGCAGAAGCACCTTTCACACTGAAAGATTAAGAATGAAACAGATGTCAAAAAGGAAGTTTCTAAAATGTTGTTTAATTTCTCTCCCATTTGCTACCATGATTCATGCCACCTTATAATAACTGCAGGTCACCTAAGCTATTACATCACTACAAAGTTACTTGTTTTCTTTTGGATTTGTTTCCTTTTATTTATTAAAGTCAAACAATATTTCCACAAGACCATTCACTGATTTTCATACCAGCAGTTATTAAGTACAGCTCACGTTATTAAAATCATTTTGCAAAGCAATTGAAAGAATAAATAAATAAAAAGCAATAACCACCTTAATAAGTAAACAATAATATATAATTATCACACATTTAGTCCTAAACTATGATTTTTCACTGGAAATTAAAATTAAATGCCTATCCATTCATATAAATGCCATTTCTATATTCAACTGTCTTCCAGACTTGAAAAACAGCATTTCAGTTGTTCTATGGAGATCCATTCACACATGAGAGACTGAAGTTCAAATCTCTACTACTCTGCAGTCTGGAAAGTTTAGCAATTGTTTTGAGAGAGCAGATAAGCCCTCCACAAATCACACTACTCGATTCCACTGCAGTCAGCCCCTGAAAGGCAAGAAAATAGAGCTTCATGCTCCATCATCTGCAAAACAGAGTTAAGTGGAAAGCCCACCCACCTACAGTATGGGAACCAAGCAGCTGAAACTATAAGCCATGCCACAAATCAGCATATATCTGCTTTAGGCTGTTCTGATGTATTTTACTTACCCTTACCCCCTGCTGATCAATGCAGTTTGAACACGACTGAAGCTACACACCTCCAAACCCACAAAGGGGCTATTACAATCCCTTCTAATGTGTGCTATTTTTAAAAACATTAGCGTCTCTGGCTTTTACAAGACTGATTCTTAATTGAAATGTAGTTCTAGAGGAAAGATCCAGAGCTACACTAGACACTTCCATCCATCTTGCCTACATGAAAGCCATAAAAGAAATGAAAAAAATAAATAAATGGTGGGAGAAAACTAACAAATCAAGGACTCACACTTCATATTAGAATGGGCAAGATATTCCTATTCAAATTAGTGTTTTCTTATCTGAGAGTGTAAAAATGCTCAGGTGGAGATAGTGTAGAAACCTGGCATACAAGGTACACCAAATCTTAGAAGAAGCGCCATCATTCAACAGTAATGCTAAACACTAATTGCTCACCATTAACAACTTTAAGTCAGACTAAGCTGTTAGTCTAGACAACAGAAAAGTCAATTTCTTTCAGTCACTATGCACAGCTCAACCCAAATTTTATGTTTTACTGACTGGTACAGTGCATATTTATCTGAGGTGAAAGCTGAACCTGATGCTGAACGAACACTGAAACATCCAGTCAGTTCAGATGCCTTTTATTAAAAATAAACAAACCAACGAGCCAAACTTTTTATCTATACTGTGCAGTTGCTGTGGATCACTAAGTGAAGAGGCAAGGGAGACAGAGGAAGAAACTGACTTTAGAAGTTTGCCAGGTTATTCTCATGGTTCAGTAGCAAAAGATCAAAATCCATCATTTTACTAAGTAAAGCCAACATGCTAAATTTAAAATGCTGCTGGTGACAGTCCTTAGTTGACAGAAAATAAATTATCTCAAAGAAGAAAAATCTGTTAAAATACTCTGATTATTTCTGTAAAGACAGACTTCTAAAACTCATACGTATGAGATCACCCCATTTAATCTCCAAATCAAATGGGACTTCTATTATTCTTCACATCCTGCAGCCATTTTGAAAGAAAAGCATGATTATGCCTGATCTGTAAATTGATGCTTCATGCAGTGTCTATGAAAAGCTAATAACAGCTGTAAAATCAAACCTTATATGCACAAAGTAGCAACAGTGCTGAATTTTAAGATCAACCTGTGACTAACAGTTTGTGAACTAGTATCAGGTTTTCATGCAAACCAGGTATCACTACTTATTCTGAGGAAGAGAGAAATCTTAAAAATTAATCTTATAAATCTTATTTCATAAATCATGAGAGCTGCCCAAAAATGAACACAACGATATGTCATTTTATAATGGGTTATCTCTCCATTTCAGAGATGTGGCAAGTCCTGTCCAAGTGACCTACAAATAGCAATGCCAGTGTAAGAAACTATAGCTGAAATAACAGATACTTGTCAGGAAAGCCAGCTTGGAAATCAGGAAGCATAGATAACACCACAACAACCACAGGAAGGTGTTCAGTCTGTTAAGGCTCATCATCACATCAATCACAAGACAACAAAGGCTGCGGGAAAATGGATTTCCAGAAATGCCTCCAAAAAAAAAGTGAAGACCTATGTTTACAGCCTCAAGAGGTAATCTGCCACTAGAAATCCACATAGCTCAGGCAGACAGAGCCAGGGATGCTTCACAAAGCAGCTGCTGCTTGAGGTTTCATAACAAGCCAGACTGTACTTAAAGCCATCTAAAAGCTGCAGCTATCCTCAAGGAATTTTGATTACTCAAACAGTAACTGCTTTCTAATTAAGCGTATTTCACCGGCAAGCTTCCTTCCTTCCTCCAAGCTTACTTCCGATATTTTTTTCCTGTATTTATGAGACTCAAAAAACACCAGACATCTCTAAGAGAAGCACTTGAAAATATTATGTAACATTATACGAACAGCATATTCTGAAATACATTTTCATATTTAAAAATCTCTACATACAAATGACATCTCTATCCCTTTCACCATCTAAGCAAGTAATTTCTCTACCTTACTTATTCCTCTGCCTCTACGAGGAAGCTTATCCCTGGAGTTTTAGTAGAACCCTCAGAATAAAAAATAGAGAGAAAAAAAGAAGATCAAAACAGGTACACAGTTTAAAATTACTGAAATACCTAATTAGAGGCACCAAATATTTGCTTGCAATAATTGAGTTCTTTCTGGTACCTTCTTACAACTGTAAATCAATTTCTCTGAAGTACTTCAGAATTTTCTCACAGCTAGCAAGTAGTTTTAGTCCAAAAATCAACTTAATTCATACAAAATAACATCCTAGCACTCTGTGTTCTCATTTTGAAATCAAAGCTTCCAAACGGATCATAAACAGCGCTGCTTCCCTGATCTAGACAATTCTTGTTAATACAAGAATAATTGATGAAAAAAAATGGCCAAAAGGTTGATTTAATTTCATATGATTGTGCTAGTGCTAATCCTCCAGACAAACAGCAGGGGAACAGTATCTCCATTTGGTCTACTCACTTACAGATGTGCATCTATTCTTCTCCTCAGCCAAAAATGTTTATCTACTGACGTTACTTGAATCACCACGTTTCCAGACATATAAACAACATCCAAATAGTTACTTTGAATGCTCAACTTCTAGGAAGCAATCTCAAAGTTTAATCATCCACTCTTACATTCTTTATTGCGCTACACTAACATATAGATAAAAATATCTGTTCAGAAGTTACATGTTTTGAACAGTGTATTTTATGTAATTATGCCTCTGAAAGTAACAGGATACAGGAAGCATAAATACTGGTTTTTTATAAAAAAGAGGGTGAAAGAAAAAAGACCTTAATTCCCAATAACAGCCAACCTCTTCAAGCTGTGGATTCCCTTTCCCCCTCCACCCCTCTGTGATCGGATCACTAACGACAGAACTATAATTCCACATAGCTCTACTACCTGGTAGTAGAACTGCAACTGTGTGTAGAACTACGCCTTCAGAATGCCTCGGCCATAACAAGCAGTAACCAGCTGGCAAATCCCTAGTCAGCCTAAAACAAGCATGAAAACTGAGACTGGGAATTATTCCCCTCAATTCTGCCAACACACTTGGCAGACTGCTTTCCTTTGTGCCTCAGTTTCATCATCTGAGAGATGAAAATAATGATGCCTTTTTTTTTTTTTTTTTTTTTTTTTTAGGAAAAGCATCAGAGCCCCATTACAGGGATGACTGGAGCTCAGGAACACATGGGAAGTAAAAGCTGTACCCGCTCCTCCCTAATTCCTCAGGGAATCCCCTCCACTACTTGGATCAGCAATAAGACGAAGCGTGCATATCTTTCAGGGCAGCAGTTTTCTACCATCTACAGGCAACAAGAACAGACCACTTGTGGTGACAGCAACAAAACGCAAATCTCTTCATCAAGGAAATGCCTGTCGGTAGCACAGCCACGCTTATCTGTCGAAAAAGCCGAGAAGGTGCGAGTCCCGCGACTCCTTTGCCAACTCCGACGGCCGGCACTAACCACCAGGACTCTGGGAAGCGCGCAGATAACCTTCAGCCTGACCCTCCGCGCCATGCCGGGGGCAGGGCTGCGGACGGGGCACGGCCGAGCGGCCCTGCCAGGGGCTCCGCACCCCGAGGCGCCACAGCGAGCGGCCCCGGGCGAGGCCATGTTGCGCTCTCAGCGTCACCGCCGGGCAGCTCCGCCGGCGCCGGCAGGCTAAACGAGACGAGACACCGCCGCGGGGCACAGCTGGCCACTGGTCCGGGAACCGAGTGGCGCAAGGCTGCCGTCCACCCGCCCACTCCGGCCTGTCTCCGGGCCAGCCCTGAACGAACGCCCCTGTGCCCCCGCCCGCGGCGCACGGCCCGGAGGGAAAGGACGGCCCAGCACGGCCGCCGCCGGCGGACGCCCCTCAGGGAAAGGACGCAGGGGAGGGGAAAGGGAGCCCCGCACACGGCCGCACACCCCAGTCCTTACCCGGGGTCGCCGCCCGCGCTCCGCGGCCGCTACTCCTAAATAGCGGCACAGCCGCCTCGCGCCATCGCGCCGCCGTTCCGCACGCGCGGCCCCGCGCCCGGTCACGCTCCTGCCCCGCCCCAGCCCCCGCGCGCCCTCCCCTCCTCCTCCACCCATGCCGCCATTGGTCCGTGAGGCCCGTGACGTCGCCGAAGGGGAGGCGGGGCTGAAGGAAGGGGCGGGGCTTCCCGTAACGCGGCGGCCGGTGCCAGGATCCCGGGGGCGCGGGGGCCGCGCGCGGGGGGCGGGAGCGGCGGTGGCGGCGGCCCTGAGGGAGGCGGTGCCCCACCCCCGCAGCGTTCCAGCCCGGCCGGAGGCCGTGCCCGAACCCCCCGCAGGGTTCTCCCGTCAAGGTGTGTTCTAGCTCTGGGCGGCAGCCGCGGGACGCCCGTCTGAGAACAGCGGGATCCTACCCGGGCCGCCGCCGGCCAGGCCTCTGGAAGCTTCTCCTGGCCCTTGCCCGCCCGGGCCTGCGCGAGCGGCGCGGGGGGGGGTGTTGTCCTGAGCAGGCCTGAGGAGCCAGCGGCCTTCCCGGCGTTTCGCAAGACTCCCTTGGGAGCACGGGCGGCTGGAGAATGCTCTTGTCAATAGCTGCGGTGTGAGCAAAGCGCTGCGATCTAGAGCAGTCTCGATATTTCAGTCCCTGAAAATCGGTCAGAATCGGTCAGAATTCTAGTCCCTGAAAAAGGTGGGAGGCTAGGTTGCTAAGGAATGGTACTTAATATAGATCATTAATATGATCATGACCCAGTTTATTCTTGGACATTTCTTCACTCAGCAACTCTGAAAAGTTACTTTTGTAAATCAGACAGAATCCTGTGCTCTAAGATGTTTCTTTCATTTCAGATTATTTTTTTTTAATTCATGAGTAAGAAAGAGCACATTTCAGTGCCACGCCTCAAACTTGGTGCTGAGAGTGTCAAAGGATGCTGTTTCTAGTGAGGAAAGTACCAGACATCACTAATGCATGCTTGAGTTTCTTCCTGCCAGTTGTAGGATATGAGGTATATTACACTTCTAGTTACATTTTAAGATGAGTAGGCGGATTGGCTAGATTAAAAAGACATCTACCTGTTGTACCTGTTTCAGGCACTGGCATGAGCTGCTAATAAGACAAGATTTGGCACTTTGGAAAAAGACAGTGGAACATAGTCTGTTTCTCATGGATTTAGTACCAGTCTCTGATTATGCTTGGTCTCAGATATATTGGCTTAATATCCAACAAAAATGTTGTTCCTAATTCTGAAAAGATTGTATTTTTTCTATGCAACAGAGTAAAAGTGGATGGACGCTTTAAAATGGTCATTTAGTTGCTCTGCTTTCCTACAACAAAATTGTCTGTACTTACATAATTTCTGATAGGTATTTATCTAAGGTCCAGATTGAATTTATTACTTTATGTCCCTGCTTGCACCTGTTGCTGTCTAGTAACCTTAGATACTCTAGATACTGCTGTTTCTCCCACTGGTGGTCTCTACACTCAGTAGACTCAGTCCTTTCCTCATGCATCCTGTATTTTCTCATACAGGGCTTTTGGTGTTCAAACCCTTCTTAAGATATCAGGACAAATGACATCTAGGGAATTAGTTTCACAGTTTTTTCAGTACGATGAAAGCATTACAGTGGGTTACTTTTGCTTTCTCACCAGCTAATGGTTAGTATGTATGTTTACATTAATTCTGGGTTACAGTTTGAGACTGTATAATTACAGTTTGATTATGTAACTGGTAGATTTCAGGGTGTATGGATATGCCTGCTTCAGCATCCTCAAAAAAATCAGTGTTTGGCAACAAAACTTGAAGTGGAACCAGGCTCTACCTAAAAGGACTGAAAAAAACCCCGTTTTTTCTCTTGTTTTAGCATGTATTCTGTCTCTCGTAAGATCACTTGAGTTGTGCTGCTAAACAGACATTCCAGAAGTAAGCACTTCATTCTCCTCCCTCCCCCAGCCGGCAGAAAGCCTCTTATGACGTTCTTATTCTGAAACCCTATAGCCTAAAGCGATTCCTGGTATATTGCCAGAACTTGTAGAACAACCTCCCACCTCCCTTCAAAACCGGTCCTGTGGCAGGCTTCACTTACATATGCCATGCATTGCAACTCTTCAAATAAGCAAGATATTGTGTATTTCACAGACTGTTTATGGACTCAGTGTAAAATTATGTATATATATATATGAAGTTGTGTAGAAAAACAAATAATTTGTTTGCAACAGTACTTAATTTTTCAGTATTGGTGCTAAATACCGTATATTCACTAACAATTTAGTTGCCAAAAGTCTGATTGTTCTTAGACACCAGCCATTTTCTGGTGCAAACAGGCAAAAAGTTAATAGCATTACAACTGCCACTGGATAGAATCAGGATATTTAGGACCCCTGGTAAAGAAGAGAATTAAGCCGTTCAGGCGTGTTGTAAAGTGCCTTTTCTGTACATGGATCATTTCCTGGAAGGACTCTTTAGTTTGATTTACTGCCTCTTCCCTACTGAGGCATGTTATATGGCTTTATACTGTACTATATATGTAGTATAGTACTGGAATATGGGAAATATAAACACCAGTTATTTAAACTTTCAAATACTGAGAGAAATGAAAAATCCTGACCACATTTTAAAAATGTTCCTGCCAGCTAGCATTTTAATCTGCACATTGAATAAAGCATTATATGAAAAGTTTATTTTATATATTATGTATTTTATTTATTATATTATATAAATGTTTATATATTTATTTATATATTTATAGAAATATTTTTTATAAATACATTTATATATTTAGATATTTGGTCATATATTCCCTAAATATATGAGGCAAAAATAAAAGAAAGCTACTTGTCAGGAATTGGAAGGTCTTTGATAACAATTACCCTCTGCTTATTCACACTGCAATTTATATTCCAACATAGTCCTCACATCAGAGCTGTGTAGGATATTTCCAAGCTCATGTGATAAACAGTTAAGATATCAGTCAGTGAAGCATGCTTTCACATCCTCTGCTTTCTCAGTCCCAGAAAGAAGAAGATAGCATGGACGTGTAGAGATGGGCACTGACACTTGAAAAACCTGTAACTGTTGGCAGACGTTGATAGCTGTTCAACTGTGGGGGCAGAGATTTTTTTTGGAGAAGATATTAGAGATTGCTGAGGAATAAACTTGTACCACTCTATGGGTATTTTCAGCAGTTTTGTAACAAGTTGGGAAAAGTGTGCAAAATCCACTGAATCTTTCAATAGGTGAGCCACAGAGAGGAAAAATCATTCTGGAATGTATTATTATCTTGGTATAAGGACATGGAGCATCCTATAGATGCATCAGAGGTGTGAAAAGATTCCTCACTCTGACTACACGTGGGTTTTTTTCAGTAATGCATCACTCTCAGAACAAGGAGGTTGGGAATACTGTCATAGTAAGGGAGAAGCTGAACAACACCACCCTTTAATGGCAATGTTCTGACCCATGCCAAGATATTTTCTGTGAGATGGGTGAATCACTGTATAGAACTATTTGCCTGAGAGGTTCAGTGAAACCTTGGAGCCTCTTGCCAAAGTTGTATCACTTGTATGATGTTGTATCACTTCTCCAGAGCTTGAACTTAGGATCTCCAATGTCTGACATTCTTTAACATGAAGTAGAGTCACTTTATTTTTTCCTCCTTTGGCCTGAATGGTCAGAACAGTAGCAGACTGTTGTGTTGAAGCCACAGTCTTGTAGGTCATAAAGTCATATTGAAGTCCTCTCAAGAGGTAGGGAGGAGACAGCAGCAAGGAAAAAAATGGCTGATGTAACTGTTGGAAATGATTTAGTGACAGTTGCAGCACTTCACAGCCTTTTAACTTAGCAGACATGAGTAGCTCAGTGGCAGCAAAAAATGGGCTTAGTAATTGATTACTCTGTCTTGAGGGAGATGGGAGCATATTGCTTTCTTTCGACAGCAGGTAGGTGTTTGCAATTTGTGTGACAAACGAGTAAAGTTCACTGAGCCACAAGCAGCCGTTATGGCAACCTTGTGTGTACAGCTGGTGCTTGGTGGCGTCTCTTTACAAGGGAATGAATGATGCATGTTGCAACAGGACAGACCTCATTCTTTTTAGCATTGCTGGGCCCAGTGAAAGGGCATAAAACCTGACACTGTGGACAAGACCTTGCAAAATTCAACCAGGGTCTGTAGAGCTTCGCCAGGACTTTAGAACTTCAGGAGAATCTTGTGATCATTGGAAGAAGCTAGGAATGGGGATAGCTGACTTCACATGTGATATGCTTGATAGGAAAGCTTTGGATTGCTGAAGAGGGCTTGACCTAGTTCTTTCATTCTGATTCTCAAGCATAGGAATGGTAACAGCATGAAGCTGCAGCATCAGTAGGGCATATAGAACAGAAAGGAGATTGGTTATAGCGCACTTTAAATTAATGCCACATCTAATAGAGCAGTGTGGAACCTAGCAATCTACTTGGTTTTTTATAGTGAAAGACACAGAGCTAATGACATTTAGCCTAGACTGGAAGTTTTGACTGATGGAACATGTTGCTAGGGGGTGTTTTTTATGAAAAGATAGTCTGTAGTAGGATAATCAGAAAAAACAAGACCAAAAGTGAGATTAGAAAAAGGAAAACAAATATGAAATTTCAGTGAAGATTAAAATGTAAAGGATTAAATTGATCAAATGTGGAAAATGGTTAAGTCAAAATGAGCAATGCAGTTCACTGAGAAGAAATGCTCATTCAGAGCTAAGGTGAGGTGGAGGTGTTAAGCTGCAGTCTCTTACACCATATGGGAGAGCTGCCCATGAACTCAGTATGCTTTTGGCAGCTGCTGGAGCTAAAATGCCTTTGGACTAATTCTGTGCACATAGACCAGAAGTGGATGTGTCCTTAAGGCCGAACTCTTGGGCAGTGAATAAGAAGACCCAACTAAGAGTAGCAGAAGATGATTACAAAGAAAATGATGTCTCAGATTGACTGAAATTGTGTTTCCCACTTGGCCACAAAGATTTTCATGAGCAATATAACCAATAAAAAATATGCCAGAAAATATAATTTAGTACTTTTTTCCTGAAGTGATGAACTATTTGCACAAAATAATGTGTGAAGAACAGCTGAGCTGGGCCTAATTATTTGGGCTCACAAAAGGCATGCTAGCAAGAGAAAAAGGCATTCTGAAACCAAGGCTGTGATTCAGTCTTTCTTGTTACCGGCAGCCAGTCCGTCTTATATCAATGAAATTGTACATTCCTGTCTGATGTCGACCTCCTAAAAAACACATGGGTGGCACTTCTGTCCTTTCCAGTGAGTGAGGGAACAGTTCTAGTCAGGCAAATTAGCACTAGCCGTGGTTATCCAGGCCTTCATTTGAGTTCTGGGCAGGCAGTAAGAAGGCTCTGGTTGAGCCCATGGACGTGCCTTTTCAGGTTGTAGGGTGACTGGCATGCAAGGTGTCGAATCACAAATGGAGCTCATGTTCTTGGTCCTCAACTGCAGAGTGTAGCAGGGACAGCACAGAGGTGCCTAAACCTGTACAGCACTCTGTGGTTGCTCCATTTAGCCTTAGCCTCTCCAGACTACTGGTCTCAGACCACTGGTTTCAGTGGAATGACACTAAACAAAAAGAGTGTGTAAGAGTTAAGCTGTGGTTGGAAATGTTGCCTTTCTGATACTACAGCTTGTGACTTCTCAGTTAAGGATGGTAGAGACATATTGAAGAAACAGTTTATATGTAGCTTACAGAGGGGAGATATGTTACAGGCAAACTACTGACAAGTCCTTTTTGTATTTTTCCATGCTATACCTAGTGTTCTACACTATACCACTGAAATCAATGTAGTGAGATACCATTTGATTGCCAGGAAGAGAGCTATCAGCAGTGATAGACCGGTAATTGTCTTGAAGTGACACGTTTTAAAAAAGTCCTTGACAGCATTGCTTCAAGTTTTCTGCTTGAACTGTTAGAAAACACAAAAGGCTGGAGCCTGTTGCAACAAGTAAAGACTGGAATTCACAGGGAAGTACATTCTCATCACTAACAGTGAAGCTAAGTTAGTATTAGACCCATCACTGACTGCTGCCTTTTAGTTAAATTGGCTAATGCTATTCAGAGGAAAATTAAGGATATACATAGTAAAATATTTTCAGTCCTGAGTACTTTACTGATAATATCATAAAAACGGATGCTTTTGTGAGAAAGAGTAACAACTTTGTATGATGAAGGAATGAAGACCTCAGAATAAGAACAATTGAAAAAGCAGTGAAAAAATTCAACATGCCAGGTATATTTGTGTGTAAACGTGCAACTAAGAGATGCAGAAAGGAATGTAGGATTTTTTATATGAAATGGTATAGAGCATAAAGTAAACAACAGAATGAAAGAGAACAAAGGAGAATATTGCCTTCTGGTAATAATTTCTAATTGCTTAGACAATATACTATATATATGTAGTATAGCTTCCATCAGCTGCAAGACGAAATAATTTTTATCTGGAGTGAAGAAGTACCTAGAAAACTTATGCATTCACAAAAAAATTCAAAGAAACAGTAATAATTTGTATTGGCGAATTCATGTGGCAACTTCATATATGGTACAAAGATACGGGAAAAGATCTTTGCCCCATATGTTTCACTGCCTTTGAGGATCTACTTGTACATTTCTGGTCTCATTGATCTATCTTCTCTTCTTCTGCTACCCTACCATTTATTTACCATTCTTGACCATTTGTTAAGAGTTCTTCCTTTCTTTTATCTCCTTTTTTTCTTTTTGTCCTTTGCCATTGCCAAACTCACATTCATGTATTTTTCTGTTTTTTCTGCTCCCTTTAGCATTACCTATTGTATTTATGAGTTGTCCAGCATCAGTCTGTCAAAATAATTCCTTTTAAGAGTTATTTTAGGAGAAGGTTAATTGCCTAAAAATGCTTTTGTTCTCAATTTATACTATCACTCAGCTATATAACAAATCAAATTCTGCCAAAAATCCGAAGTAACAAGAGTTCCTTTTCCTCTTGTCTCACTGACATGGCATAACAAGCGCTTTGCAGTCAGACTTTAGAAACAAAAATGATGGTGGTTATACATAGTCAGGCTCAGTTTGTCAGTATTGAAATTCCTCCATAGTGCCAACAGCACTGAAAGCTTATTTTAAGATAAGCCAGAGGCATATGAATCCTAGCGTGAGAGCATCTCCTTCACTAATCTCTGAAGCATTCTCTTTAGAGCCAAGCCACCGATGTAGAAATTGTTATTATTACTTGAAATTCTGTTATGAATATTCGTAATCAAACTTTAACTTCCAAGAACACAGCTTGGTATGTTTTGTGATTTCTTTTTCGTTCTGTTCTCTCACTCACATTTCCCAGACTGGAGTAGGAGAACATTGTTGTATAAAAGTATGGAAAAAATGTAGGTCTTCCCAAGAATGAGAAATCCTAAAAGATAAAAGAAAATGGCAGAAAACATTATTGGTAACGGGTAACATACATGCCAAACTATTTTCATAAACATAGACTAGTGCTCCCTCATTCTTTACTTTATTATTGTCTACTCATTTCTTTTTCACTTTTATGTCTCTTTTCTTTTGCCTTTCCTTTTTTCTGTAAGAGGGGCCACTCGTCATTCATTCTGTAAGGGTTTACTGAAATGTATTTTGTCTATAGTTAATTAAGCAGTGGGAGAATCCCCTTGAAGATTTCTGCACACTCAAGATCAGGTTCAAGTCACATCATCATCAGAGTATCCTGAGAGATATAAACTTTTCATATTTCAGCACCTTTTCTGAATAGATCCTTTATGAAACTACTTGCTAGTACAGCAAGTTATAGTTCATTATATTACTTGAATTTTGTTATATAACTGTGACAATCAGTATCAACTAAAATAATAATTAATTCACCAATCAGAAGAGGCATTAAAATTTGTATGCAATCCTTAACCGTGTGAATAAATGTATTTCAGAAATGCTTATAAATTCATGTATCACTCACTATTGCCTGATAAGCTTGATTCAACAGGACTAATTAATAAATTACTTCTAATGCATTGGATATGATGAAAATTTCTCAGATTATGTTGATATTCTCCTCCTAGCTTATCAGCTTCATGCTGTAAATTGCATGCATATCAATATGTAACATGTTGGTATAGAAAATATATGCAGGTTCTTTTAAACTAAATTTTTGAAAAACAGTATGTGGAGTTGGATCATCTTTGCATGTGTTAAGTGCACTGTTCTCCCATAAGCTGATAAGTGATACAAGCTTTGAGAGAAGGATGGAACCACAGTACCTGCAGAGTTTGCTTTCTAAATTATTTACTGAATTATTTTACAATTCTATGGTAATCAATAACTTATCACTAAAGATTGGGCTATTAGCCCATATGCTGTCCAATGCATTTGCTACTTACAGAATTACTGGAATGTATTCAACATGTCTTAATTTTTTTTTAAATCTTTATGCATACCTTATTACAAATTTAAATGTCCATCACTGATAATATACCTGCTTTATACAGGCTTAGATGACCATTAATGCCTGGAAATACGGCAATACATTCACAATAACCAACCGTGTCCTTTGGAGTGATTTTGAGTGACTTTATGAGTGATTTTTTGAACTTTGGAATTTACTGCATTCCATATGTCATTTTGAAAAAAGTTACCCTGTACTGCCCTTCCTAGTTCTGGGAAAGCTTTTCAAATGTTGTCTAAGCTATAATATAAAGTTGCTTTGCAAATTGTTGGCAGCTCAGGGTTTTGCAGAGCACTTGGTGTTCTCAGGGATGACTGGGTAGTTGCTGTCTCTCTGATCTCCTGCAGTGTTTTAAGCGTCAAGCTGTCCTTTTCCTTCCTTATCTCCTTTAAATCTTGTTCCACTACATTTCTTTTCCCTGGCGTTTGGATCTGAATTTGTTTATTTGTCCAGGGCATGTTTCACCATCCAGAGGCATATTTGGTTAGATAGATTGGTATCACAGCCTATGACTGCAGAGAGCCCTTGCTACTGACTGAAGTACTAGGAGCAGGTACAGAGCGGGGAGAAAAGGAAGCTGTGAATAACAGGGTGCTATTCTCAGTGCCTGAGTTAGGAATTTATGGTGGCTGTATTCAGCAGTGCTGAGGCCACACCTCGATTGCTGCGTCCAGTTCTGGGCCCTCCCTGCAAGAAAGACCCTGAGGGGCTGGAGTGAGTGTAGAGAAGGGAACGGAGCTGGGGCAGGGTCTGGAGCACCAGTGCTGTGAGGAGCAGCTGAGGGAGCTGGGGGTGTTTATCCTGGAGAAAAGGAGGATCAGGGATGACCTTATCACTCTCCACACCTGCCTGGAAGGAGAGTGTGGCCAGGTGAGGGTCAGTTCGTCTCCCAAGAGAAAGTTTCTCTTTCAAGAAAAAGTTTTTCACAGAAAGGGTTATTAAACATTGGGCTGACTGCCCAGGGAGATTCCACCATTTCCTGAAGTGTTCAGGAAATAACTGGAAATGGCACTTAGTTCTTGTGACACTCAGTGGTGATCAGTCAAAGATTGGACTTTGTGATCTTAGAGGTATTTTCCAACTGATTCTGTGGTTATGTGAAACTAGTACCTCACGTACAGATGAGCCATTGACGGTATGGCGGTGGGATATTGTCCCATGGGAAGCAGCAGTTCCTGGCTCCTGCTGAGTTCCTTCCAGCAAGTTCAACCGCTGAGTTAGAAAAGAAAAACACAATCTGACATATAATCCTTGACAAATTGCTGACCCTTGTATCTGAGGGATGAGAGGAAACTATTATCTGTGTTCACACAATTCTTTTCTCTGTAAGCAGCAATTCTTTGTCCTCAGCCTTACGAAAAAAAAGTCTGTGTTGAAGACAGAAAGTTCAGTCTCATTTCTGTGTGTAAGAAGTCCCTTTTACAGAAGATTGAATTCAGCCACATCTGGAGTGAATGCAACAATTGTTTAAAAATGTGAGGTCTTAAATTATATCCAGCTGATTCTGTAGAGGATGCAGGATTCTGCAGGATTTTGCAGGCAGGAAGAAGTTAATTATTAAAATCTGGATCCAGATCAGAATTAAGTTTATTGGCTCATACACTGTAGACTTGTTGTATCTAATGTAGTAACTGATATACTTTTTTTTAATGTTTGAGAGCTGCTTTTAGCATGTGCTGTAAGAAGGTATTTTCTCAGCTACCTCAAGAAACAACTTTTTACCTGTTCATTACTCAATTACACTTTTCTTGAGAAAAGGAATGTAAGCTAACATAATATTCCAATATTTACTGAAAAAAAAAATCCAAGTAGGAGCTTTTCAGGTCATAGTTTAGAATTCCTTATTTTTGCTTCTTTTGCCCTCAAAAAGGTCAGGGTCAACATGACCAGTATGTTTTCATTGTTCTCATTTGCAGTGAGATATTATCTTAATGTGATATTATCTTGGTGGTGTGATTATCTTGAAGAATTACAGCTGGATTTTTGTCATATTAAGGGCTGGCAGATTTGGTCCTTAACCATGAAGAGAAACTTACTGATGAACATCTAGACCAGCAAAGCTAATGAGTGTTTCATTAGTGACCCTGTAGGGTAAGGATGTTCTCTGTGGAATTAAATATTCAGCCACTATTAGAAAGTTAAACACAAGTATGATTTTATATTAATCCTAATTCTGATTTTATTTAAATAATCTGTGTTTGCTGTTAAGTTCAGTAACAGCTGGATTGGACTCCCTTGTTGAATTTGGCACAATTCATCTGATCACTGCTAATCCCTCTTATTTATATGGAACCTAAGGTATCAGTACCATGAATAAGCAAAGATTTTCAAGAAAATATGCAAGGGAATGAATTTAAATAAGAATTATCTTATTTAACCACTAACTTCAAATTCGACATAATACACAATTTAAAAGATTTTAGAGGTTATAGCCAGTACTTAGGGTGATGTTAGTATTGCCTTCTAAAATAACTTTAGAGAGGATGAAATTCAGACTTAAAAAAAGAATGGAAATAAATCTGTCACTGTGCTTTTAAGACAGGTTGGTACTCAGAAATTAATAAGAAGAAAATACCGATTTTTAGTTAAAACAGACATTTTGAGTTGCTTAACGAAAAATAGGAAAGTATCTTGAACTATTCAGAAACTTTGTACAATAGTGGTACAAAACTAAAGTTGTTTCAAGATACAATGATACTGTTTTTTCCTTTTCATATGTTGTTTTGGTTAACTGAGGAGGAAAAGTTTTATAGGATACATATAGCCTGTATCAGGTAAAGGAGTCATTACTTCAGCAGGAACCTTCTTAAGCTGCATAAAACTTGATACTGTTAATGCAGTATATATGTGTTGAATGAGTTTGATCTATTTGTGCCTGTTTGGAGAACTTTTTTCTTTTGGTAGATGAGTCCAAAATGCCGACAAGAAAAAGTCACCTCTGGCAGACAGAATTGATTTTTTACAAGAGAATTTAATTTCTTTTGTGAACAAAAAATGTAATACCCAAATAATGTTTTGTGATACTGTTTATGTACCAATGGAGACATAAAAACCATGTTTCCTTGAAAAAGTTTAATGTATAAAAGAAGAAGTAAAGGGAAATTCTGTACTCAGTGAAGTACAGAAGTACAAAGTTTTTTCCTTTGTCTTCCAGAAGGTCAGTTTTCATCCTCAGTTTTTCAAAAATGGACTATCCAAGTGAGTAAATGCAATCTAGTCAAACTGTAAAGAAATGTCACAGTAATGGAGGTCTTCTAAATTTTCAGCCTTTAATGGTACATTTTTTACAATGTGTATATTTTCAGATACAGGTGATTTTTGAAACGATGACAATACTAGTGTCAGTTTCTGTATGAAATGAAGCTACAATGCAATGGTGAAAGACAGGATGCTAACTGCTTGACTGACTGACACACAGCTTGAAAGGAAGGGAAGCACCGTGAATCCATTTCCTATTTGAGTCAAACCCTAGTTCTAAAAAAAGAATCACTGATAATAGCAACAAAGCAAGTTATGTGAAAAGGGCCAAAAACTGTCAAGGTAAAAAGGAGGAAAACACAAGTAAGATTGTTGAAGAGATACGGAGAACATTTTTTCTCTCTCAATGATATTGGGGTACATATACTGTGTAAATATATATATATTGGGCTATATACTGTATAAATTTTAGATACTGCAAGAAAAAGAAAATTTATCTTTTATTGTTTACCTTGCACAAATAGTACTTCAAATAAATTTTTTTAAGCAATAGATTTCTTCAAAACCTCACCAAGTTTCAACTTTTAACTGTCTCTATTTCTTACATCGGGAATTCTGGGATTTCTCTCTTTTTTTTGTTGTATTGGTACAACGGGCATATAACTCATTCTTCTGTGAAACCAAACATATTTCTCTAATTATCCTGAATGTGTTATATTACCTAGCTCACTTCGTTGGATTCTTGCTGATGATAGTATTTGCTGACTTTACAAAGGTATATCAGGTAACCCTTTTTAGGTATAGTAAGAATTGTGTTGTCTAATGTAGGTATGGGAAATTCTTAGCCCATTTCGTAACACCAGGAAGAGTTTGGATAATTTTATCATCTTAGATGTTTTTTGTGGTATACTAGTTTGACTAGCAGAGTCAAACCCTGCACTATTCCCCTCAGGTACAAATTTGTTAAAGCTTTTCCTAGCAGACTGTATTTCCTAGACAACAGTCAACATCTAAGCAAGGCCTTGCATTTAAATAAAGGGTTTGAATTCGTGAGCCAGACTGTATAAATTTACTGACTCCAGACTTTGTAGAATCTGTAAAATTTTCATTTTTTGGGACATCTGTTATTTTGCTAAGCCTGATCATCAAGTAAAGCCGTTTGTGTTCTCCAGTAACCACGATTAGCCGTCTGGCAGCTATCTGTAGATCTAGTTTCCCAAACCGTAATTTCTTTCCAGTGCTAAGCCTAGGCAGATGACCAGGGGCCTCCATTGCCGTCTGCCTTTCTGTTATTTTTAAAAATTACTTCCAGTATTTCTGCCCAGTACTTAGCACCCTTGTTTACTTTAGAGTATTTCCAGCAGATGGGGAAGAATGTTCCATTTTCTTCACATTCAGCACATTTCGAAAGAATGCCAATTTTTTTTTCCCCTAGAGCTATAATGGAACAAGATACCACTGGAGTAATATGTTTCCAAAGGGTTTCTTTCATGGCTGCACTTCTTGATGATCATAGAGATCTCTTAAGATGCCACTGTTCATCTTGCTTTGTGTTGCTTTGACTCTAGCATAAAAGCAGAAATATGGTCTGTAGAATCAATCTGCTCTACAGAAGTTCTCCAGGTCTTCTCTCCTGCTTTGTACAGCTCTGTATTCATGCTTACCGTGGCAGACAGCTACAACTGATAAAAGAAACAGCTGCTTCAGATTACAGGAAGAGCAAAATAGTGCTCAATTCCAAGATAAGAATTGTTTAAAAAGCGGAAAAACCCCACTGCAATATTATCTGTAGTTTTTCTCCTGGTTTGGAAGAGTGCCATATTTGCATGCTATGGAAGCTTGTAGAAGCTGTGAGTTATAAAGACAAACACAACAGTTTTGATAGTTTTTAGTTGTAAAACAAAGGTTTTAGAAACCAGTGATATGGCTTCTCCAGCCTCTGTTCAATATACAGGGTTTATATTCTAAATATATTGATCAATACCAGTGCAAGACTGGTAAGCACACACTCTTCATGCACTTAGCAGTGTTGGGAAACCAGTGAAGCTAAGGTGAAGTTACGCTGATGTGGTTTAGTTTTAAGGATAATGAGGATGGTTCTTTATTCCACCTGTGTATTCTGCGTTGTCAGAAAGAAGAAAAGCTGGTGCTTTACACTTGTATATTTTGTGTCTGACTCTTAAGTTTTACCTGGACAGTATTTGCAGCAGACAGACTACTACATTTCCACTGAAACAATTCAATTCCAGGCCCAGGAAATACAGATAAGAGATTAAATAGAAACATTGATCTAAACTTTGTGGTTAAATAATTATTGGTAGCAAGAATTGGTATTCTCAATTCCCATTTCATTCATCTGCTGATTCATGTAAATCAGGCCTTAAATCAGTTTTGAATTTACTGAAGTCAGTGTAGTTTAGAAAGCTGTCATAGAAGTTTCTGAAACTTTTCAATCTTATATTAAGAAAGGCTGTGGCCAGTGTAGCTGCATGATAGGAGTCTGTATGATTAAGAAGAATTATTATGCAGGACAGAACACACTCACAAGTAACATTGGTGGGAGAAGTCCAGGGAGGGATCATGGGAGTAGGTTACGGTTTCTAATCTTTCCAGGCTGCAGCACAGGCAGAAGCTGTGTCAGAGTGTATTCTGGAAGAGTGGATGTAGAAAGTTGTGCAGTGGTCAACGAGCTTATGATTTGGCAGGTGAATTCCCCCTTCAAAACATACTCATAGCCTGTAGCTCCTGGCATCTTGCCTACTTTTCTCGTTTGAAATGGGAGGAGTGAATTTCGATGTATAAAAGTACTTTTGTCTACAATTCACCTCAAATCGTTGTTGATGAGCTGCCACATTTTCTAGCTGGCCTTAAGCCTCAACTATGACAGAGAAACTTTTTTTTTTTTCTAAAGCACTGGGGAAGATAAAGATATATTTTTTTGTGATTAAAAAAACCCCATTTAAACTACATTGGTAATACTGTTCAGACACAAATTGGACTTTCTTTTAAAGAAGCCAGGAAATATTTGGGGAGAGATATTCGTATTTCTCTTTTAACTTCCTGTATAAATCATTCAAAGCTTGTGCATGCTGATTACAGCATTTCCTCTTCTTGTAATGTTCTTCTCTAAGAGAAACACTCATATAAGCATTGCAGCAAATGGGTCTAGCATGTATTTCATTTTATTCTTCATCTCAGGAGTGTAAATAAACCTTAAAAAGGATTGTAAAATTCTAAAAAATGATTTAAATTACTAACAAAACATGAAGAATTTATACACAATATATCTTGAGGCTTTTGTGACATGAGACATAAAGGGTTCTGAAAGTCCTGCTGCACTTACCTGCTGGTATATTTTGCAGTGCAGTTGTGTCCCAGAGCTCTATAAACATTGTTTTAAAATTGACTGGAACATCTGAAGCTAAGTCACTGCTTGATTTTTACTGGCCCCATGCTCTTCTACATCATTTTACACTAGCATATGCAAGAATTCCAACAGCTGTTCTTTTCAATTGGCCTTGCAATCTCCCGTTTTAGACAATATGTTTACATCTCATCTGGCTTCTAAAAATAGTAACAGGAATGAGGTGAAGAGTGAGAGATGCTTTGCAGGAATACTAAAGAGCACTTTAAAAAAGATTCTTCAAAAGAATAAAGCTAAAAGAGTGTGTATTTCTTAGTTTACACACATTGCTGACATGTTTGAAGGAGCACGGGATGTTACCATTAATTCAAAAATAGTTAATAGCTAATAAAGGAATCATACATGTGTGGTAATTATGCTTTATCCACTGTAAAATGCAGCCCCCTCCTAGGATGAAACAGTGACTGCTCAAAAGGGCTTGTCAGCACTACAAGGATTCTGTGTCAGATAACCAGAGTGAATGATTAATAGAGATGACTTGAGAATACCACAGTTTTCAGTAATTAACTGCAAATGGGCATCATGCATGGCTGAATCGAGAAACCAACTAAGATATCTTTGCTGTACCACCTTGACTGAAAGTTTCATTTTTTCTGTCTGTGTAGCCTGCGTATATCAGTTACAAATTTGAGGATTACAGGGTACATTTCTTGGAACATATTTGCAAAGTAAGAAGCACAATGGGTTAAATCTCTGGAATGCCTAGGTGCTACTTTGATATGAGGGAATAAATTACAAACAGTTAAATAAGTAGTCACATCTTATGTATTAAAGATGCACTTTAGTGCAATTGGAGTCTAATGGAACAAGAATGAATAGCAAGATTTGCCTGCAGCTTAGGAGAGGATGAATGCAGTCTGAGACAATGCTGGCTTCTGCTACAAGCTGTATTTCCAGTTATGCTGACTGCAGGGTGAAAGAATATTTTGCATAATAGAATTCCTTTTTTTTTTTTTTCTGTGTAAGACAACCACATGAACCACACCCTAAATGGTTGCTCTTTTTTAAATCATAGTACAGATTTCTCTCATGTGCACTGCTGCTCTGTGACATTGAGCTCTTTCATAAGCATATTTATTGCTTACTTTCCTATTAAAAGTACTCACTGGTGAGACCTTAATTTAAACTGGGTAAGTGTTCCCAGAAAGTCAAAACTGTTAGCACAGTCCTGGCACTTTCTGGCATAGCTGTATGATGCTAAACAGCTTGGGTGTATATGGAAAACACTCCTGAGGTGGTGTGTGAGCCAGCTATGTTGGTGCTGGCCAGTATGAACAGGTGCTATGAAAACCAGTGCATGATCACAGCAGAAGGTGGCCAGGAATCCACCAGAAGATGGACTCTTAGGATGACAGTGGGAAGAGGAACAATAAGCTTCTCTGGCTCTGTCTGGGATGAAGGTTCACATTTTTGAATACTGAAACAGAAACTTGATTCTAGTGCTTGTTTCTTTGTATGTAGGAAGCATAACCCTGCTGATAATGAAGAATAATCAGACCAAGTCAGAGACAATGCTGCTTCCCTCTCTCATCTATCTTAGTCAGATTTATTTGCTAGTCATTTAGGATCCATGCACTAGTTGTTCTCACAACTACTGTGAATACCTCCCTCCCTGAAAATTCTTAATTTAACTCAAATCACATTGTGAGGATCACCTTGGAAACAGGGCACCTTGGAATCGTATGGTTGTTTCTCAGTTCCTACCTTCCTTTCTTCCCCCTTGCAGGAAGTTTCCAGCATGTTTCCGTATGGACACCTGAGACTTAGAGCTCAACACACAGAGACCCATTTTGTTGCTCTGCTGCTCTATTCTGTTGAGCTAGGCCCTACAATTTCCTCTTTGCAGAGGTTGGGATGGGAAGAGTAAGCTTCAGGAAGCAAGTTCTGGTTTTAAATTTATGTAATCCATTGAAAACACCACTAAAATAAGTGAATGTGATATACCATTTTTATAAAGAAAGTTACTTTTTTTCAGAAATTAACAGAATAAATTAACTGGTGATCTGAGAAAGCTATTTGTGTTTTCCAAGAACTTCAACATTCAGCTGACATTACCATTAAAAACAAAATAAAACAAAACTACACCCAACTACCTTACATCATCAGGTATTCATATTCAGTGTTTTCTTAGTCATTGTACAGACAAAACTACACACTCCGGGAGATCTGCCCAGGAAGATTGGGTAATCAGTTTAAAAATGACAAACTGAAAGTTTACTCCAAAAATATAATGCCTGAACAAATGCATATCATTACAGTGAGGTGGTACACCACACTGCAATTAATTGCAGGTGCTTGATGTGGTGACATGGTTGTTTTACTGAGTTCACATTATAATTTCCAGTAGTACATCACTATTATTCTGTGTTGTTGGCATTGAAGTCTTACTACTCTTCATCCTACCATGCAGATAACAGCTGGAGGATCAGTGCTCCAGATTTCAGGAGTCAGCCATAAACAGAAGAAAGGAATACTTCCCTGCAAAATTCAGACTCTTGAAGAAACCCAAGTGGTTGTCTAATCAAAAATGTCATAGACTTGCAGAATTGTTTAGGTTGGAAAAGACCCTAAGATCATTGAGTCCAACCATTGACCCAGAACTACCATGTCCACCACTAAGCTATGTCATGAAGTACGACATCAAGGTTTCCTTTTAAACATCCTCAGGAATGGTGACCCGCCACTTCCCTGGGCAGTCTGGGCCAATGCTTGACAGCTCTTTCCATGAAGAAATTTTTCCTAGTATGCAACAAAACAACAGTAAACGGTAAACATCCTGTGGTGCAATTTGGAGTTGTTTCCTCTCGTCCAGTTGCTTGTTGCTTTAGAGAGGGGGCTGACCCTCACCTGGATACACCCTCTTTCCAGGCAGGTGTGGAGAGTGATAATGTCACCCTGAGCCTCCTTTTCTCCAGGATAAACACCCCCAGCTCCCTCAGCTGCTCCTCACAGCACTGGTGCTCCAGACCCTGCCCCAGCTCCGTTCCCTTCTCTGCACTCACTCCAGCCCCTCAGGGTCTTTCTTGCAGGGTGGGCCCAGAACTGGACACAGCACTCGAGGTGTGGCCTCAGCAGTGCCCAGCACAGGGGGACAATCCCTGCCCTGCTCCTGCTGGCCACACTATTGCTGATCCAGCCCAGGATGCCATTGGCCTTCTTGGCCACCTGGGCACATCCTGGCTCGTGGTCAGTCACTGTCACCAGCACCCCCAGGTCCTTTCCAGCCACTCTGTGCCAGCCTGTGGCACTGCCTGGGGTTGTTGTGACCCAAGGGCAGGACGTGGCACTGGGCCTTGTTGAACCTCACACCATTGGCCTCAGCCATGATCCAGCCTGCCCAGATCCCTCTGCAGAGCCTTCCTGCCCTCCAGCAGATGAACATTCACACTCGGTGTGATCTGGGAAGGGCCTGAGGACACTCAATCCCCTCATCCAGATCATGGATAAGGATATGAAAAGGAGGTGCCCCCAGTACTGAGCTCTGGGGAACCCCACCCATGACTGGCTGCCAGCTGAATCTAACTCCCCTCACCACCAGTCTCTGGGCCCAGTCATCCAGGCAGTTTTCACCCAGCAAACAGAGCACCTGTCCAAGCCATGGGCTGCCAACTTTTCCTGTAGAATATTGGAAATGGTGTCAAAGGCTTTACAGAAGTCAGGTAGACAGTATCCACAGCTTCTTCCTCAGGAAGTCGGGTGGTCAAGCAGGACCTGCCTTTTATAAGTCCATGCTGGCTAGGCCTGATCTCCTGGTTGTCCTGCAATGCGGTGTGATGACATTTAAGATGATCTATTCCATGACCTTCCCAGCATCAAGCTCAGGTTGACAGACCTGTAGTTCCCCAGATCCTCTTCCAGCCTGAATTGTATTTGGGCATCATATTTGCTAACCTCCTGTTAACTGGAACCAGCCTTGTTAGCCAGGATTGCTGATAAGCGACAGGAAGTGGCTTGGTGAGCTCTTTTGGCAGATCCCTCAGTATCCTTGGGTAGATTTCATCTAATCCCATAAATCTGTGGGATATCAGGTAATTGACTATGTCCTCTTGGATCAAGGGGTCTTAATTCTTCTCCTCATCCATGTCCTCCAACTTGGCAGGCTAGGCAGAAAAAACCTGGTATTGCTATTAAAGATGGAGACAAATAAGGCATTAAGTACCTCATCTGCTTTCTCCTTTGTCACAATATTTCTTCCCATATGCAGTAAATGATGGAGATTATCCTTACCTCTCCTTTTGCTGCTGATATATTTATAGAAACATTTTTTACTGTATTTTATGGCAGTAGGCATATTAAATCTCTTTGAGCATTGGCCCTTCTCTAGAATGTTTTTCTCTGTAAAAATTCTCTATTGAGCTGAGACATGGTTTCTTTTATGAAAATGTATTTTAAAATAGCTTGAGAGACAATTTTTCAGACTAAATCTAGGTTTGAAATTGTTGGTAGACATGCTTGAGAGGAAGTAGTTCACACCGGTGGTGGCATTTCTTTGAAGGTCTCTATTTAGAGAACATTTTGACAAAAATTTCAGACATCTCTCAGGCCCAGTCAGCTGAGGGATTTAAATTTTTATTGAAAAATGTTTAGAATAAAAAAAAATCAACTTGGCCGCCAATGTAATATTGCTACATAGTTAAATAATACAACATGGTATGTATGGCAACCAACAGAAATCCTCCCCTCAAACTGTTGTTTGGAATGCAGAATTTATCATGCTCTTGCAGATTGTAATGTTGCAGAAATGCATATGAATTGACGTTTTGACAGAGTTGAGAAGATGGGCCAGGAGGAAACTAAAGCTTCCACTGGTGTAAGACCGTATTGAAAGAAAACCACAAACAAGTGATATCTAGTGCAGAGACAAATGTTCATGTTTTAAATTAGGGTAGTTTAAGTTCTCACTTGAAGCAATTAATACTTGTTAGTTTCAACTGTCCCAATTGTTGTGTTTAGCCCAAAATTTGCATTAATAAACTTGTATTATGGAGTTAGAATATTAAACAAGGGAGTTTTGGCTAATGTGGATTTTATGTTCATATCATTTGGTTGGCACAGTAACACAAGAAAATTTTCAGATCAGCCTGTTGCCTAAAGCAGAGTGTGTCAGTAAGAACTGAACTCATCTTACAGCTTTCCAGTGGCCTCTGTAGTTTCAGTTGATGATTTAGATTTGGCTCACAGAAGCCAATTGTAAGCACTGGTCTTTTTAATCTTAAAGACAATTTAAAGAACAATTAATCTTGTGATTTAGATGTTACTGTGAGAATTTTCCATTTGGTACAAATGGAGAATATGACAACCTCATCATGCCCTTATCACTTTGCTAGTGCCTTAGTTTTTTCATATGTAACACTGGGCTAATACTGTTTACTAACCTATTGGGAAGTTTGCTGTGATGGAATGATTACTTTTTTGTTGTGTTAAATTTCACTAGAACATATAAAAATAACCTCCAGTTGGCTATGACATCTCTGTGGATTTTAGTAACCAGTTGCTATCATCACATAAAAGCTGAGAGGAAAATAAAACCTCTGTGAAAGCAGACTATCTTCCTGTCTGCCACCTTACCAGAAAACACCAGAAGCATGCACAAACTGGTACTTCTCTTTTTTATTTGCATAAAAAACTTACCCTGATTCCTGCCAGTTTTACGGTGTTCTTTTTACCTTTGTCTGACATGTGCTGATCTTATATTTACAAAAATAACACTGAAAACTAATGTTGATAGATCGGACAAATAAAATGAAATTTTATTTGTGCAAAAGAATTTGGAGAACTGTTTCTTTCTGTTGTGTTTAACAATTGCCTCAGTTAAGAAGGTGGTGTCTGAATTTAGAACTACTGCAGTAAAGGAGTGATATTGCTGAAAGTCCTGACACATTGATTTTTGCATTTCTGAAACTAAGTAGTATGAGGTCTGGACCAGGAAGAGTATAGGAGAGGCTTTAGCTGTGCTATTAAAGTGCCTATAAATGCAGCATTTGATTAACTGTACATTAGGTATGTATGCAGCAGTGAAAACAATAAAATCCTGATGTAAATTTATCTGGCATAAAACCCCCCAACAGAACAGAAGGTAACAGAAACACAGTAAGGGCCCAAATTGCTCTTCTTGGCCTATGCCCCTGAGAACTCATTACATGAAAATTACCATGTGTATGAATTTTAACGAACCCTCTTATTGGATGTGATTTTGTGTTTCATAAAGAAACCTAAGCAGTGACAAATCAGAGGCAGTTTTCCCAAGACAAATCTACCAAAAAATATAGGGTGGCAAATTTATTTACAGGAAAAACAATATTTTAAAAATATTTAGCTGAGAGAGAAAAACTACAGATGCAATAACAAACTTCAAATGGTTTCTGTCTGTAGTTTCTAGGACATTATGAAAAATGGCTCAAATCAACAATGGGAGGAAAATATTTTTAAGATCACAACATAGCGAACTGTGGAAAAAACACTAGATGCTGCGACAGGAGAGGTCATAGCACAAAAAATATTTATAGAGTTTCAAGTATTAGAATTTTCAAAAGCGTGCAACTCCTTTCTGATAAACTCTCTACATAGGATGTCTCTTTGGACCAATGGCTGGAGAGTGAATGAATTTTTAAGAAGCTCCAGACCTCTAGATCTGAAAAACTTACATCTCTTGGGTGCTAGGATTGGACAGAAGAGGTGGCAGAGCCTCTCTCTGAGTTCACAGAATTATTTAACAATTTGGTTTATCTAATATTATTTGGTTCTTGCTTATAAATCTTTGCTTACTTCTAAGAGTCTACTGCAAGAATCAAATAAAAAAATATTACAAGTTTGGTGAATTTTAGAAACCAAAAATGCAGTCTTTGCAACTGTATTGTATAACCAGCATTTCAGGTCAGCCTTTATATTTTTTCCTTCCTCAGATTATATTTGCTCTCAACTTCTTATGTGAAAGATACAATTAAGTACAGCCAACTATTCTTGCACTGTAGGAAGGTGTCCCTTCACAGCCTTCAGTGTGTATGCAAAGCTATTTTCAGCTCAGGTGGCAAGCTGAAGTTTGTGGCATTGTGTGTGAGAAGGGGATCTGCTTCTCCTCAGTTCTACTCTTGCCAACTAATCTTCCTGATGTAATCTTGATAGGAAAGGTATGAGTGTGGGGTCTTTTGTAGTGGTGGTGATGGCTTCTGAGACACACTGGGACAGTTGGACCATGCCTTTTCTTTGTGCTTTAGTGCATTCAGACAGTTTCAATCTGTTCCTGTGTGCTCCAAGGAACTCTGCCACATTCTTCTTCCAAAGGATGGAATTCCGCACATAGAAACCCGTGCAAAGGTGCAGTAAGGCACATGTGTGTAGAGTCAAATAATACTCTTAGACAGGTATGAACATACTCCTGACTCTGGTCAGGTTCTCAGGTTCTTCTAGTGTTTGCAGAGCCACAGAAAGTCACACTATGATGCCAAGTACCCCAAAGCATCACAAACAGTGAGATGGGAATGGAAACTTAGGCTGTACAATGTAGGTGAGCAGAGATGCTGGACCAGATGACCCACGGTGGTCCTTTCCAACCTGACAATTCAGTGATTCTGTGATTGTGTGACCTTACTAAGCTGAGTAGCAGCTGCATCAGGCAGGCCCATGTCAGTGTTGGCTGTCTGTGAGGAAAAGTTAGACTTTAGGATCCTGACAAGCATGAGGTTAATTTTTTGTTTCTGTGTCAACTGCTTTACATCTAGTACTCCTTTGTGCCCTTGGTCTGAGGAGGCTGGACACTGGACAATCTGGTCTAAACTGCCTCTGTTATAATGGTGAGCTTTTGCACAAATAAAACCAGCACAGAAAAATCTCAGAATATAAGGAATTTCCTATGACTCTTTGAATCCTCAGAAAACCCTATGAAAATAATGAGAAAAAAAATTTCCGCCTTTAAAATACAAAGGTAAATCATGTATACTTGCAATATTTATCCTAAATCATTATGAAGATGCTGATGCAGAGCAAGAGGTGTGATGAGCCATGATGACAGTATGATCACATGAGGTCTTAAAGCCCTCTTATAATTGTTTGAAAAGTTGATATGCTTTTATATCCCAAAGTGGTAGCTATGATGCTTCTTGTGATTTGCAGTGGAAGAATATATGGATTGTGCACACAATCCTTTGGTAATGGTAGCAGAATACAGTCTATTAAGTGGTGAGGGGACAGAGAGCTCCACCTTTGTCAGTGGTAGAGGTTTTTAAAATGCTTTATTAGGACTGAATTTTAGAGGATATAGCTTCCTCTGTAGGTATTTATACAAGAAAATTAGCCTGCTCATCAGATATTCTGTTCAGCAATAGAACAACCTTTGAAAGATCATCAGAGTGGTAGGTGATCCTTTGTTTTACATGTGAATATTTTTCCATTTTAAATAATGTGCTAAGGCTAATCACCTGCACAGTTTACTGGAAGAGTGGACCAGTCCATTCAGTATCAATGTATAAGCAAATGGTCCACTGGAATAAAGACTGCTTTTAAAAGCATTTTGAAATTAGAAGAATGGTATAAGGAATGTAGAGCCTATGCCAGCGAAGAGATAAATTTTGTTTTGTTCAGAAAATTTATCCTTTGTGTGTATATAATTTTCTCAGCTCCCTGTGCCAAGATGAACTCCCCAGACACCTGAATACTTCACACTCTATGAATAAACACTCAACTAGTGTCAGAGAAGAATGTGTCCGGACTTTTTAATCACTAGACAGAGGGGAAAAAAAAACTCTGTCATGACCTACCGACCAGACATTTCTTGGCAATTGCTAATCAACAATGTTAGCCTTTTATTGTCTCTCCTGCCATTATCTTCCAGGAAAGGTCTGAGTAAGAGGTCAGAGTAGCTTAAGTAGGTATTGGTTCATTTGTTATCTTTCATGCAGTATGCTGCAGTCAACAGTCTGCTCTCCATTGAAGGTGAAATACTTCACCTTAATTTGTTCCTTTACTGTAGAATTTGGCAACCAAACTCAAAAGATAAGAATACTTTCTGGTAGGAACATTTCTGAGAATAATTTTTAATGCTTTCTATGTGCATTAATTTTTGAAAGATCTATATTTGGTAAATCACAAACTACTTCCTTATTGGCAATCTACAGAAGAAACACATTAGAAAAGTGACCTGAATCTTAACTCAGATTACCAGCTCCTATGACTGTCTCTGTTCAGGTAAGAAGTGTATTCTGTGCTTACATTTGAACAGGCAATTGGATTTGCTTTCCTTTCCTGAAAAAGCCTTTCTTGGGTTGCAGAACCCCAGAAAAAAACATTAATTCATAGAAGAAGGTGAGGAAAAGAGGGATAAATTATAGGAAAAATTCACCTAGCACCTGTCTTCTGTCACACAAATATATGGTGTAGACAGTGGTAACGTGTGTGGTAACAAGTGACTGACTGTACCTGAAATTCTACATTTTTTAAAGGAATTTCATTTGAAAGACAGTGTTATCTTCGATCAGAAATTGTTCAATATTCAACTTTGTTCATGCTGCCTTAATAAAGCACTGCTGAACAGGAAAACCAGAAACCTGATTGCTTCCTTTCTGGGAATGGAAGTGTCTAGCCTAAGGCATGGGGGAATTTCTCTC
This sequence comes from Acridotheres tristis, assembly GCA_037013685.1. Taxonomy (NCBI): domain Eukaryota; kingdom Metazoa; phylum Chordata; class Aves; order Passeriformes; family Sturnidae; genus Acridotheres; species Acridotheres tristis. Next base: position 62,434,685 of record CM072919.1, on the reverse strand, counting down.
CCTTTCTCCTGCTGTAATGCTGGAAACATTTGAAATTTGTTCAAGCCTCTATGGGAAGCCAACATAGACTGCTCTGTCTTTCCCTCCAGCACAGAACAGCGGCTGGCAAAACAAATAAGTGCCACCACAGCTTTCATGGTTGCCATTAGGCAGCCCAGGACTCCTGGACCCTGGACATACAGGATAATGCAAGAAATGAGAGAGATTCACCTCCTCTCTCAAATTCAGCAGTAGCAATGAGGATCTTCTTCTATTCAGGAAAAACTGAAGTTGTATCACGTGACCAGCCTCTTTTGAGGCATCCTAGCTAAAGGCATGGTTTCCATACCACTGAAAAGGGCTAATGTGGCAAAGGAGTTACAAATGTTTGACCTTACTAGGATTTCCTTGTTGTGCCGTTTGGTCTTCCCTCTCTTCCACATGTTGTACCTATTCCCAAGCAGTTTGTTGAACTAAAGATAATTAATTTCTGCCAGAATGATTACTTTAGGCTTTCATTTTGTGAAGAGAAGCCTCATTCTTGTGATGGCCAGAGCCGTAAGAATTAGATTTCCCTTCTCTTCTGTGCACACTGCACCAAAACCATTTTCTGGGTACCAAGTGATACCAAGTGGTGACATAAAGTGTGCACTGAAGCTTTAATGTTTCTAGGAAATAACTTATGAACCATTTGTCTATTGCAGGAGACCACACAGACAGGTATAAAGTGGTATAAGTCAGGATTGCAATAGGTGGAGTTTCAAGCAGAGAAGCTCAGGGGCTCTGTTGGGCAGGGAGAGCAGCTCAGCCAGTGACCTTGTGGAGCAAATACCAGTCTGCTACACTGCAGGATAGATTCCGGACTTTTCAGTGAGTCTGGCCTGAACAGGACTGGTCAGGTGCAAAGACAGAGCATGCCAGAACTGATTTTTCCTTTAAAAGTGCGTGCATCTGTCATGCAATGTTTTTCCCATCTAGCATCAGGGATTAGGTTGTCTGTGAGGTCCAAGCACATGAGCTTTTTAGTCGTACGTTTTTATCAAGAAGCTACATGTTTATATCACTTGTTGAACTTGAGATTTATACTCTGGCATTTGGGTGAGATGTTTAAAAATAAAACATTCTTTTATTTGCGTGCAAAAGTTCCCTCTTCCCTGTGTTGCATCAGAGCAGCAGTTGTTGTGCTCTGCTTTTTTCTTTCTGGGACTGTCTGTGACAGCCACCAGCCATCTTATTTACAGTCATTAGCGCTAGGAAATTGGAAACTGCAGCTACTGGAACATGATTATCTTCATGTCAAGTTTGTCTTTTACTGTAACACAGCAAAAGAAATGTTTGTACAGCTAATAAGACATTTATCTAGAGGTAAACAGAAGTGCCATGTCCTTGTTGAATGAGCTGCTGATGTAGAGCTAATTTTGGACCTGCTTACTAGAAGTGGGGATACAGAAGAGTGACAAAAGGTGACAACCTCCCCCAGCCCATAGCCCCTTTATAATCAGACGCAGAGAAGCCTCTAAAGCAATTGCAGCAAGATTTAGATAAGAACCCTGAAGCAAGCAGAGGCTGGCGTCTTTGTTAGCCTCTAGGAAGGGACAGTCTTGTGCAATGTTTAGTCAAAGGCTTATACCACTCGTAAAAGTTCTTGACTGAACAGCAGTCTAGTTAAATTTCCTCCAGTTCAGTGATCAAAAGCTAAAAACTCCTGACTGTGAAATCCTTGTTTTATGAAGATAACAGTGCATTTTTGTCATTGAGGAGTATGAAGAATTAAATAAGACATAAATCTGTCAGTGGAATGAACAGTTTTGAACAGTGCATGCTAAAGGTCTGTTCTGTTCCACAGGTATTAGTGTTTCATTGTACATATTACTTTGTTGAATTCACAAAACTCACAAATGTACAATTTAGAAAATGTGTGAAAAACAAAGAGACAAAATACCTCAATTGCTAAAGCAGCCTTTGATTTTATTTTCTTAATCTTAAAAATATGGTTTTTTATGGCACACAGTATCAGAATCAGCACCTTTGCATTTACAAACCACAGAGAAGCCCTGTCAATTTGTTTCCCTAGTTCCGACTTTTAAATCATGCAGAAAACCTTACTCTTTGTTCCTTTTTTCTATGAAAAGCTTAACAGCACATTGCTGCAACAAAATCACTTTATGAGGGTTCCATTCACAAAATAAATTTGCTTCACATTAAATGTTGATTTAGTAATTTCATCTTAAATTAAAACTATAAGGCAAATGCATACATATATACACACAGTGCAGCTTTTGTGATGTGCTATCTTATCTTGGTTTCTGTTATGCTCCAGTTCACAAGAGTATCATTAGTGCAAATTAATGAGATTTAACTATACAATTGTCTTTTAATAACCACTTAGACATATTTCAACTAATTTAGGCCAGTGTACTGAGTTAATTTTCAGCATCTGATTTGGCGAGTGATTTCTCAAGCTCCTCTACAGGATTAGATTTCTTCTGGTTTGGGATAGCAGGCAGGACACAGCTTGGTTTTAGATTCTCTCCTGATAGACCAGGCAAGAGAGAATAGAGGATATGACTCTGGGAATGTCCTTTTTTCGAAGATCTGGCAATTGGAGCTGATGGGAGAATAACTGCACCAGTTCGTAGGGATTTAAACTTAGCATTCTGAGATGGTAGCTGAACTAGAGGAAAGAGAAAAAAAGAGAAAGTGCGCAGAAAGTGAAAAGCATGGCATTTTTACAAATGATTTTGCAACTTTCCTTGAACTGTTGTCTCTTACTGTGTGTACTGAAGCCTGTACTTGAAAAATATAATAAAAATATTAATAAAAAATTGTAAAACCTGGCAAGGCTTATCTTCATCTGAAGAAAATAACTCCAGTGTTAAGTGACTGATTTTTGGTTTAGTGACCAGTAAGTCTTGAAAAGTTCAAAGATTTACTTTTGGTAAGCAGAGAACCTATAGTTTGCCTGGAGGAGACTTGGTCTGTTTGGAGAAATTTTCACAATACATTTTTTCATCAGAAACCACAGGCTGACTTTAACAGAAGTGTTCCAAAAATGCTCTATCACTGAAGATAAATGCTGATCAAAACCTAAAGAAGGTGAAATGTAAGAATGTGGGATGCTCTGTCTGGGTTTCTCTAGGCACAGTCAATCATGAAGACAGATCCACACATGCTCTGCTATTCACAGGCCACAAAAGTAGCCCATTACCAAGACACACACCCAAACACATGAGAGGCACACCCGTTATGTATCTCTATTGTTTGGTAAGAAACGGAGGATTTAGACCATCCTTAATTTCCACCTCACCAGTGTAACACTGTTTATGCTTTAAAGCTAATATTGTTCTGTATTTTCTCTGAATTGAAATCCTCAGGCTCCCTTATTCAGACAACTTCCTAATTTCCTGATTTTTTAAAAGGAGAATTCAAAACCTTAATTGTAGACCTACTTTTCTGTGCTGTCAATTTATTGTGAATAGCATTAGATTATTTTCATTTTATCTCCATTTTATTCACAAGCTCTTTGTATAGAAACAATGTTTTTCTACAGTTTAAGCAAATGAAGAGTTCTTTCTGGAGTTACGCTATCTCTGTTTTGGCTACAGAATCTTATTGCAATTTTTTACATTCATTTTTTCTTGGTTCTTCTTAGTTTCACCTGAGGAAGGATAGAGTCATAGGTTTTTCCTCTATGAGAAAAGCCTCCTCTGAGTCTGATGGGACCAATTGGCAAATCAAAACCATGATATTATTTGATGCATTGGCCAGGAAATCGAAATTAAACTAAGACACTTGGTTATGTTCTCATTGCATTTGTGATTTCCTTCCATCTGCATATTTGTGATTAATTGTCTGAGAGGCTATTAACACTTTCCTCTGAAGTGTTCTAGATGGAAATTTTGTGTTTCATTTAATTTGCCCCATTGAAAACAAATGTTACCTCTCTAATGTCTGCAGTGGGCCCTCACTGCATACATTTGTCTATTCATATCTGTATCTATCTATTTTAACCATACACATGGTGCAAAAGAGGCTAAAGTTCTTGTCATAATCCCCTGTAGCATACATCTTATACTAATTTAATTATTGATTATTTATTTTTCAGGTCCAGTACTTTTCTACAGCTTACCAGGTAAGCTTATGATTACACTTACCTTACGATTTAGGGCAAAGCGAGATCATTTAGAGAGGATTTAGAAAGTTGGTAGATTCTTTTCTTTTTGAGCTAATTTCAATTACTATTTAAGTTATGATTACCTGAGCAGACAGTGTTTACCACAATGGTCTGGCCTCTAGCAGTGTACTGTAATTCATAGATCATATTTAAGATTCATTCATGTTTAGAAATTTAGGAAATGACTTCTCCTTTTCATTAAGAAACGCCAAACCATTAATAATTTGCTCTAGTTGGTGTTGAATTTGTGTGAATCTGAGAGGGCTGTATACTATAAAGGGGCCCATTTGTTTTCTGGCACATGGTAGAGTGCTTTGAGTTCACTGAAATTTTGGTGTGCAAACCAAATATTGAGAGGTTCGCTTGTGTCCCTCTTTGGAACATAGTCATATGTTAATATACTCAAAGTTCATGTCTGTGTGAAAAATATCCATAAAGCTTTATGCACTTTATGTACATCACTAAAAGCCTTAAGTGATGGATTTAAGTAGGCCAAAAGTGCTGTAGCTTAACTTCACCCCCATGACAGAGCAGCCATCACAAACTCATGCTCATTCAAAGAATCCAAACATCAGTGCTTTCCACATTGTCCCATATACTGTGCTCAATTTAGGATATTCGATTCAGGATTTCAGGACTGGTACATGGATGGCTCTGAAACAATGCATAAAATGAGTAGTCTTAGTACATGTATTGAAACACATGAGCGTGGACCCAGAGCTGGGATTTGTGGGAGGCAGAGCCCTTAAGGCTCCTTAAGGAGGTACATACAGCAAAAGCACCATTAATAATTCACATCCAGAGGGCAGAGTTGGCCACCAAAGACCTAGTGGTATAATAGGAGCTACTGGTTCAGGAAGCCTTTTCCACTTAGCAGACTCTGGAGTGGCTGCTATTACAATGTGCAGAGGCAAAAATAAGGCTGTCAGAAAGGCATTGCCCAAGGAGTATGGAGTCCAGCAGAAGAATGGGTCTTGGATTCCCCTCCTTTGCAAGCAGTGGACCACAGTGGCCTTCTGCAGAGAGGTGGCTTCTTTGTGGAATGCTTTACTGTTAACTTGAGAAAGAAGAAAGTTCAAGTCATGATGAATAATGGCAAAAACAACCACACATCTCCAGAAAATATTGTTAAATGACCTGTAGAAATAGATTTTAAATTTGTTTTTTTAAATTTGTTGTTGTTTTGGAGTTTTTTCCCAGCAAGTAATCATGTCACTTTTTGTGCATCAGACACACGTTTTCTCCTCTGATGTCTCCAGAAACATCAGACCTTAACTACATGAAGAAGTGACAGCAGCAGAGAGTTATCTAGAAATCCCATATTTGTTTGAAAAATTATTCTGGCATTTTATGAGGAATGTGTGACAATCTATTTTTTAGGGGTTGTTGGAAGCATTGCATAATGAGATAGAAAGAGTGTCTGGGGGATGAAGCAGAAGAGGAGATGCAGTCTGTGCTGAAGCTACTCAGGAAGCCATGTGGAAGATCTCTCACCCTGGGGACATGTGAAGGGTGAGAATTTATGGTTTAAAGTCACTTAAGTACTCTTCAAAGGCTACTGTTTCATTCCTATTTTCCTCTTTCTAATGTGTATTTTAAAATGTTTTTACTGAGATAATTTCTTCCTTCTTTTGTTTTTTATTGCCCTTCCTTTTTTTGGGGAGATACTTCTTCTTTCTGTTAGTGTAGTTTCAGTTCTCATTCTAGTTTTTGCTTATTTTATTGTTCCAGCTTCTTGGTATTAAAAATAGTAGTGAAACACAAATATTTATACTCAGTCTTCATTGCTGGAGCACTTTGTCTGGATAAAGGCTATGTCCAAAAGGATAATACTTTTAGGGCTGGATGGAGGATGAGTGAAATCTCATACTGAAATGAGACTCTGAAACAGTTATTTAGAAAGCATCAGGAGCAAATATGTCATTTGTGTTAACAAGAAATATAGTCTATTTTGCAAATTATTTTGCTTTTCTGTTACTGGCTTGAACTAATGTTCAAGCAGTAATGGCACCTGGATAAATGTGCTGTGTTGGTTAATGAAACCATGATTCTTAATTGTGACAATTGTATCTTATTTGTAAGACAGCTTTTGGCATGAGACTAGAACTAAATTGTTGACCATTTGTATGAACTAATGCAAGAACAATTATGAAAGAATTTTTAAAAGATTTTGCTTACAGCTATGACTTAACTAGAAGACACAGAGAACACGAGTAGAAAGATTAAAAAATAGAACACTTGCACCTGGGCTTTTAAAAGCAATTAAAAGCAATTAAATTATTTTCTTCCTTCTGAGCAGAGAGAGAATACCACCTCAGTAATTCAAACACCTTTTCTTCTTCCTGTCTGATATAGAGAACAGCAGCAGTGAGGATTCTGTCTATATCTCTACCCCATTTGATGGTCTCTATAAGGCTGCCTCTGCCTCATTTCTAGTAATATTGTCATCATTGCAGAATTGCTTCTGACCTTCAGATTATAAGCAGCAGGAAATCTTAAATTTAGGTCTGAATATTTTAGGACCTGGCTGATCCACAGAATGACAATTAGTAAACTGTGAATCCTCATCTAGTATACAATAGAGATTTGTGTGTTGTGGAAGACAAGAATGTGAGATTAGGACGCTGCTGGGAGTAGGGCTGGTGTCTGTGTATGAAGAGCACCCCAGTTCCTGGCTTGATCCAGCCTGGAACAACCACAGTCTTGACAGTTTGCTAAGACTCTGGGAGTGGGGTGAAGCTCTCCTGCTCTTTGAGACCACTGCTTCCCCAAGCTGAATGTGACCAGCAATGTGCCCTTGCAGAAGCACAGCCAACAGTGTCTGGGGCTGCATCAGGAAGAGCACTGCCAGCACATTATGACAGGTGATTCTTCCCTCTACTCAGATTGGGTGAAACACATCTGGAGTTCTGAGTCCAGTTCTGAGGCTCACGGTACAAGAGGGAGGGGGATATACTGAAGCAAGTCCAATGGAGGGCAATGGAAATGACTAAAGGATTGGAGTGTCAGCCTTAAAGGGGAGGCTGAAAGAGCTGGAACTGTTCAGCCTCAAGAGGAGAAGGCAGCTCAAAGGATCTTGTCAATATGTATAAATGTTTGATTGTGGGGAGTAATGGAGAAGGAGACAGACTCTTCTCAGTGGAGTCCTGTGGAGGGAAAAAGAATCAATGGCCACAAATAAGTAATAAGAACCTTTTTCCTCTCAGTGTAGTCAAACACTGGAAGAGAAGGCCCAGATAAACTGTGTAGTCTCAATATCCATTCATAGAGATATTTAAAACAAAATTGGGTGTGATTTCAAAGTGCTGTAGGCTACTGCTCTGTGGACAGGAGGGTGGACAGACAGTCTCCAAAGGTGTCTTCCTACATCTGCCATTCTATGATGCTGTGAAAAAGCAAACATGAAACCTCTCTCAAGCCCTCAGACGCCAGCGATGGGGGCACACAGTGTGATACTGTAACTGACACTTGTCTGTACTTACTTTTGTGGGCACTGTGGTTGGGTATTGGAGCTAGGCTGTTCTGTACAGGAATAACATTTTTCATTTTGTATTGGCCTATGGACATCCGCTGAAAACTTCTACCTGTGAAAGAAAATTATTATGGGAATAATTATAACTAGTGTGGTGCACTGTGCATTTCTGGCTTCCAGAAAAGAAAAGAACACTTACCTAGTATTTCTCAGAAATGTGTAATAACAAGAAACCACTGGCTGAAAAAAAAGAAGCTGTTGCTTAGTTCACTTTACACTCATAGAAAGGACTGATTGATTTAGTATAACCTTCATATATAACCTTATCACTTCTTCTCATGTAAAATAGCAATAAGTCTTAAAGTAGGAACAGTTTATTAGGTCTCTATATTTAGACTCTAAATCTCTAAAATTATTCAAATTGATGATTTGATTTCAGAATCGAAGCTTTAGTTTGCAAAATGCCCTGGTAGGGTCTCAGCCTTTGTAAGTATTAAAACACGGAGTTCAACTGCTGGTTGGAAAAGAACATTGAAGGCTATTAGCAGTAAAGATGAGCTTTGAGAGGGGTTATTTTTCAGATGAAAGTACATCACAACAAATGGCAATATCATTTTCACCAAGAAGAATATGTGCTGGAAAAGGAAAGGTTAATTGGTTAATTCTGACATGTCACGGGTTAAGATTAAAGTTAACTTAGGTTTAATACTATTAGAAAAGACAGTATGTTAGATGTTATATTTCATCACATAAAGGACATGTCTAATACTGAAAAAAGTAGAAACTCAAGCACCAAGTCAATGTTTTCACCAGATCTTTTTCCTGAGCTGATCTTACTCTGTGATGCTTAGGTCCCTCAAATTATTTTTCTTATCACCAAATCTGTGGTGAGCCATGTAATGAGTTGTCTTGGCAAGCGGCTGCTCATCCAGCATGGCTTTGCAATATAGCTCATTGAAGAGCAGGCATATGCTCTGTCAGCACACAGAGACAAGGGGAGACATGGAGTGCATGTAGCAGGACATCCTAAGCAGGAGGAAGAGATGGAATTATATTAATTGCCTTTGTGGCTTTGCAGTTGGTACTTGAAAATACCTATGTCTTGTTTGGTTTTGCAAGATAAAGCTGTAGAAAAATAGTTGTAGAGCAGCTGTAGAGCAGCACTGAAGTAGCTGTCACGACTGCTGTAAATATGTTGCTGACTAAACAGATTCTGTGTGGAAGGAGTTACAGTGGTGTTTGTCAGGCAAACCACCATGTCAGTGCAGCCTTCAGCTCAGCGTGGAGCAAGGTTCTGGTCCAAAAGCCACAACAGTTGATAGACATTGGGTCAGTCTGCTGGATCTTGTGGCTAAGCTGATGTGTTTGAGCTACAGCATGAAGAATTTTATATGAGTGAGTTCTGCCTAATAGAAATAGACTTCAGTTTGCCTTTCCCGTGTTTCACTCTTTATCATCTCTAGTGTCTAGTTGGTAAATTTCTTCTATAGACAGTGCATCTGCTTTGCAGAAAGACCTAAATATATAAAATTCCAATACAGCAGAGAATCAATTGTTGCTCTCATTAGAGCAGTTCAAGTTATATTGGTTTCTGTGATGCTTATGCTGAGAACTAATGGCTTATTGTATATGTACCATTATAGCTTTGATGATGGGAGGTTGTTGTTGCTATCAAGAGATATGTTCATTGCTTAAATGGGGATATCTGTCAGCAAAACAACACTACAAAACATAATCATGTTTGCAAGGATGATATGACTTCTTGGAAAAGAATCCTTGCTAAAAGTTTTGGCATCAAGTGGAAGTAGTATTCTACTTTTCCTTTCTATCTGTTATAACATCTGGAAAAATAATTTTTCTCTCTTTGATACCTCATCTTTGCTGTACCCAAGAGCACACTTATGATTGCACTTATTTTTGAATAAATGAAAGGAAGCAATTTCATTCTTACAAAATGGAAGACTGCATTTGGGTTTTTTTACAGGTTGTTTTTTAAAATTTTTCTTTGCATTTAGGAAGGTGAACTACATAGTGGTGCATTTTGTGTAAAAGTTGTTGATGTTATGAATGTTTCAGAGTAAATTGATTCTTAAATTTGAGAAAGCGACAGCCACACTGATCAGCTTTGCTCTGCCTTCCTAGCCAAAAAATTCTTCCTGTTGAACTACACTATACTGCTTATACCGTCATAAACTTAATAATAACCCATTTTTCACATTACCTATGCAAGCAAATAGAAGGTACTGGGCTTCTGCAATAAAACCTGTAATAAAGTATCAACTTACATCTGGAAATTTAGTAACCTAAAAGAGGAGTGGGTGATAAGCATCTCAGAACAGTCGCATACTTGAGACAGGCTTCTTATTACCCATATCACTTGAAATTTCTCTACTTTTACTACTTTTCCCCGTAGAATATAGATGGCAGTGCATTTTACAAAAAAGTGATGATTGCAAAGCTCGTAAGTACAAAATGTTTCAGATTTTTGATGGTAGCTCGATACTGTGGCTGGCAAACACTTGAAATTTTGAAAGTTTTTAGTATAGACTGTTTTTGCTCTTCTCAGTGGAGAGTACTAATTCTGAGAGAAACCAGTGATGCCATTGGTAGTAGTAGGGTAATTACCTTACTCAGTGCTACACACAGCAACTCTCCCCTTTGTGTAAGTGTTAATGCTCAGCTGGTAAATTGACTCAACTTTCAATCCCGGGAGCACAAAAAACAGAACAAAAACCTTCAAAGGCTTTAGCACATATATGTGCCAGCTGCCTTTGTAGCAAGTGAGCATAAAAATTAGCTTTGACTTTGACAATAGTCATGGTCATGCAAGACAATCAACACTGAGTGTCAAATAGAGAAAATAATTTACAGACTGTGTTTCCTTAGATTATTGATACCCAGAATCCTGGCCTAGGTATTCAGTGATTAGGAAATTCCATGTAGTCCCCCCAGTCATGAATTGAGAAATGAAGTATTAACACTTCAGTGTCTTCAAAAAACAAAAACATTTTTCCCCCCAACTAAGTCTCCCACAGAAAGAAATAAAGAAAAATCAATTTGAAAAAAAAAAAAAACCCAAACCAAACCAAATCAAACCAAACCAAAAACCCCAACAAACCCCAACAAAATATATTTTTCCTTAGAGAGAGGGCTGCCTGCACAGCGTTGCTGGCTGTAATTCTGGGCTGGAACCCAGACTTTGCTTCTGATCCCTGTAAGTCTAGCAGGCACAGCACACTGGAGACCTGGAAGCCCTGGAGCTCATACAGTAAATGCAGTTCTAATTCACAGAAAGTCAGGTGGCTTTAATTACAGGGGCCAACAGATTTAAACCACACACATAGGCATGCAGGGGGATAAGCAGATCTTTTTATCACGAAGAAATGTGAAACAATATCTGTGTTGTGCAGTGCATTTCTGTCAGAATGCAATTCTCTTCCTCCTTAGAGGATTTTAATTCACATGTTTCAGAGGAAGGTTCTTTTTGCCAGCTACAGGAATAATTTTATTGTTGGAAAATGTTGCTAAGGGGAGTTAGGACAAAGAAAACTGGGCTTAAAGGAGACTCAGGTTTTTTATTTTCTGAGATAATAAACTGTCAGAAGTAAGACTACTTACTTTCCCTTTGGGCATGCAAAGACAGCTCCATTGTAATATCTAGATTTTTGTCATAGGATGTTTGCAGAAATATTTTTTCTAGGAAAACCACCTACCCTTCCATCCAGAAAGACGAGGATTTAACCATTTTCTTAGGACTGTAGTTAGGACTGTACTACAATATTAAGAAAAATCTATAATCACATTTTAAATAACATGGTAGTTACTTCTACATCAAATGTATTAATAGTCTATCAAATTCCAACAGGAAATTTTCCCAGAAATAGTTGTCCTCCAGTTTCGTTTATCCAGTTTGAGCTCATTCCTGCTACTGCTGTCAAGTTCAGTGATCTCAAATATCTTAGCCTCACTGTACCGTATTATAGTGAGATTGTAAAGAACCCTGCAGGTGTTGTGTTCCACATATAAGCTGAACCTTGCAGAATTTAGTGTAGAAGGAGTCGTGCAGAAGCAATCATTACTGGGCATGTGGAGACTGAGGCTCCTATGGTTGAGTGAGTAGCTGAAGAGTGCATAGTAAAAAAGTAGTGACACCTATGGAGCAGTTCTATTAAGCTTTTAGGAATGTGGCCTGATGTTCAGGAAGTGGCGCTTTTTAAATAGTTCTTTTTTACACTGAAAAGCTATTTCCAGCCTTTATTTGCACAATGTACGTATAATGGCCTGTCATTCTGAAATTGCTGTCTCTGCTGTAGTTGCCAGACATGTGTGCAAAGATTTGCTTTTTTATAGTTCACTTTGCTTACAGTTCAGTACAGTTTGCTGTACTATCATGCAGCTAACTGGGGGCTCTTCTTAGGGTTTCTCACTCCTCCTTCCACTGAAGGGTAATGGCTCATGTCTCTTGGGTTAAGTGTAGATTAACTTATTGTAAAATTTTTACTCCTTTTAATGGTTTACTGGAAAGTTTAGGGTTTGCTTTTGCTTGCTTCATTTTCACTTAGGTATTGCAGTGGTTGGAAGGCATGCTAGATGTGTTTAATTTTGGCATGGGACTAACCCCAAAGGAGATGAATTTGGAGACACTGATATGTTAAACTCCAGAATGCAGGCCAGCCAGGCAGATTCATTTAAACATGGATGTGAGTCAAACAAAATACTAGATCCCAAATCCAGCCAAACTCTCTTCACCTTAGAACTCTAATGATCTGCTTCATTATTATTGCATTACAATTTCCAGACCACAGCATAAAAGCATTTGTCGCATCTCTAAACTTAACAACATGTATTCAGCTTTGGAGAAACCATAAGAAGAGCACATCAGACCAAAGAGCTGGCACTCAGGGTGGCATTTAGGGTGGGAAGGGATGCCACGGCAGCCTGAAGTCAGAATATACCTGCAAGGTTAAAGTGGCATGGCATAAAGCTGTCCAGTGTGGCACTGCACCTGCCTGGATCCAGAAGCAGCTCTCAGCACAGTTACAGATTCGAAGGCAAGTTTGTTCCCTTGCACATCCAGGACTAGAGGTGAACACAAGGCAGCAGGTGTGGTAGTGGGTGTTAATGTGCAATTCACAAAGCACATATATGACCTGGAGGCACTAATTGCTCAGGTGACTTATTTGCTTCCTAGATACCTGCATATTTACTTGCTCATCAGATCTACTTAAATCTCCGATTTCCCACATCTAAGCACCTTGCTTCAGCTTTCAGCTGATGTCCCACCCACATGCTCTCTGGTATGGCCACATAAAGAAACTGAAAAAAAAAATTAAAAATAGAAATGTTATTGGTCTCTACCTTTTTTCTGACTCAGCTTGCCACATCAGTAGATATTGTAGGGTTTAGGATATAGAGAAGGAAAAGATTACCTGATGGAGAAGTGGGAAGTGAGGGAAGGCAGGGAGGGCATAAAAGCACATGGTGAGATCTATCAGAGTTTAAGCCATTCATCAGTTTGTCTGAAGAAGTCTTAGTACAGACTTTGTAAGAGAGTCTTTTGTTAGAGTCTGTGCTCCAGGGATCATCCAGCAAAGCCTGGCAGCTGCCTGTGCTGTCCAGCAAGTTGTGCTCACTCCTACTCTTTTGAGATTTGTGTGGATAGGTACTGGAGCTGGAGGAGAAGCTTGACATTTTGCTTTGGGAAGCAGCTAGGAAGGAATTGCCTGCAGTGATTGAAGGGAAGCTCTGGGTGGTGATGGGTGGGAATCCCTGACATGCTGATTGCTTCTTTTCTGCTGTGAGGTACTTAGTGTCTGTGCTCTTTCTTTTAAAGTCAGGGGTGGTCTTACACTCATCTGAAATGTCTTTGCAATTTTTATTCATAATGCAATCAAAACGGGTGATGATAGCATCTACTTCTGAGGTCTCTTCTCCAGGATATTGATCCCTGCTTCTCTCCTGACTGGTTTTCATATCATCTTTCTTCTTTTTGCAAGAGAAGATCTGGTTCAGCATACTGAAGCGTCCTTCTTTCTTTAAAAGTCTGCTTTTCTGGGAGGGAAACTGTTGAACTGACTCAAATCTACTGGAAATACAAAACAAAATGTGTTGTCAATATTACCAAACAATGAGAAAATACCGTATTACTCAATGAAAGAAGCAATATTCTGTCCAGATACATTTGCATAGGTGGTTCAAGAAAATTAGGATCCCAAATTTGTAATAAACAAAGACTGAAAATGCTACTGTGCTACTTCATTCTTTCTTATTGGTGAATTGCCTTACAATCATCTTAATGTAAATTAGCTATCTGGGAAAAAACAAACAAAATTTTCTGGATTCAGCATTTACCAAATGTGAAGATCTAATGATAATGAGAAGAACATGCTGTGATCTTTTAAGTCAGGTAGTCCTTGTATTATGTCACATTTGGAAAAAGGTATTTCCAGTCATTGCAAACTCTGTAAAAAAAGTCACTAGTTCACCATTCCTGTAATTCCTTTCCCCTTCCCGCTTTCCTCTTTCTCATTTGCCCTTTCCCTTGCCTTGCTTGTGCTAAAGAGTGCCAGCATAGTTTCAGATTGGTCAAGGTAATTACCTACACTGGAATTGTTGCCTTTTCCAAACTAGAAATGAAACCCAAGATAATTTTGGTATAGGAGGTAATATAAAAGTGGATCTTTATTGAAGGCCTTCAGGGGCAGTAATGAAAAGATGTCTACAAAAGCCCACCCCCCTAAGAGTGAGTATATGTTTATAGAAAATTAGAATAATTGACAAAAGAGCATCAATTAGGAGGTCAAATAGTGATGGAATTCTCCTGCAGGTGAAGGCCCTTCTCTGGAATCCCTCCCTTGGTATCTGCTGTACTTTGTCCATGAGAATGTATCTGGAAGAGTTGTTCTCAACCTTGGTTCCCAGGAAGAACCAAGATAGGAACCTTGTACCCTTCGGGGCTTGGAGCTCTGGAATTTGTTTTGTCTTTCTGCCTAGAGAAAGGCCATGGAAAATTACTGGGAAAACTAGTCACTACTACAATAGGCTACAGAGATACAAATGTATGTGTGAAGAATACAGAGAACATATAAAAGAGAAAAAGGCAAAACCAAAAATTGTATCAGTATTGCTGTAGTGGTTTTGAGACGAAATTTTGGCTAATCTCTGACCTTTTCTAATAGTCTCTAGAGTGCAGGGGAAAGGGGAGAGGTAATATTACCTGTGTCTCACATTTGGAACACAGGACATAATAATAACTTCTGACTGGAAAGGAGGGGAAAGCACAAAGAAATTGGGATGTAAGTGCATACTTGAAGTAGAAGGACAGAAACTAATTACATGAAAAGGAAGAATACATAGAAGGGAAGATTGTCACCAGTAAGTCTTTTGTTACACTTTTTAAAAGACAAGAACTCAGAATAAAAAAAAAAAAATCAAGGTAGAGAACTAAAGAAGGCTGGAATAGTACTACCAAACCTTTACTCTGAGGATGAAAACTTGAAATTTATTTTATTGTCTGTCAAAGAAGCTTTTGTGTTCAGTCTGTCTGTCTGATTACATGAGCACACAGAGAGTGCACAGAAAGATTTCAAAGAAGTGGAAGTTACATATACCTGAGGGCTCAAATTATTCTGTTATACAAGTTTTCTGCATGGAAGTGTCTGCGTAAGAGCTATACATCTTCAGAATCCTCTGCTGCTTGGTAGAGTAGTACTGCAACTAAAGTGAAGAGTCTTCAGTAGAGAACTGTAATGTTGCAACGTTGGTGGAAAATGAAATGAGTATTGGTTATGAATCAAGGAAACACCACTGAGGGCTCAAACGCTTAAGCAGCATTAAAAAAGCAATACATTTGTTTTCTAGTCAGTGGCAACATGTGAGCAAGATGTGAACTTTACTTTTACCTGCTCTCCTGAGACAGCAGCTTGATGCATGCTGTGTGCCCACAGTATATTGCGTATGTTAGAGGAGTGTTTTCATTGATGTCTCGGGGGCTGCTGTCTATCCCCAGTTCCAGCAGCGTCTGCACACAGTCAGCTTTCCCTGCTGCTGCCGCCCAGTGCAAAGGAGTCCTACAGGAAACGGGAAGTATCATTAAAATGGATGAACAGATTTACAATTGAAACCATTTATGACATAGTGAGGCGTACACAAGATATGCTACTTGCCCAGATTCATAATATACATTTTAAGAAATTCTCCAGCCAACTTATTCCACACCATTGTAGCTGCACTTAATTAGCTGCAGATAAAGTAGGTATGGGGCTGCAGAATGCCTATATATTATATAATAGCATCTCTTCCACAGCTGGAATTGTGAGTAGAAGTGCCTGAAGTTTTCAGAGCAGAATTTGAAAAAAACCTTCATAGTGACCACAGCATAGGGACAAACTCTTCTCATCTTTACACCACAAATAGAAGTAGTTGGCACAGGACTCTCCATGAAGGTAATAAGACAAGCCTCTCCGTGGTGAATGACAAGGACTGAACACATCTACTAGACTGCCACTTTGCCAGTTTCTGAGTTCTATGATAGGCACAGACCAGAGCACATATAATTGTTCTGAATATCTGCAGGAGAATCAAACTGATTTTGTGCTTGACAGAAAATTTGCATCTTGTATTTGGAAGCTTTTGTCCAGTTTCCAAACTGTAGTATTTTGCTCTTGTGAAAAACCTGAAAGCATGGACAACACTGCAAGAAAAGTGTTAAAGAATAAAAAAATAAAATTGACATTTTTCTTTCTATTCCTTTTCAGTTCCAGTGATTTCAGATTGGGTGTAATCACAACACAATAGAAGCACAATAGAATGAAAATCTTATATATGTATTTGTAGTGAAAAGCTTCTCTTCTCCCCCTCCAAGTATAATACATTCTGTGGAAATATCTGAGCACATGGAATAGGTGGCCATGTCTTAATGAACTTTGAAGTGTAGGCAATCTCCTCCCTTTGCTCTTCTTTCCATAGAAACACAGCCTTTTCAACTACATTTTAATGACGTTTAGAAACTTCTCCAGAGCCCTGTTAATTTTATTTCTGTTCCGTTATATTGTGCTTTTCCATGAAGAATGTATTATTTTAAGCACCTGAAGGCCTAAGCCAAGAAAACCTTGGCTTTTGCTTCACTGAGCAGAATAATTGATGTGAACAGCCAGCTGGTTCTCTTTACATTAAATAAATTTATGAGCAAAGTTCTAAGGAAGGTAGGTGTGGGGTGAAAAAGAGGAAAGATGACTCTTCTGTACCTATAAAATAGAGAAATAATCACAGAAGGTCTTTTCAGAATGGAAGGTGAGTGTCCTTTGGTCCTATAGGAGTATGGTATTTTCATCTTAAATACAACTAGAGAACACTGCCATTTCTTAAATACAAATAACGGCAGGATCCTGGCTCCAAGTTGCAGGATCCTGTTCTATTGTTTTGAAAAGAATGCTCACTTTTGATTGATAGAAGGTGAGTGGTGGCAAAGTCCTTACATAAATAATCTCTTTTTCTAGCACAAACAAAAAACTAAATATCATTCCTTCTAGTTGGTTATCATACTAAGTATGATACATGTGAGCTGGACTGGTTTGCAGTGTTTCTGAGCAAGCACAGTTCTCTGTGGAGTGCAGGGCATTACTAAGCCATGGCCTGTGAAACAGGAAACATGATTATATAGTAAACAGAGCTGGTCTCAGGTTATTAGAAAGGAAGCAGCAATTTCAGAGTTTCCATGGTTACCTGTCATCCACATCAAGGGCCTGCAGGTTGCACTTTGGGACTTTAGCCAGGTCACTGATGATATCACTGTAGCCTGCAGCAGCAGCAATGTGCATGCATGTTTTGCCATTCTCATCATCATAATTTATTATTGATGGCCCCTGCCAGTGGTCCAGAATGATGGAACACAAAATCCTGTTGCCACTCTGGAAGGAAGTTGAGAGAAGGAAAGTGTTTTAAAATGGAACTCACACCAGGCTAACTTCTCTGCTAGAGAATGCTAAATACAGTAATGGTATTCTTCTGTGTGTATACCAGAATCTCCAGATAAGAAAATCAAAACCTTCCAGTCTCCAGATTTTGAGGGATTGTGCTTACTTTATGAGTTTTCTAAAACACTGTGAACAGTGTAAACATAATAAATAATGAACCACTGCAAATATCTCCAGAAGTTATAGAGTGTAAATTACTTAACAGAAATTACTTGTGTTTTTTGCTGTTTTGCTAATCCAGAATCCAGAAACACAAGCTTATATTTTCCAACAGAAATTTAGGGCTGAAAAGAACCTCAGAAAACCAACTCATATCAGTAAGTCAGTCTCAGTATACTTAGAAAAGCCATGTCAAATATTTGTTCAAGTGCTTCTTGAAAACTTTCTTAGCTAGTATGCTCCAGTGTCTGGTGTCTTATAAAAAGTCAACATTGTTCTCTAACCCACAAATGAAATTGAACATTTTATATCCTGCCTTAGTGTAAACAGAGCAAAAAGAATTCATTACTTTTTTATAACAACAGAAACATAAGGTTGAAAAGATCTTTCTCTATGATCAAATTCAACCCCTGCAATCACTTGAAGCTATGTTACATCATCCCTTTCATAAACTTACCTTGTCCATTAAGCAATTAGGGTTTTTTTGCCCCCATTACTCTCAAAGGAACAGAGTTCAAGAACTTCTTTGCTTTAATGATTTGTATCTCTAATTTCTATTCAGACTCAGGGCTGATTATATCCTTTTATTTCTGTTCCAGCATTATTATTTAGATTAAATACTTCTTTCCTCTTACTGGTACTTGTTCTTCAGATGTATTTATAGATAATCATCACAACTCTTTTAAATTGTTCTCTTGCTGCTCTAACCAATCATAGTCTTTTCATTTTTTTTTTTTTTTTAATATCCTTTCTGTTTCTCTCATTAACCTAGTAACCCTTTTCCTTTTGTGCTTTAGTTGTGTTTCCTTGTGGAGGGATGATTAAAATTGTACTAGTCATACAAAGATATTTTGCCAGATCTTACACAGTGACACTGCTCTTCCTTATTTGTGTTAGAAATGCCTCTTTTGGTATGTCATAGAACAGCATTTGCTTCATTCACAGCTTTGTCCCATTAGAAGCTCCTAGTCATTTTAGAAAGACCTTTTATACCTCAGTACTTCTCTTCCTTAGCTGTTTCCAAGCACAGAGTTTCTAGTTTTGGGGAGGACCTTCTGTTACTAGCACCTAAGTGCATGACTTACACATTTTTTCCTATTCAATTTTGTCCTACTTGTATTACTCAAGATTTAAAGGTGATCCATATCCCTGTATGATATCTCATTGCCTTCCTGTTATTGTCTTTCAGTTTTTTATTATTGGTAGATTTTATCAGAAAGCTCCTGTATTATGTGCCAAGTTATTATGAAAATATTAAACAAGAGCAATATCAAGTCTTATCCTTTGGAAAGTAATTTTCTTTCAGCCTCTATTCAACTTTTAATCATACTCTTGTCTTCTGGTTTTTAAGACACAATTTCTTTTGCTTGTCTGTACTTTTGTATATTATTTTATAACATAGCTATTTATTCTAAATTTATCTTTTAAAGATGGCTAGACATCCATTACCTCAAGCCTCTTCTATACACTTTTCTTCTCTGCTCTTGGGATTCAGCTTCCTTCCATATTTTCCACCATTGAGAGGATACATTCCAGGTCCTTGGAACATTCTGATCTCACAATTACTCAGTCCAGCTGAGAATTTCCTTAATTTATCAAAACATCTGCCCCTGAAATCAGGAATTTTGTTTTACATGTACTTTGTTTACTCAGATGTTTAATTTAGAGTCTAATCTTGATCATGTAATTCAAGTTTATTTTCTATGGCCAGTATTTTGTAACTTCTTAATTAACTGTGTTTAAATTGTTGCTAAGTTATAGTTGTCTGAATATCTAATGAAGAGTGTTGATCCTCATGTTCAGGAATACTGAGGTCCTATGAATAACTGTTGTTTTTATTGTCAGATATGCCAGATACCAATATCCTCCATATTAGTTTAATTCCCAGTTATGTATTTTCAACATTAGCATCAGTGAAATCTCTAGTCATATTCAGGGCTAAATAAATTTAGAAGTCTATTACATATTTCTAGTACTACCACAATAAATATCTATCTGTTACCATCTTTCTCTAAGTCAGTTTTGATACAAAAAATAATTAACGTTAGCACCTTACTAGTTCTGTATTCATGTTCTAGTGACTCTACTATTCCTCCAGTTTTACACTGACTTGCTAAGTCCAAATTTCATACCCTGCAGCTACAGTTTCAGTCCGTCCATGTACTTGCACAGCTCTTAGCATTCACGTAAGAAATTTCCCACTGTTCTTACTGGCATTTTGTACTTTTACAGTATGTTTGGTCTCCCACCAATCTTCTGTTTTCTAGACTAAACAAACCATTTCAACCTCTCTGTGCAGGTCAAGTTTTCCAACCCACTTATCATACTTGATGCTTACTTGTGGCCTGTTTCAGTTTGTCTACAGTTTTTTTCAACCATGGCACTCCAAACAACATAATTATCCAGCAGAGGATTCTCTCTTGACGTTGGAAATTACTTCCTGTAGCCCACATGTACTATACTTCTGTTAATATGGTTAATCCCAGAATGATGTTTGTTTGATTTATATTGGCACCATAACTTGAAATCTACTCTCTTTTTTAATCTGCTGGTCTATCACTCTTAATTTTGCACAAAAAAACTTTAATTTTTCACAATTCTATATTACAGTGGTTTTTTTTAATTTCAGTAAATAGAAACATTATTATGATACTTCCCTGGTTGGACTGTCTATGAGATATTCACCTCCAAAGATTATTTGAACTGTCTTGAATGTGACTGATAGAGAATATGTGATGTGTGATAGAAGTCCCTGGTGGATTTTGATGGCATCACTCCTTATTCTTCCTCTGTGGGACATCTTGGATTGAATTCTAGGTCTATCATAGCAGGTTGTGCTTAGAAAAATGGTGCTATTGATGTCATTTAATGTGACTAAACTTGCATGTACTGCTCAAATCAGAAAGAAACAAAGAATTAGACTTTCAATGATCACTGTGTTTGCCACATGCTTAGCAAGGCTTCTGTTCCATGTGATGAACTTTTATCTTATTGTTACTTTTCAAGAATTTTTGTGTTTTATAACATGGGATTAAACTGATTATTTTACATTCAAACATACTATACCTAACAGCTTCTTATCTGAGGAAGCAATAATTGCTTCGAAGATGGCTACAAAAATTCTGCCTCATTTTAACAATTCAATCAAATTGTTACTTCGATTTTCTAAGTAATGAAAGAATATTTCCTAATATTTGAACCTTCTGCTGAACGAGATTTCTGGGCAACTGCTCAGTGGCTTTCCAGTTCTCTCTTCTTAGGAATGCTTTCTTATCTTTAAATTCATCTTGGCTTTTTTAAATTGCACCCAAAATTCTCCTAAAATGCTTACAGTGCCCTTATTCTTTGATTGATAGCTTTGAGCTGTGGTCATCAAAAATGTAGTGTTCCCGTGGTAAATTTACCACAGTACTATTGTTAGACCAGGATGTTCTCTGGTAAATTTACCATAGGAAAATTATGTATTTTTGTAACCTTACTGTATGCATCACTAAATTTCATCTTCCCTTTTTGTATTAAAATTCTTTTCAGCAGAGATTCAAACATTCTGAGAGATTATCAGTTATTTTTGCTATGAGTTTCTAAATAGTGTTGCAGTCCTTCTCCCCCCACCCACCCCCTGGCCCGGGTTTTGTTACACTTTTGTTCCATCTCACACTTTTATCTGCTTCCACCCATGGCTGATTCTCCTCTGTGAAATTTTCTTCCTTAGATCCCTCATCTCAATGAAACACACTTTGTTGTCCTAGGGTGACTTTACTTGTCCCAAACCACGACATTTATGAAGAAGAAATGTTCTAAAGCCTGGGTCCATGAGCCCCTGTAAGAAAATCTCTCTTTGTGCTTTATGCAAATTTTTGTCTGAGATTTGTGTCATCTCCAGACAGTGGCAAGCAGCCAATTCACTAACAGGGTATTTAGCTCTGACACTTGATTACAGCTCCTGTTTCTGTAAGTTGGTTGATAAAAGTCAGACTTTTGAGAGTTGTGTCTCCAACTAAGAAAACAATTATTCAGAAAGTATCTATTGAATCAAGTACCATGAGGAGAATCCTGAACCTCTGGGACACTTTTCTAGTTTCAGCACTTCTTTCAGCTATGTCTACTCAATTTCTCCTCATTGTTGCTACAGCCATGGTTCTTATACTTCGGCCCTTTCTATGTCCAACTGACCAGCAGAACAATAATTTTACTTAGAAAGTGTCTTGTCACTTACATAATATTCTACTGTAACATTGCATTTTATTCTGCCAGATCTTCAGTCATAAACACTGATGTTTTATTTTGTTGACTGCACTAAATAAAGGGTTATCTTTTCCCCCTCTTCAGAACTAGATAGTGGGGTGTCAAAGAGGAGTCATATGAAAGGAGTCTGCTAAGCCTGCTACCAGTAATGGAGAGGTGGGAGGGGTAGAGGAACAAGCTATGGACCACTTAGCTGTTCTCACAAAACCTAGATAAAATATTTTTCTTCCAAGTAAATGCCTCTGGAGATTATATGGTTAGGTTGTATAAGTTCTCCTATACTTCCTGTCTGTATGAGCAAGCAGTTTAAAGCCTTCCTATATTTATCCAGCCATCTTTGCCAGGTGGAAATTCCCCACGAGAAGCTCTTGATGTTTCTTCTTATCATTAGCATTGCACTTCAGATCTGCTTGTGTTTTCCTCCTCTTTCATATTCTCTCATCTTTTGATTCCACAACTTTGAACCCAAAGCTTTGACCTTTTCTTTGATGTCTTCTGCTCTACCCCTGAGTGGCTTGAGATTTTAAGTATGATTTCACTCTTTTCTGCAGCAACAAACAAATACTTTCACCATTGCACTACTCTGGGAGGTAACTCACTTTTATAAAAAAAGCAAAAGAAATTACATTTACATAAGTATTTCCAACCTCCTCCTGGAAAACATCTATGTGCATCATTGGGTACTGTTTGAGTTTTAGGTTAGAGTATCCAAGCCTTTTTGTCTTCCCTCTTATTCTTCACAAACAGACATACATAGAACACTTTAATCTGAAATCAACTGTAATACCAGCAGGACCATTGGAAAATAAACCAGCTAAATGAAACAAAAATATTTTTCTCCTTTATTTTCATGTTTCATGAAGAAACATGAGCCATTTGAAGTATTTTTTGAGCAACCCATAGCAAAATTCAAATAAGTAACTTGTCTGGGCTTTTTCCTTTATAACTCCAGCTAAAACTATTATAT
Source organism: Acridotheres tristis (assembly GCA_037013685.1). Taxonomy (NCBI): domain Eukaryota; kingdom Metazoa; phylum Chordata; class Aves; order Passeriformes; family Sturnidae; genus Acridotheres; species Acridotheres tristis. The sequence goes on along the minus strand of CM072919.1, from coordinate 62,411,715 downwards.
TGATAAATACATCTTTCCATTCAAAGTAATTTTTTAACCTTTTTCTTTATTCTGAAATTCAGTATTTACCAAAAGCAGAAGCCATTCCACATTATTTTCCACATGGATCTCTTGACTGGATTTTGAAAAGCCTTGATCTTTAACTTAAGGCTATTCTAGCAGAAACTGTATGTTCAGTAACAGTTATACTGGCAAAACTCAACTATTCTTCCAATACATTTTTTTCCCTTATGTGATTAATTTCACCAAAGTGCCATTTTCCTCATATTCACATGCAGAGCACCGTAGCAGTGTATCACATCATTACTTTTACTGTAATACAATTTAGAATTTCATCCTAGAATCAGAGCAAGACAAATGTTGCATCAGCTGTGAGGGTAAGTCAAGTTGAAATCAGGTTCTAAGGCAGTATCAGAAAAACATGCCTATCGTGTTGTAGGTGCCCTGTCTGCTGTTTTGGGGATGGAGAATGCCAGACTCAAAAACAGAGTCATAATGTTGCTTCTAGTCTGCAGCAAACAGTGCAGTAAGAAATGTCCTTATTTTGGCAGTTAGGCTTGCACACATCAGTGCTTTCTCCCATGTATCAAGGACTTCCAGCATCTTCCCCTCTGCACCCAAGATTACAGAAAGCTAAGGAACGGTAACACACTCACTCTACCTTGGCTGCTGTCATTTCCTGGCTGCTAGATGGCTGAAATTGGCAGTGGAGAAGTGAGCAAAAATTCAGAGTACCCTGCAGTTTCTCTACCTTGACAGGACATGGAAAACTGGTCTCTGTGATGAGGAAAGAAACAAGTCATAATGCCATCTTCATCTTTCCTCCTGCCAGGGAAACTGCCAGAGATTCTCTGAATGCAGCCCAGGCACTGCACAGGGTGTGTTTCTAATGGCAAACCAATACAAATTAACAACAACTCCACTGACGCCACTGTAGTTACATTGGTGAGACTCAGCCCAGAGAGAAGCTTATTTGTCTTCTCCTAACTAGTGCTGAAGCTTTACACACCCACTGAGACAGCATCTCTGCAGAGTCAGAGTGACCCAGCTTGGTTAGACTTTGTGGTACTCTTGGAAAGAGAATGTGTTGTTGTACAGGAAGGTTTGTCCTGAGGTCCTCAGAGCATTTCTGCCTCCTGTATAGCTAGGGTACATAATATTTTTAAAATATTTATCCTTTTAGCAGCCTTAATATGTGTTGGAAAAAGGTACCACATGACAAAGGCAGTCATGGAGGTATGATTCTGGCCATCATATGTCTCTGCCTCTCTTACACTCTCTTTATTCAAACAAAACACTGCATGAAACACTGGCCAATTCTCCCTGAGAATTTATTTTCACTTGGAGTCTAAGTGCATATGATTTACTGTGTAAATAACTATGACTATGACTAAAATCACTTGGCAACTTTCCCCTGCTATTGCATTGTTGTAAGGACTGATTTCTCTGAATGAGCTGTTTACATGGTTTGGAAAAGAGGTAATTTTTAAAATCTGCACAAGAATAAGGATTTTTTCAATCAAGCATTTGTTTTCAAGTGCCTTTTGTCAGGCAAAGGAGATCAGGACATGTATAGATATGCAAGAAATGTGTTGCATATACATTACTCATATTCTGGCATCTACTGTGGTGTTACACATAGACTGTGTGCTGGGAAGGGGTCTGGCAATTATCCCGTACTTACCTACAGGCTTTGCCCAAGACAAATTCCTTCTAAGCTCAGTGGGACTTCTGCAATTGATTACCTCAGACATTTGATTGGCATGACAATTACATTGTCTACGGCATGTTCATACTTGAAGGGCTACTTTTTAACAGTCTATTATTTCAGCAGAAGTTTTTCTGATGATCTGTCTGTACTGGTGAGTTTTTATATCCATACTGCAAGTTTGCAGGTGATACAAATCTGGGAGAAGCTGTTGACACCCTCCAGGGCAGGGAGGCCCTGCAGAAAGACCTTGACAGATTAGAGAGATAGGCAATCACCAACCTATGAAGTTCAACAAAGGAAGGTGCCAGATTCTGTAGCTGAGATGGGGCAACCCTGGATGTACAGACTGGGGAATGGGAGGCTGGAGAGCAGTGCCATGGAAAGGTCCCTGGGGTTCTGGTCCATGGCAAGTTGAACATGAGCCAGCAGTGCCCTGGCAGCCAGGAGGGCCAAGCGTGTCCTGGGGGCATCAGGGACAGCATCAGCAGCCAGGCAAGGGAGGGGATTGTCCTGCTGTGCTCTGCTCTGGGGCAGCCTCAGCTCCAGTGCTGGGGGCAGCTCTGGCTGCCACAGTATAATGAAGTTATTAAAGTATTAGAGAGCACCCAAAGGAGGGCAACAGAGACTGAGAAGGGCCTTGAGGGGTCACAGGAGGAGCAGCTGAGGTCACTTGGTCTGTTCAGCCTGGAGGAGACTGAGGGGAGACCTCACTGCAGTTACAACTGCCTTGGGAGGGGAAGAGGAGGGGCAGGCACTGATCTCTGTGTGACCAGTGACAGGATCCAAGGGAATGGCCTGGAGTTGTATTGGAAGGTTTAGGTTGGATATCAGGAAAAGATTCTTCACCCAGAGGGTGGCTGGGTAGTGGATCAGGCTCCCCAGGGCAGTGATCACAGCACCAAGCCTGGAAGAGTTCACGAAATGTTTTGACGATGCTCTCAGGCATTGTGAGTGACCTTTGCAGGGCCAGGAGTTGGACTCAGTGATTCATGCGAGTCTCTTCCAACTCAGCACATTCTGCTGTGATTCTGTGATAACTTAAAGTGTCAAAATATGTTACAGCTATATAAAAAATGAAGGAGAACTCAGGAACATCCTTCAGCACTGGAATTTTGTTCTCTGTACCAAACAATTCTTAAAAGCCTCCCTGGCATGGTTTAGGTCAGGGTCAATTATATTTTCCTTACCAGTTCCTGGAGTTGATATGGATGCCAGATCATTCCCAGTAGGTGGTCTGTCTATGACCATCCTGTTTGGGAGAATAAGAGAGTATAGCAGCAGGGACACAGATTGTCCCATGATAGTTCAGTGCCAGACCCAGGACTCAAGCACATTCAATTCACTGTTGCACAGTGAATTGACAGTGTCACAAATATTTAGGGCACTTTATGGAAAAAGCTTCTGTTGGTATTAAACCAAGCTTATTTCTTACTCAAAGCTATTTGCAAACTGTATTCCATCTTGTTTTGCAACTTGGCAGCTCACTCTGTAGATCCCTGCTGCTATGCGATGTTCCAGGCTCCACAAGCAAGAGTTGTACCATTGCTGGAATGATAATATTTACACAAGAAAGTGATTTTTAAAGTGTATACTTAAAAAATGAATATCGAATATCTTTTTGACTAGTTTGTTAACAGTCAAAATTGTCTTCAAAGCTTAATGACATAAAAAAAGGAAATCACTACTCTTCCTTTCAGGCCATCTTTAGAAAACTGCATGAAACAAGGAGCATTGAAGGGAAAGAAATCTGCCTGAAACCAACTAGACAGTGAAACATGCTCAGCAAATGCATTTTTTTCTGGCCAGTCCAACAACAGACATATCTGCAGTAGAGAAACACTGGGTTTTAAGATGTTTTTGGAAGTCCCTCTGAATTCTTCTACTGTATGTAGCACACATGAGAAAATGGGGTGCTGGGCATAGAGAAGAAGTTATCCCTTGGGAGAAATTTGAGCCACCACTGACTTCCCTGGCCCCTTTCTCTGCTCTGGCTGGATAGCCAGCTGTGTCTTCGAGCTGTCTTGTAGCAGCAGAGACATTCTTTCCTAGAGATCCTGACATTTAAGTGTGCTTTCACCTTCCAAGTAATTACAGACAAACTGCAGTGCTTGGTCAGCCAAACACAAATTAATACTTACTTATGCATTTCTTTTACATTGTGTTTTATATATGCAGGTATTTCACTCTCTTCTCTGGAAACAGAGGAATGAAATAACTGCATTGTTGCTATGGAACAGATACACTGGCTTCTAATTTTTTAAAACTTTGCACTCCAAATCAGCCTCTTAAAAAATCATAAGCACATCTCCCCATGGCAGAATATTATTTTAAATAGCTTCTTTCTAGTTGCTTTCTTTTTATTCTTACAAAATTTTATTTCTTCACTTAAAAAAAATCTGGATTTTTGTTTATCCTTTAGTGGAAACCTGATATTTTCACATAATCAAGAGACTTTGAGAATGAGACAAAGAAAATTCTGATAAAACAAATAGGACAACTGGCAATGCAATGTGGCAAGATTCCAGATCTTCCCAGGCTGTTTCCAAGGTATTACTAATACTGTTATAGTATAGTACTATGTAGCATGATAGTGCATGCTGTATGGTATATATTATATTTTACTAGGATTTCAATAAAACCATTATCTAGAATTGTTAGAATGGTTTTACCATTTGTCCGATATCAGTTAACAGTTTTGTGTTTCAAAGGTGTGTTTCCTTTTCATTACAGTAATTAATGCTGGCTGAAGTAAAAGGAGAGAAATAATACCTCCTGAGACACTTCTAATAGACCTGTTTGCACCAGCACATAGAAATGCATGTGTAAAAAATGTGGCATGAGGTAGTCTCACACCAAACAGTAATGATCAGCATTTTCGACACTGATACATTTGCACTTAAGATGTGAATCTGAATGGCAGGAGGTCTGAGCTTTTCAAAAGAGCAGACCTTGGTGCTGACAAGGTCTGTCTGGTTACACGGATGGGACTGATCATCCCATGGTGCCTGATGGAAGACAAAGCCACAAACATGCAGTCTTTGAAAGAGTCAGCATGGAACAATGATTTCATATGAAATATGCCCCATGCCCAAGAATTTGGGTTTGAATAATGGGCAATGGTTTTCGTATGGTCCTACTGTTTGTTTCAGCCCAGTGTGCACGAACTGCCTCTTTCCTGCAACTTCTGAAATAAGTTTCTGTACAGTGTCTGGTCTTCCCCTTACTGCATTAAAAAAAAAAAAAGGAAATTAAACACCGGGCCTTATTCAGCCAAAAATAATCCCTGCAGCTGTAGTGCCTGAGCTCTGTGAGTCTCTTGCTCTCTGAAGATATTTATACAATTCTTAAAGGAAAAATATCCCTTTTCCAGCAGTCACAGAGGAGGCTATTAGACATAATGATGATCCCATCCAGCAGAGTTGTTGTTCTGCTCTCTGTCACAGCAGAGAAAGTCATGCCTGTCCAAAGTATCCAAATCTCCTGGGCCTAAAAGGGCAGCAGAGAGCACTGGCTGAAAGTGTTTTGTTTTGGTTTATTTTTTTTTTTCTGGCAGGAATTTTCTTTCTTGAGTAAGAGAAATATGAACAGATCTATTTCATGCTCTGGTATTTCAACTGCCACTTCTGGACCTAGAATGTGGAGAAGCATGTGGATGGAAGAAGCAATTTATAAGGTTTCATGGCAGAAATCTCACAGCAAGGGGAAAAGGGAGGTGTGTGTGTCACTCTGCACACTTCCTCTTCATTTCCAGGAGAAGCTTAAAGGAAGAGTAAAGAAGGTATTTGTGACTTCCTTCCACCTGAGGCCAAGTGGATTTTGTGCAGTTTCCATTTCCCCATTTCTCAAGAGTTATTCTGCACATTTGTGAGAGAAGGGTGGAGGTGAGAGTTAGCAATGGAGTTAAATAATGAAACGTACAAAATACAGAATCAAGGAAAGCTTAATGAAGGAGGTAATAAAGTGGATTCACTTTTGTCTTTCTGTTTGTTGGACAGTTTGTCCCCAGAGCTATGATACAGATCACTGGCTATCATGCAGGAGTTTCTGTGAGATTCAGAGGTTTCCTGCTGGAAGCAGACAGAACTGGAATAAGCCTGGTAAAAATGCGTAGTACAGTAGATACCTTTAATCTCCTAAGGCAAATAACAAGTCCCATTTAAGATTGATTAGGATTAAAGAAGTGCAAAACTTTTTAAATAATACCAGTTGCAGAGGTCAAAATATACCTCTACTTCAGAAAAAATAAGTTAGGCCTATTATATGTTAATCTTTGTGAGGATGTGGTTGAAAGAAACAGATTATTTGTCCAGATGTCCTCACCCCATAAGAAATATAGTATATGGCAGTTCAGAAATTTAAAATTTCCTTGTTGACACTTCTTTTAAGAAGAGCAAACTTAGACCAAAATATGAGGATGCAAATATTTGGTAGTTGTAAGAAAATGTTGCTGGATTTTTTTTCATGAGTTCTATTTTGGCTTAGCTTTTGTGCATGTGTTTTGAACACTGATATTGGAACTTGCTATGGCAAGAGAGCAAGTAAAAATATATAATTTCATCTGGGCAGTCTTCTGCAGTAGACTAGGAAAACCAGTAAATTATGCTGTATTTTCTATCACTTACTAACAATTACATAATACAATTTTTAATGTCATATTAAAACCATATGGTTTGTTTCTCTAATGATGGCCTGAGTATTTGACAATGTCCTTTTGCATATGAGATAGGAACATACACCTCAACAGGAAATGTGTTTAGCTCCATGTGCTCTCCAGTCTCCAGAGAAGTAGGGTCTCAACCCTTCACCTAATGATTTCATAGCTGTAGCTCTTTAAATGTGTTTTAACTTGTGTTTGCTTTTTTTTTTTTAATTTCCAAAGGCCTTTGGCAAGTAAGCTGCTGGTTTCTGCAACCCTGATTTAGTGAAAAAAAAAATTAGGCACGAGTTCAACATGATGCATACACATAGTTTCACTGAGATAAATGAAAACTTTAGGGCAACTGGACTAAACCTCTATTAGGTATGCCTTGGTCTCCAAAGAAGATGCTAGCTCCTTGATCCAGGGGCTTATGCTGGGGCTTAGTGGGCATTCTTAGCATTCAATTTCCTTGTTCCACAGCCCAAACAATTTCCTTAGGAGTATTTAGGACACCACAATAGCCAACTCAGTCAACATCCCACTGGGACTGTGCTGTGGCTCACCTGTACTGCCCAGTGCAGAGCTGTTTTGAAGTCCTTGTCCACCAGAGTTGGGTCTGCTCCCTTGTGCAGCAGAGTCTGGGTGTGCTGAGGTCTGTTGTGGAACGCAGCCCAGTGGAGTGAAGTCATTCCCTGTAAGCCACAAACCCAGAGAGCAGATTATTGTCTCTCACAGGAGCACCCTTCAAGTCTCTGTAGATAAGCTAGGCAGCCCTGAAACCATCCAGGGTGGACAAACTCTTCTCTCTTCACCTTGATTTGAAACAGTTAGTAGCAGCTTCTGAGTTAGTGGAGTCCTAAGAAGGAACCAAGCAATTAGCTTTTTGGAATAATTACAGAAAATGGATACAAATACAAATGCTTCCTCCATACGTGCAAATAGCCTATTATAAATAACACGTGGTCAGGGCCATGATAGCTGGGGGGACAGCTCCTCACTGCTCAGCTTGAATCCTGCAAGAAAAGCCTGCTTTAGACTGGTGCTTTGGCATTACACGTTTGGTCTTTAATCCAAAATAAATATTATAAATTATTACTGCAGCTGGCACTAGTCAGCAAGCTAAAGAACTGACAGAGTGATGTCCACAAAAAAGTCACAATATAAACATTTTATATTTACTCTTCAGGGAGAAAACAAAGCAAATAGTAAGGTATTCAACTGCATTTTCATTCCATCTTAGCTGCATTCAGTCAGTCTTAACGGATCAGAGAATTCATAGCCTATATTTGTACCTTCAGCATTGTTACACTCACCTGTATTTTACTCTATATCCATAATAATTAAGATTTTTTGTATAAATTGACTAATTTATTATGTTTCTAACAAATTGCTAGTCTTTTTTTGCTAGCTGTGGTAACATTTTCCTTTGGACAGGGGCTGTTTTCGCTCTTACCAGAAAAAAATGCATTTCAAGGGTATTGCCTGATTTGCAAAAGGATAAAAGCATAAAAAATCCCCAAAACCAAAACAAACAAAACAAAACAAAACACAACAACAAACCAAACAAAAAACCAACCAACCAAAAAAAAAAAGTTGAGTGGAAAAGCAATTAAAACTTGAAATAGAACCCAAATAAAGCCAGTTGGTAACAACCCAGGTAAAACATGAGCTATATTGATACAGACACCTTATCAGTGCATTAAAGTGGAAGCTGCTTGCAGTGATTTTCTGACGAAAAGCCTGAATGCCTTAGCATTAATTTCTCCCACTTATCATGTATCTTATAAGATTTTAAGTTCCCATGTGGCTTAAGTTTGGGTAATAACAAAACAGAGCAGTTGAATGAGAGCAGTTTTGGTTTTACTTAGGGTTTGCAAAGCTTAATAATGGGGGTTTCAGTTTTGTAAAACCAAAATTGAGGGTAAACTCCTGCACCAACAGAAATTAACAGGAGCTCTGCCATTGATGTCAGTAGACACGAGGGAGTTAGTACTGTTGATGGACACATATTATCTGTGAGGTTACACTGAAGTGGAAGCTGGGAAATGAGTACTCATCACTAGTCCAGGAGAGCATGAAAATCATGGAAGAAGGAGGAACCACAGTGTACCAGGCCATCTTTCTGTCATCCTCTCTTAGTGTGTTGATATGGCCAAAAAAAATCCTTGAAAAATCAACTTTCTCTCTGTTTCTACCGGTGGTAGCAGGCAGAATCAGCTGTAACATAAGAGGGTAAAACTGGGGATAGTTTTCAAAAATCTCTATAGTGCAGCGACAAAACTCAGTAATACTCAGTGCAAAAATATAAGAAACAAGGCTTGAAAATATAGTGCCACCTAATACTTGGTAATTAGACTAAAGACTTCATATGACATCCAGCCCTCTAAAGGGTGATGATGCATTTTCTGAAGAAGTATTTTTAAATTTTCTTTGAAACTATTGACTGATAATTTTTGTAGAAGTCCTGATATTTTTATATGCAAAACCCCTAGACCAGTTAAAAATAATTCTCTTTTCATTTCTATGCCATTTATGATACCATGGGCTTATATCATCCCTCTGATGCAGTTGCCAAGCTGGAAGTCCTATCCTAGTTACTTTGCTCTAGTTAGCCTGCCCATGTAAGGAAGCTGCTCTGTAACTATTATCATAATCTTTGTAGTCCTTTTTCTGTTCCTTTTCTTGTATATCTTTTTTCAGTTTACTCTTGCACCCATGTGGCTGTACAAAGGATTCAAACAGAGCTTCCTGTTTTCTTCTCCGTTTCCTTTCTAATACTTTGTACATTCCACATGGCCTTTCAGAGTGCCCAACTGAACAAAGCTGTTTGTGGCAGCAGCTCACTCTTGTGGGCTTTCTGCAGTGGGCAACAGCTGCCTAGCCCACACCATTTGTGCTCGGTCCCACCACCCTTAGTGGCATCTGTAGGTAGACAGACTACTGTTTGTGAGTGGAAGCATGAGGGTGGTATAGAACTGCCAAAGCTGAAGGTCCAGCAGAATACAATCTTAGAGGTGAGACAGTCAAACAATTGCACATTCATAAAAAATAAGGAGCATCACGGGACATAAAAGGACAAACCCCAAGAAATGGCTTTGAGAAATACAGTGTGGCACTTGTTTTGCTCAGATTCAAGGCTTTTATAGGCAGTGTTTCTCCACATTGTCATCTCACAGGCTTCATTAATAAACCCACAGAAAGACACAGTTGTGGAACCTATGAAACCTCCAGATGTATTTCTTACTGTTTATGTGTTCATGCATTCATCAGGGTGTTTTTCTCAAGTGTCAAATGGAAAACTGTTTTACTTACGCCAAGAGAACAGCTCTGTTAGTTGTAATCATTTATGAGGATCCACATTTTTCAGAAAACATGAGTATTCAGGGCTTAGTACTGACACTTGAACAAATATATTGTCAGTGCCAAACGACAATGAGATGGACTAAAAGTTCTAAATTGCATGTAGCAGTGCATTACAGCAAAATATATGGCTCTAGATGATGATCCACTGTTCTATGCAATTCATTAGCAACATAGTTCTACATCAAGACAATGCATATGTCTGGTTTAGGGTGTTGTGAGCAAAGTCTGCAAACCTTTCAGGGGGTAAGGAAGAGGAAAAATTAACAGCCCTCTGGCCATTGTGGAAAAGAGACATATCCTTGAGCAACTGTTAGAATTAAGAGAAATATATGAAAAGACACTCAGAATCTCTCTTGTGTCTCAGCTTCTCTGTTTGGAGAAGGATGTGGCAAGTCTCTCAATGTGGGAAGTTAACTCTTTCCTATGTACAATATATATACATGCAGGACACAATTCCACATGGAAGACAGCATAAATTTTTGTGCTTCCATGACTGTTCTCTGTAATTCCAGTTCTCTGACACTTTTCCTGAGAACAGTAATTGAATGGTGGGATCAAGGAATCATTGAATCATAGAATGGCTTGGATTGGAAGGGATCTTAAAAGATTATCTGGTTCCAACCTGCCTGCCCTGGGCAGAGACAACTTCCACTAGACCAGGTTGCTCAGAGCTTCATCCAGCCTGGCCTTGAACATTTATGATTGGTAATTTGGTCCAATGTCTCGATTCAAAAGAATCGAGGGCAATTATTTTCTTGACAAATGATTTAAGAGACAGATTCAAGGTACCTCATAGCTGGCTGAATAGACAGAAGCTTTATTAGTCTACAGGTGCATAGTGTATAGAAGGAAGAATGAAATAATACTTTGCGGAGTTCGGCAAAAGCATTATAGAAATTCTTGACTAGTGCATAGCCTTATTGTAAAATTGAATGGCTTCTATGCCCCCAGTGGCAGGGGCTGTGACTTGTAGCACAAGCTCACTCACCTCATTGTCCTGGTGATTAATTTCACTAAGATTTGACTGCTGCAGAAGCAAGCTCAGAAGCCTGTGGAAGCAATGATATAATCAGTGTCCTGTAGTCCTGACTAAATTTGAAAAACCGACACTTGTTTAAAAAATAAAATGTGCACTTTCATGAAAACTCAGTATTAGTGATGGGCACAGGTCAGAATCTTAGGTCTGAGCTTTGTCATATGAGCAAAACAAATAGGACTTTATGGACTATGGTAACAACAGAAGTTTAGAGCTTGGAATTAAAAGAAGATCCACTCAGAATAACTCTTGTGCTCACTGCCAGGCTAGAATCAGAATGTATAATACTGTCCATGTGTGCAGTTTTTGGTAGCTTAGCAATTTGCCGCCAACATACTTCATAATGTCCTAAAGTAATCAGACATGCTAGCTTCTGTAAGGATTTTTCACTCTAACTCTCAAAGTAATGTATGCAATGTACACATTTGTGTGCATATGTGTATATATGGATGCTTGCTGTATATTTACACACACAAACCCTAATATGTTACAAGGCCTTACAGAATGTCGGCTGGAATAGGGCCATTATTATGGCATAAAACGCAGTAATGCACAGGTTCACATTTTATAGAATGTTGGACTACAAACACTCCCCTCTGGTGGAGGGAACAATAAAGTAGTTACATTAAATATTATTCAAGTACAATAGCATTTTTAACACTTTCCTTTTGCTATCTTGTGAAGATGTTCTGAAATCACTATAGGTTTGGCAAAGATGCTTGTGTTTTATAGCAGGATGCTAAGAGTTTGGATCATGTACATGGCTAGACCATGGAAGTGAAAAACATCATCTAGTCACATGCTGTAACAAAGCCAATCCTAATATGAATGTACAGGATGTTCTTAGGATTCTAGCAAAAGGAGGGATATATCCTCAGTGGATCATTGTGCAAACCTGTGGCTCATCTGAAGGTGTGAATTTGCTAGAAACTTTCAGAACATGGACATGAAGAAGGCATGCAAGGAAAGTAAAAGATAATGAAGTATAAAGGAAGGAAATCAGATAAATGTAAAGGTAACACAGAAACAAATGCATAAAATCCTACATTTATTCCCATGCAGAGTAGACTGAATGAAAATATTTTCTGCTTTTTACCTTCAGCCACTTCTAGTGTATTTTCTGGAATGAACTGTGCTCAGGTGTGTGCATTAGATTAAGCTGAGAACTTTTCATGTCAAATTTGTTCTTCCCTACTGGTAATAAAGAATTACCTATCTAAATTATTCAAAGGACAAATTCTTGTAGAAAAGAAGAGTCACACCTTTTCTAAATGAAGTCATACTGTAGGAACTCTGAAAACAATGACACGAGGATTGTTGTGATTGGTAGAAGTTTGTAAAAGTGAAGAAAGATTCTGCTGTCATTTAGCAAAATGACTCACAATCTCAGAAATTCAGTGTCTGAAAACAGGTCTTGGTAAATACAACTAATGAGGTGAGAATGAAAGTGAGACAATTATAGTAGGCTTGTAGAACCCATTTATAACATAGTTTTATAATCTGATACAGGGCTCTGTGGTTCAACTCCAGATATGATCAATGACACTACTGCATGTGAAAGAAATCTGACTAGAATCTTTATCATCAACAAACTTTGACTCAGTTACATCATTAGACCATTATGGCAACGTAAGGGCTACTATTTAAATATGTAGATACTCAAGCAAGCAGCTGAAGCTTCTCTGCTTTCTACTCTTAAAGGCATAGATCAGGAATGGATTCTCTTTCCACCTTGCCTGTTAGGCTTTGTGGAATGCATGGGAAGCACATAAATCAATTATGAAATCAATACATGAACTGGCTCTGTCTTTCCATCATGCCTCCAGCACGAGGTTGTAGCAGTGGACTGCCAGCTTTCAAATTTAGCTGCAAAAGCATTTCACAACTGGCCATTGCATATTCTCTTTTGGCAATGACATAGGATTCAAGGGACTGACAATGACCATGATGGAAAAACTTCCCCCTCAGTGCTCCAGGCCTGTGTCTGGGCATGGGGCAAACACAGTGGGAAGACAGAGGAAAAGGACAATTGTGCAGAGCAAAGAAAGGTCTGTCTGTATCCTTGGAGAGTGTGAAGAGCATTCAGGGGATCCAGTGTGCTCCTGGTAGAGAAGATTAGTGTTCCCTTTCAAGTAGCAACATGTGAAGTGTTGTACAAACATTGTCTTCTTTCTCGTGTTGGCTTTGTTTAATGATAATGACCTTTTTTTGCAGAAATCTCAAACTATTCTCTCCAAGTGATGCATGAAAAGCAAAGATAATGTAGAAAATGAATAAAGCTGCTAAAAAGGCTGGAGAACAAGATCAGCAGAAATGGCCAGATGTCTGAGCTGGTCTGATATGGTTACAGCAAAAAAACTGTAGACTCAGTGATGAAGTCACATGAATATATTGCATGTCTTCCTATACTTTCAGGCATGATTTACTTAGGGGATTTTTGGAGTGAATTTATTCAGATATACAAATCAAAATTTATTTAACCTTCCTATTGTGACAGGCTGGAATCAGAAAAAGAGAATCTTTCTTAAGAGTTCTTGTGAAGACACTCTGTAACTGTTATTTAACCCCCCAATAGAAGTAGTTAAAAATGAGCCAGACCACCAATCCTTAACTTCCCCTTTATGGTTGGGGATTTTCAGAGAGGTGGTCTTGTGGAAAACTTTTCTCACATTTGCCATGCAGAAGTCCAGGAACACTTGTAATATTTCATGTGGGTAAGACAGAAAGGTAGTTGGGCAGGGGAAACTCAGGGTTTCAACCTCTCTCTTAATTATTTTCCCTCCTCCAGCTATTGCTATTAAAACAAGCTCCCCACTTTACCCAGCCATTGATCTCTGGTACACAAGTATGGCACAATGTTTTTCCTCCTCTCTACCCCCTTCACGGTAACCACTAAACAAAGACACAGGTCACAAGTGTAGCTGTCACAACTGTTATTCCTACTGTGGGCTCTCCTTGGGTTGCTGGCTACCTGAGAGATTCAGCAGCAAAAGCTGTCGAGCCAGGCACATACCTCACGTCAGGCTCTGCAGTGGCAGCATGTAGTGGCAACCTCCCGTTTTTGTCAGGTATATTCTGCTTAGCACCATTCCTGAGCAGGCTGACACAGCCTTCCAGCCAACCCTAAAAGAGAAATTGGAGCATATCAAAGAGGAAAGTGAAAAGTATAAGGCCAGGTATTTTCTTGTTTGTGCTGGCATTCACTTGTGACTGTAGCCATTTCTGTCAGCAAAGGAGCTGGACTTTTTTTCCTCAGTGGAGGTTTCTCAGCACTGAGAGTAGTTCCCTGTTGGGGAAACTACCTCAGTTGTTCATTTCTCTGATGAGGTGTTTCATTTACACTGTATTTTTTATTTGTTTTTGCTTATTTTTGTTTGTTTGTTTATTTGCAGCTGTGGAAAGCAGTGATTAAAAACCTGCTAATCCATTTATCACTAGCAAATGCTACACATTTTCTTGCATGTGAATTCAATCAGGCTAGATTAAACCCAGAACACGAGCACTCAACATGATTTTGTTTGTGAGATTTTAGCAAAGATGGCAAATCAATGGTAAAAAGTCTTAAGAGTGTGGTCTTATAAATGTTGTTGCAGAAGTTTGTTTTAGTGGCAGTGTTAGACTGAAAATAGCACCAAAACAGATGGAATGAATCTGTTCTTGGACTAAAACCTTCTATTGATCACCTCAACATAAAAGCAAGTAAACAGTCTGGTTGTGACTGCATAAATCTTTTAGCATATACTTAAGTCTGAAAAATCAAGTATTAGTTTAAGTGTTTTTTAAAAACTCAGCAGGAAATTGATAAAGACCATTCCCTCCCATATGAACTATTTTGGATTGGCATTACGAGCATTTCTGGGGAAAATGTGTGGAATGGTGGAATCAGAACACTCCTGTTGGAGCTCTTGGTGTAAGTACAAGACCACCAAATGCCACACGCAGTCTTGACTGTGCAATTCTCCTGAATTCATTTGTCTGGACAAACATCACAGCTGAATTCTCTCTGGATCTCTTGTTATATTCCTCACAGAAACAGAAATGGAAACTTAGAAGCCTGGGTGGTTTAAATCTTTTCCAGTCATTTATTTTTTTCCAAAGAATACTTGTTCCCCTCCGGGAAAAGAGGAAGGAAAAAAGAAGCGTGACACTTATTATGGGATTTTTAAAAAATATCTTGCAGAGGAAATGTTTGTTCTCAAGTAAGTGGGGCATGCTCCTTGCACTGGACGAGACTGCTTGTTTTGTTATTTTCTACACTTATTTTCTGGCTGAACATTGCATAGCTAAACAGGAACACTGTTTTTGTCCTGAATTTTCAGGAAGAAACTAGGTGCAAGGGATGTCATTTAATTAGGCTGCCACAGTGTCTGTTTAAATGAGCTGGCAGTCATCCAGCTTCACTCATACCATGCAGTCATGGCTGCACACTCCTTTTTTTCTGTCCAATTAATAGTGGAAGCTCAGTCTGCTCAGCTAACTTGGTCCCCACTTTCTCTCTGAAACCTGAATTACCTCCTGCAAGGAGTGGAAGACTAAAGAGAAGGGAACTATCCTTGCTTTTTCAGACAGATTTTGAAGTACAATTCCTTTCCCAAGTGTCTCAGTGAGATGTCTGTCCCTCCTGTCACTTGCATATAGGTTGATCAGGGGACTGGATTGTTTATAATCTGAGCAAGTGCGCCGGTACCTGCAGCACTTCAAACTTCAGTTCTCAGCCTGGCCATCCAAAGTCCAACACCACATTGAAAAGGAACAGTGTCCCGGTTCATGCAGTGTGCAGGAACACATGTCTGCTATCACCAGAATTTGAGATAGGAAAGCCTTCACTTGAGCATAAATATCTAATGCTGGCTATGCAGGGGGGAGAAGTCAATTTGCACATTAAGAACAAGAGGGGACTTTCACTAAACAAAAAAAAAAGTTATTTTCTTGTGAGATTCTCATACTATGCACTGATTTTATGAGACAGAAAGGATACTCTGACAGGAGTCTCTGACAGGAGCCCTGATCCTCTTGTAATAATAATTGTTCCAGCTTTGCATTATAGTAAAGTTTCAAAACTAATTCCACTCCCATCTAGAACCAAATGTTTTGTGCTTTTTTTTCCTGTAGTATAAGCAGAAATCTTATTTGATCTGCATTTACTCCCTTCACTCTATCCTTGTCCCTCAAGTCTTGTTACCAAATAAGTTGCCAGAGATAAACTGGTACGTCCACAGGCATCTTGAGTATTAATATTGGCTCCCATCTTCAACAGAAGCTTCACAGTGTCAACCTGGCGTCCTGACACAGCATGCATCAAGGGTGTGCAACCTAGGGAAGAAATCCAAATTTATTTTACAATTTCATTTTGTGATGTCTATAAGATATACTTTTTTGTTTTCTAATATTAACTCTGACAAGTTAACAAATCCTTTCTCTGATAACTGTCCAATAGTTGTACTCAGCTTTTTTAAGTCAGGAGGTAACTTCTATGACAGTCACTGACCGATGATTTTAAAAAGAGCATGACCATATTAGCAAAAACTTTGCCTCATTAACTCTGCTTCTGGAGGGAAAAGTGCTTTTCTGTTATGTTCCCAAAATGAACTTTTGGCTTTGTACAGTATTTTGGCTGATGTTCTTCAGAATGACTAGTAGCTAGATAGTGCTTGTCCACTTTTCTCAAACCCCAGCTTCATTCTGTCTGTGTATTCAAAAAACAAATCAATCTATGTCCCTTGAAAAGGTATAAAAGTGTGAGTTGGCCCTTTATGCAGAGAATTTAATTTGAAATCTGGATATGCTCTGGGATGTTTTATTTCCTGTTTTTATAAGAACTTTTTAATATCCTGCAAAAATTTTCTGTCTTGTAAAACCTCTGAACATTTAAACCTAATGCTCAAATTTCTGTGTATTGTATCATTTAATTGCTTCCTCTTCCTTCCATTCTGTTAACTGTTGAAAAACAGCAAGAGATTTTCCTTCAGAATCTGACAAAGCAATTTAGAATTACTAGGCTGGGAATAAACATAAGTATTAGAAACTATAAGACTATTAGAAACTTCATATATAGTTGAAGAATAATTATTCTTACTAGACTCAATGAGATTGCTGAGGAAATGTGCCACTCAACCTGAGGTCATGCAGAGCCTGACAAATGTGCAGGCTATGAGCTGAATGTTTTGTGCTGGAAAACTGGTCTTTAGTTACATTTGCATCAACAACCTAGGACACAAGTTAGTTCCAGAGCTGAAGTGCTCCTGGCAGCCCATCTCCTCCTACCTCACCCATCATTCTTACTTAGTCTTTCTCCCATTAATAAGCAGACAGGGATCATTTTGTCTTGAGTAAATTTTCCCTACTAACCAATAGATGTTTTAAAGATATCAGTTAGAATGCCTGGTTTAAAGTATAACAAAAATCGGTAGCTTGATAAAAACTGTTAAAGATTAGAAAATACAGTGTTCATATTGGACCCTTTTTAAGAAACTGCAATTAAAAAAATACTTCTGAAAAAAAACCTTTTCCTTGAGAACAGCTTCCAGAGGTCTGTGGTTCTTACTTAGGAAATAGATGCATATAAAAGCCAGCCAATGTACACTAATTTGTAATAACATTAAATAGTAACTTGAACACAAAATGAGCACAGCCTGACAGATAAAACAGATCATTTAGATAATTGCCCGTTGTATAACCAGTCCTTTGGTAATTCAAACTCTTACTGTACACATACTATAACCTCTGCTTTAGAGATGTACAGAATGTATGTCATTTGGCATTGGTGAAAATATTCTTTTTCCTCCCCTGAAATGTCAACAGTTTCTCAGTCATCTCCCTAAATAAGATAAACTAAATAAATGGTAAAGTACTGTCTAATTATAGCAAACCAGCTTATTTGTAATCATATAAAAATATTTTACAATTACAAGGGGAAGGAATTATCCAAACTGTGCGTTTCCAGTGGATGTTCCAAAGAATAACTCAGATTTCCCATATTCTGCTACTAAATATAATTTGCTGAACACAAAAATCAGAATAAAAAAAAATGGAAAGTTTAATTTGGAAGCTGAAGCAACAGATCTCCTGAGAACAAGCTGGGCCTTCATTTACCCTCTCTGTCACAAGACTCCAGGATGGAAGGATCCTCTCGGATCACTGCAGTCAGGGTGTTCACATCGCCATTAGCTGCTGCTTGGTAAACCACAGCCAAGTCGATCTCTTCTGCTGCATCAGCTGCAGAGAAGGAGCACATCCATGAGTAAACAGAGAGCATGTACAAATGATAAACAGTGAAAATAATGACACTTGTCTCACTGAGTTTAAATGACTGTTAACTTGGGGTGGAACAAAGTGTATCTAAACAGCACTGTGGTTTTTGTTAGTCATCTGAAACTTGCTTTCATCATAACTTCTTCCAAAAACTTTCCAATATAGTCACTGAAAGGACTTAAGAAAAATTCTGGAAAGTTTCTGTAAGAAATCATACTAACGTAACATGACTTGAGAGAAAATGCAATAACTGAACTAGCTCATAATATTTCTGGCTGCAGTTTTATGAGATAGGATGAAATCAGGACTCAGGTGTTTTCAATTTCAGTGTAAACCTTGCACCAGTCAGAAGATTGAGGCCTTTCACTTCCCTGCAATGTCCAAAGGAATTATCTTCTCGGGAGAGTAAACTTCTGGCAATAATGGTTTGTCTTGATAATTCCTGCAAATAGGAAAAGTGGACTATTGCTTGGAACCCAGGAGAAGTTTATTTTGTTTGGCAGCTACAGTGTGAGTTATTATTTAAAGCAGATGCCTTGCAGGACCTGTTCTGGAACATTCCTCAGACTTTTCTTTCTAAAGAAATAATAATGATGATTCTCTTCACTTCTTTGCTTTTCACTTCCTTTCAGACTGGTCAGCCCGTGCTCCACATGCAAACACCTCCTTTAGCTTCAAGTAGAGTATTAACCTCTTAAGTCCAGTAGTCAAAAGAGCAGATTTTTCGGTGGAAAGTCAAATCAGATGTAATGGTAAAATACTCTACACAGGTATAGTTGGTCAGAAAAAGTGTCATGTTTCTGATCCCTATTAACTCAAAAAGAAGTACAGCTGCAGTGAGCTGTACTGTTCACTGTACTGTACTGTTCCCTGGCTGAGGGTCTGTTGGGGTTTAACCCCAGATGCCCCCAATGTTCAGTCACTGCCCTGACCCCTGTGGGGTGGGAAGAAGAATCAGATAATGGTAAAATTGGTGGGTTAAGATAAGAACAGTTTAATAACTGAAATAACACATTATCATTACCATCACCACCACCAGAACAAGAACATCATTAATAATTGTAATAAAAGGAGAGAAAGAGATGAATAAAACCCAAGAAAAGCAAGTGATGGACAATGCAGTTGTTTGCCATCTGCTGACTGATGCCCAGCCAGTCATGCTGCAGCTCCCCCCAGTTCCTGCCCTGCCCATGCCAGGCTGTGTATGGAATATCCCTTTGGCCAGGTCGGGTCAGCTCTCCTGGCCATGCTCCCCCAGCCTCTTGTGCACCTGATCTCTGCAGAGCATGGGACAGTGAAATGTCCTGGATTTAGGGTGAGCACTAACTAGGAACAACTAAAACTGTGTTTTCAACATTAGTCTTATACTAAATGCAAAATACACCACTGTATTAGCTGCTAAGAGGAAAATTAGCTCTATTCCAGGCTAAACCAGGATAGGGTCAGAGCTATAGAACATTTCACTTGTCCATCCACTGCACTACTGTGCTAGCTGGATAAAATGCCTAAGTCCCACTAGAGAGCTGATCAAAGGAAAGAAGATTAAGTGACTGGTGACTTATCTGTACTGTCAAACTTCCGGAGATAGCATGACTATGTAAGCTGTGCAGATAAAAAGGGAGATTAAAGAGTGTTGAAAAGTTATTATAAAGCTGTTATCATTAATTAAATATGACATTATTTGTAACACATTGGTAGAAATTATATTTTAAGCACTCATATTTTTGAGTGATAAAAGCTCTCTAAATATTATTGTAAAGTATTAGCCGCACTACTCATGTTATGATCAGATATTGTCTCAGATGAACCTGCATGAGTTCTGTGCTGGCTTAATAGCTTAGCCTAATTCTTCACATGACCTTCTCTTGCCGGGTGCAATCAGTACTCTGGACTTCAAAATTCGGCAGCCATGGAAACACAATCTGCTCTTACCCTGGAACAGGTTAAAGCTGTCAAAGCTGGAACTCAGTTTATGGGCTTGGGAACATTTAAAAGCCGTTATTAACCTGCCTTTGCCACAGATTTCCTCTCCATTTCTCCTGAACTAAAGAGAATCTAATTCTTTCTTCTAACTGGTATTTTAAATTACACACTTTATAAAGTTTGTGAATAAAAACGTTAACTTGATTTTCATTCTGCTGAGGGGTCTGTTGTTGAGGCAACTGTTCATTTGGCTCAGAAAGTTTGTCCTGTGGGCCTGGGAGATCCAGAGAGATGAGAAGTCATTGCTGCCGAAGAGTCATCATCAGTGACTAATACATGAAGAAAAAGAAATTACTTTACTACCGGTCCAGTTAGTAGTATTTCCTTATTATGTCAGACCTGAAGGTGCCTCTCACAATTGCTGCACTCGGCAAAACCATGTTAATGACAAGCTCAGATCTGACTGGTTGACAGCTTGTGTTGCTCCTCTTGTCCAGTCTCTGGAGGAACAGCCAGCCCTGAGCACTGACATGGCTCCTCTCATGGCTGCTGTCGTGTGCAGCTGTGCAGATACTCTGTGGGCATGGTACAG
Source organism: Acridotheres tristis (assembly GCA_037013685.1). Taxonomy (NCBI): domain Eukaryota; kingdom Metazoa; phylum Chordata; class Aves; order Passeriformes; family Sturnidae; genus Acridotheres; species Acridotheres tristis. The sequence continues at coordinate 62,391,200 of CM072919.1, read as the reverse complement.
AGAAGATGCTGCTGGCACTGGAAAAGAAACTGCTAGATGTACTGAGGCAGACAGTGAATCAAAGGGGCCCTCACCTCCTTTGATACATTACACAGGTAAATTTTGTACTCTTTTTGCCATGCAGGTATTGTTAAGTATTCCTGTTGTGAGTCAGGAGCAAAGAAATCTAGCCACAAAAGGGCAATCTTCATCTCCTGGGCAGAGCAGTAGCTTACCTGGAGGGCGCTATGGCAGGAAGATGAAGACAAGGGTGCACCCCTTCATGTTGGTCTCTGAATATCTATGCCCTTTTTCCTCTAGGTAAAACCAAGACACTTCCCCTTTGCTTCTGCTGGGCTCAGTCTGCTTTCCCCAGAGCAATTATCCTTTTTCATGAGAAGGGAAAGTAAAACTATGGATGGATGGCTGGATGGATGGATGGATGGATGGATGGATGGATGGATGGATGGAAAAACGAATGAAGTTTTGCTCCTGCCTCTTCTTGCAGAACACAGGCTCCATTCCTGTTAAAGATTGGTGGCATGAAGCCACAAGTATTCACACTTCCCCACCCATGAGTTCTAGCTGCCAGAGCAAGGAGAGGGAGGTGGAGCAGGTTGTTACCTTGCATGGGAGCCTGGGCCAGGAGGAATGGATGAGAGCTAATGTTGAGATCTGAATAAAGATGACTGACATGAATTCCAGTTCTGTAAGGTGACACGACTTCAAGTGGGGTGTCTTGACCTGTATGACTGTAGATAGGGAGTGAGAAGGAAGACAGATCTTTTGATGCTTTACATGACAGAGAGCAGAAAATGCTAGGAGAGCTTGGATGTCATTTGTGCTGGATGCACTTGTCTCCAGGTGAACAACATGACCACTTCATCTTCTTCCAGCTTACCCTGTCAAGGAATGGAGAAGTATGGGCACAAACCTAGTAGAACATTTATTTTTGAAGACACCTTCCTGGGCAGAAGAGGAATGGTTCCAAGAGTGGGTATTTTGCAGAAGGCAACAGTGAAGTACTGAGTGCTTGTGTCCCCTGCTCTGTGAGCTTACCCTGCTGGGGGCTTGGCTGAGGCTAGGGCACAAGCTGAAAGGGATTGTGAACCAAATGCCTGACTCTTCATCTAATATTTTAGAGTTACTCCATTATTATCTTGCAGTTCTACAAATGCCAGTAAGTACAGGTCCTATTTTAAATACATTTTACATTTTAGAGAATTGCTGTGATACTGGTGAAAGGAAGTTGTCAGCCAGATTCAGAAAGGCAGAAGATCTATTTAAGTACTTGGGTGCAGAGAAAGGCAGGGGAGAAACTGCAGGCTGACAGTAGTGGTGTAGAAAGGTCTGGAAGAAAAGACTAAATGACATACATGGTAATGCTAAAATCCTCAGAAACAATAAAAGTTAAACACCAACCTATCTGAAATAAGGTGCAGTGTTTTAAGAATGTATAATTTCTTCAAGGCAAAGTAGTTTTCTTTTGGTCAGAAAAGAGGATATATAAAAAGAGATACAGAATGATCACAGGATTCAGAGCAGTGAAATTGTGCTTCTCATTACATTAATTCTTCTCTGACTGTACTATGAAGAATGCCTGTTTTACATGATTTGTGATGTTGGCTGATGTGTTGTTTTACAACGTACACATTAAGTGTACGTAAGTGCATTCTTTCTAGCCCACTGGCTTTTTAAGCTCTAAATAAATTTGCTGGAGCTTGGTGTACATGCTCTTGACAATGGTTCATTTTGGACTTGCTAAACCACAAAATATTAAAAACTGAAGACAGAATAGTAGGATAATTCACGTTCATTGTGAAGAAGAAATATTTATGCGTGTAATTTACTACCCTCTCTCGCATCCCTCTCAATCCCTCATCTCCACGATTAGCCAAAGGCCATATGTGATTTCCTACACCTTGTTGTCAGGATACAATACTGGGCAGTTTATTTATTTTCAGCATATCAGTGTCAAGAGTCGGTGGGAAGTGGATGAGTGCAGCTTTTGAAAACTATAATTTACTCTCTATTACTGCATTTTTATTGAACACTTAACAAAGTAATAATCCCTGTGTGTGCCTGGCAGTGCATGCATCAGAACAGGCCTTTGTCTGGCTTCTCTGTTTATTTAGTGAACATCTGAAATCAGGAACAACATACGTTTATTTAAATGGCACCAAGCAATGTTAGGAGGCAAGGAGTTTCTGCTGCTGCTTGCCTTCTGTAAGTCCCACATTCCTACTACTATTTTAAGCATTATAAGATTACTGAGCAGTACCATAAGATGTGTTGCAAAGAGACAGTATGGAAGCTTGGAATGCTGGGGATTTTTAAAATTTATTGTTGGGAGAGTCTTTTGATGTATGGGATGGAGAAAAAAAGGTTTGTGGAGAGTGCTGAATTATTTTTTTTGAACAACAGAGAAATTTAGTATGTTTGAAAGATAATTTGTATTCTTCCATTGTTATAAATTGCTGCAATGAAAGACATTCCCCTTCTGCTTGCTAAAAAAATTATGCCTGCTTAAATCAATAATGTTTCAACACATTAAGATGGTATTTAGACAAAACCCACTATACACTGTAAGTTTTGAGTAGAGTGTTCTTTGCATGGTAACCAATGAGCTCAGGATCCCATTACTGTGTGTTTTGTGCTCCTGCTCCCCATCCACCTCCCACGCAGCTAGGAGGGAAGGCACGCAGTAAATCACAAATCACCTAATGAGCAAGCATTCTTGCAGCACTGGTGAAGCAGAGATGATGAATGTATAGTGAAGGGACCTTCTGGCAGGGGAGTTCATGTAGGTGGAGAGTGACACAGGCTGCAGGTGATGGAAAGAAATTATGATGGGCCAGCGTGGAGAATGGCCTGGCAGCAGGAGGGGGATGCAGATTGAGGGGCAGATGCTGCCTCCCATTTCTATCTCTTCTATCTGGATAAACTGGTCTGGGTCCGTGGTCTCCTGCATTGCTTTCTGCCTCCTAAACCATCTGGAGACCTGGCTTTTCCTTCCCCAGCCCTGGTGATATTCCACCCTCAATCCTAGCACCACTTCCACTTCCCTGGCAGCCATCCCGATGGCACTGAGCATGCAAGGTTTTATCTCTGTCTCCCCATTCCGAGCCCTGCTGGGTCAGCATGTGGCACAGAGGACATGCATAGTGCTGCAGAAGCAGAGGTTGGACTGGCTGTTTGGAGCTGCAGAAGCTCCGTTAGCCCCGTGCCTCTGTCCCATTGGGAAAAATGCTCCTTACATTACTCACACATGATTTAGGAATACCTCTCTCTTTCCTCCAGTAGAGAGCCCCCTTCTACCACTGCACTTCCCTTTCTCCATTATACTTGTTGGTATAGAGTTTTTTTCTCTCTTGTCACTCAGTTTTACTTCGCACTCATCCCTCACTACCTGGGGGTCCCAGCTGGGTTGATGCACACCAGTACTCCCAAGACTTGCTCAGGCTTTGAGTGCTACTGCGGCTGAAAGGCAGCCATAAACCAACCACTTCATATGGGCTGTATTCACTTTGGGTTCACCAAAGAAGTGTAGGCAAGCATAAAAGTACAGTTTGTAGTACTCAGCTGCCCGAAAGGCAGTGCCTTGTCTTCCTCCTGCTTTCATTTTTGTTCTACAGTCAGCCCCTTTGTTGTGGGGTCTGTGTGACCATGTCAGCTCAGATATTTTGCAGATCTGCACTGGAAACTGTGGCCACTGCACACATATTGTTTGGTGAGCCAACTTAAAAGAGAAATTTGTTGCAACAGGCATAATCAAGTAGTGACAGCGTCCTGCTTCAGGAACGTAAAAGGAATGCCGCTACACTTGTAGTGGATTAAGCCGTAAGACATAAAAGCTTGTATTGGCAAATAAAGACATGACATTTAACTTCAAAATAGACAAAAAAAGATACATTTGTATTTCCATAGCAACCTTACAATGTAGAAAATCATCATGTTGGGGATTTTAGTGATATCTTAAATTTGCAATTACGGTAATACTCACCTACACAGATAAATTTCCTAAAGCAAGGTATTTTACTTGTCAGCTTCTAGTCCTTTTAGTGAAGACTTATGAAAACCAGCTGTTGTTAAATTTTTTACTCCATTTTAAAATGCTCTGTTTGCTAGTACTGCAACAGTTTTTAATATCTATAACCACAAGAAGACCAATAGAGAATATAAAAATAAATATATATATATAATCTCTCAGTGCTAACCACAAGAGTAGCCAGACGCTGTTGCTATTCTGCTGAAAATAAATTTTTAGAAACGACTCTAGCAATAGACTGAAATACCCATCCAGTGTAAAACTGATCGAAGAAATTCCTTTACATGAAATCAAAATAAACCTAATATTTCCCAAAAATTTATGTTATTGATTCTGTCAAGTTATCTCAGTATATTTGTATGGGACGCACTGGAGGACCAGAGGATTTTCAAATTAGTAGCACGTGACTTACCTTTGTGCTGGTCAAACACGGATGAGGAACTGAAATCCATTGTGATCTATATCATTATTTACAACCAGACCAGACAAATGCCACCTCCAGGGTTTTCAGGGTAGAATCTCATATATTACAGTACACAGTGAAGCGATAGCTGTCACCAGTCTTCCTCTCAGAGAATTAAACTCGCTTTACGGCTGCAGATTGTTGCCAAGGCAAGAGCCTGATGGAAACATTATATTCTGTTATGCACTCTCTTAAAAGGATGCCCTTGGAAGCTTATCTGAGATCCTGGAAAATGCCATGTCTTCAGCGAGTGGAAGTGACTGGGAGCGGCTCGGAGGTGCCGCCGCTCTGGCAGCCCGGCGAGGGCAGTGTGAGCGGCCCGGGCTGGCACACGGAGCATGTGCGGAGCTCGCCGGGCCAGCGCTCAGCCGTGCTCGCCGCCCGCGGCCCGCCGCTGGCCACAGCCCTGCGCCCGCGCCCCGCCTGTGCCTGAGCCGAGCGATGCGTTCAGGCACCGCCTGAGTGAGCACCAGCGCGGAGAACGCAGCCCACAGGGCCTCCCTTCCTCAGTTTGGTGCTGCCCGGTCACAGGAGGTTAAGGGACAATGAAGGGATAAGCCCTGCGGCTGAAGCGGAGTTAGCTACAGCAGCACAGTGCTGCGGGTGCACCGTGCACAGCTGTGCTGGTTTTGGCTGCGGTAAAATTTATTTTCTTCACAGCAGCTGGTGCGGAGCTGTGATTTGGATTTATGCTGGAAACAGTGTTGATAACACAGGGATGTTTTAATTACTGCTGAGCAGTGCTCACACGGTGTCGAGGCCCTTTCCTCTCCTCATCCCACCAGTGAGGAGGCTGGGAGGGGTCACAAGGAGTTGGGAGGGGACACAGCCAGGGCAGCTGCCACAAATGACTACAGGGTATCCCATTCCATGTGGTGGCATGCTCAGCATGTAAAGCTGGACGGAGAAGGAGGAGTGAGGAGATGTTCAGAGTGATGGCTTTTGTCTTCCCAAGTCACAGGTGTGAGTGTTGGAGCCCTGCTGTCCTGGAGATGGCTGAACACCTGTCTGCCCATGGAAAGTGGTGAATAAATCCCTTGTTTTGCTTTGCTTGTAGCAAAGCATGTAGCTTTTGTTTTCCCTATTAAACTATCTCTAACTCAACCCATGAGTTAAGTCACTTTTACTCCTCCAGTTCTCTCCCCTGTCCCACTGTGGGCTGCATGGGGCTGAGCTGCTGGCTTGGATTAACCCATGGCAACAGGGGATGTCAGACCCAGGGTCCCTAACGTTAAACCCAGTATCTGCGTGTCTTTACACTTTGTTTTTGATCAGGCCTCTGCCTTCCTAAGTTGAGAACTCAGACCTTTTACTTTAAGAGGAAGGGACCCTGGTAAACTTTACTTTTTGCTATGTTTTTTCCATGAAAGAAATAATGGTAAATGTACTGACTTGGAATTTACCTTAGATTACTAGCACTGATTTGCGAATGAGAGGAGTATAATAAGTTTACTTAGCACTGGTACACTGAAAGAGACACATCATTACTGCTAAGTAAGGCAAAGTAATATGTGAAACGTAGGAAAGGCAAGATACTTTGGGTCCAAAAATGCATGCAGGACCTACACTAAAGCTATGCCCATGTTCATTCTGCCTAAGAAGCCCCTATGCTTTATTTATTGTGTTTATTCTGCTCTGGTGTTTTGACCAATTCCTATGGCTACAACACATCCTAGAGACATATCCTACATGTGGATACAACATGAGTTGCATCTGGAGCTCATTCATATCCCAAGAACCTGCCTCTGAACATAAATTCAAACTATGTGTTTGGGAAAGTGTCACATGGTCCAGGAAGCATCACAGATGCAGCTGCTTGAAATGAAACCCCAAAGCTGAAACTCTCCAGAATGTGGCAGTGTGATCTGCTGATCTCATTAACTGTGAAGAGGCAAGTGGAGGACAGAGGATTCAGAGACAGCCTGTTTCTTTTTTCTCTACTGCTGATTGTTTTGTGGTTTGCCTTGCCTTGTCTCAGGCCAACTTTAAACTGAGGAGGGACCCACTGTGTGGCAAGTGCTGTCTATGCAATCTGGGAGCAGAGTATTACTCATGCAGATGATCAGCTCCTCACTGGCATCTCTTTGGTGAGAGGCTGGCTCCAGAGGTGGCACCAGCAGGTGAAGTCCAGTCTAGTCTAGCCTAATACACTGACTCTGTTCAAACAGCTGCCACGGACTTCAGGGAGGAAGCACTGGAGACATGTCTCTGATCAGGAATTTTGACTTGCATATTGTCTCCTCTAGTGACCTTTGAAAGACCACAAAAGTGACCTTTGCTTTGTGCATGTGACAAGAGGGCCTTTGTCCTCTGTGTACACAGGATTTCAGACCCTGAGCACTTCTACTGAATCCCCCACCCTTCTCTACCTAACTGAATACTCACAGTTTTATCTGCCCATTTGCTGTAACTGTGCTTTCATTGTGCTCCTGAGATGAAGGCGATGGGCTTTGGGGATTACTCATTCAGTTTCACTCTTGCAATACATTAGCCTGGGAATGAGGCGTACTGCAGGTATGCAGCCAGGGAATTTGGGGGAGAAACACGTGGTAGTGGATTCCTTCTGTGTCCCATGTGTGGCACAATATTCCTATAGCACTATGTACATTTGCCTGGGGCCTAGTTCGCTTTCAGTTGTACAAAAGCCAGGCACCTCCTCTGAGATGGGTGTCCACAGCTGCCATGGTGTCATTCACTGAAAACCACGGTGTCTTGTGTGTTTAAGAGGTGTCATCTTCTCCCTTCTATATCCATCAGAAAGAAAGGAAGGCCAATGCTTTAGCAAAACATCTTTCCCCATGTAGATCTGAGCACCAGGTGAACACAGTTCTGTGCCTCAATTATGGTGTATATATATATCACAGCACAGATGCTGCCAAAAACCCCTGAAATTTAGGAGGTGGGCTTGAGTCACTGGCTTTCTGTATTGCTTCTTTAGAAGAAATAAATGTCTCAAAATTCCTCATGGCCCCTGTGCAGTGCCTATGAAAGCAGCTCTGGCTAAGGACAGCAAAGCCACAAAAAAAAAAAAAAAAAAGAGTTAGAGGCTAGTATAGACAGCAGATAAAGATTGTAGCTTTGATATGTTAATTTACACTATTCTTTAATTTAAGCAAAGTATTCCTGACTTTTTATTCTATCAGAAGTAGTTCGGTTTTTTGGAAAGTTTTCTAGTCGTCCAGAAAAATGATGAAGAGAGAGTATCAGAAACACAGGCATTCTTTTTGCATGTTCGTTTGCCTACATTTGCATCAGTGTTTTGCTGTATGTAGGGTAGTAAACTCTATTCCTTCGAATTGGTATTCATTAGGTGAATGCAAAGGCTGTGGTGAAACCACAGAGAGTGGGTGAAACATATTCGAGTACTATGTAGATGTTATTTACTGAGGTGCAGAGTAGAGCTGAAAACTGACAATGCAGAGGCTGAGAGCTCAGGGGTGCTTACAGCTGACAGCTCCTGCTCTGTGCCACATCACCATCACAAGCAGAGACTCAGCTTGCAGATCTCGTCTCTTGCCCCTGCGGAGGACACTGGCAAGTGAGTGCATCCATTTGCCGTAATGACACAACCAATGCTTTGGAGGAAGGATGAACCTCTCCCCTTGCAAAGCGCCTGGAGCAGCAGTGCCCCCGTCTGTAAGGAACTCTGCCAGCAGCTAGCATTGCAGAGGCAGCAGCTTCAGCCCTAATTTGTGCTTCCCTGCTTTCTTCACGAGTGTGTCACAAGCCTGGATATTCACACCTCAGTATTACTTGGTACAGATGCAATCTAGAGAAAGGAAGCCAAAATTAACATAAACTTTCTTTTCCAGTTTCTGTTGAACTCCACTAGTAATAATTTGGTTATTAAGCTTTTAAAATACAATGCTATGTACTATTTAAAGTACAATACTAACTCCTTACATGATTTTGAGTTCCATCTGCTTTCTGTCTGGAAGGTTAGTACCAAGCTCAGATGTGTGGAGAAGTCAGACCACTAACCAGGCAGAAGGAGTCAGCTGTGCTCACTGGTGGGAACTGACCTAGGACACTCTAAGTGAACAAAACCTCCTTTGAAATGTCAGCAGATAAACAGTGACTAGAGAAAGGAGAATAAAGTCACAGCTATATCTTAGAGGTACCCACATGGACTACAAGACAGAGTGAGAACCTACTCTACTTTGCTCCCTGTTTTCTAAACCCGAATACATCCTCTGCTCAGTCAATATGACTTTTTGCTCTTGACTTAGATATGATCAGGGTATTTCTTATGGTGTGACTTATTGGAATATCAGTAGCACCCTGTGAAACAAATTTACTATTGAGCCAACGCACTTGAAAGCCCTCTCTATGAACTGTTAAATAGTTACTGGGTTTATGGGTATTGTTTCCCCAAAGGATTATCTAATTACAATTAACTAAACGAAATTAAATATTTTTTTCTATGGTGCCCACTTCAGAAGGAGTGAGGAGTCTCTCACCGAGCTTGTCACCCTAACCATACTCTAGCTTTCTCATGTTACCCACCAAAAACTTCCTCATGATATTCCAGGTGTAAAGCTGCATTCAGTACCTCTGGCATGGTGTAAGGCTGGTTTGATGAGCCTGTCAGAGTGCTTGAGCCAGACATGCCTGTGGAGGACCAGATGGAGTAGGTGGGGAGACCTGCTGAGTCAGGAGAGTCACACGGTGCTGCTGGTGTGTCTGTCCTGGGTACACACCCTGCCTGTGACAGCAGGGAGCTGGAGATGGGGCATGTGTTACTTTACTGGTAAGAGAAAATTCTGTGCAAATCCTCGCTTTTGTATTTATTGTTAAGAAATTCTGTTATTGTTTATTCTACTAAATAACATAAGGGAAAAAAAAGTGTCTGTTCCAGGTCAGATCAAAGTTCTCCTAGCCAGGTAACCAGTGTTTGAATGGCACCCACCAACAGCTGTCTGGCAACTTTCAGGACAAATGTGCAATGAATGACATTTCCTCTTACCACTCCCTGGGTCTCCAGTCCTTTTCAGACTCCTGCAGAGCAGTCTCCGAGGTGGTGCTGTGATTCTGCGGAGTTCCAGAAGGTGGTGGTCTGGGATCAGCACTTGGCTCCAGAAATCAGCAGGAGCAGCTCTTAAGTAGAAACATTTATATTACTTTCCATTAAATCCTTTTAAATGGAGGAAGTAAAGTTCATTTGTGGGAAACTAGTAATCTCTGACCTTGTGCAGTGCATTAAGAATGCCTGCAAATTAATGAAGTCCTGTTCCAGTATCAAATAACAGTATAGAGCATGACTAATCATCTATGAATGGTAAGCTTTGAGAGCCTTGATGAAAACCTTTGTGATAGTAGATTTGCACTGGTAAAATACAGGAAAAGCTTAACGTATTTTTACCTCCTTGTGTTTGGGATAATTAAAGGTATGCGTCCATTAAAGTCTTTGATTCACAACGTTTTACATTTCACTGCCAAAGTATGCCGGAGCCCCAGATATGAGAAACAAACAGAAAAAAGGTGTCTGTAACGTGCAAACTGTAAATTATGACACAAAGGATTTAGTCCTGCATTCCCTGCATACCTGGGACACCTATTGGTATCTTACCCAAGATTATGAGCTTTACTTCAGGTTTGCAAGGTGACAAGTGCATTAGCAGTAATGGAGCATGCAAGTCTGTGGTTCGGCATTGTTGTAATTACACAGAAGTGGCAATTTAAACATGTGCCAATGAAACTCAAACAAAAAATGCAAACATTTTACTGGTATCTTGCTATATGTAGTGCACTCACTGTCACAAGTTGAAGTTAAGTAGCTCAGTAGGCAAAGGCAGATTCAGGAGAAAGCCAAGCACACTGGGCTAAACAACCTAATATTTTAGAAGACTCACACTATGACCACAGCCCAAGGGGCATCAGATTTGCAACCCACGAGTCCCAAGATTTTCCAGTCTACCTAGAGAAGAATATACAATGGTTAGGAAAAGTGACCAAGGACAGGTACAATATAGAGATCACTTGGAAGGCCATAGGAGGGTCACACACCTGGCTAGCAGTTGTGGGACTAGCAAAGGGCTTCCAAATGGCCATGACAGGTGAGTGCTCTGTCACTTGATATCCTGGCTGTAGGAGCAAGGTGGCCTTACTAAACTGGGAGTCTGCTCTGTTTTTCTGCAGTCTGCTTGCACAGGCTTTGCTGTTCCAATTTAATGGAAATAAGAATACCATAATGATGTTCATTGGTTATTAATAGAAAAAGGCTTGTATACAGAACTGATATAGTTTTAAATACTTGAGTGGATGTTTGAAGGAGGGCTCTTGTAAAGTTTGCTCATTTCTCACTGTGGTATGTAGAATGAGTGTGCAACAGAAATTTAGAAAACATATTTTAGTGCTGACAAGTGGCTTTTATATGAAATAATTTTTGAACTATAGGGGATCTTTTCAGAGATTGTACAACTATCTAAGTGGGTCAAAGCAAGGCCTTAAAATATGTGGATACTTTAACTGGCAAAAGAAACAGAAAGCTCTTTGGGACCACTTGAATACTTCGTGTGTGTTTATTCTGCATATGATGGACAGGCATGAACGCCCTTGATTTGTGCTCTGATACAAAGATAAGCCTGATTTTTTAGCTCAAGCCTAGCATCGTACTCATGCAATCTCACATTTCTCAGCTTAGTGTGTCTGTCCACTGTATACAACATACACGCCTGGGAAAAATAATTGCAAAGAGAAACTTTTCCACTACAAATGTAACAAAATTCAAATACGTTGGTCAGAAGTAATTAATGGATTACACATATAGATGTGATGCCTTTTGATATGGGCTTTTGCTCACTCCTCTGACTGCTGGCTATGCTTGCTGCTGCCTGGTGGGTGAGATACAGGGGTGAGAGGGTGTCCCCATCCTGTCCAGGGTCTCTGCACCATGCTCTGCCCTCACTGCTGGGAGCAGCTGCCAGGTGCAGCCAGGTCTCACCCAGCCAGCCTCCCAGCAGCAGGAAGGCTAGTGTAGTGGGAAGTGCTCAAGGCTGGTGATGGCTGACTTTTCGCTGACCTCAGCCCTTAAAATTAACAACCTGCAAACCCATCCCTTCCAGGAACTTTATGAAGCAGCTTGAACAATCTTGAAAAGAAGAACACCAAATTCTAAAAAATGGTTTTGTGATTCACTGTGTGATGGATTGAAGACAGAAGCATTTTGAAGTTCCTTGAGCATGTTTCTGTTCTTGAATTATCCTAAGTTATAGCACTTTTACCTCTTATATAGCTTCTTTCTTTTCCAAAGTAACTGGAGTCACTTTGGAGGTCTCAAAGTCCTAAGCTACTCATTGTAACACTACCAAGGCTGGATAGGGCTGCATAGAAGAAAGTATAACAAGCACTTTCATTTTTAGAAAAAGCAAGTGTTACAGAATAGGCCAAGATATTTTTGAGCACGTGAAAAAGCATGCTTGATTTGTTTGTGCTATCATTCAAATTGGCTTAATAGTAAAGAAATTCTTTGCAAATAATATTTTCTATTTCACAGCTGGTTTACTATTAGTTGTGGGGTGGGTTACAATCCACAACTATCTTGGCAGCTGCATGATTATGAAATTGTGTCTGCAAACCATGAAAATGAGTTTCTATGGATGAGTGAGAAATCTTAGCTGGTCTTTATTATTCTGTTGTTATAAAGTTATATCCATTATTGTCTCCTTTTGAAGATTTTTTCCTGCTTTCTTTTCCACCCAGAAGAGGTAAGTATACATAGATCTTTTCAGACAATTCTGACTGTGCAGAGATTTAAGTTTATGCAAGCAAGGCTGGAGCTTTACAATCTCCAGAAGGCATTTTAGTATGTAAATTTTATTATACATAATGCCTCTAGATGATCATTCAAACAAGATGAACAATAAGTAGTTTACAGTCACTTGCATACTGAGATGATTTACAAACGCACACATACGCAGACACAGACACACACAAACATATTGTATTTTCACACAAACACATTGTAGGCCCTTTACCAGTCTTCATCAGGAAGCTAAGACAGATTATAAAAGTTGACCAAAAAGACATTGCAGAGTGCTCAGACACAGAAAAAGAAAGGAAATATGTATGAAATAAAGCCAGATAACAGACAACCTTTTACTGAACTTGCTTAATCCAGGAAAGGATTTGCTGGTGGATGGTGGGGAGGGGGTCGGAGGCTGCCCCTGCTTCTCCTAAGTGGCACATGCTTCATGTGACATGCAAGGAGAGCAGCTGTGCAGCCTCCCCAGTCCACTTCATGACTGTACTGATCTCTGCATAATTCATGGCAAATTTATAACTCAGCCGAGGTGGGGCAACATGAAATCATTTCATCAAAACTCTATAACAAGGCTACATAATGACAGAGGTGCTGGGGACATTTATCTTCAAAGATACTACAGGATCTCCAATATTTGTGGGACAAATAGGAATCTGCCATAGCTTCTTCTCCAGCAACTATGAGCAGCAGGTGCTTTCAAATGTAGGAGCTCTATCAGTAGTGTTCAGCGACCTACATTCCTCTGAGGTTCTCTCTCTGGCTCCTTTTATGTAGATACTACTAAAGCCAGTAGCTAGTGCAGTTGTTTTGAGTTTGGTGGCTATCTGCCACAGTGAAGAAAGAAAAGTGGCAATTTTTTCCAGTAGAAACAAATGCATTTTCTCTGTCAGATCTTTGCAGCTGAGCACTGTGAAAAGAAATAAACTGAATGAAATAATGAAAAACTTTCCTGGAATAAATATCTATATAGCAGAACAAGTGAGATGGAGATACTTCTATGAGCATTTTCTAAGGACCTCATTGTCAATGTAGAGCTGAGATAGAATATGTACAGCAGCCACTTAAAATTGGGGAGAGGTTGCTATAGAGTATCTTCTGCTGAATCAATGGATTTTTGGCAGTGATGAATTTAGACATGTAATTACTAAAACAAATTAAATATAGCAGGCAGTGGTTATAGTACAAAATACCTGCCAGTATTATTTTTCATAATGCCAGAAAGGCTATGAAGGTTTGCTTTTCTTCTGGTAGAAGGGTGCTCAGGAGAGGAGAGACAATAAAGTTCTTACTTGGACTGTAAAGAGGCTAGAAATATTAGCATACTTAAAATTTCTTAGCAAACACTGGGAAACTCTAGCTTGGAGTAAGGCCATTTCTATTGCAATCTGCTGCAACATTTTACTTTGAATAGGGAAGACAGTATTTCAGAGAGTTGTCATCAGAGTTGGAGCAAATACCACTCCAGGAGTGACTGGGCCACACACTGTGTAGTACAAAATGTATGTGCACAGTGCCAAACCAAGTAAAGGCGGAGTGACAAGAGGAGTAGTAGGTATAGGTAGGGATAGGTATAGCTGTTTTATGAGGCATAGCACTCCTCAAGGGTTGGTTCTTTGTACAGAAGATACATCTAATTTGGTGTTCCTGTCTGCCCTTCTCTCTTTTGGGAGCTAAGCATCCCATAAACACAACAGCCAGTCCACACATCTGTATGTATGAATATCTGTAAACAGCACCCCCATACACATTTACACACACATGTATAGTGGCCAGCCTAATCCATATGTACCATTGATGTCTGCTGTGATACATAATGTGCTTATTTGAAAAGGTACTGATGGTGCAGTTGACTGAAAACTGTTGTGAAGTCTCCTGCTTCTTTTCAGTTAATGCTATTTGTAAACAGCCTTCAGAATTAGAACCCAGTATTTTATTGAGACCAGTTAAAACCACATTTTCTTTAGATCAACATTTTTGCTCATCCCATTAAATACTGGTCACCTGGAGATTTTAATCAGGATTATGCTCTCTAAGGAGATTAGTTAGATACCACTTCTTGTTAATTAGGGTGGGTGCCTACTAGATTTTTTCTGAAGTGCATATAGGTGCATGAAGCAGAATGCTTTGGAGGACAAGTGACTATGTGAGACCAAGATCAGAGGTAGGACGTTGTGGAGTATATGACAGTGCAAACATGAGTATTAGCACAGACATGCTTTTAAAACAGTAAATTAAAAAGACATTATTAGGAAAACTCCACAATAGACATAATTCTGTAGAAGTAACTGTGTCTGTTCAACTGCTGTTCAAGTGTACTGTTAGGGTCAAACCAAGACATGTACCTATTGTATTTGAATGAAAGATGTGTGCAGACTGCAGTTTAAACCAAACCAAACCAGAGCAAACCAGAAAATTGCAATGAGAAAGCTCATTTTGTAAAAACTATTAGAAAAGAGCTAAGTTATTTCTTTCTCTGAATAGTTCTGAGGTGGAGATGTTTGTATTAATGGTGAGCACCTTTATTGTTTGAGAGAATTTCACTTGTACGCACTTGAGACCCACTTGCATTTTCTGTCTACTTAAGTCCAGAATTCTTTGCACTTCTTAAGAAGACAGAATACAAAGAAATACTGATTCTTTACTTAGAATGAAGGAAAACAATTCGAAACTCTGGGATGAAACACAGCATAGTAAAATGTAGGCTGAACATCTGGATAGATGTCATGATAGTAAGATAAAGTAGACTGTAAAAGAGTCTGATGAAAACCTGAGAGTCATTTAAACTAGAAAGAACAAAGCTGCCTGACATATATTGTAGAGAACTACCCTATGCTCAGGGGGAGAGACAAGATGATATCATAGGTATTTTCCATAATTTATTTTCTAGTGCCTATAATCTGTGATAAAGCATAGTTTTCTGAAGAGAGGCCAATAATTTTAAGCCTAGCACTGACATTTGGATCTAGTTTAAAGAAGTATATGTCAAAAGCAACCTTTTCAAAACTCTAAGACATAATGCAAAACGAGCTGAGATGTTACTGTGTTTAATCAACAGACTGCTTTAAAAAAAGCAGGGTCTGCCGAAGAGGGCACATCTGTGTATAAGATTGTGTTGCAGTGCGCCATCTGCAGTTGACTCCTACATATTACAATAAGAAAAATCATATCAGTTAGAAATAATAGGATACTGGCTTTCTGTTATTGGTAACATATCCAATCCAAAACCTCTCAACAGACCTACATGTAGATTTTACAAAGTATTGTGTGGTTTTGGTATATCTAAGAGAAAGTAATTTGTAGCACTTGGGTTTTATCCATTCCACATTACAACACCGCACATCCACTTTTTTTCTAGCATCATAAGAATCAACACCAAGAGCTTAACGTGAAAGATATGGCCTCTGACTACTGCATGATGGTTGTGATCATTGTGGTGATCTGCTGGCCTTGAATGTGCAACATACATGAAAATATGTAAGAGCCTTATAGCTTTTGTTCTTATAATAATTACTACAGTATTTTCCTCTTGGCACTACAAACACGGCAGTAACAAACACAAAAGGTATATGTATATATACATATTACATGTATCTGCATTGATTTCCTTACATGCTTTACATTGATCACTGTTTAAAATAAAAATAAAAATTTGCATGTATGAGGAGAATATAATTAAAGAAAAGAATATCTATCTTACCTAAAACTAATTGATTCTGTAAAATTTATTTGAAGAATGACAAAGAAGAAGTGATGATTAGAAATAACCTCAACAGGTAATGAAATTAAAAATTCCAAGTATTTACAGTAGAACAAGATGACACAGTGATAAGGTGGAGTCTTGCAAAGCATTCAGCCCATGTTCAGCCAGCTGGGTAAGCCTGAAGTCCACCCAAGTCCTTGCCAATGCTTCTTGTAATGCAGCAGACTGCGAGGGAGGTGGTGGACTCACCAACCCTGGAAGTATTCAAAAGGTGTGTGGATGTGACACCTGGGGACTTGGTGGTGCTGGATTAATGGTTGGACTTGGTAATCTTAGAAGACATTTCCAACTTTAATTGTTCTGTGATTCTGTTTGTTGGCTGCAGCTCTTCAGAATAATCTATCTGATATGAAATAGAAATCTGGGAAACTTAAATGCAATTCTGGTCAATTGAATTTCAAGATCTCTTCTCCTACTGATACCGTTATAAGCTGTACATCTATTTAAAAGGCAGTTATAGAATATGCTTTTTAAATCTCATTTATGGCCCTCTGTTGTTTCTTGTTTGTTTGTTTTGGTTTTGTTTGTTTGTTTTTTACTCTGAAATATGAGATCTGGCCCTTTGAGGAGACAGTATGAATGACCAGCAGTGTTTCCAGGCATGGCATCCCCAGTGAGTGATGACACACACTATCAGTTCTGGATAAATTCTCTGCCATCTGGTGGCATAAATCACAAATTGCTTTCTGAATCAGGCTAGCCACTTTCATCTTCATCTGGGTAGTCCCTTTGGAGTCATAACACTTATTTTTCAACTTTGTGAACTACAAGTGCAGAGTAGCTGGCTAGCATTTCTCTGTCTCTAGAGCACCTAATAAAATCTTACCTAATGAGAACTATACAAATAAGTTACAAAAAAGACTTGAGCAGAAAAGAGTGAGCTTCATCATCTTCCAGTTATCTAAAGTCTAATTTCGTAGCTCTTCACCATATTTTAATTTGAACATATGAGATACCTTGAATGTAATGAATTATAATTAAAAATTACATGTTGATTTGTTGTTAATTTGTAAAGGTGTAGATCCAGAGTCAAACGCATTCTTATATTAAAGGAATTTAAAGGTGTTTTCCTAGTTGATCTGTCACAGCATAGCCAGGCACAAAATGTGTGCATTTCAGTTGATCATTACTGCTGAAAGTTTAGCAGTGACCATGTTCTAGAATGGAGAATCACTAAGTTGCCGCAGGAGCTGCAGCTGATAGAGAATAGAGACAAGTAAATAATGCCAGACTTGGGGGAACATTTGACAAACAAAGTAGCAGACGTGAAGCCTGGACTGAGTTACATCGGTTCACCTTTCAAATGTTGATGATCCCCTGCTGAGGCTCATGTGCCAGGCTTTTCGAGGTGCTTGAGTTTCAGTATGTGCTGGTGGCCTCAGGTCTTTCCAGTTTTTGTCTGAGGAGGGTGAGAAATATTTCAGTTTAATTTAATCTTTATGGGGAGGATACCTTTCCTGCATTTGCTAATGTGGTTTGCACTACTTTTCTGGAATCTGGCTCGCATAGTCAGAGTCAATGGCGATTTCAAGATGTCATGATACATCAGTGAAAGTAATTAGAGAAAGAATGTGAGCTGGCACTTGTATTGATACTGACTAGTAATTAATAGCATAGGTCAATCTTGCTGGCTCCTGTAAACATCTTCAGGCTTGAGCCAGAGTTTCTGCTTTCCTTTCTTTCTTCCTGCTTGACCTCGAGTAACTGTGGCATCCCACCCTTCTGAGCGGTTGTGGAGGAGACTGTTTTAGCTGGTATTAGACAGCCCCAGATGGTACTCTAATGCTCAACACCTGCTACAACTCCTTCACTTCTTGTTATCTCTGCCACAGCTTTTATACATGCCTTTTTGCAGTTTTCTCAGTGGAACGTGGAGAGGCAAGTGAAGGAATGAGGGCGGGAGAGAAGGGAGGAGGGAGGAAGACTGTCCAGTACAAGGTGATTCAAAAGGAGGTGATACTTGCTTGGTGCTTCACTGACACACCAGTTTCAGCACAGTGAACCACGAGCAGTACTAACTCTGCTCCCTAAGTCATCTCTCTTGTGTGCTCATCTAGGAGAGTGGGAGCACTGACATCTCAATAAAATACATTATCCGGCTACTGTGGCTCTTCAAACTGAAAGACTTTTCATGGAGGTTTTTCTTCTCCCTCCGTGACTGCAGAGCCACCATTCCTGAAAGGCTGCCAAAACTGTATTATGAAACAACCCCTTACTTACATTAGTAAAAAGACCTTATCTGTACAGCCCTCTTTTAAAGCATATGAAACCTACTTGAAGGCTCTTCCTGGATGAGTAAATATTTTCCAATAGCTGCTGAGGACATGCCTGATATTACTATGTCTCACAGAGGGAGACTGGAGTCATAGATCAGTTTCTTTCTGAGGCAGTCACAGAAGGGAAAATCAGCTTGGTGTACTGGACTTGTAAATGTTCTATTGAATCATGCTTTTGCAATACTTGCTCCCATAGGGCAAATATAGATCCATGTCTGGAACTAATAAATGGCAAAATATTAGTCTGGTCCTCCTGATAGACCTGGTTAATCACCAGATTGATTTTATTTCAAGAGGATATAATTTATCATTCCTCCTGGTCAAACAGTGGCAGGAGAGCAGGGCAGGTGCTGAGATGGTGAAAGCCAGTAGCATCACTGACACCATTTTACCCAAAAAGAAAAGTTGGGCTAACCCCAGGCACCCTGTGTTTGGCACACAGAAGTTTGTGAGTGAAATATATCCTTGATCTCTGGACCTAAAGCAGTCTGAAAAGGACCATGCTCTCTGCAGGCAGTTCTGATTGCTTCCTGTGCCTACTAGCTAAAGGGGAGCAATCCTGGAAACAAATCCACATTACTAAATAGAATGACAAAAAAAATAAGAGGCAAGGGTCCAGGAGAGTATGACATCTCATTGGAGGACATCTGCTAAATTTTTAGTACATGTTGTCTGATTCCTTGCTAGCTGGTCCAAGTATCTGTTTGCTGGAGACAGCTCAAACAAGTTTTAATCAGTAAGTTAAGAAGGGTGTTTAAAAGAAATTTTGCATGTAAACCTCAGTTTCATCAGAAAGCAGTCATTGTCTGGTTAAGATTCCCAGTAAATGAGAGTGTGTATGAAATGGTAGTGTATCTCACATAGCCAGGATAAAACTTTAGTGTCAAGAAGCATTAACAAATTTCAAGGTCTGGTCAAGGGTAAGCCTCTTTAGTCCATGGAGCTTGTTATTTTGGATCATTTTACAAATCCATTCTGGGAAAAATATTTTCCCTCCATACATTACAGATCTAGATAAAATATTCTACACAGATCAGACTGTTAAACGATATCCAGTATATCCATATGGAGCAGAATAATCATTAAAAGACTGTCAGATTGTATTCTTTCAAATTTCCTATCATATTTACCTCAAAAATGACTGTAACATGTGGTTTTAAGTCAGAGATGTTGGATTTAATAAAGTTTACTTGTTGGTGAGTGCTGATGGTGCTTAACACTGTGCAGACAAACAAACAAACATAGAGCTCGGCTAATTTACTGTGTCTCTGAAATTTTTGTCAGGGAAAATAACTGACTCCTATAATTTATTATGATGCAAGAAAGCATCCAGCTACTGCTGCAATAGAAGATGTTTATTTTCCTGTAAAAGATAGTTTTACAAGTTTGGTAGTTTTTTTGTTATCTTTGCTGAACAGGGTAAATTCCCAAGGCAGAGTTTCCCTCGTGTAAACAGGCATTGGTTTTGGACTGAAATCCTAGAAGGAAGAGATTGCATTACATAGTTTGTAATCTTCTTTCTTTCAGAATTAGTTTGTACTTGTCAATAAACTGCATTATACTTAGAATTCCATCCTTCACCAGGTGAAACTAGCACACTGTGCACTGAAGATACCAGGTTCTGAGCTAGTCACTCTGGAGTCCCTTAGAGCTGAGACAAAAACAGATGCTGCTAGCACATAACTAATCTCATCCTGAAGCAAATGTGAAAAGCGTATCAGATGAATGACATTGTTAATATGCAGGACACAGGAGAAATACATCAAATAGAATTACACTCGGAGAAACAGGAAACAGTTC
Organism: Acridotheres tristis; assembly: GCA_037013685.1. Lineage (NCBI taxonomy): Eukaryota > Metazoa > Chordata > Aves > Passeriformes > Sturnidae > Acridotheres > Acridotheres tristis. The sequence goes on along the minus strand of CM072919.1, from coordinate 62,371,112 downwards.
ATGTGCTTATTTTGCAGGATTTCAAAGTGAAATGAGATTAGGCCATTTTGAATTGTCAACAGAACACTTAAAAAGTACTCATGGTCCTCCAGGATCCCTGGGTCACAGAACTGGTGTTTTCACACACTCTTGCACTATGACATGGTTCCTAGGAACTTCTGTGGAAATTCCCATTGTTAAGAACTGACATTGATGTGACATCAGATTTTTTAATGACTTCAAAGCTGCTGTCAAATTAGAGCAACATTACCGAAAGACACTGAAACAAGAAAATACCCTGAATTTATGCAGATTTTATCTTAGACATGTTTCATTATTGTGCTATTCCAGTTTTTGTGACAAAAAAAAAATCCATGATGGTGGAAAATACGGGTTTGCCTTTCAATCAGGTTGAATCAGTTGAGCAAATGTTATAGTTTTGATTTTCCAATTTAAATATTTTCTGTTGTGAGACAGAACTAGGAGCAAAAGCAAGGCAGACCTAAAACTTAAAAGGGTATAAAAAGAGATTTATTAACTACACAAAGAAAAAGAAAACAGTAAATTCAGAATAAGATCTTCAGACCATCCCCTCCTCCCTCTTCCCATTCCTTCTTAACAACAACATACAAAGACACTTCAGTCAGTTCCCCACTTAAATAATCTTATTCAGTTCACTTCAGAGAGAGGAGCTTCCTCTTGTTTGGCTATAGGGATTTCCTTCCCAAGAGGGGAAGGGAACAGTTTTCCTTTGACTTCACTTTCACGAATAGCAGCTGCCCGGGAATCTGCAACCATGGCACTACTCCCAGCTTCACAGCCTTCCCAGAGCTGTGCTTGTGGGCCATGTCAAACTCATGGGGTATTACTTTTAAGAATGAACTGTTTGAAAGCAAAAGTTCTCTTCATCTCTTTTCTCTCTGTTCATGCTTCATCCTCAGAAAACTGAGATCCCCTTCTTTCCTTGGGGCAAAAGATTCTCAACACAGGTGCTTTTGGTCAAATGATCTATCAAATGGAACACTCCAACCCCCCATGTATTTCTCCATGGTTTATAGGAATTTTCAGTGCAGTAGAGTCTACCCTACAGCTCACAAAAGGATTTTCAGCCATCTTCACAGCATCTCATTCTCCTTCCATCTAAAGAAACTTAGCTTTTGCTTCACTGACTTTGGAGTATCTCCATTTTTTCCTTCTCATTCAAAGGAAGGTCGGAGGTCTGCAAGTCTTATCCGAGCACTAAAAGAGTTAAGTTTCACACAGAAGTTGCAGGGGCTGGGCCAGGATTTCAGGAGACTCAGGCTGCGCTGGGAGGGTGAGGACGGGGGACAGCTAAGATGTCACTCAGCCTCCCTGGGGCTCAGCTACAGCACCTGCTGCCCATGGCCACCCCTCTCCCTGCCGGGCCATGCCAGCTCCCCAGACAGGGGGCCCGGCCGCCTCCTCCAGGCCATGTGGGCTGTTCTGAGCTGGCGGCAGGGCCCTGCTGAGCTGCAGGCCTGCGAGGGAGAAGGGGGGGCCAAAATTTTAAAAAATGAGCCCCTTCTCTTCCTGCCCATTGGAGCCCCCGGCTGCAAACAGGGCCCAGTGGCCTCCCGGGCCCACCTCGGCCTGGCCCAGGCAAGAGGCCTGGGCCAGGTTAGTTACCTTGAATGAAGCAGAAAATGAAAGAGAGCCTCTTTCCAGGTTATCTCCTTCAAAATGTGTTTTCACAGAGTGAAGTAACTTTCTCCAGTTGGTTTCTCAGGCTGTCAATAACCAAACCAGCCTTCAATTGGTCCCATCAACTCACAGGGGAAGTTCTCATAGAGAAAATCCTCTCTGACTCTGCCCTCCCCCAAGTGTAACCAGTGCAGCAAGATTAAGATCAATGGAGAGAGTAATACATTTAAAGGCATGTTCTCTGTAGTCACTGAAGTCACTTGTGAAATGCAATAAGTTCCTTGAAAGTCTTCATGAATTTCTGAACAGCTTGATAAAATTTACCTTACATTTAGCTTGCAATCCAAGCCAAGATAACTGTCTCTCGGGAAGTATTTATTTTCACACTGCTATATATACTTCATCTTTTTGCTTTGTCATGAATTCATTAAATTCAAGTATCTCAGTATCTGAAGACAATGTCCACAATGTTGTCATGCAAAAGCTAACCTTGGCTTATGTCAGTAGATATCTGGGAAATTATTTTCAACTTTGTTCAGTTGCTTAATTTTATCACATTTTTGGCGCGTTTTAGCATTTATAACAAGTATTGTGTTTTTACTTACAGTATTTTGCTTTTCACCAACAATGATTTCAGATATCTCAATTCTCTTTTAGTACACTTTTTTCCAGGTGAGGACATACCAAAACCAGATTGCTTACTTTTGCATTACTGATAGGACTGTTAGTAAGCTCTTTGTGATATACCCTTACCAATATGCAAAAAATATTTCTTAATTCTTCTGTGCATTATGCTAGCAGCCTATTTTATCCAAACTTTTATTGAGCTGGATTTTGCTGGATACCACTGACGACTTCAGCGTATCCATATAATGTTTGGATTGCTATTTCCCCTCCAAATTTTATTATATTTATTTGTGCTTTCTGTCCTTCCCTGCTTTTAGGGGGAGAGGTGATGGAACAAGCAATATCTGTAAGTTCACTCAATAAGTAGTTCAGTGCTCACTGCATTGATAAATTAACTGTCTTTCAATATGTTTTGAGCACTTACAAAACAAAGCATACCAGCTTGATCTAAAGCATTTTCACCTGTGGTTTGGCTTTTGAGAAAGTAAATATGTAGAAACTTGCAGAAACAAAGTTGCAATCATCAGCTCTGCAATGTCATTAAGGCTAAGTTGAAATTGTGCCTTTAGTTCATTACATATCCTGGGTCTGAAGGTGGCTTCTGGTCTTTGGGTGCTTTTTTTTTGTTGGTTTTTTTTGTTTTGTTTGATTTTTTTTTTTTTTTTTCCCGAGGCATTCCATAAATTGGAATGTCTCATGATTATGTCCGTTGAAATCTGCTTTTGCTTGGTTTTAAAGTGTCTACTGTGTCTTGTTTTTACAATTGAGATACAAAGCATGCTGCTTGCAGAATGTTGAAGAGCACACTGGTCTAGATGTCATGCTTAATTTCACCATTTGCCTTGATGACTGACACACCAGCTGGTGTGTACATGCCTTGGTCTAACACAGCACCAAAATACCAAACATTTTCATTCTCCTTTGGTTTAAGAAGACTTCTTGCTGGTTTGATTTCTTAAAATTTCTTTATGCATGTTTCTATTGCAATGTTTTTTCATCTTATTGTAATGTTGGTAACAAAGCATTGGAATCACATATATGTAATTCCTCAACTTTTAAACGATATGTTTTTGTATTTTGCTGACATGTCTTTCTCTAATCCTCTTTTGATTATCATGAGTTACTGCTCATTTACTGTCCTCAAAGAATTCCACGAATGTCATAATGAAAGAGAATATTTAGTTTATCTAATAATGGTTGAGCAAATTCTGAAATGCCTCCCTGTTTTTCAGTCTTCACCTCAAGGTATTCTCCTCAACCACAGTAAGTTCTGGATTCACTGATTGAGGCATTACAGCTCACACTTTTGCATTCATAAATACAGGCTGGTGGTATGTGTGCTCCACTGAGTAAGCTAAAGTAGTCTAGTGATTTACCCGTTTGCTTTTAATTAATAGGCTGAAGTTCCTGGAAATATAATGAAATAACTGAGTAGATAAAAAACCCTTATAAACAGAGAAAAAAAGTCAGTCTTTCAAAAGGGAAGAGCATAGAGCAAATACAGAAATTTATCACACATAGCTGTCTCTCTCAAGTACTTCCAGCACAATGAATGCCTTCTTGTAGATCACAAAGTAACAATGTCACAATAAATTATGACATACTCTCTATTCATTTTTCACTAAGCTTGGCTGGCACTCAGGTGCTTCATTCCATCTCAGGATCTATCATCTCCAGATTAAAGAGCTGTTAGAACTCCCTGTTTGTTTAGAAACAAATTAATGATATTCTGCCTGTTTTTTCAGATACGGACTTTATTCTGCCCAGTGAGAGTTATTAAGAATGTTGGCCTTGATGTCTTACCTGAAAGATCAAAAACATTCAATCAGCCAACTTTGACATAAAACAGAGGGCATATTTTAGCTAAGGTTCCTTTTGATGCAAGTTCACTATCTTAACAGTTCTACTGATAAAGACATAGCATGTCAGAGATAAAAACAAAATGGCTGTGACTTTTGCACTAACTGAACTATGCTCTCTATTTGACAAGCTGGAAAGCAGCACAGTAAACAGACAAATAGACAAAAAAAATCGTAGTTCCCAATCCCACTTGCCTCATTTTCAGTTTTTTGCAAACAACAATAGATTAAACGTAACGTAAATACTGGACATACTAGTATATAATTCCTTTTCCTGTCACTGTCACATTGCATCATCATTGTCATTGTGGCCATCATTGTAACTCTTCCTAGTTTGCTCCTGATATCCTTTGTTATCCATGAATAATTTCCTCAACACTTGCCTGGAGTTGGTGTCAGTGACCTAGCAGGTCTGGTTTGGTGTGGCCTCTTGTCAGTCTGTGTTTGTTTGTGAATAAGGCAGAGTTTGGTAATGCTCTAAACCAGGTCCCCAGATAGCCATGTTTGTGCCACACCACTTTTCTCCCCTGCATCCTCTGTGCCCCACACAGTTCTTATCCACAGGACTATTTTTCTATGCTTTTTTCACTTTCATTTTTTAGCATCTGAAATAAAGTGACCACTATTTTACCAAGTGCCAGCAGCATCACTGGTATGATACTGAGGTGTAGCTGTGAAGCTAAGTGGGATATAGGACTGGGCAATGTAGGATGGAGAAAGCCAGATTTATACAGTGCTGATCATGCTACTTAATGCTACAGTACAGTGCTGTGGATGTTGACTTATTCTATGCTCTTTTTTTGTCAAGAGACTTTGTGAGTAAAGCATGGTGCTGGCCCTAAAAAGAAAAAAAATAGTTTAGCTCTTCATTGCCTCATAAATATTGATTTAATTCAGAAAAAGAACCTCATATATTTCTTTTCCTTCTGTCTTGGCAGGTTTAGCCCCAGAACAGAGCTTTAGGTTGTAAGGAAGGCACTATTATTAGCTGGTTCTTTTTCATAGAATTACAGAATATGCTAAGATTGAAGGGACCTACAACAATCACTGAGTCCAGCTCTTGGCCCTGCATAGCACCAACACCAAGCGTCATGCCCTGTGCTTGAGAGCATTGTCAAAACACTTCTTGAACTCTGTCAGGCTTGGTGTTGTGACCAGTTCCCTGGGGAGGCTGCTCCAGTGCCCAGCTGGAACCCTTTGGGTGGAGAACATTTTCCTAATATCCAACCCAAGCCTGCTCTGACAACCTGAGGGCATTCCCTCAGGTCCTGTCACTGTCACCACAGAGCAGAGATCAGTGCCTGCCCCTCCTCTTCCCCTCACAAGGAAGGTGCAACTGCAATGAAGACTCCCCCCAGTCTCCTCTTCTCAAGGCTGAACAGACAATATTTCTGGTCTGTGAAACCAGTCCTCAGAGTTGCAAATTCTGACTGCCATGAGCTAGTTCCATTCTCTGCCTGAGAGCATGTCTGCTCCAGGGCTATTGAACTTCAGTGAGATCTGTGACAGATCACCCCACTGCTGCCTCTCTGACCTAGTAGCACATGTCAACAAATAAATGTTTAAGAAAACCATGTGTAACACATTCCTCAATCTATTGTACAGCTAGCACCAGTGCCAGTAAATTATCTGCATGCAAAGTGAAGACAGTCAGACTTTAACGATCACATCTTCAAGGTTCTTTCAACTGACCTCTGAATGAAAAATGCTGAAGTATTTAGTGCCTGTACTTGTGGCTTTCCCTTCTTACATACTAAAGTATTTGTGCTTATGAGGTAGGATATCATCACTCACATGGCATCAAAAAGATATGCACTTATAATTGGAGGAGAATAATTTTTCCTGTCTGAAAGAAAAATAATAGAGTAGAATCTAAAACTTTGGTTTTGAATTATGAATTATTTTACTATCAGTTCTGGGCTAAGTATGGGCTATGTAGGTCAAGAAATATATCCTGATATCACATGTATGAACTTCACATTCAAAATATTTCACTGTACTAAGGGGCCTGCACAGATGTTATGTTTGAATTGTTCATAGGGTACAGTCATAAAAATAATCAAACCCTTTTGTGAGATATCAAAAATATAAAGTATCTCTTAATTTCCCAAGCAAGAATAATATATATAAAAGCTTTATATGTGAGGAATTAAAAAAAACTGTCTGAAATTGATCATCATCCAATCTGAAGTGGTGTCTGAAAGAGATTTGGGGTATGATTAGAGATGACAGGTGAAGAGAGACCAAGGGAAAAGAAATTGATTGGTTTTAAGTGAAATGTAACTGACAAGTGTCCGTGACATCTCTGTCGAATACCCTTCAGATGAGGTTTGTCTTGATTAAGGGACAAAGCCTCACACACACATCTGCTTATTCTGTAGAAATAGGCCTGCCAGCAAGAGATGCACAAGGAATAAATGCATCTCTCTCTCTCTTTATGCAACCTACGTTTACATACTTGTGCACACTCATATGTGGAATTAAATATCATTTTACACTGGAAAGCCAGGATCACAAGAAACTCAGTGGCAATCCACTTGTAAACAAATATGCAAAATATAAACATTAATTTTTTAAAAATAAAGTCACTAATGTTCTCTAAAATGAACTAAAGTTTACTTGTCATAGAAAAATTGGGATGAAATGCCCTTTTTCTCAGAGAAAGTGCACATATGTGCAGAAGGAAACAAAAGGAAGGAAAGTCATCCTCCAGTAAGAGCTCCTCATAAAAATTTGCATAATTCTTTCATGGGTTCACACTCATCTGTGTTGTTTCCCCAGGTTCACTTATACTGTTTATAATAAAACATAGCTGCTAGAAAATGTGATGGGAGATAAAGAGTAATTTTAATGCAATAAAGAGTAATTTAATTGCAATAAACAGGCAAATGCCTGTTTATGTTTCCTATCAGGTCATTTTTCAAAAGAAAACAAACTAAATCTCAGAAACTCAACAAAACCCCCACCTTAAAATAAACTATAAAATGTGATCCTTTCACTAATATATGAACACTGTATGCTTTTTAACATCTTTATTCCTGAATTCAGAGTTTTGGCTGATGATGATATCAAGGATGCTTGATATCCACTGAACTGTGCTGTACTGTGTCAAGAATTTCCAACTCTAGAGAAGAGAGGTTGAAAATCATTGTTATGTGAGTACTTTCTGGATTTAAAATAATTCTGTCTTAGTTTGTCATGTGCAATTAATAAAAAAGCAATATTAAAACCAAAATGAGCTTCATACTTTCTCCTGAAAATCTACCATTTTAATTCCATCTAAAGCAGCACCACCCAGAAAATGGCTGTAGATTCACCTCAGCCCCTAGGGATTGAGCCCTCATCTTTTTCTCTTTCCCAGGGATTGCTTTAATGATTAGCAGGACAGTAATTGTGAAAAGTGAGGGAAAAGATTAACTTCCATCATTCCCACTGAGGTTACTGACCCTTGTGAAAGTGATGGTCAGGCATAAGGTTTTGACGATACAATGTTGTTTGGCTCCTGTACTAGCCCTTCTTGGCATAGGGTGTGCTCATGGATCAGGGATGTAGCCCCATCGTCTGTCTGGGTGGCCCTACACTTAGGAGAAATGTAGGGAGAGGGGGGCTAGGAGAGATTAGGAGAAGGCTTTGCCTCCAGCTGAAATACTCTCTTCTCAGTCATGTTAAGCTTATAGTATTTTCCTCAGCAAAACCATGTTTTCTATGGTTGAAGCACCATACAGTGACTCTTGATATTTGGACTGATAGTATACACTGTCCACAGTACTGTTAGGGCAGATTTGCATGGATAATAGAATGGATTGTTTTGGAAAGCATTTAAGTTCAGGTCGGAGGTTCTTGCGGCTTTCCCAGAAATTTGACCTCAATTAATATGTCATGAATGTTAGCAGACACTTAATGCTTTGAGACTAGGCCCTGCCCAGTCTTACACCTGCACCTGCTTTTAATTCTAAAGTTTGATGCTGAGCTCTAAGGAAAAAATGGGATATGTAATTAATAATGGGTAAAAATTAGCATCAGAAAAAAAGTAATGAGATGAAATCAGAACTGTATTTTAAATATAAGAGGCAAATGCAGTGTTTACAATGAAAAAGCTAACATGTCTAATTTCAGTCTGGACTAAGCTCATGTATTAATGTTTGAGTTGATTGTGAACACAAAAATACGAGTATCTGTATCTGTGTACAGAGCTATGATGAATGAGGATCAACTTACCCAGAAAGCTGCAACTGGTACTACTATAACATTTGTTGGATATTTGTCAGAAAAAGTCAAGTTGTTTCCTGACTTTATTCTAGATTAACCATGAATATGAGAAATGACCTGGTATGGTATAAATCCTCAGGAAAGATCTGTGGAATGCAGACATCCAGTTAATAAAACATCCAGTTAATGCAATCAGTCATCAGGGGTTACTTTCGCTCTATGCAAACAGGATAGAGAGAACATTTGTCTGGAAATGAATCCCACAGTTCACAGAGCCACTCTCAAGTGCCAGTTATCAGGTTCTCTTTTATCTCCCAGTCCCCACTCAAGTGATCTTTACATGAAAACCTCTCTGAACATATGTTGTTTGTTCGTATTATTTGTCATTAACATTGCTCACAAAGGCTACCAAAGTTTCTCAGAAACAAGGGCTGTTTATCAAATCCAGCAATTGTCTGAACACATGCATAGTGTTTACTATGCAATTGTTCTGTAACAGAGAATTCCAACAATATCACGTGAGAAGGAATCCTTAATTATTTCAGTGACTCATAATTAGTTTAATGATCTGAGCTAACTTGGTTGATTAGGCTGTGGTAAATCGGTCTAATATGTTCTGGCTTCTTCTTTTTAAAGTATTCTATGTAATGTTAACATTTGACAAATGATAACTCAGAGCTTACACAATGTGGCAAGAGATACTCATGTCTCTTGGCTACCCTTCTCAGTATGAATATTTTAGATAACACATCCCATAGCAGCATCACAGATTAAAAAGGTTCTGTTGCAAGTCTTCCATTTTTATTTTTATTTTAAGTAAAACAGTTAGTTGCAGTGGGAAAAGTCCTTCTTATTATGTAGTTATTCTATATACGATGTATTTAAGGCTTTGGTACTGTTAGCTGTGTTACATTCTTAGTCATGCATTCAGTAATATGCTACAAACTAAATTGGTGGACACTTTAATTTTCTTTTTCAGTATCTGAACAAATGTTAGTTAAAGAATGTTCCTTTGACTCAGCTGAGATAGAGCAGGGTAGGCAAGTGATGAGTACATCAGCACAACGTCACATGAGCCAGTTCTCCTGGTAATGCAACAGCAGTGGGGCAGGCCTGTGCCTCTGTCCCTGTGTCCACGAGTGCACAAACCAGCACAGAGATCCTGCTGGCTGATCTGAACTTCCCCTGGTCCCACCTCCTTGATATCTTGTACCCTCTTGTGGGGAAGGGGGGCACAAATCAGTCTGCTGTATACTCTAGATCCACTTTCATTTGATCAATCAACATAGCTGCCACATGACTGAGATCTTCAGATAGGTTTAAGACCTACATCTTTTCCCACTTGGTTGGTTGTGGAGCTCTATATTTCTCCCAGCCTACTTGCAAAAGCCTTTGCATTCATTCTCTGTGTAGTGTTTTAAGTAATAATCTTTTAGGCTCCAACACACACCTAGTTCCAGATGCTTCTTGTAGTGGGGAAGCTTCCTGTTCAAAAGCAATCTTTCACATGCAATTTATATGCAAGCATGCAATTTGTGCTATATTTGTATCATATCTGAGTACTGCATGGCAGCAGGTTCACTTCTAAGGTCACGGGTCCTTCCCCAGTAAGCCACCCTTCATCGCTTTCTGCAGCCCCTGGCTTTGGGTGCTTCATGACAGGCTTTAAATACAAGAGTTTCATTATTTTCTCATGCTAAATACACCACTGGCAGCAAACTTCTTTATGTTGTAACACTTTCACTTCTTCTAGAAAGCAGAAACAAGAAGACAAGTGGATTTGCTTTGATTTCGAAACTTCCGCTTTCTCTTTTAACATACTTTCACATGAAGAGTTTTTGCCTCCTTTTTTATGCTGACACTTTGCCAAATCCTACCATTTGCAGATTTGTGTTACAGACATTAAAAGCTTCAAGGGTGTGAGGGAAGGAGCTGGTAAGGCCATAGGCACAAAACTGTATGTACCACTGGACATCATGTACCTGGGACTTGTTAGCTTCAGAAGCCTTGCCTCAGTACCTGCCTAAATTTATGGGACCTTACATTCAAGATGAGAAATCATACTACCAGGGATCCTGAAGTTCCCATTCTGCATCAGTGTCAAAATACCTCAGCCTTGGGAGGTATCACATTGGCAAAAAGTGCTTCTATTTAAAATAAAAACACAGGAGAAGCCACAGTACAGTCACCAATCTAGCAGTTACACTTATGAAATGGAGTCAGATGCACTAGAGACTGTGTCCTGCAAATGTTTAGTGTACAAAATTTAGATTTATATGCCTGTATAAACATTATAATTCGATTTTATTAATACTGGAGGAGTCTAGAGAACTTCCTTGTGTAAGACAGCTAGCTTCTTGCAAGGTTTTCTTCTACTGCTAAGTAAGACCATTTACATTGGGACAGTTTTTAGTTTATGTACTGTCTTCCAAAACATACACACTCATCGGAGGGACAAGCAGTGCACTTGCATGAAGCTGCATGGCTGGACCTGCCAGTGTTCTCACTGACATCCAGAAGGTTTTGGGGCCAAAAGAGCTCTAAATTAATTCTAAATACCAGTAAGCCCTATACTTGGTGGTTATGTTTACCTACCAAGGCAGAAGGATGGCTCTTTCTCTGAAAGATGTGTTCAAATCAGTTTTAACCTGTGGAAAGCACACAACAAATGCTAATGGAGTGGGTAGACCCCTTATGTTTTCTGTTTAGCAGATTCCCTCAGCTGCTGGAGTTATTTCAAAACATTTGTATCATTTTTTTCTTGTGCCATCGTATCTATGACCCTTGTTAAACCCCCTATAACAGGGTCAGCTTGCTAGGTTGACTAGCTGCTTTAACTGGAGAAGACTGAATGAGTCAGAAACGTAATAGGGGATAATGGGGTGAAACACCTCCCCAGGCCCAGTTTTGGTGTTTTTCTGGATGGCAGCAGCTCTCACCTGTCGGCTGAGGAAGTCCTTTCCTTCTGCCACCACTGGAATTTGGCATTTTGCCTCCTGGCTGCAGCCTGTGTCCTGCTGCCTGAGAGCCCATGCTGAGCTCTACCCATCACATGCTGTCTGCCAGGCTGTGCCTGGGGGTGCTGGCTGGGAGCTGTCCCCTGTCCCCCATCCAGCACAGCTCCCTGATGCTGTGGGCAGGGCAGGCAGCCCTCTGCCTCTGCTGCTACTCCAGCAAAGGATCCTAACAAATGGAACCAAATGGAAGGAAAGGGCAGACCAGAAGGCAAGGAAACAGCAGTGTGGTCGGGAGCCAGTGTTTAGGTCTTTGGTCAATAAAAACATCAGTGATAGTAGATTGGGGATGGTTAAGCAAGCACGCAGGCCTGGAATGTGACTGAAAGTCAACTAGGATCTGAGACCAGGAATGAGAGAGAACAGAAGACAGGGGAGGCAGTGGTAGGACAGATGGGCCACCTGCTTCAACCTCCATCCCCCACATACAGCAGACTGTTTGCTTTCTTGATCTTCTCTGGCCACATTTTCATCTTGTCCATGTGCTGGCTGTGTCCCTGTGGCTGACCAGCAGCTTCCTCACACTGTCCTGCTCCCCAGCATCCTGACCATCCTGCCAAAACATCCATATTCTGGACAAGATTTCCTGATAAACAGAGTGTGCCATATGTAATGTGTGTGACCTATTGTGAGCTTAATACCCTGCATGCAAAAGGGTTGCACTAGCCAGATGTGGTTCATGATTCAGTCTCTGAGCTAAGCTTTACTGGGGCTGGTGGATGTTCCAGTGGGTACCAGTAGGCTTTTGTTGGTTAAGGACTAGAGAAGGTTTTGTAGCTCTGAGCACATTGAAGAGAAGCAAGGTTCATCTCTTCCTCTGGATCTAGCTATAGGAATCACAGAAAAGGCCACAGAAGGATTTCCCTGATCTTGAGGGCCCTGAGCACAGGACTGACTATCTTGGTGCTATGTAATGACATTGTCATAAAAAGCCAGGACTAACCAAGTCCAGAACTCATGCTGGCCAAATGCTCTGTCTCCAAAAGTGGGCCACATTGACAAAGAGAATAAGAATAAAGCCAGACTTGTGGTAATAATTCCTCAGAATATTCCTCCAGCTTCCAGAATGTTGTATAGTAGCTGGGGGAGTGCATTAAGGCAGAGGGAGAAGTTTGGATTTCCCCCATGTGGATACAGGAGACACAGTTTTACCCCACATTGCAAAAATATCACAAAAGGAATGGGAAAGTGGCATCTATTTTAATCATGACCTGTGACATTCCTGAAACTAGGGATCAGTGGTGACAGTGATGAATAAAGGCCAGAGAATGTCCCAAGACTTTGTGAAGTGAAAAATGAGGAGTGGGAACCAGGAGGCATTGTCCCATGTATGATATTTTCATGGTAGTGCCTTTGAAAATATGAGCTGTCTTCTTATGTTTCCTTAGAGTTAAGGTTCAGGTATTGTAGGAGTTTATAGGGGCTGATATCCAGCACATGTAAACAGTGATTATTCACTGATGAGATGGAGTTAGTGTTGCGAACTAGCATGTCCCAGTTACTGCAGCTCCTCCCTGTATTTAGAATCAAAAATAACTATGATGACTGTGGCCCCTGCTGTCAAACACTGACTTTTGGAGTACTGCCTCTTGTACATTGGCCTCTGCAGTGAATATATTTGTACATGCTCCCTATAACAAATAAGCAGGGAAACAACATAAAAAACATTCCAGTCAGAAGTTCAAGGGGACTGAAAATTCACAACCATTAATTTTTCCTCATCAAACATTTATTGTATTAAAAATTGAACGAAATGATGAGTGAAGGGCTTATGAAAAGCTTATCAGGAATAAGTATTCAGAAAACTTTGTTATCATAGCATCATTCCTGACAAGTTTATCTTAGAAGACTCCTGCTTTATATTGTCTTCCAGCCCAGAACTTGCACAAAAATGGACATTCAAAGTGGTTTCATCTGAAACATATTCAGGCTTTCCATATCTATGTTACTAATGTTTCCCTAGACACCACTTTGAACTATTTAGGAAATCTCAAGGGCGGTGTTTGTTTAAGATTGGTGAACAGAATGGCACTGCAGCCTGGGAACTACACAAGCAAAAGAGAAATACTGTCCTCATGAAATACGCTGTGGATGCCTTGAATTGCTTTGTATTATAGCTGATGCTAAAATTAGCGTTGGAGTGTTATTTTTGCAGGAGCACAGAGAGTGTGCTGCAGCACAAGCAGACCCCCAATCTCAGCACCCACGCCTGGACAGGATGGGGGCTGCCACTGTTCCCCTGCCTGCAAATGCCATGTTTCTCTTACATTTCACAATTCGGAGAAAGTACTAATTTCACCCTGTGCTGAAAACACAAGGTGAGCACACAGAAAATCACTATTATTTTTGTGTGCTTAATGCTTTAGTCCTTGCAAACCCAGTTGTGAGTAAACACCTTTCACATGATCAGAGGCTGCAGGACTGGTATTTTCATGAGCAGGGATGTTTCATATTGATGAAAAGAGACTTTGCATTTTATTTTTTTACCTTCCAGCAATGTCTTTTTATTAGCCACTCATAGAATTTTCCGAGTAAAATAGAGATAAACAATGAGAGTTTTCTCCAAGGTTGTCATGACTGCTTATTTGTTATGTTTTTTCTTTCTAAAATACAGAAAACTGTGGCTGAGACTTTCAGCCCAAAGGTGTGTTCCTACTTCTAGCTGTGATCCAGCCCTTCTATGCTTATATATCCTCTGACTCCTTGGGAATGTGGAAACCGATTTTTTTTTTTTTAAAGGAAACAGGAAAATTATCAGAAGCTTGGCCATACTCCCTATGTTTTTATACAAGAAAAAGACGGGACAAAAATTGCAACCACGGTTTTTCCCATTGTCTGGAAACAAATAAAAAATGCCTAGCTTTATATTTCAGGCATCCCAGACATATTTCAAGTTCCTTCTTTACCCAGGTTTGCTCACAGACTCAGGCAGGAGCAGGTCTGGGCCCACTCTGTCATACTATTTACCTGCCTTGGCACTCTTGGTACCAGCTCTTTAGCCAGATCCTCCTGTTCAGTTCTGTGACCTCTTCTGTGTGAGCAGGCACATTTTCACTATTACTGGTCAGGACTGGTCATGCTACAAGCCCACTTCAGATCAGCTCTGGTCTTGGGTCTCAGTCTCTTTCTGAGGCAAGGAGGCTGGTCAGAGCAGGGCACACTCCTCCTAGGCAGCAGCAGTCATCCCTGTGCCACATTAACTCAGAGCACGGGGAATCCTAAGTGTTTGCTAAGCAAAATGTTTGTGAACCAGGTCAAGACATCACATGTAGAGTAAAGCAAATCTTGTTCAGGACATTAGCCTCTTTCACCAACAGCCTGTCCTTATCCTATAGATAACTACAGATGTAGCTGGGCTTGTCAATTAGCCTGCAAGTGAATGAAAAATCAGCTAAGAAAAATCTGTCTGGTATTCAGTATAGATTGAATATATAACTATCTCCAAAAATGCAGCAGAAGTCAAGCAGCCAAGCAGAAGATCCTTTCTTTCAGGAATCTCCCATTAGCACCATACCCCTGCAGGAAAACAGCTTTCACTTAAAAGCCGCTCTGAATCAGAGATATTTTGAATTGAAATGCATGCAAAGAAGCTCTGATGCATTTTCAACCACACTTTAAAATGCTGTCCTTCTCCTTGGCCCCCCAAAGCTGTCTACTCCACTCATCTGACAGAGGTTACGACTAGCACAGGAGAGGCTCATAGCAGGTCAAATCTGCTTACTCCCACCACAAACATAAAGATGCTGGCTGGAGGCAGCAGCACACAATAGGTCTGCTTTAAAGTGCATGCTGCTTGGTCTCCATGGGTTGTGCAAATATTTGCTTTGCTCCACAGTATCATGGCACTCCCTAAGTTTCTGCTCTGAATGGGGCCAAAATGCTTAAATTGAGACTAAGTGAAACTGCCATTCTTCAGGTGGTTTTGCACTGAAACCACATCAAGATACATGATTACTATTTCACTGAGTGTTGTGGAAAGGTATATTTAGAAAAGATAAAAAGGGCAGTGACACTTCAGCAAACTGTGGTTTTAAGAGTTACTTTACACAGAATGGTGCATCCAGAGCTCTGACATGTTTAGCTAGAATTCATGCTGTCCATATTCATTCAGCAGTATTTCCAATACGTGATCTTTTATCCCACACCATTTAAGATGTGAAACCATCGGATGAGGTCCTAACTCACCTTCATTCCTTGTCAGTCCAAACACCTGACCATGGTGTCAGCCACCTTCTCTTCCTAGGAAGGACTAGGGCCACAGCTGAAACTCAGGCTTGACGTTAATGTTATCAGAGAGGACTTAATGGGAGCAAGTGTTGCAAGTAACAAGCCACAATTATGTTAGCTGAAGCACTGGGGCTGTAAAGAAGAATTGCAGAAAAGAGTAAGATTAACAACACATAGTGATCAGATTAGCACTTGCTAAGCTGCTAAAGCTTAAAGATGTTAAATCTCCCCTCCAACCACAATACAAACTTTACGGCTGGTGACTTTACTTAAAGCTATGCACTCCTGTCACCTCAGGTGAGCTCAGAGACTGTGTACTTTTCTTGTACTGGGGCAAACCTACATTTAAATTACAATGCTTACATTTTTGCTAACAAACTTCAATCCCTCTTTTCAGCAGTGACTCTCTGAGTAGAGTTCATGAAGTATTTAAAATCCTTTTGAAAATGGAACATATAAGTGAAAAGTACTGGTAGAGCACTGGCTACCAGGAGTTCCTCTCTCAGAAGGAAATAGGTGACTGTGCATGTCTAGACTGAAGCTGCTCTGCTGCAGAGTGCAATCTGAGCTATTGGACAGATGTTCATTCCCAAATATGTAGTCTACAACATATAAAACTTCACACAGCAGAGAGCAGTGGTTAAATGCCTTTAATGTCTAAATTACCTTTAAAAAAGTAGCTTAAGTGCTCAAGTTACTTCAGCCTATCTGACCATGTTATTCTAGTTGCTGAGTGGTAATGTTTCAGAAGTGTAATGCGACACATCTGTAAAATAATTTGATTTGTCTTTATAGACGGCTGTAGAGTAGAAAAACAAATAATCTGTTGAGTAAATAGAGACATAGCATGAGGGCAGTGAATACTTTAGGAAAACAAAAACACAGGCAAATCCAGGATAGTATACCATCTTTTTTATCAAAAGAACAGACAAAAGTGAGAGAAAAAAAGCCTACACAAATCTCTTCTTGCAATATGTCCTGAAGTGCTCATACCTCAAGACAATATTGGTGATTAAGGCTTGTGTTGACATGTCAACCAGGCCACATCTCAGTTATGTCTTTATCCATTCAGGATCACTGAAGACTGATGCTATGGTTCAGCATCAGTAGGTTGTGCAGTGTTGGTACAGATGAGATGCACACAGGGCTCAAACTGAGCAGGGAAGGGGAGGCACTATAGCCAGGAGACAACAGTTAGGCAGTGCTTGTTGGTATACACAGCATGTTCAGGTAATTGTAACTGTTTTTTCCCTCCAGATGAATTATAAACTCTAGTTTGTATTTATTGAGTAGGCTCTGTAACCTGCTGTTGAAGGGAAGATGAGAAGATAATAGCAGCTGGACTCTTCCCCCCTCCCATGCTGCACAGTGCTCCAAGCTATGCTCAGTCATATACTCTGAGACAGACCCAAGTTTTGCTGTGATTTTTGGTTTATGACACTACAGACTGTGGGGAATGGCTGGTATTTTTAATCCACCTGCTGCAAATATTGGTGAGGAATTCTTGTTTGGATCCACTTCTTCATATTCCACATAAAGATCTACAACAGACTATAAGAAATAAAGGGAGAGACAAATGGTGTGTGTATGTGTGAAGAGGAAAGGCAGAAAAAAAGAGTGAAAAATGATTCAGAAATGTGTCTGTTCTTTCCATTCAAGCCACTGTACAGAAACCATGCTCCTGTTGTGGGACAAAGACCTTTGAGCACAGTGAGATGTGTTTATGCTGCTCCTATCAAAGAGCCTTTCATCTCCACAAAGCAAATTATTAACACATTCCACTGAAGATGTGGGGGTGGAGGCCTGGCCTTGGAAAAAAAAGCGGGCCAAAAATGAACAATTTTTTTATAAACACTTTTAATGATAGTGAATGGCACCTTGCCAAGACCCTCATGCCCAGTGAAGCACTGCAGGCTGATTGTTTGTCTGGAGAAGTCCCGTGGGCTGAGTCTTTTGTGCCGAGGAATTTCTCATTTGAAAAGCAGTGGTGTGGGAGGTGTGGGCCTTTCCAGGTTCATCGAGTTAAGGCCTGCACTGCCATTTGCCTTAAACCTGCACCGGAGACTAATTTATTTTGGATGAATGAACACCCACCTCTGTTCCAGGCGGTAAATCTTGATCTTTCAGAAGAAGCTCAAAACAAGATGAGTAACCTACACAAAATATGCAGAACAGCTCTGTTAATAAACTACTCCCCATGCATTCCCAGCATCCTGCACAGATGTCTGGCTATCTAGCAAAATTTTTCTTACTGTTATTCTATGAGTGAGTAAATATTTTGTTTTCTCTCTTGCCCTATTGATCAAGATTGGCTTGCTTAGGAAAAAAACTTGTTAGTAAATGAATATCTGAAGTGAGTTTAAAAATATATCTGTTTAAAAAGTAGTTTATTTTTTCTCATTTTTTTCCCCCAGTTTCATTTGAATGTAATGCCATTATTTGCATGAGTTTCATATTTCTTCACTGCTATTATTGCCACAGAACTACATATATCTATACTGCAACTTATTTAAATACATACATATATATATGTGTGCCTATATATATGTATGCTTGTATTTAAAGTAATTGTAGTAATTGCAATGAGCTTGACAAGTTTGTATGATTCAAAGTATAGCTGCTGTCCTTGGAAGACAATATATTTCTTCTACAACACTGAAATTGAGTTCAGCTCCCTGTGAGGAGAGTACCTTTGTGTTTCTGCCCATGCCCAAGTGCTTCTTTCACACTGAAAATTTGACCTTTGGGCAATCATGGATCCCAGAGTGGAATGGGAGTTTCTGTGTGCTTCAATTTTTATGTGCTTGTGCATCTCTATATTCTTGTATTAGCTGATTCCAGGTAACTCAAGACACTTAAGGAGAGGCTTCTTCAAAGGTTCTTCCCAAGATACAAGTGTTCATATCCTACACTGAGGAGTAGCTCCAGAGCATGAAATAACCTACCTGCCAGTTCCACAGACGGGCCTGTGGCTAGTAGGTGGAATAGTGCCAGTTGAGATGACAAAAACTTTCAGCTTCCTGCTGAAATAAAAATAGATATTTCATACTTGAAAATGGAATCAGAACTGAGTGGAAAAAACTGCTTTCAATTTGTGAAAAATACCTAAATATAAATATAAATATCTCACCAAGAGTTTAAAAGTACCCCCAGAAAAGAGGGAAGATACTGATTTACAGTGCATATAGTTTCTAAGCTGTAGGCCATAGAACCCCCACAGTCTTAACTTCAAGGCGTCTGATCCGAGACCTGGAGGCTTAAAAAATCCTGAGAAGTGCCAAGGGTTCATTTTCTGGGAAGCCAGAACACCTGGGTCCTTGGTCATCCTTTGGTGTAGGTAGACAGGTGAGGGAAAAACAGGAAAAAATCTACAGAAAACCCACCATGCAGCTAGAACTTTTACATTTTTATACAAGTTGGCAATTTCAAATAAAAAAAAATTTCTCGTCAAAAGCTTTCTAGCAGTCTTGATTTCAGCACAGCTGAGTTAGGTGTAGCCTAGAATACAGTGCTCATTATTCAAGGGTTGTAAACCAACATAACGTTTCATGCACCTAGGCATTCTGATTCCTAGACAAAAATAGTCTGACTCAATGAGTTTTTCTCTATTTGTATGTATGCCCATAGATGTATAACATATGTACACACTCCATAAATTGCTATGACCTTGATAAATACAAGACTTTGTTATATATGGAGCCCATATAGGCAGGTTTGGTTTTTTTGGGAATTGTTTTTTTTAAAAGAAAAAGTGTAACTTGCCAACAACTTGGCAACTGCAGCTGATCTTTAGCAGGAACAATCTTAATATATCTCTAGGTAATGCCCATTATAGTTGTTCACTTGAAATGGAAATAAAGTTTCTTTTTTTTTTGGTTACACTTTCTTTATACTTATACATTTTGATAATTGCTTCAAATAATGAATTTTCAAAATGTTTTCATAGTAAGTTTTTAAACTCCGGAGTTAATGCTGTTTATAAGGTGTTTGTCCTCATTGAACTCAGTAGTTAAAGCCTGGCTCCCCTGTAGCCAAAAGCAAAGCTCCTGATTGATTGTGGCAATACTGGGATTTTACCCAGCCAGTTTTCACTGACAAGCACATTTCTCCATTCACTCCTAGCCTCCTTTTAGTTTTTCTTCTCCAGAAATCCAGTTATTTGGCATTATTTTTTCCTCAGTCAGCTGTTCTCTGTTCTGCTGGAGGACAGCTGAGTCCAAAAGATCAAAAGATTCCCAGACTCTTAATCTACCCTTACTTAGAAGGGTTTGTTTTGTTTTGTTGTTTGCTTGCTTTTCCACTGAAAGCTGTTTCCCTGCTCTACTTACCCTGCGTGAGAAAAGTCTGAGTAGAAATAATCCTGAAAAGACAGTCTCTGCAATATCTGTGATCAGAGGCATCCTTTCACAAAGCTAATGGAAAGCTATTGTTCAGTGAGAACTGGTTTTGGGATTCACACTGTTGAACCCATCAGGTTGTTATTTTCTTCCCCTTGGGTGCAGTGCAAACAGGCACATGGGAGCAGTCTCTACCACAGAAACCTTACTTATCTACCCTACCAGCTTAGGCATTGGGCAGTAATATTAGTTATTATGCATGTTATACACAATGTTTCAAGAAGATTTTAGGGATTAAGACAAGAAAGATTCAGTTCTCCTCAGATGCTTGAATCTGTGTAACTACATTACATCCAATGTGTTAGTGAGGCTACAAACACAAGTAAAGAACAGTCAAACTGTGAAGTGTTTAATAACCTCGATGTATGAGGATGTGTGCTTAAGATTAAAGTTAGAATCCATCCTCCTGTTCCTAAATAAATTCAGAAAAAATTTAAGAGCCTCCTAGGATTCCATACTACTTCTAGAGGCCCATCTTCTGATTTTAATCCATATATTCCCATGTGTTAAAATCAATGAGGGTCTAATGACTTTGGGGGTTGCCATGGTTCCCTGGACTTTGCTGTCTCATTGGGGTAGCTGTCCTTCAATGTGATTTTATAAAATGCTCTGGGCAACACAGTCCAGTTTGCAGTTTCAGCTTCTTGTCTCAGCTCTTCTTGCTCAGTCTTCAGTGGCCCCACCTTTAGCTTGAATGTAATGCTACTTATTTTGGACTCTTGATTTCCTTTCAGCCAGTGACTAAAATGTCACTTGAAAATATAAAAGTTTGCATAAATCAACTGTCCTTGGCATTATAGTTTCTGAAATAGTAAGTGTCTGTTTTCTGATATACTAAAACACATAATCACAAATGTCTTACTTGCTGGGTTTTGAGTTGCATAACAGACCGATGCTCTGTGATGAGTCATAGGGACCCGAAACATTGATGTCCTGCATGTCATGACTGTACTTTTGGGGTTCTGTGTGAAAGTTTTAAAGACCTTCTCAGAATTTTGGTGTTCTACATAATTTTTCTTCATTCAAGGTGCATTTGCCATTTCTGAAGGACTAGATTAGGATTTCCTAAGATTTCATATTCTTTATTATAACATCAATGTTTTGCCTTTGTTCATTTCCCTAAGGGGACTATTTGAGCTTGGACTTATGTTTCTAGCTCTTTGCTTTTTTGCACATTATAGGCGTTAACTGTGAGGGCTACAGTCCCCTGCAGTTTATGATGCTTAACCTAATCTGACTTGCCTTTTAAGGATGTATTTCTTTTTCCTTGGCCTAAACATTGAGTTTAAAATGTAACAGACTCTGATATTGTCTAGGCAATTATAAATTCCAGGTTTCCCTTAATATTTTTATAGGGACAGAGTTAGGGGAAGTAAATCTGGATGCGAGTAAACTCAATGAGTGCGTGAAAAAAACATTATCATCTGAGAAGGACTAGTGTATTGTGGGCACACACATTTAGAGAGCTAGGGAATTACAGCTTGGAAATTCTTTTCAGGCCTGGATTTCTCCTGACTCAGGTCCATTCCCGGGCTGACAAAGCTGACTACAGCTTCAGTTAGGGGAGAAGTCTCTCAAGGCGATAACATAGTGAAAAACAGGGTAAAATTCATAATAAAGATTAACACCTAGTGTCTTTCCCGTGGGATACATCCTAAAGTACCGTCCCAAAGATGTTTTTCCCAATTGCCCAATAAACTACTGTCCTGTCCCAGCTGCACGTAACACACTTTAAATACGGGCTGTCCGTACAATAAAGTTGGCCTTTTTCCCCAAAAAAGTCCGTGTGTGTTGCTGTCTTCTCTCTCTCTTTGCAGCGCAGTAAACACAGCATGTCAGTCTGCCTTCGCTCCTGGTTATGCAACACTGCAAGAGGGAAGCCCAGTGGTTGGAAACTCTGCTTGTTATTCAACTGCACAGGCTGAAGTCCAGGACTAAGAACTGTGTGGTTGGCTCTTGCAGTAGGTTTTCTGAGACATGATGGTTAAGGATGCAGTCACATTAATGAGTAATGTTTGAGCTCTTTTGTATAAGTTCAAGCTCTTTCCTCCTTACAAGGGTCCAAGGACAGATAGATTTCATTTAAATACAGTGACAAACACCAGTTCTTTACAATGTTCTTCCAGTCTGTGGCTTAGTTGGAAGCTTAGTTTCCAATTCCTCTTTGATTCTTTTCTGTTACAGATTTGTCACTGCTGCCAGCAGCTGACTTCCTTGATGGAAGGCAGGAAGCTGCTAATGGGGAAACACCTTTCTCTCTGTTGGTTCATTTTTCATCAAGAGGATATTTCCTAGGATAAGAAACTCTCAAAGGAAGTGAGTATGTTAGGAGGATGGGAGGAAATGGAGAAATAGGGAGTGCTAAATGGTCTGACAACAGCACTGCAGCTGCTCCAGCCCTTGCACAAATAATAGCCAGCATGAGAGGACTTCTTTATATAAATGTGTTTTTAAAATGTATTTTGATTTATAGGTAACTGCCTAGCTGAGTTAATTTTAGATCATTTATCAGGATGTGAAGTACACTGAATTATTTTTAGTCCAGGGTAAACCAGCAAATTTATAAGAACCTGGGCTTCCCACACTGGCATGCAGCAGCTCCAGCTTCAGAGAGGGCTGAGGGGAGAAACAGATGCAACTGTTTGTCACAACTTTCTCCAGCCATTGTCTCCTTCTCTGACCTTTGCTAGTGGAGCAGCAAGGGCATCCACAAGGTGTGTGATAGCAGCCCATTCCTGGTGATAAACAGCAGCCATAGCCTGCAGAAGGACTTGTGTCTTTGTTCCCTTAGTGGTGGCCAGAAAACTGTCAGGGTGCTGAGTCAGTACAGGCACAGATACCCAGGAATGCTGAGAATGGTGTCTCTGTGCCATCTCACCTTGTGTGTCCCAATCCTGCCCTGAAAAACACAGCTCTCTGCACTGCTCCGTGCTGACAGTGGTTGTTTCTGGGCACTATTGAAGCGATGCTCCCCTCTGCTTTGGCCCTGTTTCTGTCTGATAACACAGGCTGCTGCCTCGCTGGCATTTATCCATCATGTTGTGTCTGGAAACTGGGTCAGAGAAGACTAGCTTTTTGACATACACTTTATAATCATCACTCTTCATTGTGAGCTGCAAGGTCACACAATTCCATGGCCTGAGGAGAGACATGGATGCACTGAACCACTGCCAGAGCAGCTGAAAAAGAGCTCCTATTCATTGCAGATTACATGTTTTGACCTAACTCTGACAGAAAAGCATACCTGTCAGCTCCATGGCAGGCTGATTAGGTTAATTAAGTCCTTGTCTATGAGTACAGCAATTAGAATTGTCAGTTGTTTAAATGATGATAGAAGAAAGGCAAGATTCAAGGAGAAGCACTGGACTTTGGAAGTACTAACAATCTAGGAGGGAATCCATGACAGGCAGGGATTTAACACTTCCCTTGAGGCAACCTCATTTATGAATAATGCTAAGGGGAGGAAAAAATTGTGTTCAATGGGGATTTATTTTGTTTTGTACCAAAAGTAATGAGAATTGAGATAGTCACTAACTTTATAAATCAGATTTATAGGCTGCAAGCTGAACTTGTAGCCTTGGGGTAACCTTGGAAAACTTCACTCTTTTCACAGGGACAGTCTGTGGAACGAGAAGAGCTGTGTATATTTTCTCATCTTTCCAACAAAAGTGTGAGGAGCCATCTTGTGTATTCTTGTAGTTTTGGATTTGTCAGTACACGCCATGTACCAGGGTGATAAGTTATAGTACTAGCATGGTTAGTAGTACAACATGGGAAGATGAAAGAAACCAACTAAGGAGATCCATGTGTTGGGCTAGGGAATAGGACTCTGGTCATTACAGAGAAGCCTCTTACGATGTTTGATTTTTATGCCTCGTATTTTTAGATATAAATACATTTGCAGGAGACCAGAGAAAAGAGGAAAAAAAGTAATTAATGTCTGGAAAACACACTTGTTAGGACCAGAATAGGATTTTCTTAGTTCAAAACAAAGAGAAGACTGTGGAGGAAGAGAAGATTCTCTTGGTAAACCCTTCCAGTATGGTAGGTGGAAGTGTGAGTGAGAGACAGGAAGAGATCACCTGACATTGTAGGCAGGAAAGAGTACGGTGGAATTAGAAAACCTTTAACATATATAGATAGTACAGGAGATATCAAGATATTAAAGGAGGCTTTCTAAGGGTGTGTTGAAATAATGGGAAGTATTAAGGAGATGATAGGTAAATATTTATTTGCATGAGAGGAGGAAAATATCTTGCCGCCTCTTACAGCTCTATCCACTGGTGACTGTGTAGGGGATTATGCTTTAACCATGTTCAGGCCACCAAACATCACCTGGAAAGAAAAAACAAAAAGAGGAAAATAAGGGTGGAACAGAAGGGAGGAAAAATATATACACAAGACAATATTGGGAACTGACATTAAGAGGTGGTTTGGAAATATGAGTAGATCAGTTTATGCAAGGAAACATGTGGAGTGGCCTGATAAAAAGCCCCATGACTCAAAAAAGCAGTCTAGACACCCAAAAAAGGCTGTTGTAATGATAGAGAGAGAGTAGAAATGAAAAGATGGAGAGAAAAATAATGGTCACTTTTTGTAGCTAGGAGTATGAGTAACAGCAGATCTGAGGACAAACAGAATGAACAGAGACCTGGAGACCTGTCCACAGAGTTGTCATTGAAAGCCTCATTGAAAAGACTAAGGTACTGTGTTTTGAGGTACAAGAAAGTCTTTTTGGTAATTACACAGCATTACAATTAGGTTTAAAGCATTTAATTGTACGTTTGTTTTTAAAGAGCACATTTTTCTTCATGCATGCATATATCACAAAAAAAATCATGTAAGATCATGTAAGCCACACAATAATTAGAAAATACCCTCCAGAAAACATGGTCAACCTGTATTTGTGGAACGCTTTCCCATCCTACTTGCTCAATCAGACAAGTATACTATTAAAAAGTCTGTATGGATTGATTTGTACATGGTTTGTGGAAGGAGGGGTAACACCCAAATGTGAGGTTCCCAGCCATTTCCTCACACTCCTTAAGAAAATATATTCACTGTAAAGCCGGGAACATTTCATAAACATGGCAGTGATAACATCCTCATTTTTAACTGACACTGCATAAATCTTCTGTGCTGTTGGCACCAGATGCTGGAAGAGGCTCGTGAATTATATCCATCTCAAGAAGAAGTGGCAGAGCCAATCCCTTTCCCACCAGCAGGAACAGTTGATGTGTATCAGCAGCTTCTACAGTTTAATAAATTTGGTGATTAAAAGCAGTGATTCCTCAGGGTAAGGATTGCTGGTGCTGTTTTATGTTAAGCAGAGGCATCTTTGGCCAACACAGTAAGTAATGCTGCCTGCCCGCTGCCAGCTGTTAAATGCCAGTTTTTGAGGAAACCTCGCTGCAGCTTTTTTTTTTCTTTTTGCTACAGGAGAAAGGTAAAAAATATCTAAACATCGCAATGTAATGCTCAGGTCTCTGACTATGGTGAATACAAGTGATTTCTCTGAAGATCTAAAGATGAATATCACAGGTTCTGATAATGATGGCATTTTGTTATCCAAGCCCTTCCTTTGCTATGCAGTGCTCATCCCTGGGCCCCATGGCACACAGACACCTACCTCATCTACTCCAGTGATAAATGCAGAAACAACTGTGGAACCTCTGCTTTACAACTAAAGTAATTCAGAAATGAACAGAGACTAAATCTCCAAGTCACAGTAATGCCCTGAAATTGGGTTAGAAACAGAACATTGCTATTCACCTTCCTTTCAATCCTATTTAGCTTAAGGAAGCCAGAAATGTCCATACTACTGAACCACAAATAGGAGGCATTGCAATTTTATTTTAAAATATTTTTTCTTCCTAGAGATCTCCATGTGTAGAACACTGTCACATTTCAGATGCTAAAATTGGACTACTGGCTACCTCACACAGTATTTTATAAACTGAAAATACTTCATAAAGAAAACTTCCAGGTTTCAACGTAAAATAAATTACCACAGGACCATTAATCTTCACTCCTCAACAAACAGACTGAATGTGCATGGCCTCATCCTACTGCAAGTGTGTGGGGAGCTGAGATGCCTGGGTTTCATAATGGAACAGGGAGAAGACTCCCTGAAATTACTGAGTGGAAAAGGCTTCATCACAGTCACTGAATATGATGCTCTAGGTCAGTTTAAGGGCTCAGTTTTTACAGATCACTCAGCAGGAGGGGAAAAAAAAGAAATTATATTTCAACTGGAACGATAGGAAATTTTGACTGAACTGAGTTACACCACTTTTAGATTTACAGCTTGTGAAAACTTGTAAAACCACTTCTTTTTGGCCCTATATTGAGCTCTTAAATTCTTGGTTTGTGCCATCTGCATGAAAAAGGTGTGGCTTTCATGAGCAGGGTGGCGTGGAGAAGTGATATGAGCAGAGCTGGTGCAGTGGGTGAAGGCTGAAACTAGTTGGTGTTGGATACCCAAGGGCAGCCGTCCAGCCCCACGCTGCACAGCACAAATGGACAAATGTCTGCAGACCTGCTGCACCCTGTGAGCTTTGGATGTGGGTTTTGTATGCTTCTGTGTAGGCTTCAACAGACCCCTTCAGCCAGAGCATCCACACAATCCAGAAGTATTTGGGTGCAGAATTCACCCAGAGGGGCTTTGTCTTGCAAATGGTAATTTCAGGGAGAAGCTTGTGGTATTCTGGATGTATTGCATGCCCCAGTAGAAGACAGGATAGGGTCATTTGATGCCTTCCTGCTCTGGATTTACAAGGTAATTGCTGAAGCCAGCAATGCACAATGAGCAGTATTTATAGGAGAACTGTATTTATAAGAGATAGGATTATATTGTAATTGTAAGAGAAAGACAATGCAGGCCAAATCTTATGCTGAGGAGGTAAAGGCTAATAGAATTGTCTTGGGAGCTTTTGTGCATATGTATTTCATAGTCTGATGAGGATGTCTACATTTATCTAGTATAACACATACAAGATGCCAATGACATGAATAAAAGAGTGAGGGTTAATTGGAGGTAGACTTGTAAAAAAAACAAAAAACCAAGAAGAACCAGAGGAAGCAAGCAGTAAAACCTCAGATAATAATGACATGCTTCAGCTGCAAGATGGATATCAAGACCAAGGACTTTAACCCTTCCTAAATTAGAGATTGTTTGGATGTGTGGTTGTATTTCAGGCATGATTCTATTTATAAATAACAAAAAGCTCTTCATGCAACCTGCCAATTTATGCAGATGGACAAAGACAGCTTTGGAGGCTTAATAAAGGCTTTTTTGTTTTACAATACTACATCTGTTTTACATAATGCAGGAATGCTGTTTAATAAGATCTTTTATATATGCTTCCCTTTTAGTATCTCTCCATAATCAGTTCAGAGGCTCATATTAGGAAAATTAAACTATACAAATGGTACAATGACAAGAGTCAGATCTGACCAAGGACATAAACCAGTAAACCAGATGCCATCTGTAGAAATGCTCTGGTCAACAAACTAATAAAATTTTCTTTTCTTTCCCTTTGATAAAGGCTGCATTTTACTAAGGAAGCCCCTTCTGACAGCTGTGTTAATACATTAGATGATGTTTCTGAGAAACTAATCAGAGAAATGTCTGGAAATAGATAAGGTTTTCTCTTTGATTTAGAAACAGAGTGAATTTTTAAATAAGACTATTTAAAAATAGATTCAGCCTCTGACTTGCCATTGTGAATAACCCACAACTAATTTTTGATTAAAATCTGACAACTTGGCCAGAGTTTTGATAAGATTGTAAGATCAACAGTGTCCTTTCATGTCTGGTGTCACAGTCATTCTTAACAGCACTCAAAATTTCATCTTATTTTATCACTTGGAAAAACACAGAAGAGTAAAATTTAGAATGAATCTCATATAAGCCCATGTAACCTCTTTTATAACAATTCACTCAAGAGCATGTGCCCATTTAAAATTTTACTGCATCCTAAATCCAGTAAGGTTAAGTTTTTACCTTCAGGGCTATTTGAAGTGCTGAAATTTAAAGAGTATTAGGAAATATACTTAATTTTGCCTATATTATCTGCACTGGCTCCCCACCTCCCCGACCAGTTTTTGAGTAGAGTAATAGTGGCAGATAGCTTATGGACATCAGAAAAAGGTGTAGAAGTGAATGTCGGTCGTGCTCTTCCATACATTGCTGAAGTGTAGTGCCAAAATAATTTTCCCATTGTGTTAACTCCTTAATAGTAGTGTTGCACACTCAATGGCAGTTTTCTGCTCTTCATGGCTTGACAGAGGCCTTTTGTTAGCACTGACTGCTGGAGGAAGTTGCTCAGGTCCACTGAGATCCAGCACGCAGTCAGCTGCCAGACTGCCCAGCAGCCCGAGCTCACACAGGGGAGGGACAGTCGTAGGTGGCTCCTCTGGGGGATCCTGGAGACCAGCACAGCCCTTGTCCGGCTGAGCACATTCCCTGGTGGAGCTCATTCCCTGCACCATGCCAGGTCTCCAGCGGCTGCTGTA